>OX344848.2:8743194-10073201 GCA_947037095.2 Nycteola revayana
TCAGTATAACAATATAAATGTGTACGCTATTCTTTTCTTATCCGTCATGACGTCATTGGTGCAGGAATGACGTCACTATACAAATAATCTATAGAACAAGGTGGCTATCGTTAATTTAAAACAATATATATTTAAAAGTTTTCTAGTCCTCAAAAAAAGATCATATTGTTATCTTGGTCTCGCAAAACCATTAAGACCCATATAAATGAAAATGTTTTTTCAAAAAAGAGTCAAAATTGTGCAACATGAACACAGAACTAGGTTAATGGCATGGCAAATACCTAAGGTTGAAATGGCTAATTCTGAACAAATGCAGCACAAACGAATGTTATTCGCTCCTATTACGCACCAAAACTCGGTAGCAGAGCGCCGGTCATTGCAGGCATAATATGATGCAGCTGTTTTCAACTCTAGTTTTAAACTCAAATTAGAACTTCCTTTATGTCAATGGATATTAAAGAACAGAGTGTTTATTATAAACCATTCCCAATCGCCTCCACGGTGAAGGATATTGTTTTATATCGACTAGGAGATCAATAACACATTCATATATTGCACCATTATAGGCAATGTTATGAGTCACAATAAATTGTATTTCATCTGCGATATTACGTACGTGGCACGAGCTAATAAGGTCGCAAATCAAATGTACCAAATTGATGTTTGCCCTTTAAAACATACCTATATAACAAAAATATTTATTGTCAGATGAAATTACACCTTATTACCAATTGTCACGTATGGCAGTATCACCGACGATTTGTCATACTATAATAGAATGTGCATGCTATTGCCACCTACTTTAATAGTTAATATCAATTACATATTTAGTAACCACCAGTGATATTGAAAATAGGTTCAATTCAATACCATGATAATTCAGCACCCAATAATGGATCATCCAATGGTTGACTGGTAGAAAATGCCTTTGGCATTAAGTCCGACACTGTACAGCTTGGTGCAAGAAGTTTCAAAAAAAAATGTTTCATTCTTTATGACACAAAACAATATTAGAAACAATCTGTACATTAGAAGTGAAGTTAGTTAGGATGGATATCATACTGCGCGTGCCTATTCCTCTAGCTTGTGAACTACGCGATCAACGCATTTCACTCCTCCGTCCGCAGTTGGTGAGGGGCCGGGTACGCGATGCAATCCGGCCAATCCCTAATGAGCCTGGCTTACCATGGTTTGTTATGAGGATGTTCAGCAAAGGATAGACTGTTAAAGTAAACAATAAATCGCCTCTTTGCTTCAATAACGTGATATCTTGAAAAGCGGACTTAAAAAACTTATAACGGTATTGAAGCAAAGAGGCGAAATATAAAATTACCTATAGTAAGTGCCGAACCAATTGAGTGGCACATAGAGTTGTACAATGTAGGAAGCGAACAGAACATAGTCTCCGACTGTCAGCTCGTGAGATCTCACCACCATTGATATACACAACAGCGATCCTGCTAGTAAACCTGGTAACAAAAGAAAAATAAGCAATTAGTTTAAGTACTTGTTAATTTATCACTTTGTTTTTCTATAGGGTGTATACAATACAATAACACTATAGTATAATACGAGGCTGAAAGAATACATAAATAAAGATCCCTGATAAAAACGAGGCTCAAAAGGCTATCGAAGCCAGAGCCAAAAACAATGAAAGAAGTTTAATTTTCATACCAGACCAATGACGTTACAAAATGTGATAGCGTTTTCGGTGAGACATTTAATTAAGACATCAAATTTATTTATACAGCCATTGAACTGAAAATATTATATTTTATTTTCCTTATGAGAAATAAATATCAATGGCGATAGTTAACACGCTTGGCAGGTTGGTGATCGCAATATTATGTTGTAACACAATGAGACACTTGCTACCCGTTGCCTGATATCAGCTTGTTATACATGTTATAACAATCAAGACCAACGGCTTAACATGCTTTCCGACGCACGGAGGGTACTCCCTCAACCAACTAAACCCGAAAAGAAATATTGTAATTTACACTAACATTTTTGTCCGGCTTGGGAATAAATGCGAAATTTATACCGCTACGCCACAGAAGCCAGATGGTTAACTGATAATTCGATTGATAAGAGGTAATCGTCACAAAGTGACCGATTACAATAATTATCTTTTTTAATACAAGTGTAAGATACGCAGATACCTATCCGAGATAAAAAAAATTGTCATGTCATAAAATATATTATCGGAAAATGTATGCTAACTTTTTTTAGTAATCTATCTATACTAACATTATAAAAGGAAAGATTGCGATCAAATTTTTTATTGCCGATATCCATTGTAATTTTACGTTATGATGTGGTTTCATAAAATAATTATAGTAATTTGATCAAATCATCATCTTTTTTTTCAATCACTATTAAAATACAGTTAACTCCCAAGCTTTAGGTTTAAAAAATCCCCCTCCATAGCAATATCTATTAACATATCGTCAGTTATATTGTGATACCGCGTCAGTGACAATAGTTAATAGGTTTGAAGATCGAATGTAGCAAATTGATATTTCGACCTACACGAATAAAACAAATATTTCTTGCTGGACGAAATTACACCCTACAAACCACTGTTACTTATCAGAACTCAATGTCGACACTTTCATCGGGAACCCCTGACGGTATACGGTGCTTTAGGCCCATTTAACGCAAGCATCAATAACCTCCTAAGTCCCTCACGATCAGATATCGTATGCAACCGTCTACTGGAGGCAAATTAACTTCATATGCAAGAACAATATCTGACTGAGGGCAGACTGAGTTTAGTTGAGAATATGGTAATAGAGACCACGACAGTAAGACACTAATTACTCAAGAGAATACTGGAAAGACAAGCATTGTTCTTTCATACCAGTGTAGACTCCCTAGTTGAAGGGTTGTTATTATAAATTTCTTATGTTATTAATACAGTTATAATTAAGGTACATTAACATCACAGGTTAACATATTTTGAAATACTTTTTGCATGCTTAGTTAGCCTTGAGCAAAGATCTTTGTATCGAAGTCAGTCATAATGTTATCTTTACGTAATTACTCTACTGGTATGTCACGCAGTAATTCCGCACCGATAACTATCAATGACATCATTATAAATAACGATAAAATAACAGAAAACGTGTTTCCAAGCATGTCAGCAATACGCGTATCGGAGGAATGCTAATAATTCATAACAATCTCGCCGTTAGACAGATAAAGTCCAAACACTATAGCTAAAAATAAATACTTTTTTAAAAGATATAATTCCAATGGTCAATGTCATTGTACGGAGATAATATTATCAATCATTAATGTTAATTCAAAGAATGAACGGCTGATCGGGGGGAATGGTTTTCGAGTGGAGACCACAAACTGGAACGTAAAATATTAACAAAGATTGCAGAGTATATGCTGACTCTCTTGAATCGTAGTTACGTGCTGGAGGGACAACATAGGCCATGTTAAGCAGTGGACGTCTGATATCATTATTAAAATAATTAATCTAATATATTATTGATATATATATATATGTGAAAGCGATTGAAACTCGAGCAACGAAGTTTGCTGAGAATAGGTCATGAAAATTTCGCATGGCGACCCAAATATCCAACTAGTCTATGAAGAATTAAATGTTTTTACGGCTTAGGTACTATCATCAAATTAGTGCAGGTCCGATGGTCGCAGACATAAAACGTTTAATAATTTTCCTAATCGAGCATTAAAAACGAAAATAAATATGAAATGTTTCGTCTGGTTTAATATTAAAATACTTCTTGACGCTTTAAAAAATATGCCAGCCGCAATACTGATACAGATGCTGGGTATGCGTGTGCCTTCGTCATCGTTGACATTAGACGGATAAGATAAACGTTGTTTTTCTAACTAATATATAATTGATAAGTCTATCTTTATCTCAAAAAATAATATTCCTTCGTTCAAATTGTTTTTAGGGTGGAACAGATTCCAATGCAAAAAAAAGTAATAAATTATACTATCTTCCCGCGAGCGGATTTACCCGCGTAAATCCCGTTCCCGTGGGAACTTCATAATTAAATAAAGCCTATGTCACCCGGGGATAGTGTAGCTTTGCAACGGTGAAAGAATTTTTCAAAACGGTCCAGTAGTTTCGGAGCCTATTCAATACAAAGAATCAAATCTTTCCTCTTTATAATATTAGTATAGATATTTTTTGTACGATAAATGAACAATGTCGTAAAAATCATTCTGCAATTATTCTAATTGATTATGCGATTTCGAAAAGGGTACTTCTCTTATAACTTGTCTATCGGAGTTGTGCTCTTTTCGAAATTAGTCATTCATTTACACCTTTAAGTTAAAGGTGATTTCCTATTTTATTTTAGTTAGATTATTAAAAGTCTACTTACCACCGCAAATTATAATATTTTGCATAGTATTCAACATGTTCAGCGTAATCAATGATTTGAACTCTTCTTTCTGAAAAAAAATAAACAAAAATGTGTAATTATAGCTTATACACAAAAAAAAAAATTTGAACCAACAAAAATAAATTATGATAAAAATCTTTACGATGACTGGTAAATTTTATAACTTTATGCATTTGGCATGTTTATATGTGTGTTATTCCATCACTAAAAAAAAGATTAACGGATGGCATCGACATTTCGTTCAACTTTTGTTTATAGTCTAAATAACCAATATCATTATAGTTTCCCTTAGAGCTAAGTAGCAATATATTGCCAATGTTTTTAGTCAGGTCACGTGGTTTTAGCCTGGTTCCCGACGTTTAAGGCTAGTACAGATTACACCGGTAGCTCAGCGGTTACGGTAGTTGCATCTGAGACCTGATGTTCTAAATTCGATTCCCACCCAGGTCAGTTATTTATGTAAAACATAAATAATTTCTTAATTCTAGGTGTACTATTGTGATCGTGAATTATCTGTTTGGAAAATCCTCAAGACAGAGGGGATAATTTCGCAAAAAAATTAATTATATCGAATATAATTTACCTGGTAATTAACGATAGCTTCTCTATAAGCCATCACCTCATAAGCCTCAGCGCCATAATACTTCACAGTCTCGTAGTTCAGTAACGAGTCGACCGAGCGCGCCTTCTGTTCGTTGTCAGCGAGATTCATGCGTCTTTGATACTTGGTTCTCCATTCCGTTACCAATATTGTCGCAACTATAGGAAAAGCAAGGGTTTTTATTAAACAGTTTTTTAAAACTACGTTCCCGAGCGCGGTTTCACCTGCACAGCGCACTTTCCTGTGGAAACTTCATAATTAAATATAGCATAAATAACGAAACGAGTAGTTTCGGCGCCTATTCAATACAAGAAATCAAATCTTTCCTCTTTAGAATATTAGTATAAATAAAGTATATCTTTAACAGAAGATAATATTATGTATAAGAAAATAAAGTTTATTATTTAACAGAATTGTCATCAGTAATCTAATCACTACCCATTATGCTATCTACTGTTAGGGGAGGGCATATATATCTTTTAATCCCATCTAAATAAGTAATGACGGTTTATGCTGAGATTGGTTGATGCAGTCAACCCACAGTTGATAAAAAGGATGTTGATATGTATTAAAATCAACATTATATTGATAGATGCATGGGAAAGAGAAATATTCATGTAATAAATATATTCGGAAGGGAATGAAAATCTGTGTTTTCGAACTGCATATTATATTACCAGTACAATAGACTAATAATCTCAATATTAAGTACAATAGTACTTACAATCTTAATCTTAAGTATAATAGTACTAACTATCTTAATCTTAAGTACTTAAGATTAAGATTTAATAGTTCCTTATATTGATGTGAACTGAAGTCTTTTTGAAAAATAGCATCCTTAAAACCGAAAATAGATTATAATATTAAAATAAGTTGGTCTATAAATGGTAAAGGTTATATTTCTGAAGATTGAAGAGTTTTAATATTTGTACGAAGTTTGACCAAGTTTTAAACGTAAATAACATAAAATTGTATTAAAAACAATTACTTCAGACCACAATTTCAATAATATTACATAACGACAAATAGTAGGGCGCTGTTGTTTACATAATCGACGTAGAAGTCGGTCATGCTATTGAGTGCTATTGTTAATTATTTATTCTAAACAGTGTACTTATTCAACGCTCATGAATAATTACTACGACCATTCATAAACATTACAAGTCACAAATTTGATATTTTATTGTTATAGACCTTAGAAGCATATAGACGGGTGTACTATTTTATTATTTGGCATTTGGTCTTAAGTGTTAGTTTACAATAAAGGCACATACGACGAATGATTCTGACGTGTAATGGCACATTCGATCATAAGCTTCTGAGTTGTAGAGTTATACGATGCAATAGAGTAGTTATGTATTGTGACTTAATCAAAGGTAATCCGGAGTATGTTATCTTTGAATATCTTTGCTATAATTATCTTTTTAAACGTATTGATAACAATTGTTACCTGCAATATACTATGTATATCTCTACCTGAGTTATAGGTACATAGGCTACATATTGTAATAAAGTGGAAAATAAACTTTGAACGATAGCGGTTTTCATGTTTTTAAAAAACAACTGCCTCACTAGGGAAATATTATAGAATGCATATATAAAAATATTCAAATATACTCACGTATATAAAACATCATAGTAGCGAACACTATGAGTCCAAACCAAGCGTTAAACTGAGACACAAAGAACACCACCGCCACAATGATATCTACCAAAGTTGGTACTATCGAGAACAGAATGTACGATAGCAAGTTGTCTATCGAGTCGGTTCCTCTGTCCATTACTCGGAGAACTTCACCAGTTTTACGGGAGAGATGCCATCGGAGGGGCAGCTCGTGTAGGTGCTTAAATAGTTCTAACTGGAAGAGACAAATTTGATTATAATGTAGGCCTACCCTTAGAGTGAATATGTCACCGGAAAATAATACAAATCGTAAGTTGATCAACTTACTAGTTAGTTGATGAACTTTCTAGTTAGTTGATAAATCAACGAAGTTTCGGGTGGTTAAAAAACATAACCTAAACCAATGGAGTTTAACAGGACTTATTGAAGTTAACGTGTTTTGTTTTGTAACAACAGTAGCAGTCTCGTTTGGTTAGTTTAGGTCGAGTGTCATTACAATTAAGTAAATAATACAATAATTATGCGCGTTCACTGAAACTGGCCACAAAATTTAACAATATGAGTGGCACGGAAGTTCATTAACTTACGATCCGTATTATTTTCCGGTGACATATATAAGCAAGCTAAGGACCGCGCCTTACAGGGTATAAACTGGAGGCACGGGTATAAACAGCACCATGGTGTCTTGACCAAAAAAAATACTCGTTATATTAAGGGGAAAGGGCCGGCAAGATAAGAATAGTTAGTGCTGTACATATCTACTGTACTTTTGTACTTGGACCACTATGCCTCTTAACATCAGGTGGATAGGATTTGCCTAGACAAGAATGAAAAACAAAACATTGTCCACAAACCTGTAACTCCCTAGTCGTATACTGTTGCACTTTGATCCACAGGAACGACCTCAAGTTATTGAGGAATCCCATACCGCCAGTACCGCCACCTTGCAGAAACTTGAAGAGCACGTAGATAAGCACAAAGTCCCATCTGAACGCGTATGGTGGCGTTGAAATACTGTCCACTGCGAAATATAAACTTGGTTTAAAAAATAAATATGATATTTTTTTTAAAGTCTATTGTCAATGCCGTCGGGGGGCCGGATTGCTCATCCGGTTTAGAGGTAGTAGGGTCCTCTATTCATGGTATGAATTTAGCATACCACGCTATGGAGAGGGCGAGTCCTACATATCCCACCGCCAGCGCGCGAATACGCTGCAGCGGCGGTGGGAAGGCGTAAATGCAATTCCACCGGACAAAAAAAATCTATTGTCAAAAAAAATGGATAGTCTGTGTTGTTTTGTAGGTTATTTTGATAATTTTATGTTTTTTTTATAAAAGACTAGTTTTTTTTTTAAACTGAACATAAGTTGCCTTTTAGGAGACTGTAATGATTAAAGTATATAATAATGAACTCTAGTGCCTTGCAATCTTACTAATATTATAAACGCGAAAGTTTATAAGTATGGATGGATGGATGTTTGTTCCTTGTTCACGTAAAAATACTGAACGGAATTGGCTGTTATTTGCACCGGGATAGGTTGGTGGATTAAAATATAGGGTACAAAACATCACGCTCCGACCCACTGGAGCAAAGTAACGCGGGTAATACGAAGGTAGTAGGTTGTACTAACGGGCGCTTCTAACACAGGTTCGATATTATTTCAATCTGGAATGTTCAATGTTGTTGAAAAATACATCGAACGATATTAGGTACATACTACCAAAAATAAAAAAAATCGATGAGTATTAGCATCGAGTAAAAGTCACGGTGTATAAGCTTCACATTATCCTAACATTCTACATACATACATACATAAGCTCACGCCTGTTTCCGCCTAACATTCTAACTTAAAACTAAATCAATATCTAAAATAGTATTCACGCTTTATTAGTCATTATCATACAAAATTACTTACCTATCATTTTACTATAAATAGGCACGAAAAGGTTAACAGCTCTCCCAGCCACAAGCGCCAGTATACATATAAGCACGTATATTTGTAGGCACAAACTCTTGCGAGGCCACAAGAATGGTAATAGCGTTCGCAGCTTGGAGAAGACATTCCGGAATGTTGATCTGTTTTCATCCTGTATAACAAAATGAAGAGTTAATTAAGCATTTTTTTCTTATAATGGTAAAATTTTGAAGTTTAATTATTCAAACAATCAAATACTGAAAGTAGGTATATGGAAGCAAATCAATTTGGCACAGAGATAGTTATTATTAACAGAGGCATCCATTTATTTAATTAACAACTCTTCTATAATATGGTACTGCGAAACCGCGTATTGTAAAAAAATAACAGTAATCTTTCTAGATCCAATTTTTTTTTTTATATATTCAGAACTCCTAATTTTGCTAGTAAATCCCGAGATTTGCTCTGCCGATTTGGTACGTGTAATCAACTACACTAATTACATAGCAAAATAATAAAAACAAATCTCAATAAAAATATCTCACAGGAAGGTCAAAGACGTGAAAGTGTTTCCCCAAGTTATTCATGTTCAGTCGAACAGTAAACAGTCTGAAAAAAAATATCTTTTGAAAATAAAAATTAAGTTTTTCGATTATGTATATACCTACTTATATAGTCTTACGGTCGTACCTATATATGCTTTAAGTATATAAAGGTACTTAGGTGATTTTATAGTCGTTGCTAAAAGTTGGCTGGTCGATTTGCCATCAATATTTAATATAGAAACAACCTTTTTTTCTTTTTTTTATCCTTCGAAGTGACGGCGATGCAATACAAGATAATCTAGGTTGTACGAACGGCCGCCCCTAACGCAGGTTCGAAGTCATTTTAATGTGTAATTTTTAATGCAATTGAAAAAGTAGGCATATATACAGCGAACGACTATACCTACTACCAAAAATAAATAATTTTGCCTTCTAAAAATGAATTTTCTCATGGGGAAGATAATGCCGGTAATGCTAAAATGCTCAAGTATTTAGGTAGGTAGTCGTTTGCAGATGTTTGGACAAAATCGCAAGGCTAACGAGTATATGATCATATTCGCAACACCTGCACATGTGAGATGCGCAATTGTTAGCATGATACCGTAAATACCTACTCAGAAATTAAGTTACCTCACATTACTTTTGTCAGCATTGTAGCAGCAGCTGCATACGATAAGTTTAACTTTACTACATGTATTTTATATTCAGACTGTTTACCTGCATTTTTCTGCAACACTAAAAAATATACTATTATTTTTAGAGCATAAAATAAATTGAGCTTTACTTTATTGCCAAATCACCTTTTTAAATTTATTTTTAAATAACCGGCCTTCTTCAGTAACACTTAAAAAATGATTTTGATATGGGCAAGACATCCTTAACCTATAAAAAAACTAAAAATGTATAAGAAATTATGACATGACAATATAGCTATCACTTCAGACATCAAAGATAATTGAAATGTCGGATGCATTTTTTTTTCAGTAGTCATACCTAAGTAGTTTTTATATAAATCACTATGGTCAACATACTCGGAAGCTGTTATCGGGTATGGATCATATAATCTACCCCTTAGTTTCGTCTTATAAACCTGACATTTGCAAAATTATATCAACATGTAATACATAATAATATACAAAACTAAAAGTAGCTAATTTAAATTAAAAGAAAGTTAAATATTCTAAATCTATAACTACTCTTGAACTAATAAAAAGATCCTAAATTCGTAATATGACTGATTTTTAAAATAATATAAACCTTGTTAAACATGATCCATAAAATCATTATTACAAAAAAAATGCTAGTCGTCTTCCTTTATTTATTTTAAGTTTACCTGTTCCTATCAAGGTTATAAAAGCGGTTTAGTGGCAGGTGGACTCGACACATATAAAACTTTTCGGTTTCTATACAGTACGTATACTCGTATTTCTATATTTAAAGATATTGCAAGCAATTGTAGAGGTATTTATGATTGCAAACTCACCTGCTATGTTCTATAACTATAAACCAAAATATTATTCAGTAAATATTAATCAATGACGACCTAATGTCCGTGTATGTGTCATGACTGTCCTTATTATGTGTTGTAGAAATCGTAGAACTGATAACTTCATTAACTTCATCGTGTACTTACTATATCATGATACCTTTATCTAACGGACAATTCTCGTACCACCCGAAAGGCCCTATCAATATTATATTTAGTATTTAAAAGTTTTTATCACCAATTTGACAACTAACGCGCTAACTCAACAAGCGCCTAGCCTAGGGTGACCACTCTACTTGCACAGAATACTTAACAAATAAGGTATAAAACTGCCTAAAGAGCGCTCGTCTGCGTCGAGCGCGTATCTGCGTCTGTTTAACGTAGTTTCAGCCCTAAGGCATTTTACATCTACAATATATTGCAACTATTTACTCTCAAAAATACTTATTTTATCAGCCCCTTCACATACACTGCTGCACCTTGGCAAGCCAGAGCTGTTGAGGGATATTGGCATAATCACCACGCTTGGAAGGCGGATTGGTAGATGCTGCTGCCCATTCATCAGCTGTATATCCCTTAGTCACCCCTTACAACACCCATGAGAAAACATAAGTAGGTCTATTCTAAGCCGGCAACCACACGGATATATATACTTATTCCGTATAAACTCACCCGCGGCGGTATATTTCTACGGTGGCCATCTTCTCCCTCCAGGTATTCGAACTGGTGCATGATCCCGGGCGCCTTCATACCAAGTACGAACATGATCATGCAGGACACGTACCGGCCCACGAACAGCGCCATCTCCAGCCGGTCTTGAAGACTAGGAGAACAAGAAGTTATAAAGAATGAAGGGGTGCAAAATTATTGACTCCTAGTAATTTTTGATTTTTGATTTTTAGTAACTTTGTTCCTGTGGTAGGGGAGCCCAAGCGGGGATTTCGGGATTTACTAAAGCGCGGCAGATTAATATACAGGGGGATACCTTGTACCCGGTTAAGTACCTCCACAAAACATGAGGCCCATATATAAGGCCGCCCGTGAAGGATACAGGATCAGATTAGTAAAAAAAAATTGACCATCAGAAATTCTCGAGCGCGTCAGATTAAGGTAGGGTGAGTTAATTACATCCTAAAAAGTGTATATTCCACTAATCTGACAATTTGAGAGTGACGTAAAAAAAGGGGAGGGCAACAAAGTTGTAAAAAACGTCATCTCGACATTCTCAAGCGTAGCTAAATTTTGTTTTATTTTGAAGGAAATAATTCAAGAATAATGAAAAATATATAATCTGACGATTTCCGCAAGCCGAAATAACAAAAAATCGTCGATAAAGTTAAATGCGTGCAGCTGCGTGATGCCTACATTTCCTTCTCCGCGTTTCTATTCCTCTCTCACTCTTTCTCTATCTATTACTCTCTCACTCTAGAGATGCGTCCCTCACTCATGAGGTGCCTCATTTGAGGTACTCGTGATCGCAAATTGAAAGAGTTACTCGAATTTCAACATTGAACCACCTCTCTACTCATTCACGCGTCAAAAACTCATGAGTGAAAAAAAATTATGTGAGTGAGGGAGACGTAAAAATCAGAATCGTGAGTACTTATGAGTCGACGCAACCGTCCGCCCCGCTGCCTCGGACTATCGGCTGAATTCGGCTGAGTTCGGCTCGGCTCGTAAGATACGCTGACATACGACTCCTCGTCTCAAATGAGGGGTACCTCGTGAGGACCTCGCGAGGCAAAATGAGGTACTCCCTCAACCTCATATGAAAATGATGAGTTACCCATCACTATCTCACTCCGTCCCCACTCTGGTTTCTGTTGCCATGACGCCATCACAGCTGATCATAAAGACTCGTTCGTGGCATACTGTTTACAACGTGTTTACAACGTTTTGGCTTCTTTTGCTATTTTAATATTATTTGTGTGAATTAAAGTTTATAAATATTTAATATGAGTGACATTAATTTGAAATGTGTATTTTGTGGTGAAAGTACCTTACAAAAAACAATTAAATTTACGGTAGAAACATTAAAAAAATGTGTAAATATTTTGGAATATCGTCGGAGCAAGCCGGTTATCCGAAAGTCTCGAGGAACATATGATAACCTCGAATTGTCGATGGAATCATCATTAAATGATTAGATAGAAATATTATTTCTTTGAACTCAGCGAGCTCAAAATATCACATAAATTATATTTTGAGCTCAAAAATGTCATAAGTACAATTTTAAGCGCCCAGGAATGGAATTAGCGGGAAGTTGCAGGGATGGCCTTTAAGGTGAACCGTTTTTCTAATTTTTTTTTGTCAGATCAGGCGAATCCCTCTAGATAATCGTCAGATTATGAGACAGTACGTTTAGAACATAAAGATGAACCATATATATCTTAATCTGACGCGCTGGAGTATTTCAAAATGGCGAATTTTTTTTGCACATTATGAAAATGGCCGCGAGTTTGCGTCCCATCGAAATCGTCAGATTAGTGAATGAGAGCTTTTTTTTGGTGCACTTAACACTCCCTTAGAAAATCTGACGCGCTCGATTATTTTTTTTTTTTTTTCGTTTTCAACCCTTAAATACAACCACCCGCATCATGCAAACGATCAGATTAACATACGTACTTTATTAAAAATACGTGGGGCATTGATGCTATCAATATCTGACGCGCTCGAGGATGTCCATGCAACAGTTTTTTTTTACATATTTAAAAATCTATAGCCGCTTCCCCCACCGATGTAAAGGTATATATCATATAACATTTTTTTCTTCTTATCATCTAAGCTTTGCATCCCAATAGGTCTCTACGACGCTGGAGTAAATCCCCATTTAGCCTCGTGGGCTCCCCTACTACTGTAGGTACCGAAGATTTATAGGAACCCAATTCTTTCTTCTTTCTTTCTTTTAAAAAAGACAACTCCCGCACTAGGGAAATAAATCCCTGTGTCGCGGGGGACTTTACAAACATTCATTTCACGGACACAAAGAACATCCAGACTCAGAACAACTATTTGTGGTTCACACAAATAATTGTCCCGGGCGGGAATCGAACCCAGAACACCAGGCCTCAGAAGCAACTTCCGTAACCACTGAGCCACCGGTGCAGTCAATTATATCATACGTTTCCTCCAAAGTCCTACAGTTTATTGTTTTTTTAATTTTCGTTTACTTATATTTATTTTATAACGTTACGCATTTTTATATTTAATTCAAATAATGGTTGCATTCTATACTCCTCAGTCCGTGCAATTTATGTAGAAAGGAGTTTTTTTTACGGACGGACATAATATGTCCGTCCGTAAAAAAACTCCTCCCATATTATGTAGTTAGCCACGAGGCTTTTGCTACTTCACCGGGCATAAAGGCGAACAGAGCTCCAGCCTAGATAAATGGCTTAAAAACTACAAACTAAGCAACCTGCGCAAGAGGGCGCCCCTGTGGGGCTTGGACCCCGTCTCAAGGTGATCGCTGGCGGGGAGATTAAGGGATTATGGCTTTTAGTTTTTAGGGCAGTTTTGTGCAACTGTCGCTCTACTTTACAATTCGCGGGCTTCTCGGACTTCTTGTCTAGGAGGGCATCGGAAGGCTCTTTGCGAATTAAGGGCCTGTAAGGCGAGGGAGGATGTAAAAAGGAGTACAAAGTTGTTTCTTCACGTTTTAATATATAAATAACATAGTTTCCTAACCTAACCGATGGTGTAGAACGAGATTAGGTTTAATGCCATTCTGTTTGATCAATTTTGATTTTCTAATTGCACTCAAATTATTTCTAATTGCTTCCTTTTACCAAAAACCTTGAAGGAAAAAAGTTAGGCAAGCAATCGATATAGCAACATATTCCTCAAAATAATTAATGTACAACTAGCCATTAAAAAGCTATTGTACAACGCCTGCATTTTAACTTACATGTATTTAGTTACAGTTCTCATCATTAGGTACTCTTAGCAAATCGAGGCAATATTAGTCATTCTATTATACGAACTAATATGAAGGTATAAGAAGCCATATCTACTATGACTCATCATTTAACTCGCTAGATCTTTAATAATCCTGTTTGAGTATCAAGTTGTGGCAATAATGCATATGCATTATTGGCATAGATATGCATGGCATATCTATATCATTTAGGTACTGCCGAGCGGAAATATAACTGTTTAAAACTAAATTTTACATGAGGAAAAACTAAACTTTCGTATTATGGTTTTAAGGACTGTGGACTATATATCTACTATTTTGGGATTTATCTATTCAAACATATTGGATGCACGTAGCTAGTTAGACACAAACATAGGTTCACGATATTTAGGGTAAGCCTTATTACCTTCGCACTTTAAGCCGTGGGTCCCGATTGGTATAACATCATCTATAATAATCGTATATAAAGAAACAGGCAGCAGCGTTTCCTTGTGTGGAACAACATAATACTGCGGTCACCAACCCGCCTGCCAAGCGGGGTGACAATGGCAAACACCATCCCTCGGGAGAAGGCCCATGTTCAGCAGTGGACGTTGTACGGGCTGACAATATAGTACAGACATACATAAAAATATTACATAGTAGGTATTTTAATACGCATCGGGATTGTAAACAATAGTACGCATATCCACGTTATGATTTCGCCGATTCTTATTTAAAAACCGACGTCTATTCTTAGTTAAGAACTGTACATAGTCCGATCCCTAGTGATGATCTTTGATCATCAACAGCCCGTTTACGTCCACTGCTGAACATGGGCCTCCTCTTCACAGACCTTGGCAAACCAGGATCGTAGAGATATTGCCATAATCACCACGCTTGTCAGACGGATTGGTGATCGCAGTAAGATGTAAACCTTGAGCTAATAGATGCTGCTGCCCATCCATCAGCCATATGTCCCTTAGTAGCCTTTTACGACACCCATGGGAAGACATGGGGTGGTCTATTCTAAGCCGGACACCACACGGCACGTGATGATCTTTACTCAATGTCAATATAACAACAACGATCATTCACTTGAAATTATAATTACTACGTGCTTAAAAACTGTACCTATACCGATCCCTAGTGATGATCTTTACTCAATTTCAGTATAACTACGACGATCATTCACATGAAGTTATAATTACGATTTAACATATACGTTTAATAAGTATCCAGCTTTTTTTCAGACGAACATAAATGTTGTCAGCCACGAGGCTTTTGCTACTTCACCGGGCATATAATAATATCGAGCGTATAGCGAATCCCTTGACGGATATGCATAGACCTAGAACACAATTAGCCAGATACTATTGCATAAAAGCCTTGGTTTTTTATTATTATTCAAAAAAATATGATCCACGACAATCAAGTTCATAAAAACTTTCTTCAAGAAATCTTCATCATTTTTATAACAAAAACTATTAAAGATTGCGTGACTTAGTTTGTATACCTAAGTCACGTCAAGTCAAGAGCAGCTAAATTATTTTGCATTGATAATATAATCAATATTGACACAGTTCGGATGGTCTTTCATTGATATCCACGAAGCTTTTGCTACTTTGCCGGGCATAAAGGCGAGCAGAGCTCCAGCCTTAAAAATGGTTTAAAAACTACAAACTAAGTAACATGTGCAAAGGCGCCCCCTGTGGGGCTTGGACCACGGCTCAGGGGCGGCTGGCGATGAGATTGAGGGATTATGACTTTTAGTATTTTAGGGGTGTTTTGTGCAACTGTCGCTCTACTTTACAGTTCGCGGGCCTCTCGGACTTCGGGTCTACGAGGGCATCGGATAGTCCCTAGTAATACATCTAAACTTCTATGTATTATAAAGGTTGTTTTTGTTTTATTTAGTTGAACGCGCTAATATCAGCAACTACTCCGCATTGATTTGTTTTTCAGTATTAGATAGCTTTTATCAAGAAAGGCTTTAGGTTAAATATACCATAACGCTAACACTAATAGCAGCGTAATGTTTTAAAATCGGGGTTAGCCTAAAGTTACTATTCCGCGTAGAGAAAGTCACGGATACAAGCTAAAATTATAAATTTGAAAGTAACTCTTGTCTGTCGGCCTGAAACACTTCCAAGCGCAAACTACTGATCAGATTTTAATGAAATTTGGTCAAGACATAAATTAGACCTTGGGTAAGGAAGGCTTTACATTTCACCACGAAAAAATGGTGCCCAAAGTAGGTACCTATTTCACGTGGTCAAAGTCGCAAAAAACACATTGTAATCTATGAACAAAACTTACTTTTTTAAATGCCACCACCATCCTTCTTTGTTTATATTGAGGAACGATAGATTCTCGGACACAAAAATCATGGCCCAAAAGACCAACAGCACAAATCCATGGCCTCTGGGAGGCACTGAGGGCAATAGGAAACGCCTCTCTAATAATGCCAAATATGCCGATAGTGGGAACACTACTAAATTCACTACTAAGGCCAATATCTGAAACAAAATAAATTAATTAATATCAGTCCTAGAAGAATAACTGTTGTATCGAATCAGTAACTAGCATCATTAGATCACTAGATGTGAAATAATATTAAACATTTTGAATGCTTCCATTTACTTAAAATATTATATGTAAAAAATATATGCATCCATATATATTATTATGTTCAATTTCGTTATGCCATAAGGCTGCCCACACTTAGGTCAAGAAGAGGTCCGCTAAGGAACATATTTAGATTTTATGCCGAGTATGTTGATCAGCCTTATATTTTCGTTTTCGGATATCTTTTTTCGTATAAAATTGTAGTAGTTACCTCTAAAAGTAGTGGCCAGATGCCAATTCAGAAGTAAAAAAATTGCCCACTTTTAAAATCCATTGGCCGGTCTACCGTTATGTCAGTGTACAATATACTTTAAGCTTATTATTAGTAAAAATATGACCAAATTAAGATATTATAAAGTTCAAGATTTTTATTGAAACAATAATTATTCTTATATAAATGCAATACCAAACTTACTTTGTATTTACTATGTAATTGTTGTCATCAGAGAAAGTCATAAGAATATTATAAATAATAATAAATTATTATTTTATCATGTAATTAATCAAAGTATTACCCACTCCATTTCAGTTTATTATCATAATTAATGGACGATATTACATTGTAATTAAATTCTTTAATTGATAACAAATTAATTGTTAGGATTACTACATTAACTGAACTTTTTATATTTATTTTAATGCCATATTGAAAAGTGATACATTTATTTTAAATAGTGAATTACAAATTCGACTCTATAAAATGTATACTTACTAAGAAAATAAAAGTGATTGCTTACCATATATCCATAAACACATCCTCCTTTAAATATGAACGCTTGCAATATGAAGCGTAAAACAGCCAATACAGGTACAAAAAGTGTGAAAAATAACTGCACGGCAAAAAGCCGAGACTGTCTAACATCTGTCACCTCTGTAGCATACCTGAAAAAAATGAGCTGATATACTTTACATTTCTTTAAATTTTACAACTCTATCAATAGTTTAAACATAGTAACTGGTATCATACAGAAGGTCTTTAATCACCAAATAGATAACTAACCCGCAGTTTGCAAAACGTGGCATGTGGCATAACAAAACAATATCATTAAAGAATGTCAACCAAACATTATTTTGCAATTAAGTTTCAATACAGATTTACATATAAAATTAATGCAATAATCTCTTACTAACAACTCATAAAAGTATTCATTTACAAATGACTAAGTGCAATGCACAATGACATAAGTGTGACAACTGCTAACCTAGACTTTTAAGCCACCTAAACTACATTGAATATAACATGTGAATTTAAAAGTATGCAAATTTTTGACCATACAATCTCCTTTGTTTGAAATTCTGACATTGGCAAATTCGTGAAAGCCTCTCAACAAATACCATACTAATAGAAGACCTACATTAAGAGTTAAAATTAATCTAATCTAACTAGCCTGTGTTGTCCCACTGCAGGGTAAAGGCCTCCCTCTCCCTTTCCCACACAATTCTGTCTTTTGCAAGTGCCTGCCAGTTCTTACGGCATGAGTCAAGCTCATAAAATTATCACTCAGTGTTATTATTTATAGGCAAAATTAAAAGTTTATGACAATATTTTTGGCAATAAGCAGAAAATTATCTCAACTGTGGATTTGTCACCCTCGGGACCACAATGTCAGATGATGCTTCTGTAGGCTGGCCACGCTTGGGACTGCATGACGTATGTGCTCAAACAGACCATCCTAAAAATCAACATTTTGCATCTCCACAGTAAAGAAGATATCAAATTGATTTTAGTTTTTAAACAGCAATTCACCCTAAAAAGTGACATATTGAAATATAATATGGGACTAAATAAGACTAATAATAAATATTTAATACATTTGTCTATATAATGTGTATTAAAACATAGAAAATAAAACACAATAAAGCACACAAAATTAGAGATAAAAAAAGTGTATTGTAGTATCATAGTACTGATATAAATGAAATTTGTAATAAATAATTCAATTGATATAAGTTGATTATATTATCAGCACATTAAAGACTAACCATATCTCCAAATGAGATAGGTTATAAACAGTTTTTAAATTATGTTTTATAATTATATATTATTATGTTTGATAAATAAATACATAATATATAAATACATTATAACAAGTTTATATCAATATTATCAATATTGATAAAAAGGTTTACAGTATTAGTAAAAAGAACTTACTACTAAATATGAAAATCTTTTAAAACTATCATAGTTATGTGTTTGTCTTATCTAATGCCTCTATCTTTAAATTATTAATAGTATTTTAATATATACATAATTATAACCACAAGCCCATTATTTAAACCATGGCAAAAACACATGTAATTGGTCAATAAGCTGAATATGACTACCACATGTATATTAAAAATGTCAAGACTCTTTTTTCTAACCAAAATCAATAAACAGAGAAGAAAAATATGTTATAAAGATTGGATGGATCATACACTATCCAAAAGAGGTTAGTTAAATTTAGCCATGCAATTCCATTTATTAGGTTACCTATGTTAACATAGCAGTTTAATTTTCTTTTTGGAGTGTTGAAAACAAATAAATGTAACATTTGCTCAAGAGAATTGATAGTAGTGTACTTTGATGGCTGGAATACACATAACCCCACCAACATAAGGAACTCATAAATCATATTTCAAAAAAGGAAAAAATGCTACACCAAAGTAATTATATTAACAATTTTAATTATTGTATTGACACATGGCTTACATAAATACTTTGTTGTACAATGTATAGTATTGTACAACTATAAATAAAATATGTACATACCTCTCATACATAACAATTTGTATCAGTCCAAAAGTTACTAAAAATCCTCCTATAAACACTGCAGATACTGTCTCCATGAAACATTGTGATATCCCATGGTCCACCCATACCTCGCCGAGAGTTACATTAGGCGGGCAATATCCCATCATTTTGCTGAAACGTTTACATAATTATTGTAAGAAATATTACAGACAAAATACTAACTAATTAAACACATGACATCAAGGAATATTCTACACGCTGTATGAAAATTTCATATTTAAATAATGTGACTACATTTAAAAAATAACCAAAACTTGCCTTTTTTATTGTAAAATTTCCTCACAACGCAAAAAATATTGACACATGAAAACAGAGTGGTAAATTATTCAAAAAATGTACACTTACATGGCGTGTATTCTACCAACTCCGTTTGTTGTAGAAGTTCTTTAGACACGCTACCGGTTAATTCATTTTGCCTTATCAAAAATGCGTAAAATTGCCACAATCATTCATTGACATCGGCAAATAAGATTTTGACAGCCTTTGACAGCAAAGAATTTGAGAATTGTTTTGACACATGAAAACAACCATATGTTTTTAATATGGTCTAAATATTTTGGGTCTTTGAACTCCTGCCTATGACAGGGTTCCCAACCTTTTATCTCATATGTCCCATGTCCTATCTAATATTATTATAATAAATGTAAATGCATGTCACTTGATTACGCATAATAACAAATATGTGCACGGATACAATAATAATTAAAAACCTATAAATTATTTAAGTTGTATTCTTACTGGTAAAAATATACCGTTATATGAAAAAAGTTGGAGTATTGTTAAAGGATTGGTTTGGAGCATAGATGGTTTGGAGACACAACTTATTGAAGGTGTACATATTGCGTTACGAGTGCAGTTAAAACCTGTGTTTAGATCACGAACATATCGTTAGGTAGTCTACTAAACCAGTCCTGTTTTACTCCGCGTGTAGGTAGAGAAACTATAAGTACATGCAGCGACCCCGAGCTCGGGGCTGATCCAGTGGGTGCTCACAAGCAAGCAGTGATTTTGGTATTAATTGAAAGTCTTTTTTTTTGGTACCTGTTCGATATGCATGTACCTACATAAAGTAACACCTAAAAATATATTTCATCCTTAAACAAAGTACTCACTGACGTATTCCTATTACATATTCTTTTAACGAAGACATACCTGATGTCGTCAGAAGAGTTAAGAGATATGCAATAAAAAGAGAAGGAACTTGTAGGTGAATATAAATGTAAGCCAGCTAGGACCGTGCGATCTGCACTTAATTGTATTGCAACAAGAGTTCATATTTCTTAAATTTCTGTTGTGGAGTGAATTTTCTCTTGTACTATTGTTTATTCTGTGACTAAACTATCAAAATGTCAGAATCCGAAAAATACTAACCAGAATTGCTTAACACTTAGTTAAGATTCAAAATATTTGTTAACGAATGTAACGTTTTTTTCTAAGTTCGTTTTTACTAGAGTTCCTGAGAATTAGATTGAAATACCAAACTTCTCTATTTAAGATCTCAATCCAGGGTTCCACCAGGTCATAGTAAATAATTGTATCAATCCTACATTATAATAAAAAAAAATCCCCAAGTGTACATAGCACGAAGAGTTGGTTTTTGATAGTGTTTCCGCTTACTTTGAACGTGTACTTGTGCTCATGTTTACTTACATTGTCTTGTTAGTGTAAGTAAGTTGCTAGTGTGTGAGTGAGTAATCGCGAACTGACGGACGGGTGTTGGATTGGATTACGTTTTTAGTGATTTCTATTAATTATTTGTTGTAGCTTCTTATAGTGTCAGAATCGACCGGAAATAAAATTTAAATGTGTATCGCTAGTTAGTTATAAATTAAAATAATGTGTTTCATGCTATATTCATTAAAAAATATTCTCCGAATTTGAATGATCAGCATGTGTCACTACTCATCAACAAATTCTGTGAATCGGTGAACAGTCGCGATGTGAGGAAAGTTATGACTATCAGCTGAGAATTGACTTGGTTTAGTTAGTGTTTGTGTTGCGACCAGTGTTATTTATTTTTTGTCTGGTGAAGGTGATAAATTGAGACTCAAAATGGCGGATCTCGAGGCTGTGCTGGCAGACGTCAGCTACTTGATGGCCATGGAGAAGTCAAAATGCACTCCAGCAGCCCGAGCTAGTAAAAAAATTGTACTTCCAGATCCAAGGTAATATTTGAAGGTATCTGGGCGTACCATGCTGCTTAATAATTATGTGTTTACACGATTTCATGGCACCTTTGTCAATTTGTTTACAAAAATGATTAAAACTTAGATTTTAACTAAGTTAATTGTTAAAATACGTTATTTATTCCAGTTTAACATCATTTTTGATTGTATGATATGAGAAAATGGTAATTTATATTTAATTTAATTGAATACAGAAAGAACAACATTAAATCAATTGTAGTATTTTAAACATGATTACTATCCATTGATAAGAGTCAGACTGCTACATTTACTTGAAGAAATATATAACAAAAACATAATCACATTACATACACAATTATAATCAAACAATTCATTTTTTCATTCACAAGGATATTTTGTGAGAAATTTACATTAAAAAACATTTCACTGTGTTTGTTTCACATAAATTAAAAAAAAATGTCTGATGGTTATTAAAGCAAAAAAAAGTATAACCCTAAACACCTGTTACTTCTGATAAACATATATTGAATTCAATCTTTAATAATTTGTTTATGAGTATTAAATTTACATAATTATTAATAAATTACACTATTCCCATTAGGGATATAATAATATGTTTTTAATGTAAGACAATCCAATAAAAATCTATGAAATAAATAAAATAATATATTGAAACCTAATAAAGTATTAATATTTCTATACTAAAATAATAGAATAAAAATAACACTTATTTTTCATAGCTTTCTTTTCTATTCTAGTTTAGAATAGACCATCCCATGCACTTCCATGGTTGTCATGATGACATAGAAATCTTACTACAATCCACCTACTTGTCAAGTGTCCTGATTATGGCAATATCTGTCAAATATTCTGACTTGCCAAGGTCATCCATTATTCTCATTAGAATCATATAAGAATGTTGGTTTTTCTATAGAAGGGGTGGCCAACTAAATTAGACCTAAGATCAACCAATTTCATATAGGTATATAATGATTAATTACATTTTGTGTAAGTCAATTGAATGAGAATAGGTATTTTTTCAGATTATTATATGACTAGCTTCCTGCGCGCGTTTTCACCCATGTAACTCCCATTTCCATGGGAACTTCATAATTAAATATAGCCTATGTCATCTGGTGATAGTGTAGCTTTGCAACGGTGAAAGAACTTTTCAAATCAATCCAGTAGTTTTAGAGCCTGTTGAATACAAACAAACAATCAAATCTTTCCTCTTTATAATATTATTTGTAAAGATGAACACTAATATACAATAAACACTAAGTCATGTATTTGTAGACTATAATATCAGATTTTATTATAGAAATTGATCAACTGTAATAGTTGCCTGGATCAACCAGTTGATCAGCTGGTTGGCTACTTGTAATCTTTACTTATATATAACGCTGAAAAATTTGTTTGCTTGCTTAAACATGGCTCATTAAATAAAATCCCAGGAACGCCTGGTTTGATTAAAAAAATTTCAGTCTCAACTAGCCCATTTATCATAGAAGAATGAAGTTTCCATGAGAATGGCAGCTACATGGGTGAAATTGTGTGTGGGAGGCTTTGTCTATATTAATATTATAATGAGGAAAAGTTTTTTTTTTTTTTGTTTTAAATAAACTCATAAACCTACTGAATGAATTTCAATAATTCTTTCACCCTAAGAATGCTACAATGTCCCTATAAAAGCCTATAAAAGTCCATACTTGCGAAGCTGGAGTAGGCCGCTAGTACTTTATTTTAGTAGAACAAGCCAAAATCATTATATCTGTTCCTTATTCAATATAGGTACTTATTTTAGTGACCATACATGTAATATCAAAATGTTTAATATTTTTAGAGAATAGTTGGCATTTTATTGGTTAGCATGTTACTCAGTTTCTAATAATTAATCTGACAACTAAATAGCAGTCTTAACTCTTGTTACATATTAAATTAGTTCAATACTTTTATTTGATCTTAGTGGTTGTTAATTTCTGAATACATTTTTTATTCAATATCAAATGACTAAATTTTTTTTCTATTTTATAGGTGTTTTTAAGTTCTTGTTTCTGAAACTGAATTTAATTTGTCAGTGAAGTTAAGAAAACAGCTAATAATCCTAATTGTTGCATTGATTGGTGTTTAAAACAAAGTAGGATATAGCCTTTCAAATTAGGTATCCATACTACCTTGTCTACTATATAACTGTTTTAACTTTGAAATTGTATTTTTTTTTACATTTTAATGAATGTAATGTCAAAAGACGGCTCTAAAACAATGCTTCGTGGCCATGAAAAAAAAATATATATAAAAAAAAAAAATCATAGTAATAGTGGAAACTGTTACAACCTAGAATGACAGGATAAGGATTGCAACTGCCAATTGCTGAGTGCTGATTATTGAAAAAAAAATTTCATCTCGTTCCTACCTCTTACATCCTAAATATTATTTAGTCTATCTTACTTCCTGTTTAATATTATGGATATTAAAGGTTGTGATTTTGGTTGTTTACGCAAACATGTAAAAATGACTGAAATTATTTGGAAGAAATGTGTCACTGATATGGTTTAGAACAAAGATGTAACATATAGGCTATAAACATTTCCAGTGTATGTCACTGTTGATCATGGTTTAGAGAAGTTACAGTGGTTGGAGTGTGGTTGGATTAGTCCCATAGGCTATCCGGCGTCATTCAGCGGGTGCGTCATGTTCCAGAAATAGGACGCTCTGCCCACCCGCTCCGCAGACGGCTGAGTAGGGAACATGGGCCCCGCTCCCTTCAAAACTGACCCATGAGTAGTAGAGACGCCATGGTACTCCGAGCGTCCCTGTAACTGGCTTAATGGGCCACTAGTGTGGCCCAGTAGAGCACGCGGCGCCGATCTGGGCGCGGGCGCCGCCGCATGGTGTCTCAGAAAGCCATGGGACAGAGTAGTTCCCGGGGGGTTTAAGTCGGTAGGGTCCTGTTCTCGCGGTGTGACTAGCATACCACCGCTATGGAGAGGACGAGTCCCACATACCCCTTCGCAGGAGGGGATGCGTAACATATAAATTAGTATGTCCCCGGGAAAAAAAAGTGTCGTAGGCTAACCACGTTGCAAAGGAAGTAACATTCCACGGTTGTTTTGGCCACTACCTGTGCACAGAGAGAGCCGGGCACTTTTTTACCCACCACTTCCGGAAATACTGTGTTATAAAAATATCTCTCGGGAACAATTTACGTACTTACCAGTGCCAGGTTTGTAAAAAAGTTTTTCAGGGGAATTTACATAAATGGTCAGGTTCAAGTCAGGTGACCGTCGTGCGTATGTGGCGGCGGCAGTGGCACTTCTGGTAGGTGTTATCGTGCGCCGCTACCCTTTCACGCAACAACCTTTTCGTTGCTATGATATCTGAATTATCAATTTATGGAAACTACATTTTTTTTAAATAGGGGAAATATTGGATTGCTACTCTGCTCTGTGTCTAATTTATCCAAAACCATTCAGTAATATTTGCAAGAAATAGTTACAAGAACAACTTCCGTGGCGTAGCGGTATAAGTGTTTGATCAGGTCTCGGAAGTCGTGGGTTCGATGGTCACGGCGGTGAAGATATCTTTGTGTAAATTCCAAGATTTCCTTCCGGTTCAGGTTGGTTGCGGGTCTACCCTCCGTCCCGGGAAAAGCCCGTAAAGCCGATGGTCTCCGATGTAAAGCCGATTGCTATAACATCATCTATAACAAGCGTATCACCAGGACAGCAGCGTTTCTGCGGTCACCAACCCGCCTGCCAAGCATAGTGGCTACGGCAAAACGCTCCATCGGATGGAAGCCCATGTTCAACAGTAGGGCTGATGATGAGATTTATAACATTACTAGCAACCTGATCCGGCTTCGCACGGATGCAATGCTAATGTACCTAATTTACATATAAACATTCCTCTTGAATCACTATCTATTTAAAAAAAAACAGCATAGCATTCTAGCATTCTAAGTATTCTGGCCCTATGTAGGTATACATAGGGCCAGAATACTTGGAATGTTTAGATCTTTAAAACTACGCAATGGATTGTATGCTGATTTCCCAATATGTAAACTCGTCATTATACCTTCATTCCTGAGTGTTAAAATATAATCAACAGTAGCTTTCATATCACGAGTTCGCGTCTCTTTGATTATTTCGTATATCCGCACTCACTACGCGACATTTCCGACGTCGCGTCGCAACAACACATATTTTAGCGGATCTGAGGAGAAGTAACAGTTTGGATAAATACAATACAGTGCGACTTGCCCTAGAAACAAAAATACATAGCCATACAAGTATACCGGAGTTTAAACGTTTGGAATTTTGCAATGATATATTTTAACAACTGTCGATGAGATTGACTGGTTATTTTGTTAATGAAAAGATTTTTATTTACGTACCTATTGATATTGATTGTATCCCTTCGTTACATCACGGTTTCACCTTAATAGCTCTCATGACCGTTACAACCTCATTATAAAATAGTGAGAACTCGGCTTTATTATGGCAAAAGAGTTTTTAAATTGGTCCAATGACTTTTGGTTATTCATTTTAAATAAAATAAATCTTCTATCAATTACACATACGAGTAGGTATAGGTACCCTACTAGCTAACCATTATAAATTATTTCATTAAAATTTCCTTTTATTAACATTGGTTTACTAGATTCAACTGTGGTTAGAATTTTAGTACTATAAAAATATAGACTGGCATGTCTGACAGACAATCTAGGTTCCAATCTCGTTGAATGATTAATTTTATGATGTTCCAGTTATAAACTGTCATAACTTCTGAACACACGTAACACCGCAGCATGTAACATGCAACTTTAAAACCTTTGTATGCCATTGTTTTGTTTCCAAACTTTATGGATGGATAGTTTAAAAGAAAAATGATAAAATTTTGTTTTACACAAAATACATTTTCTACAAAAAGTAATTTTCTCTATATGGACTTGGAATGAGCACAATCCATTGCGTTCGATTTTATAACCAGCTTCCTTCTTATAATATACATATGAGACTGCCTTGATTCTTGATGCATACATTATTTAAGAAACATGTTATTCGTGTCCTGATAGTCATCACGACACATACTAGTCAGATGGATTAGATATAGGTATCTGATATAATAGAAGTTAATAGATGATTTTCCGTGTGGGTTCTGCCTTAGGAAAGATCACCCCATTTGTTCAAATAAGTGTCATAAAAGGCGACTAAGGCACATGAGAGAAGGGGAACACCTGATGATTGGGTAGTAGCATCTATAAGCTCAAGGTTACCTACTATCTTATAGCGATCACCAATCTGCCTGCCAAGCGAAAGACTTCCGCCGTATCGTGTGTGTCGCCAGATCGCCTCGATGAGACCGCGCTCACACTAGCAGTAATCTTAGAGCTTTTTTCCGCCGTAGATTGCGATAATTCTTTCACCATTCGAATGCTATATCTGAGTACCAAAGGCTATATTTAATTACGAAGTTTCCATGGGAACGGGAGTTGGATGAAACCGCGGGCAGGAAGCTATCATATTATAAACGAAATAAGGCATTATAAATGAATAATAGGACCAAATATGTTATGACTGTTTACAAATACCCGTAACAGGTTGACGTGACTAAAAATTATTTTTATTTACGTATTGGATCGGAGTACATTTTATGTACTCGGGCTTAAATTGGGCTTTGAATAGCCCACAAAAATTATGTATATAATGGACATTTGTTTAAATGTTTGCTTTAAATATCGTATTATTATATAGTACTAGCTAACCCTACAGACGTTGTCTTGTCTTAACTAAAACTCTATATTAAATGGTATTATAAATATTAGGCGTGATAGCTCTGAACAAATCGTCATGTGCACTAAGAGCAGCACGCATTCGGTCAATGTTTGTCAAATAGATTATCGTCAAAAACTTAAGTCTTCATTATATCCCGGTAAAATAATAACATCTCTCGGGTATTTAATTGTTTTCCCGCCAAGAAGTTATCCAAAGTCTAGAAAAGTAGTAGTCTGTAGGCGCAAGGTCTGGTGAGTAGGGCGGATGACGGAGAGCTTCCAACCCCAGTTCTTGCAACTTGGAGACCGTCTGCTGTGCAGTATGAGGTCGCGCGTTGTCGTGCAGGAGCAGCGGAGACGAGCGATTGACCAATGCTGGTTGGAGATGGGCCAGCTTCTCCATCATTGTGTTCAGTTCTTCACAGTACACATCTGCAGTAATGCTCACCCCGTTTGGTAAGAAGCTGTGATGAATCACACCGGCGCTAGACCACCAAACAGTGACCATCACTTTTCTAGGGGTAAGTTTTCGTTTAGGGCATTGTTTAGGTGCTGAACCAGGATCCAACCAACTTGCTAAGCGCTTGCGGTTATCAAACAGAATCCATTTTTCATTACAGGTAACAATGTGGTTCAAAATTCCTTCATTTGTGTGTCTGTTGAGCAGTGCAAGGCACGGCTCGACGCGTACTTCGCGCTGGCGATCATTGAGTTGTGAGTGGGGCAACCATTTGTCAAGCTTTTTTACCTTGCAAATTTGACGCAAATGGACCAATATTGTTTTGACGCTAACGTCGCAAGCTGCTGCTAATTCAGCCGTAGATTGTGTATCATCAGCTTCCACAATCGCCTTTAATTCGTCATGGTCGACCAAAGTCTTCGGACGACCGCGAGGTTCATTTTTCAGGTCGAAATTTCCAGAACGGAAGCGAGCAAACCAATAACAGGTGGGGCGTTGGTTTGTAGTTTTAGCTCCGTAAATGTCGTTGATGTTGCATGCGGCTTGTGCCGCGTTGCTGCCACGACGGTACTCATATTCCATAATTACTAGAATTTTTAACGTATCCGATGACGAAAAAGATTGAAATGCGATGAAAATGTACCATTAATCAATAAACAAATGACTACTTTTGGAAAAAAAAACCATGTTTTTTTTTAAATTAATTAAATTAATTTGAAATTAGAATTCTTAGCCAAACAAAAATTATTTTGATTTGAAATGGCCAGTACTGCAGAACGGCAATTTCATAGGTAAAGACCTAATATATACCTGACGTTTTAGTTAGCAATGACGTATTTAATGCAATGTTTCCTATTTTCAAAGAAATTTTATATGTATCCTGACTAATATTATAAATGCCAATGTTTGTGATTATGCATGGATTTATTTCACGCAAGAACTACTGAACGGATTTGGTTAAAAGTTTGCACCGGAATAAGCTGTCTTAACATATAGGCTACGAAACATCACGCTCCGACCTACTGGAGTAGAGTAACGCGAGTAAAACTGCGGGGCGCACTTAGTTATACATTTATTTACTTCTATAAATATTTGTTATAATCATAATATTCGCAAACCAAGAAATTGATTCCGTGCTAACCGCCTACCTAATAAAAGTATTACTAAGAAGAGCCCGCAAATTTAAAAGGTTCTTTACTATTTTTTAATGAAGAACTGTTAATTAGAGGTATTTATACGGTTAGACAATACGTGATTTTAGGAAATCCTTCTATTATTATTTTACGGCGACTTATTCTGGAGCGCAATTGTTATTGTGTATAATGTATTGCGTACATTGGTTAATAAACAATTTTTTATTCACGTTCTTGGAAAGACCTTTGCGAGGCAAATAGTTGTACATAACTACAATTATTGAAATACATCTCGCTACTTTAGACTTAAAGACTTTATTAAATAATAAAGTCTTTAAGTCTAAAGTAGCGAGATGCTAGCTTCCCGCGCGCGGTTTCACACGCGTAGCTCTCGTTATTATACATCTTATATATACCTATACCTATATATATTATACCTTCCTCTTGAATCACTCTGTCTATTAAAAAAATTAAACGCATTAAAATCCGTTGCGTAGTTTTAAAGATTTTATGCATACATAGGGACCGACAGACAGCGGGGAGCAACTTTGTTTAATACTATGTAGTGAAGTCATACGGAACTAGTCCTCATACCAATATTATAGAGACAAGTTTGTGAATTGTTTGTAAGATTGTAGGGGGTAATCTCCGGATTTACTTAACCGATTTTCCCAATGTTTTTATTCCCCGGAAAATTCCCGATTTTCCATTGAAAATCCACATTATTTGAGTGTCTTAGGCTATATTTTAATTTAAAGGTCTTCATGGGAACTTTATTTTTTGTCTTTATTTAATTACATAATCTTAAATCCTCTTGTTTTGTTTCAGTGTACGGAGTGTAATGCACAAATATATGGAGAAGAAGAATGAAGTAAATTTTGACAAAATATTCAATCAAGTCTTAGGTGAGTTTTAATATTTATATTTTTTCTTAATTTATATTCTTTTTTTTTTTTTGTTTTTATTTATTTATTCAATAACAAATTTACATTGTGTTTGAAATTAAAAGTTACAAAACTAACACACATGTCTCACATTAATTTACAGTAAAATCAAATTGTCAATACGTGGATTCTCACAGCATGAACAATTAACTTTTACCGCTCTTACAATATTTCTTAGACTTTAATCGTATAAAGTTTGTAGTGAAGGTAAAGTTTATAGAGGAAATATGAGGTGGCTATCAGAAGATTAAAAGAGGAATTCTCGTGCTATAAGTTGTAAACATTAAACACAGTCTGAAAATTTTAAGACTACATTATCGGGATCGGTTTTTGTTAAACGATCAGTCATTACGATTCGATCATCAGTGTCCGCTATCTTCATAGCTCGTAAAACGATTAATTACCCGATACTATTTTTGTTACTCGTTCGATTAATTCGATTAACATTACTAGTGCATTTTCGATCAATTAGATAAAACCGGTAGCATTACATTTTAGCTTGATTAATTTTGAATTGCAAGGAGTTTACTCTATCGGAACGTAGATAGAACATTGGATTTCCATTTGTCATTGCCCGATTACTACTGAACTGTTAAAGACAAGGATATTTCTGGGCAAATTTTAAAAATAAGACCATTACAATACACTAATTGTTTTTTTTTCGGACGGATATGTTTTTATGACGGATTATTTAGCCATGAGGCTTTTTCTACTTCGCTGGACATGAATTAAGGCGGGCAGTACTCCAGCTTTAAAACATTTTAATTGAATTCATTTCGTATCCTACTATGTGCATGTGCTATGTGTGGACGTAGGTATGTCTATAGTATGTAGGTATCGGACAACAAGACACTCGGAGAGGCGCCATCAGTACATGGTCGATATTCCCAAAATACGTACGAAGCGCTTCGAGTCCACGTTTTTTGTACGTACTGCGAAGATGTGGAACTCCTTGCCGGGGTCTATATTTCCCGATAAGTACGATATGGGTCTCTTCAAATCAAGAGTAAACCGGTTCCTTCTAGGTAAGCGTGCTCCATCCTAGGCTATTCCGATGCTTAACATCAGGCAGGGTGTAGTCAAACGCTAACCTATTTCTAAGAAAAAAAAAAAAAAAAAAAAATGTTATGTTGTATGTTTGTTACTCTTTCACGCAAAAACTACTAACTGGATTTGGCTGAAAGTTTGGACGTGGATAATTTATAAGTTGGAATAACATATAGGCTACAAAATATCACGCTCCGACCCACTAGAGCAGAGTGACGCAGGTAAAACCACGGGGCGCAGCTAGTATTATGATAAAATTACCTGCTAAGATGCCTTTTACAGAAAATGAATACAGACCGGTAACATAATTTATTAGGACAATATTTTTATATCTAGAATTATATTTTAATGTTGCCCCTTTACTTTTCCTCAAATCTCAGCATATCTTAAAGTTTTGTAGAAAGTGTTTCCGAAATTTCATGAGTCATTTCTGGGAATGGTTGTGTTGCGAACATATACATTTTAGACAAAGCGGAACTAACTAACAGCTCTAGTGATAAATCTATGAATCATTTTAGTTCTATACCGCAAATAAATAAATTGGTTTTCTGAACGTTCAAAGATGTAAACACCCGAAACAAAATTTTAAATGCTTGCATATTTACCTTCAATAAAATGTTTTTAGCGTTTAAATGAGTATTACTCTATGAAAACATTTGGTTGACTACACCAAGCTCTTTGTGATACATTACATAAAACATACCATATTATTTACACTTATTCTTTAACAGCCCGTTTACGTCCACTGCTGACCATAGACCTCATCTTAACAAACCTTGGATAATTATAATAAGTGTAATTAGTCCCTAATCCGCCTGCCAAGCGTGGCTCAACAACCTTGATTATCCAGTCCCTTAGTGATCACAGTAAGAAGGTAGGTTACCTTAAGCTGATAGATGCTGCTGCCCATCCATCAGCTGTATGTCCTTTAGTCGCCTCTTACAACACACATGGAAAGATATGTGGTGATCTATTCTAAGCCGGAAACCTTACACCCACTTACATGTCTTTTTTTAAGTCTCGCCTTACTTAAATCATAATTTACCCCATGTCTATAATGTAATATCTTGATGAAGTAAATATTCCTGGTGAATATTTCAAACAGAAAATTAAGTTTGAGAACCCTTAGTCAGGCAGTAGGTATATTTAGAATCCATTGGTTTTGAACTTTATTACAAGGCCATGGAGATCAAAGTAAGGTGGTCGCGATAGAATGACTGCCTGGCTAAGGGTTAAAATCGGATTCACCCGTATTGTATCTCATAAGCACTTACCTTCTTTGATGTTGGATTGCCCCATTACTGTCAATCGCGTATTATTATAACTAACTTACAGTGAATTAAGGTTTCTTCGTATGAAGATGCTATTGGTATACTGGATAAAAATTAAGGAGCAATGAAAATCAGAATCTCGGAAAAATTATCGATAAGTATTTAAAACGATATATTATTTCTCATTTTTATTGGATTTTTATCACTAGCTTCTGTATGTCTGAAGCATCCCCTCTCGAATTCAAAATATTCGTGACGAAAGAAAAAGGTGTCACCGGATTCAAATCAGAAATAGTTCTTTTTTAGTTTAATATTTCAACATAATAATATATATTAATAGTATAATAATATACATTAATAGTATAATAATATATATTAATAGTATAATAATAAACATAATAATTACATAAACACACTTAAATTTAAGTACTAAGGATACTATGGAAAAGCGTCAGGGCTCCGGGGAATATTGTTCTAGATGTCGAAATTTCCAAGGCGTCACAATATAGTTGCTAGCAATACAAGATTTATTCCGGTTGGATCCCCTGCCGATTATTATTATGTTTTAACACTTGGCAATTGTCAGAATGTCCAAGACTTGAGGAGATTTAAAGAGAGAAAAAGCTAATATGTGACCACCGTCATTTCTTTTGACTGACTCAACGTTTTGGCCACTATTTTTTTTGACAAAATGCTATATTGAAACCTGATGATGGTTTTGTCAATAAGATATGGTAATTTTAACCAATGCTTGTTTTTGCAATTAGATGTTTTGATCTATAGACGTTTTAGCTATTGTAAGTTCACACAACATAACACTTTGAGCCTAAGAATTAGTCGTCTTTACACTTGAATATTTTAACACTTGGAGCATATCCCCAGATGTCAGCGACTGATAGTGTCAGGTAGCCGGTCTTATTATTATTTAGGTAGGTACAGAATATTTTATCACCGAGTATGTTTTTTTATTAGATGTCTTCATTAATTTTCAGAGCAGTTCGAAACATTTTGCTAACTTTGTGCGTTATGTTCGATAGTTATTAAATATATTGCAGTTACTTCATCTCTAATTTCATAGGTTTGCTTGTTAACTAAACTATACTATCTTGATCTCGAACCGAAAGTGTAAGATGTTTCGCCGAGATATGATGAATAACATTGCTAGCTCCTGAAACGAATGAAAATGTAGTGATATGTGTGTTGAACAATATAAAGAATAATCCTTATTTCCATACGTGTCCCTAATTATGAGGATAAGAACATTTTATCAATTTGGCAAAGAATAATGGTTTTTTGGGCTCCATTAGACAGGAAAAGCTACTTATTGTATAAAACAATAATTCAATGTAACCGACTGAAATCTAATAACATGATAAAGGGGCGTGCAAAACATACCAGTATTTTTAATATCATAAAACAGATATTTATATAATAAATGAGCAACTACGTATCTATGCCTATATCAAATGACGTTTATGAACACATTGAAAATGTAGGACATATTGATTAGGAAGTAGGTTCATATTAATATTGATAAGGAAGTAATTAGTATAATAGGGCATATATTATGTTACTAGTGGATTCGGTTGTCAATAATTATAAAAAAAAACAATCCATCTTACTCCTTAAGTGAAGGATAAAAATATACACATAAACATGGATCCTAAAAGCATTTTAAAATAATTTTTAATAAGGGGAAATGAGTTTCTTTGGGTGAACTTATTTATCCTGGAACAAAACTTAGAGTTTTCCGTATTATCAAACACTTCGCTTTTTTAAATTGTTCATCATTCAGGATCATCTCACATCCTGATAAATTCGATACAATTGTAGACGAAAGTTACCTATAGGCACGAATGCTTAGATCCGTGCGAGACAACGTTATTGGCTGTTCGATGACTTCAATGTTAAAAGGAGCGCAGAATGTGTAAACACAAGGTCCCTTTGTACCGTTTCTTCTCGAACGATTTACGTGTGCGCTTTTACAATTGGTTTGTAGATTAAACGAGCACTCGTGGCGTCCGATGATCCAACTGTGCTTTATATTTGTTCTTTGATGTAAGTTTTGTTGTCCTACCGTTCATCTGATTTATGGCTGCTGCAGACTATGTTCTTTATTACCAGCGTTGTCTTGTGTCAGAACTATTAAATACCGAATTAAAATAATGGGTCAGTAAGCGCCTCACGTTTATGTTTTTAATATTCAGTGTGCAACAATCTAAAATAGCACAACGTAAACAATGCGATCCATTACTTTTCTTACCGCTGGTACCTATATAAATATCTATCTACTGTACAAACATTGCATACACCCGTGTACTACAAAATAGATTTAAGAAGGATTTCCAGGCAACTTTAATTCAAATTCACTTTCGTAACAACTTTCTTGTGGGATTTGTATCGTAAACAAGATTAAACGTAAGCGAACTGAGTACTACGCACGCTGGATTATTGCCGCTCTGCGTACAATTGCTTTTCTTCTAATGAAGTAGCCTCTTGTGTCTGTGGATTATTTTCTCCTCGCTTTAAGACTGTTTTTCTGTTTTAGTAAGTTTCTCTTTTCTCTGTGTATGACAGACAGTTTATGAATTCTACACGAATGGGCTGAAGAGTTTCAATTAGTTTTACAACTAGCATTGAGATAAAGAATAATGAGTGTTGTATTGTACAATTAGAAAAAATGGGCATGGCATCATTAAGATGTTCAAAAATTAACGCACTTTAATGGTGGAAGAATTAGAATCGGATTTAATCTGGAAGAATAAAATAAATTGAGATTTATTTTAATAATTACCATTTTTTCAACACAGTCAACACCCAACCGCCGCGGTCGTGGCGTAGTGATCAATTGCCTTAAACTTCTACTATTTGTTTCCGTCTCTTAGCCTCGAAAAGCAAGTTAAGCCGTGGTAAGTCCCGATTGTCATAACATCATCTATGACAATCATACACCAAATAAAGGGCAGCAGCATTTACTTGTATATAGGCTGTACATAATATTGCGGTCACCAATACGCCTACTACGCATGGTGACAAGGTAGGTGAAAGGTGAAAGCTATTGTAGACCTACAATTCAACCCTTTATCTATCATAAAACGAAGTTTAAAGTTAGTGTACAGCAACCAACTATGGTTTTAATGAAAAACCAATTAATAACACTGCTTGATCGTTCAACGGTTATACAATTTGTAGTTTGATGAAGTGTATAGTGTCAATTTCTTACCACTGTTAGAATCTAGGTCCGTTGGGAGTGCGGGAAGCATTTCGATACCGATGATTTCTCTCGAGGAAACATGTAGGTTTATGGCGCACTTACAGGTTTAAGTCGAAAACATAACACATATATAAACATATATAAACATTAATTAGGTATGCACTCTTAATTCACTTCATAAACCTACTTTCCATAATTGACCTGGTATTCCTCGAAGCGCTACCATTTTGAGGCGCCCCTGTTTTATTCCTCCGAGCGCTCCTTATAGTAGCGCCTTCCGATAGTAATTAAAAATATTAAAATTGAAGAAAACCTTGAAGCCCACGTTTAAAAATAGGGAAGTGCATGAAGTAAACGTAATAAATTATATCGATGATTTTTAAAAACTCATTTGTACATCATCATCATCGAAGTTGCTTAACCAAAAGTTAAGTAACTTAGATGATGATGGTGGCTTCAAGGTATAAAATTGTAATATTTTAAATTACTATCGGGAGGCGCTACTAAAAGGAGCGCTCCGAGGAATAAAAAAGGAGCGCCTCATTAGGAGCGGCTCAAAATGGTAGCGCTTCGAGGAATACCTCGATGCTAATATTAGAAATTATGCAAGGGACGTAATTGTCGTAGCGAATGTTGTATTTCAATGTGTCATTCAAATTTACGGGCTCGCGAGCAACCACCATAGCAAGCGAGCTTTTTGAAAACATTTGCAGTGTTCCTTTTACTCCTATATGTGGTTAATTGGCATGAAATCTATTTTAGCTTACTTACAAAACCTTCGTTCGAAAACCACTCGCCCATAAAATATTTATTCATTTATTTCTTACATACATCTATCTTTACAGTTACCCAATGCGATAGAGTTTAGAGTAGTGATTATACATTTAGAATTATTTTAATAATAAAATAACAAATTAAGATACATTACATTGTAATTATTTACATACATACAAAATAACAACACATTCGTAATATTTTAACTGACATCACAACTAACACAATTTCTTAATGTAAAACATATTATATTTAATGTCACTCTTGTGAATTCGCTCTGTGAACACATCGACTTTCTCAGTAACTAGATTTAGTGTGCGCAACGACTGCGTGGTAACATAAACAAGGTGGGCCGTCGTCGACGCTGCACTTTATCGGGAACCCTCAAGCATATCCACTTCAAAACCATTGGATGTAGGATACCCCTAAACACCCTAAGCGTATATGACGCCAGCTGGAATAGAAGCTTGGTTTTTTACTATTCTTATACGTTTTTAGATACCCCGTGATGATTTTATCGTTGCTAATAATATCTAGAAAGGACTATTTGCCATTAGTATTACTACCGAAACGTAACATTACATTAACATTTTAGAATAGACAATATGTATTTTTTACTAAAACAATAATTGTCAATTGCCCTTTCAAGTTGCCCTGAAAGAGACGGCAATGATAAATGTACATGTCCAAATGAGCTCTAGTGCCTTGTAATATAAGATAAAATAGCTTGTAACGGGTGCCACTAAGACAGGTTCGAAGTCACTTTAATCTGTATTTTTTTATGTAATTGAAAAATTATAATTCAAATATATATGTCACCGTAATATTGTAAATACCGTTAAATTAATATATCTCGCGGGAGTAAACTGTCGGGAGATTGTGAACCGTAACGGGATAGATTATAATATAAAGGTATTTATAATTTAACGGTAGCATATACACAGATCGATTGTACTGCCGACAATAAATCATTTTTCTGGGCACAAGTGGATGGGTACTATGCAATAATTAGGAAAAGAGCAGCATCGCTGATGCGAAGAGTGAGGGACAGTCCCAACAGCTACCTGAGGGTGGTTGCTGAGCATATTGAGAGTCCTATATGGAGGCATTGGATCCGCCTACATAAAGGATAATTTTAATGTTAAGCTAGTTTGTATTTTTTGTATTACTAATTTAGTTCTTAAGTACCTGTGTATTACTAACACTCTATGGACTATCTTGGTCTGAAATAAATTATTATTATTAGCAACGACAAAAAATTACGGTACATTAAAATGATAAAACAGGTATCATGAAATCACTGTGTATCATCTATCTAGCCTACTGAACACAATGGGACCACGTGTAACTATAGTGATATTGGCTCGTAAGTAATTTTAATTCCCAAGAAATTGCTTTGTAAGCTTGTTAAAACAGCTTAACCGGATCACACTCAGCCATATTAAGTTTACTTATACCGTAGAATAAAACATAAGGTTACTTGATCGTTTATCATACGTTTCATTCCGGGTAAAGGTGTTTTGGTCAGCTATATCGTTCTATTTTTAGACAAAATATCTGCATGAAATGAATTGTGTTTACGTTTACGCACGTCAGCTACGTATTTAACTCGAATAGAGTTGCCTTTTAAAAGTACACTAAGGGAAACTAGGTTATTAGGGCTTAGGTGAGATTACTGAAGGACTGGATAAAGCAAGAATCCTTATCTTGGGTACAGATCAGGGAGCAAAGTCGCGGCGGATCTAAAGACAATACTATACAGAGGGATTTTAAAAGCCTAGAGGATCAGGAGGGTGTCTGTTGGACCATTGCCCTTTGAACTTATTTGCGTAGCTAATACTATTAAGTCTCTCAGAACAATGTTTTATACTTAGCTTTGTGTGGTGTGAGAACAAAAGAAAAACAAAGTGGTTATTTTCTATAACAAAATTTTATCTAAAACTGTTACTATAGTATAATAGTTTGCCGATTTTTATATTATTAATGAGAAAGTGCCTAGTTAAGAATGCTAACAGCTTATTAGGTACTCACTTCAGGTTTCTAGGCAGTCAAAAATGTTGATGAACACACGCGGCGAAACAAAATAAAACATCACGGTGACCTATTAAGGTTAAACATTCGCACTTTAGATAGTTAACAAACTTTACCCGAACACGACTTTTCTTATCTCTTAGTAATAGATTATTTTATCTATATTTAGTCAGCTTTCGATCAAAGTTTTAAAGCGCGAACGTTGTACCTTAAGGCCGAACAGCAGTCCATAATTGTTAAGTTAAAAATCATATCTTTATATTAACGTGAAGCAAAAACTTCGTAGTGTAGTTTACTTGTGTTTTACGAAAATTTCGCGGACGGAGGAGAATGGCATTTTGCACAATTATCTATACTAATATTATAGAGAGGAAAAGTTTGTATTTTTGTACGTATGTTACGAATAAACTCAAGAACTACTGGATGGATTTCGATAATTCTTTCACCATTAGAATGCTACATTATCCCTGAGTATAGAATGTTTTTTTTTTTAAATATGGTCAAATTTCGGCCCCTGGTCGGCCACTAGTCTCTACTCTCTAGTAAAACTTTTTATGTAGTTACAATAAAATACTAATGTAACTATGATTTGGGCCTACCAACTTTTATATTGACATAAGTTTTATATCGACATGATTGGACAAACAGGGGTATAATATGTTATGTTTATTTGTAACATCAGGTTTTAGGGCGTCTATGAAACTTGACCAGTAGATCAGTTGTGATTTATGATAGGACCGTCATGACCGGAATTAATTTTATGATGCCTGTTGTAATGTTCAATCAATGCAAATAGCTGATTTATATATCCGAACTAAAAAAAACGGTTGTGCGTTATTTTAGACAGAATAATAATATTTTCTGTCTAAAATAACGCACAACCGTTTTTTTTAGTTCGGATATATAAATCAGCTATTGGGTGTACATAGATGTGGTTAAAATTATGTTATTTTTAGTTGTAGCACATGATTGAGCGTTAGTAAGAACTGACGATTACCCATATCCATACTAATATTATAAAGTTCATCTTTATAAATATAATATAGTTTGTTTGTTTGCTTAAACGCACTTATCTTACGAATGAAAGGTCCGATTTGAAAAAAAAAACGGTCTGTGTAGATAGCCCATTTATCGAGGCAAGCTGTAGGCTATATTTAATTATGAAGTTTCACTGGGAATGGGAGCTACGCGGGAAGCTAATATCTAGATAAAAGAAAGGAATAACAATAACAATCGTAAAACTGCTTTAATTAAACCGAACGTTAGACGTACGTAATCTAGAGTAAAGGGACAGCAATTTATTTTTCATTAATCCCAATTGTCCGGACAGGGCGTACTTTTCTCGAAATTGCAGTAATTTCAATGAAAGTCTTGATACTCGGTTGAGAGGGTGATATTGCATCGAGGCTCCCGGGAACAAGTTGCAAACACAATTTACAGTGACCTCACTTCCACTAGCAGTAAATAACTTTATCGACTGCACTGGACTGGACACTGTTGGGCACGTACGATGTACGATCGCTTCTTAACATGTGCAATAGCTACTTACAGTTATTTATAGAAGACAATTTTAGTAAAGGCTTTGTATCGTAAATATCAGTGTTATGTTGCTTCAGTAAAAATATCTACTTCACGGAGTATAGTATGTGTATTATTATCTCTGAAAACCCTTATAGATTTATCTCTGGCAATTTTAGTTATAAAAATCTGTTGACAACCTTTGGAACAAACAAAACTTAAAAAAAATCTTGTCTTGTTCCTTTCGGCTAATCCAGACCAACCATAGAACATGCGTTAACTAGAAGAAAAACCGCGTTTGTTTTTTAACTAGTAAAATTTTGTTAATACCCTTTTGATATCTATAGGTACTACGGTTTATAGAGATTATACATAATTCTTAGTCGCAGCTGTGACGAGCCATTTTCGTCGGCCGTGTTGACTACGATGACAATATCTATTGAGAAATGTAGATTTTACACGTATATGATGGTAGATTTTTTTTTTGTTAAAGTAGTATTGTGATGATGTTCGATAGTTCGATATTAACGGTATCCTGCTTAGCTTAGATATACATATGAATTAGAGTTACACAGGTAAAACTGCGCAGGATGGCTATTCAATACGATATATTCCAATATTTCCCGTAAAATCTTTATTCTAAGATCGGAATAATCCATGATTTAATCCATGATCCTTACCAATTTTAGAATAAAGATTGACCTAGTTACAGTTTTGTACATCTGAATGTTGGATATTTTACTCAACGTGGCAGAATCCACCACAACGACGAGTAACTCCGGCAATACAAGGTTCCAAGTCACCTACGTTACAAAATGTTCAACATTACTAATGAATGTTCAAGTACGTTAATGGACATATGAAAACTAATATTCGAGGGAGGAAATAACCAATCAACTCAATGTCGAGGCGACAAAACACGCATTTTAATGCGGTTCTTTTCCGAACTGTTCCTTATTTAAATAGTATGTTGGCGAATGATAATAATCAATTTAGTACGGTAATATTTACATTGGCTTGACGTAAATGCTTAGCATGCTACAAGCTACAATGCTATGAGCGGACACTCATCATATGCGAGGCGCACGCTACTTATCACTAAATTAGCACACGCCACATTTGACCACACCACACAAATTACTTACCATGTTTACATACACAATTATATAAGCTTAAAATGTTAAACATACATATTTATTAGCGACCACATCAGTTTAATGTAAACATGCTTTAATTTTATTTTCGTCTTGTTTCAGGTTATCTATTATTTAAGGAATTTTGTGAACAGACGTCAGAGGAACCAGTGCCACAATTAAAATTTTATGAAGAGGTAAATTATATACTGTTATATTTTCATCACCGTTCAGAAATTACGTGTACGTTTTCGTTTGAATACATGCTGTATAATGTTTATGTATTGTTTGGCAGATTAAATTATACGAAAAACAAGAATGTGTAGAAGAGAGGCGGAGGATCGCGAGGGATATTTATGACAATTTTATTATGAAAGAACTATTAGCACATTCACATGTAAGTAAAAACACTGAATTAATATTTTATGTAAATATCACTTTGACAATTGGTATTCCTTAAACTCACGATGGTTATATTGATAATGGATTAAACATGCGTAAGATCCAATTGTAACGTGCCGTATATTATGCAATAATACTGCAATGTATTAAGTATCGTAAAACAAATGATGTAAAGATTGAAAGAGTAAGAAATAGTCTTTCTTAGAAGGCTATACACTTTTTCTACTAAATAATATGTTTGTGAATTGGTTTAATTGCTGAGTTAATGATTGAAAATCGTTGTAATTTGTCTTACACAATTACTCAGCTACTCTTAATGAGACCAAGAGTTTCACGACATTGAACAAAATTAGTATGCGAGAGTTTTAGTTAAATCTCCACTTAATATTTTCCTTTGTAGGAATTACTATACTTGTTTCACATAAATAATTGAGGTAAAAATCGTACTATGCCCCATCAATTTATGAAAGATAAAATATTAGAAATATTAATAAATAATAAAAACAGTAAACAAGCAAAACGTCAATGATGAAAAAAAAAATGCCTTTCCCTATAAATACTGACTCTGTAGCCCGTTGGTCCAAATCAGTAATGTTAATTTTGGATTTCAGTCGTACCTAGCCGTTTTATTAAATTAAACAAAACTTCCCATACAGAGCTCATTTGATAAATATTTTCAAAGTAGGTACGTTTTATAACGATGCTGGTCTACAATTCGTCGTTATGTTTCTATAAATTATTTGTCTGCATTATTACTGAGATTTTAATAGTTTAAAAATATTTAATCTTTAGTTTCAAAGTAGGACCATAAACACGTAGAAATTTGTGAGAAACTTTAAATTTTATTTACTCTAGTTTGTTCTGTAAAAGTACTTTCGACGCCGCGACGTGAACACGCTTCGAGTTTGAAACATATTTCAATTATGTAAAAGCTTTTAAATTAAATGAAAATGTGAATACAAAGTGATAGGATCTACGTGGTGTACATGATACGGTCGTGGTTTTAGTTTTCAAATAGTTTCTTATCTAACATCGGCGTACTGTGTGAATAACAGAGTTTTGCATAGTTACTATGTTAGTTCGCGGCAACTCTGCTATTGAGCCTTGTTGCCGAACAGTGACATGTTGTCTTGATATGAGCCGACTGTGGCTGGTTTTAGTTTTTGTTTGCCAACTTTTACTGGAAGCAATACTGGCTGGACTTATCGGATTTTCAATGTAATAACCTTATTATTTTGAAAATAAAACCATTCAAAAAGTGTTCGTTCTTAATATAGGAATTGCGAAATGAGAGGTCGTAAGCGTTGTATCCTGCTAGAACGACTGTTGTTTGTATAATGAGCCTCGTTAGTGGACTGTTGGCGTTATGCCCGCGCGAGAGGCTTCAATAACAATAAATAGCTTAACGGTGGGCATTCGTTATTTGAAATTCAACCCTGCGTTACCCGTCTTCTGAATAATACTCCATCATGTTTCTTCTCCTTACTATTCAATAGACTCTTTAGACTACCACTCATAGGGTCTATCTATTAGGAGTTGAATGTATAAATATTTACATTTGTACATTGTGTGCTTCGGGACTTGAATTTCAAATAAGCAAATCTTTTTTAGGGGTCCATGAAAAAGATTGCCCAATGGGTAAAAACGGGTCCCTATTACTAAGACTCCGCTGTCTGTCAGTCACCAGACAGTCATCGCAAGAACCGTGATAGCTATACAGTTTAAATTACAGATGTTTCTCGATATTAATAAAGGCAAAAGGTAGACTCTTGAAATGGTTCCTTATTTCAAAATCTTAAAATAATATAGTGTTATACTACTACTGTTTTATAAATTATGGTTCAGACCTCTTTGTGTATTTGTTGTTTAAGTACCAAATATTTCTTCCGTAAGTAGTATAAGCATTCCTTCAATAAAAAACTTTGTTAAAATAGCACTTATGATATAGAAGTGGAGTCTCTTTCCATTGCACTATGTTTCTTTTGTTTAAAGGAAACCTAATTTCACATCTTCTTTCTACTTTGATAGACTTAAATAATTAAATGTAGATTACGAGTGTAGGTACTCTCGTAATCAACATTTTTAAAATGAACCATGAAGAGCTTTATTTAAATTGATTTAGCAAGTCGTCAATACCCATACTCAAATAAATTACCTTTTTTTTTTCTCCTTCTCAAACAGCATGAGGCGGTTTTAAATAAAAAAGACAATGGTTAGATTATATGAATATTATATAACATTTCTATTCAGCCCACATATTATTATATGTATCCTGCTAGAACGATAAATAGCTAGCTGCAGATTTCAATATATGCACACCACAGAAGTGTTTTATTATAAAAGTTCTAGCAAGTACATTCTCTGCGGGTGACAATAAAAACAACAACTTTCATGAGTAAAGCTGTCTATATTGATTTCTAATCAAACTTGTACAGAGATAGACCCAACTGTTTCGGGATTCGTTGGATTTGATCACGCCTAGAGCGTGTTATTCAACTACATAATAATATATTACGAAGTAAACTTATTATTCTTATAATCCCTAATGTGGTCGCAGTGACAATATTAACGTGGCCACTTCCATCTTTTATGAACCACTCCACTGCTATGAAACTTCAAAGTTTCTCATAATTAATTCAACCAACTCGAACGACCGTATACGCATTGCTTAAACGCATTTCAGCAATGCGTTTTCTTTTCTAGCTGAATGGGTTTGTCGCAAGTTTTGCAATAACTTTCGATTATCTACGAGTTGCAACCGATTTGAGAAAATGCCGACTCGATTAAATATTCAGCTCACGGAGTTTTCTAACAATAACAATAAAGGAGAGCCATTACACAGTTTATTTTGCGAACAGTTTCTATGTAGAAGTTGTGATTGAAAAATAATGAAACATATGTTAAGTCTTATTCACGCAGAGTTTGCATCGTATTTTATAGAATCGATATTCGAAAAAATTACATTAAAAAATCTAAAAGTATTGTATTTATGAAAATTTGTTGTTTTTATAATCTAGCCTTTTGTCAAACATTTGTAACTTGATTTATTTTTCAGGATTATTCAAAAGAGTGCGTAGCCCATGTACAAAAATATTTAATGAAGCATGAAGTGCCACCGAATCTATTTGAGGTATGTAATTATTAGTTTAGTAAATAGTTATCCATATTACAAAGTAGTTAAATTATTCTCATAATAACATTCGCTGTTTTAGCCATACATTGAAGAAATCTTCCAACATTTACGAGGAGAGCCATTTAAAAATTTCTTAGAAAGGTATGTTATCTCATTTATATAATTGCAATGTTTCTGAAAATACGGACCGTATCAGGATTATTGAGCTCCTAACGTTAAGATAATGATATTATAGTAATTTGTTTTGTTGCAGTGACAAATATACAAGGTTTTGCCAATGGAAAAACTTAGAATTAAACATTCAGCTCACAATGAACGACTTCAGTGTACACCGTATCATCGGCCGAGGTGGCTTTGGGGAGGTGAGCTCATTAAAATTACTTAGTGAAATACGCAAAGTAGCAAGTTTGTTACGCAACTCCCGAGATACAACCTTATATCATTAGCATTCTGAGCTTGCAACAACACTGTGTTTACTAAATTCATATTCATCTCGGATAACTGAAAGCCTCTACGTAGGTGTAATAAAGCCGTCCTGTTCACTTACCTCCACGAATAATGATGGTTTTTAACTCAACCTTTAAGGGAGATAATGTGAACATTTCACTATCTGTTTTGCAAATTACTATTTTAAGCTCAGTGGTATGTATTATAAAACGGATTTACATCCGTTTAGTTCAATCCGTTATCTAGAAGAGAGGATGCATTATGCATCTATTTGGTCCTAAAGTTGAACGATTTACCGAAGTGTTTTCCGTCTTATTATTTGGTGTCATTTTGCTACTACAGCGTTTTGACGCATTCATACATTTTGTGATATCCTTGATTTGTTTACATATTCTCACTATTTTCTGTGTATGATCTTTGATGGCACCAGAAATGTCTGGAATAATAATTTATTTTGTTCACAACAATTCTACTTGGTTGTTTTTATTATTATGTTCAAAACAAAATGCTAAACTATTCTTTTATTTGTTTTTTCTTTGCTTTAGAGAAGTTATATATATACGTATAGTTTGCCGATGTCTTTGTTTGTCCCAATATTATAGGAGTGAACCCTTCTATTGGTCTGGCATAGTTCCAGTTCTTCTTACAAATGATTGTTTAACAAAAATCCGGGATAGATTTAGTGTAATCCTTTCAGTAAGTGCCTTTGAATAGTTTCTCGTCTGAGAAAATCCGATCTTTGAAATGGGCTGAAGTTATCTTATCGTTTGTTTTATTTTGATTGTTCTATGGTGATTTCAGTTGTTTTGTGATGATACCATTATAAAATATATTTGTAAATTCCTCATATAAGTTCATCTAATCAAGAAAATAATGTCGGTAAATTAACATAGGATTCATCATTTAACTTTAATTGTAGAATTTGAGTCAAACATTAAGACAAGTTAGTCGGAACATCAAAATGTCCTCTTGAACCCTTTAAGACTCCTCTACATGTGCCTACACAATTTGGTAAGAGCTTACGCTCAAGGCTTCGGATAAATACCTTATTTACATGTATATTATACATACAGGTGTACGGGTGTCGAAAAGCGGATACTGGTAAAATGTACGCGATGAAGTGCCTCGACAAGAAACGTATAAAAATGAAGCAAGGGGAGACGCTCGCCCTCAACGAGAGGATTATGCTCTCGCTTGTCAGTACCGGGGTGAGTGTTTTATTACATTTGTATTTGTTTATGACTTTGTCGCCATTTATTCGTAGGTATTATTGCGCTGAATATTATTTTGTGTGATGGTCTACAACATCAAATGTTGTACTAACTCTATTTTGATATGCATTTTTTCACTAAGGAACATTTTTAACTTTAAATCATCTCGGACTGTTTCACTTTGTTTGAAATATTGAAATTGAGCGAAGTACATGCATGATGCGGTCATCGCAATGTCGAAGTTATTTCTGCAATATTTGATTACTTGCCTTCAAAAAGAAACATTTCTTCAGGAATGGCATATTGTAAATGCAAGTTATACAACACGACGACTACAAATTATCTTCCTATTACGTAATTTTCGTCGTTTTGAATGGTAGCTTTTGCGAGATTGTATGTTTCAATTCCAACATGGTTCTCGAAAGAGCGAACATCGGAATATTTGATGCGGCTTTGTTCCTCGGTTGTCACCAAATGCACCCAGAATGCACCACATTATTTCAAGTCGCTACTCCCGGGAGACCAGCTGTAGTTTATATTGAAATCGGTCACATTTCAATATCTCCAGAAACTTTGCAACAGAAATCCGTATATTATTCAAATATATTTCGTGTCGAAAATTATAATATTCTGTATCCTTCCGTAACATCTTTTGGTAACTGTAACTTAAAGTATTAGGTAATTACTTTCTTCTAAATTTTCATAGCTTTTATCGTTAAATGTTATGTTTATATTATATTCAGCAATGGTGATCGCTTTTTATCTATTAAATATGTGTGTGAACTGTAATATTTGTAAGCAAAAAAGTATTAATCTATCCTGAAGTTTGGTTAAGATTGGTCGTGATAAATTTAAGTACTATACATATAATTATATATTTTACGTCAGTATTAAAGTTTAGAAGTCGAAATTGTTTAGTTTTGGTAGTACATCGATCTATGTATTTACTTTTCAGTTGTATTCAAAATTACAGATTATAAAAAGTTAGAACTTGTGTTGTGGGCACCCATTTGTGGAACCTTTTTTATGCATCGCCTCCGCCGCTACAGCTTTCTCGCGCCGGCGAAGAAGTATGTGGGACTCGCCCTCTCTATAGCTGTGGTTTGCTAATCATACCGCGAGAAGAGAACCCTACACCACTAAATCCCCCCGGACACTCCTCTGTCCGCCGTTGTTGAGCGCCGGGTTCGCTTGGCAATCCGGCCCGACGCATTCGTGGAACCTAGATTATCTTGTATAGCAAGGCACTGAAGCTCATTTTGCCATGTATATATATATCATTTCCGTCTCCTTGAAGGATTTTTTTTTTGTAAAAATATATTTGATGTCTATTTAAAAATGTTGCCTGATGGAAATATTGCCAATTATTAGCAATGATAAAAAAAAAACCACTGTGTACATTTAAGGTACTATTAGGTTTCAGAAGTACACCGTAATTGGTAGAATTGATTGATGAATAGACTATATATAAATAATAACCCTCATACTACTATACAAAGACAAATCTGACCCATATTTCACGAGCATTGCCCCTGTTATGTCCAGCTTTACAAAGCTTTGTTAGGACCGATTGACCGGCTTCCCAACTCAATTTAATATTCCCTTGTTAACGTAACATACGATTGTCTATTGTATTTACACAAAAATCCGCTTTAATTAATCCTTCAGGGTTCGTGTGTAGCGGGTTAAAAAATATTTCTTATTGGTTTATTAGTCTACAGACCATGCATGGAGTTTATTCATGAATAAAAACGATAGTGTTAACTTTTCATTCAATTGTTTTTCTCTAAAGAGTCTACTAATATTTAAGAAACATATTGCATAAATAATCCTGTCATGTACGTCAATTACGTAAAGGCGTATTCTTTTGCCAATTGAACATAATATGTTTTTTTTTTTTTAATTCTAGATTGACCTTTGTTTAGCCACAATCTCACCTGATGGTAAGCGACGATGTGGCTGACGATGGATCTCAAAGGTCTAGAAGACACTTATTGACTTTCATTCAATTATTTGTCTCTAAGGAGTCTAGTACTATTAAAAATAATTTAAAATTTTATTTTTATAAAGTTGTAGTAAACTTCTGCACTAGGGTAATAATCTTTGTGTCGCGGGGCATTCAGAACATCTATCTGTGATCACACAAATAACTCCCCCGTGTGTGAAGACCAGAAAACCAGGTCTTAGAAGCCACTAGTGTAACCACTGAGTATTCAAGTATTAATTAAATCATTCAATTCATTTATTTCTGACACAAAGTTTAAAATTATACAGCAATTTTCTTATTAAATAAAACTACAACAACAGTATTGCTTAAATAATCCTGTCACACATCAATTAAAGACATGTAGTATTGTAAATAGTTGCATTATATCCTATGTATGTAAACCCGTACTAATAAAAGAATAAATTAAATGTATGTAATAAATTTAAAGTCTTTAAGTAAATATAATATCGGCCTTAATAATAGTATTGATTCATATTACATCACCTATAAAATATCTCGCTCGCTTGTTATTCGTAATGTAATCAATGGTACCGAAACATCTCAATGATTCAGATTTTTTCTATTGATCTAGCTATGGTTGTTATTATATGAATATCATACGTAACGATCTTGTTTAACTTCGAGTATCGTGGTTTTAATGATATGATGTGTGTGACATGTATTTTGTTCTTGTAGGATATAGGGATATAAGTGCATTTGGGATTACGGTAATGTTGCTGTCTTTGTTTATTATGTTTGTAAATGATATCATGTTCATTTCAAACTGCCAAAATGTTCAGAGGTAATTGATACAAGTGAACAAATTTTCCAAGTTTGTGATGGCCACCCCCGCACTATTTGCTGTTAAAGGAAATACAAGTATTTTTAAAAGTCAAATTCTTTTATGGTGCCAATCACAAAACATGGCTGTCGGACGCAACTGAATTTAATACCGCTTTTTGTAATTTAAAAATATATATTAATACAACCTCAGTCATCTGTGCAATATTTACATGAAACATACACTAACGTAAGTCTAGATTTATCAACATCATCAGCCCGTATAACGTACACTGCTGAACACGGGCCTCCTCCCGGGGAGGGTATTTGCCATAGGCACCACGCTTGGCAGGCGGATTGTTGACCGCAGTATATGTTGTACCACACAAGGAAACACTGCTGCCCGTTCCTTGATATACGATTATTATAGATGATGTTATAACAATCGGGACCAACGGCTTAACGTGCTTTCCGAGGCACGGAGGGTAGTCCCTCAACCAACCAGACCCGGTAAGAAATCTTAGAATTTACACAAAGATTTTCTGTCCGGCGTGGGTATCGAACCCACGACCTCCGAGATTTAAAGCAAGCCAAATACGGAGGCTATGGAGGTTGTCTAGATTATAATCTACGTAATAAATAAGTCGTTATAGCAATAGAAAGTTACTTGCAATAATAATAATAATTATAATCATTCCTTTACGTATTCGGATAATAATCAACGTCATGAACAGTTGATTTATTATTGAATTTCTCTTATCAATGGATCATATGTTTCAGTTTCTCATTAAATATAGACCACGCTGATATGTCAAGTAATGAATGACGTGTGTCTCCGAATTTATTGTTGTAGTACTGATAACATTTTGATAACTTTAGAGTTAAATATTACTACATACGTGCGTTATATACGTAGGTAATAATAAATAATACTAATTATGTATGTATGATTTTGATGGAATATGTTTATTTATTTAAAATTGTATGCAAATATAAATCGTACAAAGGCGGACTTAAAGCGAACTGCATACAATAAATATGATGGATATTGTTCTGAGTACGAGTATGCTTTGTGTCCGTGGATTTAGTATATGTAAAGTCACCCGCGGAATTATTTCCGTCTTAAAAAAATAGAAATATATGATGTTATTCTTTTTTTAAAAACAGCGTTTTAAATATGCCTGAGCAACATTAATGCCGGAGTTTGCGTGTGAGAGGGTACGACAAACGTCTTTACAAAATATTGCGTTTATAATAATATCAATGGGATTCATCGTTATTTGTAATTCTTACAAAATTCACACTCTCAAAGAAGGACTAGGGGAGTCACTGAGCTACGAGCCCCATGGCTTAATAAATAGCGTTCTCACAATGAAAGCAAATAAAGTTATATATATTGTGATGTGATGTGTAAACAAGTCTATAATGTTTCCTTCCGAAAACTTTCTCACAAAATTAGGGGCCACGTGTTAGTCATACGGAAATACTGGTGAATTTATTTAATGATGATGATATCATTCGCAACGCTGTCCGTAACACGTTTAAAAATATACGTAACAGGTGAACCGAATATGTTGTTAAGCTCAAGAAATAGGAAACATCTGGTGCTGCTTTAGAATGCGTACAAGAAGTATCGGATTGGAGCGGATTGCCAATGTCGTTGCTTGCAGTCATCTATTCAATAGGTTGTATATACGCGTATTAGTGGTATTCTAACCATTTTGTTAAAGTTTAATCTAACGTTATATGAGACGCTATTATTTGAATTAAGAAATGGGCTACATCTGTTGCTACTTCAGAATGCGTACAAGAAGTATCGGATTGGAGCGGATTGCCAATGTCGCTGCTTGCAATCTCCTATTAAATACGCGGATTGGTGTTATTCTTACCATTTTGTTTAAGTTCAATCTAACGTAACATGTGACGCTATTACTTGAATTGAAAATAATAGCGTCAAAAAATAGTAAACTTATTTTCGATCAACTTGTTTTGGCTAACGTCCGGTAGCATTCGCGTCGCGCATAGGTTGATGTATTTAAAGAAACATCTTATTAAAATCCTGGTTGTTATATTAGTTGCTTTGAGATCTGGGTCTGGGCTTAATACCTACTCGGGACATTTATTTGTGTGAGCCACGGATTTGAGTGAGTCTGGGTGTGCTTTATGTTCGTGAATTTAGTGATTGTAAAGTTGCAAAGACAAAGGTATTAATTTCCCAATTGCGAGATTTATCTTTAAAAACAAACATTTTATAAAACTCAACTAAAACTATTAACTTACAAATAAAAATAACCACATTGGTTGATCCATGTACGCAAATGCACCGATACATACATCAAAGTTATAATACCCCTTTGACACACCCCTCTGACGACGCGAGTTGCATTTTTCATTCTGACTGGGACCAGTCAATATGAAAAATGCAACTCGCGTCGGGTGATTCCGAACGTGAAATTTGAAACAAACAATATTGTGTACTGTAATTTTAATAGAGACATTTAGCCACGTCTGGTTTTCTACAAGTAAAGTTTGCAATCTAATCATATACCTAACTTTATTGACGAGACCTTTGCCCGGTGCATGTTCATCTTTCATTTTGACAAACATTTGCACAGTCAAAAAGTACATAAATGCATATTTGCAGACTTAATGGGAAATGCGGGATAAGAAAACTACAGTTGAATTTTATGTAAAGAACGTTAGTTACTTAGCACAACTTCCGCCTGATTATATGTAGATATTTTACATCGTTAAGGATAGTGTTTTAAAATAACTAACTAATATATATGTAGGTATATACATACCTATATAACGTTTTCATATATATTTACCCTATTTAAAGCAAGTACTCTTAGTAAAAGATAGATGGACAATTCGTGATTTTAATTAACTTTAAGCTTATGTCGGCAATTTTATATTAAATGTCTTAAATATTAAATTGTTATTTTTTTATTTTGTTCTTTTAAAACAAGTATGACTAATGAATACTAATGATATATTAACCCAACATAAGAAAATCGATTTAATCGAACAAAGTTTATTATAAATATGATTATCTTGAAACTTATTGTATTTAAATGAATTCTTTTAAATATTTTGTGTGTTAGAATTCTCAAAATTACACACATTATCTGTAGTGTTTCTTAAAACTGAGTGCGCAAACTCCGTGCAAGTGTTACCCTGTCTTATGTACTTAGCATCGACTAGTACTTTATCTGACGCAACGATCATTTTCCTTGTGTGTGGACACGTTTTGTTTTCTATTTTACCTTGTGGAAGGACCCTCTTCATTTGAATTCAACATGTGTACCCGATGTCTGTTGTTTAAGACCATCTATGTGTTCCTTTGTTAGCAGCAGCAGATTCTCGAACTAAAGGATAATAATAGTTAGAAGCATGTATGTATAAGTTGTATTCAATTACACTCCTATATTAGTTTATTTAAATTATTCTTTAGTTCAATAGTTTTCACGAATATCATTACTTTTGTTTTTTTTTTATACTGAAAAATTATTGGTCTGATCGATATCATTCGAATGCTTCGAACTCAAATTTACCTTAACGAAAGTGGCTTGAATGCTGGTAAATATACTTCTAGTCGTCTCGTCTAGATAGCCCTCCTTACCCGAAGATCGCATTTCCTTGGAATTCCAGAAAATCCAAATGTTTGTATATGCTCCCGGAGAATTGCATCCGTATAAAGTGCTAATATATTAGGATTAAGATTGGAATACACAAACTCGAAACTACATTATTTGGCTGCCTTTATTTGCTTGGAAGATTTCAGTCAAGCCTTCTATTTCCTGAGATTAAGTTTTTGAAATTTGATCATTTTTATTTATATAATTCTACTATGACTATGGATGTGTAGTTGTAACTCTTTTTAACGAAAAAGTATAATACGCAGGTTTAACCCAAGCCTATCTATTATATCACTTTTACGACTTTAAGTAGGTACGCTGACAATCTCAATTCCAGAGACGTAGAATACATAATTGCATAAGATATACATCATAATAACCTTGAAAGTCACTTTCGAAGTTACTATAACAATGACCAAAATATGATATTGTTTATCGATGGCCGTGTGCTTTGATTCGGTGCAATGCCAGCTGTGATATGTCTACATGTGCAGGCGATATGGTATCGGGGACATAAACGATATCCAGCCAATTGGACTGAAACGAATTGGATCGCCCTCAATTTGTCGTAGTACAATCTTCTTCCGCTGCATTTTGTTTCGCTGTTTCATCCAAACGATTAATATTTTCATTTCAGCTTTCGATTTAAAGCTTGTAACTGTATAAGGCTTATAGCCACTATTATACTGCCCGTCTCCACAAAATTAGCAATTCTTTTATGGGGCAATGTATACGCTTCTACAACAAACTTCCTAATAATGTAAGAGATCTTTCTATTAACAAGTTTAACTATATGACAAGGATAAACTATGTAAAAAGCCTTATTATAACATTTGTTTTATAAATGACAAAACTGCGTGGAAGTGAGTAGCAAAACAATACTGTTTTATTAATAATTTTATCACAACCATTTATTTAAAAAAGGATTCCTCTGACTTTCTTGCCAGTTCTTCTCACAGACGCCACGTCCAGAACTGGTGGTAGTAAAAAAAGACGCATCATAAGAACATCATTTAAAATATGTTAAATGTGTCTATATGAATAAAGAATATTTGAATTTGAATATTATTATCTTATTCCTCTAACATTAATATGATAAAGGATATCTGCCCTTATAGTTGCCAGAATTTGCAACCAGCTGAATTATTATTATACTTTGAGAAAATGTGAACCCGTCCTTCCTACAACTGGTCTATCTCCGGTCTCCGGATTCCCGTCTCATTTTGAAGGGCAAATGGAAACGGGCCTAAAATGCTTACTCACTGATTGTACTACATTTAATGTTTGGCACAGATGATGAAATTATGCCAGTAACCATTCCATAAAGAAGATTTGTCTATAGAAGAATGGCCGGTAAAATATTATTATGAAAACCGACCGATATAATCCATACGTATATAACACAAACAGTTGTGCTGTTTTATATTAAACGAGTACAATTTTATTCGTCGTGACCTAAAAGGTTTCCCAAAGTTTAGCAAGGCCGCCGATTTCTATACCAAAGTTTATATAAAACCGGAAACCGACAGTCGTTCTGTTACAACATTTGTATGTAGTCAACTTTCGACATGAATTTTCTTTTACTGTGTCCTTGTTTTAAAAGTTTATGCTGTGCGGTAATAAAACGATTTTATTTTATGTTTACGAGTAAGCAAACTCGGGTTATTGGGGACCGTCCGAGGTGGATGACAAATATTGATGGTCTATCAAATTATATAGTAGGTACGTCTTGGACATTGATACTTTTCATGGAGACGATTCAACGTGAAAGTGTTTATCGAAAAAGTATATCACTGTCATCGTCTAAACACAGATATTCGTCAATATCGTGATTACTATTGAGTAAATGTATTTTAAGCATCTAAAATGCATATTAAACCTCATGAAATCGTTTCATTATTCATTTATAGTTCATTAATTAAGCATTTGTGGTATTTGTTGGTTATTCCAATGCACAGTGTTTTATAAAGCCCGATTTTCGGACATCCCTTTTTTATTGAAAAACCTGACAGAAATGATCATTTAAATGCAAGATTTCGAATCCCCATTTAGCTACCAAGTCTAGTTTCCGAGTTAAATTTTTTTGAAAATCGTAATTTTTCCATCCGGATATTTAGAAAAAAATTAATTACGCTTAAACTGAGCATGATACGAAATAATGATGTTAGATGCATTGATGGAGTATTTTATGTCAAATATTTTAGTCCATAATTGAACCTCTCACCATTGTTAGATCGAGATTTATACGAGTTTTTCGGTTTTTCTTTTTTCTTATTTTTCTCGAAAATTCCGCTGTTTCGGAAAAAGTTATATATACAGAAATAATTCTATTTACTACCCCAATACACCACATAAGTTTGACATCCCAAATCCATGGAACTTAGAAGTTATTCTAATTTAACTATTTTTGTTAGGGTTGTCATTTTTTTATCCTTATTGTGTGGATCAAATTTTTCGTAGAAGTAAGAATGACAAACAGAAAGTGAACTATACCGTATTCATCGAGGCGTGAGATCAAATGTAAACAAACCATAAAAAGGGTACTTTAAGGAATATATTTTATTACAGCTGTAAGTACAATCACGCCTATGAAGTTTTTAATTTAGTAGTACTGACAGACAGTACCTGCCAATGTTATATTTTATGGGCATGGCGACCTAATAAGTGATGTGCAATGAATCATCGTGGCCATCGACTATAAACTATCGATATTTTTATATAAAACTTAATTAGTTAAAAATAAATTAATTATTAAATTTTATTATATATTATATTTTAGTATCATAATATAATTTACAAGTACGCGTACTTGATCTAAAATAATAGTGAGTAAATAAAATCCAATTTCTAAAAATAAACTTTGGATTTCAGAGAGTATAAATGTATCTTATATTAAAATATTTGTTTAATTTAGTAACGTTTGTAATTAAATTAATCCCAATTATTTGTGATAATGTATAATCGTCAATAATAGTAAGAAAAGTCGATAATTACTATCGACATTTGCTTAAATCTTAACAACCCTAGGAATGTCATCTTTTATGAAGTATAATGATATATTAAATCGTTTACATGTAAAAACACCCAAAAAAGACTTGATTCCCAAACTTCGAATGCATTTTAATACGACTAAATTATAGACCATAGGTACTCCCGAACATTTTACATAAAAATGTGAGGTTTGGTTATCGGTCGGATTATATTCGCCATTTTTACTATAGATCAACTTGTTTATACGAGAGTTCTGCTTATTTATTATTATAGATATTTTCGTTGAATTTATATATTTTATGAAGTTTAAAGTTATTTGTTGGTTGTTTTGTTTTTGTTATATTTACGTTTTCGAGCTTAAAACATGAGTGCACCTATACCAAGCAACGCTTGCACTTTTTCTTCGCCAAAGAAAAAGCGATAAAAAAAAACTCCAACGCATTCAACGGAAAAGGTGGCTGTTATTAATGTGTTCAAACTCATAGAAGAAACGTGGTCGAAGGATTCGTATCCGTATACAGGTATCACTGAAATTATGGGAATATCGCAAGCCACTGTAAACAGGTTCTAAAAGGACATAGTGAATTAAATCCTGTTGAGTTAATATGGGCCCAAGTTAAAGGATTTATTGCTGAGAATAATAACAAAAGCTTTAAGTTAAGTGAAGTTCAAATTTTACTAGCCGATGCAATTAAAAATATAACAGTAGAGGCTTGACAAAAGTGCATTGACAATGTGAAAAAGAAGAGCAAAAGATGCTTAAAATTGATGGAATAATAATTGATATTTATATGAATATAGTTGACCGCTTCCTTATTCACGATGGCGACAGTTCTTCAGAATCCTCCTAATTCTCCGAATAATTAATTCAATAAGAGTGATTTATGATTTTATTATCTTCATAGTTAAGTACATTAAGTTAACATTTAATTAAATAGCAATAAAAACATTGAAAAAAGTTTGAGAAACAATGTTTTCTTTGTTTACACTTTGTCTCAAGCCCCGATGAATAGGGTATAGTTTACTGGCAGCCTACCGAGACCTTCCAAAAATATTTATTTATTTATTATTATTTGTTAAAAACTCTATACACAAGTAAAAAATCATAATGTTAAAAGTCCCCTTCAGGTTTACTACATTTGTTTGTTTGTTGGTAGACTTCGAAATAAAACAACTTCATATAAAGTTAGGATTTCATGCTTTTTAAAATTTAGCCGCAGCCTACGATTCTGATTTCCGATTATTTATCAAATTGTACATACGTCAAAATTCACTCTCTATTTATGTGGCTACCGTGCCACTAAACAAATATACGCAATAGACAAAAGAAAACATAAATAAGCCCGTAGGAATAAATATGCCTTTTAACGTACATTGATGAATTATATTTTATATCTAGCAGTATCCCGTCTTCACACAGATAATAATCCAAACCACCGAAGGTAGAAATATTTTTTGGCAAAGTTATTTCAAATCCGGATATCAATAATTATCTGAGATTTTGACAACCCTAACGGCTTAAAATCCGGATAAAACTTAAAATCGTTGTGGTTTCCAAGTTCCATGGAATTGGGATGTGAAATTTTTGTGGTGTGTTGGCGAAGTTATCGAAATAATTTCAGTATAAGTAACTTTTCCCGAAATGGCGGAATTTTCGAGAAAATTAAGAAAAACTGGAAACCGAAAAACTCGTATATATCTGGATCTACCAAAGTTACGAGGTTCATTTATGCACTAAAATACTCGGCATAAGATGCGCCATCAATGTATCTGACATCGTTATTTCTATCACGCTTAGTTTAAATGTAATTATTAAATTATTAATATTTTTTTCTGAAAATCGAAAGAGAATTAGATCGATTTTCAAAAAATTATAACTCAGACACTAGGCTTGGTAGCTAAATGGGGATTCGAAATCTTGCATTTAAATGATCATTACATTACTGTCAGGTTTTTCAATAAAAAAGGGATGTCCGAAAATCGGGCTTTATAAAACACTGTGCAATGTCATAATTATTAACCTATTGTCAATTTGACCGCATTCATTTAGAAATTTTCGCTCTCAACAATTATTTAGTTTGGTTTGACATCCTTAAATAACGACTGTTTTCTACACACAGTATTAAAAATGCTAAAATTAGACGTAAATATCTTATCTGGTATACCTACATGTAATCGCCACCGCTTGATTAAATGAGTAAGAATATTGTGGTGAATTCAATCCTAAAGAAAACCAGCCAAGTGCGAGTCGGACTCGCGCACGAAGGGTTCCGTATCAGCTACAAGTGCGTACCTATTATATCAAGTCACTCTATATGCTCTCACAATAAAAAAGCGTATGTTTATGAAATGAAATGTTATTTTATATTAGTATATTCGAGTTGATTGAATAAAAGGTAAATTGTGGTTTACGATTTATGACGTATTAAAAAAAAACTACTTAACAAGATCTCGTTTAAACCAATTTTCGGTGGAAGTTTGCATGGTAATGTACATATTTTACTTTTAGTTTTATTATTCTCTTATTTTAGAAGTTACAGGGACACACACATTTTACCACTTTGGAAGTGTCTCTCGCGCAAACTATTCAGTTTAGAAAAAATGTCATTAGAAACCTTAACATAATTTTTGAAGACCTATCATAATACACGTATGGGTGCGATGAAAAAAAAAATTTGAGTTTCAGTTCTATGTATAGGGAACCCTAAAATTAATTGTTTTTTTTTTTTGTGAAAATCTTAATGCGGTTCAGAAAATACATCTATTTACCAAGTTTCAGCATTATAGTTCTTATAGTTTCGGAAAAAAGTGGCTGTGACATACGGACGGACAGACCGGTACCGTTTTTTGCCATTTGGCTACGGAACCCTAAAAAATTAACATTGTATAATTATTTTTGTTTTTGTTTCTTCTAAAAGTACATTTATGTAGTTAGCCACTAGGCTACTGCACCGGGCACATAGGTGACCAGGGTTCATCTTCTCTTAATTTTAGAGATTGGTTTCTCATATCCCTTATGTTTCATAATGAAGAAGAATCTTTATTTGTTTAAGGGCCAATTTTTCAATCCACAGATAAAAATTATCAGAGGAACGAAATTTTATTTTGACGTAATGTTCATACAAAATCTGTCAAATTTAATATTTGTTCTTCTGATATTTTTAATCTGACGATTGAAAAATCGGCCCTGAACCTTTTAATATATACTATTTAAAAGGTTAAGTATATTGTATGTCAATTTCTTCATCAAAAACTTTTCATTTGTAAACTGGATTTCAGCCTACACATCCCATCTTTTTTACCGAGGTATCTATTTAAAACGATCGGTCATTTAAATTTCAGATTAACTTATTTTGAATATTTCATGAATCGGAAGAATGCAAATTGTGCAACGAGTTTGTTTGAGAAAAGGTTTTATCTACTGGAAATGTTGGTTTAAGTAGTTATTACAGTCTAGTACATACACCTATCCAGTTTTTTTTGTTATCACAACACTGCCCTGCTGTTAAATAGAGGAATGATGTCGGAAAGCTTTTTCCGTCCTTCCTTTTATAACAGTTGAAGTTATTAGACGTTTGTATTTATATTACTTTGTAAAGTTTTATGATCGCTTGTCTGGGATATGGGCGCCGCATCGTCTGTGAGTCTGCATTGGTGTTCAAACCATGTACATTATTTTTGTCTTACCCCGATTCTGTAGAATCCTTAGTAACAAACTAGTCTTAATTCTCATAGAAGTGTTAAACTCATAAAAATACGTACTCCTTTTATACAGTTTCACTGAAACTATACAACATTTTTGGTATCTTTCCAACGCGGTGAAATAATTCTTAATGCCTTCAAAGATATTGTTATCTTTTAGACATACATATAGTTATATACAGATAGTTGACGCTACTGCTCAACTTTCCCTGGTTGGCCATATTACATAAAATTCATACTTTGCCATTTAGCCGCTTCGTTTACTGTAATCAATATGATTCTAAACGTTCCGACCGCACAGCCACCGGGCTGGTAAACAAAGCCACGTATTCATCGCTATATGTAGGTACAGTTAAATATTTACGTGTAGGTACCTACTATAATACGAAGGTATTTCCTCTGAAGTTTATTGCTCTTAATGCATTTACATTCCGTGTGACTGACGCCCAACGTTATATTTGTCACCAATATTTGTACGATTTTCCATATTTCCTTGCCTATTTTGCCAACCAACCCAACCAAAACGAGTTGCCTCGAAGAGCACTTTACGTACGCGATTTAATTGCCTCAAATTATTTTTTGTTTGTGAAATCAAACCAAATGCTTAGGGGACTTCCTAATTTTGTAAAACAGATTGGAGATATGTATTTTTATATAATCATGCCCTTATTTTAATTACAATATCCTTTCAAAAACTGCCTCAAAGTAAATTGCAGCTCCTCATAATATTTTTAACGGCATGTGATCATTTCTTGTCACGATTATCTCCCGTCTGACATTTAGCCCTTTCCAACTTATCTTTGATTTGTAGATAAGTATCTTAGCCAGCCAGTGAGCACATAGCGATTACCATTTTGAACTTTATGGACTTGTAATAAAATTTAATACCATCTGCCATGTCTATAAGAATATTATAACAAACTCTGAATGAAAAAGACGCCACAAGAACAGGAGACTCAAACTATTTTAGCTTCACAAGCAGTATGCAGTTTTAGTTTATAACTGTTAATGATTGGCCCGAATACGTCTTTGATCGATAAGCTAAACATTTCGTAAGATTTAGTTCAAACGTCATAATGATGTTTCCTATTTCAATAGCAATGACGCATTATGAATAGGGTTGTCTACTTAACGAAATTTTTGTATTGGGCTCTGTTAGTTTAAAATTGTACATTTAATGCTATCTTTACTTAAGTTGTATGGTTGGTCATGTTCGAAAAATAACGATCGTTTTTATGATTAACTTAATAACTACGTACAGTTTACTTCCAATATAAAATAGTAAATACTCCTAGGTGCCTGATTCAGTTAGATCGGCAGTTTCACGCTTTGTCTCTTAAGTGTACTTTGTACGTGACCAAGTTTGACTTTGGAACCAAATTAATTCCTTACGCAGTATGGACAGATTTTTACTCGTTATTTTACTTAGTTCTTTCGGGAATTCACGGTTACCTATCAATGGAAGAGAATCAAACTATGCCGCTCAAATGATTTTGTCCAAATAGTCATTCTTAAATTCTCCCCCTGATGGAGCTACGTCTTAAACCAAGTTACATGATGTTGTTCTTCCACAGGTCGATTGCCCGTTCATAGTGTGTATGACGTACGCGTTCCATACGCCAGACAAATTATGCTTCATATTGGATCTGATGAATGGCGGCGATCTGCACTACCACCTCTCGCAGCATGGCGTCTTCAACGAGGCCGAGATGAAGTTCTACGCCGCTGAAGTCATATTAGGTGAGATATTTTTGATTTTATTCATGCGCAACAATAATTTGTGTTACGAGAAATATTCTCTCGAGGAAAATCTAAAGTGGCAGGTTATAGTCATGAAGTTCAAGAAGCAGGTAAAGTTCTAAATCTATCACTTGTCGTGTCGATCCCGGAATTAGGGAGTGTACCTGTGTTTTCTCACACTTGTACTTAATCATATGTTTGGCAGATGGCAAATCTTGTTTAAGCTCGACTGCCATAGTCAAAACCGGGCAGTAAGACATAATTAGGTGAGAACAACTAGAAGCGATTTCCTTGTTCCGTCTTAATAAATATACAATATTTATTAAGACGGATAAAGGAAATCGCTGCTTTATTTTTATCATATAAGGTTTCGAATTGCATACATAATTTTTAAATGTGAAAGCCTCGTATGTCTTCAAAAGATTGGAACAATCCAAATATCGTAGTATCTACGTATTTTTCGTAACTGAGAGTCTAATAAAACGCGATTCTATACCTACATATACATTCTACTTCTTTTCCAATCAAACATATCTAGAGCTCAGAAGCATTTGGTCATATGTGCCAGTTATATTATTAGGCACAAATAAAGGCACATACGACGAATGTTTCTGACGCATCCGACCTTATACTTATGTGCTCCAGATATTATGTCAAATATTTTTACAAATTGCACTAATATCTGAAGATGTACTTTTGATGTTCTATAAAGTTTTATCCGTTTGGGAGTCACTTGGATTTCCATACTCTTAAGTTAACTCTTAACTTATTCTACATCATCCACCCACCTTAGATTACTTTGATTAAAACTTGCTATGGTAGCAACGTTAATTAACAGAAAGTGCAAATGTTCACTTGTTAAAAAAGTTATTAAACAATCTTATTGTAATCATATTAAAACATAACAAACGGCTTTATTATTATTCATTATTATTGTGCACGCGTTATTTATTTAGTTGTACGAAATGGTAATGGCGTAAGTAGAGCATTTTTTTTGATAATAGAAAGAAAGGTTTTCAAAACTCCCTAAAATACTAAAAGTTTGGGATTATCCCACAATCTTATCGCCATCGCCCTGAGCCGAGGTCTAACCCCCACAGGGGACGCCCTCTTGCACAGGTTGCTTAGTTTGTAGTTTTTAAACAATTTATTAAGGCTGGCTGGAACTCTGCTCGTCTTTCTACCCGGCGAAGTAGCAAAAGACTCTTGGCTAACTACGTAAGTACTTCCGAAAAAAAAATGACAATAGACTTCAGTTAGAATGTATTAGAGACAAGTAAAGATTTTATAGTAGGACTGAAATGTATGTAATGTTGATTTGAAATATTTTTAGAAAAAAATCAGTATTTAATAAAATTTTAGATTTTTTTTATTATTTCATAATTATTTTAAATTCCTGTATTGCGGAGAATTTAACAAACACATCATTCACGGATACAAATCATATCCGAACTCCGAAAAATCCATTGTTCACAAAAATATACTTAAAATACTAGAAGTGTGTAAAAACACTGCTAGTGATCTTTAAATTAAAAAATAGTTATGTGGGATAGGAACCAAAGCCAGGACACTAGGTCTCAGAAAGAAATACTTGAAACAACTGAACCACCAGCGCATTAAATGGAATAAATCATTATGATAACAATAACGTTTGCTACTTGACGACCTCCGTAGCGTAGCGGTATTAATTTGGCTCACTTTAACTCGTAGATCGTGGGTTCGATCCCCACGCCGGACATAAATTAATTACTTTTCTAGTCATCCGTACCTAAAGGGTAAAAAAAATGGAACCCTATTACTACGACTGTCTGTCTGTACCAAACTGTAACTTATAAACCGTGGTATTTAGACATGCGAAATGTTCACAGATGATGTATTTCCGTTGCTGTTGTAAAAACAAATACTGGAAACAGAATAAAATAAATATTTATAATAACATACAATAAACGTGTTTTGGTCGATATTAATACGGTAACAGGTAGATGCTTGAAATATTCACAGAATGTATAGTTGTATACATATTTACTTAAAAATCGTTTCTTTTTCAATTCGAGATAGTAATAGGCACGAAGACCAAAAAAAATATATTTAGTCCGTCAGTTATATTACCAAAAAGTATTTATTGGTCACGTATCTTTTTTCGTTCCTCAAATAAAAAATGACAAAGATAAAGAGCGTTGAAAAAAAAAGAACGTGTCCAATATTATTTAGTAATCTAACGCACAGCGAGCTATAGAAAGAGCTATGCTCGGCGTTTCCCTGCGTGATCGAATCAGAAATGAAGAGATCCGCGGGAGAACGAAGGTCACTGACATAGCTCAACGGATTAGCAAGCTGAAGTGGCAATGGGCAGGACACATAGCTCGAAGAACTGACGGCCGATGGAGCAAAAAGTTTCTCGAGTGGAGACCACGAACTGGCAAGCGCAGCGTAGGACGACCGCATGCACGATGGACCGACGATCTCATAAAGGTCGCGGGGAGTCTGTGTATGCAGGCCGCTAAAGATCGTTCCCGCTGGAAATCGATGGGGGAGGCCTATGTTCAGCAGTGGACTACAACAGGCTGATGATGATGAATCTAACTGACCTATTAATTTTTGTATTCTTAATGCCTTTTATTTTTGTGCCGGGTATTACGGTCTCTTCGGTTAAAATTTGTTTTTTTATTTACAGTGATGTAATAAGTAAGATTATTCTTGGCTTTCGGAATAATCGCAACGGGTTTAGAAACGATGCAATATATCTAAGCTTGGATCAAACGGATTGTTTATCAATTTACATGCCGTATTAATTGTTTGCATAGTTGATTCAATGAAGATTAATAGACGGACAGTTATTCGAGTCAATTGGCAGTAATCAAACTGCGACCCGTAGCGATTTATGCTGATTATGTAGATTTAGTTATATAGCTTCCGGCATAGAATCGTCCACCTTCGTCCACCATCCGTCTTTCCATGGGTATCGTAAGGGACGACTATGGTACATACAACCAGTGGATGGTCAGCAGCATCTATCAGTTCAAAGTTACTTACCATCTTACTGCGATCACAAATCCGCCTTCTAAGCGTGCTGATTATGGATCAACAACCTTGGCTTGCCAAGGTCTGTTAAGATGAGGCTTATGTGGACGTAAACGAGCTGATAAATTATTAAAAGTAAAAATGTTTGTCATGATGTGTGACGTCATAAATAATTTTATTCTTTACAGCACTTCTAGTGGTAAAAACAGTTGAAAATAAAACTATTATTTTCCGAACCAACCAGACTAAGAATAGTTTTTGTTTTAAAATAATCATTTTCCCCAGTCATCTGTTAGTTACCTACAGTTATAAGTCAGTAAGTAATCTATACTAATATTATTAAGAGGAAATATTTGTATTTTTGTATGTGTTTATGTATGTTTGTAATGAAAAAATCAAAAACCGATTTCAGAAATTCTTTCACAATAAGAAAGTTACATTCACCCTGGCTGACAAAAGCTATATTTAATTATGAAGTTCCCACGAGAACGGTAGTTACGCGGGTGAAACCCCGCGCGGGAAGCTAGTATTTAATAACTACAATACTGCATATCATTTTCCTACTAATGACGCTCACGGAAAATGAAACTTATTGCGTTTTGGTTTTATTATAAATATTTGATTTTATATAATCAAAGTTTTAACTCAAACACGCCTGCCATGCGTGTTGATTACGGCAATATCACTTTAACAATAGAAAATAATACTATTATTCCCCTAACCAACCAGACTAACAATAGTTGTTGTTTAAAATAATCATTTTCCCCAGTCATCTGTTAGTTACCTACAGTTATAAGTCAGTAAGTAATCTATACGAATATTATAAGAGGAAAGATTTGTATTTTTGTTTGTCGGTGTGTGTATGTATGTAATGAATAAACTTAAAAACTGAGCCGATTTCAGAAATTCTTTCACCATTGGAAAGTTACATTCACCCTGAGTGACATGTGCTATATTTAATTATGATATGAATAATTCCCACGGGGACGGGAATTACGCGGGTGAAACCGCGCGCGGGAACCTAGTACCTTAACAACCTTAGTAACCTTCAGAGGGGCGCCTATGTTAATCAGTGGACGAAAACTGGCTGATACGTTAAAAGTAAAAATGCAGAGTCATACATCATCATCAGCCTGTATAACATTCATTAATATTAACATGAACTTCCTTCTGAATGTTTTATGCCATAGTCAACACGCATTTCAGACGGGTTGGTTACCGCAGTATAATCTACAGAATGTAGGTTTATTTTACGTGTTATATGCTACTCATTACTTGGTATTCCACTTGGTATTACTTGGACAGTCCTTCAATAATCAAAGAAAAGTAAATACATATTCTAGATATTGTTAAATTATGTTATTTTTTATTCATGGACCATAAATATATGGTCCATGAATTAAAAAAAAATATAACATAACATTAATGTCTCTTACATAAACATTAAAAAAATGGTCTGAAGTTTAGTCGAATAAAGCCAGCGGTGCGGCGGTATTTTTTATTAATATCCTAACGCATTCGTTTATCTTAATGAACCGTATGATCTATAAATAATCTGTATAATATCATGATATAATTTTAGAAGCAGTGTTATTTAAAAATCGATAGGCTTATCGTAAAACTAATTAGTTACAAAAGATAACATTTTAAACAAATGTGATAATTGTCGTTAAATACCTGTGCACCTGTTTTTGTAATAACCACTTAATTTTAAAGTCATTACTTGTAATGATCTTAGAAAATGATCTGTAAAATCCGATATACATTAGTCAAGTTGTTAGTTAAAAGGTCTTTGCTATTTCACTCGACATCGACTACCTGTACTTTAGCTTTATTAAAAAAGCCACTTATCTACATCATATCGCTCCTTATACATATATCCACACATACGTAAAACACAAGCTCACAGATGCACACTGACGCAAGTACATGCATACACTTACCCACGCAAACACATACAGACACACACACATGCACACTCACACACACACGCACACTTACATACACACTAACGCACACGCACACACTATCAGTTTATTTTTATTTTTACTAAAATATTTAAATTTTTATTTGATTTTATGTTTTATTTTTATCTTTGTTAATTTCATTGTTATTAGTTTAGTGCATTTATAAACTAAGTAGGAATAAGAATCAAATTATTGTCGAAGAAGTAATGTACCTGGCTCCTGAAATACAGGTATTTCACCTAGCACGGGGACTTCACAAATATTGTAAACTTTATGTTTTTATGCCTATAACCATTTTTATAAAACATTATTAAACAAGACTTTGCTGCCGGTACTTTGGGGGCAGCAAAGTATTTCAACTGAATTGTCAGTAAATATACAATATGTTACTTTTTCCGTGACCATCATTACTAGGGAAATGGAATCTAATATAATATTGTAGTTATTAAATATTACTTACTGACTTTTAACAGATGGCTGGGGAAAATGTTTTTTTCAAATCAAAGACTATTCTTGGTCTGGTTGGTTAGGGGAATAATTATATTATGTTCAATTCGTTTTAACCACTGGAAGTACCGGTATTTGTACAAGTTTTCAAGGAGGAGGCCTACGTTCAGTAATTGATGTTATCCAGCTAAAATGATGATGAATAATGTAATGGACCATGGGATCTTAACAGCGACCATGCGTTATTGCACCCATGTTTTAAGATATTTTTTTTTTAATAAAAAGTTATTTGTACTCGTTTTCAAGGGGGAGGCCTACGTTCAGTAATTGATGTTTTCCGGCTAAAATGATGATGATAATGTAATGGACCATGGGATCTTAACAGCGACCATGCGTTATGCACCCATGAATATGTTTTAATATAGCAACCTCCGAAGCGAAACGGTATTAGGCTCGCTTTATATCTCGGAGGTCGTGGGTACGATCCCCACGCCGGACAAGAAATCTTTGTGGAGATTCGTAAGATTACTTTATGGGGCTGATTGGGTGCCGTACCTCTCTTGTCTCGGAAAGCACGTCAAACGTTTCCCTGTATGTTACAACATAATAGTCCAGTCACCAACCCGCCTTGACGGTTACCGTAACTAGACAAAAACCCTCCGTCGGGAGACGGCTTATGTCCAGCTGTGGACGTTATACGGGCTGATGATGATTATTAAAACCCAAACTTAATGTATTTTTTTTGTGTATTGCCAGGTTTGGAACACATGCACAAACGTCACATAGTGTACAGAGACTTGAAGCCTGCAAACATTCTCCTCGACGAACACGGACATGTCAGAATATCGGACTTAGGTCTCGCCTGTGACTTCTCTAAAAAGAAACCTCACGCTAGTGTGTAAGTATTCAACTTTTTATTCGCATCGTAGTAATATTCTCTAGAATTTGACCGTTTGGGCCTCGGTGGTATGGCACAGGACTGTTTTGCATTACTTAGATCCCATTTCACATATAAAACCACTTTGGCCCGCAACCCGTCATAACATCTCGTAAATTCTTATTTGTTAGATCCTAGTTTTTCTGAACTAAGATGATTTTATTATATTTTCTATTTTTCTAAATTCAAATTGATATTATCATTAAACTAATAATCGATATGCTGTTTAAATGTGTAAAGTAGGAATTATTAATCTAAAATAATGAAAGTTAATAATAAAATTAAGTTACCATTACCAGATTTTGTGAAATTGGCTCTTAATGTATCATACCGTATTAGTCACTGTAAAATTAACATGAGCACCCACGAAGGTTTGTTCTCGGGTTTATACATAATCTTAATAATCCAAATGCGTAAGAACTTGTTACCTTATCTAAAAAAGGAAAAAATCTCCACCGACGTTTAAAGAATAACCAAGTTTTATACAAAGCTAATACCGGAAAATCTCAACATTTTCTATTGGCTCAGCCCGTGAATTGAATAGAGGAAGAACTACAATCTATTTGATCTACTATGTAGGCCATGTACAACAGCGTATCTATATATTAAAATAAAATTAAGATATAAACAAATGTAATCCTTATATATTATAATTCACAAAATTTTACAGATATAAATGTTAAAGTCATTGTGATTAAGCTCGCCTTTGTTCATGTTGTTTCCGTTGTATAAATTGTATGTTATGTATTTACTGTGTGCAATAAAGAATAAATATATATAATATAATATATATTAAATAGCTATTATACATAATGACTGGTCATTACTGGACAGGACGGTCGAAGGACCATAATATGGTGGATAATCTCCTCGCGGATGCGGCGAGAAATATGATGAGGAGATCACCACCGCGATGCGGTTGAGGCGCTGCTTCATTATCCATTGATTATCCACCAATTACATATAATAATAAATTGTCTAAACAATGTGATAACACTTTATCCGGATATTATAGGTAATAGCAGGCCCAAGTTAGCCAAAGTAATAATGTCAAGAGACGGAAGAGATTGTATTGTTACTGTCGTTAATTCATGTCAGTTGATTTTGAATATTTTATTATATTAGTCTTAAAAGAGTGATACCCAATATGTCACCAGAAAATAATAAGAATCGTTAGTTGATCAACTAAAGACGTTTCGGTTGGTAAAAGAATAAATAACCTAAAACGGGACTTATTGAAGATGAAGGTTTTTTGTTTTGTTACAACAGTCTTTGCCTACTATTGTTATTACTTTATACAAGTCAAACAAGATAATATATTATATAAAATTTCTAGTTTATGTGATTAATTCTTTGTCATTTATCACTTTGTCTAAATTGAGTAGACATTATAAATAATAGCTAGATACTATATATAATGTCCGAATTTATTACTTCGGCTGTGACATATATAACTATTTTAAGGTCAACCTATATAATATGTATTTTTATTATTTAATTCCTTGTTTTACAAATATTATGTAAATATATACCTTATATTACAATGTTTAGTTATATCTATATCCATACCAATATATAAAGCTAAAGAGTTGTTTGTTTGCTTAGATGCTCTAATCTTAGGAACTACTGGTCCGAATTGAAAGAATATTCAGTGTTAGATAGCCCATCCGAGGAAGGCTATCTAACCGGTTATTATGTAATCGGTTATTTAATTATGAAGTTCCTATGGGAACGGGATTAACGCGGGAAGTTAGTATTAAAATATGTGACAATATAGATATTAAAGAAAATCGAAATTACAATATTGTGCAACAATTTGTTCATAGTCAAAGTATTTCCTAGTTAGTAGAAACGAATGAAGGAAGACGGTTTTACACATACCTACTCAGAAATATGCGGGTCAATTGTCTTGTTGGCTAACCAACTGATAATTATTCAATGTCAAAATTCTTGTAACCACATAATATAATATTAAGAAATAAGAGTAACGTTTTTCTATACTAATATTTTTAGAAAACTTATAGCTAATAAGGCCTTATAAGGCCAGTTACAAGATTTCACATTTAGAATATGTGTATATACGGCTAATAGCCAAAGTGCGGCTACACCTAGTTTTAGCCGGCTAAAACTAGGTGCAGCCGACCACACGCAGTAGGAAGACAGTGTGAAATGTTATTAAAAAATAGAATCAAACCAAATATATTTCAGATTACATAGGGCGTTAGTTTCAGAAGCAATATATAAAGCTGTAGATTTTGTTTGTTGTATCGATCTGTAGGAATTTCATTAATTATATGCCTATGTTACTCCTGGATAACGTAGCTTTCTAATAGTAAAAAGATTTTTTAAATCAGACCAGTAGTTGAGATTCATTCAAGCCAACAAACGAACACTTCAGCTTTATTATATTAGTATATATATGATATGCCTCTATGAAATAATTTCAAACATAATTTATCAACATGCGATTTTCCGATGACCAATAAATCCCTTATGTTATTTTAATAATAACTTGCAAAAGTGCAAATAATCTGTCATTATCTGTAAAGTAATTAAGGATAAATGCGTGTTTACAATTTACATACCGTTTTATGTGCGATTGGCATTTATTGACGTAATACATTATGGTAATTGTTTTAATTGGTTCGTTTATATACTTGGTTTACTTTTGCATGAAGTACGCTCATTTGTGATTGTGTGAGCGTAAAATTGTATGGTTTTTGCGATAGTGCAGATTTTAATTATATCACACTGAATTTTAAACACTTATTTGATTAATTTAACATAGTTCATTAGTACTGCGCTCATATTAGAATAGTTTTAAAATCTGAAGATAATAAAGAATTGTAGGTAATAACTAATTATCTGCTACCATCGTTGTTCGAAATGTGTTTTGTTGAAATAGTACAAGGAATGTCTAGAATTGAACACTGTTGGTATTGTCGCGATGGATTTGTTATGATTTACTTACAATATCTATTAGAAGTTCGAAGATAAAACAGCTTGTACTGGGATATTTTAGTAAATTATATTAGGAAGGAAATGCAAAAGATTTAATTATCCTTTACCTATTAGGGAAATTTGGTTATATCATATTAGCCTAGAGACGTCAATTGCTGAATATATGCCCCCCTCATCGGTTTCCAGCGAGAGCCATTGCTAGCGGCATGCATTCACAGGCTTCCTGCGACCTTTTTTAGGTCATCAGTGCATCGTGCAGATGGTCGTCCCACGCTGCGGTTCCCATTATGTGGTCTCCAGTTGAGAACTTTTCAGCCCCATCAGTTCTTCGAGCTATATGCCCTGCCAATTGCCACTTCTTTTGGCTAATCCGTTGCGCTATGTTTGCGACCTTCGTTTACCTACGGATCTCTTCATTTCTGATAAATCGTGCAGGGAAATGCCGAGCATATCTTGAAATTTGGTTACGGTGTCTTTCACGGGTATATAGATAATTTTAAGAGGTATAATGTAGGCTAGATATAATATAGATTTCTGTTTTTTCTGTCTATTTATTTGTCTGTACAAAACGGTAGTACTTCGATTCAGCTGAGCCTGTCTAAGTAAACTAGCAGCTAGTAATAAATAAAATGTCACACAATTACCATAAGTATAATTTAGGTATAATATATTTCAGTGGAACACACGGCTACATGGCTCCCGAAGTTCTCTCCAAGGGCACAGGCTACGACTCATCGGCGGACTGGTTCAGTTTTGGTTGCATGCTGTACAAACTGCTCAAAGGACATTCACCCTTCCGCCAACACAAGACTAAGGACAAACATGAAATAGACCGGATGACTTTGACTATGGTAAATTTTATATTTAATTGTTGTTTTAGTAAAATATAGAACCAGATTTATTTAATGAAATTGCAGTGTAATTCATCATCATCGTCAGCCCGTATATCGTCCATTGCTGCAAGCGGGTTGGTGACCGCAGTTTTATGTTGTAACACAAGGACACGCTGCTGCCCATTCCCTGAGATATGCTTGTTATAGATGATATTTTAAAAATATCAACCAACGGCGGAACAACGGCTTAACATGGTTTCCAAAGAACAGAGGACAGTCCCTTAACCAAAACCAGACCCGAAAAGAAATCTTAGAATTTACACAAAGATTTCTTGTCTAAAGTGGGGATCGAGCCCACGACCTACGTAGCATAAAGCATGCCTAATACCGCTACGCCAAGAAGCAGTGGTTGTTTTATTTTTGTGGTTGCAATTGAAAACAATAAAAAAATCTATTCGCTGTATAAGTAATTGAGTTGTTACCGGATTTTCCGTTATTGATATATACATCATAGTCGTAATTTAACGTTCTGGTTAATGATTAATGAACCAAGTTAACATGCCTTTTGCAATTTCTTTACGAACTCTTATACTATTATCAAGTTAATGGTCTCGGATCGACACTTTATATAACACACAACACTACGTACTTCATATAACACTCAATAAAGAATTAAATCAATTTGAACTCTATTATTAGTAGTTACGAGTTCAAAATACTGTGGCAATTACATTGTCACTGCTAACCAGTTAAGTATGTATAAATGACCCAAGAATATCTTGAAGAATAAGGAAGTTTATGTCGAGACACGTAATCGATTTTTGACGTAGTAGAATTCCATACTATGTACTAACCTTGCGGAAAAGATACTAGAAATACCCCGAAAGCATACAAAGTTAATATGATTATTAAACTTAATAATACTTATCAACTTTTAATTATCATATTAGATAGAAAACACAGCAAAAAAACTGTGTTGTCTATTTTATATTTTCTTTATAAGATGTACCTATCAAACATCCAATCCTATAATTTTTGAAACTCGAAACTGTATATATGGTCGGATTTTTATAAAGCAATTTTTATATGTTGCCTTTTATTGCGGAAGAAAGTGGAATCCCTCTATTTAATTTAATTAAAATATTCTACCAGTTGGATAATGTATTAATAATACCAATCAGTATGTTTGAAAGACTTTTTAAGAATTTACTGCTGAAACTGTTTAGTATTAAGGTCCTGTGACACATAGACCTCTTACAGGTGCTGTTTACTTTTTTATTTTATTTATAGTCAATTGATCTGACATACACTGACTTTTCAGAACACGTCCTTTCCTTGACCATGTAAACCTATAAAGAACAATATAATTATGTCTAGTTTATTATAACATCCCAATAATAATAATGAGAGATGGAATCACGGTTGCAATAGATTGACATGATGTTTCAGAATGTGGAGCTGCCGGAGTCGTTCAGTCCCAGTCTCAAGAGTTTGCTGGAAGGATTGTTGCAGAGAGACATCAACAAGCGGTTGGGTTGTAAAGGAAGAGGGTATGTTGAGAAACAGTTCACATTTGGGGTTTGGTGCAAATGTTTTGAGGGAAGAATAAAATGTCAATACTATTGACATGTTTTATTCTTTACAACATGTAAATATAAATAGTAGCAAATAGAAATATGTTTCAAAGAAATGTGTAAATAAACCAGAATGCGGTGGAATTTAAACCTCTCGAATGCACAGAATTTCACCCTGATTCAATGTGTGTACTTTTCGCGTAACATGCATGCGATTAAGCTGATGTATCCGTCCGATTGATCAGGTCAGATCATTTGGCTTAACAGATCGGCATCAGATCAACAAATGTCAAAGCGCAACTGTTCTAGATAGAATGACCGTGTGTTCTATAAAACATATTTCAAATAGCCATCATAGCCCATTTTCTGCTTTTAAACTGATTGATGAGGGTTACCTCATGCTATTATAGTTATCATACTATCCTAATTTAATAACACCTGACAGTATTCTTAGTTTTCGGGAAAAAAATGTTTCTAATTCAAACTGAAATTCTAGTGCGGACGAAGTGAAGGAGCACGTATTCTTCGCCGGTATCGACTGGCAACAAGTGTACCACCAGAAGTACACGCCGCCGCTCATACCGCCTCGGGGAGAAGTCAATGCCGCAGACGCCTTTGATATCGGCAGCTTTGATGAAGAGGACACTAAGGGGATCAAGGTATGTCTACATTGTAGATTAATTATTGTACTGTTGGGTCAATGGTCACGTTGACCTAGTGTTATGGGTTAGATTCCCACAACGGACGACTATTTATGTAAACCGCTGATGGTTGTCTATGGAAGGTGGAGTCTGGGTGTACTTTGTTTCCGTGAATTATGTATTTGTATAGTCTCCCGCGATTCAGGGACTTATTTCCCTAGTGCAGGGTTTAAAAAATAAATGATAAATAATATATATTATTATCATTAAATCATATAACGACCACTGTTGAACATGAGGCTCATCCCAAGGAACACCCATGTTTTTCCATAGTCACCACGCTTGGCAGACGGGTTGGTGACCGCAGTATTGTTATAACATACACAGGGAAACGCTTCTGCCCGTCCTCTGTATAAAACCTACAATAGTATTTGTTTTTGTCGCATTTGTCAATACGACGGCGGTATCTAGTCGACCGTGCCAATCATTTACCGAAGCTTTATCATACATTTAAGGGCAGAAAAAAATCTGTATTAAAATATTTAAACATTTTACTCACACGTTGCTTCTTACAGCTAACGGAAGGTGATCAGATGCAATACAAGGACTTCCCGCTAGTGATATCTGAGCGCTGGCAGTCCGAGGTAGCAGAGACCGTGTTCGAGACAATCAACCAGGAGGCCGACAAGATGGAAATGAAGAAAAAAGCCAAGCAGAAACAAAAGTTCGACGCCGATGAAAAAGGTTGGAAAATTATGATGATTTTGTTATAAGTATTATTGGATTTTTTTCGGACGGACATACGTGGTTATCCACGGGGCTTTTACACCTTCACCGGGTATAAAGGCGAGCAGAGCTCCAGCCTTAATAAATGGTTTAAAAACTACAAACGCGCACCCTGTGGGGCTTGGACCTCGGCTCAGGGCGGTCGCTAGCGATGGGTATTATTTGGTTACTATGTAATTGTACCGTGATTTTTAATAGCCGGGCAACAGTAGATGTATGGCCCCGGTTAACTATTTTGAAAACAATTTGTTTTTTTTAAATATTGATTATATACTACAATTAATATGATTTAATTAGGTAAACTAATATGTCAGCTTATTCGCGATTATTATGTTATCTGTTTTCAAGCTTATGATATAAGAGTCTCATTGCTGAATTAGCCTCAATCAGTACCAAGATTTATTCATATTTAGCACTTCTTGGTTCCGCAAAAAATATCTTGCTCATATTCAATTAATTGATGCAAAACAGTATCAAACCGCACGATTGCAGTTTCTCGTAAAAAATATGTGTAGTTCCGTCTAGCAATGAAAGTTTTCAAAAGTAAGTTTAATATAATAATATTGTGTACGTAATTAATATAATGTAATGCTATAGTTATAAAACACATGATTTTGAACCATAATATCGTGCACTTAACTCAATTTGACCAAAGTTGTGAATTGTTTCCTTTTCGCATAATTATGTCCATTTTACGTCTTAATCTACTGTTGACTTTAAACTTAAACAGGAATTATTTAAGCTGTCCTGTTGATCTGTCCGGCATTGCCCGACTGATTTGTCCCGTAGATTATCCACAATTTTCTTTCTTACAAACCTTGTCCTCATAAATACGAATCATCATCATCAGCCCGTATAATGACCACTGCTGAAAATGGGCCTTCTACCGGAGGAGGCTATTTACCATAGTCACCATGCTGGGCAGGCGGATTGGTGACTGCAGTATTATGTTGTACCACACAAGGAAACGCTGCTGCCAGTTCCTTGATATACGATTATTATAGATGATGTTATAACAATCGGGATCAATGGCTTAACGTGCTTTCAGAGGCACGGAGGGAGTCCCTCAGCCAAATACAATAAAATATTTTATTTATATAGATAAGTGAACAAAGCAAAACTTATTTTCAGAATCGGACTGCATACTTCACGGATACATCAAGAAACTGGGCGGACCATTTGCCAGCGCTTGGCAAACACGTTACGCGAAGCTTTACCCTAACCGGTTAGAGTTACATTTGGAAAACAGCGCTAAACCCGAGATGATCTTACTTGATACCGTTGAAGACGTTTCTTCGGATCTAGTCTCCGTGAAGGGAGAGCAGTGCATCGTCTTGCGAACGACACGGAATGACACGAAAATTGTGTTAACAAATACTGTAAGTGTTGGACTTCAGCTTTTTACTTTAGACTTCAGCTTTTTACTTTTATGTTTTTGCAGTCTACTAGTTAACAGTATTCTTGTTAACCCCTCGTGCTTAGCTAAAATGCTTGTGTTACGAGTGGGTTCACGTCGGTAGTGCAATGGGTGGGGTTCGAACCGGCGACCTCAAGATCACAAGTCCGACGCCCTAAGCATTGGGCTACGGCCGCTTCTAATGTGGCTACTCATTACTAGAAAATTTGTCCCCATGTTTATGTCTTAGCTTATTTTTTGTTTATAATATAAACAAACAGAAAACATTCAACATAAAAAATGTAATAAAAACTTTATATAACACTTTTTTATGTTGAATGCTACTTACAGTATTTAAGATTTCATGAATTAAACTTTAAATTATTATAATTTAAAGATGGAACATTTAAAATCGCTTTTAATTTGTTATCTATCATGACAATGATAAAATATAATAGTATGTATAGAACTATAATCTAGTAAACATACTTAATATTTTCAATTGATTCATTATCATATTTATTTAATATTATTTTTATGTTTAATTGAAAACTTCCTTCACTCCTACTTTCACTTAGCAGTGTTCGATGGGGTCCATAATGAAATGAAATTGTAATATACCAATTAAAAACACTGTAGAATTCAATAAAGGATTGAGTAAATAGTAAATGTACATAGAACTCAATTTCTACCAATGAAGGGATTTTGCTATTGTACATGAAGGATTTTTTTTTTTGAATAGACTTATGTACTTCAGTTTTACGATCGAGGCCTCTGCCACTTTACCGGGCATATAGGCGAGCAGGGCACCATATCCGTTGGAAATTGGTAAAAAGAAAAACAAATTTAGCAACAGAGCTGAGAGGGCGTTTCTCTGTGAGACTTTGACTTCGGCTCAGGGCGGTCCCTAGTGCTGACTAAAAGTCATAATTCCTGCATATTAATTAAAGATTTTTAGGAGTTTTTTTTGCAACCGTCGTATCTGAAACGATATAGCTTATAAATCATGCATTGCACTGAAATCAATGGTTCCAAATATATCTTTTAACCTTTATATTTCGCTGTTTCCAGGACGAAATCGGTCTAAAAGAGTGGGCGCTGTCGCTGCGCTCGGCCCACAAGTGCTCGCAGGAGCTGCTGGCGTCGATGGCGCGCAAGGCGGGCAAGATCTACGGCACCGACGGCGCCAAGGAGCTGTCCGCCTCCCCCGCGCCGCGCGCGCCCAACGGCAGCAACTAGCACGAGCCGCCCGCGCCCCGGGCCAAGATGTTCCGCCGCTCCAAGAGCGCCGCGCAGCTCATCAAGTGAGCCCCGGGCACGGGCACGGGCACCGAGGGCGACACCCACACATTCACTCCATGAACCCATGCTCCTCCGACACGTTCCACGAACGAACCCACGATGCGGGCCACTTGTGATGCACGCGCGTCGCGTTCCTCCGCTTCTCGACACATTCGACGAATGAACCCATGATGCGGGCCACTTGTACCCATTCGACGAATGAATCCAGTAAGCGAGCTACTTGTGATACACGCGCTTGGATGTGCGGGCCGACTTACCGTTGCGATGAACGTGTGATGTATTTTATTGAATTCGTCAGGGATGCTTCGAGTGGCGGAATGAGGAACTTTGTTTGTTTTTTGACGTTATTCGATGACACCGAGAATTTTAACGACTGACATTTATACCTACATTTTCTATTATGACCGGTTCATGAATCCGATTGAATGTGGCGGTGGGATCGCCCTACTTGTTCCGATGATAGAGAGCCGATCGAGCGCGACGTCGGATCGTCCGCTCGACGGCGACGATATCGATCGATACAGACTTTTATAATCGTTTGCACCGTTGAATTTTGTAATTATCGCCGTGACGTTCTGGATGTTCGTATTTAACTCTGTGGTAGGTATTGTAAAAATTTAATAACTCATAATTCGAGTAGATAAGTATAGCGACTATATGTGTTTGTGCATAGACCGAAATATATTATAGAATAAGGCGAGCGATGGACGGGCGGTCGGTCGAGTCGGTCGTCGTGCGTTTCGACCGTCGATGCGTCGGATCGTTCGTCATGCGTGTGACGATAGAAGCTTCAGATTATATCGTAATTAGCAACTCTAGCACTCGGGTTCCGGTTCCGGTTATCGCACGGAAGCGGAGATCTTCTCCGTACGTTGTGTGTCGTGTGCAGTAGCTCTCTCTCGCGCGACGTTATTATAATTTAACCGTTACGATGGTTCCTTTCGATGTAAATCCGAACTTTTTTATTTATTTGTACGGTACTTAAATGTAAACACTTGGTCGTTGTGTTCGGGGAAATTGTTCGATAACTTCCAACATTATAATATAAATAGTAAACCGATGTAAGTAGATCTAATAAAAATCTCTTTTTCATATAATATTTAGAGGCGATACTTTTCTAACAACATTTAGGTGTGATTAATAACAATAGATGTAAAGGCAATATTTAGAAGAGAATATTTAAAAGCATGTTCAATGTCCATGAAATGAGTGGGAATTATTTTTAATTGTTCCATAGATGATTTATTATATTATGGCCTGGCCACAATGACATTTGTATGTTGTGTATGTTTTATTATTATTGTATAGCAATGCAAGTTTTAGTTATTAATTGTTTCGAGTCTGATGCAGATTTAGTTTATTTTTAACCCAGTGGTTTGTTTATTCGTTGCCATGATTCTTTGATAGCTTTATGTATAATATTGTTTTTTTCTTTCATAGTTATTAGTTAAGTCAGGGACATTGGTATAATGTAAGAAGCTGAGCAATACTTATGGTTATCAGGGTGAGAATATATTTCAATCTCGTATTTCATACTTTATATTGCTCTTCTTATATTGGATATGAATAAACAATAATAGTTACTAAATAGGTTAGTATAGTCGGTGATTTTTTAATTAATTTTAGTAAGCAATACAATGCTAGGGTAAATTAGTTGGACTAACAATGGAAAGATACAGTCAGATGAGGTTACAAATTTACTTCTACTTATATTATAAACGCGAAAGTTTGGATGTATGGATGTTTGATACTCTTTTATGCAACAACTATTGGAACGATTTTGCCGATATTTTGCAGCGGCTTCGTTTATCAGCTGGATTAAAATATAGGCGACTATAAAATATCGCGCTATGACGCACTAGAGCAGAATAGCAGTATATACCAGAACATCATATTATATTACGTACATTTAATATGATTTGCAATATAGAAATTAATGTTTAAATATTAGTATGCTCGATATACGAGTTTGTATGCTACAAAGATAATTAAATTATTAGTATGATAATTGAAATATTGTCTATATAACAAACGTAATAGACACAGACATGTATGATACATCCTTGTAAGGTATTTTTCCATTATTAGGTTAACTAGTCGGAGAATTAAACATGTAATGTTTAGCATTGCTTTGCTTCTTATTTCTACAATTTAATTTATATAAGACGTCTATTAGCAAGTGGCCGATACGTTAATGAAATCACAAAGTTATATTACATTATTTGGTATACATATATTGTTACTTTATAGAAGTTAGATGCTAGTCAAATAAATTTTACTACACTGAAATGATTGATTTTAAGGGAACTAAGTAATTTATATGTATAATGTAATAGCAATTACAGCTAGAACAGTATTATAGGTTAGTTGTTTTCTTGATAAAATCTTTCTATTGTGATATGTTTCAAACGTTTACATAGAATAGATATTATAATAACTGAGACAGTAGTTCATTTCCATACATATTTTCCGTATAAAGATACAAAATAGATATCTCTTTTATGTGCTTAGTTTCTATTTCTTGTGTTTAAAAAAAATGTCGCTTTAATATTTACTTACAACTAAAATGTAGGCGAGCGAAATGTGAAATATTGGCTATGAAACATAGTTAGTTAGTTAGCACGTTTTCTGGAAAGTAAACTTGGGTTGCATTTGAACAATACTTTACGAATTTGAAGGCCAAAGTAGTCGGGGATAACCAACATTCCGGTATGCCAAATTAGATTATAATGGTGGGTAAATATGATGCATTTAAAAGGTTTTATTTATTTCGCACAAGATTTTCGGCCAATTTATTGAGAGCTATTATTAATAGATCGCTTATTTATGCTGATTATAGGTTTAAATTGTAATGTCGATAGCACCGGCTATGTCTGCATCAGACAAACTGTTACATACCTCTGTTAGAAAATATTTTTATTGTGAACCTACATTATGTGTAGTAAATTGTTTATTTAATCACTCTGTCGTTTTATTCTTAAAGCACCTTAACGATAAGGAGGGGAAACCTATGAGGAAGTGAAAGACGCTTTGACCGCACCGATGGCTCATTGGTAACTGTAGTGGCAAGTTGCTACCAGGTGTTCTAGATTCGATTCCCGCTAGGAGCAACTATTTGTGTACCTTACAAAAGTTATTCTAAGGAATAGTCAAGGAAAAATAGAGATAGGCCTATTTTTTTATTAGGAACGGGACAGAGGAAAAATTTCTGCGGCGCAACGTGAGTATTTACAAAATATTTAATTTCGTTGCGTCTTTTGATTGATAAATATAATTATTTTATTTACCCTCTCGTGGTTGTAATCATAGATAATTAATTGTTTTTAAACTTTTGCTATTTGTACACATAATTTTATAGTGACACGGGTTTTAGTTGATACGTAACACACGTTGAAACGTAGGATAAATAAAAAGTGTAATAATGATTTGCTTTAAAAATCACTATAAAATTATCATAGATAATATTACATTATCTTTGAAGATGTCAATACATGTCGTTACTTACCTTCAAAATCGTGAATAATGTATTCCGAAATTGTTTATTTTTCTTCTCTATTAACCTGTATCTCATTAGGTAGCTATTACAAGAACATTGATGACAAAGATTTGAAACGCAATTACGGAACGGGTCTGGGTTTACTCATCGTATTCTTATTATGTGGAAAATACATCTACCACTCAGCATTTATGACCTGGGGTAATGTTATTATAATCAAATGCTGCGATAAACGGTAAGATTCAAATTATTGATAGTAAATATACATACTTGAAACGTTTTCCATTTCAAAATGTTGCCTTATGGCGTAGTATGTAGGGGTAGTGATGTACAAGCCTCGAGGCGTCGAGCGTTATTTGTGAAGCCTCGAGGCGGAATCGCAAGACTCAGTTAGCTCGGTAAGCTCGGAGTCCCGAGCCTAACCGAGCCGCGATCTTTTAGATCCAAGACTCGAGCCTTCAAAAGAGCTCGAGCCTTCAAAAGAGCTCGAGCCTTCAAAAGAACTCGAGTCTTCAAAAGAACTCGAGTCTTCAAAAGAGCTTTCTATCCCGCAACTGTCGCTAGATGTGAACGCGGCGGATCTTGACCGTTGGAAGTTTAAGCGATAATAGTGCTTAATCCCTTAAGCAATAATAGTTATTATTGTGTGAAGACTGTGCCAGTTATAAAGGATAATTCTACAAACACAAGTGAATAGTGGTGTATTGGTGATTGACTGCAGCGTGCGGGGGACCTGCGCTCCTCACCGCTACGATAAGCGATAGTACCCATAATTGCTGTCTCGGTCTAACATACCAGTGCGTGTGTTTGAGTTTCGCTTCAGTGCACTTGTACCAAATTATCGTCAACATGTTATCCTGCGTGGGTTGTAACTCGGATATTAAAAACGATGACTTTATAAAACGTCAACTCGCATTTTGCCTATTATTGCAGAATTTACTTATTTAAGTTTTTTCTTTTGTTTTCCCTCGCTACTTTCTAGTCAACCTAGCTTTATGAATGCCGTGAAACTCTGTTATTGGCTTACGAGATAATTATCATCATCTCGCTATCACTCAGCAGTGTATGCAAACTGTAAGATGCCGTAACTTTGACGCAGCTGTAGTTTTTTTTTTTGTTATCCGGGGCAAATGCATTTACGCATTCCCAGCGCCGCTGCAGCGTATTCGCGCGCTGGTGGCGGGATATGTGGGGCTCGCCCTCTCCATACCGTGGTATGCTAAACTCATACCACGAGGAGAGGACACTTTTTTTTTTGTCTGTTACTACCTGTGCAACTTTCGCAATCAGTCTGCTTCGGTGTACAGCGCTAGTCGAACTTCAGTTAAAAATATTAAAATGGTTCATTGTGCTGGTAACCTTCCGATGCCCTCGTAGTACCGAAGTTCGGACTTCGGGTACTGTAAAGTAGAGCAAACTGTAAAGTAAAGCGACAGTTTCACAAAACTCCCCTAAACTAAAAGCCATAATCCCTAAATCTCCCCGTCAGCGACCGCCCTGAGCCGAGGTCCAAGTCCCACAGGGGACGCCCTCTTGCGCAGGTTGCTCAGTTTGTAGTGTTTAAACCATTTATCTAGGCTAGAGCTCTGCTCGCCTTTATGTCCGGTGAAGTAGCAAAAGCGTCGGGGCTAACAACATATGTCCGTGCGAAAAAAAAGATTAATTGTACTGTTATTAATTGTAAAAACTGTTCAAATGCGAGGAGAAAAAATAAAGTAAACGTTTCCTTCCATCGTTAAGTCATTTTGTAATTAAGATTATGCGTAATTAATTTAAAAAACAATTATTTTTAATCTAATACCCTCAGTAATACCTGGTAATACTAAATCTGAGAAAAATAAAACATTCTTATTACATTGCGGCTTTGACTTGGAGCGGTTGATGAGACGTTTTATTTTAGCAAGTGATGAATATCGAGACAAGCTATACTATCGTATATCGCTTTGGTTTTGCATTACAGGGACTTAAATCATTTTTCTGTCAATTTTAGCGATGAGTGCCCCTACCCCCACCCTACACCTACCCTACCCCTACCCTCCCCCTACCCTACCCCTTCCCTACCTCTACCCCTACTCTACCCCTACCCTACCCCTACCCTACCCCTTCCCTACCCCTACCCTACCCCTACCCTACCCCTACCCAACCCCTACCCCTACCCTACCCCTACCCTACCCCTAATTTTTGAAATGATTCTAACAGTTGCGCTAATTTCCACTAGATAAGGCAACTCATTTGTAAACTTTCTATATGTACATTATAAATGTATACATTTAAGTATTGTTTCAGATACTTGCATCAAATAAGCTTGGTATACACTTGGATGTACCTCATATATCTATCATATAATATAGAAAACCCTTATTACATATTATGTATTCATCAAGCCATAGCGCTTCGTCTTGTTGGGTTGGCGTTTGAGATAAATGAAACTTATAAGCAATACAAACAAAAATCCGATTCAGGGTTATCGTTACCCATGAAAATCAATGAAAACAATACTCTTGAAGATATTAATGTTATTGATATTGTAGCGTACGCTTATTGTTTTATTGGATTACACAAAGGTAATATTAATTTTATTAGTGAGACAGTTGCATAAAACACGTCTAAAAATCTTAAGTTTTACTTCCTCAATCCGGGGGGATTCTTCTCATAGCCGAGGTCGAAGACACCCTATGGCGCAGGTTGTTTAGTTAGTAGTTTTTAAAACGAATAAGGATGGAGCACTGCTCGCCTTTACGCCCGGTGAAGTAAAACAAAAGAGAAGTAGAGTTAGAGCGACATTGCTAAACTTACCGATGTTGAATGGTCTATTTTATTCATTCATTTAGGTACCGTTTTTCGCTTAATATGATGATGATCACAAAACCTCGGCGACCTAAAACTGTTTACCTACATGGTTTTATACATGTACTACATGTACAACTGCAGTACAAGTACAAGGGATTCTTCTCATAGCCGAGGTCGAAGACACCCTATGGCGCAGGTTGTTTAGTTAGTAGTTTTTAAAACGAATAAGGATGGAGCACTGCTCGCCTTTACGCCCGGTGAAGTAAAACAAAAGAGAAGTAGAGTTAGAGCGACATTGCTAAACTTACCGATGTTGAATGGTCTATTTTATTCATTCATTTAGGTACCGTTTTTCGCTTAATATGATGATGATCACAAAACCTCGGCGACCTAAAACTGTTTACCTACATGGTTTTATACATGTACTACATGTACAACTGCAGTACAAGTCTATTTCGGCTACTGTTCAAATCGACTAAATGTAATGTTTACTTTTACTTTTGTCCATATTGTAAATGTTAAATTAGTCTTTGTATTTAGCCCGCTTTGGTCCCAGCAACATCAATTTATAAACGGGACAGTTATAGGTAGGTACATATAATTAATTAAAAATTTCATCTCACAGGGCCATACTACAGATGGCAAACATATAACGATCAATTTAATACACCGTTCGGAAACCTCGGCGATTGCAGAAGTATTACAGAGGTGAAGCTCAAGAGGGCAGCAATTTGCGCCGTTGTGTACATGTTTTTACGAGCTAAATTTCCTACTGAGGTAATTTTTTATTTTATTTTGAATTTCGAGCTCTATTTTGCTCAAACCTATGACTTTGAAGGTACCAACGTAATTAGAAGGCCGAACTCAAACATGGAATCAACTTACATTAATGCAGCCGTGCTAAGAGAAACATGGAAGATACCTACATAGAGTAGACAAGAAAATCTTGTCTATTTCTATAGTATTTGGTGAATAATACAGGCGAGACGATCCGCTTTATCGTTAAATCGGATCGATTATATTTCTATAGTAGGTATTAGTTGAGGTCCCTAACCTACTCGAGATCATCCGCCCACCGAACCCACGACCTCCGAGTTTTAAAGCGAGCCAAATACCGCTACGCTAATCCCACTGACAAGGCAACGAAAAGGCAACATTTTTTCGAAACAAGATTACAACATGAATCAATAAAACAAATAATACAACATAAGCATTACAGGTGTACAACCAAAACAATTTCTACACCGACCATGGCGCTGATATGCGATACTTGTACAACATACCGCAGCTTCTGATGTACATTCTGCAATACCAGTTGGTGTTGATGTTGTGCACAGCGGTGTGCACGGAAGCCGGGTTCGGAGTGTACCCGGTCCAGTGTCAGGCTTTACCAGGACATGGACCATCGATGAAATTCAGTGTGTTAAAGCTCGCGTGAGTTTCGTTAAGCATTAAACAAAATTCAAATTCACGCTAGCTTTTAAGAACATATAAAATAATAGTAGAAAGGTACCTATGATAGATCCAAGCTACTATTGAAAAATATGGTAAAATGTTCTATGATTGTTGCATCTGTATTTTGGGTCATGGGGAATATTTGTATTTCTTAAAAACCGAAGAACGGCAAAATCATGTATGCATGTTTTATTCCGAATATTCCCAGTCGCCCCCGCGAGGATTGCCACCGGAGGCAAATGGGAATAAAAATTCCCATTGGCGTTTCATCATTCAAGTCATTGCCCCCACTTCAGTTTCGCTGTACATTGCTTTCTCAATTGTAGAGAATAATAGGATGAGTCAATTATCCTAAACCTTCCTCTAATCTTTAAAAAAAACCGGCCAAGTGCGAGTCGGACTCGCGCACGACGGGTTCCGTATCAGTTACAAGTGCGTACCTATTTTTGATATCAAGAATTAGAAAGCGTATGTTTATGAAATGAAATATTTTTTATTCCCATTTGCCTCCGGTGGCAATCCTCGCGGGGGCGACTGGGAATATTCGCTTTATTCTAATACAGACCTCATCAACGGAGTAAGAGTAGGGTTCCCTTTAAGCCTAGGCTAAATAGTAGGCTTTTACTCACTTTAAAAATCCTATGGGTTTAAGAAAAGCCTATAGGCCTAAAAAGCCTTTTAGGCTTTTTTTGCGACTCAAGTCTTTTTCAAGTAGGTAGTAGGCTTTTTATGAGGCTATCTATAGCCATTATTCAAATTAAGACTTAGTATGAATTGAACAAGATTTATTTTTATTTTGTATTTATTTCAAAATTAATGAAAACGAATATTATTTGAAATTGGAAATACTTGTTATGTATTATTTCCAAAAAAAAATCTAGCCATGATGACAAGCTTATTGAAGATCTTATATTTTTGTCACCCAGACGATTTCTTTTTCTATTATTTAACTAGCGACCCGTCCCAGCTCCGCTCGGGTACAATGCTGATGTATTATACATATAAACCTTCCTCTTGAATCCCTCTATCTATTAAAAAAACCGCATCAAAATCCGTTGCGTAGTTATAAAGATTTAAGCATACATAGGGGCATAGGGATATAGGGACAGAGAAAGCGACTTTGTTTTAAACTATGTAGTGATTGTCTTGCCTTTGAGAATGATTATTCTCTGCATAAAGGACTAAAAATCATTATAGGCTTTTAGCCTTTCAAGCCTTTTAAATATGTGCCTAGTCTACAAAAAGGCTAAAAGCCTATAGTCCTCGGGTAGACAAAATAAGGCCTAGCCTAATGGCCTTAAAGCCTTTTTAGGCTTTTATCCCCGTGTAGCCCTTTAATTCATAGGTTAGCCTTAAAAAGAGCCTAAAAGCCTGTAGGCCTCCGGAACACTAAGTAAGGGTGAGTATATCTATGGAAATCCTTATTAACGATCAATTATTATTAACGAAAGACTTAGCCACGTTACATATTCTTCATTCTAAAGAAATCAACGCCATAACTATTAATACGTTCTGGCTTACAGGAGTTACAGTGGCGGGAATTTGAGGGATTAGTCCCATTCAAAAATATAACTAGCAGTGGATAATAGTCCTTCTCAGCATCTTTCATGGTACTTATAAAAAAATACTGATTATAATAACATTTAAGGGCCTCAAAACCCAAATTGGCTTTAGAACAAGAATACAATTTTTCGATGTTGAAGAGTTTTGAAAACGAACAGTTGTTGTTGGGGCCACGCATGAGAGACACATTGCGTGCTTGGGACATGTCCACGCGGTATTGGTTCTGGACAAATATTTATAAGAGAATTGACAAGACGAAAGAGGAAATTAGGTAAACAGATGTTGTTATGTTACTTATATAGTATGATTATAATAATATGACGGTATTTTGCTCGGTTTAAATCTCGGAGGTCGTGGGTTCGATCCCCACTTCGGAGAGGAAATCTTTGTGTAAATTCTAAGATTTCTTTCCAGGTCTGGTTGGTTGAGGGACTACCCTCCGTGCCTCGGAAAGCACGTTAAGCCGTTGGTCCCGATTGTTATAACATCATCTATAATAATCGTATATCAAGGAACGGGCAGCAGCGTTTCCTTGTGTGGCACAACACAATACTGCGGTCACCAACCCGTCTGCCAAGCGTGATACCCTCCCTCGGGAGGAGGCCCATGTTCACCAGTGAACGTTTACGGGCTGATGATGACAGGCAAAAAACAGGGAATGTGCAAAAAATTGGTTTGAGAAAAATGCCACTTACAAGTTCGATCATAAACAAAAACGACCTTTCAGCGCCATCTTACCATAGATTATGTTCCGATAAAAAAAAACTTTCCATACTGTATAGCTTATCAAGTTTATTTTTTTTCTAAGTCAATAAGAGCTCAACATGAAAAGCACAATCATACGTGCTATATCTTTGGCTATTGATGTTTCTTAGAGACATTTCATTGTTTTCCTTTTGTAGGTAAAAGTCTTATGTGTCAATAAAATAAAGGCAAGTCTGCTAAATAGACTGCGAATACATTTAGGTTTTACATTAATACTGAGTGTCAGATTTTAAAATGTTTAAATAAAACAAAAATTGATGTTAACATTTTAAAATCTGATGGAAATGGAATTATTTTTTCTTTTTCAGGAGTCTATTATCTTTTCTGGCTTGGAGTATTTGGTGTGGTCCTTCAATACAACAATTAATCATTTCTAGCACGCTTTGGATACATATTAAACTAGAAAAAGAATATAGTGACTTGTATGATACCACTGATTCGGTTTGTATATTTAAGAAACTTGGACGTTTACTTATTAGCTGGTTGATAAAATCGATGGTTTTCAAGAACGATACTAAGATTACGATTTTAAGTACCTATCTATTTAGGAATGTCATGTCACACTCTTGTTATTCCTATTGTTGTAATCAGGTGATGAGGTTGCTGGGGAGCATGACGTATTAAATTATATTTTTTTGGGAGTCTATCATAACTGTGTAACAAGATATCCGCGGTTTCACCCGCGTATTTTCCGTTACCGGGGGGCCTCCATAATAAAATATAGCCTATAGCTTTCCTCGATAAATGGGCTATCTAACACCGAAAGATGTTTTCTAATCGGACCCGAGATTAGCGCGTTCAAGTAAACAAACAGATAAACTCTTCAGCTTGATATATTAGTATACTATTTTGTAAAGTTTGCGCTAAGAATTTTGATAATAATGTTATTATTTGGCGCCGCTAGAAAATATTCGCCATTTTAGCAGGTCACATTTTAATGTCTAAAAGCTAACAACTACATATTTTTACTTACAGATGAAATCTTCTTGGGACATAGGATTTTCTATAATGCGAGTATTATGCTGGATCTACCTAACACCTTGTCTTATACTGCACGACTCTAGTGCAGTATTGAGATATTACAACAGCATGTTTTGGGTGTATCACATAGTGTTGCTAGTTGTGTTAGCGTACGCTGTAGTAGCGCATAAAATATGCCATATGGATTGCCAGTTACATTTCCAGCGAGTGAGGAAGAATGCGGTACCAAATACAGTGTCCGGGTCAGGATCAATAGCGGATTCCATTGCAGGACCAAGCACGAGCCACAAGGGCCAGAATTATCGAACTAATGCGCCTCGCGATTGATTTTAGAATTTTAGCTACCACACCTATAATGCTGTCAAATTTTAATTATGTACAACATAAAACGTGCTTTATTATCAGCACAATTTAGTCTCAAATACAATTTATTATATACAACTGTCTAATTCTTTTCATGAGGCAACAATTATTCTTTTTTTTAATATTAAATCATGAATACAAACAAATATTGAACTTGTAGTTTTATACGTACACGTATAAAACTACAAGTTCATACATCTGTTTACACAACATAATAATATATAATGAATAAAAATAGGATGCTAACAGAATGTCGCATAATATATTTACACGAATGAATCGTTGGATTTAATTTTAAGCAACTGAATGCTGCTTAAAATAACATGTTTATGGATATAAAAATAAACAAAAGATAACAGTTTTATAAACATTTATTCAATTAATGATTTGCATAAACATTGATAGCATAGCAATTTACAAATCACGAATTATGCTCAAATGCATGTCAACTACAAGTACTTTGTAAATATTATACTAACAATATTGATATTCGATGAATAACAACGAAAAGTCACAATTTACTATCTCAAGCAAAAATATATCATCTTAAAACATTAACAAACAAAATATGATGCTAACTTATATCTTTATTACTCGTGTTATCACAGATATGACGAAATGGATCTACGTTTATACTTTGGAAGACATCGTAACACTATTATTTATATTTGGTAATTTAAATAAATTATCTACTTAAACTTATTATTTATCATTCCATTTGTTCCTACTTCCTATGATTATGTAATAACAAGTTTTATATAACTTATTGTCTTTTGCATATATGATTAAGTGTAGCGTCTACACAACATTCTACGGAAATTTACATTTAATTCATAACATATATTATTTTTTAAATGTTTTGAACACTTTATGGAAAAGCTTTACCTTATACTATATTTCATAATTGAGATTAATAAAATTCGACCACCGGCAGGATTCGAACCTGCATCTTAGAATAAAGCCCCTAATGCCTTAACCAATTAGGCTACGGTGGAACCACAGTCGGTCATCGAAATTTATTAATCTCTTTGTAACACGTCTCTAAGGGGGACGTTAGATAGTACTAACGTCACCGAATTTTATTCATCTCAATTTTGAAATATATAGTAAATATATTATATTTATTCTCACATACAAGTCGTCTTAATTTGTATTAAGTATATACTATATATATGCCACCGGAATATAATACGAATCGTAAGTTGATCAACTTTCGTGCCAGTTCAGTTCAGTTTCAGTGAACGCGCATAATTATTATATTATTTACTTAATTATTATGATACTTGGCCTAACCTGACCAAACGAGACTATGCTACTTTTGTAACAAAACAAAAAAAACGTCAATTTCAATAAATCCTGTTGAACTCCATTGGTTTAGGGTTTTTTTTAACCACCGAAACTTTGTTAGTTTTTCAAGTAACTAGAAAATTGATCAACTAACGATTCTTATTATTTTCCGATGACATATATATATTTTAAGCTCTTTTTAATTCTATGGCCGTTATAGTCACCTTGGGATTTTCGATGATAGATTTATTTTGCACGATCCTCAGTTCTTTTAGCGCGGGTGGTATTTTTCCGTTACTTTGAAGTGCTGAAAAAAAAAAACTAAATTTGTCTGGTATACATATGGGCAATAAAATTAGGCTTCCAAACAATTAACTAATGCATTTTACACTTGATAATTTTATCTATATACACTTAACTAGCCTTAGTAAACCATAATATACCAGATACGTGTCATGAGCATGGGTTCTAGGTTACCGCAAAGGATAAAATGATTTGAATAGATTAGTAAACATACTGAAATACCTATAACATAACATCGTGATTGCATTCATTTCAATGGAATATTAAAATATTAGCTAAGTTTTAAGGTCGTTACTAAAAGTTCAATGTTCTGAGAATATTGCATCAATAACGTTACTTTATTTAGAACTAGCGACCCGCCCCGGCTTTGCACGGGTGCAATGCTGATGTATCATACATATAAACCTTCCTCTTGAATCACTCTATCTATTAAAAAAACCGCATCAATATCTGTTGCGTAGTTTTAAAGAACTAAGTACAGTCGACAAAAAAGATAGGTTTACACCTTCTGTATCAATCAATGTAAATAATTATGTTTTTGACAGCTTGTAATTCTTTATGGGCAAAGAGTTTGCTGCTAGCTGAGTACAAACACACATAACAGTGAACTATTCTCATAAACGTAGACCTATAAATTTAAAATACGTTTTACAATGTATAAACCTATCTCTTTTGTTGACTGTACATAGGGACGGACAGACAGCGGCAAGCGACTTTGTTTTATACTATGTAGTGATAGAAGTTCCCACGGGAACGGGAGCTAAGTGGGTGAAACCGCGCACAGGAATCTATTTTCATATAATTTTGTACTCACTTCTCGCCTTCTCATATGTATCTCTCACAATACTTTGTAGCGTCGATATTACTTTTTCTAGTGTAAGTTTGATGTCTTGTCCCGTTTTATGGAACCACGCCAAGAAGAGGGCAGCAAACAAGTCCCCGGTACCCGTGAAGTTTTCCTCCACTTTCGGGATTTGGATTTGGTAACAAGCACCTGAAAAAACAATACGCTTAAGCTAAATTCTATCACTTTTAAAAACTAAGCAAGGGAACGGGCAGCTTCGTTTCCTTGTATGTTACAACAATCCGCGGTTACCAACCCGCCTGCCAAGCGTGGTGACTGTGGCAAATACCCTCCCTCGTGAGGAGGTCCATGTTCAGCAGTGGACGTAATACGAGCTGATGGTGATGATGATGATAGTTGAAGGGATGGAGAGTGACACAGGCTACTTTTTGTCTCTTTCTAACCCCCCCACTTGCCTAAAATGGGGGGTGGAAGTTACGCGGGCGAAACCGCGCGCGGGAAACTAGCACAATATATAGAAAACAAAAATTATATGTATATAGTATACCTACTGTCGTGAAAATGAAAAGGGGCACTGCGGACAAGCTAACATTTTATTATTATACAAAAAATATAGAAACATCACCCTTTTTTCTGATTTCTAATAGATATGTTCATTATGACGGCAGTATATCTAAGCTTCAACACATATCTCTATTATTCATGAATTCATTGATGGTATCCTACTTTATATTCTAAGCACGATAGTTTGTATGGATGTTTGTTACTCTTTTACTCAAAAACTACTGAGTTTGCCTGAAATTTTGCACGAGGGAACTTTATGAGCTGAATTAACATATAGGCTACTAAACATGACACTACGACCCGCTGGTGTAGTACAAAAAACCGAAGGCGCAACTAGTTATATCATTCTTTTTTTAGCATAGTAACATACTTATGGATATCTGCTCGCTTATATGATAAGTGAAGTAGCAAAGTCTCGTGGCTTGCTACTTCACTTGAGCAACAAAATATGTAAGTATCCTTACAAAGTTGCGAGTATAACATTTACTGATAATATAAACTATATGTACATAACGTTATAGACGACATTGTAAAGGCAAATAAATTATTAATACATTTGTTATTCACATACACCTTATCATATCTAATTACACGCCGTTACTAGAATTATCCTTGAATATATTTGTTTTAAGTTAAAGTATAAACAATGTTGATAGATTTTCCTTCTAGAATATGTTAAGTATCTAAATATAGTTTTTGGGGATAAATTCGTGCCAGGGGTAAAACAGTTAAGTTAAATTATAAAGAAATTAGATTCCCGCGCGCGGTGTTACCCGCGTAGCTCCCGTTTAGTCGCGTTCCCGTGGGAACTTCATAATTAAATTTAAATATGTTACTCCTTGATAACGTAGCTTTCTAATAGTATAAGTATTATTGAAATCAGTCCAGTAGTATGCTAACAAACAATCAAATCAATTCTTTCCTCTTTATAATATTAGTGTAGACGAACCGTAACATATCCATTGTTGTTGTGCAATTAAAAAGTTACATAATCGACAAAGTTTCATGTATCACAATTATATTTTAGGAGTTTGTTCTAATGTATGATATACCTAATAAAAACCATATAAGATATATCTTAGTTTGTGATTTTGGTTTTAAATAAAAAATTATTAAGTTTGGTTGAGCCGTATGATTTCCGGCTTAGAATAGGCCACTCCATGACTTCTCGTGGGTGTAAGAGGCGACTAAGGAATAGCTGGATGGATGGGCAGCAACATCTATCAGCTAAAACATTAGCTGATAGTAGAAGTAACAACTTATCATTTTACTGCGATCACCAATCCACCAGCATTGCCACCAGTGATTATGGCAATTTCAACTACTATGGCTTGCCAAGGTCTGTTAGAACGAGGCTCATGTTCAACAGTTGGCGTAAATGGCCTGTTGAAGTGAAGTGCACTATACAGTAGGTATATGGTAATTACCACCTTCACAGATTTACCTCGAGACACCTTAATATGACTTTCAGGTATTCATTAACATAATTTGCAAATATACTTTTAGACGTCCCTATTCATATTTATTTATAAGGCGGCGAACAATGACTTCTAATTACGTATTTTTATGTAAAATGCAAAGATATTGTTTAGTTGTTTATTATTCAAGGCCATAGAATAATAATATAGTATATTGCAGTTGTTTTTGTGTGGCGAATGACAACTAATGCGATTAGTTCTGACCGGTGTTTGTAAGAGCTCTAACATAGAATATTTATTGAGGAAAGTTAAATTATATCTTATCAATAAATTGTTACAAGGTATATAAGTAAGGTTGCAGTGGATGACTTGTTATCTGCTAAACTCTGTCCGCGTAGATAAGTGCTAGAAGGGTGAAATATCCATTTATCAATATTAACAGGAATAATAGGAAGACATTTGACCGTGACACTACAACAGAGACATTTTTTCTGTAAGACGTCATGGTTCGTGGCTACAAGATTTTGATGATCAGCTAGAGCCAATCCATATATGTTTATCCATTTTTTTTTTAATAAAGCTCCACCAGATTCCGGAAAATCCGGGGCGGCCCACTAGTAAATTATGGGTGTGTGAAATTTCATAATCCTACGTCAAGGCAGTTTTCGTTAAAAGTTTTGCTTTCTGTATAAATATAAAGTTTTGGTGTATTTACCTGCCGTACTAGCGATGCCAACCATGTTTTCTCCATCTCCCAACTCCGTGCTCGACAGCACCACCGTTTTCACTCCTTTCGCATGTAGCGCCTCAATCACTTTAAGGGCGCCTTGAACATCATTCATCTTCAGACCCGTAATCAGCTCAGCTTCGAACTGATTTGGAACAAGAACATCTGCTAAAGGAATGACCACGTCTCGGTAGACTGGCAGGATTTCTTCTGGCACGTACATCTTGCCGTTGTCACCCATCACTGGGTCGCAAACTAGAATAAATAAAAGAGGTGATTACTTCCAGAAGGGCCATATACCTACATGTCCGTTCTCATGTCGTCACGTAAAGTTCATGGGTATTTAAAATGATTTCAAGTAGAACATTGCAGTTATTAAGCAGTACAGATTACATATACTAGATTAAAGGACCATTTTGATTTTATCACTACATATTAGGGATAAAACAAAGTCGCTTCCCGCAGTCTGTCTGTCCGTATGTATGTTTAGATTTTTAAATGTGAAACGGATTCTAATGCGGTTTTTTTATATATAGAGTCAATGAAGACGAATGTTTATATGTAGAATAAATCGGTACACGTCGCTAGTCTATCAACATGAATTCGATAGATAGGTAAAGGTGTGGGAATTATGGTTTTGTCACATACTTTCTGGATAGGAAATATCCCGATCTGGGAATCGAACTTAGAACCTCATTACTTGATCAGTCCGTTTACGTGACATCGGCTTCCTCTTAACAGACCTTGGCAAGCAGGATCATTGAGGGATTTTTTATGCTAGTAAGATCATAAATATCCTTGAGATAATAGATCTTGCCGTGTGCTCTCCAGGTAAGAATAGACCACCCCATGTCCTCCCATGGGTGTCGTAAGAGGCGACTAAGGTACATATGGCTGATGGATGGGCAGCAGCATCTATTAGCTCAAGGTTTACATTTTACTGCGAACACCAATCCGTCAGCCAAGCGTGGTGATTATGGAAATCCTGGCTTGCCAAGGTCTGTTAAGAGGAGGCCTATGTTCAGCAGTGGACGTCAACGGGCTGTTGATGATGATGATGAATAGATGCTACCGAACCGCATGAAATCCGAAATTAAAAAATTCGATAAATGAGAATAAATTCTGCGTCCAAGGCCGCGTCCCGGACGCCAGCGGGCAGAGCGGGCGGCGCGGGCGATGCGGGCATTGCCTAAGGAAAACCTGGCGCCCGCACCGCTGTCGTCGAGAAGACCTTCACACAAATCTATGAACTTCGACAATTGACAAAGACGCGCGTGCCGTCGCCCGCGCCGCCCGCTGGCGTCCAGGACGCGGCCTAAAAATGGCTTCCAACGGATTTGGCCAATGTTGAGAATCAAACTACAGAAACTATGAGCCATTCAAAGTCGACGTTATACTTTAATTACCCTTTACCAATCAAAGAGGCACGCAGACAAGCAAGAAATCAATTAAATGTGTTAGAGAACGAACAATATGACACAAAAATGGATACCTACAATTCATGTTTAAAATCTTATGAACTCCAATAAAATTTTATTTAAAAACTAAATATTTCTAAGAAGTAACCTAGTTTCGCAACGTGATTGCGTTGTAATAAATTAAAAATGACCTTCTGTTATTATGACTAATTGAAAGCATAGTTATCGAGCTAAGTATTTCCATGCCAATTTAAAAAGTAAATAACCGTGCCCTCATTTGAACATTATATCAAACTCCTCATATAAATGCGTAAGAAATATCTGTTATGCTAAACCACTTATCCAATTTTGATGAAATTTGGTACAGAGATAAACCCAGGTTCCTTAACCTAGGTCAATTCTGAACTTATTATAACGTTAAAACCCATAAACTACTTAAACCTATCTATACTAATATTATAAAGAAGAAAAATTTGTATTTTTGTGTGTGTGTGTATGTTTGTAATGAATAAACTCAAAAACTACTGTGCCGATTTCAAAAGTTCTTGCACCATTGGAAAGCTACATTCACACTGATTGACATAGGTTATATTTAATTATGAAGTTCCCACGGGAACGGGAGTTACGCGGGTGAAACCGCGCGCGGGAAGCTAGTGCATAATATTCAAGAAAATTCATCATTATAATGAGGCTAATCTAAAAATAATCAAATCCCGAATAATTGTCTTACCGATTAAAATGTGGTCATTACTATTTTGGCAGCCAAAAGACGACTGTCGGTTACAAGCCTTTTTCAAATTCTATAGTCTAGTAGGGGTGGTCAACCGGTCGATCGCGATCGACTTGTCGATCCCGGCAGCTATTACAATCGATTAACTTCTAAGTTACAATTTTAGTCTACAAACACGTGCCACAGACATACAGTTTTTCAATCGATTGAATTATACGAAACGATCCATCGTTCGATCTCACACAGTAAACAGTAGATCTAAGGTCTGCTGTAGGTTAGGACTACCTTTTACATCATACCTACAGATCAAAATGAAGTCATTCAATCAATAACAACTTACCATAGAATAAGTTAGGATTCTTTTCTCTCAACTTTTTGATAATATCAGCGATCTTTCTCAATGAGTCAGGCGATCGTTGGTAGCCTGTCAGCAAGTGTGTGTAGTAATCTATCTCATTCAGTGTCAGTCCTTCTATGATAACATCTAGTTCCTCATTTTTCAGCACAGTTCCTCTAAGATTGTACTGGTAAGACCCGTGGGTTGCGAACTGCACTGTATTTATGGAGTCTACTTCGAAACCTAAAATCTGTTGTAATACAATAACATATATATTTGTTTTTTTTTTTCGAATATTTTATGATTTTAAGGATAAGGTACACAGATATTTCAAATTGTCTTCTAAATATTATATTTATATATAGCTTGGGTAGCAAATCGGTAGATCGCGAATTCGCGATCACCAGTCGACAAGTCGATCTTGACTACGTTGTCGGTCTACTCTATAGGTATCTACATGGGTGTAGCTGCTGTAGCAGCCGTATCTATAATACCCCAGATTTCAAGAGCCCCTGAAGTCGTGAAGTGTGTCATAGAGGGCCTCACCTACAAGTTTTGATAACCATCTAGGGCTCGCTACACCACTGACTCTATACTACAATTAGATTTATTAGAATTTTGTGAGACTGTACTTCTACTTTACAGTTCCCGACCCTCAAGATTTCAGGTCTATGAGGGCATCAGGGAGGTTCATTGCAATCTAAAGTTTGGAAAAACTCCGGTGGGTAGGTGGAATTCCGATGTATGGGATAAATGTAACATAGTTAAATGAGTTTTATTTATTTATACAGTGCGGAACTTTCCCCGAGTACTGGTATTTAATTAAAACAGCGGGTAAGCATTATCATTCAACGAGGCAATGCTGCCAATATTCCTGGAACATTGCCAAGTAGTATTTGGAAGATTTAGAGTGATAACTAAGACTACCCACTAACCAAAATTTGACAACACAACTTTAGCTCTACAAACTGAAGTGCTAACTTTGACAAGCAGCAATAGTATAATTATAAAAATGGTATATTTTTAAGTTCTGATAATTGACACACAACTGTAAAAAAGAATCTACTACAACCGTTTCAGAGTGAGATAAATAATCGGTTAATACCCCAACGCACCGTCAAGTTGTCTCTCGAACTCCTTGAGAATGGACCTTGGGATGGTCTCTAAACTAGTGGGACATATCCAATGATGACGAATTGTGAGTACAACCAGATAGTTATTATAAATATGTGTACCACTCACGTTTTAATTCTAAGATAAATAAAACTTTGATTTAAAAAATGTAATACATGGGTAAGAGATAAACAAAAAGTTATTTGATAAATTTTAATAAGCTTTACAAAATGATAAGTATTTTGGGCCACATGTTCCTACATTAAAATCTATACAAATATATAAAGCTAAAGAGTTTATTTGTTTGCTTGAACAGGCATATATCAGGAACTACTTGTTTGATTTGAAAAATTCTGTCAGTGTTAGGTAGCCCATTTATTGAGGAAAGCTATAGGCTCAAATAAATTTTTCAACAAGGAATTACTTTAACCTTAAAAAGTTATGAAGACTTTACCTGATTAATACTTTGTGATGAATGGATCACAGTACTTCATTAATTCGCACATTCAACGCTATTCTTATCCATAGATGCCATTACAACGGTACATTTTTCTTAAACATATGTTTTAAAATTCAATATTTTAATAATGGAATGATACTCAGGATCTGTTAAAATGCTATATAATGTATATTTTTTTAAGGTGAAAATATTGGTGGCATGTTTAACATCAAAACTCTACTTAAAGTAGATTGAAATGTATATAAGTGGTATAAGCTCAATATCCTACAATCTTAATAGAAAAGAAAAAACTGTCAGTGAATAGTCTTAGGGGCGGTGTAGACATACCTGTAAGGGAAATACCGCACTTTTGTTCCCTACATAACCATGTACTACATGACTTTGTATAGACAAAACTCGTGGAGTGGAATCAAAAGCCATCGTCTCACTCTCTTCTCGTCTGCAACAACCAACACATAATTATTAACTCAATAGTGAACGAACACTAATAGAAAATAAAACATGAACTGGCTTTAATACCTTTCTACTATTCAATTAATGCGTTTTATCACACAACTTAAATATACTATATAGATAAGATAGTTCACTTTACTGCGTTCATGACACAACTGTCCTCGAGAAATACTCGTTTGAGAGTATTTAATATGAGATAAAATGAGATTATTTAACACACCGTGCCGTGATCTTGGTTGGTTTGATTCAATCAAGGATCAAGTCTGACAGTTTGTTTTTTTAACTGCTAATTGAGCATTGATTGCCTCAGCTTTTTCAGCCTTTTTGAATGACAGGTGTGCGCAGTGCTGTCAGAACTAGTCAGAAGACTTTAAGTTTTAACTCATTATTTTTAATACAGAATGAGTTAAAGTTCAAAGTTGAATGCGATTAAAAATATGTTAATAATGAATCATCAAAAACTTAAATAATAAAATTTCATCTCTAAATTTTGTATCAACTTTCTGCCGACTCTAAAGAGGCGGAGGTAGCTCGAGCAGCTCAATAACCGACAATTACATATGCTCATTACTAGCATGCTCTCATCCTACTATTGAGCAATTGCTACTTAATAGCATGTGTGTCGAACCATTGCTAATAATGAGCATAGGTACCCAAAAGTCGACAGCAGTGCGATTATTGAGAATGCTACCTGCAACGCGAGTGGAAGGGGGCATGCCTTTAGCCCGTCTGAACAGGTTTACTTATTGAGCATCGATTGAAATGAGGTTCAATGAATATTACCTACATAATGTTAAAGAAAACAAGCTTAAAAGCAAATGTGTCAGTTTAAAGAGCATGCTAGTAATGAACCTGTGTAACTGTAGGTACCTTTATACTTTTTGAGAGATGATTTCCGGGCACAGTAGCAGTCAACAGAGGAAACCACATAATTCATTTAAAATTATCTGAATATATTAATATTATTATGACCTCATTTTCATAACTTCATTGGTGTTTAAATTCATTGTCATAAAAATAAAGTAAACAGGCCACTTAATAGATTATTTACATTTATTTATTACTAACAGTAGGTTGTTCTTGTGTCATTTCATATGCTCTTTCCAATGTATCAGTGACAATCTTCATATCTGTTTCAATGCTCCGAGCCCAGTTCTCCACGTCACCTATTTCTTTGAGAGCACTGCTGAAGTTTTCTACCAAAGCAAGCCACTGTTGGGTTTGTTTAGCAAAATTAATTGCCCCTTGATGAAGTAGTTTGGCTTCTGCATCAAGTTTTTTTTGGTTTAGATAAGCTTGTGCAACACTGTAACAAATATTTTTTGTTAAAAATGAAATCTGCAATCAACTAGAAACTTAATTTTTAATAATAATAGAAAGTGTCACATTTCTTTCATGCCTTTGTCGGGAATTAAACAAATAGACATTAAAGCAATATTTTGTAACAATTTTTACTTTTTGAACACTTCATGCCAATTTTTTTTAAAATTTAATATTGTTTTAGTTCGATTTGCCAAGTTTTATGTATTGAACTTTCTTTACAATAATAATAATGTCTAAAGAAAGGCAATGAATTGATTATGTCTATGTCTAATATTTTAGCAATCGGAAAAAAAAGTGCTTCGAACCATCAAGAGAAAAATGGCCACTAAAATAAAGAATAAAAAAGAATGAAATGTATTTTATTTTTTACTAGCGGCCCGCCCCGGCTTCGCACGGGTGGACTTTTATACCCTACCCCTGCCCTACCCTACTCCTACCCTACCCCTACCCTACCCTACCCTACCCTACCCTACCCTACCCTACCCTACCCTACCCTACCCTACCCTACCCTACCCTACCCTACCCTACCCTACCCTACCCTACCCTACCCTACCCTACCCTACCCTACCCTACCCTACCCTACCCTACCCTACCCTACCCTACCCTACCCTACCCTACCCTACCCTACCCTACCCTACCCTACCCTACCCTACCCTACCCTACCCTACCCTACCCTACCCTACCCTACCCTACCCTACCCTACCCTACCCTACCCTACCCTACCCTACCCTACCCTACCCTACCCTACCCTACCCTACCCTACCCTACCCTACCCTACCCTACCCTACCCTACCCTACCCTACCCTACCCTACCCTACCCTACCCTACCCTACCCTACCCTACCCTACCCTACCCTACCCTACCCTACCCTACCCTACCCTACCCTACCCTACCCTACCCTACCCTACCCTACCCTACCCTACCCTACCCTACCCTACCCTACCCTACCCTACCCTACCCTACCCTACCCCTACCCAAAAGTATCCTATGTCCTTCTCCCAGTTCTTAGCTACCTCCCTACCAATTTTCAGCCAAATCGGTTCAGCCGTTCTTGAGGTATAAATAGTGTAACTAACACGACTTTCTTTTGTTTTTAAAACGTATTCTGCTATTCGGGACGGAAACAAATCCAACAAATCAAAAACTATGGCAATCGGTCCAGCCGTTCTCGAGTTATAAGTGTTGTAACAAACACGACTTTCTTTTATATATATAGAAGATAATTATCAATATTTGTTATATTGAAGCTAGTTTTAATTATTGTAGAATACCACCATACCCAACATTGAGATGATCCACAAGGGCTTGTGTTAAATCATTAGCAGCAGCTATACATTCCTTGCGTTTTTGTTCTGAAATTAATAAGATTATTTATGATTTTTCACAATAGTTATAATGAATGAGTAAAACTGTCTGATAAAGTATCCCTATCTCGGAATAAAGCTGAATTGACATTGGGATCCTCAATCTCACTCCATTCTATAAGAGAATACCTGGCTTATTTTTAATATAAATATAATTAGATCTTTACTAAATGTTTACTATAACTATTGAGCATAGGATTAATGAATTTGTAAATCTTATGTGCTTTATATTCAATTAAATGTTGCTGCAGTTGCTTGATTGAACAAAATAATTTAGATTAGTGTTTCTCATCCAGCTCCAACGAACCAATCTAATGTAGAATTGCAGACTATTTCATGAAAGTAATATTCTATCATGAGCACATAGTGTTATGTGACTAGGTACTTGATAAATACAAAATATTAGGAAAGTTACCTTGTACAGCTCGTTTAGCAGTTTGTTTTGCTTGATGCTCTTTTATAAGTGACGATAGCATTTCGTAAGTGGTATTTCACTGAAATATCTAAGACTCAAGTATGTAACTTAATATTTCTTATACATATATTAATTGTTTCTCAATTTCTTGTTAAATATAATGTTTATTTTTAATATTTTTATGAACTTTCTCGCGTCAGGAAAAACAATGAAAACATATGATTATGACAGTTATGATTATTTTAAATACAGTTTCATGACTATGGTTTTGGGCTTTTGAGCCTAACATTGATATAATTGACAGCTTTTGGTATTTGAAAACGACAATAAAAAAATGTACTAAGTTAGTTTTTCCTTTCTTTGGATAGTTAGCCGTTCTATACATAAAAATTTATTATTCTATGAAAGACAATGCTCGCTATCTTAGTTTGACCTTCGATGACTTGTAATTGCAACACATAAAAAAAACGTCGCGTGTTTTGTTAAAATTTTTTCAATAAATGAGGCGTAATGTAAGTAAATATACTTACATTACGCCTCATTTATTGAAAAAATTTTAAAGTACGTGGGTACCTACTTTCATTAAACGTTATTTTAACAAAACACGCGACGTTTTTTTTATATTTTGCTTTCACAAACACTTTTCATTAGAAAAATCCATAAAGAAGCTAAGCACCTGTTGCGACATCTACAGTAGCCGTACTAATTACAGGAAGACAAGCAGCGCCATCTAGCACTCAGCATCTCAACTAACCTGTATCGCACAATACAAGTTTGCAAGCCAATTCGAACGTATATAAGTTCTATAAATATCACGAATGGCCGTCGGCCGTCGGCTCTAAGCATCGTTTTCTATTATCGATTCTATAAAGCGTCCAATGCCAACCATGTAAGCTAAATAATGTAATTTGATTATGAAATTAAGATCAATCTTGAAATTAAAGTAAGTTCATGTAAGACATGGTGGACAACATGGTTTATTATCTCAAACAAATTAATAATAAAGCTTCATGGAACTGGCAGTGCGTGAATAATTGTAATGCACATACCAATTAAGAAGAAAAATCGCACTATTTACTTTCTATCTATCTTTGATCTCTGGACGGCCCATAGAATAAGTATATAGAAAGACCGTGCAATGAGTTTGATCCTGATAACAACGTGTCAGTAGGCACTTGAGCAGTAGAGAAAATGCGGCTGATTTCATGGGCTTTCTTTATTATTTGGCTGATACTGATGTGTAATGTGAAAATATTGAACTTTAAGGCTTTATGCTGATTTGAACCAGGGTTTGTACCGTATCGTAGTGGTGGTCTCAGACCACCACTACGATACGGTACAAACGGTCTGTATATTTCTAGCATTCGGGAGGAGATAAACCACAATATTGTTTATAGGTATATAAAATACCCTAGTTAATTGTTGAAACAGTGACCTGAGTAGGTACCTACCTACCTATCTTATATTACTCCAAATTATTTTTTGTGTGATGGAGCAACTCTGACATTTGTCAGTGAAGGTATTAATGTTTAAGTATGATTTGTAATTTCCATTTGAATTGCAACTGCTAAATAGGCTGTCATGTCCTCGGAAATACAAGCACGGTGAAAACTAAGTGACAGTTGATGGGTGAAAATGCTTTTTTTTTGCATTTCCACCTTTCAAAAATTGGTTCTTGATGAGTCGCAACAATTTACAATTACCTATAATTAAAGATAAAATACTGATTTAATGTTTCCTGTTAGTATTATATTATAAATACGTTAGTCCATGTTGCTTAAGGTGCGTTTTAGATTTGGTCATGATGTGGGTAATTTATAATTTACAACTGTCAGTACCGGTCGCCGAGCCGTAAGCATTGGCGCACGTGATTGCATTGCATTAATTATACTTACCTCGCTAATGGAAGAGGCTACTATCGATTTTCGCTTATCGCTTACGACGACGCCAGCTGCGAACCATTGGAAAAAGATTTAAAGCTTTATTTCATTTTACTCATTTATGTGTATGGGGGTGGAATACTGTTACTTCCTCGGATTAAGTAGGTTAATGCCGATGGCAGCGTTGTTAAACTTCCTTTTGTTACACCGAGATATAATAATATGTAGATATATTTAGGTAAATAAATCCAAGGAAATACATTTACAACTCTTTTATCAATGAATGTAAATAAACAGGTATGTCTGTTTGTGTCAGTACGACAGCCGGTACTACCAAATTGTTAATGCGTGAAGAGTGCACTACTTAATGTGTACAATACAACAGATAACAGCAATCTCTTCTCATAAACGTGGATATATAAATTAAAACCGGCCAAGTGCGAGTCGCACTCGCGCACGAAGGGTTCCGTTTCAGTTACAAGTGCGTACCTATTTTTGATATCAAGAATAAATAAAAACGCGTATGTTTATGAAATGAAATGTTATTTTATATTTTTATATTCGAGTTGATTGAATGAAAGCTAAATTGCGGTTTACGATTTTTGACGTATTAAAAAAAAACTACTTACAAGATCTCGTTCAAACCAATTTTCGGTGGAAGTTTGCATGGTAATGTACATCATATATTTTTTTTAGATTTATCATTCTCTTATTTTAGAAGTTACAGGGGGGGGGACACACATTTTACCACTTTGGAAGTGTCTCTCGCGCAAACTATTCAGTTTAGAAAAAAATGACATTAGAAACCTCAACATCATTTTTGAAGACCTATTCATAGATACCCCACACGTATGGGTTCGATGAAAAAAATTTTTTTGAGTTTCAGTTCTATGTATGGGGAACCCCAAAATTTATTGTTTTTTTTCTATTTTTGTGTGAAAACCTTAAAGCGGTTCACAACATACATCTACTTGCCAAGTTTCAACATTATAGTTCTTATAGTTTCGGAAAAAAGTGGCTGTGACATACGGACGGACAGACAGACAGACAGACAGACAGACAGACAGACAGACAGACAGACAGACAGACAGACAGACATGACGAATCTATAAGGGTTCCGTTTTTTGCCATTTGGCTACGGAACCCTAAAAATGCGTTTTTAAGTGTATAAGCCTGTGTCCTTGGTAAACTGTACCTACTTAGGTACATACTTTTTATTCAGTTGGTAGTCTTAGTCTGAAAGTTTTTATAAGTAATAAGAGTTATAGTAATAATGGAAGAACGAAAGTGATGTATTTTAAGTGTAGATGCACAGATACACCTACTTATATGGTAAGTTACCTACGGGAAAATTATAAAACCGTAAAACATATTATATGTACAGGATGGCCCGTTTACAGTGGTCCAAAGATTTTTTTCAGCTTGTGAGCATCATCAGTGATCATTTAGAACATACTTTAGTTAAGCGAAATCTCATGCTTTAAAAATTATGATTTTTTTTCTAAGTAATCCGAAATTTCAATATTTTTGACACATAAGCACTCTGCTTTGAAAACTACTGGACCGAATCGTATGAAATTTGGTATACGCAAAGTGCAATAACCTACTTATCGCGCTATAGGCTCATCTAGTGTAAATAATTAGACTGCATCTTTTTATTTTAACTTTTTCTGTAGTTCTTTTTAACTTTTCATCAAAGGAATGATTTTCGAAAAAATCCTGTGAAAAAGAAATGTACCGCCAAAATTTTGCTGACACAGCTAAAAAGTACCTTAACATACGGTTATTCTTTACACAAAAAATCATAGTCGTCCTTCGATTGCAACATCTTCAAAAACAACATCATGTACATGTCATCATAAAAATACGAAATTTTTCATAATTTTAATTTCAATCATTTGGCCGTTATTTTTTATTAAAAAATCGTTTATTTCGATAAAAATCGCTACAAATCAGTTTCCAAGTGGCTAAAAAATTTGTGAAGTAAAATTTTAGCCTGCTAGCCATAGCCAAATTGTATTTATTTTTTTAATTTAAACCTGTCCATTCATAATTCTTCAAAAATAACATTATTTGCACTCCAAATGTTGTATCTCGTTTTCAAAGCCCATTTATTAGTGATAGTCATAATGTGAATCATCACACAAGTATTCAAAACAGCAGGGTCATAAAAAAGCAGGTAAAGCGGGCCGGTATCCGACGACAGAACTCGTTAATTATGTCGTGTGTTTGTTAAAAAGAGATAGACGCTACCTTATTGTTATTAAACCTAAATGGTTTAGCGAGAACTTGTAAGTACGTACGTACGATCTTCAGTTGTCGTTTGTCGCTTGCGTTCACTACAGCTATTCTAGATTTTGGTGTATTTTAACGTTTCGGCTTTGTTTATTGACTAGTATCTGATCGTTCCTCTGATTACTTGGATTACGTGAACTGGACTTATTGATTGTGCTCGTGATTTGGAAATTTTGTTGACAATGGATGGAAATCGTTCCAGACGTACGCCCTACTCACCGCGTGAATACGCGATGATGCATTATTGTTATGGTGTCGCACAAGGCGTCGCGCGAGAAGCAGCCAGGCTTTATCGGCAATTTGCTGAACGCCAGCCAGGACCGGTTGTGCAGCGCTTTCCGGACCATCGCGTTTTCGTGAGGCTGCATAATTCTTTCCTAGAAGGAGTTATTCCTGGCTTCCGTGGTCGTGAACCTGAACGCGTAAATAGAGACGACGAAGATGTTATCCTGGAGGAGTTGCATCGTGATCCAACTACAAGCCAAAGACAACTTGCAAGACGTACGGGTATACCCAGGATTAGAATTCATAGAATTATTCGAGCTAACCAACTTCATCCCTACCATTATCAAAAAGTTCAAGATTTGAAACCCGAAGATTACCCTAGAAGAATGGCATTCTGTAGAAAAATGTTGAGGAGAGATCGGGAGGACCCAAATTTTTTTGATAACATTTTGTGGACTGATGGACGTCGGTTTGAGCGAGTAGGATTATTTAATACGCATAACACGCATTATTACGCAGTAACCAATCCCAACTTAGTGAGAGAGTCCAATTTCCAGGAACGCTATAGCGTAAATTTGTGGAGTGGAATTGTGAACAGAGAGTTTGTGGGCCCGTTCGAGTTACCATCGAGGTTGAATGCTGACATTTATTTAAATTTTATTCAAAATGAATTACCCGGTCTGTTGAGACATCTGCCAGAGAATTTAAGAGAGCGCATGTGGCTACAACACGACGGAGCTACCTGCCACTTTGCTCTGCGGGTAAGAAATCAATTAAATGATACGTATCCGGAGAGGTGGATTGGTCGCGGTGGCACCATCCACTGGCCAGCCCGTTCGCCCGACTTGAACCCCATTGATTTTTTTATTTGAGGATACTTTAAGGAGATTGTGTACGCACGGGAGAGCAGAACAGAGCGAAATTTAAGAAATAAAATTCAAGTGGCTATAACAGCCATTAAACAAAACCGGCAGCCATTTAATAGGCTGCGAAGGAATTTTTTACGCAGATTCAGATTATGTATAGCAAACGGTGGACGACATTTCGAAAACCTATTGTAAAAAATAAACAAAGTTGATTATTTATGTTGTTTTATTAATTCTCCAAACCTTTTACTAAGATTTAAACTAAAAACTAAATAACTACATTAGACTCAATTAAAAAATTCACATCATTGATGAAAAGTTAAGATAACTTGGCTAGTAGGTTAAAATTTTACTTTATTAATTTTTAGCCACGTGGATACTGATTTGTAACGATTTTTATGAAGTGAATGATTTTTTTAAACAAAAATAACGGTCAAAACATTAAAATTAAAATAATGGCAAATTTCGTAATTTTCCGATTTTCATGTGTAAGTACATGATGTTGTTTTTGAAGATGTTGCAATCGAAGGACGACTATGATTTCTTGTGTAAAGAATAACCGTATGTTAAGGTACTTTTTAGCTGTGTCAGCAAAACTTTGGCGGTACATTTCTTTTTCACAGGATTTTTCGAAAATCATTCTTTTGATGAAAAGTTAAAAAGAACTACAGAAAAAGTTAAAATAAAAAGATGCAGTCTAATTATTTACACTAGATGAGCCTATAGCGCGATAAGTAGGTTATTGCACTTTGCGTATACCAAATTTCATACGATTCGGTCCAGTAGTTTTCAAAGCAGAGTGCTTATGTGTCAAAAATATTGAAATTTCGGATTACTTAGAAAAAAAATCGTTGATGGTTTAGATTCACAAATCATATATACCTATATGATTTGTGAATGCAAATATATATGCAGGACTATGTCAGTCGGGTCCGCTAGTCTGTTATAAAATATGGTAAGGAGTATTGTTTTGGTACTTACACAGTAAAATAATCAATTTTTTTCAATAATTTCACTATATTTATTTCATTTTACCTATCAATATCAGATCACAAAAACCCTTAAATCTACTACAGTCTTTAATATAAATTAAGCGTGTTTTCTTTCTTCGTTACGTACTGCGCCATACTTTGCCTTGAGTTTCTCGGTGAATTCGGGGTCGTCCCAACCCCATATGTGGTGGGTTCCATCTCCGGTGCGCTGGGAACGCTGCTTTATGATCTCGGGAGACACATATTTTAAGTCATAGGCTTGCCCAATCTAGGATATAAAAAAAAACGTTTAGGTAGGTATTTGAAATACTATGTCCGTCGCTGAGACCGTCCACAGAAGCGTTGGCGTGATGGTCTAATTCAGCGGTTCTTCGAATTCTTTTTTTTGCGGAACAAAAGAATTAAGTAAGTAACTAAGAAGTAACTGTAAATTGTTTTTTACGTGAAATCACAGAGATTTCGTGGAACCCCTGAGAGCCTCTTACGAAACTCCAGAGTTCCGCAGAACATTCGAGAACTGCTGATCTAGACCGCTTTGGCCTCAACATGCTATCGACAGGGAGGCTTGAAAGTGATTGAAATTAAGTATAAATCATTTACATTACTGAAAATCTAAACTGAAAAAATATAAATATAGTAGACCTCTCCTTTAGCGGTGGTATTCATACCACGAGCAGTGGACCTACCCACTAAAACCCAACGGGTGCCCTTCCGAGTCCGCAGATTCCAAAAGGGCGCTTTTGTGACCCCTCCGGTGGCACCCGAGGCTTATAAATGCCGTGTGATTTTCTGGACTTATTTAATTAATTAGTGGTTGGGAATAGCCAACCACTATTTTTTAAATGTATCTAACGGTATTATTATTATAGTGCTGGAAGTGGAATGATTTCATTCTTTTACGCGAATAATAGGTAAGTACGTATGAATATTTTTTGGTTTAAAACAAAGGTTTAAAAAAAACATGTATGAATATTTTTTAGTTTATAAAAGACCATGGTATGGGTACCTTATAAGTACCTACATAATAATTTATAATACAGTTTAAATAGTTAATTGAATTGATTTCAGTTAACAACTTTTAAAAATAATGTAAAAACCACTGAGTTTAGCGGTTAGAAATTAAATATACCGAAGAATAACTTAACATTTTGACGTGTCGTTGCCGGTGCCAAATTTTAACTTTCGTTCCCAAAGTCTAATTATAAGTTTCCAGCAAGTTCCTAGCGAAGCATAGTTGAGCAAATAAGTGGCTATTACTTCGCACAATGAGGCCACTATCGGAGCCACCACGTCTTACGAGATATTGCATTTAATTTGGCTTCTTAATTACATACTTCGAATCGTATTTTAGTTTATTTATCTGTTGGATACTTTAAATTGGTGTCCCTAAAACTATTCTTACATCAATTAAAAATTCATCATCATCAGCCCGTATAACGTCTACTTCTGAACATTGGTTTCCTCCCGAGGGAGCGTTTTTGCCATAGTCAAAGGCGGGTTGACGACCGCAGTATTTTGAAAATTTTTCATCATAATACCCATTGATCAGATTATTTACTCACAAGTGTATAAGCTTAATTATAATAGTTTTATGTCTATGATTATTATAATACGGACACCGTGGTTCGTGAATATATTTAGATACCTATAGCCAATAGTTTTAACAATGTTATCAAGAGGCGAGCAAAATCCACCCAACTACACTTTGCATGTGTTTTGCTGGGTAACCACTAAGCATATGTAATTCAAAACATGGGTATCCGTCTACGTTTATATTAACCATCTATATAATATTCTTAATTATTCTGACAATATCATAAAGGAGTACGTACCTTAGCCATGAGGTCGATGAACATGATAGTTGGTGTTAACATATTGTACAGTGGTAGCTCCGTCGCGCGGTAGTCCCAAGGGAACGTGTGATGGTAGTTGTGGAAGCCCTCTACGCAGATCAGCCATACGCCAATGTTTTCACGAGGATTTAGGGACCTGGTTAATTAAAACATTGATTTTATTTCCGTTCATCTGACTGTCTGTCCTATACAGGTGTACAGGGTCAGGCAGTCCCGGTAAATTCCGAAATTATTTTTTGCATCAACACACTACAACACGAGAACAAGCGAATCGTAACGTAATACGTTACGATTTGTTTGTAACCATATACATATGTACATTGACCCTTATATTAATGTTATTATTTTGACAGTGAAAAGGAACAAGAATTGGTTTGTGATTCGCGTACGAGTTTACGTATGGGTCACAGAAACATTGTTATCTGTTTTTTTTTGTAAATTAATTTGTAAAGATATATTAATATATTTTTTTTTGTGAATTTCATATTATTATGATACAAAACGTAAAATGTCTCCGAAAAAATGTAGGTAAATTTAGATAAGTATATAATAGTTTTTATAGTAACAATTATTCTACTTCGAAATTAAACCAACATGTTACAATTGATTTATTTTGGAAGTTAATTATGTTATATATTATACGTATCTCCCAATACTACCAATGAATCAAATTAATAGGTTCTCATCAAAATCAATACCCACTAAATACTTAATCTTTGTTTGTGTATTTATTTGGGTAATTAATTGTAATCCATTGGTATTACACGTCTAATACTGTTGTTATTAATGAGCGTCACGATGTCTACCACATAAGACTATTCACTTACTGCACTTAATTGATTTCAGAAGTCCATTAATTAGGACTCTCACTCCCCCAAAATTGGTCGACAACATTGTTATAAGGTCAGCGCAAAAATGGAAGTGTAATTTGTATGCTGTATAAAAAAGGTATATAGGTGTCATGGGACGCCTGAATATAACGAAGTTGTTTTCACCATATGGTGTTTTTAATTACCAGCCCAATGAAAAAAATCGTTATTTAGTTTATTGGTGATATCAAAATTATTTAATTTATTATTTACCAGTAAATTACCTGGACCTTGCTAATTATGAATATCATATTTTTTTTGTTTTCTTAAAACTAATTAGGTCTTGATAATAATCCATAGGTACTTACTTATCATAAGGTCTGTATCCAAAGGTATGGGCAAAGCTATTGACACTCCATACAACGTTGATGCCGCAGGTGTAACGTAGGATTGTGGGTATAAAGAAGGCGTTCAGCCAGGTCTCATTCCAGAAGTAAACTGGGATTACCGTTGGCAGCAAGAAGCAGAGCAGGGGCATCATTTTCATGTAGTGTCTGGAAAGTGAAAGATATATAGAATAAGTAGAAGTAACTAATAGAGGTGACACCAGGTACAATGTCGTTTTGCTGGCTATTTATTGGACACACTGGCCTATCTATACCTACTAATATAATAAAGAGGAAATATTTGATTGTTTGTTTGTACTGAATAGGCTCCGAAACTACAGGACCGATTTGAAAAATTATTTTACCGTTGGAAAGCTACACTATCCCCGGATGACATAGGCATATATTTAATGACAAAGTTCCCACGGGAACGGGAGTTACGCGGGTGAAACGGCGCGTGGGAAGCTAGTTGGATATAAACATATATATGTAGTTTTAATGCAAGTTGTAAATTTAATTAATCCTTTCTTTAATTTCTAATAAGGTTATTAACCATGATACCATGAATATGTTGTACTCTCTGAAAACACTAAACTCTTCTGTCCATTCACTTGGTCCACATATTGTAAACTATATATATATATAGTAGAAACGATGACGAAGTTCGTACAATAAACTTTTTAACTTGATACGAAGCTTAATAACTCCATAAATAATGGCTTTCATTATTTATTAATTGTCACTTCATATTTTTGTGATCAAATATAAGTTGACGGGACTTAACCAATTACGACTAGTCAATGAGAATAAATACAGCCAGCAAAGATAACTCGAAAATAATCGATGTTTTACTAATTGAAAAAGTCCTCAAAATGGTGGCAAATCGATCGAAACAGAATGCAAAAATACGATTTTAAATACAACTGATCAACAGTTGGCAGATGTTCAGAGAATTTGCTTTTTTTTGCCGTCAGTACCTGCCATTTTCATTGACCTAAAAAGGACGAGGAATGCTTTAATACTTTTTTAAGTTCACCAGCTGCCGGAAAGTTCTGGAATGATGCCCAGTACACGTCATAACAATATTCCTCTCTATCACATTTAAATTATTATGCTGAAATGATATATGCATTTGGCTGGCTTGTTTCATTTTCAGTTTTTTTTTAAATTTTGCTAAATATATGTTGTGTATAATAATGATGAATAAAAATACGATATGTATTTCATTCATAATTATTAGCTTTGTATATTTGCAATTGTAGAGACGAGACATCCGAACTTCGCTAATAAAAATAATGAAGGGTCGTGATCTTTTTGTGATGCTGATTTCTCTATTATAAATATTATAAGACCGTTGCAAACTGCTCGCTTAATATAGCTAGTCTGAAAGTTGTCTAAAAGAAAAGACAAAAGACCTTAATACTATTGTGACTTTGTTGACCTGGAGCTTAAATAAATTAAATTCATAAATTATAATCTACAGTAGGTAATCATTTTTCTCCTCCTGTTGGATCAACAGTTTTTGCCTTATCCAAAAAGGCAGGTCATGGTGTTGGGGTGAACTTTTTTCCGAGGTGCCCAAACATCCAACCACACAGTCTATGGGATGATGAAACTGTATTTTATTCGAATTGAAGACCAATGGCTGTAGGTATTAACACTTAATATGCTCATATTTCTCATATTCGCTGTAAATTTGGTGGTGAGTTAATAATTTCATCTTACCTCCAAATCCTTTGAACATTATATTTTCAATTACAGAAAAGCCTCTAAATATTAAATTGGTTGCAAAAACAAACGTGACAAAGTAGTAAATAAGTCGAAGTAATTTAATTCATGAGCTACGTTATTCATTTTTCCGCAATTTCACAGCAAACATTTTCAAAATTGTATATGATATCATTACAAAAAATGGGTACATGATAAAACTGAAACCTTTTATATATTTGCGCCATACATGCCCTGTGTTATTGTATATGAGTTACGACACTGACACTTTCATGAATCCACGTTAAAAACGTGAATCCAAAAACCTACATTTGGGTTAGTACTGTCAACTCAAATTTCAGCCAAAAGCAATTATTCCAATTCTTTGTCGAGAACACATCCCATAGGAGTAGTAACGAATACTAAGTCAAATTTATTTTATGACGTGAAGACTGGAGAGATACCACGTAAGCATTTAGATAACGAAAATCAAGAGTATGTTTTATATAGGTTGCTGCGTGACCCCATTTTGGTGCCCAAGTAGTGTTTAATCATTATTAAAATTACTGAAATCACATAATTTATGCTTTGCATTTTGTTTGGTTCTCTGATTCTAGTTCATTCCGATTTAATTGTAATGAAGGAAATACATGGTTTAGAACGCATTGCTAATCGCGAGAATCGGCACAAAAATATTATACATATATAATATTGTGTCGAAGTTCACATTCTATCTTTTATCCAACTTAGAATTTTTATCTTTCTTTTTCGTATTCGACGTTTAGTCCATGCTGTGTATTATACAATTAGGTACTCAGTTTTCGATCAGTGTTTCGCAAACTTTTTGGAGATAGAACATGAATGAAAAGTCCGTTTTAAATAATATTAATCGAAATTACGGATTTAATAGAGATGAACGAAACCAAACACCTCGCCTCGCTCGCGTGATTTACATCTGTGTAAGTATTGTTCTTCCGTATATAAGAAAATTAAAGAGAAGTCAAGAATGAGATTATCTTATATTTAGGAGGCACACCAACTAATGACCACGGTGCACCAGTGTGCTGCGGCTAGTTTGCGGAACACTGTCTTAGACAAAATTGTAATGGTTGTGTTTACAAATCGAGGTACTATTCTTTTATACCCATATATCACGTTACCCGATATATGTTGCAGTCCAAACTCTTTACCAGACAAAAGTACTTTAAACTAGCAAAATCTAACCTAACATAACCTAAAACTACTTTTGACTGATTTTGCTAGTTAAAAGTACTTTTGACTGGTTAAGAGTTTTGACTGCAACATATACACGCTTACGTTTATGTTGTTGTTCTTGTCGATAAGTTTAAAAGAAATGAAATGTGTTTATTTTCAACAGAGTTCAAAGAGAAGCAATATATTTCTAGTCATGTCTGTGAGTTGAACACTAACGACTGAAACAAAACAATAAGTGTACTCGTAGCTATAGCTATAAGTTATTCAGTAAAAACGTGTTTCACATAAACGACGCAAACAGAATCTGATTTCGATTTTGAAATCGTGTTTCTTAAAAGATAAAACAATGTAATATATGTAAGGACATACCTATAACATACACAGCTTTTGATCAAGGCTGACAAATTCAAGCCGAATCTGACTGTTTTTCTTTGGACGAACATATGATTAGCCACCAGACTTTTGCTAGTTCACAGGACGTAAGGGCCAATATGGCTCTAGCCTTATTATATGGTTTAAAAACTATAAACTAAGCAACCTGCACTAAGAGCGCCCCCTGTGGACTTTGATGTATGTAGGTATGTAAATCTGTCTACATTTCACCTATGTCTGTATCTAATTATAATAAAATTATGTATTTTCCATTCGTATCACGTGGTGACGAATTGTTAATTGAACATTATGATTCGGACGTATTAATAAACGCTAATTTGAAACTTACTTTTTCTGGAACATGACAACGGGATCTGCATATAAGTCAGTAAGGTCAATACGCTTGCCGCCTTCAATAACTTCAGGACTTTTCTTGCAGCAGAGCCACCCCATGTGTGAGAAAAATAGACCCCGCTCAGCGTTATGAGGGTCGGCATCAGTGTCAGCATATTTGTGGTGAGTGCGGTGGTCACGGGCCCACTCGAAGATACAATCCTGGGAAAACAAAAGCTTTTAAAATATGGAAAATTGATATAACAAGGTCGATCAGTTACTAAAATATTAACAAGCCAATGTAAGACAGTCACAGATAATCTCCGTAGCATAGCGATATTTAGCTCGCTTTAAATCTCGGAGGTCGTGGGTTCGATCTCCACGCCGGACAGGAAATCTTGTGTTAATTCTAAGATCTTTATGTATTTTTAATTAAACCTATTAATTAATTCGTTACGGTAATCTCTCTTTCTAGAAAAATTATATAGGTAAATATTTTGATTAAGTGTTTAGTAGTTAGTAAGTCTGTACTATAACAATACACTTAATTGATGTAGTTCCGTGTAATTAATACTCACTTGAATGAAGTAGGTATGTCGTCGTCATGTTGATAAGTGGACAAACATGTACTAAGCAATGCTAAGCAAATGCTCTTAAGTAGATTTGACGTAGAACCATAAATAGAATAATATGTTAAATTCCATGCTCCCGTTGTTACATTTGTTACAATCGAACTCATGTATTTTACTTATTTACTGAGACGCGGAGCGTCTTGCGTTAGTAAGTAAAATACGTTGCGTTTTTTACTTACCAACGTTAATCTTCTTATACGTTTTTTCTTGAGACGTGAATAATAATGGTGAAATAGTAGTACTATTCTAGTAGTATTCGTAAAAAAAGAAACGTGTGTAAAATCGCTGAACGTGCTTATATAACGCCATATATGTGAATTCAGTGGGTGCCGTGCCGCCCAACGCCACGCGCGACCCACGACTCCGTGAAAGTATCAAAGATTTACTTTTGTTGTTTAAAATTCAACTCGGTCCTATATATATATTTACTTTAAACCTACTAATAATACAATGCTCTAATATGCTTTGGTTATTATAGTAACTTTTAATTATCTATCCTGAATTTTAGACTTAAGTATTAAATCTCACATTTTGAGATAATATTAGGCGATTGTTTTAGATGCATAGAAGAACTATAAAACTGAATTGGATAACTGCTTTAGATAATCAAGACGAACTTATCTTGAGTGTTCTTTTATCTTGTGACTTCTAACGGCAAATGTAATATGCAGAGTTATTGATTTTGGTGCTACAAAAATGCTAATGATACCTGGAAACCCATGGTCTGCCACAACATAAGAACGACGCGTAGAGGAGTGCGAGCCTTGAAGCTTCTATGTGTCCAAAGTCTATGAGATCCTGCGCCTATACCAATAGCGCACATCAGGTGGACGGCGAATGCTGTAAACAGGGAGAGTTTAAAGAGGTTTTCGAGGAAATTCGGTGTCTTAAATAGTAAAAAATCTTATAAATATATAACTATCATCTTTGGTGCACCGAGTTGGTGTTTTTGGACGATGAATATGCTGTATTCCTTTATAGGACATAACATATTGTTGGAAATATATATCCCGTCAAACGTACCAATAATATGTAGCAATAATATTTATAAATATTTTTCATAAAAAATAAATACAAAAAAAATCGGAGTTTTACTATAGTTAAGTAAAGAACACCTATTTTTCATTATATTTCGGCAACTTCTATTGTACATTTTTTTAACTATGTACATATTATGTACATTTTTTTGGAATTAACTTTGATTTAAATTACGACGGTGCCGCGGCCAGGATGTATTAAACCTTTATAGGTTTATAGGTGATATTTGTTGAAGCATGGTTAATATTAGATTGGGCTAAAGCGAAGTACTCTTCGATTAAACATATAAATATTAGGGATTTGCAACGTTTAGAAATGCATTAATAATGCTTCAGTAATTTCTGCCATGAGGACTGCATTAGTGTTAACACATCTCATCAACATACGTGGTATTGGTATCGAGGCGTGAGCAATCCATTAATTAATCATATACAGTTTACATATAGCGGTATGCTGCTGCTTAGCGAGAAGAACGACACAATTTAAAAATATGAGCTTTGGAAAAATGGCTCTTAAGTTTTCTGTCATTGAAAGCAATTTTCCCCACATTTTCTTTCTTTTTGAATTTTCGTATTCTCGAAGAGCAGTGATATGTTTTTCTTGCTTTGTATGAATTTCACTTTCATAATACAATTGGCTGCTACGCAATATAAAACCGTATATTTTTCCTGCTACGTGTTACGCCTGATATAATATAATTTCGGTAGCCATCTATGTAACGCATGGTCTTTCCTATCACTTAATTTGCTATATGTAGGAGCTATATTAATATAGGTACCCTGTTTTGTTTTGTATTACTATTCTTACACATATATTTTTATTCATTTATTTACAATGTACATTAAAAAAAATAGTAACGTGTGTGATACTTAGATGTGGTTAAAAAATATGGATGATAAATTGTACTCACCAAATACATTAGTTTGCCATTTAGCCGAAGTAAAAACTAAATATAGCCCGTACAAGGATCCGATGTGAAGGAAAAGGAACCAAAATATGTTGAACCATACATATTCGTGTTTTCTTGGACTAGCGTGTTTCAATACAGACACATCCTTGGCTAGACCAAGGTCTTCTGTCTGTGTGTCTGACTCGAACAGTACACCACTAGGGGTTGGGTCTACTTGAGGAGGCATTATCTGAAGAAAAGAAGAATACAATTGACTTACAAAAAAAATTATATTATAACAACTATGAACAAAAATATAAAGAATAGCTAAAATACCTACATAATTGTGATTTGTACATAAATATTTTACTAGGTACTGCTACTGAATTTTATACAAAACCACTTGTGGTTATTCCGATTTTAAAATGTACTCCACTTGAATGCTAAAATATCTTTATGGTAACTTCGAATTAGTAAACATCAAGTCTTTTTGAAAAAATAATCTTAATGTAAAAACTTGTCAACTGTAATTCCCCCCCGCCTTTATGTAACATACCTACTTTATAAAAGTGAACTATTTTGTTGGGCGATACAATAAGGTAAAAAGTAAACTTTTATTGTTCTGGTGTCTATGTAAAATTTTATAGTAATTAAACCCTTCTGAAAAGCTACTATTTCTGACATAATATATAACATAATAAATAGCTCAGTATGTACCACAAATTGTAGTATTTATTTTCTTACGTTCAACCTAGTCAGGCCAAGATTAATTGAAAGGAAAATATGTGTTTTAATTGTTTCTAATATGCTTATAGAGCTTTTAAAAACTTTTAATAAAATAATCAAATTCAAAATCAAAATGTCCGTCCGAAAAAATAATAACGATAACAATGTTATTTATAAAACATATTTAGTAACATGTTTGTTTTTCCCAAACCACTAGACAAGTGTGTAATTAGTCGGTTACGTTTCTTAAATAATATGTAGTAGACATGTAAGTACATGCTTACCCCTAAGAGTTTTCTCAGGCCTTCGTTAAAATACGCAGTACGATCACATAGATATGAATTACAATAATAATCTTGCTTCGATGTACTATAAATTAAGTCTAAATAGTGAGTCATTTCAACTCTTCACCACGATAAAGTTGAACTTTTTAAAAAATCATGTCCCTAGCTAAAACAAACAAAAAATATTACTTATGAAGCTATAACATACCTCCTTCGTAGTTTAAAAAATAAATAGAATGTAAAACACTTTCTGTAACTTCAGTTAAACATACACTGACTTCATGCTTCCCGGTTTTCATGTATTTATAAGGTACAACGAAAACGATTTAAAATTCAAATAGGAATGTAACTAAAACAAATAAAATAGAGCAAAGACCCGACGTTTCGTAAGAGTTCATTGTATTAAAGACATACATAATTATGTTAATAGTGGAGCGTTGAATCGTTTGTTAATTAGCTCGTTGTTTAGGGATCCAGGTGATTTATTATTAGGTTCTAATTAAAACAAGTAACAATTCCATTCATTAGACGGAGGCCAAAAAACATTCCGGATAAATGAAGACGAATTAAGAACATAAATATAATTAAATACGAATGTTTATTATTACAAATTTAAAGTAATATCCTGCACGGTGTTATTTGAGAAGTCGTAGTAATGTCACGTCAAGTTACAAACGGCAGAGATTACGATTTTGCTCCTAAGTATAGTATCGTTTTCACCTATGAGTTGATCAAAGGCAAGAGAAACTATTTATACTATAAGTTTCATCCATATTTGCCATACCTACCAAACGTTTTTTAGTAATTGATTTAAAATTTTCAGAGTTTGTTAAAAAGTAAAAGGCTTCTTTTTTAAAGATACCTATGGGAATAAATATATATTTATATTTTAATATGTATAAAAAAATGAAAATGTAATGCCGTACTCAGATTTAGATCCAGGCAATAGAATGAAACAAAATCAATTCCACTGACAAGATAAGTTTTTTTACTTGAATGATAATAAAGTCCGTGGGTTGCCCATTTCTTAAAAGTATTTCTATAAATAGGTAAATTATTATATTAATAGATCATATACATGATCTATTTATATAATGATTTATATAGTTATCATGTAAAAAAAAAAAACAATGTCGTATATAATAAATAATTAATGGAATGTATTGAGTGTCCAGTCGTGGTTAAGGTCGTTGCCTTTGTATTTTGGTGTAGTGGGTTGGAGCCCTATAATAACCTATTTTGTGATACAAATATGTAAGGTAATTTGAATACAGTAATTATATTTTATTTGTTAAATACCACTCTAGGCTGGAGTTCTTTGACATACCTATAAAAGAGAAAAAATAATAAAAGCATATCAATAATATACGTAGGTATATATTTACCTACGTATATTATTTACTCTGTCGTATGCAATAACTTATTAATACAATAAATCGTTCTTACAGGTCTGCCCAATAAAGTGTTTTTTTGTTCTATAAAAAAGTGATAAACGGGTTTTTATTTTTATCATACGCTTGTAATAATACACACACGCCTCGTGTAGGCACATAATATATATATTTTGTGCTATCCAATAAGACTAGCATTAGGCTGGTAGGCCGAATAGGAAAAATGTTTGTCACATATTTAATATTATTTTCCACTTGGTTACATTTGAGAAATCTCGACGTACGTTGCTTGTCGAGTAATAGGCAGTTCACACCCAGAGTACTTTGTAGCATGACGTCGCGTAAGTTCAAACATAATTAATAATAACTGAATAATTAATAATTGAATTACATAATAATTTGATTAAAATGTAATCTAATTACAAAATATTCAATTACATTGTAATTAGATTACTTTGGATGTGCTATGAAATTAATTACAATGTATTTGATTACAAAATAATTTGATTACAATGTAATTTAATGACAAAGTAATCAATTATATTGTAATTATAATAACGTTGAATATGAAAAAGTCCGAGAGCTGGCACCAATTTTTGGGTAGGTATGTGAAACAAGCTGAAAAGCTGTCACAAACCTCTCCTATTGTACCACAACACGGAATTGTAGACCTGGCTGGTGAGTAGAGGTAATTCAAAAATGACAAAATATCCATTCCGCGATATGTTAACTCCGCAAAAAATGTGTCTATATGCTGTAATGCTGTATTTGCACCGCCCTCCCGCCCGTAAAAATTATTCACATGCAGGTAGGAAAAATAAAACGTGCAAAAATACAATCACTAGCCATTCCCTTAGCTCACTCGCACCTATATACAATTTGTCACCTCACCTGGCAGGTAGAAAGTCCCAACCAAATGATCTGCTTTTTTGAGAATAAAAAAAAATTTAGTTATACCCTATTAAAATTTCAAGTTGTCAATATACAGTTTTAAACTTTTTTTGCAAAATGCTTTTGCATTCGCCTGGCAATAATAAAACCCCGATTGAATCTTCTGGCTTATTTTTTTTTAATTATTTAAACATTAAACTATAACATATAAAAAAATATATTGCTTAAAATACATTTTTGAAAAACAAAAAAAATATGTGTTTGATTTATCCCCACTACTCAACAGTCAGGTCGGGAGTTCCGTGTTGGGGTATAATATGAGAGGTTTGTGAAAACTTTTCAGCTTGCCTCAATTACCTACCCAAAAATTGGTGCCAGCTCTCCTGCTAAATGTCGCATGTTTGCATCGCATGGCTGCGATGTAGGTACTGCAAGTTAGACCCGTACGGCGTCATCGGGAAGTAGTAAGGATAATGTGCGGGGGTGCGGGGAGGTTCTACGCATTGTGCTCGTGCTGGTGCTGCCATTTCTCATCCAAAATATTTAAAGTTTAAGTGGACATCATTAATTGGCCAGTCAAAATATGGTATAGTCAAGAATTTATTACTAAAAGAATTACATTTTATCAGATTACTTATGTAATCTGTTATAATGTAATTAGATTAACTTGCAATTAAATTACTTTGTATTTAATTACAGTAAGTACTCAATGTAATTAGTTACTTAAGTAATCTGTTCCAAAGTATTTTAATTACAAATTACAATGTAAAGGTAATTTGTAATTATTAATCTAATTACTTTTTGCCCATCACTGCTACGTAGGTACCTATGCTAAAAATAGTATCTTTACATGGGAGTAAAATAACTATAGATTTTTACGTAGACACGAGAACAATACCAGTTTAGTTTTTACTTTATGTTACGAGTTTCTATTGAACGATATGTGCACCAACATGACGGTGCATTTTGGACTGTACGAACGGAATTGTTAATTAGCATGACTAACGGTTGGCTCTTGTTCAAGCAAAAGTGTAACCGTTATCTCATTTGGTTTCATTAAAAAGGAAAATATAGTAACACTTGGTTTCAGTAAATCATCAACAATCAATAACTTGCTGTGAAATTCGTTGTCAAATAAACTTTAATTTTCACAACATGCGTTACATCACCAAGAAAGTTCAAAGAGAGATTTGTCATTCGATTCTTAACGAAAAATGTATACGTTGATCAATGTTTTATTGATTTGTTAGAATATAATTACATTATTCAAGTGTTTTTATGTATCATCATATTATAATCATGATACCAAGTTTATTAATAACGAAATTTATGGGTAGTTTTGTTAAAAATAGTCATAACATTATCACCATTTATTTTTAGCTTATATAGTAGGTTTCCCTGCGTGATCGAAACAGAAATGAAGAGATCCGCAGGAGAACAAAGGTCACTGACATAGCTCAACAGATTAGCAAGCTGAAGTGGCAATGGGCAGGACACATAGCTCGAAGAACTGACGACCTCATTAAGGTCGCGGGGAGTCGGTGCGCGGCCTGCATACACCGACTCCCCGCGACCTTTCGTAGTTCGTTTCGCGAGCGATCGTTTTCGCTGAAATCGATGGGGGAGGCCTATGTTCAGCAGTGGACTACAACAGGCTGATGATGATGATGTAGGTACCACATCAAACCACATTCTTAATCCGTTTTCTTTGCCCCTTTATTTCGAAGGCTCTAGTATAAAACGTTCTAAATCCGTTTTCTTTGCCTCTTTATTTCGAAAGCTCTAGTATAAATGCATCTAATAGAGATAACCATCGGAGCTTCTTGATTAGACATTCGCAGTCGTAAACGTGAACAGTTTACATCGTAAAACAGCTACTAGATAAACTCTTTAGGGTAACCATGAGGCTTTATCCAAGCAACATGGTAGTAATTGTTGCTAGATTGATACTATCATTTTATTTTACAACATGGCAAGTAAAGTATAAGTACCTACTATTATAAGAGAACTGTAGGTACACCATATTTTAAAATATATTAATGTTATCTTCTCGTATCTTTTATTTTCCACGTTACTGAATAAATATGTGGTATATTTTTTTATTGTGCTTATTATGTGGCAATATCCGTAGTATGTATTAATATTCGTGCCATCCTCTGTTGGCTTTGGGCTAACAGTTAACTTGCCAAAAATAAAACTTCAAACCAAAGAGATCAAACCACAGCCGCTATTAGTATAGGTATATTAGTTTTTTATGAAATCTGATTAGTATTATTATTCACAAATTTACCTATTTCTTATTATCTTTCCTACTAATTATTACGTCGCACAATAAAAATACCACGCAAATATGCAATTTCTCATATTATTCATATGATGAGTTCTTCTAAGAAAAATATCAAGTGGCGTGCACTTCCTTACCTAAAGCCAAATTGAATGCTGAAAACGCCTAAAATCATAGGGTTACACTCATGCATGTTACTCATGGTTAGGTGCTTAAAATATCCGAAACGGTTTGGAACCACGATATCTCGATAGGTTTAAGACCTCAGTTTTATTTCAACATAAATGCCATGGGAAGTAATGGAGATACAGTTTTAAGTGTAAACAAAGTTTATCGTTGAACATCCTTAATAAATTGAGAAGCAATTTTATACGTTTTGCTATTCATCTAGTTGTGAAAAATATAATTACGTACATTTATATTATTAGTAGTGTTACCTCATCTTTGGAAAAAAACGAAATCAATTCAGCTATTTTCGAAACGAATTCTTATTTTCAGATTTTAACTTAATTTTATAAGACAATAGTCTTGTAGAATAAATACCAATGTACACTAGAATACCTCTGTACGAGTCAATCGTACATATGTAAGCATTTTTTAGTCAATGTAGGTTAATAATTTATTACTTTCGATATAGTATTATTTACACACTTAGCGGAGTTAGTTGTTTTACTTCTTTCCCCGTGAATTATATTAAATGATAATCTATTAAATGATTATCATTTATTATCATTATATCATATTCTATCAATACAATGTTTCCTGAGAATGTTATGTGTAACAATTGTTGATGGACTTAATAAATAAATGAATGTGCAGGTACGTAGGGGGGTTTCCCCTACAAGTTTTTCTCCTCCGGTCCTTCGAGCCGGATCAGTTGATCTAGCTACTTTATGAAGGTATTACGAACATAAAGTTTCAGCTAATTCAACTGATCGGTTCTTTATTTTATATGACCTCATGTTTTATAATAGCTAAGGTGAGCATACTGCATACTATTAAGCATTACAAGAATTTATTTAGATTTGTTATGTACCTAATCGTTGGAAAATATACCAAATGCAAAACCTTCCAGTAGTTATACCGTGGGTTTTGTATTTCTAATAGTAATATATTAAATTAACATATGTAGCAATATTTGTAAGTAATTAAACTAATACAAACGTATGTTAAAGACTGAACACATCAATCAACAACAATCTGTTGAAGTTTTTTGATCAACCTCTTAGAGCAGAGCATAGTGGCGCATTCGTTTGCAAAATCGTTTTATTACGTAATTTTTTTTTTAAATATCCCGGAGGTTCTCCTGATTCTAAAAGTGTAAGTGGACACTTGGTATCTGTTGCAGTTATTGTTTAAACAACGAAAAATTAAAAATGCTGCATAACAAGGTTTTTTGCAATAAAATTTTTTTATATATATTTTTTAGACTATTTTGAATCAAAAAAGTCCTAACACTTTTTACCGTATCTCCAACCCATGAATTTTTATAAATTTTTAAAAATTAAAACTCGTCGAAAGTCGTGATTTTCTTGAATTAAATAGTGCACCTGAAAAAAAGATATATCGTGATTTATATTTTTTTATCAAATATTTAAACTATAATAAACAATATGGCGTAACCAGATATCGAATATTTTATTAATTATTATGTTTTTTATCCTTAACAACAATATGCTATTTTTTTTCGTAGTACTTTTGCAATTTATGATTGTTATTCACTTTTTAAATACTTATAATAACTTTTTCATTTATTGGACTCGCCACGATCATTTGTTTTCAACAGTTTCTTCTATCTATGAAAAATTTATTTAAAATGATTGTTTATAACATTATTTTTCAACAACATAAAAAAGAACGAATGCACTTGTCTCAATCCATGAAAAATTTCTACCTGTTACGATGAACGCTATAGGCTTAGCTGGGTTATAAAATTTTATGATGTCGAAAATATCGATGCAGTTTCACTAGTTAACAAAAATTTCTTAGTTGAGAAAAAAAGTTAAGAAAATACTTTTAATCCTAAGAGTACACGTACTATATATAATATATATATATATATATATATATATAATACTATACACTATAATACATATAATAATATATATATTATAATACTATATATAATACTATACACTACACTACTACACGTAAAGAGCATATTGTTGTTAAGGATAAAAAACATAATAATCAATAAAATATTCGATATCTGGTTACGCCATATTGTTTATTATAGTTTAAATATTTGATAAAAAAATATAAATCACGATATATCTTTTTTTCAGGTGCACTATTTAATTCAAGAAAATCACGATTTTCGACGAGTTTTAATTTTTAAAAATTAATAAAAATTCATGGGTTGAAGATACGGTAAAAAGTGTTAGGACTTTTTTGATTCAAAATAGTCTAAAAAATATATATAAAAAAAAATATTGCAAAAAACTTGTTTTGCAGCATTTTTAATTTTTCGTTGTTTAAACAATAACTGCAACAGATACCAAGTGTCCACTTACACTTTTAGAATCAGGAGAACCTCCCGGACATTAAAAAAAAAAATTACGTAGTAAAACGATTTTGCAAACGAAGGATATGCCCTGCACTATCTTTTAATACCATCTGTAGCTAAAATACCAATAAAAGAAATGATAAAACCTAGGTATGTTACAATGAACTCTCGATATTGCACGGGTTTTTAAAATATGTGAATAATGTCAGGAACGTAATACCTTCGCAGCCCGTTGGCTAATAAAGCGTGCTTTTCAATTAAAAATGCAATTAACAATACCCCAAAATATGGATAAATTCTCCACATCTCAAACTAGTAGTCTAGCCAGCTTACAACACTATAGGAATATCGTTGCACTCGAATAGATCCGCATTCGTCTCGCAAACACACGTGAGAGAATGAATGGTGAATCTTCCGGCCCGGTAACTAGGGCGTGAAGCGGAGATTTTATTTTGAGGAGCCAGTACGAGACCAGCCTGATTTTTCTACCTCGCCGGTAATTCTTCGCTGCCTACAGTAGCTAGACTGAGATCCACTTCTGTAAATTTACTCTAATAAGAAATATTAACTACTTACTAGATTCCCGCGCGCAGTTGCACCGCATTAATAATAAAATATTGCTTTCCTTGATAAATGAGCTATCTAACAACGAATTTTTTTCAAATCGGAACGATAGTTCCTGAGATTAGCGCGTTCAAGCAAACAAACAAACTCTTTAATTGTATATATTAGTAAGTATAAGATTAACATTTGTGTAATGTGGACGCAAAAAGCAACCGTGCATATATCAATTCATACATTCCTTATTCATATAGTCACGGTAAAATAATTTTGCGTCATGTTCGATGCATCCTTTTATTCCATAAGCTACCACCAGCTCGGGACATGGCCACAAACTGAGCCAATAAACTCAGTCGAATACTTTTTTGAAATAGAACATTGTTATATGTTTTTGGATCGTAATGAAACATAACCATTGTGAAGAGAGTATTAAAAAGTGAACGCCTGTGTATATGCAACAATAACGAGGTCAAAGCGCAGTTAAGCTTCAAAGAATTAGATAAGAGTCGACTTATCACGCAATATGATAACGCAGAGTGGTTGCCATCTAGGTAGGAAGTAATTGTGATTAAAACCTGCTAAATAAACCTATTTAATAGGTTCTGTCAATGTAATACTTTTACAAAATGGTAAGTATTCCAAATCTAAAATGTTTTTTTTTTCTTTTCATTACCTAAAGTTCTTTTCTTTCATACAGATTACGAATTGTAAATAAAAGTTGGAAAGTTCAACAAAAACAAACGAACTATGAAATTAAGATGAAGGGTAAAGGCTTTTCTCACTACTTTCTGGGTCAAGTATCATCCACTTCCAGCTGCGTAAGGTTTCTTATGTAGGCACACCAGTTAAAGTATAGTAAATATTGTAAGATTCTTAGACTATAAATCAAAATGTTTTATGAAGGTAGCTTCTTATTAGGGTAAATGTTTAATGCTGAGCAATTCTTTTGACACGGGCACTTTAATTTTTTTTTTGTGCCGTGTTAAATTTATATTAATGAGCTTCTATATCAGTTTACTTTTTTGGCTAAGGATCTCAGTCTAGAATGTTGTATGTACAGTACTCGCTACTGACAGCTTTCAGAAGATACGGATAAAAGATTTCATCTTTTTGCAGCTATTTATTATTCGATTTACTGAGCTGTAAGCAATGTACGGCGGGTTTTAAATGGGTTGACTTTTGTTGCTTCGTTCGGTTTATGGTAATCATACGGATGTAACTTTGCCAGGTTTTTTGTACAAAAACGATTCAAAACATTTCACGCTAAAATCGGTGTGAGGAAAAATACTGATTAACTCAGGTACATTTTGATATAATAGGTACCTAAGTAGGTGAAGTACCAATATGATATGGTATTTTTAAAAGTGCTTCTTTTTGTAAATAAGTAAGACACCATATGGATCGATTTTACTAGTTGTAAATAAAAGCTAATGCATTGTTGTTATTCTATCCAACCCACCGGAGAAGAGTGTACCTGCGACGCGTCCCCTCTCGTCCCCCGATCAGTAGTTTGCAAAGAACCATCCGATGACGTCGTAGACCCGAAGTCCGAGTGCCCGCGAACTGTAAAGTAGAGCGACAGTTGCACAAAATTCACCTAAAATACCAAACTCATAATCCCTTAATCTCCAGCCAGCGACCGCTCTGAGCCGTGGTCCAAGGTCCACAGGGGGCGCCCTATTGCGCCCTTAGTTTGAAGTTTTTAAACCATTTATTAAGGCTGAAGCTCAGCTTACCTTTATGCCCGTTAAAGTAGCAAAAGCCTCGTGGCTAATAACGTATGTCCGTCCGAAAATAGGAAGCATTGTTGTTATATTGCTTGAGCATACAGGCCTTTTAACCAATCCAAGCAAATAAAAAAATATATACTACTGTATACTACTGTTGAACATGGCCCTTCTCCCAAGGGACGGTTTTTACCATAGTCATCATAATTATTGGGCAGGCAGGTTGGGAAAGGCATTTCCCCCCAGGCAAAAAAAAAAAGAAAGTTTGGCGACCGCACATATTTAAAAGAAAGTTTGGCGAAGACTTGACTGACTTACCGTATTACGCTGATAATTAAACATCATCTGATGATTGATTATTTTGACATAGGGTAAAGGATATGTTTAGCTTTAAATCGCCCATACAGGGTTCGGATAATTCGATTTAGATAATGATCAACGGTGATATTGGATTCTTCATTAAAAAAATATGAATGAATCGAAATGAAATTGAAAATGAAGTTGCGAGCAACAACTAGAAAAAAATAAAAGTAGACCTTCACAGTACACAGATACTTAAAGAAAATAAATCAATTTGAAATACGGCAATCGCTTTCGAGTGTACCTAGTGGTCGTTCGGAAAGCGACAGGAACGTAATTTTGACTGGGATTGCTACCACCCGATTACCGGTATTGTGGTTTGAATGGGTTCCGATCTTGAAAAACCATTCAGTTATGCGGTTTCCCAATTGAAATCACTGTATTCGGTCATTTCAAATGAAATTTTGATTGAATTTTACGAACACAGTTAGGGTTCTATTTTTGTGGGACTGCCTTTGAAATTAGCTTTTGATAGGTGGTTTAATCCGCGACCGTGCCGCAAATCCCGATAGCGAGCTAAACGATTTGTGAAACGAGAGGAATTGTGTGTCGACCATTATATGAATTTATTCGCAAATTCGCGATCTGTTTATTTTGCTGAGAATAATACACTTGAGCATGTTGTCGACAACTCAATTATTGATGATAACATCGGTATTCGATTTCTTATTTGTCTTTGTTCACAGAACCAAATTGTTTGGCAAGCAGGATCTATAGAAAATTAAATTACGCCGGCAGTAGGTATTCATTGTGTGAGCGTTGTGTAAGCACTACCTACTTCATTACCTATTGGCCGATAACAAAGGGCCAACGGGCACGAAATCAATTTAGAGCACAAGAGAGGTCGGCCATTGCGCATAGTTCCTTAACTATTTAATCCGAGGGAGCAAACCACTTCTAATTATGCTTGATGATTGATTAATATAAACGTATTAGATATCCAATAGTTTGTTTTGTTTTGTTAAGGCAACACGTGACATCCGCATCATGTATAATTTATCTGTATACTAAATTACTATGTTAATACGTACGTTGATTTCAAGTCGTGAAATGACGAAGGTAATTAGGTATGTGATGATTAACGCACTTACGAGTCTATTAATATTAATTTAGTAATGATAGCACTAATGGCAAGCTTAATTCAATTATGAACTTTCCTCCAGCAAACCTATAACAGAGTGATATTTGACAGAGGGTATAGTGGATGTTCAGCAAACGACCAGATTTTTGACATGCAGCAAACGACCAGGTTTGAATGTTTGTATCTTCATTACTGTGGGGATTATACATTTTCTATGTTATTTTTATATTCTTTAAGCTAGATAGAGCACTTATAAAACTGGCGCAATTCAAACACTTTTTGCATGTATAATGTTCTAAGTGGCAAAGATATTTTTATCGAAGTCATTCATAGTCATATTGTAAAATATTGTCCCGCTGGTAGATATGTATTGTTGATTATTTCACAATTTAGAAATGCCGGATAGATACCTATTATATATCACTTCAATATTTCAGAATAGAATTATTGTGTATAAAGTAGTTGGTTTCAAAAATAAATAAATAAACTGTAGTTAAATTTCTGAAAACTGCAACAACTTTAACTTGCGCGGTTTGGCCTGAGTTGTTTAGTTGCCTTATTTAATTGCATGAAATTAATTTATGTAAATTAATACAGTTTGTGTCGTTATAATTGGTCGATCATTGTACAATACGAACTCAAATTATTTTATAATGCTGGATATAAAAGAGAGATGAAGAGTATTTATATTATACAACCGGTTGTATAATTTGCTTAAAAACTAAACAGCCACAAATCAAAAACAAATGAAAAGTTAAAATAGTACCAATTTGTACCAGCATTGAGACTATTTTTGCATTTCATTTCCTGTTCATTTGTGGCTCTTTTGTATTTAAGCAACATTCATTGGTACCACTCACGAAAGTTTTAATTCTAAAAAAGAGATGAAGTGAAATAATACGCATATGGATATTTTCAAATAGCTGTACAAGTACGTTCATGTACCTATATCAAAATAAGAACCGAATCGAAAATCAAATTCACAAGATGTTTGATTTGTGAATTTGTTATGATTGCTGAAGAAACTTTGTGAACAATCTAAGTAGATAGTAATGAATACTTCAACGGTTAAAGTAAACAACATATTTTTAAAGAACGTGATAATGGATCGGAGTGAACGGATCAGTACTAAAATATATTTTTCATTGTGTATATGAAAAGCTTTGTAATTTTAATGTTGTATTTTGAGAGAGGAAACTGCGGATGATCAAAATTATGTCGATTTTCAATCTATTCTCATGGATTTCTCTGAAGAATATACACGATAACTTGATTGAGAACACCCACCGCGTCAAATTACTGTCGTTTGTTTAGGGTTCCGTAAACGAAAGGTAAAAACGGGACCCTATTACTAATACTTCGCTGTCTGTCTGTCTCCAGGTTGTATCTCAAGAACTGCGATAGCTAGACAGTTGAAATTTTCACAGATGATGTATTTCTTTTGCCGCTATAGATAACAACAAGTTCTAAAAATAAATTAAAATAAACATTTAAGGGGGGCTCCCATACAACAAACTTTTTTTACAGGTAACAGGTAGACGCTTGGAAATGGTACGGAACCCTTCGAGCGCGAGTCCAACTCGCACTTGACCAATTTTTTAAATTGATATAATTTTCATCCGGTTTGTAAAAATTCAATTAAAGCAGAAATCAACTGACGCAGCTTTAATTGCGCTGTCGAAATAAACTACTTTTGAAACATGTACTTACCTATTAAGAAGAATCCTTCAGAAAATCCAAAATTACGTTTGTCATTCGATTTTGAACAATGATGTTAATCATTGAGTAACTAACACTATAACAATATTCTTGAATTGAGGTAGCCTCAATCAGAGGTAATTTAGCCAATAACAGAGTATACTTATTTAAAAGTTAAAATATATTTTAAATTTAAAAATGTTAAAGAGAAAAAAATATATTACACCATCTAGAAACAATATATTTCTTTCTTATCTTATCACCTAATCATTTTTTCTTAAATAATTCGACACTTAAGAACAGTTTTTATGGCTGATAATTTAATTTCTACGTTGCTCATACTTCCATAAATAGTGTAGGTATAAAAAAAGTGAATAAGACATTTGGAAAGTGAATTTGGCGAGTCGTACCTACAGAAGTTACGTACTTAAATCAAAGTTCGTTAATAGCCTCAGCATTAGAGTATCGGAGAATGGCTAAACAAGTTCCAAGTCTCACTGGGCTTGCGATGTTCAATGTGCAGAAACATCCCGCAGGCGTTGGCAATTAAAGAACCGCATTTATATATATAAGAGTTTAAATCCTTGAATCTTTTTTACAATAGTATAGTGAAGACTTCGGTTTGATTAATTGTACATTGCAATCATATATACATACATATTCACATATTGTCTGAATTTGTTAATAACGTTTTTTTTAAAGCGGCCGTATCTTAATGTGCCTCGGACTAGTAATTTTGTGGTCGCAAGTTCGATCCCCACAAATTGCACTACCGACGTTAACCCACTCGTATCACAAGCATTTTAGCTTAGCACGAGGAGTTAACAAGAATACTAGTTGACTGCAAAAGCCTGCTAGTAATCTTCTCTGTCGAATACCTAAATGGTTGTTCCCTTCTTTTTTCTTTCAAGGCCAATTTGTCGTTTCGACGCTTTTTACAAAAAGTTTATTTTTTATATAACTGACTACATAATTTGATACAAAAGCATACTTTCAAGTACTGGATCACTATAGTATTGCACAATGTTAATGAATTGTCGTATTCTACATGGTGAATGTACTTTCCGTACTATACCAGTCGAGCAGCTTATTAATTATAGCAGTATAAATAATAAGTAGTATTGAATATCACTGCAGGTGATTAAAATGGGCTCCAATAATAATCATTTAGTGAGCCTATTAGTGTCTATTTAATTTAAAGAATTCAATAAGAAAAAGATTAAGAGCTGCGTTTAGTGAAGCCATGTTCTTATCGCTGTCATACAGTCCATCGAATTAATTGTAATTTGCGATATCCCTATAGCGCCCAGGCCATTACTTAACCTTGGCCAATTGTTAAAGCTCTTGTTATTTGCTAAAGATATAATGTGAGATTCAGTTAGATTACTTTTATTTTTAATTGGAACTAAGTACTCTCTCTCTTGAAATACAATATATCAAGCACGTAAAGACGTTGGTCCCGATTGTTATAACATTATCTATAATCATCGTTTATCAAGGAACGGACAGCAGTGTTTCCTTGTGTAGTATAACATAATACTACGGTCACCAACCCGCCTGCCAAGCGTGGTGACTACCCCCCGAGAGGAGGCCCATGTTCAGCAGTCGTCGTAATACGGGCTAATGATCATGACAATATATCTTTATAAGAGTTCCGTGGCATTGGACAGTTTCTTTTCATTGTTTCACATTTACTAGACATCGATAACATATATATGGAAGAACAGCCAATTTCCGGATCGTGAAACAGTGTCAAAGAATTCAATTTTGAATTTGTATTGACACTCACAAAATTTTGCAATTTCCGAAACACCTTAGTTTTCCACCAACAGAATTGATCAATTTACATATCATGCAGTTTCAGAATTGATATATTTGTCAGCTAGTTTCACCGTACCAGCATCCTTGGAACGGTGAAACTGGCTGACAACATTAATTATTATGTTTTCGACACTTAATTTTAGTTTGCTATAGATATTCAGTTAATCGAGAGAAAGAGACAGAGAACACCTTTCAGCCACTAAAAATTAAGTATCTTATTTTTATATAGTTCACTCAGTCGTTCACAATCAATCACATCAAGACAAAAACTCGTCCCATAATTATATATACGTTTCGTTACTGGTACTATGGGCATCTCTGTAGGTAAAATTAAATGGATCACTAAATATCAAAGTTTACCCTACTTCCTGTGCAATATCATATATTACAATATGAATACATCTGGCTTAACATTATTATCATACGTGAACATTGGGAGTTACGGAGTGCAATAGATGTCACATGTTTAAACTTTATTGGGGTTGAGAACAACTTGAGAACTTGGGGTAATATGGTCGGTTACGTGCATTTCAGAAGGATTCCACCGGGATTATTGGTTCGGCAAATAATTTGGTGGGTATGCGAAATGTTGTTAGTGATGGAATACTTAGTAGCGTTGGGATTGTGATAGTTTTTACGGTATTAACATTTAAGATTTTTAAGAAGAGTCAGCAAGACCATATCTAGTGCTAACGTGTTGGATATACGAATATCAATAAAAGTATAAATTTAGTAATGATGTAAAGTTAAAGAATTACGAAGTTTTAGGTGGACGTCTACTTTTTTCTTGGTTATTTTAATCCCAAAAATAATAGTTTGGCTTTTTGTGAAGATAATATGGAATTCTATTTGGTGTGTATTTGCTGCACAAAACCAGCAGGATAACACTGGTTGACAAATTGAACAATTCAGGAATTGAGTGATATGGAAATTGAACACTTTCGTTGTTGGACAACTGAAGAATTGAACATTTTATCCAATGCAAAATTCGAAAGAAATAATTTTCTAGGTATTCTTCCGACTGTGTATGCGGATAAACATTCTTAGCTTAAGAGCGAAGTCACTAAAATAATAAAAACAAATCGTTGACACGATTGCTCATGAACCTACGATTCGCAGTAGGCTAGTTGTTTCGTTATCATTCTTTAGTTCCAATTTATAAAAATAACCCTAACTACTTACAGTAGTATAAATATGTCGAATACATAGTATAAAGTTTAACTTAAAGGAAAACTGTATGCTTTTTATTTAAATTATTTTGCAGGAGTTTATACCATAAGAGTTCTCATATACATCCTGAATTATTTATAGAATGCTAATTTGTTTACCAGTCTAAAGGTATTTAATGTTTGAAAAACTTTTTACTTCATTTTGATGACCATACCGAAGTTCAAAATCATTCAAGAGGATATTAAATACATTTGAGATATAATAATTAATGGTATTTATAAATTAGGTACTTTTAAAAAGGAGGTTCAATTTAAAAAAATCTTAGGTGCTGATTGTCATGGATGGGGGGTGGAAAATACAATTATATTATCAGCTTTGCGTTCCCAAAGAATAACTCCAGAATAATTTCTCTTCGTGTTAAACGGAGGTGTAAAAACATTGCTAATTGCTTTAATTGGCTTATGTAAATTTAAGAAGATTCTGACTTCAGAGTGCCGTATCTCTGACAAATGGTTTTCTAATTGAAGTAAAAGTAAATCTTTTTAAAAGAGAAGATAAATTACGCACCATTCTAACTTTTTAATGTGCTTTAGATGTTATAAGAAATGCTGCAATGCCTAGGTAAATATACGAAATACTTATATAAGGGCAGATACATTTGCTACCATAAGTAAATCTAACCACTAACTATTTACTTTGATAAAAAAGTGTAAACTTTACTGAAATGTTTGAATTGTGTTCAGCTTTATTAATGAAACCACTTTAAGACATAGGCCTTTACCAAATCACCAGTATCTATTACTATTATGGGTAGCTTAACAACGGTGTTTATTGCTATTTAGCACTTTAAATACATGTCGACTATTTGTATCTTGTGTACACAAGAATCTTTTATTTATTAATAATATAACCTCCATGGCGTAGCGGTATATAAGTCTCGGAGGTGGTGGGTATTATCCCCACGCCGGACAAGAAATCTTTGAGTAAATAGTAAGATTTCTTTTCGGGTCTGGTTAGTTGAGTAAACCTTTTTGTGCTTCGGAAAGCACGTTAAGCCGTTGGTCCCGATTGTATTTACATTATCTTTAACATTCGTATATCAGGGAACGGGAAGCAGCGTTTTCCGATTTGTGTTTCAACATAATACTGCGGTGACTAACACGTCTGACAAGCGTGGTGACTATGGCAGATACCCTCTCCCATGGCCCATTTTCAGCAGTGGTCGTTATACGGGCTAGTGATAATTTCAACAATAAAACAGGCATCCATAATAGAATATTTTTATAATATTCTAAAACAAATATTATATTATTACAGACAACAAGATGAAGATAAATGAGACGTAACTGATTGCGGTCGCCCAAACGATTTTGTTACAAAAGCCTATTCAGATCCCTCTAGTGCTCCCCCTAATCCGTCTACCGAAGGATTCTGTAGATTTTGCGGAACTTTTTCAAAACAAATTTACATATTTCCCGGCCCGCTGAGATTGATCGTGTCAACATTAGAAATAAAGGACTTTTGCATGAAGGCACAGGGTATTTTAGCGATAGGCATGTTTATGTTATTGTATCTGTCTGCCAATCAGACAGATACAATAACATAAACATAAACATGCATTTTGGGTTTTAGATTAGTGTAAAATAGTCCGGAAACAAACCTTAAATTAGACGAGAAAATATGGTCGGGTCTTATTGCACCTTTTCCTAGTCGAGTATGTAGGAAATTAAAGTGTCTTCACGGTTATTGATGTTCATATTAGTAAGCCACTAAAACACGGAATAATGAATATGTTGAGTTCTACTAGATTTAAGCGGATTTGCAACCTTTCGATAGATTGCAGAATATAAAAAAAAATTGTAGTTTAGATAGTTTCACGTACTAGTAGTTTAAGTTGGTAGTTGTTGCCAGTTTAAACGTGATATTTTATCTTTTGTCATTTTTAAGTTCTTCCCCATGATTATAAGATGTAAGTTTACCAATGGTGGAACTTATCCATGCTCGATATTTTCTTCAAAAATGTTGCGAAGTTTTCGCTTTGCGTAGGTGTTGTGAGTGTGACGTATCTACCGCTCAATATACATTCAACCGAAAACATTTAAAATCTTTTCTTTTTATTTTCTATCATTATATAATACATATTCAGAGGTTATTCAATTGCAGTTCTATTTAATTAATTTCTAATTTGTATTTATCAACATTATGTTCTGGTCCACCATATTCAGTATTATTCTGACCAGGCAAGTTACCTGTATCCAACTGATGTTAAGTGGCATAGCAATCCAAATAAAATTATAGATAGTGCCAGTACAGTAAATACCTACATACAGCGCTGCCTCCCCTATCCTGCCGGCCCTTTCATCTTTCCCCGTGAGCTTTGGCAACCTTAGTCATGCACAAGAACACAACATCAATCAATAATGTAAATTAGCTCTGGTATTCTGTAAGTCCCAGTTGCCCCCTGGATGCCCCAGGCGAGCACCTGATTGAAGGTACTAACGCTATGCTCAACCTCTCTTAAAAATGTATAATAAATGTTACATTTAATTTCTTTAAAAGCAGGTTTCACCTAAATAACTTCATGGATACTAACTTTATTAAGGTCCCTGAAACACTAATGAACGCTGCCAATGCTGTCACTCGGACATTCTCATTACACGAACCATCCCTAATGCATTACTTTCACCTGGATCGCACTCCAACACATGTAGTACATATTTAATTTGTACAGTACTGCCTAATGTTTATCTACTTCGTATTCGAGGTTAATGTTAGGTATCTCTTCTTGCTTCTTTCTACGTTTAGCGTTATTGTAAGGTCAATGGTGGGCTACCATTATGTTAAAGTTAATTTAAGAACTAAAAATATTTTGAATAAATAAAGCTCACTGTTTATATAAGGATGTACGAGATTTATAGATTATTTATTGTTTTCATGGGTCTGCTGTGTCAATTTATATAAAGATAATTTAGATTTCAACTATGTTAATACAAAAACCATTAACACATTTAAAAAGTAATAGACCACATTTTAAAAATAAACACAAACCATAGAGCCAACCGAAAAGCGCGCGAAACGATAATAAAAAAAAAACCGGCCAAGTGCGAGTCGGACTCTCGCACTAAGGGTTCCGTACTAGTTGCAACTTTGATCGATGTTAATAATAGTTGATTGAATGAAAGGTAAATTGCGGTTTACGGTTTATAACGTATTAAAAAAAACTACTAACTTGATCTCGTTCAAACCAATTTTCGGTGGAAGTTTTCATGGTTATGTATATCATACATTTTTTTTAGTTTTATCATTCTCTTATTTTAGAAGATACAGGGGGGGGACACATATTTTACCACTTTGGAAGTGTCTCTCGCGCAAACTATTCAGTTAAGAAAAAAATGACATTAGAAACCTCAATATCATTTTTGAAGACCTATCCATAGATACCCCACACGTATGGGTTTGTTGAAAAATTTTTTTTTGAGTTTCAGTACTAATTATGGGGAACCCCAATTTTTTTTGTTTTTTTTTCTATTTTTGTGTGAAAATCTTAATGCGGTTCACAACATACATCTACTTGCCAAGTTTCAACATTATAGCTCTTATAGTTTCGGAAAAAAGTGGCTGTGACATACGGACGGACAGACAGACAGACAGACAGACAGACATGACGAATCTATAAGGGTTCCGTTTTTTGCCATTTGGCTACGGAACCCTAAAAAACCGAGGCAAAACGATTTTTTCGGTAGTAGAGCACTCTCTAATGCTTCGCATTACGAGTCGTGCAATAAGAAGAAAACAAATGAAGAGAAAATCGTCCGTGCCGACCGCGTGCAACACTTTTTGTATAATATTTTAAATAATTAGATTTGTACTACCGGCATTAAACCTATTATATATACAGTCCACTATTTCTTTCCACCTGGGGCTTAACAAACTGCCATATCAATCTAATATCTAGACCTTTGTAACGTAAGGACGGATCTACTATATATTTCAGAAGCATTTGGTCGTAAGTGTACGGTAAAGACACATACGATGAATGTTTCTGACGTATAATGGCACATCCGACCTTTTGCATTCGAGCTTTAGATAGCTTTATATGCACCGTGGTTTTGTAATCGTTGCTAATAATAATAGTTTTTGTAGAATAATCGGTCTGTGTATATACTTTTTCAATAGCATTAAAAATTATAGATTAAAATTACATCGACTGTGTACAACCCGTTCATACAATCTAGATTACCTTGTATAGCAAGGCACTAGTGCTCATTATGCCATGTTGTGAATTTATCATTGCACGTTGATAGCAATACCTTCTGATGGAAAATCGCCCTGCCGATTATTAATTAGTATTGCATTTGGCATTTAGAAGAACATAAATATAATTTCGTGTCCATGTTACTATTACATGAGTAATAAAAGAAAGAAACCATACCAAAGTAATATAATACCTCCGTAAGTTACATCACTCTTATAACCACAATGGTCTATCCCACAGGATTTTGAGCTTTCAGGCTACAACAACGTGGAAATGGGGGCAATCCATCCCGAAATTACATCTTGACTGGCCCCCGGGGATAAAGGCTGAGCCCAACCCAAAGAAATTGAAAAAAGCTTAGCTCATTCTTCAAATAAAATTGATTTCTATTTTTATTGTATTGCTCTCAAATTGTTATTGGATTTGAGTACTTTCATACCAAATATTATCACTTTTTTTATCAATCTATTACCACCGTACTGGTTTGAATATTGTTTGAATATATATTATAGATTTAATGTAGATTGTTAAACAAAATATAAATCATCAAATGTTTGTTTTATCCAATGAAATTAAGATTTATGAATCAATAGGACGTTATTATTTGGAATAAGAAAACCAGCCAAGTGCGAGTCGGACTCGCGCACGAAGGGTTCCGTAACATTTTCAAGTGCCTGCCTGCTGCCGTTATTGATAACGAGCAACAAATGGCAAAAAAAGTTTGTTGTATGGGAGCCCCCTTCAAATATTTATTTTATTTTTTGTATTTGTTGTTATAGCGCAACGGAAATACACCATTTGTGAAAATGTCAACTGTCTAGCTATCACGGTTCTTGAGATACAGTCTGGTGACAGGCAGACAGCGAAGTCTTAGTAATAGGGTCACGTTTTGCCCCATGGGGTGCTTCCGCTTCCCTAAAAAGAATAATATTGACTAATTCTAAAGTATTTACAGCGTTAAAACGCAAACTCAGTGTCGCGATGTCCGTAGCTATATCACTTGGATCAATTGAAACATCAAGTGGAGCTTATGTAATTCCATCTTGACGAGATCAATGACCATTTATTTTTAGTAGTAAGTCGTGTCATCATCATCAGCCCGTATAACGTCCACTGCTGAACATGGGCCTCCTCCCGAGGGAGGGTATTTGCCATAGTCACCACGCTTGGCGGGCGGGTTGGTGACCGCAGTATTATGTTGTACCAAACAAGGAAACGCTGCTGCCCGTTCCTTGATATACGATTGTTATAGATGATGTTATAACAATCGGGACCAACGGCTTAACGTGCTTTCCGAGGCACGGAGGGTAGTCCCTCAACCAACCAGACCCGGAAAGAAATCTTAGAAATTACACAAAGATTTCATGTCCGGTGTGGGAATCGAACCCACGACCTCCGAGATTCAAGGCGAGCCAAATACCGCTACGCTACAGAGGCTAAGTAAGGCTAAGAGTAAGTCGTGTATTCTACATATATTCTGCGGATGACTCCATTGTTAATTATAAGTACCTACGTATTTTAGAGGCAATGAGAAAATTATTGCCTGGGTAACGAGGTACGTTACAAACATTCAATTCATGAACACAAAATACACCTACACTCAGAACAACTCTCTATAATTGACACAAATTATTGTCCCAGGTGGCAATAGAACCCAGAACACCTGATCTCAGAAGACAACTAGCACTTAGTCACTGGTGCTACTTAACTATTGTGCTGTAAAGTATGTTTCGATTTTCATGACAAAGCGAAACGTATCAAGTAGACGAAGTGAATACATTTTCAGAACATTGCTCTTTCTTAAATAAGGAAGATTCAATTTACAGAGACGTTAACTTAAATGAAAGTTATTCAAATAAATGAGAATGATAACCTCCGTAGCGTAGCGGTATTTGGCTCGCTTTAAATCTTGGAGGTCGATCCCCATGTTGGACAGAAATTCTTTGTGCAAATTCGTAGATTTCTTTCCGGGTCTGGTTGGTCGAGGGACTACCCTCCGTGCCTCGGAAAACACGTTAAGCCGTTGGTTCCGATTGTTATAACATCTATAATCTATAATAATTGTATATTAAGGAACGGGCAGCAGCGTTTCCTTGTGTGGTACAACATAATACTGCGGTCACCAACTCGCCTGCCAAACGTGATGACTAGGGCAAATACCGTCCCTCGGGAGCAGGCCCATGTTCAGCAGTGGACGTTATACGGGCTAGTGGGGATGATGAAAAAAATGACACACATAAGGCTATCACAGTTAATTTAAACGTATTCCGAAGCTGCGAACATAACGGGCGGAAAATTAAGTTTATATTTTTAAAAACCAATATTGCCTCGACATTCTGCCGCAAACACGTAATTGGAGTTTTGGAACGTATTTATTCTTGCAAATTCTTCGCTTTTCGGCACGTTCTTGTTTTGGGGAATGTAGGACGCCCTCGCATCGAGGTAACAACGAAAAATTAAATTAGCCCGGACTCCACGAGGGGTATCATTGTGTTACAATAGGGGAATACATTCGCAATATTTCTTTTAGTTACAGCTAAGTTAGGGAGTGATTTCTGTCGAAATTGCCAATTTTCTTTCATCAACAATCCGCGGTGATTGTGATTACGGAGCGGAAGATAATTCTGGGATTACCAACAGGGATTTTTCCTGTTTTTGATTTAATGTGTTTTACTGTGTAGGTTGTGTCCCTTTTTAGTAGGTAGACTGATGTTTAAAATTATTATTTAAACGAAATTAATATTTTTGTTAAAGCTTTCTGTCCAAAACATTTCTGTATTTTCCAAAAATGTTTTGTCATTAAAACCTCGTTTTGACGGTTACGAATACAACTCTAGAGCTCAGAAGCATACGGTTGGATGTGTCTTTATCGTAAACTGGCACTTACGACCAAATACTTCTGAAGTATAATAGTTCATCCGTCCTTATGCTTGTGAGGTCTAGCACTAAAATGCAAAAGTCGAGTGTAGTGCTGATTTAAAAAACACACACACACACACTCGCTTTGAAAGTAGGCTTAAATCAAAATAGTGTAAGGTCCTTCATACCGGTGCGGTGCATAGTGTGTGAAATTAAGAATTACGAGTAAAATTGGCTTCTTTCACGGGAAAGTTTCCACAAAACAAAGATATTCATGTAAAATGCTTGTGAAGCCAAAACTCACTTTATTTCTAATAATCAGTACCTTTAAATATGAATACATTTACATATTAAATATGAATACATCTAACTATAACCTATTAATTCAACATAGAAATAGGTAGTAACTACAACTCATTATGCTATATTATCAAAATAAATGGAATGTTTAATCCTACTAAACCAATGCAAGCAATGAAATAGTTATTAATATACATTTAGTTGGTTCAATCATTACCTAAATTATACAAATGGAACACGGGCAGCTAATGCATTGACGGGTCAAAGCGGATTAGTCGGTTTTAGTTGCAATATACTTAGCAGTTAGCAAACTACTGCTCTGACCTCATGCCGTAAGTCGGCATGAGGCACTGATTGTTAGATCTCAGTAAAAGTATGCTGATAGTTATAAGTATATTAGTAGGAGTATTTTTGATTATCGTGATTGACCTATACCGTATAAAAAGACGTGGTTGAGCCATAGTTATTATTATTATAATTACTCTCATTTATTTCAGCAATAAAAAACAAATGAAAAATCGTACATCAATGAAATATTATTTTTCCCAACGTTTATCAATATTTATCGAATGAATTAAAATATTAATATGTAGGAAATTGCTCAGCAACTGGCATTCTCTTCTCTTACTTATCGGAAAATCTATTGAAAAAATTAAGTTAGATTAGGATTTATTAAAAAAATATTTAAATATATATCTTATCTGAATTAATTCTATTATTTCAAGATTTTTTAAAATTACCTACGTATTTTATATTTATGGTTAAGAAAGCAGTACAAATATAATAAAGCGTTTTAAAACTTTTGAACGGATGCTTATGGAACGTTTAAATCCGAATTAACAGTTTATGAATAGAACCCCTCGATTCACGAAATCTAAAACCAAATGTAAGTGCTCGTTAAGCGGAGGTTCCAACTTGCAAAAGGTTTATATTACTTTTGATTACCCGTGATATTATATTTACCATCAACATTTTGAATGAATAGAGAATTTTCGATGTTGTATATCAAGGTAAGGACGTCAAATTCGAAATAAATCCGAAAACATTATTCAAGAAGGGAGTTTATGATAAATGTCAACATGCATCGGTTTAATTGAATTAGAACTGAAAAATATGTTTCTCATTACTTAAAATAAAGGCACAAAGATAGAAAAAATGTAGACAGTACTAGTAACAAAGTGACTTTTTATGTGACACACAGTATATTGTAGAAGGGAGGCGCAAGGAAGGCGACCTCATTGAGATGGTATCATACGGAAGAGGGGCGCAGATTTATGTTGTCCTAATGATCAAGTGGGGACGATTGATCAACAATTGTGGTGATGAGGGAGAGGTGATTAGAAAACGGTGACGTTGTGTTTTGTTTAATGTTAAGTAGAGAAGATAGATTGTGTGGATAGCAGCGTTGCAGATTTTAATATAGGCAAAGCGGTATTTTGTATTTTTTTAGGCGAAAAAGCGGGATTCTGTTCTGTATGTTATCAGAAGTTTTTAAATACTTATCTTATTTTTTTAGCTTAATTTTTTTGTTATTTTTATGTTTACATGATTCAATTAATATAATACCCGTTATTAATGTATCCTAATGAGTATATTACTAATTTAACAATATCTGTCTGATTTAAATTCATATAAGTAGCCATAATGGTCAAATTAAGCCAGAAAAGTGGGACTAAGCTGGACTGAGGGTCTCGCGCGGGACATTTAATATTGATATAAAAATCGGGACGTCCCGCTCAAATCGGGACGTCTGGCAACGTGATAGATACGTTTAATAGATCGGAACTTTTATTTGAATTTTTAATTAGTTGCCTTTTCTTATTGAGCCGAGGTCGAAACCCTATAGGCGCCCTCTTGTTGCTTAATTTGTAGTTTTTAAATATTTTAAGACTGGAGCCCTGGTGCTCTCCTATTTGTATCTCACCCGGTAAAGTAACGAAAGCCTCGTTTCCACATACATATGTATAGACAGAAAAAAACAGTAAATTGCACAACACGCAAGATAATATGTAGTTACAAAGTACAAATGAAAATGTAAATATGTAAGAAAAAATACGTTCCGTTGTGTACATACATAATGAATTTTCAAAATGATTAGATTGATACCGGTTTTTTCTTGCGTTCATACCTTAATATTAAGATTACCAATTATTATGATTTTTTAAGAAATGTCCACATAAACTATTTTATGCGGACATTTCTTACTATTAATTATTATTATATATTACTATTAATTATTGTTACATATAATTAATTGTCTTGCCAAAGATACGAACAAACTATGCTAAAAAGAGTATTACCTATGAAGGAGCACAATTTTTTAATAACTTACCATCCCATATTAAATCTGCTAACCCTTACAATAAGTTTCGATCACAGCTATTTACACGTATTATTCAAAATCAGTATACCTAACTAACATAAAACTAAAACTATTACAACTTGCTCGAAATGTCTATAGAACCATTAAAACTCATACATACATTACCTACCCAACTAAATTCTCGAAAAACTTAACCTAAATTCTTATAACTAATCATACCTATCTACCTGTGGTTAACTAAACATAGCTTAGTTTAAAAATTAAAACTTCTTTTACTTTAATTTTATAATATTTATATTTTTCGGTGACGGTTACATAATATAAGATATATATATAAATGTTATACCTATTCTCATGTAAGTGGCTTTTTACGTCTTTTATGAGAATAAATGATTTGAACTATTATACTAGCAGAGTGGTTTTTACATATTAAAAAAAAAACAACTATATTATGCAGTTTAGCGCGCTACGGCGAAATTTAAATAAGACAAAAGATAATCTTGAATTTATATTTTAAAAACGAAAACATAAAAATGTTATTCTGTGCTTTTCTAACATAGTGCAAACTACCATATTTTTAGATACATTGTACGGTTTGATATAGGTAGTTAACAATGCCGTTAACTTTGTTATATATATATTCTTTTAATAACCACAACGAAATACACTCTCAACTAAAAACAACATTTTATTTTTTAGTTTTGTTAAAATATTCAACCTCGTAGCCCCATACCACCGCAGAGTAAAGTATAATTGGATCTGCTGACTCCTGCAAACATTTTCCATTATAAGCCAAACGTAACGTCGGTTAAGTAACCGTGGTCAGTATTAAGTTCATAAATCACAGTGTCGGGCAAATTGTTATCGAATGAGACAGCCGAGCTGGGGTCGCAGTGACGACCAAGCCGACAGCCTTAGAGGTTACCACAGATAAATTGAAAAATTTGAACAAAGAACAAACTCCCTTAAAAGATCTAATCGCTAGAGAAATTAATTCTAGTGTTGATGTTAAACAAATTGATTATGTTAAGTGTTTAAGTAAAATCATTTGAAACCATAATGCTGCCTATATGTTACATTTTTAAATGTTTTGAATACTTTACGAAAAAGTTTACCATATAATATAATAAATTTCAAAATTATCATTATTGTTAGAACAACAGTAATAATAGCGTCGCACTTGCGATCTATAAAGTCGCCGGTTTGATCCTTATAGATTGCAATACAGACGTGAAATGAAACGAAAATGAAATAAAAACGTTTATTGATAATGTAGACGAATCGATCGTACTTATTATAAGTAAATACAATGATACAAATAGAAAAAGAAAAAAAAATCTTGAATAATTAATTAGTATACATTTCAACAGTCATGTTATTAAATAGAATTTAAATCTACCAATGTGGCATGTGATAGTCGCGTACTATAAATATAATCAGAATCAACCAGCGTTTGCTGGGATTCGGTCAGAAGCATAGAACGCGTCGCGAGCCTCGCCTTGCAAGGACGACCGGACCCTATCCTAGCTTCCTAGGAGTTTTTCTCTATCTACCTACGTTGTGACACCCGGAGAAGAAAGACTATAAGAAACTCCGAGATCATTCTTTTGTCTTTTTTTAAAGTCTGATTAATAATTTGTACATCTTTTAAAAACATTTTTAGTTTCTAGGTTAGTGATCCCCACACATCGATATGTAGGTACTCGCAGCAGGATATTGTGACGGAAACCATGAAACCTTTAAGTAAGTATCGAGTATAGGGAGCGCTCATCTAGATTTACATTTCTTTTTTTTTACAATTGGAACATACCTACAGTCTGATCAGTTGTCTTACATGTAGATTAACAATTACTAATTTATAAATGACATAGAATAGACTTTTAATTTAGTTGCAAATTCGGTGTGATAGCTAAAAGGTGCCAGTCTGCCGCAAATACGTAACCGATGGACTCATCCGCCAAACATCTCCATCCTCCATTTATTCTTTGATATTGTAAAGCTGTTACTCTACAAGTGGGCTCACGTCTGTATTGCAATCTATATATTTATCAATCTACACAAGCATTTTAGCTTAGCACGTAGGGTTAACAAGAATACTAACTTTACTAGTGTGAAAAACCACTGCTAGTTACCTTTTTAAAAGAAAAAATGAAACAGCAACGTTTTACTGTGGCTCTGTCTAAAATTACATTTATCTAGGTATAGACAAACAGCGGTGTAAGATATTAAGATATGTAGATTTCCAGCGCTGTAAGTGAAGTTATTTTGAATTTCTGTTTAAAGTGGTTTTTCATCATCATCATCAGCCCGTATAACGTCCAATGCTAAACATGGGCCTCCTCCCGAGGGAGGGTTTTTTTCATAATCACCACGGGCAGCAGCGTTTACTTGTGTGTTGTATATATATATATATATGATCCTGACCGATTTCGGCCACAGCGACTTGGATCTTCCTATTGAGAGCATCGCTGGTGTGCCCTCTGGTGACTGATATACCAAATGTTTGCAGTGAAAGTTTGTTTACATTCCCTGCAAGTCAACACCCCTCCGATATAATTATATTGGTTGGCCGCGGGTGGTCGGGCCTTAAGCTCATCTCGTTTAGCATCGAGCTCTTCTTTACGTTGTCTTTTAAACGCAGACACCTTAGTGCTCACGGTATGCCTCCACAGTGACCGGTCTCCTGCCATTGTCTCCCATTGTGACGTCTCTAGCTCACATCGCTTCATGTGACGCTTAAGCACATCTTTGTACCGAAGGAGTTGGCCGCCTTGTTTCCGCTTGCCATCCTGCAGTTCTGAGTAGAACATGGCCAGCCCATCGCAGCTGCCGCCGCATTATATAGGCCTCTATTCCACTGACATTAGCTCGCCGTAATACTTCCGTGTTACGAACACGGTTTCCTTGTGTGTTGTAACACACAAGGAAACGCTGCTGCCCGTTCCCTGGTATACGATTGTTATAGATGATGTTAAAACAATCGGGACCAACGGCTTAAAGTGCTTTCCGAGGCACGGAAGGTAGTCCCTCAGCCAACCACACAAGGAAAGAAATCTTAGAATGTACAAAAAGATTTTTCTTTTCCGACGTGGGGACCGTACCCACGACCTCCGAGATTTAAAGCGAGCCAAATACCGCTACACCACGGAGTTTGTTTTTCATATCAACTTTATAACGGAAAATATAAAACTCCAACCATGCAATATTCGTAAACAGGGACACGAAGTTTTCGTTTCACGTATGCCTCTCAAGCGAACTTAATTAGTATTATAATCGAGCCAGGGAATCTTCAGAGTAAAGTCCTTAGAAGTTTTAAATTCACTTTATTAACACTTCACAATCCACAAATTACAATGCTTGTGCACTCAATAACGGCCAAAGATTAACTGTCACGTTGCCACACAAATCACAAAGGTAGACTCCCGTTATACAATTATATCTCCTTAAGAGGGTAGGGTAGAAATCATATTGAGAACTATTTATTAAGTGTTAATACAAAAAATAGCTAACAGTCGGCCTTTCCTGACAATTTCACGTCTCGTGAAGGAAAGAAAAACTAAATATATGTATATTATATATCAAATTTGTCACTTATACAATATAATTGATAATATCTATAAATTATTTAATCTATTCACTTGAAATAATTATAATTAATTACTGTAAATATAATTATTTTGAAAACAATATTTTGTAAATCTGATTCAACATTATTTTTATGATATGATACTATTTTCAACATTATTATAACGAACATATAAATCAATAACATGAGTATAACTTATTTATGTTTATCTGCTTAATATTAATCTAAAACTAGTAAGAAAGTATCAGATACATCATCTGATACCATCCTGCTTTATAACAGTTTGTAACTAAGTGTCATTGTAGCCTCTACATAACTACAACAACATCAACACTGAAGCCCCTTCATGTCTCCAGTGTTGCTACATTACTAAAGGTGTTATTGTAGCCTCTACATATCTACAACAACATCAACACTGAAGCCCCTTCATGTCTCCAGTGTTGCTACATTACTAAAGGTGTTATTGTAGCCTCTACATATCTACAACAACATCAACACTGAAGCCCCTTCATGTCTCCAGTGTTGCTTCATTACTAAAAGGTGTTATTGCAGCCTCTACATATCTACAATAACAGCTTACTGTGCCTCACCACTGAAATCTCTTCATATTTTCAGTGGCTTTGACCATGACAAACAATTTTTTTATACCACTACTTTTATAAAAAACGACAATAATATGTTTACATTGTTAAAATTATTATTTAGAATGCATGCATAGTGTTAGTTATAAATACAATTATGTTTATTCTGACTGACACTGATCATCATCATTAGTATCGGACTTATAATTTAATTCATTCTCAGATTCTTCAATGCATCTATTAAATACTAGCCATGGGTGCATCTTGTCGACAGAAAAGACACCCTGAAAGGGTCGATTACCTTTACGAGATAATGGAGTGTCCTCTACCATGTAACGATCGTTGTCAAGGACTTTGATTACGCGATATGGACCTCGAATCTTAGGAACTAGTTTCCTACTTTGGCCACTAGAAGGAATATCCCTTTCCAACCTAACTAAGTCGCCTATTTTGTAATAAACTCTTTTTCTATGTCGGTCATAATTATCTTTCTGTTTAGCCTGATTCCTAGCAATGTGATCTGACACCTCGCTTCGTATGGATTCGGTTACATTTTCCGCATGTGTTTCATTATTTTGGATATTCAATGAAAGAGACGAATCATTAGCGCCGACTAAATTAATGCCAAATAATGCTTGAACCGGTGTTTTACCAATACCCTTATTAAAAGTATTATTAATACCCCATTGAACTTCGGAAACTGACTCATCCCATAATTTTTCGGGTTTATTAAAGTTCTTGGCACTGAGAGAAGCGAGGACAGTTCTATTATATCTCTCTATCTGCCCATTAGCTCGCGGGGTAGCAACCGCATTTAAAATGTGCTTAATACCCAACGAACTAAGATATTCCTGGAACTTTTTGGAAGTAAAAGATGTACCCCTATCGGATATTAATCTTTCTGGAACGCCAAATGTATGGAAATAACTTTTGAGTGCTTTTATACTGTGACTACTTTTAGTACTTTTAACTGGTTCAATAATTAAATATTTGGTAAACGCGTCTATGATTAAAAGAAGATAGGAATTCTTTTTCTTACTACGAACAAAAGGACCAAGATGATCAATATGTAGGGTATGGAATGGACGGTCAACTTTTGGAATAGGATGCAACTCCCCCGACTTTTTCCCACCGGGGGTTTTAGTATGAGCACACTCTAGACATGAATCAACATATTTTTTTATAAATCGCCGCATTTTAGCGAACCAGTATTGACTTTTGATCTTTTCATAGGTTTTTTCAAAACCAAAATGTCCTAGCGAATCGTGATTTGCTCGAAGTAAGTGCCACCGTACTCCTTTAGGGACCACCCATCGATCTCCCTCAGTTGTCTTCCGATACAGCAACCCTCGTTTAACTAAATAATTCTTTTTAATTTCGACAACATTGTCAGTATCTTTATCTTTTAAAATAGTAATAATTCTTTGTAACTCAGAATCATTCTGCTGGCTAGTAGTTAACCAATTTACATCAATTAGTCTAACTTCTGCATTTTCATGGTGCTGTATAGGATTGCGACTGAGAGCATCCACATGGGACATATTAGAACCTGACTTATACACAATATCAAAATCATATTCTTGTAAGACATTCCACCATCTCGCAACCCGAGGTAACATGTCTTTTTTTTCAAATGTAGCCCGCACAGAGTTACAATCCGTGACTATCGTGAATTTCAGTCCTAATAAGTACACTCGAAATTGTTGTAATGAACTCACTACGGCTAAGGTTTCGAGATCATAAGACGTGAATCGAGCTTCCTCAGGGGAGGTCTGCCGACTGTAATACGCTACAGCATTGAACGGCGAATCTCTATTAGGTCTTTGCATCAATATGCCAGCAATACCCAACTTTGACGCATCTGTATGAACTTGGGTTTCAAAAGAAGGATTATAGAACGATAATGTGGGACGTTTTGTTAATTCCCGTTTTAAAGTAAGAAAAGCCTCTTCTTCGACATTTCCCCAATGCCAGAGGGAATCTTTTTTTAATAATCGCGTTAATGGTTTGGCAATTGTAGAAAACCCTCTAATAAAACGACGGAAAAAACTCGCCAAACCAATAAACTGACGAACTCTATGTTGGTCAGTGGGACAGGGGAATTTTTCTACTGCCTCTATTTTTTTCTTCCCAGGCCTGACCCCACTTTCATTGACTTCAAAACCCAGATAATCTATAGACCGCCTAAAGAAGTTGCATTTTGATAAGTTCAACGTTATTCCTGAGGCTCGGAATAGATCTAGTGTGCTACGTAATTTTTCAAAACCTTCACCGATAGTTTTGGACGGGATAATTACATCATCCATATAAGCGAATGCATTTTTGAATCGTGCATTACCTAGAATATTATTTATGGCGCGCTGAAAAATTGATGGGGCGTTAGCCAGACCAAAAGGCATCCGGTTAAACTCGAAATGTCCGTCAGGTGTTACAAACGCTGTCAAATGTTTGGATGCTTCTGACATGGGTATTTGATAATACCCAGAAGCGAGATCCAATGTCGTATAATATCTATACCCTGACAAGTTGTCTAGTTGGTCGTCAATCCGCGGCAAAGGGTAATGCTCTTTAACAGTTTTTTTATTCAATGATCTGAAATCTATGCACAGTCTATAATCACCCGTTTTTTTCTTAACTAACAGTATTGGTGAGGCGTAGTTTGATGTCGAAGGTCGAATTATTCCGGAATCATCTAATTCTTTAATCATTCCTCTAACTACCTCGCGTTCCGAATGAGCTAACCTATAAGGTCTATATACAACAGGAGTAGGGTCATTTAATTTTATTTCCATTTCAATACCCTTTATGCGACCCAATTCTTGGCTTGTAAAAGCAAAACAATCTCTATACTTATTTAATAAGTTGGTCAGCAACTCCCTTTCTGTACTTTCCAACTCTGCGTCAATTTTAATCAACGTATCGTCAATTTCTAATTTAGATAATGTATGGTTATGATCTAAAATCCTATTAACGTGATAGAATTGTAAAACTGATAAAGGAGTAGCACGTACCAATAAGGTATTCTTATTTAAAACAAATCCTGATGTATTTAGACCTTTCAAAACTACCTGACCTAATCCGTCGGATAATCTAACTATACTCTGAATAATTTCGTACTCTTTGCATGGTTTATAATTAAGGCTGGATTCTATTAATATATCTCCACTATGTTTAGGATCAGAGTAAATATCAATACAGGTGTACCCGTTAATCGTTACATCATTTAATATCCTCAAGAATACTTTCTTATTCATTAACGCTGACTTATCAGTAAGCTTTAATTTATCATTAGTTTTAAAAACAATAATATGATCTTGTTCAGAAAAAGTCTGTCCCAATAAGAGCGGCACTTGGAGTAAGTGGTCAGGTACTATGAGGACTGGTACTGTTGCCTTAACGGAGTCTACTTCAATTTGAACGTCACATTTTCCTAGGCAATTAACTGTGGAATCGCCAAAACCACGCAAAACAGGTAAATCATTTATTGACCAAGTGATCGTCAAAGCTCGCGCAGCAGATTCTTTCATCATAGAGCACTGACTACCAAAGTCAATAAAACAATCAAAAGTCAAACCGTTCACGAGGGCCAATTTAAAATACTTTAAGTCATTGTCTTGTTCTTTAGAAATGCGTAAAACCGTTTTCGTAGTAGTGTCAGATTTTTGGAAACAACTATCAACAAGATGCCCCACTTTATTACAGCCTGTGCAACGTCTGATTGCTTTCTTACACTTAAAATATGGGTGGCCCTCTTCGCCACAATTATAACATTTAGCTCTAAATTCCATTGTACTAGTTGCACCCTTAATTGCCCTACCATTTCGCCTATCCGACATGCCTGCTTGCGGTAACGCTTTTTCAACTCTTTTGTTAATTTTAACACCCTTTAAGTAAACTAATAATTTATTAAGATCTGAATACTGTGCTGCTTCTGCGCTAGTTCTTATGGATCGGTCTTCTATTCCAAACAGTACGCAGTCGATAGCATTTTTTCCAATTATATTACATCTGTTTAACAACACCATTTTTTCATAAAAGTATTCTTCTAACGACTCTCCAAAGCGCGCTTTACAAGCAAGCATATCGGTTAGTAATTGAGCGTAATTTTCATCACTTGGAAACGCAGAACGTAGTTGAATTTGCCATTCAGACCATGAAAACTTTAGACTAGGAAGCCCTTGGTACCATTTTTGTGCCAACCCTACCAATTTTGGTAACGCATAATGAATTGTCTGTGTCTCTGACCAATTATATATTTGAGCACATTCGTTAACTTTTAATAACCATATTTCCACAGTTTGGTTACGCTTTGAGGGATCAAATTCAGGAATGACATTCAAAACGGGATAACGTTCATTACTATTTCCGTCAGTTTTCATAGTCTGAACTAGGTCTTTCAAAGTTTGTAAAAGTGTATTATTTGCAATGGAAGCACCGGCCTCAGTTGAATTATTGCGAGGCTCCGATGAACCAGTGATCATTGGACATGGAGATTGTTCACTAACCTGCTGGGCATCATCAACGTTACCATGCCGTCTTCTGTCATTCGTACTGCTGCCACCATGGCTACGCCGCGCGCTGCTGCATCGTAGACGACTGCGACTACGCCGAGCATCGCTGCGGCTATGTTGCTCACCACCGCGGCTGCGCCGCGTACCACCGTGGCTGCGGCGCTCACTACTGCGGCTGCAGCGCTCGCCACCGCGGCTGCGCCGCTCACCACTGCGACTGCGCCGCTCACGGGCGCGACTGCGACGTGCACCACTCCAGCTGCGCCGCTCAGCCAGGTAGCTGCGCCGCCTACCGCCGCGGCTGGACCGTTCACCGCCCCGGCTGCGTCGCTCTTCACCGCGGCTGCGCCGCTCACCACTGCGGCTGCGCCGCTCGCCACTGCGACTAGGCCGCTCACCATTGCGGCTTCTCCGTACACCGCTGCGGCTGCGCCGCTCCACACTGCGGCTTCTCCGTACACCGCTGCGACTGCGCCGCTCCACACTGCGGCTGCGCCGCTCGCTATTGCGGCTGGGCCGCTCACCACTGCGGCTGTACCGCACACTCCGCCTCGTTTGCTTAAGCTCGTGAATCTCTTCCATTCTAAGAGTTGCTGAAATTTAAAAATATACAAACAAGTAACTGTAATCAATAAAATACCCAAGAAGGGAATACCTATAGTAGTATTGCTGTTGACCTTGTGAAGTTACTGCACTATTGAATAAAAAGGATCTTAACTCCGTTTGTCCAAACTTAAAAACTTAAACCTTAAAAGGAAGTAGATACCTCGTCTGTTAGGCGCCTTTTGTAAGCCGTTATATTATTTAATTAAAATTTAAAACAATATAAATAATCGTTTTATTTTTAAGTATCACCGCTCAGTACAACTTGTAACTATATATTTTTACCTTAAGTAGTTCTAACAAAGAAGAAAAGTAACAGCAAGAAGAAAAAAAAAAAAAAATCTTAATCATGTAACTAATCTGTACCCAATACAAAGTATCAACTGAATCAAAATTATATTCATTTTATGTAGTATCTAAATTGAACACAATTGCAAGGTAAGAAAATAAAATAATCAAAGCTGCTTTGCAAAAACTAACAAACCGTTAAAATAACGAATAATTTAAATACACAACACGTACCTGTCTTTTTATTCTTGGGCGTAAGGTAACACCAAGATATCAACACTAGGTGCTATCCCACTTCTGAACTATAATCGAGCCAGGGAATCTTCAGAGTAAAGTCCTTAGAAGTTTTAAATTCACTTTATTAACACTTCACAATCCACAAATTACAATGCTTGTGCACTCAATAACGGCCAAAGATTAACTGTCACGTTGCCACACAAATCACAAAGGTAGACTCCCGTTATACAATTATATCTCCTTAAGAGGGTAGGGTAGAAATCATATTGAGAACTATTTATTAAGTGTTAATACAAAAAATAGCTAACAGTATGCTATTCAGCATCTTATTCCATGTCTTTATATTCGAAGTAATTATGTTTACTTTATAATCCAAAAAGAAAATTAGACTTTATCAACAGTTTTATAAGAACATCAAACTGAATATTTTATGACAAATAATGTCCGCGCCACGACGCCCCGCGTTCCTGACGTAAAATTAACTTTTTTTTCATTCCCATTTACGGTTCGCAAAAATATTTTTCAACATATTTTATGGAGTTAATATAGTTCGTTTTTGATGTTGTGTCCGTTTTTATAACTATTTAAATTGCAATGAGTCGAGAAGGGTTATATCTATGGAATTATATACCTAAATACATTCAATTTCTTTAACATTATAATCTGATGTCTGACACAGTGGTATAATCAAAATCCGTGGCGTATAACTCTTGCTTTAAGTCTCGGAGGTCGATCCCCCAGGCGAAAAGAGAATTTTTTGTGTAACATCTAAGATTTCTTTCTAGATTTAGTTGGACTACCTTCCGTGCCTCGGAAAGCACGTTAGCCCCCTTGGTCCCAGACTTAGCAGCTCATGTATATAGACAGTAACAAAAATTCCGTGTTGAGATTCATATCATTGACGATTAGTAAATTTCCGAGTAACCCATTTACATTGGTATCTAAATTAGGAATAAGTTGAAGCTATTAGTAAAACAAATAACTTAACATCCATTAGTAGTACCTACTATTAGGAAACAAATAATTTAGCAATCACAACAAAATGCTTTTAAACTCACGGTTAATCATAGGAACAGTTACTATATAACATTTTGTGATACACTTAGCAAACATACATCATGTATTCTGATTTAGGATTGGTTATACTATCATTAAATCGTACACAAGCAGATAATGTTCTTAATCTATATCTTTATTAATATATAAAGCTGAAGAGTTTGTTTAGTTGCTTGCCCGCGCTAATCTCACGAACTGTTGGTCCGATTTGAAAAGTCCGATTTGAAAAGTTATTTCCGTGTTAGAGTTATATTCAATTACTAGCTTCGCTACCGCGTAGCTCCCGTTCCCGTGGGAATTTCATAATTAAATATAGCCTATGTTACTCAGGGTGAATGTAGCTTTCCAATGGTGAAAGAATTTTTGAAATCGGCACAGTAGTTTTTGAGTTCATTCATATGTTTGTAATGACACACACAAAAATACAAAACTTTCCTTTTTATAATATTAGTTTAGATGAACGGAACGGGAATTACGCAGGTGAAACCGCCGGAAGGTAGTTTTGTTATATTACTGATATTTTTATAACCAATATAAAAAATATATCATGACATTTCTGAATCTAAAGTTATGTGGTTTCATTGGGACTTGCTTGATAACTTAATTTCTTTTATAACAATAAAATAATACGATAACTAAGCAAACCAAAGCATTATTAGGTATTTCTTTATCAACGTCCTACAATAGAATTAACATAATTTTGTACAACTAGAAAATTAGTAAAATTAAATAGCTTGTAGCGAAGTTTAATTAGAATTTCTTTCCTTACGGCCGTGGTTTTTTTTGCTGTTTTCGGACGGACATATTTAGTTTACCACGAAGTTTTCGTTACTTTAGCGGCCATAACTTACGACTGTAGACACGATTAAAGTACGATTAATGTATATAAAAAGAACATACACAAGAAATGTATTTTTTATTCCAATGCAATTAAATATACATATTAATAATTAGTTTCTCACGCGCGGCTCCATCTGCGTAGCACCCGTTCGAGTGAGAACTTCATCATTAAATTTAGCCTATGTTAGATACTTCAGCCAGGCAACCTCCGTAGCGTAACGGTATTTGGCTCGCTTTTAACCTCGGAGGTCGTGGGTTCGATCCCCACTCCGAACACAAAATCTTTCAAAATTAGAAAAATACATATAGGTAAATAGATTATTTAGCGTTACCGTAAGTTACATTATTTTTAACTACATAATAATAATATAGGTAGCAATATAGTTTCAAATGATTTTACTTAAACACATAACATACAATCTCCGTAGCGCAGCGGTATTTGGCTCGCTTTAAATCTCGGAGGTCGTGGGTTCGATCCCCACTCCGGAGAGGAAATCTTTGAGTCAATTCTAAGATTTCTTGCCGGGTCTAGTTGGTTGAGGGACTACCCTTCGTGCCTCGGAAAGCACGTTAAGCCGTTGGTCCCCATTGTTATAACATCATCTATAATAATCGTATATCAAGCAACGGGCAGCAGCGTTTCCTTGTCTGGTACAACATAATACTGTGGTCACCAACCCACCTGCCAAGCATGGTGACTATGGCAAATACCTTCCTTTGGGAGGTGGCCCATGTTCAACAGTGGACGTTACACGGGCTGATGATGATATGATGATGTTAATTCTAGACAACGTAGCTTTCTAGTTGTTAAAGAACTTTTGAAATCAGTTTAGTTGTTCAGGTGTTTATTTAATGCAAACACTTAAGCAATCTAATCTTTCCTCTTTAGGAATAATATCTATATAAATGTATTTAAAAGTGAATCCCTATTTCCCTTGGTCACGGCATCACGCGTGAACGGTTGGACCGACATCGTTAATTATTTTTTTTGTTGTGTTTGTTATTGTCAGAAGAAGGATCTTATGAAAGAAATAATTAAGAAAATTGTGCGCTAAATAAAAAAAAAATAAGAATACTAAACCACCATATTCAATTTTCTAATGTAACCTTGACGGTTTTAACAATATAAACTTTTTTAAATGTAACCTTATGGCGTTTGACCTAACATTGACAGGTACTGCAAATAATGTCAAAGAGGATAAAAAAAAAGATCGATTAACATAGATGCTTCCTTCGATCGGAGTTATGAATACCAATTCGAATTCAATATTCATAGTTAAGACAGAACGGCGTCTGTCGGGTCAGCTAGTTAGTAAAAGAAATATCGTTCTTTACTTTAACAACTCATTTACGTACTGCTCAATATGGGTCTCTCATTGACATATATTTGCAAGTCACGGTTGTTCAGGCATATACATATATTCTCATAATTACCACATTCGCAAGCGGATTCATGATCGCAGTAACATGTTAGGTAACATTGAGCTGATGGATACTGCTGCCCAACCATCAGCTGTTTCTCTTAGTTGCCTATTAGTTGGTCTAAGCCAGAAACACCCTACATTTATTAAATTACCTAGCGACCCGCCCTGGTTTCGCACGGGTGCAATGCTAATGTATTATACAATTCAACCTTCCCCTTAAACCACTTTATCAATTTAAAAAAACCACATCATTTTGATGCGGTTTTGGTTGCGTATTTTTAAAGATCTAAGCATACATGGGACGGACAGACAGCGGGAAGCGACTTTGTTTTATACTATGTAGTGATGAATTTTCGTCGTGACCTTCGCTATGTTTTTTTAAACTATAAGAAATAAAAGATAATGCCAATGTCTTTCATCTCTTTGTTCATAAAGGAATCTCCTAATGCGATGAGAAACGGCAATGCTAATGGCTAATTGAACTGCAATTAATTTTCCAAAAGATACTCCTATATTTTTCATTCATTAGGTACCTACTACTAAGTATTCTGGTATGCCAATGGGTAATTAGACTATTTGGTCTTCAATAAATCTTCATTACAATCGCGGAAGCTTGTCGTGTTTGTGCCTCAGCGAGATTTCGTTTATCAAGCCATTCTTCAGTGGGATGCTTTCGAACATTGTTCTTCAATCCCGCTGATTGTAGCGAAATTGAAGGAGATTATGTTGTTTAATAATTATGTTCTTATTGTTGAATATTATTGCGGGTTTCTGTGAAATGATTATACATCCACCAATATTGATTTCAATGGACATGCGGGAATTTATGAGTGAAAAGATAATTTTGAAAGACATTTTCATTAGCTTCCCGCGTGCGGTTTCATCCACGTAACTCCCGTTTCCGTAGGAACTTCCTAAATAAATGTAGCCTCTAGCTTTGAGATACATGGACAATTTTACACTGAAATCATTTTTAAATTGGACCAGTTCAGTATTACCTCAAAAAAATGCATTCAAGCAAACTAATTCTTCAGAATTGTAAAGATGAGAAAGACAGGATGTCGTTTACTTAAACACATAATAACGTATTGAAATGAAATTTGGCATGTCGATGGTTTATTAACTACCTGGATAATAGAATAAGACTGCCATGGAATCGAAAAAGTGCTGAAATTTGAAGTTAAAATATTAAGATTAACTTAAGAAATTTCAGCACATGTCGAAATTGGAGTTTTCACTTTATCGACTGCTAGGTTGAGGCCGTACGGATACGGCAACAGCGACTCGATACAGATCCTTCCAATAAATCAATGTCGCTTGTCGTTCCGCCGGCCACCGACCTTTTTTTTCATGAGTTTGTTTTCACGAAGTCGCTGTCACGTCGTAATCGCCTAAGTAGTGTGGCCTCCGCCTTATATGTATCTACTAATAGGTGAATAGGGTCTAATAATAAGTGTCGTAATACCACGTACAATTGGACTAGATAGTTATGTTAATACGTTTATTGTTCCCAATATTATCATCACTACGAAGATAATTCTAGACCCAGAAGGACGAATGTACTATCATACTTCAGAAGCATTTGGTCGTAAGTGCCAGTTTACAATAAAGGCACATACGACGAATGATTCTGACGTATAATGGCACATCCGACAATATGCTTCAGAGCTTTAGTATTCTAGACCTCAGGCGCAGTTAGGACAGATGTACTACTTCAGAAGCATTTGGTCGTAAGTGCCAGTTTACGATAAAGGCATAATAATACGTACGACGAATGTTTCTGACGTATGATGGCACATCCGACCTTATGCTCTGAGTTCTAGAATTGGTTTAAAGCGTGGTTGAAATTCTAAGATATGATATGTATACTGCGGTAGACATTTACATTGGTGAATGGATGGTATTAATGAAGATTGATGCATTTGGCTCCGACGAAATGTCCGCAATGTCTAGCTTGCCTTGAATGTGACCTCTGAGCGTCAGCAGTGGAATGGAATTGCTCTATCTAGGTAAGTAAATAGCTAGGTCATTGAGGCCAATTGTCGTCCACGAAATAATACTTAGTAAATAGAAATTTAGTTCAGTGATTATAATGACAACCTCCGTGGCGTAGCGGTATTTGGCTCGCTTTAAAACTCGGAGGTCGTGAGTTCGATCCCCACGCCGGACAGGAAATCTTTGTGTAAATTCTAAGATTTCTTTCCGGGTATGGTTGGTTGAGGGACGACCCTCCGTGCCTCGGAAAGTACGTTAAGCCGTTGGTCTCGATTATTATAAAATTATCTATAATAATTGTAAATCGAGGAATATAGAGGTAGGAACGGGCAGCAGCGTTTCCTTGTGTGGTACAACATAATAGTCACCCGCCTGCCAAGCGTAGTGACTAATGCAAATACCCTCCCCGCGAGGAGGCCCATGTTCAGCAGTCGACGTTATACGGGCTGATGATGATGATTATAATGCAGTAGGTAGAGGTCCCCTTGTTAGATATAAACGTAGTAATACCTACAGATTTCATAAGTTACGGTTTTTGCTGACAATTGGAAAATGCCGTGTGGTTTCCGGCTTAGAATAGACCACCGGAAATGTTGCCATGGGTGTCGTAAGAGGTGATTAAGGGACATAAAGCCGATGGGCAGCCGCATCTATCAGTTTGAAGTTACCTGCCATCTTACTGTGATCAACAATCCGTCTCCATCATGATGGCCGGTCACTAGGCGTATTTAACGTTGAATTTATGCCCAAGAATTGCTTCCCTTCCCTTAAAATGAATTTTTTTCTTGTAGATTACGATGAAAGCAATTGTTTGAGAATAGGAAGCAAATTGAAGAAATAGGGAAGCAATTCTTGGACATAAATTCAACGTTAAATACGCCTAGTGACCGGCCATCCTGATGGAGACAACAATCCGTCTTTCCGTCAGCAGTGGAATGGAATTGCTCTATCTAGGTAAGTAAATAGCTAGGTCATTGAGGCCAATTGTCGTCCACGAAATAATACTTAGTAAATAGAAATTTAGTTCAGTGATTATAATGACAACCTCCGTGGCGTAGCGGTATTTGGCTCGCTTTAAAACTCGGAGGTCGTGAGTTCGATCCCCACGCCGGACAGGAAATCTTTGTGTAAATTCTAAGATTTCTTTCCGGGTATGGTTGGTTGAGGGACGACCCTCCGTGCCTCGGAAAGTACGTTAAGCCGTTGGTCTCGATTATTATAAAATTATCTATAATAATTGTAAATCGAGGAATATAGAGGTAGGAACGGGCAGCAGCGTTTCCTTGTGTGGTACAACATAATAGTCACCCGCCTGCCAAGCGTAGTGACTAATGCAAATACCCTCCCCGCGAGGAGGCCCATGTTCAGCAGTCGACGTTATACGGGCTGATGATGATGATTATAATGCAGTAGGTAGAGGTCCCCTTGTTAGATATAAACGTAGTAATACCTACAGATTTCATAAGTTACGGTTTTTGCTGACAATTGGAAAATGCCGTGTGGTTTCCGGCTTAGAATAGACCACCGGAAATGTTGCCATGGGTGTCGTAAGAGGTGATTAAGGGACATAAAGCCGATGGGCAGCCGCATCTATCAGTTTGAAGTTACCTGCCATCTTACTGTGATCAACAATCCGTCTCCATCATGATGGCCGGTCACTAGGCGTATTTAACGTTGAATTTATGCCCAAGAATTGCTTCCCTTCCCTTAAAATGATTTTTTTTCTTGTAGATTACGATGAAAGCAATTGTTTGAGAATAGGAAGCAAATTGAAGAAATAGGGAAGCAATTCTTGGACATAAATTCAACGTTAAATACGCCTAGTGACCGGCCATCCTGATGGAGACAACAATCCGTCTTCCAAGCGTGGTTATTATGGCAATATCTCTCAACAGCCCTGGCTTGCCAAGGTGGTCTGTTAAGTTAAGGCCCATTTTCAGCAGTAGACGTTACCGGACTGATATAGTACAGTACAATAATATGTTTGATGAAAAAATAATGAATAGTTTAAAACGTACTTATGCAAATACAGCTATAAAGTCGATTCATATTACTTGACCTGAATACCTGGCTCTGAGGCTTCACTAATCTATGACCATAAATAAAACTCGAGCATTATTCCTCCTTGGTATAAACGTCAATGTTTGAAGGATTCCCTCCAGTCATGCGATGTCGAGACTTTTACAAAAAAATTACATACTGTGTAACAAAATTAACTATTTATAATATGAGGAGAAGAAATAAGGTCTTTATATAGATTTCTTCATATGTTTATCGTGTCAACATTGATGTCGGTATAATGTGCCTGTCATTGGTCTACCTGAAGACGGTTTGGGGACAGTAGTATGTGTATAGTATGTACGCATCTAAACGCCGCTGCCTCTGCAATGTGCTATCGAGACACGGAGGGTAGTTCCTCATAGTCGAAGTCATCATTTGTTTAGTTAGTGTATATAACATAATTCAAATGTTTTGAATCATGTTTTTATGATTCGTCTATACCTTTTACTGTCATCAGATCAGGACGTGGCAGCTCTGTGAAGGAAGTCAGTAAAATCCTTTTTTTGTAATGTATATGACGAGGAAGGACGAGCATCGTTGTTTTTAATAAGGTGTGACGTCATCATTGCTGACGTCACATTCATCAGGATGGTTCTCTATCGAGGGTTGTTGATCCATAGTAACAGCAAAACTCCATAATATGGTTTTCAAGTTTTTTTCCAGTAAATTGAGGAGCTCCGTACAGTCCGGCAGCTCGAGCGAAACTGAATTGCAACCGTTGAGGTCTTCCGCGGAGACTCTGGTGAGCCCCCGGGGAAACTGTTCAGGCCTGAAGCCTTTTCAGTGGCGTCAATCGCCACCTGTGACGACAGGTGGGTCGTTGGGTATGGGCCTGAGGGCCCTCGTGGTCGTCCATGTCTTTGTTGGCGCCGCTAGCGAGGTCAAGCCCCTTCAGACGAGTCCGAAGGGGCGACCAACATGCTAGCGGCGCTTGCGTCAAGTCCGGTGTTCGTCGCTCCCTTCAGTGTGTGGCGAGGTCAAGCCCGCCAGGGAAATGTCCCCGGGGGCGACCGTCAGCCGACAGGTGAAGGGAGCGGTAGTCTAGTCTGGGGGGGGCGCAGGAGACCTCTCCGCGCTATTGGTACGCCTCGAGGAGGCACTGCAGGATCAGCTGGGTGGGGTCCCGCTGCTCCTGGAGCGCGATCAGCACCCTCTGGAGGGTACCAATAACGCTGGCCATCTTGGGGTCTCGTGCCGGCTGCTGCTTCGCCTTCGTCCCCTCCGATGGGGCGGCGACCACAGCAGTCGTCGGCTCTATGGGCTTCTGTGTCTGGGCCTTCGCCTTGCGCTTCCGCTGGCGTTTTGTCTTCTTTGAACGCCCCCCTGGGGCGTTGGCGGCAGCCATCAGGGAGGTCGGGGCGTTCCCCTCCTCAACCTGACGGTGGGCAACAGGCCTAACGCCTGTGGTGGTCCTGGCGACAGTCCCGGCCTTCCTATTGCGAGTTTCTCGCCGGAAGACCGGGCACTGGGTGTTATTGGCCGTGTGCGGCCCACCACAGTTGGCGCACGTCGGCGGCTCCTCCCGGGGGCGCGTACAGTCCCGGGCGTTGTGATGCTCGCCGCACCGCACACAAGCAATCGGCCTGTGGCAGTGGTGCGACGAGTGCCGGAACTGTTGGCAGCGGTGGCATTGCGCAGGGCCTTTTTTCCCGCGCCACGCCTCGATTTTCACACCGGGCATACACAGAAGCTCGGTGACTTCGTATATGCCCGGCATGAGGTTTGCAGTCCTCGCCAGCTGCGCGAAGAAAATGCAGCCGGGGCGTCCTTGACGAGCGCGAATTGGTCGGACGAGCTCAGGCTTAAAGCCGAGCTCAGTCAGTTCGCGCTCGATCTCCTCCGGCTGGGTGTTGACGGGTAGCCCTCGGATGGCCACCTTCAAACTCCGCTCGTCGGGAAGGGTGTAGGAGAACCAAGGGGTCTCCGCTTGGTCCAGCGTGTACAAGTACCGCTGGACGTAGCGGTACTCCTCCTCGGTCCTCGGGATGAATCGCACACCCCTCCCATACGGGCGTGCGTTCGGGGTGTGGCCGAGGGCTTTCTTCATCTCCCTGAGATGTCGCGGCCAATCCGGGAGTTTCTCCACCACAAAGGGTGGGAACCTGCGACCGGTTGGCTTCAGGGAGGCGTCGGTGGTGGTGGTGGCAGCGGCGGGGACGGCGTCGAGGCGTGGCGAGGCCTGCATCGATGCACGCGGCGAGGGGCGCGGCGATGTGCGCGGCGATGCCGCCATGGCGGCGTATGAGGGGCCCTCCTCCATGGGGGACCCTTCCGGTATTTGGGGACCGGGGAGGACGAACGGGGGCGTCCTCTCCAGGTCGACCCGTTTGAAGGGTTGCGGCGGGGAAGGAAACCTTCCCGGCGCAACGGATGTCGGCGGCGCGGGGCAGCGAGATGGGATTTGATTCCTCGCCTTCGGCGCCCTCTGTTGCAGAGGCGCAGGCGGGGGTGGCTGTCGAGTCGCAGGCGGGCGCTCCCTCTTAGAGGCCGCCCTGCTTTGCGGCACGGGGGTCAGTAGAAGCGTGGGCGTCGCGGTGCGGGTAGCCGGCGGTGTAGCCGCCTTCGCCTTAGGCGCCCTCTGTGGGAGTGGCGCAGGCGGGGCAGGCTTCTTCGCCGGTGGCTCCCTCTTGACGGCCGCCTTGCTCTGCGGCACGGGGGTCAGGGGGAGGGTGGGCAGTCCGCGCGGTGTTTGCGCGGGCGGCAATATGTCCGTCCAGTCCGGCCAGTATGGCCGGGCCGGAGCGGTTCGCTGGGTCCCGGATGGTCCGGGGGGGGGCGGCTGCGGGTGGGGGAGGGTCGCATGGTGGCCCTCCCCCGCTCCTGGTGGTGATGCCGGCGACTCCGGCAGGGGCGATTCGGGCGGCGTGGTCCGGTGGGTCGCCCGATCGGCGGCCACCGCTCGGTCCATCATGGACCTAACGGCGGCCGGCGTCGATCGAGAGAACACTCGCCGTCTCACGCCGGACGTAGGCGGAGGTTGGGGCCGGGTGGCCCGACGCGCGGCTGATGGGGGCGGTTGCCCCGACATCGTGCCGGGTTTCTTCCCCTTGGGGGGGGGAGGGTGCGCAGCGCGTGCCTCGGGGAGTGCCCCGGCTACAGAGCACCCACTGCACCGAACCTCCGGGGCTTGCCGCTGGTGGCAGACCGGAGGCCGATACAGCAGTGTGCCCCGCTTTCCGGGGGGCCGAAGCTACGCGTTGAGGTGCGCAGGGGGGGCGGGGCTCTTCAGCCCGCGGGATTCGGGGGGGCGCGCGTCACGCGACCGCCACCCGACGCTCCCGGCACTGTTGTGGCGGGTTTGTCGGGGAAGTTCTTGTTTCCGCCGGTAGGCGGCAGAGGTGCGGTCCGTGCGTAGGCAGGTGTTTCTTGCTTGACGGCGTGATGATCTCTAAATCATGCATTGATTCACAATTTATTTATTTTGATGAGACGAGTAATTGTATTTATGTGTTTATCATTAATGAAGTGTTGTTGCTATGCTTATTTTATGTGGTTGCGCCGATATATATAGTATAAACCTCATTCTTAGGTAAGTTGTGGTTAACCTGGGCTGATGAAGAAGGTTTCGAGAACTCATGAGGTGGAAAGGGGAAGGACTGGCAGGATGTGAGTGCTGTGCACCGAACAACATCAGGTGTATTATGGTAATTTAGTTAGTAAAAAAGTACATTTAAATATGTTCAGTTATTATTGTTATACCGTGGATATATTATAATGTACCTTTCCCGTCTTCGCGTCTATTCGTGTCAGAAATGGCAAGGCAATTTGAATATTTTCCAAATTCCATATACATTTATTTGTCATTAGTGATCGAAAATTGAAATTTTCGTAAATTATCTACATAATATATGAATATTGTGAGTAAAATTTATGCTATTTTAAAAAAAACTTTATGCTATTTTAAAAAAAACTTTGTGCTATTTTAAAAAAAACTAGTTATATTATGCCACGGCCTATTATTTAAACGGGCTAGCGGTATCTACTAATAAGCCTCGTAGATATTTTCTATTGGAGATAAAGCTATAGAGCAAGCGTATCGCTGCGGCCCGTTGTGTCGATTGTAAGCAGGTTTAAAGTACTTTTACAGTAAAAATACATAATTCATTCATTATAATTCCGTAAGTAAATTTTGCAATTAAGTGCTGAACACATAATAATTATCAAAACATATAACACATGATTGACAAATACGATTGGTAATAAATATACCTAATGATTCTTATTTAGTGTGGTTTCTGAGGCGTGGCCTTAGAAGGCACACTAAGTAATTGATCCCAATTGTCATACATAGTACCATCTATGACAATAATTGCGTGCCAGGAAAGGGGATTTAATGCTTAAGATCAACAGCCATAATATCAGTAGTTAAAACATCAACACCGTAAGACCCACGATTCAAAGTCTCAACACTTCAGAATGTCAGTAGCTTAGTAAGTCAACAGTTTACCAGACCAAAGTTTAAAATCTCAACTACCTACTAGTTTCTAGTTTTACATTAAAAGAAATGTTTCTGGTCGCATGGTCGCCGTTCTAATCTAACCTAACCTACTTTTCTAGTTCTCGGTCAGGTATACTTTCCAAGTTGAGATTTTTAACGTTGGTCTGGTGAACTGTTGACTTACTAAGCTGCTGTCATTCTGAAGTGTTGAGATTTTGAATCATTGGTCTTACGGTGTTGATGTTTTAACTGCTGATATTATGGCTGTTGATCTTAAGTATGCATCCTCAGGAAAAGGGGCAGCAGCGTTGACGTTTTTTATTACAAAATACCGTGGTCGGCAAAATATATGGCAAAATCCCATTTGTTGTACATTTTAGGTACTATTAAGAATACGATTACAAACATTTCGTAAAAAGTTTGGATAAAAATATTTTCACAAAATAACTGAGGGCGAATGTTTATTCATTTATATTAAACTTTTACACAATTTGGACTTAATGCGAAGGCATTCTTTGCCAGTCTACCTTATGGTGATGCAGATAAAAACATGGTAAAGTCAACAAAAGAGATAGGTTTACACCGTCAATATGTTATAATGTAAATAAATATGTTATTGTCAGTACAACAGCCGGTTATTCTTTATGGGCAAAGAGTTCGCTGCTAGCTGTGTTCAAATATACATAATAGTTAAGTCTTCACATAAACGTGTACATATAAATTTAAAATGCGTTTTACGGGGTGTAAACCTATCTCTTTTGCTGACTGTACATGGTGCACTTAAGAAGATTATGAGAATATGATTATTTTATCATGAATCGCCAAATTGTATGTACCCCATTTGGCAATTCATTCCTTATCTAAGAACGACTTGACCAATTCGGCTGATTATTTTTATTGTGTATCAAATAATTATAGGGATAAGGTTTATACAACAGATAGGTTTAGAAATGTACTCGGAATATGACAAAATTTTTAACGGGCGACGCTGACCACCACCAGCTTGTACTTATATAAATAAAGTTGTATGTATATAAAAACATAAATAAACAAATACTACCATCTTATATGTTTGCCTTATATACCATAGGTAAACAAATGTGATTCTGTCAAAGATTTTACCAAATACTCTCGAGCTTTTATTTAGAAAGTATAACGACTGTTTGCCATCCTGATTTCAAGCGGAAGAGAGTTTCAAAGAAGGTTAAACGATGTAGGAAGAGTGCAGGAAGACACTATGACGAAATTCCGACCGATAAATAAGAATACTAAAAAGCAAAATAAATGTAAATATTGTTTTAACAATTACTTAGGAACCGAGACTGACTGACACAACCCATAAACATCCCACTACTGGGCACGGGTCTCCTCCAAAATAGTGGAGGGAAATTAGCCTACTATACACCACGCTGGACAGATGGTTTGGGATAGGGTTTAGTTTTGAATTTTCCTTTTCTGGCAGTGATCTTGTTTGCTTAAACTTACTTCCTCAGTCGCCTTTTACGACACCCTCGGAATGAAATGGGGTAGAGACATTATGTATTCTTGATCCGTCACTACACGGAAGGCACCGAGACATTTGTAATTATTTTGTTAAAACAGGTCTATCGCAGAAATGAAAAAAATGTTACTAACTTCAATTTTTTATAACTTTATTTATCTTTGGATCGTGAAAATAATTGGGATCAACCCTTTTTATCAGATGGATATATGTGCAAGATCGCACAACCTTTTTATATTTTGTCTATGTTTTATTCTATTTACTTGTCACCTTTGATATCATATATATTTATTACACTAATGTCTAACATTTATAAAATTTTAAACCGACTGAGCAAAACACTTGATGAAAACTAACCGAAAGAACAAGCTGGCTTTAGGAAAAGCTTCTCCACGATAGATCGCCTTCACACAGTCAAGCAAATTATGGAAAAATACAATGAGTATAACAAACCGCTATATATGGCTTTTATCGATTATTCTAAGGCATTTGACAGCATTAGCCACACATACATATGGAAAAGCTTACGAAACCAGGGAATCCCGTCAGTGTACATAAACATCATTAAAAACATTTACTCCAACAGTAAGGCAAGAGTACAACTGGAAACCTTGGGTGAAACATTCCAAGTAAAAAGAGGCGTCAGACAGGGCGACCCGATGTCCCCAAAGCTGTTCTCGGCGGTGCTGGAAAACATATTTCGAAAGCTAACCTGGGACCAACATGGATTAAATATAGATGGCCAAAAATTAAACCATCTTAGATTCGCTGACGATATTGTTTTGTTTGAAGAACAACCGGGGATCCTAGAAAAAAATATACAAGATCTAAATAAAGAGAGCGAGATAGTGGGTTTATCTATCAATATAAACAAAACGAAGCTATTAACGAATTCCATCAAATATGAAATAAAAATTAACAACCAACCTGTTGAATATGTAGATGAATATATCTATTTAGGACAAATTATCTCACATACAGACACAACTACAAAAGAAATCAAAAGACGAATAGCTAACGGACGGAAAAGATATTGGTCACTGAAAGAGATCATGAAATTCACAGATCTTAGTATTGGTATCAGAAGGCTTCTTCTTTAATACCTGTATTCTTCCATGTATTACATACGGGTGTAAAACCTGGGCTCTTACGAAACATCACAGAAACATGCTGGAACACTGCCAAAGAGCTATGGAACGAAGTATGATAGGTATAAAGAAACAAGATAAGATACGAAACACCGACATAAGAAGTAAGACAAAAGTCACAGACGTACTTACTAGAATAGATAGTTTGAAATGGAGATGGACTGGACACATGCTGCGCGATACACAAGAGAAGTGGAGCAAGATCATAGCAAACTAGTACCCTAGAGATGGGAGAAGGAATAAAGGAAGACGAAACAAGAAATGGGAAGACGAAATGGAGAAGGGTTGCTAGAGACAGAGTACAATGGAAATTGTTAGAGGAGGCCTTTGCCAAGAGGCACACTGAACTCAGAGATTTTCTATAACTAAAGAGACAACCACAATACTAAGAAAGAAGTAAGCAGTTCAGGATAAGAGGCTTATTATTATTACACTTTTGTTTCCGTGAGCTATACAACTCTTTATTGATACATTCCGTAATAGATATAAGTGCTTTTGCCTTGACTACAAGTGACAAAAGTCACTTTACCAATTTTCTTTTTTGTAGATAAAGACGCGCCCTTTTCAGCCTAATTCGGGATCAACCAAGGATACCTGGTGTAAAAGTAGATAGTAACCGCCATGCAAGTCTCTTTCAAATACCAAGTCTTCAGATGTTTGTATTGTTTATATATCATCAGTGTATGTGACTAAAACACACTAGATCGTTTTAAATGTACCCGTAACGTAGAAATACCATTTAAAGCCGAGCAAGCGTAGATTCAATCCCAAAACAAATGTATGTGTCTCGCACAGGTTTGCTCCGAGAGGAAATGGGCTTGGCATTTGATGTCACCTGACCACAGAGGTCGGCTGTGAAATAGTCAACGTTGCGCTGACGAAACACAGAACTGCAGCTATTTTAAACCTACATGTATTAATCAAAATGAAACGCCAAAATTTATGTTCGCGCATAACTTGAGACAGACTTGACAAATTTCGTTAATTCTGTTTTTATTATGTTTGTAATTATGGGGACAAGGTTTGCTACGGAGCTGGCACAAATAGCTAGTTGATATATACGTATATAAATCCCGCGAAATAACATGACACCTGACTCGAATGTGTTTTGTTTAAAGAAGGTACTGAGTACTGAGATAATTGAATTTAGTCGCAACCAAATTATATAACTGGTATCACCGCCCTCTGCACTAGTGTACAAATAAAGATATTATTACTAGCTACGCCCCGCAGTTTTATCTGTGACAAAAAGTATATCATGCAATAGTAACCGCTAAATAAACTAAGACCATCGGGACTTACGTTACGTTTTGTTAAATTTATCGAATACGATTGCGTAGTAATCTTGTTGTCACTTTTCACCAAACTTTATGGTGTCTAAATATTTAAAACTTTCGCTGTTATTCGTACACATTATAAACAATGTCTTAACCGGTAAACGCTAGCTATATTGATAAATAAGCCGTCAAGTGCAGATTTTACCCGTTTCTGCACCAGTTACTGTTGGGGTCTAATCATAAAATTACCCTCGCCATCGGTTGTTCAGAGCCAAAGACCAAGACCGACCGGTGCTCTATCGCGCATTTCGTTTGTTTTAAACTATTAAAATTTAATAACGCTCTGTTCTTTTTATATCCAGTAAAAGAGTTAAATATTGAAAATATTAAATCGTCAGGTCATCTCAAAAAAGTGCCTATGTTAATATATACCTTGAAATACTAAATATTGTTTTATATTTGTGTTCAGGAGGCGAGAAAAATGAAAATAGTATTTATTTAATTATTTATTTCAGAAATCAACGTTTTTCTTAGTCACATAGTGATTCGGCAAAAAGGTAACAGATTATAACTTATAACAATAGCGTCACAAGAAATTAGACAAATACTAAAGAGTTCGCAACAATCTGTTCGGTACTTTTCGAAGAATTCAAACAATCAAGTACTGCTTCTTTACACTATCTTCTTTTTGTCTTGTTATTATTTTTCTAAGTATATTTGTCGTTTTATGCACAAAAATATCGATGACAGCAATTTACAGTACACCAGATATAAAAGGCGGTAACTAGTACAGGGGGAACCAGTATCAAGACAAGTTTAACCGTGACGGGAACTCATTAAAAACTGTCAGTTGGATGAAGCTTCAAAGACGTAGGTATGTTAGTCAAAGCCAAAAGGAAATAAAGATTGCTAAGCAAATTGGGAATCATGTAAAACCTCTGAAAAGCAAAGCATACAAATTGCTTTACGCAAAAATATGCCGTAAGATGGTTTTTTTCGTGATAATTATAAATAAAGTCATCTATAATTAAGTCTTTGTTCATAGATAGCACTACTTGTCGTATTCTTTATTCATAGAAATCGATTCACAGAAATCGATTTTTGGAGAAGTAACTACTAATACTTATTGAATTAATAAATTTCGCATTTCCGGCACTGGCAGATATTAGTTTATTTCTTGCGAAATTTATTAATGAAAACTAAATGAGAAAATTTAAAAACTGACATAGCACATAAAGTCAACTGATCAAGTTTTTGTAGATATTTGTAATATTACATTTGTTTTTGAATGGTATTAGCAATTAATTGTTATAAGAATCCTTTGACGTAACTCCATTGTTAAGTGTTGAAGATTCATGATCAGCTTGGTACGAGGGTTCGTACTATGTAGTATGTATGCTTGTTTCCCGATATTAGGTATATCGGGAACATCAGGTCATAAATTCTGTCACATGTTTAATATAAAATAATTGAAACAAGTTTATTCATTATGTAACCATTTATATACCAACATGAACTTAACAAAACATAGATTCTTATGACACTAAAGTTTATTCAAAATGACCTCCGTGATTTTGAATACAGGCCTTCAATCTGCGCGGCCAGTCGTCTATCGCAGCACGAACGAGGTCCATGTCAATATCGGCGGCTGCCTTAATCAAGGATGTCTTGAGTGACTCCAAATTGGGATGAGGCTTTGAGCACGCCTTTTCCTCCAAGTGTTGCCACATCTTGTAATCTAACGGATTCAAATCTGGACTGGAGGAGGGCCAGTCTTCGTGCCGGAAGAAGTCGATTTCACGCGCCGCCAGCCAGTCTTGTGTGCTCTTCGCTCTATGAGCTGGCGCCAAATTTTGTTGGAATACCCAGTGCCTGTTATTGAAAATGGTATGAGAAACGGGTTCCACAAGGTTCGTCAGGACTGTATTTAGATACACAGCTGCATTCGTTTTTACACCTTTCTCACAAAAATGTACCACTGTTAAGCCCCAATAAGAAACTCCCAACCATACCATGAGCGAGGATGGAAAATGACCTCGTTGGACAGGCGGAATACGGTTGCTCGCTTCTTCACTACTGTGTGCGTACACCTTATCATTTTGTTTGTTGTAGCTCTCTTCTACGGTAAAAATTTTTTCATCCGAAAAAAGAATTTCCCGATATTTTTTTCCCGCGTACCGCTTACACAAAGCGCGGCATCTCTTCAGTCTCAGGTCCATTAGACGAGCATTCAAACGATGTCCTGTTTTTCTTCGATATGCCCGAAGCCCTAAGTCTTCATTTAACACCGTAACACCTTTTCACCGTGGTTCTGCTTAACCCCATCTGAAGGGCCAACAGTTTCTGCTTACGTTTGGGATTTCTTCGAATTCGCGCCTTCACAGCTTTTATCACTGCTGGAGTCCTAACAGACCGAGGGCGACCACTTCTTGACCTGTCATCTACACTAGAGTCTTCAATGTATCGTTTGATGGTGCGATAAACGAATCTTTTGGTTATATTCAAATTTTTCAGTATGTCAAAAATTTTAATTGGCGCGTAACCGCAACGATGCAACGCAATAACTGCAACACGGTCTTCTTTAAACGTCACTCCATATTTAAAAGTGAGTAAAATTCTAAAAAGTATACATTTTTATCTTCATGAACAATTCGAAATTCGAATTCTATAAACTTTTTTGTGGCCAGCATTCTAAAAGAAAAGTTTTTACTGTGTGACAATACTTATGACCTGACTAGGTAGAATCGTCAAACATGATGGTTTAAGGTGCCTTTAGGGATTAACTACGGTACGAGATTAATAATTTTATGTAACTATACCATTAGTTCTTTTTATTTTTGATATTTAACGTAAAATCAGAACATTTAGAAATGCAAATCTGGTTTTTCGGTGTACAGTAATTATCCTCAATAATGGTGATTCGACGAGTTAACCCGCTTCATTTTCCCGTAATCTGCGAGAAATCTCAGATATTACCAATGATTGATAAACACATATGTAGATATAGAGACACGAATAGCTCATTACGTCAAAATTGCTGTCATTTTACTATCTGTGGCGGCGGCGGAGCGTTAATAAAGGACATGACAAAGTTGATACAATGCGCCGGTGACGAAGCGGCTTTGGGGCTATCACGCGATCACTAGCATTTCTGTTAATAGCACCCAAATGCCCCCAATCTTTTATTAAGCCTGTGGTACAAATGTAAACGCTGGTTCATTGTTTGTATTTCATTAAAGCAATTAAATTGCGCGGGAAAAATTTACGTTAAAAATTGGAAGCCTTCATTTGGACGCTCCAATTAATTGTTTTTTTTTTTACTTAAAAGTACAAAGGTAATTTATGTTGTCAATTTGTTGTTGTGATTTAAAAAACTAATTTTATTAATCAATTTGATTGTCTCAATTGAAACACTTTGTGCATAGTTTTTAAAATGTTTACCTACATATATTTGTTTAGTATGTTTATAGAAATGAAAGTTTAAAGAGAAAGTAGTCTCAAACAATGACAGCCATGTTGTAAATTTACTGATACCATTTATCGTTTTAGTTCCGGAATTAATGGATTTTCTTAGTTGTGTTTTATTAGCTGTAGGGCTTAGAATATACCAACCCATATCTTCCCATGTTTGTCACCTGGTGGATGGGTACCTAGGAGCATTTATCAGCTCACCTCTTCGTCTTACTACGATCACCAATCCGCCTGCCAAGCGTGGTGATTATGGCAATATCCCTCAATGACCCTAGCTAGTCAAAGTCTGTTTAAAGGAGGGTACTGTTCAGCATAGGACGTAAACGGTTAGAGAACGTTTTTATTTTTTTATTGCAATCTGTCGATTTATTCTGCCGTTTCTGCCAGTGTCATAATCTGATAAAGTTAAAAGTAAAAGTTTTTGACAATGATAAGCTAATTTAGTTGACGGTCTAATATTGTTCTTAATCGACATTATGAAAATACTAAAAATTCCCTCGCGTAAATCCTGTTCTACATAATTAAATAGCCATTTCTATTCTTATATATATATATATATATATATATATATCTATTTCTATTTAGTCTATAGTCTTCCTCGGTAAATAAGCTAACTAACACTGAAACAATTATTCAAATCGGACCAGTACTTCCTGAGATTAGTGCGTTCAAACAAACTGTTTAGCTAATATATTAGTATAAGATAACTCATACGGCACTAAAAATCGTTTTCTGATAATAAATAACGTTTCGGATAAAACTGTATTCAGCTTTTTTTATCGCTAACTATTTATAATGTTATCAAATTTATAACATCTCAATTTAAACTATAAAACACGTATCCACACATTGTACTACGCCGTAATATTCTTTCACAAAAAAAATTACAATAGTTGTATGACGTCAGTAGTTCACAACTTGCGGCACCCCAAACAGAGGGTCAGCAACAGCAGGGGTCCGATGACAACCCCAAATAGAAAGGGCCCTCCCAGAAAGCGTCCCTTTCACACGAGCACCATAGAATTCCGCTCAGACGCGTTTCGAGACCATACGTTTATAGTACGTATTTTCACTTCAATAGTTTTATTTTGTCTTGTGTTTCTTAAGAAATAAGACTCGTTACACGGATGGGAGATCTTATTGAAGTTTTGTTGGGATTTTGATGCGCAGATTTACGAAGTCCGCAATTCTGTAGAACGAAAAGCTTTCTGAAAGCAAACAGGGAAGTTCTGTTTCAACCACATTTTGTTATTTTATGTACATATGTTTCAAGTTTCTATAGTGTATTGGAACTTAATTTAATGCTTGTTTGAGTTCGATAAGTAGATATGACGTATTATTGAAAATGTATTATTTATAGTGCTCGTTATGTATTGGTCGATGAATTATTTTAATTAATAAATATTAACGTAAACGTAATTTATTATTTAAAAAAATAATAAATTACGTAAAAGAAGTATACTATGGGTAATATATAAATAAATCAAGATAATGTTTAAATTATAATTGATGTTATGCATGATTGATGATTTTGTTGTTGATTATTATAATTATTTGTTGTTCAAATGTTATATATATTTGCTACACCCTAACAGCGTTCATGTTCGATACCAATATTTGTAACGAACACCTTTTGAAACACATGAAAACAATAAAGAACTTACTTACTTACAACATTAAGACATAATATAAAATAGTTACGGAAAACTCACAGAAAATAAACTAAGTAATGGGTAACATGCATTGAAATTTACTGATATTTTATGGACATAATAAATTTCATAGACTGTTTGATGGTTTATCAGAGATGGTTTATCACTATACATTTAAAATTTATACTACCAACAATAAACCAGTATTAGATTTATTCCTAAATTTACACATTAGGTTTGGTTACTAATAAATTATATTTAATCTTATGTTACGAGTTAAACACAAGATATTTAGTATAGCGTGCTAGGAATACATTATGTCTACGACCATCGTGCGAAAGCCGCACGTGGAACTGACGGGATGAATGTTGTGGCTGCGAGTACTGTCCAGTGTCATACATACAAGATTAAATATTATTATTTTATAGTATAACTTAGCTTACCACGCGCGGTTCCACCCGCGTAACTCCCGTTCCCGTGGGAACATCATAATTAAATATAGCATATATTAATCAGTGATAATGTAGCATTCAAATGGGGAAAGAATTTTAAAATCGGTATTTTTTGAGCCAATTCGTTACAAACATACTTACATACAAATCTTTCCTCTTTATAATATAAGTATCTATAGATTATTAAAACCTCTACCAATATGATAAATGTAAATGTTAGTTTGTTTGATACACTTTCATGCGAAAACTACTTAGCCGATCATCATGAAACTTCGTACCAAATTCTTGAAAGTATTAGAAGTAATATAGGGACATTGGCTATGTAGAGGAACGGTTGGTGGTGTTCCTCCACAGAAAATGAAGATCTTCTTTGCCGGGCGAGGTGGCATGCTCGGCGGTCGACGGCCATTTGTTACTGTTCGAAACTTGTATATGTTCGAATTGGCTTGCGAACTTGTATTGCGCGATACAGGTTAGTTAGGATGCTAGGTGGTAGATGGCGCTGCTCGTCTTCAAGTAGTTTATGTGCGGCTCCTGTAGATGTCGCTACAGTTTCAATGCGAGCTAAACCGGGGGTAAAAGCTAGTAATATTATACAGAGGAAAGATTTGTATTTTTGTATGTATGTTTATTATGAATAAACACAAAAAATATTGGACGAATTTCAATAATTCAAGAGTAACATATAACATTAACATATTTAATTATGAATATTCCCAAGGGAACGGGACATATGCACGCGGGAAGCTAGTTGCTTGTAAAGAGAAAGGAAAATAATTTAGTGTCGATATGCTTTTATTTATAATGTAAGATTGGCAAACAAGACTATGACTCGCTTGATGGTAAGCTGTTTCAGTAGCCTACGTACGATTGCAATACAAGAGGCGATTTATATGCTTTGACCTTATCCCCCCACATTAGTTCTAGCAGTAGAACAACATTAAATTGTAACATTTTTTTATTCCACTGATCCATCATCATTGTAATCATCAGTCCGTATAACGTCCACAAAAGAACATCCTCCCGAAAGAGGGTTTGCATTTTATCATATAGGCGGGTTGATGGCAGCAGTATTATTATGTAACACAAGTAAATGCTGCTGCCCGTTTCCTGGTATACCTAAGTACACTTATTATAGATGATGTTATAAAAATCGAGACCAACGACTAAACGTGCTTTCCGAGGCACGCAGAGTAGTCCCTCAACCAACCAGACCGGGAAATAAATATTAGATTTATTGAGCCATTAATACTTATACATTACAATGCTAGATTCCATCGCCCATATTCACCTGCGTTGCTTCCGTTCCCGTGGGAACTTCAACGTTAAATATAACCTATGGTACTTTTGGATAACGTAGCTAATGGTGAAATCATTTTAACCAGTTGTTGCAAGTGTGAGTGGCACAGGCGGAAGGGGAAGACTCGACGAACGTTCTCTGACCCAATCGGAGACATCCTCGCAAAAGGTCAAAGAAGATCCACCCTAAACCGACGTGCTTGTATGAAGAATGTTATGAGAGTGAATGAAGAGAAAGATGTGGGTAGGGATCGTAGCAAGTGGAGGTCCATTGTCTTTGCTTACCCCGCTGGGAAACGGGCGTGAGCTTATGTATGTATGTATGTTAAAATTCTTTCACGTACGTTCAAGCCAACAAACGAACATTATAAAACGAAATAACTTTTTAAGTATAGATTATAAAATAGTTGCGCCCCGCGGTGTTATTCGCGTTACTCTGCCCCTGTGGGTCGAAGCGTGATTTTTTGTAGTCTATATTATGTTAATAGAGCTTATTAATCTTATTATCTACCCCTTGCAAAATTTCCGCAAAATCCATTTAGTTTTTGCGTGAAAGAGTAACAAACATATATCTATACTCTTACGAACTTTCGCGTTTATAATATTAGTAGGTATAGGTATCGATCGTTACCGAACAGGCGAAAAAACACGATTAATCATGTTACATAACAGTAAGTAGTGAGTGAAAGTCAATTTAAAACCTTTTCAAAAGCACTTCCATTCTACTAAACATGTCAAAGACACATGTTACGTTTGTAAAAGCCGAACGTGAAAGATCGGATTTAATACAATCCGCTTTGCATCGGTTGCCTTGTGAAACATACTATGTATATGTCGTGTAAAAGTTTGTACAAAAGGCATAACTTATAAGCCTGTCACTGAATTGATAACGGAAATTTAAGCACAGTTAAAAGAAATATCAAACTAGTTTTTTTTTTTTAAGCTGGCCCTTTTTTTTGTCCGGGGGAAAATGCATTTACGCATTCCCACCGCCGCGGCAGCTTATTCCCGCGCTGGCGGTGGGATATGTGGGACTCGCCCTCTCCACAGCGTGGTATGCTTACTCATACCACGAGGAGAGGACCCTACACCGCTAAAACACCCCGGACACTCCTTCGATCCGCCGGGTACTCATAAGCAATCCGGCCCAAAACTAGTTGGCCTGACAAGACTTTGTCCTGTCTTTACTATAAGGCGTGATATAACTTTTATTTTTTATTTTACTTTTAATATAAGGCGTGATAACTCTGATCTTATCGCGATGTGCACTAAGAGCAGCACGCATTCAGTCAATGTTATGCCAAACGCCATAAGATTACATTCACAGGGTTCCTTGTGGACTTCGGAACCCTAAAAAACTTTGCTTGAAAATAATATAAGTTAGGTATTTCAAACTATTTAGTTTATTTTTATTAAATAGTTTATGTTAGTTTATTATTATTATAAGTTTATGTTGTGTTTATGTTGTCAACATTACTGTATATTCGTGTTATATGTCGAATAAAATGGGCTTCAGTAGCTCTTTATCAAAATTAATTAAAAGTGTTGCTATAATCATAACAATACTTGGTGATGCTATAATTACAACAATAATATAAATAAACCTCATATTAATCTATTGGTTAATATATACCTATTGCCTATATTTTTATGAATACTATGAATTGTATATATAATATCATCTATCTATATAATAAAGAGGAAAGATATGTAAGTATGTTTGTAACGAATAGGCTCAAAAATACGGGACCGATTTTAAAAGTTCTTTCACCATTTGAATGCTACATTATCACTGATTAATATAGGCTATATTTAATTATGAAGTTCCCACGGGAGCGGGAGTTATACGGGTGAAACCGCGCGCGGGAAGCTAGTATAAAAATATTTATTTATGTGTCATTACAAATATGTAACGAGTCATTATTGACTGACTGACTGACACTGAATTTAATTTAAAACAAAAGAATATTCGTTTGAATAAAAATGTAATTATTCGAAATTCAACGTATTCAAATTGTTTTTCTTTCGCATTTTACCATGCTAGTGCGTCGGCCAGTGATGTATGGAGCGTTCGTTTCGCGACGTGGGCGAGCGGGGAGCGGGGGCTGACGTCACTCGCGCCTGCGCACTACACAACTCCTTTATACACAGAGTAGCTGACGTAGACAGATAAGAGAAAAGAAAAAGATATCGTTTTTTTTTATTAAAGCTTGTGCTGATAAAAAGTTAATCATTATTTATTACTTTAATATTACTATTGCTATTGCTTATTCAACATAATTATATTTATACTTTATATAAAAATATTAATTTCATTGATTTACACTACGTGGCTAAAACATTTTAAATATTATTTTGGGCAAAAAAATATGGAAGTGAACGATAACGTAACAAAATCATGTAATTTCCATTGTATTTAAATAAGAGTACAGCTAAACATTACGGCAGAACATTAAATAGCGTATACTGAATGATACGCAAGTGCGACGTATCCATAAAATGTTAATGTTAGTTCAATTATAATAAAACAAAATATATGTTACAAACTGAATGAACTTGAAAATTATTGGTGATAATACATGAACCTCGACAGATCATGTTATAATATATATATAAACGTATGTAACTTTGTATACGTTTACAAGTTATAAATAAACTTCAATTAATTAAACACAAAACAAAAATGTTAAGCTATTCTATGTCAAATGTCACCTAGAACGGTGTGACGTGAACCGTATACCGTGCGGCAAAGGAAAACCTATCTCTGTGCAGCAAATAACCTGTATACGGCAATCCGCGTTCGTGTCGGCAGCAGAACGGCCAGTCGAGTCGGTCGCGCGTGCTACGTACTACGCGGCTACGACCCGTAGTTTACTAACTACGCCGCTACGTCGGTGTGAAATCGAAATTATTCTTGTGACTGTGACGATTAATATTAAATTTAATTGGAATTATATTTAGTGCTTTGGCTAGCGTGTGCGTTCCAGTAACTTTACTCCAGTGGTGAATTTATTCTACGCGAATATAAGGTAGGTGTATATTGGATAACGAGATATGAATAGGTATTGAGGACTCGGATGCGAGTGGTTTGCTGTAATGTCAAGGACACGAATATTGATCATGTACCAGATGCTAAAAGTAAATCTAGGTACCAACTTTGTTTACATATCTTTGTTTATATTATTTTGGTACCCACCTTCTTCGGTGAACATTGGTAATAAGTGGACACGAATTTACTCGAGCCTACCTTTATTGATGGTATATATATATTAAACACGCGTTTGAAATGCCAAAAGGGAATTAAATAAATGAGCTTTTTGAAGAGGCCGTTATAAGCAATATAAAACAAAGGGATCGTCCAGAGGGTTCGGAATAATTTATAAGGATAGGTACCACCTTGCGTTACAAGTTTCACGAATTAGATAATTATGTTTTAAATAGTTATGGATACGTTTCATAGTAAATTATTTAATTGAAATTAATAATAAAGGTACGAATTAATTATGTTATTTATTACTACGCATTACGGTTACGGTTAAGTTTGAAAACCTAATTTATACGGAAATTACTTGGTTCTGAACAAAATAACTAATAAAATAAGGGGTACGAGCATTGTGCCGCTTATAAATAGTTTGTCGTTAACATAACAAATGAATGTTTATGGGGTCACAATAATCTTTTCCTTTGTTGTGTTATATCCACATTTCCTACGTTCAATTTGGTTAATAATTCTATTGTTGATGGCCTCTGTGACCGAGTGGCTTAGCAAGTACTATTGTACTTGTAAGTCTCGGCTTCAATTCCGAAACCCCGAAAATGTTCGTGTAATAATGGACATTTGTTTCCAGATTTAATTGATTGATGGTTTCTTGGGAGGGTCTACTAAGTTGCTGTTTTGGCTTTTAAGGGAAACCTTACCTAATATTGTTCAACAACGACTCAATATTAGTAGACATTGTGACGTTTTTGAACTAATTTAGGTTAACGTATCGCCGTCTTTTACACATAGTTAGCATATTCTTTCTAGAAAATGATGGGGGAATTTGCTAGCAATCAATAAATTTCTTTGCAGTTCAATTTGAAAATATCATTGCCCCAACTTTCGACAAACTCCGTAGCGTAGCGGTATTAGGCTCGCTTTCAATCTCGGAGGTCGTGGGTTCAATCCCCACGCCGGACAGGAAATCTTTTGTAAATTCTAAGATTTCTTTCCGAGTCTGGTTGGTTGAGGGACTACCCTCCGTGCCTCCGACATCACGTTAAGCCATTGGTCCAGATTGTTTAAATATCATCTATAATAATCGTATTTCAAGAACGGGCAGAAGCGTTTCCTGGTACAACATAATACTGCGGTCAGCAACCCGCCTGCCAAGCGTGGTGACTATGGCAAATACTCTCCCTCGGGAGGAGGCCTATGTTTAGCAGTGGACGTTATGCGGGCCGATGATGATGATGATGAACTTTCAATAGAGCAAATTGAAATGTTTAAATATACCTTACATCATTAAGACTAAAGCGAACAGACACTTTCTAGGCAAGCATGTATCATCTTAGGCCTTATCTTCGAGCTTCGAACTTATCAAGCGAGATTATGGTCAAACGTAAGCCTATATTTAATTTAAAAAAACACCTTTTTGAACATGTCAGTAACGGCGAATATTTCTCCTCCTGGTAATCGGTTCAAGACCCGCTGTATGACTTTTTTATATCATTATGGATATTTATGACTAGGGACCGGATTATATGCATTTGCATATTTGCATATGCATTGGCATATTTAAGACATTCTCAACGGTACTATCATATTTTACCTAATATCGAGTTATAATGCATATTATCGGTATATTTACAATATTTTTTCCAGTGCAGTGCAGTCATCCTGCGTTCCGATATTCGATAAAAGTGATAATATCGCGAATTAAACCAAATTATAGTCACAAAATAAAATATACATTAATAACAATATAATGATATACATTTATAAAATAATAAAAATAATAATAATGTCACCTAATAAACTGTGAACTGTAATGTGTCACATCTATGGTCACTAGAGTTGCCCAACTATCGATAGTTTCGCTATCGATAGGTGACCTCGAAAAATAGTAACAATATCGATAGTGCTATCGATAGTATCGATACTATCGATATCACAAATTAACTAATACTATTGATTGGAAGCAATAGTATCGATAGTATCGATACTATTACATTAGAATACTATCGATAGTATCGATAGTATCAATATTTTTAAAGTAATACTATCGATACTATCGATAGTATCGATAGTATCGTTGCATTAAATGATCAAAACTATCAATAGTTTGTAAAGCTATCGATACTATCGAAGACCAACCCATTTTTAGGAGCAATACTATCGATACTATCGATAGTATTGCTCCTAAACACATATTGGTTCTCGATAGTATCGATACTATCACTAATATCGATACTATCGATAGACTATCGATACTATTGATATGACGTCAACTATCGATAGACTATCGATAGTCTATCGATAGTCGACTATCGATAGGCAACACTAATGGTCACCTATTCAAGGATAATTTATTAATTGTGTGCTGATTTTGAAATGAAATTAAATTTAAACTAACTTTTCTTCTTTTTTAAGGACTGAATTGATTGATTGAATTAAAACTTATCATTTAATTTTGCATATTCTGCCAATTTTCAAGCATTTTTCATGCATATAACAAGCTTTTTATGTTGCAAATAATCCGGTCTCTATTTATGACACTTAAGCACGATATGCGGTTGATTCCAATTGGTATAACATCATCTATGACAATCATATACCAGGTTATGGGGTCGCAGTTGTTACCTGTAGGGACATAGATATATTTTCTCATAAAAAAGGTATAAAGATGACGATTTACAATAGTGAAATATAAGTAGCATGTTGATTTAACGCTTAAATCAGTCAGGACTTAAATGGAAAGTTTTGGGGGACAGCTATAATTTTACAATAAATTCACCATTGCCTTTTAAGCGACGCTGACTGTCTGTCAGATATAAAACTAAGTGACTAAGGCTGCCTGTCCACCGGAGCGGAGCGAGGTAATGGAGCGGAGAAACGGAGAAATATTAACCAATAGGATTTCACAAAATCTCCGCTCCTGCAATTCTATTGGTTAATATTTCTCTGTTTCTCCGCTCCGCTACCTCGCTCCGCTCCGGTGGACAGGCAGCCTTAGTCTCGCTGTGTCACGGACCGCTGAGGACAACTGGTTATCAACCAAATTGTATGAATTTTAACTATGATTTATGATCGCTTCTGACAATGATAGCAGGTTTATAACCCGTGTCACAGTACCTATCTAAGGTTATAGAATGAACATTCTAGAAGTATATTTATACTACAACTGAAAAATAGACTTTGTATCCAATTTTAGCCATCGATGAAACAACATTATAGGATTATACTAGAATGGTATAATGGTTGCTTCAAATTCGGATGATAAGATAAGAATCTTTTCAGAAGTGTAGAAATTCTAAAAGTGGCCACATCACCTAATGTTTTTCTATTGCTGATAGTGGCAGACGAGCTGACGGTCTACTTAATGGTAAATGATACCTGGACATCGGCAATGGAAGGAATCTTAGACAGAGGCATATCGGGAAGTTAAAGCTCTTTTAAAATTAGGCTATGACTAATTTCAAAGATGAGCCATCAATAAAACAAGGTAATTGCACCATACTAGTGTACGTAGTTTAGTGGCGTCCGTTTCAAAAAAATATTACAGCTGACATTTAGGTATTGGTGCGATTCACCAACATTACACCGGACGTAAAGGATCGTAGACATTATCGACGGTGTTACGCGAAAGTTACAGTAGCTAATCCTTACTAATAAAAACTCTGTCTGTCTGTCTGTCTGTCTGTTACGCAATCACGCCTTAACTACTGAAGCGATTTAAATGAAATTTGGTACAGATATAGTCTAGAGCCTGAGAAAGAACATAGGCTATATTTTATTATGAATTTCCCACGGGAACGGGAGTTACGCGGTTGAAACCGCGCGCGGGAAGCTAGTAAGGTATAATTTCATCTGTCAAGAAATATTTTCGTTATAATTGTTTTAAGGGCAAAATATAAATAACTACATTTGATTTTAAACCTTATTAGCTACAGGCAGTATCACCGACGATGTCGTGTGATGTTAAAAAAATAATGCGTTTTAATCTGAGCGTGCTTCATATTCGTGAATTGTAGGTATGTTTGTCAAGTCCCCTGTGACACAAGGATTTATTTCCCTGGTGAGAGATTTGTCTTTTTATTAACACAGGAAATATTAATAGCAGGCAGGTGTGAGCGTGAGTATTGGTGGTAATTATATCAATGTGTGTGTGTGTGTTTTTGTTAATATGTATGATTATCCTCCATGACTGAAATGGGGGACCAGATCAGCTGTGGGATTGACAGCTTTTTGTGTTCTCCAGAAATCCTTTCAATACAGACATTATTATTATGCAGGACCAAGCAGATCATAATCCAAAAGATATTAATTGAATGGACTTCAAATAACAAATAAAGAGAATTGGAGTCGAAGTAATGCAATAGAAATTATTATTAGGTATTTGGCTGCCGTGTTCATTAAGGTTTCAGTTGAGTAGCCAAATGAGCGTAGAATGTTTAAGATCTACTTCTGCACTGCTACAATAATGTTCTTATGTCCGACTTCGGTCAAGCTCAATGGAGGTTGGCCATCTGTATAACACAAATTCAAGTGCAAAAGTATGTGCGCAATTACAGGTGCATTATGTATTCAAGATTATTTAGGCAACAGTGAATCACCATCAAGATCCTAATTTCTTTCTAGTGCACTGATTTGTCTACAGAAAATTGTAGGAAAAAATTTTTTTGCCCGATCTCAATAATTACAGACTAATATATTATGTGTAGGTTATTTCGTTCACCTATAATACCTTACATGGTAAAAAATATCTATTAAGATACTCAGTTTATATCTTCTATCGATACAAACAAGATGGTTATGGTACCATATGGCAGCTTAATAAAATATTTAGTAGAGTTATTTCAGTTAGTATAATATTACAAAACAAATTACTTTTTCACGTCCTATTGTCTTATAAGGAACAATTAACACTGACAGAGATATCTGTCACTCTGCTATATTAACCCTCAATCCGCATCGGACGTCCTAGGACCCGCCGGTAGTGGGGATGTTTATTTATAACTCGTCGGCATTGGGACGCTCCGGGACTTATAGGGACCGCATAAAGCAAGGTCTTTTTGAATTGGTAATTGATTAAATGGACGTATGAATTGTAAAATATAAGCTTGGATTTATGTATTCGTTTATCCATTAGGTATCCAAATCAATATATGTAGACTAAGCCATATCCATTAGTGATTGGGTGATTTATTCATTAGTGATTTCAATGTTCGGGTTATTAATTTCAATGTAGGCGAAGGTTTTTCTATGTGTGTTAAATGTTTTAATGAATTCCGATACTAATGATTCTTATATAGGTAAAAGAACGTAGACAAATCAATTAATAAGTATGAATCAATATATTTTGTATCGAATAGTATTAAATTAATGTAGAATGTATGAATACAGATATGAGACATACGAGTGCCATAGGCTTGTAATTTTAAAGTGGATCTGTACATAGGAAGGTGATCGTTGTATATTATGCCAAAAAAGTGCATTACAAACAATGCCTATGAATGGAGGACTTATTAAAAATAGTGATTTATCTGATAGGTTTTGATTTAATACATCCATACATATCATTAACCTTAATCCTTTCGTCATAACCATCTTTCCTGAACCATAAAAAATGCCGGGAACGTGCTTTCCCATACCATCCAATATTTATCCACACACACAGCTTAGCTCTTAGAATATTCTTTCCGCTCACATAATATCGATAATACTTACATCTATATAATATACTTGTGTATACCACGCGGTTGCCTGGCTGTAGTATAGCAAGGTTGAAGCTATCTATCAGTGGTCGATCACATTTGCATACTGCCTTCATGTACACGCTATTGTGGCTTGTACGATGGAAAATGGATACACGGTTTAAATTTTATGCTATACGCGTTAGGTGTGATAGAATGTAGTTAACGGGTATTAGAAGAGCTGGTGGTAGTGAAGGGTTATAAATTATAAAAATAGTTAAATTCTGTTACAGTGTCATTAGGAAATGTATAATGTGAGTAAAATAAGTTAAAAGAAAAGCTGAACCTGGATCACAGCAAATTCAAAATTAAGATTCTTGGTTGGTAAGTACTTGTATCTATTTATGAACTGACAATACTTTGGCAAGTAATCTATATCTATATTAATCTATACTATGTATACTTACTTATATTATAAAGAGGACAAGTTTGGATTTTTGTATGTTTATTTAGAATAAACTCAAAAACTAATGAACGGACTTCGATAATTCTTTCACCATTAGACTGCTACATTGTCCCTGAGTAACAAAGGCTATAAAAGTCCACCCGTGCAAAGCCGTGGTGGAACGCTAGTTTTTAATAAAATTACATAATACCTCAAGCTACCTTGTGCTTAAATATCTATTCATAAATAAAAAAGTTATACAGTTTTAAAGGACAGACTTTTACTTTGTATTCCTAGCAAACATTGTGACGAATATGACAATTTATACACAAAATGTTTGTATACTTGTTGAGTATATGACAATGTTGTATTTCATTAATTTCTGGGTTAACTCCAACTTCATAGGATATCTTTCCTAAAGTGCCCCCTTATATGGAAAATTCGCTTGTAATTTAAAGGTTTGAGTATCACATAAAAACACTTCGTGCCTGACTTGACGAGCATTCTCCAGTTGTGTAACATTTCAAATACGATTTTAAATGTTTTGTCCCATTACTGCGTCCCTAACTTGTTGGTCCCAATTGTTATAAAATCATTTAGCAACATTCTAGAGAACGGGCAGTAGTAATAATACTGCGGTCACCAACCCACTTGATAACCGAGATGTCTATAGCCCTTCCCTCAGGAGGAGACCCATTTGACATTATCCGAGCTGATGATGACTTGACTGACGAGCATTCGATTAGTTCATAAATTCGCCTAGTTCTGATGTAGTACCTACTCGACTTTGTAATAGTTGCAGGGGACACTCCAGGTGAACCTCTACATTAGTTTACTTACATATTGCAAACGTACTTTCATAAATTCAATCTAACTACCTACTACCTGCTACAATAAATATAAAAATAAAGTACCTACGATACTAAATATATTTCCAAGTAGGTAACCTATATTATTGGCCACCACATTATGACCGTCTTTATAGCGTACGGATCCGTTGGTAGTAATATTTCATTCGCTGAATTACTGTAACGGCACTACACCTCACTGCATGACTAAGAAGAATAAAAGTTTAAGTATCTTATGAATACAAGAAAAACATATGTAATGCTTTTTTATGAAAAATATTTGATTATTTATGTAGTAATAGTTCTGTGATCTATAGCGAAACAAAATATTTGTTTTTGTTTTTTAATTTCAGACATTTGTTTTACTTATTAAAGGTCATATTGACAGCTGTAGGTACTTGATGAAATGTGTTACAGCTGAAGAAATCTGAAGAATTTATTGCTTGATCGCGCAAAGCTCAGGAACTAGGACCGATAAAAAAATAAATTAGTGTAATTTTAAAGTTAATTATGAAGTTAAAGTTAAAATTAATACCCATAAGTCGCGAAAAACTATAGGCTATAGTTAATTATGAAATTCTTGCTGGAACGGGAGTTAATAAGCACGCGGGTAGCTAGTTATTCCATAATTACTGTTGTAATTTAATTTACATTCAAGTATTATTTTGTTATTATTGTACTAATTACAAAAATAAACTATTGTATTTGATAGTTGACAGATTAATATCAATTGTAGCAAATCGTTGGATTCTCATACTAGCTTTTAAATTTCGGACCTTATAGAGTTAACTATATTACGAAGTTCCATATTTTAATCGTTGCCTGATAATTACGAATGCAACAAAAAAGGTAACTGTCAAATGGGTGTTTAAGAACACATTTAGGTATTATTTTATTTAATTTAAATAGACGAAAACATTGTCACAGTTTAAGAAATGATAAATAATATATTCGTTCGTATATTTAAACTCTGTGAGCACCTGAACTTGCGAACTAAAGAATAAACGCGCAGCGCTGGCTAAAAAGATAAAAAAAACATAGGTTTTCCATTCAAAGTAAGACGGGGAGAATTTTTTACGAAGAAAATTCTACAATGACGATTATATATGCACGTAAAACGTGGGTAATGGGAGCGTTTCTTTTACATAAAGCTTTGCATAGATTTTTTTTGCTCTCTAACATTTCGTTTTTAAACCTAAGGTACGCTAGAATAATGTCTCGCCGTATAAACGTGATGTGAGCTGCTTTAAATAAAGGAAAAAATAACGGGAGAATCTTGTAATACTGGCTATGTTTTCCTCGCTGTATTACTGAGTTAAGTTGAAAAATATTTTTATATTAAGCAAAGCTTTCCGGGTATGTACAAAGAAATTTACTCAGAATTTGTAAAAGATAATGATGCATTCTTCATTTGAAGACGATTTAAATATTTATTCTGTTATACAAAATTGATAGATGATGTAATGTAGGATTAGTGATTATAAATAACGAGGCATCAAAATCGAATTAGATATACACTTTATATAATACCTTCATAAAATATATTAACCCCTTTAATATATTATTGTTGCGTATGCACTGTATGTTATAACAATAATTATATAAAACCATAATACATAAATATTTAAAAAAAATCCAGGAAGGTTGGCAGCATTGCCTCGTTGTATAGTAATGCTTATTTTTTTAAAGATAATTTGGTCAACCTTCTGAGGGTCTCGACAAAATGCGACTGCAGCGGAGATCCCTTGTAGAAAATCGCTAACGCAAATGTTATGTTATGGTACTTGAAATTTGGGCTATTTACGGTTTAGGTAGTCGCGACTCCTTGCGTACCAGGTTTAAAGAGATTAATATACTTACCGTTCCCTCTGAGTCCATATACTAAAATATCATTATTGTAAAAAAAAAAAATATAGATCAATATATTCTTATGAATATCACTTTTTATGCTATATTGATCTATATTTTTTATTATGTTTATTTCTCGTGTTAACATTATGTTAACACGAGAAATAAACATAAAATTGCCATACCCGGTTTTAGAGTAAGTAGAACCAATAAATCATTTATGGGAAATTGTATTAGGTTTTATAACAAACCCCCTAGTCATGAAACTGATTTGCCTGATCCAACTTTTAAAGTATATATTAAACGTGTCCGCATATCTAAAGGCTATTATAGCATTAAGGACTATATTGAGGATAAAGACGTTTGGCTTCATAAACCTGCTTGCGTAACACTTCCTAGAGACCCTGCATCCAAATAAAATAGTAGTAAGCATAATAGTGTGATGTTCTGTGAACTATCTGTAATTGACCTACTTACATATATTATATTCATAGATCGCTAGTTCTGTCTCAAATTCGTTTATTTTTCTATTAGTTTAAAAACACAATAAACAAATATTACAAAGACAACCGTTTGGGCAAATAATGTGTGTGCCAATAAATAGTTAAAGTAACTGGACCAAAACCTACGTTCTGCCCATTTGAGTATGTTTCGCCGGACCGTCTCATGTGGGTCGTGTTAAAACCGGCAGTAGAATAACCCACTGAGTTTCTTTCGCCGGATCTTCTCAGTTGGGGCGTATTGGATCCGGCGGTAGCATTAAAGCGCGTCCGTCGTTATATACTCATGGTCCACCTAAATAATGACAATTGTTCGAACCTGATATAGACAGAACAAGCTATTTGACACAATATAGTTAAATAATATATTAAGACGTTAAGACTAAAATATAATTAAAATTATAACTTAAATACTTGTTTAATTTGAAAATTTATAAAATATGATAATTATAGATAATAATACTAAATTATTGTTTTCACTATTTGCAACTGCCTGTAATAGGTTTACGTAAATAAAAAAGTTTTTTTTATTACCTTATTAGGCTTTATATATTATTTATGGAGACGCGGGGCCTCGTGCGTCGCGACTTGCATCTCACTCGCACTCATACAACGCCATATGTGTGATTTCAGTGCGGGCTGCGCCGCACATCGCACCGCGTGACACCCCGCGTCTCCGTAAACGAGACCTTAGGCGAGTGCGGGAAAAAAAATTACGGGCATTCTACTGAGAATTCAATTTAAGATTTGTTTCAAAACTTTAATTCCTGTCTGTACTACACTCACTACCTCTAATTATCTGAGCCAAAAGCATCAAAACCGACACAATGACTGTTCTTGTAACCCCAAATGAGTAATTTTGTATTGAGAGCTTTAAAGGTTAAAGGCTTTAAAGGTAGGAGGTGTTGTACACGTATAGGAAATACCTATACAACGCCTCTCACGTATGCTTTATTTTACCTATTTTATTTTAGGTTTTTGAAATAATTGTAGAGCGATTATTGACTCAAATTACCCAGGCTTTCCTAATTTTGTAGTACTCTCGCTTAAAGTAGTTATATACATATATTTAAATTCAGTGCTAGGTATTGCACCTAAATGTAATCGTAACTTTAACTACAAAAACTCAAAAAAAATATTCATACCAAGCTTTACTTCCAGTCCATTTACAATGAAACAAAAACCGACTTACAAATTTTGTTTAAGCTCGTTCTTAGTACAGTTGCACTGCAATTATTAACGTTAATCACCCAAGCTGTCATAATTGCGTAGTACACTCCCGTACAGTAGTTATACAGATGTAGCGCTGAGATGAATGCAAGTCGTTACGCTAAGTGCACACTGTAGTCACGGCCTAGTGCTCGCCTGCACTACTGCCCCCGAGATCCGATACATTGTCTTGTGCAACAGGCTTGAATTTCTTTACGTAGCATTTTGTAGGGTTTTATGAATTGTTTGTCGACAGCCAGGTCATTTTTTGTTAATGTTTTGAGACAAGAATTAAAGTGCAAAAAACAAAATCTCTAAATATAAAAAGCTGAAGAGTTTGTTTGTTTGTTTGATTGCGCTAATATCATGAACTCCTGGTTCGATTTGAAAAAATCTTACAGTGTTTGATAGTCCATTTATCCAGAAAAATCAAATTTAATTATGAAGTTCTTAAGAGATCGGGAGTTTCGTGTGCGAAACTGCGCGGGCAGCTAGTGCTAATAATAAACTTCTACATCATTAAAAAGAAAATACAGAACACTAATATTCATGAAATAATCCAGTGTCACCTGAATATCGAACATACAAAGTATGCTTTACGTTTCTCTAGAGACTAGCGGAACGTAAACCAATTCTGTAAATACTCTGGAGTCTAGATTCTAGCAATATACTCTATAAACAATATTTAAATTAGTTTTAGACGGGAATGTAGCACACATTCTATCACATACTATAAATAAGTTTGTATGGAGCCGTATAGCGGTTGGTACAAAATATTGAGCTGCAGTTTACTCCCCATGGTCCCATGACTGCACTGAGCAACAGGCTTTCGCCAACAACAAATTTATTTATAAATTCCGCCATTGTATCTCTCACTTTATCTTAAGTAAGAATTATTTATGTAAGTGATATTAAATTGTATGCTTTTATAAAATTTTCAATATACACCTATAGTTATTAATGTAAATATAAACTTATAATGAATAGAGGAATTAATGACAAACGGACGGACGGAGTACAGTCTCTGTAAAATCCTACAATTAGCAGCACAGTTTAATTCATAGAATAAGAATAATAACCTATTCATTATAGTTTTTTAACATTGTGATTTTGACAAGTGTCAAATTTGACACTTGTCAAAATTCATTATTATATTATTATAACGTTTATTAATCATGCTATTTGAAGTGTAAAGCGTTTTTTATTAGGGCATATGATTTGAACAAACATATTTTACGTTTTCCTTATTTCCCAAAAATAATGTTTACATTGACTTACAGAGTATATTATATACTTAGAATCATACGCTATTTTTGATTATTAGGTATATTAAGTGGGTGATGATGATGAAGAACAAAACCAGAATTTAGTCTTGAGAGACAAAAACCTTTAACAAACACCGTATAAAAGTAGGCCCGTCGTCGGTATTAGGTATACTTAGTAGTTAAAGTTTTGTTAAGTAGAGTATTAATCAAATTATAATTAAGTATAATCGAGCCTTCCAACCGAGTTAATGAGTCGACAATAACAAGCTCACGTCCATAAACCATTATGCTGCTTTACCGAATAAAATAAAAGCATTTCTATTCAATAAGCAATATAATACATAAAGAAATTCCATTAATACTGAAAGTGGGTCGACCGTAAAATATTGATAATGTAATAAATGCTAAGATTTGTGTCGCCTCGATATATAATGTTGTGAGAGTTATATTGACATCGCTTACTGTAATGTGTTAATATTTCTTCACCCGCCCACTTGGGTGCCTCGGGGAGTTAGCTGGTATTAAATGTCACGATATGTGTGAAGTTAGTGTAATAAATACTTAAGTATATACATTGAATATGACAGAAACAGAGAAATTGAGAGGAAATCGCTTAGCGGGTTGTGAGCACGTTGTGTGTAGCGATAACATGCATCATCATCATTATTATGTAGCGTTGGATCGTATATACTACTAAATGAAAATATGAATGAGTAATAATAACAATAATATTTGTTTGCACAGCCAAAAATACAGCGAAAACCACAGGCATTTTTACAGAAAAATCTTCTTAACATATAGTGCAGAATGATAAAATTATTATAATAACATTTTATTGTAACACGACCTGACGAATAAAAGTAATGATATAACAGAAATAAATGTAGACGTACAAAAGGGAAATAATTATTAAAAAAAATAGTAGATAGGTAATTTAAAAAGTAAAGAGTTTATTTCAAAAAAGGTAGGTATAACCTCAGCCAGTCGCCAACAATCATCATCAGTCCGTACCTATAACGTCCACTGCTGAACTTGATCCTCTTCTTGAGGAAGGGTTTTTGTCCTAGTCACCACGCTTGGTAGGCGGATTAGTGTTCGCAATAAGATGGTAACTAAGCTTGAGCTGATAGATGCTGCTGTCCATTTATCAGCTGTATATTCCCTAGTCGCCCCTTACGACACCCATGGGAAGACATGGGATGGTCAATTCTAAGCCGCAAACCACACTGCTTAACCGTGACAACTCAATGACATGTGTTATACTTATATGAAAAATATGTAGCTTGATTGATAACGATTTCGTATCATTTTGAGGGCACTAATCTAGTACCTACATCATATTTTTAATATCACAATAAATGAGTCGACCAAATAGTAATCTACCAAGTCATTACCAACATTACAAAATAATTATAACGATATTTTTCGAAATAATGGATCGCTTTTTTATTACTAACGCGATCTACATTTATATTTAGGTAGTCGTTCAAAGGCAATAAATTATACAAACATACTCGCTTCGTATTTATATGCCATAAAAGTAACATAAAACTGTTATTATACTTACGATATTTCGGTTTGTTCCATTTATTGAACTCATTTCATTGTTATTTTATGAAGATTAATTAACAAAGTTACTTTATTGGGGAACAAAAGTAATATTATCTTGAGGTTTTTGATAAATTACTAATTACATAACTGAATTTCAGATATAATTACGCTACCTTTGTTTAAATTTATTATATTCAGAGTAACGTTCTGACATCTGAAAACCCCAATTTTGGCAGTAAGTTTAAGTATTTTAGGGCGTTTATTACTTAAAGTTTATGTGTGGGTATATCCTATATATGGTGGTTTTATAATATAGACTCATGTGTCTTAAAAGGCTTGGTAGAGTAATGAAGAAAGAGAGCGCTTTGATGCTATGGTATTTACTGGTATTTATAATGATCGTATTATTATACTTTTTTTTCACTCAATTTTTGGTGGTAAATATTATATAATATTTTATAGTACCTTGCAAATGCAAAATGAAATATATGTTTAGATCAAGACGTAGGATTAGAAATTGACACAGTATTTAATAATACAATCTTTGTTGTGAATCGAATAGATAGTTTTTTTTTCATTAAAACTTACAAAATTATAACGTCAGCTTTCGGAATTAAGATCAAAATCGAATGTGATAACGTAAAATCATAATGCATTACTAGCATTATTGTAACCAATGGGCTGTGCGCCGTATGCACAGAAGATATGGAGTGACGTCATGGGGTGACACGCTCGGCAAATATGGGGTTGTTCCACTACAAGATTAGGGTACATCCATTTAGTATGTCGTATTATTTTTATCATCGCATTTGAATTGGTGACGGTTTATACGGTGCGTTACAGCAATAGCCATTGTATGGTGTTAGCCAAGTGCATTTGTTGCCCTAAAGATTCGTAGGGTAATATGTGCCTAATTTCATTCGGTTTTGTTTTATTGGACCGGTCGAGAGATTACTTTTTTTTTTAAGTAATCAGCAGCTCAATTGCATACGAATTTTATACCGCCTGAACTTTACAAAAACAAGGAAATAATTCTGAATTGAACCTCAACATAATCAACAAAACTGTGCACCAATTCCAAAAATTAAGTTAAGAGCAATAAACTTCTTCCAGTCTTCTAAGAAAATATAAAGCCGTTTATTTCACGGTTACCCGGTTCATACTTATTGGGGAAGTCAGAATCATTCACGTAAAACGAGCTTTGTAGTGTAGTATTTGTAGAAAGGCAGTCTCGTGGTCCTAAATTAATCTATCTTTAATTAATATGCTTTTCCAGGTAGCATTTTTGGGAACATTCCTTTGATTACCTATTGTTGTAGTGATGTCATTGTATCACAATTTCTTTGGTGTAATATCGCAATATGACTTTTGTAGGTATAGTTAATTAAGTATTATTTACTAGCCGTGCCTCACACAGCTACAGCGTGATGTTTCCAATCTGGTTTGAATTGGAAATTGGTCTGTGCCACTTTTCATGGTAATCGTTTTATTTTTTCACAATTAAGTAACAAACGTCAAATCATTCAAAATATTTATTTTACTTACGTTATTCATGGCCACTACCTCATGTATGTTCCACTAGTTGAAGTATTAGTCTTTGTGTACATGCCTGGCGCATACGAGATAAAATTCGGGTGCATTTCTACGAAATCTGTATTGATCCTATAAGCTTTGAGCTATACGTAAGTATGTTATATAGCCACGAACTCTTATGAAAGCTTTTTCGTAGAAAATGGTAAGCCGATACAGACGCGGAGTGTATGAACTAGTTATTTGGGGAGTTTAATCATTGAACTGGTAACTGTAGTTGATTTTTTGTGCAGTGTACATAAACGGGTTGATGTAGTGAAGATGAGTTTATGTACAATTAAGCGATATCTACAGGGTGAAATTTTAATCACCAGCCAAATTTTGATATGTTAATCTTTAGTAAAAATCATTGAATACGTGTTTTTTCATTTAGTATCACTCAATACAAAAATATTGAGAAATCACGTCACAAAGGCCCGCGAAGGGGTGCGCGTGGCCGACTAGATCATAGGTAGTGCCGCTCAGGGGTAGTGGGGGCGGGGGTAACGACGTGCGCTCTCATTGATGTTCGCGCGGCACGTAGTATTATTAACATTTTACTTGGTGACCACGCAGAGCGGATAATTCCTTCGAGTAAATTATAAATTATGAAAATTTTAGGTATCGTTTTTTTTTCAAAATTGGTGTTAGTGAATGATACCTAATGCCTAGAAAAAATTTGGCTGGTGACTAACATTTCACCCTGTATATTAATATATAAAGGTGAATAATTTGTTTGTTTGCTCAAACATGCTAATATCAGCGACTACTGGCCCTTAATCGAGGAAGACTATAAATAGAATAAAGTAAGCATTTATTGTTGTTACTTTTGACAATAGGTATCTTAAACCTACCTATTATTTAATTTTATTAAAAAAATAAAAGCTAGTTCTAAGATACCATCACAAGTTCAACTGTACCTTGCAGGTAAGCATTGCCATTCAACGGGGTAATGCTGCCAGCATTCTGGGAACCTTGCCAAGATAGATTTAGAATAGTAGTTTTTTATAAGTTAGTTTTATTTTAAATTAGCTACTTTTAGTTGTATATGTATTTTCAATTAGGAAAAGTAAACTTAGTACCTTTAAACTAAACTAATATCGGCAATTGGCTCATTTCTTGAAATAGTTTGTGCTACGACAAAGGCCTCCTCCAAAGATGTCCATACCTACTACTGGGCATGAGGAAGGCTTTATAGTCTATATTTAATTATGAAGTTCCTACGGGAACGGGAGTTACGCGGGTGAAACTGAGCGCAGAAGCTAGTTTCTAATAAGCCAGCAATATGCATAGTTTCTGTTTTATGTAAAAAAACGTAAGAAATCCTTCACATATTAACATTGTTATGGGATTCAGGTTTTTTCTACAATATTAACTTATATAATCTCAATTTAACCTTGAATGACAAATTCTGTTTGCACATCGTTGGTTTTTATATCAATAAGCTAAGACCCTTTTATCTAGGTTTATTATGGTGTAACTGAGACTGTTTGTACGTTAAAATAAGGATCATATTTGTATATCAAAGTAGACTGATGGCTCACCATTCAACTGCGTGAAATCACATCTTGGTTTGTCTGGATTGTAAATGCGACTTATCTTCGTTGAAATATTACAATTTTCAAAACCATTTCGTGTTACATTCACATGAATTCATCTGAATCACTGTAGTGAGCAAAATGTTTACTACAATCGACGTCAGTCTTAAACGTAGGTAAAAAGGTAGGTAAATGTATTCGCAACTTTATTAACAATTACGAAACCTATACAACAACCTGTTAATAAAATCGTGAGTATCTCGACGTAGCCGGCTATAAAATATAATAGATCATAATTATGATCAAAAGATCTTCCCCAAGAGATCAGCTACTTAATGCAATTCTATTCTGCATAAGGTTGAATGTGCCATTATGCGTCAGAATCATTAGTCGTATGTGCCTTTACCGTAAACTGGCACTTACGACCAAATGCTTTTGAAGTATAATAGTACATCCTTATAGTCCGTCCTTATGTTTTTGAGGTCTAGACTGGGCATGAGGACTAAAAAATCTATTTAGTCCGTCAGTTAGATTACTAAAAATATTGGACTCGTTTTTTTTTTTTATTTATCATATCAATAAAAATTTACAAAGATACAGAGCAAAAAACAAACTATAAAGTTCAGGAGAGGGGGGCTTGTGACGTCACTATTAGGTAATATTGTACCTAATAGTGACGTCACACAAAATTTCAACGCGCTGTATCTTCGTCATTTTTTGTTTGAGGAACGAAAAAGAAAATACGTGGCCAATATTTTTTGGTAATCTAACTGACGGATTACAAATATTTTTTTAGTCATCATGCCTATTTATTTGAAATTTGACTGGTATTTAGTATTAAAGTTTTCTTTGCACTTTCAACAACTCAAAGTTAAGTAAAGTTCTATTGTGTTCGATATATTTGTATAGATATAAAGTGAAGTATAAATATAAATGTACTGTGAAGACATTTATTCAAATTAAATAGGTATTGAATATTAAAAGGGCTGTTATACAAATTAAAGAGCTGCGCGTAAGTTAGACGATAGAGCCATTTGTGTTAACTAAGATAAAGTTAATGGCCTAAGTTCTTCGTGTGAAGTACTGAGCACAATTAATATAAATTACACACTTTGGAAAATGGTATCTATATGTTCGGTTAGCACTTAGCTTTTAGAAACCGCTCAGCTGTCCAATTAAAAAAAAAATCTTCTTAACTTGTATTATTAATTCAATTAAATTTTTTAACTATAATACCCACTTATAGAAAAAAAAAACATCAAAATTACATTTTAGGGACTTGCTGGATGGGCATCAGCATCGATCAACGCAAGGTTTTTTGCTATGTTGCCAAGTGTGGTGGTTATGGCACACAACTGGTGTGCCAAAGTCTGGTGACTATGGCAATAGCCCTCAACACAACTGGCGTGCCAGTCTGTTAATAGGATGCCATGTTCAGAAATAGAGCAGTTTAGCTGTTGGAGATAAACAAGTTACTACTAGTAATGCTATGTGATTCTTTTTTGTTCTTAAACTAGCTGATGCCCGCAATTTGGTGGTGTTTGTTATTTCTTTGGTTTTTTAACTATCCCACGGGAACTCATTAATTTTCTGTGATTAAAAGTATTTAAATGTTGACCGGGGATGTAAGGTACCACCATGCAAAATCGGTGCAACAGTTTCGGAGATTAGCCCGTACAAACAGACAAAGAAACAAAAAAATTAAAAAATAAACTGGCTGTGTTCTATTTTACTTCTAACATCCCCCTGACTCGGCTTTTTTAACGTTTGTTTTTCGATGTACAGACTTTCGACCACTACAGTTGTATTATATGTATAGATACTAGTCTGCTGGATATCAGATGGATGCTCTGGACTCATTGGAGCGCCGAGCGAAGAGAGTCATAGGCAATAACTCACTGGTGGAGGCAAGTCTTCAGAGCCTCGAACACCGTAGACGAGTGGCCTGCCTATCAGTTTTTTATCGGTTGCATTTCGGGGAGTGTGCGGAGGTTCTACATAGCCTGATACCCCCTTCACCCTTCCATCACCGGACGACTAGGCGCGGCGAGCGGTTTCACCCTTTTGTTGTAGACATTCCTTCAATACGCACGAAGCGATTTGCTTCTTCTTTCATAATGCGGACGGCTGGAGTGGAATTCTCTGCCGGCGTCAGTTTTTCCGGAACGCTATAATCTGGACATCTTTAAAGCTAAAGTGAACAGACACTTTCTAGGCAAGCGTGTATCATCTTAGGCCTTATCTTTGCCTTCCATCAAGCGAGATTATGGTCAAACGTAAGCCTATATGTAGTAAAAAAAAAAAAAAGATATTGTTATTTTACGTATAGTATTTTGAAGTATATCTTCTTTTAATATTATAAAAAAATCTCTCAATCTCCAAAAACTGTATTATGATATTTATCGAAATCCATAAATTATAAAATTTTTAGCCTTACCTATTGCTTTCTTTTATCTTCATTTTCCTAACCTTATTCGGTATTCGTATCTGACACGAGCGGACTTTACGGTTTGGAATCAAGAGTCAGTTTATGCTGAGTGCACACTGGGGAACGCTGTGAGCATCTAAGAGATTCAGGATGGTTTCTAAGAATATTTCCGAATTCGGAATACGTTTTGGCGCTTTTACTGAGAGTAGGTGACGTAAGCAGGCTTGTTGAATAATTAAATCGTTATTCGGGTTCTGACTGATATTAGAAGAGTAAAAAAATACTTGCAAAAGCTTCGTCGCCACTCCGTAGGTATATCGTCCACTGTTGAACATGGACCTCCATCAAAGACGGTGTTGCCGTAGTCAGGCAGCAATATCATCATCATCATCATCATCATCATCATTATCATCAGCCTATTGTAGTCAACTGCTGAACATAGGCCTCCCCCATCGATTTTCAGCGGTAACGATCGCTAGCGACCTGCAACCATTGACTCCCTGCAACCTTTATGAGGTCATCGGTCCATCGTGCAGGCTAGCAAAATCTTAACTTTAAAATTGTCTACGGACATAAGAGAGCGACCCGTCATCGGTGCGGCGGTGGCTCATTATCATTGGAACATATATAACGATATGTACTATTGTGCCTTGGAGTTCTAATTTCAGTACTCAATACTTTATAATATTTCACAATTTGATTCGATTTCCACCTGGAACAATTATTTTGAAACACGGAGTTATTGATGAAATAGTCATAAACTTTATTCAATACTTTCAGTCAATAATTGCACAATTTATATCTAGTGAAACTCACTTGGGACACCCTAATGAGGTTCGAACCAAAGCTCCGAAGATGAGGTCACTGGCACTGTCTATATTCACGGGATCACAGGTAAAGGTTGGCAACACGGTCCTCGGTCAGCCCAGCGAGGATCCTACCCTAGCTATCCTAGAACTTTTCATTAGCTACCTAAGTAGAGGACTCGGAGAAGATAAGCAGAGAAAAACTCCAGAATTCAATATTCCGAATTTGGTTTCGCTTCGAAATAAATTCACCAAGTTTATGATGGCCCCAGAGATTATTTTTAAAAGAAGAAGAGAAAATACGGAAGAATAAATGAACTCATTAGCCATAAGTCACGAAAATTGTTCCAAGGGATTAGTACATTATTTATAAAATATAATATCGATATATAAAGTTGGGAAACTTTTTTTGAGATCATATTTCCGGTCATAATTTTTTACTTCAAAAATGAAAATTTGTTCCACTTTTAAAAGCCTCTCCTTTAAAATCTCGGGTCGGTAACCCTCGCTGTCTTAATTGTATTTAATGGGCTTTGGCCATATTATACCTGTGGTTTTTGTTTTTTTTACGTTTTTATAGTACCTGGGAAGTAGCGTAACAATACACAATTCTCGTTTCACAGGATTGGTGAAATAGCTGGAATGTGGTTCATTTAAGCTTTAATTTACTTTGAATTAAATGTATTCAAGATTTGTAATTAGAATGTACAATCATGTACAATTTTACTCATATGTTAAAATATACATGTGTTATTGACCTCAAGCAGGTGGCAATGATAAATGTACATGGCAAAAAAAGTTTTAGTGCCCTGCAATTGAAAAAACATCTAGTGCGTACGATCAGATACCCCTAACACAGGTTCAAAGTAATTTTGATCTGAAATTTTTAATGTTATTGAAAATGCATACCTACACATAGATCGATTTAACTACCGAAAAAAAAATCATTTAGCTAAGTGTTAGCAACATATAGAGCCTATATAATGCCAACCAATATCAAATCTTTGCTCTTTATATCATCAGCCCGTTTAACGTCCACTGCTGAACGTGGGCCTCCTTCTAAGGGTATTTGCCATAGTCACCACGCTTGGCAGGCGGGTTGGTTACCGCAGTATTATGTTGTACCGCACAAGGGAACGCTGCTGCCCGCTCCTTGCTATACGATTATTATAATAATCGGAACGGCTTAATGTGCTTTCCAAGGCACGGAGATAAGACCCTCAACCAACCAGACCCGGAAAAATCTTAGACTTTTACACAAAGATTGATTGTCCGGCGCGGCGTGGGGATCGAACCCACGACCTCCGAGATTTAAAGCGAGTCAAACACCGCTACGCTACGGAGATTGTTGCTCTTTATATGTCTTTGAGAATGAGAAACGGCTTCAATTAAGTAGAAATACCTAAAGCTATATATAAACATGAAGCCCCTTATATTCTTGAACTAACGTATCTATGTTCCCTTTAAAGATTGTTATCACATTGTTATGCAGTGAAGTTGATGCTCTCAATATTGCAAATACAAAGTGTACTCATTGTATCGTGGGGAATGCAATCATTTTGGTATTCAGTTTGTGCATTGAACTTCTCTATACATCGTATGAAAATTATGTGAATATACTTTGGAGAGTAGTATAATGATTGTAAATGTATTGTTGCAGGTATTTAGATGTGATGGCTTCAAGCAGTATGGTTTATGTAGTAAGTAAGTGGAATTGATTGTAATAAACGTGTGATATAATTTTGAAGCGACACGGTAAAATTATACTACGATGGAGACTATAAAATTATATGTATACAAATCGCGACAGTTTAAAATCAATAAATATGTAAGGTATTTTAAATTAACTTACACACGTAGCACTCACAACAATATAAATAAATGATGTATTTGAGATGTGTATTTTTTGAGATATTTCTCACATGTAGGTATCATCTATTACTATAATTGTTAGTTATTAAAACGACCAATTACATAATTACATATCAATAATATTAGCACAGTTGTCTACGGTGGCACAGCATGCTGAAAGATTAAATAAATAACACTGTTAAATTAAAATACTTAATAATATATAAAACTGAAAAGTTTGTTTGTTAGTTTGAACTCACTTATCAGAGAACTAGAAATCCGATTTAAGAAACCGAAGCTATAATGATGAAGTTCCTAAGCGGGAAGCTGGTATATGATACTACACTAAGAATCATAGTTAAAATTGAGTATAGAATTATAAAATAGGCATTTTATAATCATTCCTCAACGTTAATAAAAATAATTATAAATTATGGTATAGCTATTTAACTTGAGTAATTGAGTACTGTTTTTATTAACATGTTTCTTCGTACACTAAAAGAATAAAAGCTACTTAATTTTTAGAATATTCGTACTAACATTATTTTGACGACGACAGAGCTATGACAATACCTAATCTATATATACTTATGTATAAAGCTGAATAGTTTGTTTTTTAATATGTCGTACTACTGGGTCGATTTAAAACAATATTTAAGTGTCAGATAGCCCATTTATCAAATTATATTAAATAATAAAGTTCGTGAAAGAATTCCGCGGTAGAAATCGCGTTCGGGCTAATGTAAACATAAATGTGATGATATTGGACAAGCGTCGGATTACACTCCAAGCATGACCTAGACAAACACATAACATCCAGTTGATTATCAGATAGATTGCAGACGGACGACGAGTAAACAATCTAAAAATAGTTTGATATCCTCTAGCTAGTATGTTACACATTATTTGATATACCTGTTTGTTGTGAAACGTTTTTAACAGTACTTTAAAAAAATTGGTTGGCAATACATTAAATATGTCCAAATGTAAAAGTTTAGATGTTTGTTACTCTTTAACAGAAAATAAGTATTTATACAACAAAACTTATTAGAATATTATTTGACAAAATTTATTTTTATTATTACCTCGATACTTAAAATAATGTTTTTAGGGTTAACTTAAAAAGTTACTCCGGCATTCCTTGTCACAAAAATCTGCCCACGTGGTTAAATGCTGGTAATACCAAAGGCATTCCAAGTCCGCCCATGTACAATAAGATGTACTAAAGTTTTAGATAAATAAAAAAATAAAGACAGCTGTCGTGGGCTAATGGTCCATCCAGGTCCACCTACAGGTAACGGACAGCAGCGTTGCCTGTGTATAGCCATGACAATGTGGTCTCTATCCCGTTAAGCGTGGTGATTATGGAAACACTCGCTTTAAAAGAGTGTACGTGTACGTAACACGGGCTGATAATGCAATTGTTTGACATCTCATATACACCGTCATTTCTTTAATAATATTTAATGGTCAGGACGATTTGCCATCTGTATTAGTACTACCATAGAATAGTGAGTACCAATATCAAAACGTAATATTAAAAATTTAAAACCAAAATATGATTATTACAAAAAAGTTAAAACAATAAGGTACAAGATAATCTAGGTGTACGAACGGGTTCCCCTTACATAAGTTCGAAGTTATTTTAATCAATCTTATAATATAATAATATATTTATAAGTGAACCTAGATCGACTATACTACTGAAAATTTGCATTTTGCTGAGCATTACCATCAACTAAATAAACATGGTAGGTATATATTTCTTTATGATAAAGCTAGACCGTAAGTTTTAAGTAAGAAAGTTAATAGTAGTGATCATAGTCGTTATCAATAAAAAGCAATGGGAAAATTGTGAACACTATTTTGGCGGTAAAAGTAATAAAGTACAGATCTGAAAAACTTTTATTCCTCGACGAACATAACAAGCCGATGATTTAAAGCGGATTCACCGAGTTGTTTGTTTCGGAATACCGGTTTAATTTATTCGCCCAAAAAATTAAAATGGATACAAATTATTAGTTTCAAGAGCCCAAGTTGGCTACGCAGTAATAGTTTAATTGATGTATTTGTCTATGGCATAAATGTATTTTCAAAAAAATCTATTACAAAAAAATGTTTTTTTTTCAATTTAAGTATATGAATATAATACATATATACAACTAAAAGTAGTTAATTGATTGATTTAAGTTATTTAAAATAAAAGAAAAACACACGTAATTTCATGTCATTATAGTGTTAACAGATGTATTGTTTATGAACTTAAATAAATTGTGGACTCTGACGCACAACATAACCAGTTCATAGACCTATTTAATTTTATACTAAAAACAAAACTTCTAATATAATAAATAATAAAGTCTTTTCAGAATGTTTTTGGTTACTCGACTACTAGAGGTAATTACGATTTAACTACAAATGCAATTTGAGCTTCTGCTAACAAATTTGTATGTTAATCATTATTTAAGTTTACTTAACGATAATATTTCATAAGACGCTGCTTAATACAATTTCTTAGAATTCTCAACTCTTTTGAAATACATCATCGCTATCCCACAAAGCGTTGGAGTTTGAAATAAATCTAATACATAGCAAAAGGAGCGTCCTCTTTCAAACAGCGCACCAACCTGTGAAGCAAAAAGAAAAATAAATATCTTTACTTAAGTTGTATTCCAACACATCAAAGACTTTAAAAGATGACAAATAGAATGCTCTCGGTGTTTCTTGTAGTCTCTTCTCCGGGTGTCACGACCTAGGTAGAGAGAGAAAGACTCGTAGGAAGCTAGGGTACGTTCCGGTCGTAGTCGTAAGGCGAGGCTCGCGACGCGTTCTATGCTTCAGACCTAACCCTAGCCCGCGCTGGTTGCTTCTAATTATATTTATAATACGCGACTATTACGTGCCATAACAACATTGGTAAACTTTATTACGTCTTCTAATCTAAACTTCGGTCGCTACATCGAGTCCATTACAAATACTACAGCCAAAAAACTTGGCATTCTCTCCAAGGTGAGGCGGTACTTCACATCGGAGTAGCTCTTGAGTCTCTACAAGGCTCAAGTTCGCTCCTCAATGGAATACTGTTCTCATCTTTGGGATGGGTCTGCTAGATATTAGCTGGATGCGCTTGACTCATTGGAGCGCCGAGCGAAGAGAGTCATAGGCAATAACTCACTTGTGGAGGCAAGTCTTCAGAGCCTCGAACACCGTAGACGAGTAGCCTGCCTATCGGTTTTTAACGGTTACATTTCGGGGAGTGTGTGGAGGTTCTACATAACCTGATACCCCCTTCAACCTTCCATCACCGGACGACCAGGCGCGGCAAGCGGTTTCACCCTTATGTTGTAGACATTCCTTCAATACCTAGGTTCATTAATAATTGTTGCATCTCAAATTAAAAGTAAACCAAGACCAGATATTGTAAATCTTTCTGTTGAGCGCACCGTTGAGTTGTCTTGTGTTGAACTGCTGCATCATGTAGTCATTTGTGTGTACCGTCCACCACTCAGTAACTTTGATATATTTGAAGCTGTCATTGATGATGCCCTAACGAAGGTAAGTTGTTCAAGGAAGGGGATAATAGTGTGTGGAGACTTCAATGTTAATATACTTGAAGCTTCATCTGCTAGTGACAGACTCATTAATTTATTTAAATCTTTTAATTTAAAACATATTTTCAACGAACCCACTAGAATCACTGCACACTCGTCCACTTGTCTTGACAACTTATTTTCAAATTGTGAAACAAGAAATTCTCAGATTTTAAATAATCTCACCTCTGACCACTGTGGTCAGTTGGCAGTATTTCAAGGCACTAAAAATAGGACAACAACTAAGATAACGTATCGACCTATTACCACTAAGCGAGTTAATATTTTGAAGGAAAACATAGTTGCAAAGTTAGATCCTTGTTTGTTGGTACCACGAAATCCGAATAGCAATTATGAAACCGTATTTAATGTTGTAGAGTCCGAATTTAGAACTACGCTTAAAACGAAAACTTTCGATAGTAAATATGATTGTAACTTTAATGAATGGGCCACTCCGGGAATTTATAAAAGTCGATCTAGGTTGTATGAGCTATATGGTATGAAAAAGTATAGATCAGATACTGAGTTTGTAGAGAAGGTTCGAAAATACTCTAAGACTTTTAAAATAGTTTGTAGCATTGCTAGAGCCAATCACATTCGACATAAAATAGAAAACTCCACTAACAAAATTAAAACAACCTGGGGAATAATAAACAAAGAAAGTGGCAAGACTTGTAATCATGATAAACACTTAGAACTAAAAGTTAATGATAAAATTATTAGTAATAAAGCTGATGTCGCCCAGGCGTTCAATAACTTTTTTGCGGACATACCAGTAGCTACTACGCGTTCATTAAACTCTTCAGCCAGTGAGGCTGCGATACTTTTACGTGGGAACGTGCCTGAATGTAAATCCTCTTTCGAATTCAAACATGTTACAATAACGGAAATAATAAATGTTGTTAAATCTTTTGATTCGAAAAATACCGGAGATTTATGGGGTATATCGGTAAAGATCCTAAAAGAAATAATCGATATCGTAGCACCTTATCTAATGGTTATTTTTAATGAATGTGTGGATACAGGTACTTTTCCTAACAAAATGAAATGTAGTAGGATCATACCTTTATTGAAATCTGGCTCAAAAGACGACCCAGCAAATTTTAGACCTATTTCTATTTTGCCAGTATTTAGTAAAATATTTGAAAAAATTATACTTAACCAGCTCCTCAAGCATTTTAACTTACATAGCCTCTTGCACACAAATCAGTTTGGTTTCACTAAAGGTCGTTCAACTTTAGACGCTGGGGTTGCTCTTATAAAACGCATATATGATGCGTGGGAGCATTCTCAAAATGCCATCGGTGTTTTTTGCGACCTCTCGAAAGCTTTTGATTGCGTTCAGCACGACACACTTTTACTAAAACTACGTCATTATGGCATTGATAATGAAGCACTCGATATGATATCTTCGTATCTTTCACAAAGACTTCAATGCGTTGACGTAGGTGGGGAAGTCTCTGAAACCTTACCCGTCAAACTCGGTGTACCACAGGGCTCCATATTGGGTCCTTTTCTGTTCCTGGTCTACATTAATGATTTACCGTATTATTTGGATAACTTTTGTGACGTTGTGCTCTTTGCTGATGACACTTCACTTATTTTTAAAGTGGATCGTAATATTGATAATTTTAATTTTATTAATAGTGCACTTACACAGATAACTCGTTGGTTTACAGTTAATAATTTAGTTCTTAACGCGAAAAAAACAAAATGTATAAAATTCACTACACCCAATGTAAGAAATACTGGACCCAATTTGATAATAAATAATGAAGTGCTTGAAACTGTTAACTCCACAGTGTTCCTCGGAATAACATTAGATAACAATTTGAAATGGAATGCTCATGTATCGAACCTTGCTAAGAAGTTAACGTCTGCTGCTTATGCTGTTAGAAAAGTGAGACAACTCACTAACGTAGAAACTGCCCGTATGGTCTATTTTAGTTATTTCCATAGCATTCTTTCTTATGGAATTCTACTTTGGGGAAAATCGGCCGATATTCAAAACATCTTTATCTTACAAAAACGGGCAATAAGATCTATTTATCAGCTAAGTGCCAGATCCTCTCTAAAAGGTTTATTTAAAGATATAAATATATTAACGGTAGCTTCTCAATACATTTACGAAAATATAATGCATGTTAGACATAATTTAAATAAATATCAAAAGAGAAGTGCTTTGCACACAATAAATACTAGAAATAAACATAAATTGTGTGCTGAATACCACCGTTTACAGAGAGTTCATTCTTCTTTTGTGGGGCTTAGTGTGCGCATGTATAATAAGATCCCAGAATATGTGCAGGATTTACCTCTTAATAAATTTAAAATCGAGGTTAAGAATACCCTAATGAAAAAGGGTTATTACACAATCAATGACTATATTAATGATAAAACTGCATGGTGCAGGCAGTAAAGCAAAATCATTCTCACAATAAGTACCTATCATTACCTATAGCTTGTACCTATAATTGTATTTTAAAAGTATTCATAAAATGGTTACATATTTTAATTTGTATAAACTCACTTGTATTGGAACATGCTATGCTGAGTTAAAGATTAGATATTTTTTATTATTATTGACTCCACAAATGCTACTGTCAGTGAGTTCGTCATGCTCCCTTTGTTTGTCATTGCTTGCGGTGGCGATGTGAGTCGGGTCGCCTCCTTCCCTCTAATATGGCGAGGGAGGCGATGGCTGTGTGCTCACACGTCATACTCGTGAACGGGTGCTGCTTGCGGTGGCTGGTCGTCTTGCTGATGGATGTATTTGAGGTGATAGTTTTTGTGTCCTCTATGACGAGAAATATACCTCGTGTAGTTTGTTCCTTAAAAATGTGCGTGGATGTTTCCTCCGTTTTCATGTGAAAGAGGTTATTTTTCTTTTGCTTGAGGATATCTAATAAATACTTCGCCTATACTGATGAAAACGTTTCAGAGCGTACATCAGCGCACATAGTAAAATTGCAATGTATTCACTGAGATATTGTAAACAAGTTTGATAAAAAAAAAAATGGAAGATACTAAAACACAAAAAAAGATGACGGAAAAGAACAACCCCGGAGTTTCTTTCTTCCTTTCTTCTCCGGGTCGTCCACTTAGGTAGCTAGTGAAAGGTTGCAGGTTAGCTAGGGTAGGATTCTCGCCGGCGAGGACCGCGTTGCGCCCCTACCCCCGCCCTGTAATTGAGCGCCTGTAGTCGGTGCCTGTGATCATATCCTCTTTATATCTACCTTTTTTTTTTTTTACTTCAGTGGCACCCTGGGTCGTGGTCCTAAACCCCATAAGGGTGCCCTCAGGTGTGTGCCACTTAGATATAATGTGACCACTTGCAATTTGGATGCGGTTTTAATTTCTTCTTATAATAATAATGATTGGTTAATTGCAAAAAATGCCATAGGACAGACGGACGGACTACGCAATCTGTATATTTGCTATTGCCTACCTACTACTGTAAGTTACCTAGTCGGATATTTTATAGAGTAAGAATTATCTGTTAGTTATAGGTTTGTTTTTTTTTTTGTAATTAATTTATCTTCTAACATTGTAATTCTGACAAGTGCAAGTGTATGTAAATACCTAAGTGCTGAATAAAATTCATTATTTCATTATTTCATTATTATTACGCACTAAGCGAACTACACTAACTTCTTCTTTCATAATGCGGACGGCTAAGGAGTGGAATTCTCTGCCGGGGTCAGTTTTTCCGGAACGCTATAATCTGGACATCTTTAAAGCTAAAGTGAACAGACACTTTCTAGGCACGCGTGAATCATCATATGCCTTATCTTCGCCTTCCATCAAGCGAGATTATGGTCAAACGTTAGCCTATATTTAATAAAAAAATTTAATAATATTATCGTTGAAATATAAACTAATTTATTGATCAAGATTTGTTTTTTTTGTCATTATCATTGTTTTTGACTTATAATTAGTAGGATCGATTCATACATTTTCATTTCACACCAAGATAACAATAATTGTAGGTTATCTACAGTTTGAATCACATCGTCATAAAATAAGTTTATACCTTCCACTGCTGTATGTTCTCCAGTTTATTAGACCACCCCATGTCATCCCATGGGTGTGGTAAGAGGCGACTTGAGGACATACAACTGATAGATGGACAGCAGCATCTATCAGCTCAAGGTCAATATCTTACTGCAATCACCAATCCGCTTAACTTGTTAGGCGGATTGGTGATTGTAGTAAGATATACGACGTATATTTTATGACGATGTGATTCAAACTGTAACCTACAATTATTGTAATATTGGTGTGAAATGAAAATGTATGAATCGATCCTACTTATTATAAGTCAAAAACAATGATAATGACAAAAAAAAACAAATCTTGATCAATAAATTAGTTTATATTTCAACGATAATATTATTAAATAAAGTTTGGTGATTGCGGCAATGTCCCTCAACAAACTTTGCCAACGTCTGTTAAGAGGAGGCCTATGCTCAGCAGTGGAAGTAAACGGGCTGTTGATGATAATGATGATATCCACCACTGAAAAGGGGTTTTTGCAATTATTGTCACGCTTAACAGAAGAAGTTAGAGACCGCATTGTCATGGCTATACACAGGTAACGCTGCTGTCCGTTACCTATATGTGGACCTGGATGGATCATTAGCCCACGACAGCTGTCTTTATTTTTTTAGTTTAGGAACTTTAGTATTATAATTATTACGAGTATATACACCAGTAAACGCTGCTTTTTCACAGATCCACATATAAATGTTTGATTTTACACAAATATTTATCGTCCGCCGCGGGAATCGAATGAATGACCTGGGATATGGTCACGGAAGTTGACGTAATATATGTAGTAGCTTTTTTATGCTGCTTTCCTTTTTCATACAAGATAATTTTCAATATGACCATACATTTATGAAATACATCACAATGGATTTAAATAATCGATATTTTTTTATTTCTGCTGTTTTTGAGATACCATCAACGGTTGTCAGACCTAGCTTGTACCTATTCACACAAATTGATTTTAGTGTTAACTTGGGGTATAAGAGTAAAAATAAAATAAATTTTTTATTTACTTACTTAAAACACTTGTAAATAGTCAAAACAATAATTTGTCATCATGTCAGCCGTAGGACGCCCACTGTTGGATATAGGACCCTCATAGATATTCAGTTGCTAAGGATAGAGGCGGCCTGCATCCACCGTGATCCCGCGGCCTTTACCAGGTCATCCGTCCATCTAGTTGGTGGACGTCCTACGCTACGCTTGCCGATCCGCCGTCTCCATTCGAGAACTTTTCGGCCCTCATAGTCTGTTCTTCGTGCTATATGGCCTGCCCATTGCCACTTCAACGAACTAATCCGTTAGGCTATCTCGGTATCCCGCGTTCTTCTACGTATCTCCGCATTCGATCTCGTAGAGAAACCCCGAGCATAGCCCTCTCCATAGCTCGTTGAGCGACTCTGAGTCTGTTCATAAGGCCTATAGTGAAGCACCACGTTTCGGATCCATAGGTCATCACTGGCAACACACACTGGTTAAAGACTTTCGTCTCTTAATAATAAATAATTTAGTGTTCATTCTTATCAATATAATATAATGAGTACATTTTATAAATTTGCAAATTAAAATAATAACTTAAATACCTATGCGTATTTAAGTTATTATTTTTAATAATATTTAAATCTTAACGTCTTAGTTTATTATTTAACTAAGTTAAAACAATTGTCATTAATTTACTTAAAATTAAAACAAGCCTAGTGATTATATAAAAGAAAATTTACTTTAATACGTAATAATAACTGATTTAATACGCATATAATTTAACATCGTTTTAATTATTGGAAATCAATAAACGAATAACGGCCCATTTTACGACTGAATAATAATTTTCATTATGCCAGCAGAGGCGGCGCACACAGATTTCCGTTGTGAGAGCACAACAGGTACGCACTACTGCATATCGATGGTAACACTTTTATTGTAAAGGCGATCTTACTGCTCTTGTTTTAAGGTACATAGATGATATCACGTTGGTGTAGTAAACCATACAATCGATATTTCCTGCCACCCGAGGGGAGACTAGCAAACAGACGGCTGAATGCTTAGAAGCGACACTCTGCCTTTTCAATTATGCGCTTATGTACCTCTTGTGCCTCTGCTACACCAAACAGTAAACTTCGTTTGTCGAGTCACGATTTGCATCAAGGAAAACAAATTTTGTATGAGGTTTCGTATCATTTTGATATCAAATCAAATTTGTTATCACGACTTGTTGAATTTCCTTCAGTGTTTTTTATGCCTCGGATGTTTCAAAGATTTTGTATAATAAAAACGAAAACATACTTGTACTTATTAAATAATAAGTAATAAATAATTAAGTCTTTCAATCAATACGAAATTGTTCCACCGTGGAGTTAGGTGTGCGCACTTATCGCATACTTTAAGCAAACCTTTGTAGTTTGTAACTAAAATAGATTTAAAATATAAATTTATTTCCACTGAACTCTATCTAAATATACACCTGACTTCACAATGAATCAATTTATTATTATGTCACCCTTTCAAATGGGAAATATGTCTAGGTCTGGTTACTTGAGGGATTACATATTGAGCATCATTCAAAATCACATCAAAATATCGTTTAGAATCTGATACCTAGCAGAGAACAAGTAACTATCTCATTGTACAAAGTAGACGTCATATCGCCTGTCAGGTTGTGTTGTAGGTACTCTATAGGAAGCTTTGTGTGCGATTTTGTAATATAAGGCTAGGCTATTCCGATCACTGATATAGTACTAACATAGATGGAGGGTTAAAAAGCAACCAAAAACGGTTATTTCACGCTGTTCTTACATATGACCTTCATAGAATACCAGAAAAGGATGCATATATGGCGCCCCTTTCGTAAATTTGTAGGTCGTCACAAGTTTAAGGATGCGATAGTCGATAATTTATATATCGATAGGACTAGAACTCGATTTCAAAGATTAATCGATCCAAGTATCAATCGATCACTTATTTGAATTAAATGTTAATTTATAATTTTTTAATACCATATTTGACTAATAATCGGTCTATATTAATAATGAAAGATTTCGTTTTATTTCAATTTTTTATCGTTAACCTGCCTTTGTTTCAAAACAACTCTTATGATTTACAGAGATATCTCATCGGTACAATAAAAGGTACATTATATTTAGATGAGGTATATTTAGTTAAAAGATCCCAAAGGGTTCCCTGTTACATAGATATAAATAAGAAAAACTATTTAAACGACATAAATGTTTTTATTCAGCGCTTAGTTATTTAACTTGTCAGAATCACAATGTTAAAACTATAGCTTAGATTATTTTTCTATTCATTCTTACTCTAGACGCGATATGAGCAAATGCGATGCTCGCGTACGTCATAATCGAAAATATAAAATCATTTTATCAATCATATTAAAATCAATCATAGAAAATATTATTAAAATGACTACGGTTACCCACAATACTGATATGTACATATAAAAAAAATCTAACTAAAACTAGCTACTACTATACCTAGTATAATGAAAACTATTCTAAGCGTATGCCGCTAAGGATAACATACCTACTTAATTATTTTGATGGTGTATTTTTTTTATTAAAAGGTCCCCAGATTTATACCCCAGACTACCTACACATAATTATTTTTTAAATAGTATTTGGGCATTTTCGATCCTCAACCAATTGTATGTCACTACGGTTATCTAATATAGGTACATACTTATATATTTACAATTCTATCAAGTGTACTATTATTTTACCCTTGAATTTAAAATTGGCAAGTGTAATGTCGGCAAAGCATTATGTTTTAATCGCCTCCATTTAACATTCGTGTTAGGCATAAATGAATTAGATGTAAAATGCTTTGAACAAATTCGACTGTGTTTACTCAATTTCCAATCTTGTCTAGCAACGCGTCGTATCCATTCATTTTTAAAATTTTCATTCTGGGGAAATCTGCATTAAAACATAAATTCTCTATATATTTAGACAACTTTTCCAACTTACTGCCTGTTAAATGCTAAAGTGGCAAAATCTTAACAGAGAAGAATGTCTACTATTATCCTTAGAATAAATCAAAATGGCGGTTACCGTTATTTTATTTTTATTAAATTATTCAACATTTATTCTATTTATCGATTTTCAACATTTATTCTATTTATCGATACTTTCGATCCAACACTATGGTAAACATAACCTTAAAAACATTTTTGATTTTTCGAATGAGAATATACGTAAATAGTGCTTAAATCCCATCTTAACTATGTTTTACATGTTTAAACTTTAAATTTCCATATTAAAAGTAAAATTTTGGGACTTTATATCATACATTTACCAAATAATAAAGATAAAAACTCACCGATGAAATGTTACACAAACAGGATCATTTTCCTTCTTACCCGAATGTGAAACGCATCCATAATAATACACGACATTTTATTAGTTATGCTCAGCAAAATATACCTAAAATAATTGTTATTTAATATATTTTCGTCGCAATATCGTAAAACTTATTCACTTCTGCCGCGAATACACAAATGTAAACAATGTACATAAATAATGCGACTAAAATCAGTTGAAGTCACCTTGTATGACGTTTATATGCCAAGTTACTACTTTTATGCACATCAGTATAATAAGGAGTCACAAATGTCAAAAAAGAAGTCACTTGAAATTTGGCGTGGACAACCTTGCATCAATGTAAGCTATTAAAATAGTCACTGACTCTTTCGCCCTTATGTAAAATATGTATTAATTAGAGTGAGACCAAAAGATGATTTTTGCTGTTGCTTCAACCCAAAATTAGCCTGGTTTCTATGCTTATACTTATTCTGAGATTCCGATGCTTAGCATCAGGCAGGGTGTAGTCAAACGTTAACTAATGTCAAATAAAAAAATAAAAAAATTACTAGCTTTTCACACCAGTTTTCATCCGCGTAGTTCCCGTTCTCGGTTTAAATTCATAATAAAATATAGCTTATGTTATAATGAATAATGTAGCATTTTAATGGTGAAAGAATTATAGAAAAGTTTTTGTGTTTATTCGTATCAAAATACAAATCTTGCCTCTTTATAATTGGTACCTATAGATGAATTCATTGCTTCTATTTAATTTTAAAAGATAAGATTAATTTACCTGTACCAGTATAAAGTTCAATCCGATAATTCTAATAGCCTTATAGCGCTATTACCTCTGTTACTCGTCCGTTCACAGTAATTCGTCTACAGAGAAAAGTTGTCTGAAGAGCCTCAGGAAAAATACGCTTATGTACCCTTCTGTGGAGGGTTCATAACTCGTAGGGACAAGGGTAACGTTTACTTATCGACGTGGAAAAGGTTGTATAATACATTTCGTCGCGTTCCACGTTTGAAAGGAGAAACTTTTTATTTGTTTTGCGCGAGTGCGGGAGGCGCTGCAGTCGTCACTGTAAATTTCGCGGAAACATTTTCCGGCGGTGGAATCTCATAATAGGTACATTGTATGTAGGTAATTTAGTATATGAACAGGATAAAGGAAAACATATTCGGGGAAAGTAATCAAGTAGCTACATGTCGATTGTTTATGAATACTTACGAGTGTTTGTTGTTCTAAGTTCATTGTTGGTATTAGGAGATCGATAGGAGTGTTTGTGCGAAATCCATTATGCGAACCAAAAGTTTGTAACTTAAGCAATTTGGGAAGGATTCGCCTTACGCCAACATTACAGTTAAGAACATCAACATTAGCTCAGTCTAACTATTTCACAGATTTTATAAAAATTGCAAAATAACAGCTTTGTTTTCAATTGGTTCTATAGGTAGGTAGAGTTTTTAAATTATAACGTGGACCTACTTACTTCTACGATACTTATTGCGGTATTCATATTGATTAGGTTGAATATATATTTTGTATACTTATTGGGGTAGGTTATCTTAAAAAATAAAAACATTTTTTTGGACGGACATTTATGTTGTCTTCCACGTCCACGAGGCTTTTGCTTCTCCGGGCATAAAAACGAGTAGACCTCCAGTATTATTAGATGGTTGGTAGGTTTAATGAGGGGGGGGCGCACTCTGTTACGGGAAAAGTGGCATCTGCGTGGTCCTTTCTGCAGTTTATACCTTGTAAATAATTATATCAATTGCATGTTATGACCACTTACACATCAACTGTGATGCACTCGAGAACCAACCGGTTAAATCAAAAGACTGGTATTTTTTAAAGATTATATATTTAAAAAAAAAATCTATCTATTCGGACCCGTGCTTATAATGAACAAGATTCGAAACGGAAGTTGGTCGTATAGGATTTTTAATTCAAACAATATTATAAAAGTAACTACACAAATTTCTGGTTGTTCTGTTTAACCAAAAACAAATTAACTAATTAATAGGAATACGAGTGACTGATCACAGAAATTTACATAAATAAAGGCTTCAATATCGGGTTTACAAATTTGTATATTGAGTTTGTGTTGCGTATATTTAATAAATAATGAACGCGAACAAAATCAAACCTTTGACTATGTACACAAATAACTACATGAAAAGGAATTTTAACAGTAAATTAGTGATAATTTGAAATGTTATTTGCTATTTATGCGGTCTGTAGTTAAAATATCGGTACTAAGTGATTAATGGGGAACGAAAAACGAAAGATTTAATGTTATTGCATTCAAAACAGTTTATCTCATATAGCTTGGGGTAAAAGGTGAAAAGAAAACAAGGCTCTTTAAATGAGGAAAATAATTACCTTTTTTGATGTACCAGTCCAAAAGCTCTTGTTATGTAATGTTTTATCAACGTGCTCTTCCAAATATTTGCGGGTTTTCCTCTATGGAATTAACGTAATGTTTTTTCTTGGAAATAGCATTTTTTTCTGCTGGTTGTTGTTGATGTTTAATGTTCAATTAGTGTAGATAGCATTGGATTTTGAGTTGGATTTAGTTGTATGTACAATTTGTACTGAACATTTCTCATGGCTTTTTTTGACATAATAGACTCGCAACCAATTTCACCAATCTTAGGATGTTATATTATTAAACCTAAAATTATAATGTAATGTAAAAATGAAATTTATTCAGCACTTTGATATTTACATACATTTGTCCTTGTCAGAATGACAAAAGATAAGTTTAAATCTAACAAAAAGATCACACAGTACCTAAAAATTATGTATACATTATTAGATCTCTGCAGATTTTATAATTCGGCCGTCCTTCTGCCTTGTGATATAAAACAGTTGATTCTATAACATTGTTAAACTACACAATACCATACGATGCTAACGGGACCATTTATCGTTCGTGTAATAGATACATATAAATATCATACAAACGCGTTAACAAAATTATATTATTATGTTAACCAGCATAATAAACTGTAGCATATATCACAATACAATCAGCCATATTAATAGGAGATGACACATTAGAAATACGATGTTGTTCACAATTCGTAGTGCTCGTTGACATCACATACCTCACCGGGCGGCAATCAACATCAATCTGGGCGACGAATTTGTTGGGTCATTACTTATCATTGGATTGGCAGTATGTTATTTGGTATTGTTATGGGAATAGACCCCAATTTGCAACTGAATAGGGTAGGATGAGAATCTTACTTTATTGAAAAGCTGTGATATGTGACGACATCTTCTTTATTATATTCTGTAGTTGATACTGTGGGCTTCTACACCATGATGACAGGTACAAATGTGGTCAAAATCATTTTTTAAAATATAAAATTTATAAATTCAAGCTACCTCTTGTAAAGTTATTTCATTCTGTAAATATTTTTCTATGAGCATATCTACTTCTAAAACTGTTATAGGTATAATGTTTGTAATTTTTAAGACTAAAGCTTTATTGGTTATAACGAAATGTAAATGTTTGATAGCCAATTGTGTACTAGTCGACCGTCTTTCGTCTTTTTCGACCAATATGGATACAATTATAATGACTAGTACCTATTTTTATTTATAGTACCTATTTTATACAAAATATAAATAACATTATATTTTGTATAAAAAATACTTCATTTATATTTCTACCACTGACAAGAACAGCTATTTTTCAAATAATAGAATCGCCCAGTGAAATAAACGCAGAACTATAAAAAAAAAATGCAGCAAAATTGATCAACACACGCACAAAGTAGGACAATAAAACGGAAAGACAAAAACAAGTTATGCTTACTGCATGCATAATTCCACAAGTAAATCCAAACGAACAGAAACATAAAGCGGTTGAAGGATTGAACTTTTGGTGCAGCACGTGAATGATGTTTCAAATGTTCGCCAGACCACATTTTGCATTGCCACGTAGCTCTGCGGGTATGCTTATTGACGTACGTGTGACACTGAACAGGGTTACTGCAACCAACAATGCATTTCTTAGACATTCATTGCTGTATACAGCATTTCGATGTTTATTTTTAAGTATAATAAAATTAGCATACTGATTGGATTTAATATTCTTAGTTTGTATACGTCTAACATTTTAAAATATTTTCATATAAAATCTACTCTACAGTTATGCATGACAAACAAATTTGAGAGACAAGATTAGATAATCTAAATTTATCTTTTTGAAATTAAAATTGGAATTTATAACTGAAATCGTCCAATACATCCGGCGTCATTCGGGTTCGAATTATGATTGCTATTGACGTGAGGATCAAAGCATTTAGATTTGAAATTTATTAATGTATAGACTGTTGAATAGTCACCGAATCTTTTAACTACTCAAAGGAAACAAAAGAATTAGGTACCTATTTGTGGTCACTAGAATTTCCATTTACAACTTGGTGATGCAATCAGTAAAATTAATCGAATTTTACAGATAAATAAATAAATATACTCAGCGATTCTTTTAAATATCTACCTCACCTTTACTACATTTTTTATATAGATACTTAATATGTTTTCGTAAAATCGAATTTTATGTATATACGGATTTTAATACATACCTATATAAGGAGTTCTTACTCCTGTTTCAATTTAATTCCAACCCAAAAATATCATGCGCATCCCTAAATTATCTCAATACGTAGACGTTTGACTCATTAGGACACAGCCATGGGGTTGTGCAATCGTGCGTCTACGGGCCTGACGATACTGATTTAAACGTATGCCGTTCGGTTTGATTAATGCGCCGGTCGGATAGACTTAGTTACCCGCTTGTTTATGATTATGAGAACTTTGATGGATACGATTTCAGACGTATCCCATGCCAAAGCGAATATATTTAAATTAAGTAATGTGAGTAAGCAATTGTTTCTTACATAGTTATGTCCAATGTAGGAAAGTTAGTATATATGTAAATCACATTTATGATAAACAAGGCTTTGTGTGATTCGTGTTCAAATATAAGTTTAAAATATCTATCGATACATAATTATCGATGTGTGACATTATAAACACAATTCTCATAAAAACCGATGGTTTTCATTTTAACTGAAAATATTACTTAAAATGATCATTTTAGGAACATATATTTAGAACACATGATTCATCTATCTGAAATATGCTATCTCCTTTAAATTTTGCAAAGTCAGCTTTATCCGTACCTTGTTAAGCATAAGGATAATATCGAATTAATGTCCATAGCCGCCTTTATCACAAGTTAGCATGACGTAGGCCCTGTTACCCGGACACAAAGGCTGTCCCCTGAGTGTAGTACCAGGTGATTAAGGAACCGTGCCAGGGAATGGGTAGTAATTTTACTGCCAAACCAATTTATCAAAGGATATTCGTGACAGATATTGATGAATATGTTAAAAAATAATATGAATATAGGTACGACAAAAAACTCTTTTTTTCATATTGTAAAAGTTAAAAAGCTGATACAACCTGCTGATGTCAATAAAGGCTTTATTCATAAACTAGGTAATCTAAATAAAATATTCATAAATTCGCCCAAAATCACACACATTTTAATTCTATAGATAAAATTAAAATTCAATTTAAAGTAATTGTGCATATTTTTTAATCCCACAATATAACTGAAATTGGCTATGTTTAAATTACAATGCTCAAAATTATAATCTATATTTCTTGCCAAAGCGACACAAAGCTAACAAATGCACCCAATATATTATTCGCATACGTGCATCGAACACGAAGCCGCATAGTTATACGTCACAATGGATTGTAGACAAAAGCCCTGTAGATAAAACAATTTGATGCGTGATTTCGAAGTGCCCTCTAGGCTCTACTGCAATATCCCCTTTTGTAGGTAGTGGCAATCACCACAATTGTTGCGACGACTGCGACTGACATGGTATTACTTCGGAATGAACGATGGTTTTAGCGGATTATGACATGTAGTCTGTGTTTTGATTAGGCGTTTGATTGAACTATAGAATACTATTCGCCCTAAAATAATAAAGTTATAATCTCTCGTTTGTTATTTTGTTCTTTTAAAATTCATATTTACATTTATAGTAATAAGGTGACTGCTAAATTTATTTCGCAATTCATACAATTCTGGTTATAAATGACGTCCAATAGCAAAAACCAAGAATTCTAGAATTTGAAAACGTACGACGAAACCATTGTAGCTTATCTATGGATACTGTATGATCTCTCACCGTGGTATAATCCTATATTTATATATATTATACAAATCAACATAAAAGAAAGCTAGACGATCATTCAAAAACTATCAAGTTTCGCAATACCGCATACGCCTAAAGCAGAAAACAAAATATATATCAACCCAAATATTTTAAAACAATCATCTCACTCGGCGGGCAAACATTGCAATGTAACGAAAGGGTGGGTTTCCGAGTGCAGAGAGTAATATTGTATAGTGTTGAGGGAGCGTGGGGTCGCCAATCGATACGCACCCCTGCCCGGCCTAAAGCACCCCTAACACAGCGCACAGTAAACGCAACACCATGGATACCGTACAGACCATGCGTTCACCTAAGTCGGCCATTTGCATATTCAGCACAGTTGTTTATTAGTTCTTAGTAAAATTTAATGTTTTCTTAGTTAACAACTCAAATAGTATAAAATGTTTACCTATAAAACTAGACACAGAAGATAGAATAATAAAGATTGGAAACTATAAATAATTAAAGGTCGTCAATGTCATATCTCAAGTAGTTTTGATACAAATAATGTAAAATGTTAACTTCTTCAATCTTTCGATCGAAATATATTATGACTTTTTCATGGATTAATTAGAAAGCGTTTAAAATTGTTGCTGATAAAATTAAAAATAATGTTATTTCTTTAGTTAAAAATACGTATAACACTATAGTTTTAGAGCTACATGATACCCTACTTCTAACATTACTGCAATACAAATAGAAGAACGTTTCTATTTTAACTTGCTGCAAAACATGCATGAAGACAGTTTGTGTGAATAAAAATGTTTAAATATTAACTAGCCCCTTAAAACGTTTCGCAAAGCTTTGAATGCGAAATAAGCCACTATTGCATCGGAGATGTCCCTGCTCAGTGCTCCCGTTCGCCCCGAAATGATATATTTTTTATAATACAATTTTCTAAAATACCCCATGGCCCTAGGGTTTTTATGAAAATGAATAATCCAATTTCTCTCGGTTGGAGGCGCGACTAAAAATGTTAGTAGGCTATACACCGTGAAATGTTAATGGTTGTTTTCCCGAAGCAGAACAACTTGCCGTCGGTAGTACTATCGAAACATATTTTTTATTTTATTTTTAGACATGTTTTGGATTTAAAATTATTAAAAAAAATATTAGACAACTCGAAAGCGTGATAAACAGTAGTAACACTAGACGGACCTTGTAGGTACTACTCGAATCGCACGCGCTGCTGACAAAGTAAAGAACGATCCATAAATAAATGTTTAAAGCAAAATAAGAGCTCAACGCTTTCGAGTTGTCTAATATTTTTTTTAATAATTTTAAATCCAAAACATGTCTAAAAAAAAAATAAAAAATATGTTTCGATAGTACTACCGACGGCAAGTTGTTCTGCTTCGGGAAAACAACCATTAAAATTTCACGGTGTATATCTATTATCGCAATTTAATGTTAACATTTTACTAGTTTAAACGCGGATATTAGTTTGATTTTTTTGGAGTAATATATATGTTTGTTATAATCTACTTTATCTGTAATTCTGATTCATAAGTTGTATTGTATCATCTAATAGAAAATCAATTTTGTGAAAAAATACAAAAAGCATCAACAACAAGCCTAAACAACCAGTAGAATTGGCTAAACCTGGCTTTAACCAATTTATCTTTGTCTAAATCTAGACGTAGCAGCATTTCAGGTTTTAGCCGTAATTCATTAAAATTTACATGCAGGGAAAAGCTGTAACAGAAAATATAGAGAGGTAAACTTAGTACTTTTAGTTCAATATTTTTTGTTCTTCCATTACGAGTTCTACTGTTTCACGGACAAGCGATGTCGTATTTACTTTGGCGGTAGCTGTTACGATTTATACAACATTATTCTTTTCAAAAAGCTCAGCTTGCGACAAATGGACTCCATTGAAATTCCATTATATCTCAGATGCGACCGTCTGTAGCCCAAAAACAAATTTTGGAATTGTTAAGATTTTCACATTTAATGGCACAAAAGGATCGCCATTGAAATTTTCATACACCCTAAAAGATAAATGTTATAACAAGAAAAAGCAGTTATTAAAACATTCTTCATATTTTTCTTTCATTACTTCTCCTTTGAAGTGCTTTCAGTTGAGAGAAAATTTTGAATTGTGAGAAATATTTAGAGGGGTGATAAAAACGTGGGCTGTTTTATTAGTGTTTTAAATGCCTTTGTCTTGGCTCAATACATTTAGTTCCGCTGTTGGTTCAGTGAAATTTTCATTATTGTTTGCATGGTCTTATGACGACATGATCGGACTGTGCAGTTGTTATTAGAAACGGTGACTCTGATAATGTTTTTTTTATATTAATAATAGGAGAATTAACAACCTACTATTTGCTCGTACATATTTCTTATATCACCTAGGTTCGGCAAACAAGTAAGTACCCACTGATTAGTGATTCCAGTAGCTTGCGGCCTTAGTGATGTCACTTACGCATTACGGACCTTAGGTTCCGTAATTCACACAAAGATTTAGAACATTAGTAATGTTCTAAATCTGTGTGTGAATTCTAAAATTTGTTTTCCGGGTCTGGTTGGTTGAGGAACTAACCTTCGTGCCTTAGAAAGCAAGAAAGAAAGCCGAATGTTATAAATATCATCTATGGCCACCGGACGGGTTGATGATAATAATAATAATTATTATTAGAAGTAAATATTGTTTTTAGAAGCAAATAAATAATATCAGTCCATTTCTTAAATTCTTTATGAACGAAGAATACTTTACATGCACCAATACACCATTAATGGAGATGGTCCATACTGCAAACAGCAGGAGGAAGAAAGCAATATGTTGACTTGAGAGTTATCACTATAGCTACTACCAATGAATGATAAGCACGTAACGTTAAATTCTTACAATCCTGCATGGTGCGGCGCAATAAATTTTCTTACATATACCTTTTACTACACGCAAGTTATCAACACGAACAGTGGTAACACGGGGGCTTAACATCGGAAACTTCCTGATTCTGGATTTGATGCCAAGAATTTTTCTTTCCAAATAAGTTTACGAGTTGTAACTGCGAAAGTATTTTATGCCCGCTAATCACCAAATTGGATTAAAACTTTGTTTTAATCGATTTTTTGCTAATTATTATGAAGCTAGGTTATTAAAAATTTTTTTGTTTCGTTTAAATACAAACGAAATAATTAGATCTCAATAAAAGTTTGCGATAGAGCCTTACTTATCGTATTAGATATTCATATTTAATTTTTCTTACCGTGCGGTTTCATTAGCGTAGCTCATTTATACTGGATACGAACCTGGATAATCGATGGAGCTTGCCAAAGTTCTGATTCAGTAGTTTTTAAAATTATAAAAAAGTCTACCGTTACAATAAAAGTATATTTAAAAAATATTATAAAGCCTATCAACTTGCTTACCTCAATCTATTAATTACTTGAAATAGAATTGTTAATTGAAATCCTTGAAAAAAAAAAACAAATAAAAATATTCTAATACACGTAAGTAAAGTTAAATATATAATTATGGCGTAACTTTTTAATTAAATGTAACCGCGTAGTGTAGAAACGCCGCAGAGCCAATTAATTATGCAATTATGTGGAAAAGAGTTTTCTCTCTTTTTGCCTTTAGAGAATAAAAGTAGTAGGTACTCATAACTTGGTATGGTCAGACAAAAAAATAGGCAGTAAGTATTCGTTATGACCAAATGTAAAGAAAACTTCGGTAAGGTTTGTGGGTGAAATCATTTTAGCTGTACGGTAAATAACTGCTTGTGAATTTCCAACACATTTAAAGAATATAAATAAAATAGTAGTCTTAAGATAAATGTATAAATTTATTTAAGACCATTCCTTTTCAAGGAAGTTATACCAAAAACCTAAAGAAATATTCCCATAAACAGTATACCAAATATGATTAGAAGTGCATTAAAAATGTTTTTTAGCCTTGGCAGGGTAATGCTGTTATTTGTCCAACCGTACCTTCTTGAACTTTTACCGTAAGTGCTTTCATTGAATTCGTTTAGTCTGTTACTTATATTCCTGTCTTCAATTTTAATGGTTCTATATAGGCCAACACTACTTAATATTATACGATCTAATTCGATTCATTTTGTATTAATATCATTAGACGATTCGCAATTTAGTTCATAAAATTTTTGCTAAAAATGATTCAATGAAGCGAGCAACCGGCGTCACCATCGATTTCTACGTAAAACTTATTTCCGGCACGTCTACAGTCTAGACACGCTTCCCTCATACTAAATTATGTTTCAGGATGTATCCAAATTAGAATGAATATACACACATTTCATAGGAAATCGATTTGCATTAAAACTTTGTCACTATTCAAACATTTATCAAAGCTTTTACCTACCATTGTTTGTCCATTCTAACATAGATTCATGATAAATTTGTTGACAATATATTATTGTATTTATTTCGTCAATGCATTTAGTTAGCAATTTGCGTACACAATGATAATATTGACAATCAAAAGCAAACATAAACGTTTTCAATTCGATAGAAACATTAATTACTTGGCATGGTGCGCAAACAGACTGTTTAATGCCTAAATATAGTTATTAGTTTGACTTTCCATTAAATAATTCAAAGAGCCCGGGGCAAACGACCCGCCGTACGAAAATTTACCAAATAAACAAAACAGAATTCACCTGACGTCAAAGAGTAGGGGAATAAGTTGGGCATTCAATTAGATATCTATACGTAGACTCGTATTTTTGTACTTTTGACTGTAGAACAAAGGGGTAACGTCCCTGCTTTATTGCTCCGTTTTATCACAAAGGTAGAATTGTATAATGTGCTGTCTGTTGACTAAGTGAAATCATTGCAGGGGATGAGTTAGCTTTGTAAATATGTTCGGGTCTCTTGAACAAACTTATTGAGTTTCAAGTATTTTCTATTTATAACATCCTTGAAACTTCGTGTAATAAATATGCAATTATGTTGTAGTCTTAACCTGATCTGCTTCATCTGCTTGATATACAAATGGTTATATAGTATATCTAAACTTTATCCTGCAGAAATAGCACGGGTAGAATTTTTTGATTCTGTTTTCGTGCGATTTTAATACAGTTTCAATAGACATATCATTTGAAGCAATTAAATACTATGTGTAGGTATATCAATTTTAGCCTTCTTTATTTTTTTTGTCTTCCATCTATAAGAGTACAGTGTGTGAGTTTGGATGTTCGGGTAATCTTCGGTACTACTTGTCCAATTTTGAAAATTCTTTCACCATTAGTAACGTAGCTAACGTTATCCAGAAATAACATAGGCTATATTCAAGACAAAAATGTAACTGTGTATTGCTATATAATATGTAAAACTAGAACCGCTAAACAAATTTATTCTGCATGAAAACGTATTTGTATGACGACGTCGATACTCTTGAAACGAAAATAGCTGGCATTTTCGTGAGTCAATTTATAGAGAAACCATTACATGCATTTACCAGGACCGGTGGTGAACGACAATAGAGTACAATGTGACATTGAATGCATAAAACCAGTCGCATGACGCATACACAGAAAGTGCAGGACGACAGGACGACGGACGACAGAGCGTCCATTGAGTCACTTTACAAAAGGTATTGTGAGACCAGTTTATCTCGTGGCCGTTCGTTGAAACTTGTTCTGCTCTGATAACACTCAGAACGTCTGTCATTTGTTCCCGCCAGCTAGGACTGATAGCTGGAATCTACCGATAGTGTACATTGAGTTTAACAAGCCTTGATTATCGTATATCAGTGGAGATGGGATGATAAGATTCATAGTATTTATTCGTAATATTTATATGTCCTGTTTGATTCTCATGAGATTCGATTGCATAATATATTTGTAGAATGCTATTTGGAACTATGTCAAACTTAGATAAGAAAATTGACAATATATTTAGTGCTAAATCGTCTTGTGTAGTGCTTAAATTCGTAGTTCAAAAGAAATACAACAGTCAAGATTTGTTGATATCACTTCAAGAAGCCAGGCTTCTTATGCTAATCAATATTAATCAATAAATTAATTTAATTTGTCCTATCGAATGTGTGAATGATTTTTATAAAGATACATGATATAATTCCTTTTGGTATTGTATTCATAACATTTAAATATTATGCTTAACATCGAAAAAATAAATACAAATTTCGTTTTCTTATACTACTGTAAATACTTATAACAGATGAGTTACTCGACTTCACTGGGGAACTGCCTCCACCTTATTGAATAACGCAGTCGAATAACATTTTGAGGTTATTTTTCTGTACCTGAGTAAAGTTGCCAGCGCTCACGGCGAAGAGGAAAGGGCCGGCAGGATAAAGGTGGTTAGAACTTGGACACTTCTGGAATAAAAAAAAATAAGACTTTTATTTAGGTGATACGTTCTACCATTTTTCTTTTCTTTAATTTTGTTACCTACAGACGAACGCCGACGTTATTAAATGCCCATATTATACAATGCATGATATCAAAATAAAAGGCATAAGAGTTTCTAGGAAATCTATGCACATTTCTTGACTGTATTGAATAAAATACTTCAGACATTAGACAGATAAATACGAAACAGTACGAAGAATGGCAATAAGTACTTGTTCTAAACTGACAAAAAACTATTATGTGTTCGAACTATTTTCATTCTATTTATTATCTCTAGAAAGATAAGATATCGATAAAGATACATACATATTTCAAATAATTTCAGTCATGCTCTGAACGTCAGATGGTAACAAAGTTAACGAATAAATTATTGCACTTCTTTACACGGAAATTGCCTGTGATCCGTAAAAAAATGCAAGGTAGAAAAGAATCAAAATCAAAAGCAGATTTGATTGAATTACTTTTTAAGTTAGCTGATATATGCAATATAAGTCTAATAGACTACGTAATAGAGTACGGATGTGACGATATCGATAGTTTTCTCAGTGGATTGTATCGAGTTCGGTTAAAAGGTCTCAGAAATGGACAGCTTATCAAGAAATATTTGGTGATTAAATGGCATCCAGATCCGATTTCACGAGCATGTTTCAGAGAGTCTTATAAACGAGAATTTGTTTTTTACCAACACGTATTGCCCAAGCTGCTTGAGATCCAAAGAAGTTTTAAAAACATCGAGGGATTGAAAATAAAGTTTCCCAACTGTATTTTTGCTAGCGCCGAACATGACAAAGAAACGATCGCAGTGCTAGGATTACAAGATGAATTCAGACTTCGCGACAGGCTACACAAGCCGGATTTGGAACACGTATCGCTTGTGATGAAAAATTTTGCAAAACTACATGGTCTTTCTTTTGTGCTAGAGAAAACTAATCCTAGTGAATTCAAGGAAATAACTCGCTTGTGTCATAACGATGTACAATATTCTAATCCTGGCCCAGTGCCGAAGTGTATGCGAGCATACTACGACATGTCTGTGGATGTTGTAGTGGATGCGGTGGCAAGAGATAAGTTGCGCCAACTTGCACCGGATATACTGAACATTCTGAATAGATGCACGAAGTCAGAGCCGTCCGGTTATAACACTATTTGTCACGGTGACTGTTGGACTAATAATATACTTTTCAAATACAAGGTAAGATATGTAAACTTATTGTGTGGTTGTTAAATGATAGCTACTTAGAGTTAAAATGTTGGAAAATTAAAACCAAAAAAGTTAGGTTTGATATACCCCGTATCACGTTCAGGTTTACTCCCTTTCCGATTACCTGTTTAACCAGGTCAAATCGTTCAACTGATACTTTATTCTGTTTGTGGTTGTGAAGTCTTCGTGAAATTGTTTCTTCAAATCATATTCCTTTGTGCATTTTCAAACATTCAAGCAAAATTTTTGATGTCTCCGGCTTTAACCGTAAAACAAAATTACTTAAAAAAATTGAAATCTTTCAGGGAAGCCGACCCGTGGAAACGATCTTCGTAGATTACCAGCTGATGAGGCACGCTTCGCCGATTACTGACATATCTTACTTTCTGTACATGTCCACTGACAGAGAATTCCTTCTCAAACATTACTCCCACATCCTCACAGTTTACTACGGAACATTAGCCGCAGTGCTCCGACATTGTAACTTAAACGTGCAGGAAGTTTACCCCTCAAGTATATTTCAAAAACATTTAAGGGAGTACTCTGTGCTAGGTTTAATAGAAGCGTTGGTATCAATGTTCATTATAACGGCACCAAACGAGGCGGCACTCAAATTGACTGCGATGAAATATGAAAATTGTGACGCGATGTTACATGAAGATGAATATAATCACCATTCTGTATTCGTGGAAAGAGTAAACGGTGTTGTCACCGACTTTTTTGAAAGGAACTACTCTCTGGATGCTGTTTTAAATGAATGAAGTTTAATATAGTCTGACGTAATTTTATTCAGTTTCCGTAAAATATTTTATGCCAGGACGCTTTCATGTATATGAGATTACAGTGCGGTATATTTTGATCGCAGATTTAAACTTAGTGTTCATTATTACGCTGTCCTGCGGTTTTAACTAGTATCTAATCTAGGTTACAAAATGTTTCTGTGAAACATTTTAGAAGGTTGTGCGAGAAAACCATCCATCACAAACATTCGCATTTATAATATTCGTAGTGTGAAAGTATATTTACTTATAACAATTGGACGATCGAGTTCTAAACGAAAAATATAACAGTTTTATACTATGAGGATCTGCATATTAGTATACTTATTACTTTATAATAGTATTCGATACCGTTTAAACAGTAATGTTAATGTAGACGCCATCGAAGTATGTGACAAAAGGAAATTTATCCTAAGTTGAATTTAATCAAGCCTTAAATTGTACAAAAGAATATGTATTTCGGAATCATGGGTAGGAGGCGAGGAATTAATTCCTCGACGTTGCAGTTAATTGTGTGTAACAAAGGTTTTTCTTTGAATCTCGGACGAAGAAAATCTTTGTTGGAATGAAAATAATGGGTGGTAAAACAGATGGTGATACTTTACAGGGTTGCTGATGGTCTTATAAGCATTCTTTGGGTAATTAAATCGCTTCTTTTAATGGATTTATTATTGGATTAGTTCAACTTAGTAGGTTTGATTTTCAAAGAAAAAAATGTCTTTATTCGATAATGTACTTAATAGTTAGATGAATTATTTAAGATAATTCATCTAATCTACTGCGTCTATCGTACTGCGTTTACTTTTAATAACTATTTCTATTTTGACTAAATGTTACGATAATTGGTTGTGTTGGTAATATGACATATTATATTTATGAAAATAAAATTTAAATTCTATTGTTTTTTTTTAATGTTTTCAAACAATTTCATTCAAATGAAATAAAATGTGTTGTATAACCTTAATAATACATTAACACTTAATTTGATTTCTTAATTATACTCATATACAGTTTCATACGTTTAATATCTAGATGACAATAGCTTTATAACATATTTAAGTATTTTAATGTGCACAATATATTTTCTGTAGCAAACTAAGCTGAATTGTTTGGTTAGCCGACCTCCAACGATATTAAATCTTACTTTGTAGAACAAAGGAGAAACAACTTTATTTTCCTGAAGTAAAACTAATTTTCATAATAACCACGTTGGCTTGTACATATTTTGTTTTCAGTTTAGGACTAATCTGCTGTTTTTAATGGTCTTATAGTCTAAATATATCTCTTTGTAAATATAACATTTGTTACCGACATAAATACTCTTTGGTTTGAATAGGTTTCTTTTTATATTATTTGTATTAGTGTTTTGTTTATTTTAGTATTGTCACATTTACTGGAACTGAAAATACATGAAATTTATTTTCTGGACTGTTGCGTTTTTGTTTTTTATTATCCATTAAAAACACACCGGGCAACGGTCCGCGGTCCAGTCGACAATAACATTAATATTTAAAATTTGAGTATAATTGTAGATCAACGGCAGGATTGTAACCTGCAATATACTAATACGTGAAGTAAAAACTTTATACTCCTTTCCTTTCGCTTTCCAATTTCGCACACTTGTGGTTTATATAGAGAAGGAGTGCAGAATAATAATATATTTTTAATTATGGTTTAATTTTGATCAATAGGCGTCCACTAGTTTAAGTGAAGCAGCTGTCGAAATGTGTCATACTTTATCTACGTTTCTTAGAAGAACCTCTAAGAACCGAAGACACAAAGTATTTTCTCACTCCAGGCGCCATTTATCGATAATGCTTAGCATTACTCGACAAATATCTAACATTAATCATATTCAAAAGAATATAGAATATAGCGGTGCGATGTTATAATGCGAGTACATAGTACTTTACGCTCAAATACTTTAATGGTTTGCAGATGGGATATAGATTGTATCTTCAATACCAATTCCAGTCAATTTGGTTTCCATTTTGTGCCCATTGTATCCCGGAATAACCAAACTGACGATAAAGCTCTTTCAATTACGAAGAGCACATACAAGACCTGGAAGTATATTTAATATCTTTATATTTGCTCATGAGACCCATTTGATTTGTAATACACTAGTTTAAATATGACGTGTAGAACATGACTTTCCTCAAAAAATATTTGCTTGTCTGCTCTCTATCAGGGGGGCCAGTGCAGGATAGTCTTATTTATATAAATTAATAAGACTACCCTGCACTGTCCCCCCTTTATGCCTGCTTAAGTAGCATAAGCCATCTAGCTTACTACATATTTTATTATGCCCGTCGAAAAATAGTGCTCTCATCATTTCGAAACCGTTACTAAACAAAAAAAAATGTAATTGACAGAAGAGCTACTTTTCGATTATTGCATTACTATTTACTAATTTTTGCATTATTATCTCAATTTATATGTGAAAATTACGATTAGTAACGGTTTTGAAATGAAGGTGCGATTGCATTGAAATTTAACGGTAAAATTAAATATAAGTATATATTAAGATTTAGATGTATAATATTCGACAACTTGAATATTATACATATAAGTCTTTACAGTTTACTAACTGTAAGACATTTCAGAAGAATGAGTCTGGGTAGCGACTCCATTTTAAATGACTATACGAATGTAATTCTATTAGGGCAATAAGGATAACCGAAGTGGAAATAGCGTAGGAATAGGAATATAGGAACACTTTAATCGCCATAAATGTTACCACAGGGATAAAATATACGGTTAAGTACGTAATAAATAACTCATTCCTCTAATTCTCTGGAGTATAAAATTATACAGTATTTTAGGATACGAGTCTCATACCGGTCTTAGGACTTAGATAGATTAAAATATGAATACTGCTTACTATTAACATTGTTGTTAGTAATCTTGATAATTGTTTGGTACTAGCTGACCCGATAGACGTTGTCGTGGCTTAACTAAAACTCTATATTAAATTGAACTTTTAATATTAGTCATGATAGCAGCACGCGTTTTGTCAATATTATGTCAAACGTCATAAGATTACATTTAAAAAGTTAATGATGTCAAAAGCGTTAAGGTTACATTAGAAAATTTAATATGGTGGTCAAGTTTTCTTAATTTTTATAATTTTCGGCGTAATTTTTTTGTTTCATAAGAACGAGTGAAAAGTTTCAAAAGAATTAAGTGAAATTGATCCATCCGTTCACGAGTGATGCGATGACCAAGGGAAACAGGGATTCATTTTTAAATATATAGATTATCATTTCAAGATCAAGATTAAGAGAGAGATGAACTAATAAACAATTTTGTGTGTGCTGTTGTATGTTTAAAAATATCTTCTAATAATAAATATATTTTACTAGCTTCCTGCACGCGGTTTCACCCGCATACCTTCCGTTCCTGTGGTAACTTCATAATTTAATATTGACTGTGTTACGCCTAAAATATCTTATAGTTGGTCCAGTAGTTATTCAATCCAAACAAACAGTTAAATCTTTCCTGTTTATAATCTATACTAATATTATAAAGAGGAAAAGTTTGTTTTTTTGTAGTTTTATATTTTTGTATGTTTGTTTTGAATATATTCAAAAACTACTGAACGGATTTCGATAATTCTTTCACCATTAGAATGCTACATTTTCCCTGAGTAACATAGGCTATAAAAGTCTGCCCGTGCGAAGTCGGGGCGGGCCACTAATATTAGTATAAATCAAGTAGTACTTTCGAAAACATTGCACTATTTGTTCATCAATTCAGCCATAGCGTTCCTCATTAACTGCAGATCTATGAGGGAGGCCAACGTATCTGCGTTCAAGTTGCGATTATGTTATTGGTTCCGGTTTTGGCTTAAGCTTCCTACATCTAATTCTTAAATTTATAATTCCAATAATAAGTCCGATACAATATCAAAAAAATGTTCAGATACCTCCTTCATACTTACCTTGTTCAAAATTTAACTGGCTGTTAAACCAAGTGACTCGCACAGATGAAAAAAGAACACAAAAGTTAAAAAAAAAATGTTAAATACGATTCTTCACTTCGCCGACTGTAATATACAACCGACCTACTTCAATAATTCTACGTCTTCGTATTAAAAAATAAAATGATCCGCAAACATAAATACAAAGGAACGCCAACGCTACTTCAGTGGTTTCTTTATAAACAAAAGCAATAGTTGGTTTACCGATTTAAAAAACTCTACAACATGTCAATAAAGTACATTGTTTTATAGTTTTGGATGTCGGGCCCACGTGAACCCCTGTCAAAGTCCACAGACAAACAGCTGGTACAAATTGAAATTTTGGGGCTTTTGCATTTCTATTGTATGTACAAAATGTTGGGGAGGAATCTGATGAAGGCATTGTTTTTTTTTGTTGTTTTAGTGATTTGAGTTGGTTTTGAATCAAAATATAAAGCTGAAGAGTTTGTTTGTTTGCTTGAACATGCTAATATTAGAAACTACTCGGGTGAAACCCAGCGTGAAAAGTTAAATAAATAAAAATAAAAATCTTTTTTATTTACGTAAACCTATTACTAGCAAATAGTCAAAACAATAATTTACCTATTATTAATCTATGTATAATTTTAACATTTATAAATTAGCATATTAAGCAGGTATTTTAGTTATTGTTTTAATAATGTTTTAGTCTTAACTTTATTATTTAATTATATTGTGTTCAATAGCTTGTTTTGTCTATATTAAATTATATTAAGAACAATTGCCATTATTTGGGTGGACCATTAGTATATAACGACGGACGCGCTTTAATGCTACCACCAGATCCAATACGCCCCAACTGAGAAGATCCAGCGAAACAAACTCAGTGGGTTATTCTACTGCCGGTTTTAACACGACCCACATGAGACGGTCCGGCGAAACATACTCAAATGGGCAGAGCGTAGGTTTTGGTCAAGTTAATTTTATTATTTATTTGGCATACACATTATTTTCCCGAACAGTTAGTTATTTTATAATGGCTAGGCTTATTGGGACGCACTTATACTACATTAGCTACCCGTGTGCACACGCGTAACTCTCGTTTCCGTGGTAAGTTCATAATAAAATATAATATAAAAAATATAAGCTTGCGGCATTCCTAGATAAATAAGCTATCTAAACTAAAAGAGTTTTTCAAATCGGACCAGTAGTTCCTGAGATTAGCGTGTTCAAGCAAACAAACTCTTCAATTTTTATTATAAACATAGATTTTACTAAGACAGCTGCAAATAAAATAGATTATCTAATGAAAATAATTATGTTGAAATTCTAAATAAAGTAGAACTTTAATTGGAACCCAAACATTTTTATTTAATATTTCTCGAATCCAGCTTCTTTTCAAAGCAAACGAATAAAGACTTTTCCTCTAAAGCTCTACACAGTGGCCTAAATATGTCTATGTAAGTAGCAACATACATCTGAGGAAACATAATGCATTGTTCAGGTTTTTTCCATGAAGATCGATATAGTTATAAATAGTCAATTTCCCACCGCACCCATGTCAATATCGACACATAGGCAGCGGTAACGACTCATGTGTATACCGTAAGTAAACTATTAAGCCCCAGCCACGTAGCTTGAGTGTTAGCTTGCACTTTGGGCAACAATCACCAATTAAATCCTTTATTTCAACCTGTAATATATAAATTTTTGATAACATACATACAGGTATATAGGTATTTATCCAACCCATCTTCGTATATTTCTTAATCTAATCTTGTAATATATCTTTATATATTGGAAGATAGAAAAGTACTGAAGAGTTTGTTTGTTTGCTTAATCGCGCTAATCTCAGAAACTACTTGTCCGATTTGAAAAATTATTTCTGAGTTAGATAGCCCATTTATAGAGTAACGGAAGTAACGCGGGTGAAACCGCTTGCGAAATCTAGTCATATATAAAACTGAAGAGTTTATTTGTTTGTTTGCTTAAACGCGTTAATCTTACAAACTACAGGGCCGATTTGAAATTATCTATTAGTGTTAAATAGCCCATTTATCGATGAAGGCTTTATTTAATTTTGAAGTTCTTGCAGGAACAGGAGTTATGCGGATGAAACCGCGCGCAGGAAGCTAGTATAAAATATAACGACGTATATTTATATCAGTATAGAGTGTATCGATTTTTGCTCCGCTCATGCTAAAACTTAGCTACGGTGCGCTGCTATGTAAACGGACTCCATTATTATGCCCTGGAGAGTTTCAATAATTGACCGGCTAAGACAGTAGATATAGCTACCTCGCCTGTTGTTATCATCTTAAGGTTAATATTTGAGGTCTATGGAATAGCGAACGGAGTTTTTATGGAGCGTGGTGGCTCTCATGGGTGTGCTCAGTGATATGCGAACAAAAGGTTTGATTAGGACTGAGATACCAAAACCTTTTTTCGTGTCAAGATACTGTATTATGCCTAATATCTTACAGTCTTTAGTATACTTTAGTTTCAGACGAATCGTGGCGGGTCTTTATTAAGGTTTGTGTCAGCAATTTAGTGGAACAACTTAATACCGAAAACTTAATAAGTCAGGTAGTAAATTAGGTGTTACATTTCTTATTGCAATACCTTCAGCTGAAGTTGTGAAAGTCAATTGGAGGTGAAGAGAAACGTTTGCTTTAAAATTCATTGTTTGCTCGACTGGTTGGACGATTCGTCCGTATTTTGCTATTTATAAGTTTAACAAGATAACAAGGGAGTTCACTGCGTGCACCTCATTATAATTTGTAGCGGGTACCTATGTAGTTACGAATTACATACTTGTACTAACAGTATATGAATTTGCAGTTCGCATTCGCCCATTTGCTTAACAGAAGAGATAATTAATAGTTTTTTAGTTGTTCATGCTTAGTTTGTGAGTTCTCACAACTTTGCCTTGAATGTTATCGAAAATGGTTACGAGCTGGTTTGAGTAAGCATTACGTGCTGAATATAAACTAAGCAGTAGTTTCAGTTTATTAATAGAATATAGCATAAGGTTATGTTTAAACGTGATAAGCTATGATGTGCTAGACTAGGTTATCTGTTCATAGATGCCGGAATGATAGAGCAGCATCTGAGGGGTTTTAATGGGTTATCTGATGCCCGGACACTGCCGGACTTTTGCCCGTTCCCCGGTATACAATTGGTTTAGATGTCGTTATAACAATCGGGACCATCATCGGTTTACGTGCGTTCCTGGACGGTACGGGGGGTAGCTCCTCAACCGAGCAGGCGCAGAAAGAAATCTAAGATTTTACACAAAGAGTTCTTGTCCGGCGTGGGATTGAAAACACGACCTCCCAGACTTAAATGGAGACTTACATGTGTAACGACCGATTCCAAGTCCTCCGAGTCTTATAGCGAGACTTAAACCACTACGCCACGAAGATTACGCCTTAGTTCTTTTATATTTGGCTTCAAATTACCCAGATACTAAAGTATAAAGGGATATAACATTCGCAAAAAATGAAAGGTGTAACAATTGAGCAGAAATGGGCACATAGTCGTGCATTTTTGATATGGGATTACCGGACAAAAATTCCCTTTGAAGGGGATGTTGGCCGGGGATTTCTGATTTGATTTGATATCAGCCTTTGTTCTGTGTAGATTTTTCGTTCATCTACTTTATATATCGTACATGATCATGTAGATACTTTTACTAATACGGAGACAACATTTTTTTTCCAATACTACTACTGCCAATTGTAATATACCAACCCTGAATAAAACAAAATAACCTCAACTTACTAAAGTTCCTTACACAATGATTGTGCAAACAAGTTCGAATGTAATTTAACCTTCATAAACTAATCGCCCGTCCTGTCTGGGAGGGGCCTGACCCATGAAATAAAGCTGGTGTCTAATCCCGTTCTTAGCAGGATCTAGAGACGTGTTAAGTTACATACAAGGCGAAATCGGGTATTTGAAAGGATGTTTACACACAATTTGCTGAGCGCTTTTTATTACCCAAGTCAAGGTTTAGGTTTAAAAGTGTTGTGTTATTCAAAGATTATTGTGGATAATTGCTAACATAACGTCTGCAAACTTAGTCTGAGATTTTTGCAGTGCTTGCTTATTTATTTAATCATTTATGTTAGTAGACGTAAGAAATATGGAACTAGATAAATGAAGTACACTATTGCACAAAGGTACAGCTTGTACCAATAAAAAAACTTTCAGCTTGTTATTTCTTGATAACAATATGAATAGAAGGTTAATTGGCAACTTTATAAACTCTATACCGATGCATTGTGAAAAAGTTCCTGACGCCTTTAGCAAAAAGAAAAGAAATAACCTTCTAAGGTTAAGGATGGCAACTCATATCTCATTTGTGAGAAACCAAAGATATGATCGTCGGTGTCAACACGATGCTTGTGTTATTTGTTAGAAGGTAAGAAATACGTTTATTTCTGGTCAAAACACAAAAACACAAACAAAATAATAAGCAACACACATTTTATAGACAAGACAACAATAAGTAGCATTGCATACTCTGCCAGAAAAGGCAAAACCATAGAATTGGCTTAATATTCATTAAGATGCGGAAAATATATAAAACATATCATTGTTCGGTTGTATTGATCGAATCTAACTCGAAACAAAAGTGTTAGTTAGATTTTTAAACAATCGAATAAGACAGGGTATCACTACAAGTCGATAGCCGGCAGCTTACGTGTAAACAATGAGCTTTTGCGTTCAGAGCTAGAATTTCCATCGATTCATTTCAGATAAAGGGCTTCAAGTATCTGATAGAAGACGTAATCCTCTTCTTCGGTAGCATGTAATAATAGAACATTGTGTATTCATAAGAAAGCAATGTAAAAACCCAAGTTAGTTTTTTAATAATAATAATATAATTTTGCAATTGAAAGCGATTGATCGTATATTAATAAAAGAAAATAAATTCATAAGCCACAACTAAAGGTCCACGTACATCATTCATTTATAACTTTTATTTTCTCTTTAATCCATAAAATAATACACAATGATATAACAAAAATGTCAAACCATTTGTATCTTAATTAAATTAAATTAATAGCAAACACAACATGGGAAATTCCACATAATAACTACCTACACAAAATGTATCCGTATTTCCACAACGTATAAGTACGACTCCAAGAAATATTGCTGCGACTGTTAATCCTACATTTTCATGCAAAAACGTAACATTTTTGCAAAAATAGTAACACGCAATTTCCACGGGTGTTAATGTTCAAAAGGAAAACACGATCATTTTATAAAACAATGTGTCGCCTCCGAGAGCGGAGAAAAATATTGTGAAACATGTTTTCACACGTTATATAAGCAGGATAGGGTTAAGAGAACCATGTTTAAGCATAACCCTTTTAGTCGTAGAACAAAGGGCGATTTTAAACACCCCTTCAACACTGACAACTTATGTGTATAACGTTAATTTGCCACCCAAATTGTTGTCTTTGCACCTACGAATTCAATTATGCAGCCGAGTATAACTGTTTAGTAAAATAAATTGCTTTGCACGGACGCTTCTGTAATTTGAATATCACAGAATTGTTGGTGAATGAGACTCGGAACTTTTTAAATTAAATATTATTATTTTTTATTAATATACTAAGTTTTGTTTATGAAATTACCTGTATTAGACGAACATATTTAAAGATGAATTGTAAATTACATTATTATAGTCATATTTTAGTAGAAATAAACATATTTTATAAAAAACCATACCCAACCTACAAAAAGTCAAATCAAAAGTTATCGTCACAACGGATAATTTACTATTCAGCGAACCAAAATAAGAAAAACATCTAAGCAAATCACAGTCCGCCTCCTTACTTTTATTAAGATATATTCCATCGAAATTCGTGGCCAAGAGAAAATATAAAACGGATAAATTGCTGGGGCGGAGAGCCACTATCTAAAAGGGACATAGATGTACATACACTTGTACGACGCGTCGGTGTCGAGGTTAAATTTAATTTTTCCCCGCTAATGCCGGCCGCCTCTTAGGCTTGAGTGAGCTCAAAAATTGTAAATTTGCTCACAGAAATACGTTTTTGGTGAGATTCAGGGCACACATGCATGCAATGGGCTAACTTTAGCAATTTGTTACTGATTATGTGTATGCAAACATTATTTATGGATGCATTCCAATATTTTAATGGGGAAAGTAGGGGAAACAGTAATTTATCGTTGATGTAATAAAATAATTGGCTCATTTGACTAACCAAATTTTAACATTCAACCATAAATGAAGGTAATGTTATTATTTTCATATATAAATAAAAATCGGGGTAGTACTATTATATCATGCAATACGTGTTATTTCACAAGTGAGTCTATCCAATTTATATGATTTAGCTGATCACTATTAATGTGAGTTATAAGTAAGTAGGTACTATCTATAATATAAAAATGAATCGCTGAATGTGTTGCTAAGCGCAAATCTCGAGAACAGCTGAACCGATTTCGCTAATAGTTCAAGGATGGTTTTTACGGCGAGAAAAATTCGAATAATTGCCTGAAAACCCCTTAAAACAGCCTTTTTCTTTTTCCCATACAAACGTTTTCTAACTAAAATGTAGAGTCAATTTGAGCTTTATTTTGTTAATTAAAAACTTGAATTTTTTTGCCAAGATTTTTAGGGTAGGGGTAGTGTAGGGTAGGGGTAGTGTAGGGTAGGGGTAGTGTAGGGTAGGGGTAGTGTAGGGTAGGGGTAGTGTAGGGTAGGGGTAGTGTAGGGTAGGGGTAGGAGTACCGCATAAACGAAGTCTCTACGGCCCAGTTTATTTTATACAAATGTTTAGGTCTTTTATGTATCGATTGAGGCAGTACGAAGTCTGCCGGGTCAGCTAGTTTTTAATATATTTTGACGAATAAAAATTTCATCGAACATGTTGGCTTCATGTGATTGACGATTAGTCAACCATATCTACGGGTAAATGTCTAATAGACCTTAGAGACACCATGAGCTTTATTGAATTCTTTACTTAATGAAGGATTACTTAAAATATATAATTAAATATCTCCATAGTGTCGAGTCTTAGCTCAATTAAACTTCAGGGTATATAAGATGCAAAGATGCAGAGTATTTAATGTTATAGATGTTATGTCTACGATATTGCACTGGGCAGTAACAGTAATGTAAGTGTATGTCGTATAAATAAATAAATAATAATATAACGAATAACTCCTCAAATGAATGATATTACATAGAAAGAAAACAACAAAGTATTCAAATAACAATTTTATCAAACTGAAAGTAACATTGTAATAAAATATGTAGGAATGTTTGAACTAGACCTTGAATCATTAAATATCTCGTTTCAGAACAAATTGTCTACGCAGCCAAATACAGATGTACTTAATCCTGTATTGTGAAAGTTTTATTGAAATTCTTCACCGGAGCATATTTCTTTATGTACTTACGTAATTTTATTACGTAACAGACATTACGCGAATTCTTAGGTATCTTTAAGAAGACTTCTACGCTTTTACTACTTTTTGAATGAATTATTAACAGTTACTAAGGATGAAATTTGTGGATTTGTAAAATACTAGCTTTTACCCGCGGCGTCGCTCGCACTGAAGCCAATGTCCCTTTGTTATCTGATACCTCCAAGAATATGTGTACAAAGTTTCATGATGATCGGTTTAGTAGTTTTCGTGAAAACTAGTTGCGTGAAAGCGTAACAAACAAACTTACATTCACATTTATAATATTAGTAGGGATCGGAAGTTTGGTTTTCGATCCAAAACTTCAACAACTTTGACTTGGATATATTTTTTAGATAGAATTCTTTGGATAGAATAAGTCGCGGTTTGCTTATGAACGCCAGTGATTTTTGACAAGGACCATTTATTAAGGCTGGAGCTCCGCTCGCCTTAATGCCTTGTGAAGTAGCAAAAGCCTCGTGAATAACTACGTATGTCCGTCCGAAAAAAGCTTCGACAAACTGTTTATGATTATGAACACGATTTTACCACCCTGTCGCCTAATTATTAATAAATAACTTTAAATATTCCTCAATTACAATGGTATCTTTAGAACGTCGTTGTGTTGAGTGTGTCGAACTACATTGTCCAACGTGACTTTGATCGAAGAAATTGGAGTAGGTAATTCTTGGATTTCACAAAGCCTAATTAAGAACTCCCCTACTAAAATATCGAATAAAGTTATTAGAGAAGTGTTGATTCCTAAATACCATCCTAATAACAATATCTAAACGAAAGGTTCATTAAAAAAAGCAGTATTTAAAAAATGGATTTTAAATACCAATTGTCATTGGCAGCTTCTATTTTGACACTGAATTAAAATTTAAGCATTCGAAACATAAAAAGGAACACTGCAATGAAATTGAAGCAATAAGAAAATAATCCTAAATGCATTTATATGTGTTCACATGTTCACAGACTAGAATGACATAGGAATTATTTTTTGTTATTTTTAATATGATGTATTTTTATAAGAATCATCCCAAATGTTATTTTACATCTCTATCGCATTAGGTAACTGTATGTAAGACATTTTATTTTACATTTATAAATAAATGATCGGACTAATTGTGATTATAAGATACCCACAATACTACCTATTTCTGTTTTGCAAGTGATTTTATATTTGTTACCTTTTTGCTTTGTTAGCTTATTGAGGTGGTCGTAACTATTATTTTCAAAACATATTAAATGTTTTCTTCTGCTTGATAGTTAATTTGAAGTTTAATTTAAGAAATCTTGTTTTTCTCAGACAACTGAATTGTATTCTTTATGAGAAATAAACGTCTTAAACCATTAAGCATAAATAAATACAAAATATAATAAACCCTGCGTTTATACGGCGGTACCCAACACTTCTGATGTAAATATCCCATCACGGGGTTGAGAGGCAATAACCTTTCAATAGATCGAACCTCGGCCGAGCCACTTGCCCCTTAAATAATTACGGTCCAGCCGAAATATTCCCAGCGATTATTTTCTGGCTTTCAGATTTTCAGAAAAGTAAGTAGGTAGGTACAGTTAACTTTTTGTGGAACTAAAAATATGTTCGATTCGTAAGGTAAATACTACGACGGTAATAAAATGATTCTAATTATAATTGGATAAATATTAATTTATCCAATTATATTTAGTATCAATCGATTACTGTCTTTTACTCTCGTAATCTTACTTTTTATTTGCATCTTCTACACTAAAAACATGGTTTCCATAACCGTAATTAGCTATTACGCATCCATCATACTTTCTTTCTTGTTTTTTAAACAAAATTGTGGTAATCCAGCTACGTAATTAATCTTTTGGACGCCAGCTGTATACGACTAGACGCAGACAAGCTTATTTATTAAAAAAAGATAACCTCGCCCCGAGAAAAGCGGCTCCATAAATAATAATTACCTTATTACTAAGTGTTTACACTTGACGAGGGTAAAATAGAAGTTAGTAATTAAACTAGGTATACCTATTCATAAGAATTGTTTAATATGCTTTTTAACTATGCTAATATATAAAGCTGAAAAGTTTGTTTGTTTTCATGAACGCGCTGAGATTTAGAAAAAAAAAATCAATGTTAGCCTATTTATCGAAGAAGGCTTTTGTTAGTAACTGGATTTTAACCATTTAGTTATAACGTTGGTACTAAGTACAAATCTTAATGTAGGTTGGTATAACTATTCAAAATCTATCATGTTTATGTTATGTTTCTGTTCGTTTTTACCTAGTTTATGAAAAGTTGTGTGTGCCTTATATTTCATACATATTTACAGCTAAGAAAGAAAGAAAGAAAGAAAATATTTTTATTTACAGCTAACAGTTTATTTCAATCACCTAATTAATAGAATAGCTATATATTATAAACTATTATAAACTTCCTAGGGGAACGGAAAATAACGCGGGTGAAACCGCGCGTGTAAATTTAGGTAGGTACCTCTAGTCTTAGGTACCTATGTACCTAGTAGGTAGCATATATGTCTAAGCAGAAATAAGACATTTTTACTGCTAGTTTTAGCGTCTTATGTAGTTTTAGGTACAATATTTTGAAAGCTTATTTTAAACCGTAACATGTGCTTAGTACACGCTAAGGTTACCTAGTCTAATATCAAGATGTTTACGTGATATAAACTGTTGCTTAAATTGTAGAACTAGCGAATTTGTCCGCGTGGTGTTTTGTTATCCTTCGGTTTTTTAACTATCCCACAAGAACACATGAATTTTCTGTAATTCAAAGTATTTAAAATGTTGACCGGGCATGTAAGGTTGAACCACCATGAAAATTTAATTTAAGTCGGAGCAACAGTTACATTACAGGGTGATGTAAGTTACAGTACTTACATCACCCTGACTCGGTTTCTACCGTTTTTTTCTATGTACAGACATTCGACCTCTTCAGTTTCTTTATATGTATAGATATAAATAATTGAACCTTCATTGAACAAAAGTTGTTCAGTAATTTACATAATAATGTTTTCATATTTTTATACTGATATAAGCGAACGCTAGGATATATAAGCTATCGTAAAATGAATCATCATGAGATAAACAAAGATTAAATTTTGGTAGTAAAACATATTTGTGCTGCTTCAGAAGTTAATTGTATATAATCCAAATTGATTGAATCGATAAGCCAGACATCAACTTTAATTAAAATGAATAATTCGAATTCAGGCTTCATAATTTCATTTAAAGTAGTCCATTAATTAAACATGATTGCGGAATTATTTTTCTAAAGTTTATTACAAACTATTTCTCCACGCGCGGTTTCACCCGAAAAGCTCCCGTTCCCGTGGGGACTTCATAATTAAATATAGCCTATGTCATCCGGGAAAACTGTAGCTTTCCAACGGTGAAAGAATTTTTTAATTCGGTCAAACTTTCGGAGCCTTTTCAATACAAACAATCTTTCCCCTTTGTAATATACCTACCTATAGATATAACGTAATTTAATAGTTATTCGAACACCTACAAAAAAAATGTAGGTAGTTAGTTTATCGTACTTACTTTTTTTTTTGTCCGGTGGCATATGCATTTACTTATCCCCTCCGCCGCTGCAGCGAAGGACTATTCGGGACTCGCCCTCTCCATGCTGGTCATACCACGAGGAGAGAGGGGGACCCTACATCACTAAAACCCCACGGACACTCCTCCGTTCGCCGTTAATGGCATGGGTACGCGAGGCAATCCGGCTCTTACATAGGTTATCGTACCTACATTGCAGTAATCCTTCAAAAGACGTTGAGGGATATTACTTTAATCACCACATTTATCAGGCGGATTGGTAAATACAGTTAGACTAGAATCCTTGAGCTGATAGTATAGATGCTACTGCCCATCTAACAGCTGTATGTTCCTCAGTCGCCTATTACGACACCTGTGAGAAGGCATGCACATGGGATAGTTTATTCTAAGCCGCACACCACACAGCTATCTACAACACACAGTTAAATTTTTCTTCAAAGTTCAATGACTTATAGTGTATTTTATGCCCTATTTACATTTCATGTAAAGTGTAGATAGATACTATAAGAACAAATGACGATCGTTCTTTTATACCGACGATAGGTTCTTTTTTACCTTAAAAGAGGTAATAGCTCGATATTTAGTTGATTCAGATGTAAAATTCATGTTTGGTCGAGTTCAGTACAGCACTACATACTCGGCTATATAATTAACAGCGCGATCAGATAGCAATTAGTGCAGACAGGGGTGTTATTATTATTCCTAGAAACCGTAATAGGGCTACCACACACGTTTATGCTTAGCAACGACATTATATATCAAAATTCTATGTTTAATCTATACTCTTAATTAATATACAAAGCTGAAGGGTTTGTTTGTTTGCTTGAACGCGCTAATTTCAGGAACCGAGTCCGATTTCAAAAAAAATGCAGTGTTGGAGATCGCCCATTTCGCCCATCGCGGCTATATTTTATTATGAAACTAAAATTCCCAAAGGAACTAAAACTACGCGGATGAAACCCGCCCGCTGGAAGCTAGTATCTTATGCAAGTTTTAAGTTGCTTGTTGGTTTAAGCGGTCTTCCAGAAGTCATGCTATTAAAAAGTCACCGATGTACCTAACACTGGCGTTTATTACTTCAGTAGTTTCAGAGGGTAAATACTCTCCTCATGGTATGAAAAACATATCTTCATGCTACTAATCCGCCGCTGCAGCGGTGTAAGGCCTCATTTATATAGACGCAGGGCGTGGCCCGCTTTAAATTCAAACATATGGCGTTGTATGAGTGTGTTTACGGAGAAGCGGTAACAGTTGTGGGCCCCGCTGTCTACCGCCACGCGATCTCTCGCGTCTCCGTAAACAATTCCTCGGAAAATAATATTAATATTACTGTTGAGTTGAGTTCCATTACTCTCGTTGTATAATTCCTCTGTACGTCCAGTCCCGTTACTGTCTCCTCACTTGTTAATATAGGGATAATGTGGAAACTAATCATTTTACTACTAGTCATGTTTTTATATCATAATTTTTTTTGCGGTTTCCAAGTTAGTCTATCTTTACAGTTTAATAAGAAGACGTACGGATCTCTTATAAATATCTAACTAACTTAACCTGCTTGAGTACATCACGACTTAAATAGGAAACTACGTACTTAACTACAACTAAGTTTATATACCTATCAGTAGTTGTCCCGCGCACTTCCATTCACGTAGATCCCGTTGCCGTGGCAACCTCGTCTAATATTATAGTCCAAGAGATATACACAATGACATGATGAATAGAATCTCAAAGTGACTTAACATTAAGTTGTTAAGTTACTTTAAGCCGATACAGAGTTTAAGACGAGGTTCCCTCGGCAACGGGAACTACATGGGTGGAAACCGCGTAAGCTTCAATTACCAATCGCCGCATGATGATTATGACAAAATGCTCAATGATTATGACTTACCAAGGTCTTTAAAGAGGAGGCCTATGTTCAGCTGTGGAAGCTGTGGAAGCTGTAGAAAATAAGAGGACTGCAAATATTATTTGTTCCAAAATTATATTACATATAATTATGTGTTTTCATTTTTTTACAGGTAAAGAAGTGGTTGCGGTATAATTTGAAATCACTGGAGTAGCTGTACGTTGGTAAATGTCTATAATAATATTATTTCATTGCATCCAAACTCTTACTCTTGTCACATTTAAACACTCATATTTATCATGTTTAATATTTCACTATGTTATAAACGAAGAAATGAAAATATTAAAACTACATTTTGGACGTTTGACACGTTTTGTTTGATTGTGTACATAACACATATGCACACAGATTAAAAGGCACTTTGGCTTGATTTCAATCATTGGATTGAAATCAAGGAAAATATTATATAAAAAAATGTGTACAGGATGTGTGACTAAACCCAAATCTACTGTAGTCCCTTAAACAATGCTGCGGGAATTACCCATTTAAAATTGAAGTATTCAATATAAATGGGTAATTATCAAGCTGGCTATCGCTAAATGCTCCACCACCCTTATTACCACAATACAACCCTAGTATCTACTCCAGTACCTACCTGAGTAGTGAATGATCGTTATTTCGTATCACGTCCACAAAATTACCACAACCAGTTCGTATTGATTTTGGCCGTCGGTCAATTAAATGCGTAGTGGTTTTGTTCATGTTATATATATTTGCAAACCGATGTGGATGCTATTGTGGCAGAAAGGTAATATTGAATTCACAGTACCTAATTATTCAGAAGGCAGAATTGAAAAATGCATTAATGAGCTAAAAGCGCGTAGACGAATGTTTGTTTCTAGAGTACGATTTATTGGATATTATCGGTCGTATAAATAAGACCGATTTTACACAGAATTTAGTCTTATTTTTAATTGATTAATTTATATTATTTCCTTACCATGTGGGTATCCAATGTGTGGGAGTAAATTATATTACAAAATATACAAAACGTTTTCGATCGCGTTATCTTGAACTGTTGTGACACATTTAATTCGTCATCTATAAAGTTCGTCATACGAATTTCGTATTTTTTGAACCGCAGTTGTGAGACTTCCCTATTCCCTAGGAAGTCACACCTCACATGTTTTGCAACTTAAAAATAAATAACTCTTTATCTATTAAACAGCTATTCACTAATTAAAGTATATGGATCCAGTTACTTTAATTGGTGAATAGCTTTTATAGGCGGTCATACGTGACGGTAGTAGAGCGAGTATAATCTAGCCTATAAAACAATTTAAGCTTCGTCGATTTCCTCCCCCCCCTTTACATGTGACCCACTTAATGGTAAAAAACAATAGACAAAAAGATTCAATAATTAAAAACTAAAGAACCACCCTCAGTTATTCAATCTTTTTGTCTATCTATTCACAATAGTTATAAGCTATTTAGGTCACCGATCCGCAGGCGATTTGAACTAAGCCCAGACAGGTCGTTAATCGATAGGTATATGTTTAGCTAATACTGTAGCTATTGAGATCCAACTTGTATTCAAATATCTTTGTATCGCCTCTTCATGCATATTCAAACGGGCGATAAACGAGGTTGCTATGGCAACGGAGTGCATTATATCGTTTTGATTCACTTATGTAACTCAGTAATGTTATTAAGGCCACACATTCCGTACCTACTTACTTTGCAGCAACGTCCGAAATAGGTTGAATAGTTTCTCTCTTAGATTTTGGTTTTGAAAATTTCTATATTAGTATGACCATTATTAAATATCTAAGCATAAGTATCAACCAGTGTTAAGGTCGTTGCACACTACAGGTATCGTTACAGCATTTAACTTCTCATTTAAGTTTGAGCTCTATAACGTGGTTGAATGATGTTTTAATGAAAAGTGGAGGCAAGTCCGGGACAATTATTTGTGTGCACCACAGACAGTCTGGGAGTACTTTGTGTTTGTGAATAACGTGTTTGTAAAGTTCCCTGCGACACGGATATATTAACCTAGTTAGGGAGTTGGCTTTTAAAAAATCACAAAAACCATACAACTCGACTCGCAATCAAAGCACTGTAATGGAGCGGACCACATGCTTAGAGCGCTATTACCGCTAGTCGTAGCGCATTAAGGGTGACAACAACCTATGCTATACAATTGTGTCACATCTTTATTCTATAAGGGGCAGATAGATGCCTCACACCTACGTTTGTTCACATTAGTATCTTCATTTACTACACTAGCTTTTCGACCGCGTAGCTCCCATTTCTGTAGGAACTCTATAATAGAGCGGTTGCTATAGGCTTAGCTTATTTTTCAATAAATAAGTTATCTAACACTGAAAGAATTTATTGTGTAACAAGCAAACAAATTATTCAGCATTGTATGTTCAGATATTTAGAATTACAGGTATAGTGAAGTATACTGAGTAATTAGGTAAAAAGGTGAAGCCAACTAAGCGTAAGTTCAATTATTAGTGTCACTTTGTACTAGATACTAATAATGTAAGCACCTGTTGCCTTCACATACAAGATCTTAACTGACAATGTTACAAGGTAGCATCTGTTTTAAGATGAGTTATTGAGTGTCACTGAAATAATAATATGATAAACTTGTATTTAGAATGTATTTCGTAGGTAACATAATGTATAATGAAGTACTATGTGATCAGTGGCATCATTAATTAAACTATCAATTAACAGGCAATGTAGCTTAACACGTAAAGTTTTAAGCTGGATTAAGATGGGTTTTATGGTAAGTGACGATGGGGTCCAGGATAGACCAAGCTTGCTTATAAACTGCCAATTCACTTTGAGCTTGAATAGATCTACATAATGTCGTCTTGAAAAACGCAGTTCTGGACAGCATTCCAAAGCTTTGCGGTGCGCATGAGGAAAAAGGACATCTCATCTTGCGGCACCAAATGTGTCCCAAGTTTGGTACCGCAAGAAGGGATGTTAGCTGTTTTGAAATTATGTGTAACTTTAAAAGAATGAAGTTAGTGATTTAGTCGTGAATTGCGACGCAGATTATGACAACTATTATTATTAGTGGTTTACACTAATAGTTATTCTGAATTGTAACTACAACCAGCTACTCCTTCGCAACTCCACCATGTATACCATGCTGATGCAGTTGCCGGTGTCCCGAATACTAGCAATTAAAATAGTATTGAGAGATTTAGTGGATACACGTCTTCTCGTGATATGAATAGTAAATCATCTCGATGGAGAGGGGAGTTCCACATTCCACACAAAAAAGTAATGTTTTGCTCCCTCTATGAATCTAATGGCTTCAAAGCAACTGTCGTTATTATCAAACTAGTTAAGTCTTTAAGGGGTTAATCGATGATCTAAATACATTTATTTCATTTAATATTATACCATATTAGGTACAAAAGTAAGAATATAAAAAGTTTTTCCCCAAACTTTCACTCCTCCATAAAACCCAAGTAAGACCATCATCAAACTACAAGATAAATATTTTACATAGTCCAGTCGATCGATCTTAAGGGCGTGAGTCAATCCGTGCCCAAGTCACATAGGCTTTTCCGACTTTCCTCAATAAATTTCCATGCATGGAGAGAATAAAGAGGGTTATTTCACCAATCGATCACGGTCGGGACTCATAACAGCTTCGTATTTCCAATAACTAAATATCAACTACGGTATCGGTAGAACGCCTCATGGAAATAGGCCTATTTTGATACGTTTAGCTAAGAAAATCATTTTATCATTTCTTGCTTAATATTTTGGTATCGAGTTTCCCTTTTGTGTTATGTAAGTTGAATGAACGTCGTTCTAGATTTATCATCGTACAGTGATATGTTTGATATAATCGATTTTATATACATAGACGCCGCAGGAGAATTTTTTCCCTTGTTGAAAATTAGGAACATACATATTATAACATTATTTTGTATCTTTAAAGAAATATCATCTTTGGTCTAACAGTAATATATTCAACGGAGTTCCGGGTTGAGTAAAATTCAAACGCAGGAATTTTGTGGTGCCTATGCCTCAGAGAGCACGTTAAGATCTCTGTGCTGGTTTTAACGACACGATTCGGAGAGATCAGGCTTCTCTCAGATTTTAAGAGTAAAGGAAAAATGAGTGCGCCAGTGTTTCTATACACACTTGCCCTCTGTTAGATGTAAATTTTCGCGCTTAGAGGTTAAGTTAGTTTTTTTCTTCGGACGGACATATTGTTGTTAATAAGGAGGCTTTTGCTACTTTACCTAGCATAAGGGCGAGCGGAGCTCCAGCCTCAATAAATGGTTTAGTAATCAGTTCTAAGAATACTTTTTAAGAAATAAATACTTAACTATCCACTTACTATTGACAAATAGTTAAGTCACAAAATTAAATATAAGTTGGCCAAAAGTCATAGGAATGAAAAAGGAATTATCCCAGAAATTTCTCCAGTAACGTAATCAGTTATACATAATACTATCTCCTGTAAAAGAGAATGTAGAACCTTATATATTGAATATCGCCCGTGCGTAAAATAATAATTACAGAGGGTCTTCATGCTTCTGAAAAGGATATAATTAACAAAATGATTGGTTACTGAACCTGTGCTTACAGCCCTTGTGCGTCAAGTAATTAAAAGAGTTAAGGGGGATGATACCAACTTGTTTTATTTATTGGAATTTAAAGATCAAAGTTGTCATACAAACGAAATACAAATAATTACTATATTCAGAAAACCTGATTTTGAACTACTAATATAATCTTCGACAACTTCCGTAGCGTAGCGGTATAAGGCTCGCTTTAAATCTCGGAGGTTGTGGGTTCGATTCCCGTGCTTTAAAATTAAACTTTGTGTAGATTTATTTTCTGGTCTGATTTTAGATTTATTTACGGGTCTGGTTTATACCATCATTTAAAACAATCGTATACTAGGAAACGAGCAGCGTTTCCTTGTGTGTTATTGGGTTGTATATAACTGCGGTCACCAACCCGCCTGCCAAGTGTGGTGACTATGGCAAAACCCTCCCTCAAGAGGATGTTCATATTCAGTAGTGGACTTTATACGGGCTTATGAAGATATACCTCTATATATTCTAAGCAAGCTAAAGGTCGACTCAACTGATCCCAGTGATACGCTGTATAATATTATATCTTCTATGTTTTCGAGCTGAACTAGCTGTCGGAGTCATAGTTATAAACATTAGCTTAACACTTAGAAACTGTACTCCAAATAACCTGATAACCATCATCCAAACATTCCGTTCAGATACGATTAAAATGAACATCATTTAATTTTTCAGGCATGAGTTTTTTTTGCAATATAAACACGCTATTATATTTGAGTGAAATATTCCCGGAATAAGCAAACATTTCTAATTGAAATAATTAAAACAAAGCGGCCGTCAAAAGGCTCTGTTAATTTTGGTATCCGCGCTAACCCTTGTAAGCCGTGTAAAGAAATATTTAGGTTAATTACTTTTCTCAACGCCTCGTAAAACTCATCGTTTTTTATTGATTTATTAATTTGCACATTTCACTTGTTGAATTTGTTCTAATTATATACAATCTATAATATAGAGGGCAGTCTTACTTATCTATTATAATGAAACCATATTAAATAAGATTAAAAATGTTCCTAATTGTTCAATAGTAATACATAATTGAAAAATACGATTAAACAATAAATTTGCATAAATAGTAGGGACACTGAAAACTCACCAAAACCGAGTACAACTTCCATACAATCTTAAATAAACATGAGTTATAATACAAAACGTATAGCAGGACAGTTCGTCCCAAGTGCAATTGAAGCTAAATATTCACTTTGTCTGTAGAAATTTAAAGTTGACTGAGTAAGTTCCTCAAAAGAAAAAGCGTATGTAAAAACATCAACAAAATGTGTTTAATCACTATACGAGCTCCTTCAGACGTCGACTCTAATTAAATTTCCGTAAATACAGCTGCTCAGAAAATGTGCATTCGGTTTGTTTGTCGTTGCGTTTCTTCGATGTTTACCCTCGTCTAACTAGCTTCTTTACCAGAAAGAATATTGAAAGAATTTATTTTTCATAATTAATTAAATTCTATATTGAATCTACGGAATGTTGCTGCTCTGAAAATTTTTGACCCAAATTTAGAACTTTTATACTGTCTGACGCGTTAATTTTAAACGTCACTCCATTAGACCGTTAAGTAGAGTATTCTCTTCGTTGAAAGACTTTCGCCAAAATTTTCATAATAGGGATTAAAATCAAAATGAAAATAACGACCAAAGCAACGCTTCCATCTTAAATAGGGACTAAAGATGCAGGGATTGGTTGTTATTTAGCAATTTCATTGTAATGGAGGCCTGGTGGCACGTCACGACTGGTTAACCAACCTAACCTTGTATCAGCCGTAATATTATTACCGTTGAGTGCTTTCTTAAATAAATAGGAGCTTTTGTTATACGAAATAATGGTTCGCGTGACTAAGATCTATTGGCGCTACCTATTGTTAGATTATGTTCGCAATGTTTTCATTCTCACTGCTAATGTTTTAAGCTTAGTTAATTTGCATGCCATTCAGATAACTGGAAACACAAACTCCAATAGCAAAACTGAATTTGCGTTCTAATATAAGTATGAAATATGCTATTTTGCTGAATGGTGAAATTAAATTTCAATCCCTGGTACAGTTTACCATCTAGTTATAATTTAACGTGCGGACCAGAGAGAAATCCATAAAATGTAATGGGAAAATTCCAGGACGCAATGAGGCTTTGAAAATTTATAATATTAGTATCTTAAGCGAGTGCGGCATTGCCCGTTTAAGCTTTATTACGTTTTGCGGTATTGCATATTATTAAAGTTTAACTTCATATGCATATTTATGAAAAATGAAATGATTACGAGATAGATTTTCTACGTTAGCAGGTTAATATGAAAGGATTTTTTGTGATCCTATTCATTGTACGTCGGCATATTATTAATAATTATTCGAATGTTGCTTACGTATCTTTTGACCCTTTACTTTTTTAGTTTTCTTTCTAGCTTTTTTATTTTTTTAGGTAACAATATTGTTGTCCTATTTTGGGTTTATTCTACAGATTCAGATATGTTAACACTATTTCGCTGCCGAGTGGTTCTAGTTACTGAGGTTGCTTCTGAGACCAGCTCTGCTTTCGATTACAAAATAGTTATCCTGGGTATACCCAGGATAACTATTTTTGTGATCCACATATAATTGTTCTGGGTGGCTTTGTATCCATCACTGATGTGTTTGTTAAGTCCACCGCGACACTCTAATTTTTTTCCATAGTGCCGAATGTGCCTTTTATAAGTTAAAACTATTTTCGAGATATTTTCAAAGTTCAGTTCCGCAATATATATTTGCGAATACATTTATTGCCAAAAAGGATTTTGTAATTTCATTATATAACACGTCTTGGCGGGTTGGTTGTTACTCGCGCGGTTAGCGTCGGATGTTCATGTAAGCTAATATTTATGTAATTGCAGGATGATTAACTTTACCTATTGTAGCTAGACGAGGAAGGAAACTTAATCACAAATTAACAACATTTTAATTAAAATAAAGCCTGAATTGGCGAAAGTATGTTCATAAAAATATAAAAGGGAAAATTTTGGCTTGTAATCAGGTAAAGAATGTGTGTCCCACGTTTGGCCGCTGCGCTCTTTGCTTTTGTTTGTTTGAATAATTTAGTACAGAAAATCTTGTTGACTGCACTGCAGTTTTGGTTGTTTCTTATTTTCATCTGCAGAAATTTAATAAAACCAATTTTTAACCAAATATGTTAGGTTGGTGCAGAGACAACGTAGTAGATGCACTTTGAAAGAGACTTTACCACTAAAGTAAGCCAAAGGAATACAATAATATAATACAAAAATACGGTATAATATCTTGGCGGTAATTACGTTACACATTGACTGTGACTTCGATAACAACGTCCTCATTACTTGATTATTGTTATACATTTCTTATTTCATTGTTTATGCCATAAAACAATTTGAATTTACATCATTGTATACAAAAGTCACTTATAGAAGTCGTAACACATCTTAAGTAATTTCCCTATGACCTGACATGGGGCGTGCGCGAACCTCGAGCGTGTGTACGACGCGGGCATCTAGCCCCCTGGTACCCCCGCCGCGGTCCGAATATGAATCACTCTCAATAAGCCTAAATCCGTTTTGTTTAAATGTTACTTTGTAAATCATTTTATTAGAGTCATAGTAAACTATTTAAAAGTCGTTTTATTCTATATCATATTGATGTGTGTTCAAGCTGACTGCAGCAGTGTTTAATGGTCTCGTAAAATTTAACGTGACTGGCATTAGGGGATATTATATAGGATGACTATATATAATTGAAGATTCAACAAAGTTGGTAATCTTGAAAATAGGTCAACTTTACGATATTGAATTTCATCGTTAGATTATTACTTGGGTATATAATAAAGCGCTCGATTTTGTTGATCTCTATGGCAAATATGTGGTTACTGGCTCAGAATATTTTCCTTTGTCTTTCCATGGGTGTAGTAACAGGCCACTAATAGAATTGTATGTCTGTATAGCAGCATCATCTATCAGTTCAAAGTTAATTAACATCTAACTGCGATCACCAATCCGCCTGCCAAGCGTGGCACATAAATGGGCTGATATAAAAAGAAGCTTATAACTTCAACAACATAGTAAAAACTTAAACTATGACACTCTAAAGTATACTAGGAGGCCAACGTGGGTTTCACTCGTAACTCTTGTCTTTTGAGACCCGCGTTTTTCTGCTTGACTAAACATTGCAAAAGACTAGTTATATACTGGGTGACTTTTTTACCGTCTTGAAAATAATAGGGCGTGATATGAATATGAAATAGATCAAGGCATGGTTATTTTATCATTTTTTTACTGACAGATTGAAACTCATAACGATAAAAATACGTACCTAATTAGGTAGTTACGTTGCGTTAGTTAAAATAGGTGCCTATAATACTAGGCCGCAATCAAGTATGAATAAAAAGTGTGAGCAAAATGGCGTAACTACCTACTTAGGTACGCATTTTTACGGTTACAATTTTCTATGCCAGTAAAACAAAAACACAACTCCAAATAATAAATCTGAGTATTAAAAATTCTCTAAAAAATAGCTTCAAATTAAAAAAATATAAACGAAGAAATTAAAATATCATTGATCCTTACATCGATGCCAAAGTGTAAAGTTACATCAAAACTTTATGCAATCTAATCGGCTTCTATCTACATAATATATATAGATGCAAAATTACAGCTCTACGTGATCCTAAGATAGTAAAGAAAGAATTTTGAAAGCAAAGCACGATTCCTATCGCACTACCCATTTTACATTTCTATTATTGTCTACTACCTACTTTTTTCTCACAGCAATGAGCTTTTTCATAAATAATACGGAATGCCATATATTATAAATTAATAGAGATGCATTTCAAAATGGAATTTAATGAAATCGTTTGTAGATTTAGAAAATATTCTAGATTTATTACGTACGTAGGTAGATTAATAAATTTAGGTATAAGCTATAACTAGGTTAGACATTATTACGTTACGGACAATCTTTATGGCATAGCGGTATAATTCTAACTTTAAGGCTAGTGGTAGTAGGTTCGATCTCCACGCCGAACAGCAAATCTTCTGTGCCCCGTTGATAGATAATACTCTTTTAAGAAACTTTAAAATCAGAAATTGTCCAATCCACGAGCTCTGAGACTTAAAGCGAGACTTATAGCGCTGCGCCACGGAGGTTTATTGTGTAATAAAATATTATTTTTTATAATATCTCTCCCATTTCCTCTGGACGTCCAAATTTTAAATTAAGATATCCAATATCTATAGCTGGAAATGGGCAGCCTTCATTTAGAATTTTCAAGCAGTTATACCCATCAAATTTTGTTACTTAGTAGCGAAACAATTAAGTAAGTAGGCCTAAAAGGGTTTCTAACACAATTCTAACACAATTTTTTATATTGTCCCAATTACCGGAAACTCAATAAGTCAAAACCAGAAACTGTTATTATGTATGGTTGACTGCTATATGCTAAGTAATATATCAGTAACTAGCTTCCCGCGCGCAGTTTCACCCTCGTAACATCCGTTTCCGTAAGAAGTTCATTATCAAATATAGGTTATAGCTTTCCTCAAAAATCGGCCCAGTAGTTTTTATGTTTACTCTCTACTACCCCACAAACTTTACCTCGTTTTAATATTAGAATGATTATGTTTATTTAAATGATTATGGATGCCTTTTTTCAAATCTAAGAGGTTATTGTCTAATTGTTTATCATTTTGCTTTTTTTTAAATTCTATCTCGAAGACGATTCGTGGGTTATACTGTAGTACATACAAACAATCACACCGTAGTACATGTAGTTAATTAAGAGAAGGTACCTACATACTTCCGGATAAACACCTAATTAACAGCAAGTTTTTGAAATCTATGATTGTGGTTAATTAGAATATACTATTGTCTACATACATTAGGCAATAAGTATAATATTATAAAGACAGTTATTACCAGATTATATTATCTATCTATGGTGACTTATTGTTATTGTATTGTTAATTTCTCATTAGCAGAATGAGGAATTAACAATACAATAACAAAAAGTATTTAGATATTCAAAGACGATAGAAAGGACACTATCTTTTTAAGTTATAAAACCTATTTTATACGATAGTAAAATCACCCTATCAGTCTATGGACATCATCACAACTGAGCATAGGCTTCTCAAATCGCTCGGGTACGATTTGCAGCAGACTGTATCCATGTGCTTCCTCTTTATTAGGTCGTCGGTAATGCAGGTGATCGACTGACGCGATGCTTCCTATTTTGTGATCTCTATTCGAGAACCTTACTACCCCATCAGCCGTCAGTTCTTCGAGATATAGAACTAAATACAATTCATTAGGAACCAAAAACATTGTTGTTAACCATTTTCACAACTGAAACAGATATGAAATAAGAATCATGGCTCAATTTCTGAATATTATTAATTAATTTTCTCTCAGTTATTGACTCGCGCGCCAGCAAACAGCACATAAAAATTTACTTCATGTTTACCTACTCCCGAGGGATGGTTTTTACCACAATCACCACGCTTTGGAGGCGGGTAAGTGACCGCAGTATTATATAAGAACACACACAAGGAAACGCTGCTAGAATACAATTGCTTTCCAAGACACGGAGGGTATTCCCTAAACCGACTAAACATGGAAAGAAATTTTAGATTTTACACAAAGATTTCTTGCCCAGCGTGAGAATCGAACTCACGACCTCCAAGAATTAAAGCGAGACTTTTGCCACAACGTCAGTGGGGTTGTCAGGTAGGGAGGTAGTGAGGCAATTAATTCGTTACTGTATTTGTATGTTTTACGCTCAAACTAAATAAACTAAACGTTTGTTTTGTTGTTTGTTAGTTAGAAATGAGAGAATCGCGTGTAACTCCGGTTTGTAGTAGTTGAAAAGCGTTACCTACGTCTAGACGGTGAATGCCTAGTCAAATATTTACTGTAGACATGAAATTTATGCATGCTATTACAAACCGGTCCCATAACGTCCTTAGTGCATTAGAAATTACTGTTGAGATAAGAGGACACAGTGACTGGATTAATCTAGTGACTGTGTGGTATAATTTCAATGAACTTTACTTCCTGTAGATAGATGTTAAAGTTTAAAAGTGTGTATTCTTGTTACTTAAAACTATTATTAAAATCATCCTAATCAGCCGTATAACGTATTCTGCTTAACATGGGCCGCAGTATTATGTTGCATACAGGAAAACGCTGCTGCCCGTTCCCTGGTATTATACGCTTGGTAGATCATGTTATAACAATCGGGACCAAGGGCTTAATGTATTTTCGATGCACGGAGAGTCAACCAACCAGCTTCGGTAAGAAATCTTAGAATTAGAAGAGTGAAACCGTACGCGGGCAGCTAGTTAAATGATAACACTTAAGCAATATGCAATATCAGCTTAGTTACTCGTTTATTTACATTTGACTTGAGGGGAATGTGGTAAATTTGAGACGATAATCGAATAATGTAAGTGTCGAATTTCTCAAATATTTCAAGAGTTACACTCGTGTAATAAACTGGCGAATAGTCGAGAATGGCATGTTTCTCATTTGCCCTCATTCTCGCAATTATGAACACAGATAACTTTTATAGCTAGCTGTGTTTACAAGTTTTGATAGAATTTGGCATATGTGAAATTTGTAGGCTATGGCAGTTTCATAACTTTGAATATAAACCAATATTGGAGAGGATTTCAGTTAAATTTATTAAAAATTCTCACTCTCTCTCTATTTCTCACTTAGAAATTCATAATAATATGATTGAACAGTTTTGTGATGTTTTCCCCTTTTAGTTCTATTAAAACTCTTTAGAAATTTTATAATGTTTGTTTTTTAAATATTTTTTAACATTTGCCGGGCTTCAATTGACGGTCTAGTTAGTCAACTTGTGCCTACTATTATTATTATAATTTTGCAGTGTTGCTCTTTGTGTAATTCGTATCAATATTAAGTACAAAACAATAATCTAAATTAGATTTTCGTGCTGTTTCTGTTTCCGGCTCACCCTAAGTATTCCCAAGTGTGTCTTAAGAAGCGACTAAGGGATATGAAGCTTTTAGATGGGCAGCAGCATCTATCATTCCAAGCTTAGTTACCATTTTACTGGGATCATCAATCCTCTTAATAAGCGTGGTGATTACGGAAATATGTATATATCTGAAACCTCGTTCGTCAATGGACGTTAACGGCTGTTGAAGTTGAAGTTATTTAAGATTTATGACATCCATCAAAAAGAATTAAAGAAATAAATATGTTCGAAAGTAGTTGAATAAATAAATAGATTCAGTCAGATGAAACATATTTTAAGACTAATATTTTTAGATTGCAACGTCATGAAATAACACTATTGATTTTGTACTCGTGATAAAATACTCAAACTAAATTTAGTGTACATCGGTGTTCACTATAAACTTTAGCGCTTTATTCTGACACTGAAATATTAAGCATAGTTATTTACTGTCAGTCGGTTTTTCCTAAAGCGGACTTGTAACAAATTATTGTGGTTAACCCAATGCCCACATAAACATACGGTACTTAGTTGAAAGGGTTAAACCAGGGACATTAATAGAAATGTGTCCTAAAAAGCACGTCCCTTTTTTAAATAACCCTTCATTTAATTAATGTTTTGTGATTTAATAAAATACAATAATAATGCGATATTTGTTCTAGAAGGTGTTTTACCTTACTTTGCATGCTTTTTGTCTGATCTGATGGACTGTGTGACATGGCCCTCACATATAAAAAGAAAAAAAAAAAAGCATTTAGCAGATTATGTGGTATATATCAGTAATATAAGTTTGTGAGAATATTTTATAGCATTTCCGTAATTTTCTGTCAATACTGACAACAGAATTGTAACGAAGGTATTAATTAATTATTAATGCAAAAGCCGTGTGGTTTCCGGTCTAGAATAGACCACCATGTCTTTCCATTGCATTGGTATCGTAAGCGCGGCTAATACAGTTGGTAAATGGCCAGCCGCAAGTATCATTTACTCGTCATCTTACTACTATCACCAATCCGCCTGTCAAGCTTGGTGATTATGGCAATATCCATCAATGACTCTGGCTCGCCATGGTAATGTGAAAAGGAGGCCATGTTCAATAAAAGTCGAAAATGGGTTGATAAAATTATATATAAGTAAGTACAATACAATACCAAGAATGTTGTCAAAACTCGGTTTAAAAGATTACTGAGTTTAGTCGACTCTGATTTTTCAGTGTAGTTTTCTAAAAGAACATGTCTATACGATCAAAGCAATATATTTCTACCAAACATAAAACCGAATATTTGAAACGCTGTCAGTGGGATAAAGCAAATAAACGAAGTGTGCGGGAATGTGATGAAAAACTCAATGAAAAGATCTCAGATTTTTTGCGTTGTGTGTAATGGATATTTTGTAGTACTAAAATCAAGATATCTTGTATGGAAAAAAATATAAAGGATCATAAAATTAAACAATTTTAAAATTAGATTTTTTTAAGTTGATTTTTTCCGGGGTAAAATTTATTAGGTACGCATTCCTCCGAATTCGCAAGAAACACACAATTTGAATTCCCCGTGTCAGCGAAGGATATGTGTGATATGTAACAACATTCACCTCGGTATTGATCACGCCAATGGGTTATGTCGAACTACTCTCTTCATAGCGATTCCACGAGGAGAGGTTTTACGTATTATGTACCTCCGAATGCCAGTAATGGGGATAATGCTTAGAGCTATAATTTTAAATGGCAGAAAGAAATGAAGAACTGATCAGACTGCTTTTTGGCAACCTGTGTCAGAACAGATATACCAGTCCAAGTGACAGGTAACCCAAATAAATTAAGAAATTTATCTATTCTTTTGAATTTCTTTTTTGCAAGATTAATTTATAAAATTATGTATTGTATTCTTATTTACTTCTCGCGACATTATTAAGTTAGGAGCATTTTTAACTGAATTATTGTTTTATATTGAGTAGTATGCAAAAGAGATTCCATTATACAGCATGGCAGCTTAAACTATGCACATATTGAAGTAGGTCACTCAATAATCGAATCCCATCACAAATATGAAAACCGTGTGAACTTCCATTTTTGATATAAATTTATGCAGCAGAACCAAATAGCTCAAACATCAAAATCGACAAATTCTTAGCGAATGTTTTTATTGTTATTACTTAATATTTTTAAAGTTACCGCCATTGTGACTACTTTAACATTTAGTAGTATTTATAAAAAATATAGCATAGTAGGTATTTACTTCAGCGAATTATTGTTTACAAATACGATAGGCAGTTTTATTTTTATTAAATTTAAATGAACATTCGAAAAATTATACACCCAGATAGTTTATTATATACTCGTATAATAACATTTAAACCTCTTGGGCTTGTGTTTGTTATTTTACAACAATTTGTAATCTTTTTTCAAGGTTACATATTAAAACAAAAAAAGTAAAGTTAAAATCGGTATGTTCATCATTAGCAGATATACTAGGTACTTAGAATATTGTTAGTTCGTTAAATAACTCGTTAATTACATCTCTCCGTCAAAAATATAACATCATATTATGTATATAAACGAACAAATATGTTCGCTTAATCCAGAGGTGCCCAAACTTTTTTATGCCGTCTTGTCTGCCGTGGGCCTCGGGGGGACTCAGGTGGATCTCTACCATTTTGGGAATCACTGGTTTAATCCAACATTTTTTATAAGTGACAACTAGTTGTATTAGTTATGATTTATGAAGCGCTGTTAGATACCTTAATGGTGCCATGAAAATCCTTAATGTTAGAAAAGTAGACGTGAAAGTGCCTACTTATTATTAGAAGAAATTTAGTTTCCGGCTAAAAAATAAGATACTAAAGTATATTTTTTAAGAAATAGACACAAACCGGTTTCATTTTTACCTTAATCAACGGAACGCCCTCGTGTAGTGTCACATATGTAAGGGTAATTAAAAAGCCCCGTAGTTTAAGACGATGACGTGACGCTGACTTGCGTCACTCCACTCCATGACAATAATCGGAGTTACGCGTGCTTTTTATAAGAAATTAGCTTATAAAAAAGAAAAAATGTATACATAAACGCTTTATACTCGTCCATAATAAATAAAATTCGCTTACTTTACTTACAACGGCTTACCTTTATTATTTTTTTCTTTTAACATCTTCACTTTGGTTGTATAAATAAGTTAAGTTAAATGAAATTAATTATATCGCAACGTAAAACACTTTTTTAATTCACGCTATTTATTAAAAGCTTAGTTCGAGTGACCAAATACAATTTTTTTCAATGTCTACGACGTTATGCGTTATAGTATAATATTATAGTTTTGGTTTTTACAGCGTTATGGTAGTGTTTATTGACACAATCAATCAAAGTCGCTTGGTCCACTAAGTACACGGACAAAATTAGATAAAACATGACCTAACATACTAAAATAACATAAAAGTAAAAAATAAAAAAAACCTTATACATCGTGGAAAAAAGGGAAACTTAATTAACATGGTTGATTTTTTCTAGTTATACATTATATGATTCTTCTTTGAAATTATATTTAATTCTCGTATATATACCTATTTATATGTATTTAATTCTATTTCATATTATAACGTTAAGTGTCTGGTTTAATTAATTTCCAGAAACCCTTTCGGGGAGAAGGCAACGATTTCCATACTCTGAGCTTTCTGTATCCAACCTGGGCCGGCCTTGACAATTTCGTCTTGCCATCTCGTAAGAGGCGTCTATAAGAGGCGCCTATTGCGTATGCTTTCATGTCCATCTCTTATCTTGTAATCGCGCAACGTGAATAACCTCACATACTATAACTATATACGGGCTTCAAAAACAACTTTCATTTAAAATCTCAGTCCGAGTCATCAAGTCTCATTGAAACCACTTGTGTGTGAAAACACAGCACACAATTTTCCGGTGTTTACAACGTCATGCGGCATATATTATGGTTCGGTTATAGCGTTATGGCGGGGTCCATTGACAAAATCAATCAATGTCGCATGGACGAGTAGTACCTCGCTTCACTACCCAAGCGGTTTACATAGCCCCGTAGTTTTATAAACTCATGTTCGAGGGTATCGAACCTATTATGTAGAGAGCTGTGGAGTTAATTTAGTTTGCGAGTAAGCCCGCGTAAAATATTTTAATCTATAGGTTGTTGCAATTTCTTGTACTTATTGAGTTTGTTTCACTCGCCACTGATTTTGTTTCGCTGGGTCTTTTTAGTTGGGGCGTATTGGATCCGGTGGTAACTCTAAAGCGCGGTCGTCTTATATACTTATGGTCCATCTAAATAATAACACACTCAAAGGGCAAAACTTAGACTATTTAATCATAGATATATATTTTTTTTCATTTAAATATTTTGCACTAAATAAAACTAAAAAAAAGTACATGATGGACTTAATGCCGGTGTCATTTTCTGCCAGTCAACCAAAGGGTGGTGCAGAGAAAAAGCGGAAGGTGCAATATTTTATTTTTATAACTGACAGCTTTTAGGCTAAAGCTATATAAACTTTTCTAATAAGCAGCAACAATCAAATAGATTCAATTTATATAACATAATAAATTGATAAGCCAACTTTTTTTTCTATTTACGTGAATAAATACTTAAAAAAAGTATTTTAGAATTTTTATTTTAAGTTTGTTCAGGATATTTTATTCCGAAAACTTTACTGCTCTTATACTTTTATTAACATTATATAAAATTTCATTTATTTATGTTTATGTTATATACCAAGATATTCATTGCTTAGAATTCCGAAGTGCTGTATTGGTGATTTGTTAGCCAAATGTTTATATACTAATCGATTGTTATTTGTTTCAGGTCTGTCTCATTGATAACACATCAATTTTATACCAGAGCAGTAAGTAGCTCAAACTATTAGCTTGTTTAAAGTAAAATAATGTAGGTAGGTACTAGAAATTATTCGCCGCGAGTGTCATCATTACATCAAAGCGGCATTATAACTAGGCATATTCATTACATGACACTGGCAGAAATTGCAGAATAATTCGGAAGATTGCCAAAAAAAAAACTAGGCTTATTATAATAAGTTTTAGTTTATGTACGACTTGACTTCAGATGTTTTACTAGAATTTGAAGCATTAATTTACTGCTGTATAATATGTAATACATTATTGTACCAAAGTAAATACAATTATATTTTCAAGTGCTAAGCTTGGTTTTTTTTCGGATGTGTGATATATGTAATTAGTCACGAAGTTGTTCGAAGAATTAAAATTTTGTCTGTATTAGCAAATTTATATAAAGGCTGTGAGCCATCCCAGCTTGTATATAAAATAATGTAAGTCTTGGACCATTAATCAATTCACGTATAAAAAATAAAAACTTTATTCCGAAAATGCACAAATTCAATCCATGCTTATATTAATACTTGATTTTTCGAGCTAAAAGCTTTCAGGACACATTAACAAGGACACAAGCATTAATACGCAGAAATGAAATGATAAAATTGTCCGACTGACGCTCGCTTCACCTGACCTCGTAGGTAGTGTATGCATTAATTCTGCAAACATGTGTTTTACGTAAAGCTACTCAGCATTTTGTATATTTATTTTGTAGTGCATTACATGCTAAAGCGACATTCAGTGTAACTTTGCCGTGACTATACATTTTATATCAGTTAAGGACAACTTGTAAAATTATGCGCTTGAAATGTTTATTAGGTTAGCTGATGGTACAACTTGCATAATGTTACAAGGTTTTTATATAACAGAATTTGCAATTAATTTAATTTTTTTTTTTAATAGGCGGCTATTTTTTAACTTTGTAGTACTCTTATGCTTACGAGATTTGATTATTAGCCTACTTGAGCAGTTTAAAGATTCTACAGCTAAAAGAAACAGTAAAATATCATATTCACCTAGATTTTACAAATATATCTAGAGCTCAGAAGCATAAGGTCGGATGTGCCTTTAGCGTAAACTGGCACTTACGACCAAATGCTTCTAAAGAATATAATACATCCGTCGTTATGCTTCCGAAGTCTAGAATATAGGTAATAAAAGGTCATAGACCAGATTTTACAATAATTGTTACAGATTAACCAACCTTTTATAGTAGACTACCCGCACGCGGTTTCACCCGCGTAACGCCAGTTCCCGTAGAAACTTCATAATAAAATATAGCCTTTTTCAATAAATGGGCTATCTAACAATGAAATAATTTTTAAAAACCGGACCCGTAGTACCTGATATTAACGCGTTCAAGCAAGCAACAATCAATCAAATCAAATCAGGGATAATGTAGCATTCTAATGGTGAAAGAACTATCGAAATCCGTTCAGTAGTTTTTGAGCTTATTCGAAACAAACATACAAAAATATAAAAATACAAAAGCTCCTTTTCTCTTGATAATAAAAGTATAATATAGATACCGCTTTTACAATATAAAATAATATTAATATTTATTTGTTTGGCGATAGTCATGGTGCTCTTCCTAGAAAGCAATCATAACTTTGAAAGTAATAAAGTAAAACTGTCATTCGACTAATGTACCCGTCTGTTACTTTTTAGAAATGTACTAACATCGTTCAACAAAGCTGTAAATACAATAATTAATATTAGAGTTTTACATGTAGGTACTTGCTTGATACTAGCAAGTATATTAAATTAAACTTGATATTGACTATAATTTGAATGAATATATTTATCTATACAAATATTATAAAGATTTGATTGTTTGTTATGAATAGGCTCCGAAACTACTTGACCGTTTTGAAAAATGTGTTATATCACCGTTAAGCTACATTATCCCAGGATGGCAAAAGCTATATTTAATTACGTTTAACGAATTTATATTTAACGAAAGCTACGCGGGTGAAACCGAGCTGGGAAGCTAGTCTGATAGATAATGTGATAGTTTGTAGGTATATAATATATAAGGTAATATATTTATAAAGTTAGATATAGCATTGTCTCATATACATCAGTAGTGGTGGGATTAGCTGTCAACAGGAGTGACACAGCTGATCTGATTTGTCATTGCACATTGGATGTGATAGTGAGACAGAGTTTTTTTTTTCGGTCATACATATTAATTAGCCCCGAGGCTTTTGCTACTTCATCGGGCATATCAGTGATTAGTGTGCGTAAGGCCCTACACGTTACGTATGAGCCGTTGTCAGCGGGAACGTGTTGATCCTAGCTACTGGTGACGTATCGACACTCGAGACAGAACTTTTTTTTTAATGCTTGTTTGTGATCCTGGGTACTCCGTCCGCCATTGGTGAGGTGCCCAGGAACCCATGGCTTTCTGGGACACCCTCAGTCTGATTGGCGCCGTGGCCTACCCCTGTGTTTAATACAAGTACTTACTAGTGATGTAGAAAAAAACCTATTTATTTCAAATAAATGCCTCCATCATCAGCCCGTATTAGGTCCATTGCTGAACATGGGCCTCCTCCGGAGGGAGGGTTTTTGCCATAGTCACCATGCTTGGCAGGCGGGTTGTTGACCGCAGTATAATTTTGTAACACATAAGGAAACGCTGCTGCACGTTCCCTTGTAAGCGTTTGTTATAGATGATGTTATAACAATCAGGACCAACGGCTTAACGTGCTTGCCGAGGTACGAAGGGTAGTTCCTCAGCTAACCAGACCCGGAAAGAAATCTTAGAATCTACACAAAGATTTTCTTCTCCGGCGTGGGAATCGAGGAAGGAAGACCTCCGAGACTTAAAGCGAACCAAATACCGCTACGATACGGAAGTTGTCTAATAAATATAATAAAAACGCCTAATGTTGGGTCAGCCTTATATATGAACAGAGTTCGCATATTATATAACCCATAACCCATGATGGTAGACTTCATTGAATATTTTCATCGAACTTTTAAAGTGCTCATTGAATACTGAAAAGGTTGGGTGCTTAAAGAGACTACTTTTTTGTTCACGCAGAAATGGGGTAAGTAGGTACGGGGGAAGATGAAAACATTCGGTGGTAAACGATTGTGCGTAGCTAGCTGCGATTTTCAATTGCTATTTGCTACGTGACTTGAAATTTTACGTGCTGATTTCTAGGCCAAATGCTGAGCTGGCCGATTCTTATAGTTGTAACCGACGCTTTTGAAGTGGTCGTAACGCGTCAATAATATAAAAATAAATACTGGAAGGTAACGTGAAACCACATCTATTTACTTATTATAAATTAAATATATATTGATGACATTAAAACAATATACGCAATATGTATTTTTACAATTGGCGAGACCGAATACCTTCCGATGCCCTAGTAGACCCGAAGTCTGAGAGGCCCGCGAACTGTAAAGTAGAGCGACAATTGCACAAAACTCCTCTAAACTAAAAGCTGTAATCCCTCAATCTCCCCGTCAGCGACTGCCCTGAGCCGAGGTCCAAGTCCGACGCCCTCTTGCGCAGGTTGCTTAGTTTGTAGTGTTTAACCCATTTATCTAGGATGCGAGACCGAAATTGTACAGTAATGATAACATTAACTTAAGTATAAACTATAATATATTTCTTACACAGTAGTGTTGCCGCGGGCACCGGCGTAAGAATGATGCCCCCATCTCCTCCCGTGGGCGCCGTATGACCCGGCCAAGGGAAATACATCAGAAGATGGGCAGCAGCGTCTTCTAGGATTATAATATCTAATACTGCGCTCGCCAACCCGCCTGCCAAGCGTGGCGAGTATTGGCAAACCCCCCTCATAATGGATATTTCCAAACAACTGGAGATCTATGAGGGAGACCTATGTCCAGCAGTGGTCGTCCTACGGCTGAAATGATGATGATGATGATGATGACAGTAGTGTTGCCTATGATAAAATAATAATATGTTCTACGTTGTTATGAAGGTAAATTGCTTTGAATTAAATAAATCGAATGGGGCGTCGGCCACAGGTGCGTCGACCACTGGGCGCGTAAGCCACGGACCCGTTATACAAGGACCATACCGTGTGGCCGGCTTAAAATAGACTATTTAATGTCTTCCCATGGGTTTCGAAAGAGGTGACTAATTGACATACACTTGATGGATGGGCAGCAGCGTCTATCAACATAACACAAGGTCTACTACTACTGCGATCATCAACCCGCCTGCCAAGCGTGGTGATTATAGCAATATCCTTCATCGACCCTGGCTTGTAGTTTTGTAATGAGAAGGCCCATGATGTGCCATGTGCAGACGCAGCCTTCCTTGATAAATTAAGCTAAGCTAAGTATATAAGTAATATAAGAATAATTCACACCCCTGTCCAATGGTCTTTATAAATCCAATCAGGATCAATTTTAAATTGACTCCAAAATTTTGGTTTAAAACAAGTAGGTATTTTATCTAAATGCTACCTTTATTTATGAGACCCTGTCTAATAACCCGACAATCACCAAGTTGAAAAAAACAAACAACGGTATCAATTAAAAACTTTTCTAAAGCGAGGCCAACAAGAAAACAATGACTTCGAGGGTTTTGATTAAAAACAACATTGGACAAGCGAATTTGATCTTTATTCAATAAGATAAAAGTAGGAAAAACAGGCTTTGTTAAACTTCTCTTGAGTCGCATCTAATGTACACAAAGATTAGTTTACAATAGCTAAGTATTTACTACAGGTACTTACTGTAGAAACACGATACTATAATGGGATAAAAATTAAAATAATCTATTAAGTCCGTCAGTTAGATTAATAAAAATTATTGGACACGGATTTTTTATTTATTAAATCATTAAAAATTGACAAAGATACTGAGCAAAAACTAGGGGGGCTTGTGACATCACCATTAGGTAAAATTGTACCTAGAAGTGACGTCACACGAAATTTTAACGCGCTGTATCCTCGTGATTTTTTGTTTCAGAAACGAAAAAAAAATATGTTTCCAATATTTTTTGGTAATCTAACAGACGGACTAAATTGAATTTTTTAGTTTTCATGCCCATTTGTGTACACGGCTGTGAATTAAAGATTGACATTATTTTGGCATAACATATTATTGGAACTCCAAGGCACGAAGACCAAACAAATAGAAATATTATTATTGATACCAATGGGCCACGGTGGAACCAAGACAGTATTGTTATAGACTAGTTTACCTGGCTTTGGTATTTTGTTATCAAGCGTACATACAATATTTTACCTATGGTAATTTATTTTTTGGCGGCTTCATTAACTTAAATAATGAAGAAAGAAGGATATGTTGGAAGAGGATGGACATAAAAAAGACGGATGAACTGTGTGAATGATGACATGTGTAAGAAAGGTGTAGGTATGGAAGAGACGCCTAATAGAGAAAAATGAAAGAGGATGACATATTGCGCCGACCTCAAATAATGGGAGCAGGGCAGGAAGATGATGATTACCTTATATATAACTTATAATATTGACAATAAAAAAAATAAAAATATATGAAATATTTTTATAATTATTTTTATAATATTGAGTATATTATATGTTTTAACATTTTATTGCCTCCTATTTTATATAAGTAGTAAATACAATTACAATTCTGAACAATGGGCCTACCAAGGCATTTGTAAAAGAAGAAGTTTTCTCTCTCATTGGCTGTTTCATCAATTGTAAATTCAGCCTGAATAGGTGCTCCATGGAACTTTTATGTACTCTAGGTTTTGAAAAGCTCCGTCTACTTAAATATATTGGCTCCATTTAAAATTTACGTACCGCGTAACTTGTGTTCAACTCGCACCGAATCTATAAAATGCGAGTTAACATTTAGTACTTTCAAGCAAGTTTCGAATAAAATATGCAAGAGAACATTTTGAAGGTATTTTTGGGAATAAAATTTAGCAGTGTGGAATTACTTGTGTAAAGTTCTGTATTAATGACTGAGCATTCACAAAAGGATGAAGATGTAGTTACAATGTGTTTATATAAGGTTTTGAATTTAACGGCTTTTTTGTAAGCCTTTTAAACTTGATCGTAGAACCTATCCACGAAGTACATACCCCTCAAAAATATTACTTTAGCGGTCATCCAACTTACAAAAGCACGGTAATGATCCATTAAAGGCCACTATTTTTGAGGTCGTTAATTCATACTTAATATAGATTTAATGGTTCGAGCTCTGATTTTCGGTAGTTATAATCTGATTAGTTGTCCACCTATCTGATATATGCTACGAGCTATGGCTCCTAGCGGCAATAGACGTGACCAATTAGTACTAAGGACACACATAAATAAAATACGTTCGTTAAAACCAAACTAAATTATGGTCTCCACGAGCACATCGAGTATTTCACTGACTCAGATAAGCCACAAATAAACTGACTCTACAAATACGTAACAATTTCAATTGTCGCTTTGTCCCACTAACAAGATCTATCCGGAGATGCAGTAACACGCGAACAAAAACACTCCAATCCTCTTCAACCAATCATTGATTTTACGCAATGCTTTATGAAAATTTACCTTCGCTTGAAATCTCATTTAGAAAAGACGAGGATTGTATTTTCGAGGCACATGGGTGGTAACGTTTTTGTTGGAAAATAGGTCTTATTGAATATAAGCCAAGGTATTCCGTTGTAACTACCAATGTCTTCAAACGCGTAGCCGTAACTCAGCGTCGACGGATTATAGATGTCGAGAAACCATATCCCCAGATTGCCGAGAGCTCCGGTTCAATCTAATTCCAGTTTAATTATTAGGAGAATGTCTGCCATTATTTAGTGAGACTTGGATCGAACATCCTGAGCTTGCACAGCTACATTGAAATAAGGACCAATATTGATGTATTGTTTTGAGTGAAATAATTTATAGTGCAACCTAGGCCAGACGGGTTTAATAATAACGTAGGTTTAGTAGGTATTCTACTAACGTAAAATAAAGATCATAATATTAAAAAATAAATAGGAACGCTACTAAGACAAGCATAAATATATTTTAAAAAATATTGAAAATTAGAATTCCGCTCAATATGCCGCTGAAATTTGTTAAGTTTTAAATATTTAACAATTACGTTTTTTGTGCTTAACTTAACAATTGTACATGCAAACAGAATTAATTATTATGTTAATCACTTCAATAGATCGTGTTAATTTTACAGCTGCAGCAACGTAACATATCATTTTATTATCTGAAATGAATTCTGCCATGACGGCAATATTGTTGAGCGCGAAAAATTAATTAATAATATAATTTATTTGTATTTAATTATAATTTATAAATTATTTGTTTATAGTTATAATTAAAAAAGCGAGTGCTGTTGATGACAATCTCCGTGGTTTAGCAGTATAAGTCTTGGAGGTCGTGGGTCCAATCCCCACGCAGGACGTCTTTGTATACCTAAATTCTAAGATTTCTTGCCAGGTTTGGTTGGTTGCAAGACTACCTTCCGTGCCTCAGAAAGCACTTTAAGTTGGTTGGTCCCGATTGTTAAAACATCATCCATAACTAGTGTATACCAGGGATCGGGCAGCAGCATTTCCTTATGACAAACCCTTACCTCGGGAGGAGGCCTATATTAAGCAGTTGCAATATACGTACTGATTATAATTTTATTTTTAGTACCAACCTACCAATATTGATGTCCTGAAAGTAAGACATTTTTTCATATATGAGTAAGTTAGATTTTTGACAAATTTTCTTTTCGATTTTGGCAAACGAATACGAGACTAATTGGGAGACTAAAGGTTCAGAGTCCTGAGTGATGTGAAGACGCATAAGGAGTGACATAATGATTTTGCAATGCTGTGGTACAGTGATATTTGCGCAAATCAATATTCTAACATTAGGTAGTACAGGAATGTTTCTCACATGTTTTGGCATGATCATGATTAATAATACTGCAAATATGTAAGATATTTGTATATTGTGTGTATGTCTGAATAATTACAAAATGAACAAGTTACACGGTTGGTACGCAACAAATAGGTATTTTAACACCCCCAACAAGAGAAAAACTGTTCAAGAACAGAGTGTTCTTGATTGTCATAAGTTACGAGTTCCAAAAAGCTTATTGTTCTTTTGCAAGTTGATCTATGTCAAATATAACTTTTGGGTCTCCGAATCCCGCTGTTGATTTCTTTAGCGAAAGTTGTATCGTTCCAAGCCATGGATTCAAATTTGTATTGACAAGTGGGAAAGGGAAAAATTGAAGTTTGAGTAACTTTGAAGTTGGGAAAGCACGTAGGTGAGTTTTATACACCTCTCGTTTTATGCAGATGTTCATCATGCGTGTACGTGTTATCAGTATGGCTAGAATACACGTATGAATTGAACTAGAGGTTCATTTTGAATATTTTATATTCATTAATTCTTGTAGACGGAAATAGGTATTTCTTTGCAACCAGTTTTTTTGAGGTCATATTTATCTGATAAGAGATTATAATAATAATATATAGACCTGTTCATAGACAATTTTGAATATATCTGGGTGTGGACTTAAAAGCAATAATCAGTGCAATGCCAGGATAATCATTGTCAAGCATCGAATATGAAGAATATTATTGATATTGCTAACTTTTACTCAAGCAATTAAGCTCAGTACTAATTTTAATGTTAGACGAACGTTCTAGAAAATAAACAATTATACGTATAAATGTATAAATACGTGTTTAACTCGACGGTTCAGAAGTTATATCCTATTTTCTCACAACTTGTGTGTTAGTTTGTTTTGGCAGTTCTCCCAATTGGCGGCAGATGGCGCTGAAACTCGCACGGGACTTGTCTCAAGTATCTACTTCTTTCTAGTTGAAATTACATTAGGTGTTAACGAATAAGAATTAGCAATAGGATAAAAAGTTGTGAGTTAACTTTGACATTTATAGCACTATTAAACTAAAAACTCTGTATGTGAAGAAAGTATTACCCCAGAAAGTGTGAATCAGGGAATCGAAGTGTTTCTGAAGGAATCTAAAGTCGAAGGACAAAATTAGGATTAAAATACAATGGATTATGTTTTAACAATAGATTCTTCAATGACCATAGACATGAGCTATAGTAGGTACCTACTATAACCACTTTGTTAACCAGTGGTTCACATAATTATACTTAAGTACATCAAAAATATTTTACGATTCCCTTAGCAAGTTTTTCTTTCATTAAATAAATCAATACGTCATTAAGATTTATTTCAAGAAAGGAGAATAAAGTTAGTATCTTGATGACTTGACCATAAACAAAAATATCTAATGCATTTTTGTGTATTTGTTCTCTAAAGAGTGTTCGTTAAGACTCCGCCAGCGAACGCCCTGAGCCGAGTTCGATGTCCAACAGGGGGCACTCTCTAGCGAATGTCACTTAGTTTGTAGGTTTTAAACTATTTAATAAGGCACTGCAAAAGATTTGTGGCTTTAAACGAAAGTCCGCCCAAAAAAATAATTGCAAAAAACATGAAAAGATAAACTGCCCTTTTCGAAATTAATTAGACATACTTAGTATTTTGTAACAACTCATGTAAAAGAAATACCTATTATAAAATATACTCTCGTTGACAAACAAAGCAAACATATATAAGTAAATGTTAAATGTTTGTTACCTTTTCATAAACTCATTCGCGTGTATAATAACAATGCGTCCAGTTTACCTAACTAATTAGCAGAGTAATTACTGCCATTAGATTAATATTATTAACTGCAACTCAATATAATGCGCAGTCATTGAAAAGCCGACCACAAACTCGAATTTACATAAAGCAAAATGTAGTTTATTGTAGAATGTTTGAATATTGAAATTAATTGTCTATATTTTAAAAGGGCTCTTGGCACCTATTGTTTTCTAGTGATGTGTGCCCTTTTCACATTTAGACATTCAGTTAAAACATTAATTAATGATTATATAAGTACGCGGCTTTATGAAGTAATGAAGATAGTGTAAAGGATGAGATGTGAAGACAGTTAATTATAATTAAATAAATCTGCTGCACATAGGGCTCATCCTGAGGGAAGGTTTTCCCGTAGTCATCACGCTTGACAGGCATTGTTCAGGTATTACAGCGTCTCCTTGATGTTGTAACATACAAGGCAATTCTGCTGCAGGTACACGCTTGTTATAGATTATGTTATATCAATCGGTACTAACGGGCTTAACGAGTATTCCGAAACCCGAATGGTAGTCCTTCTACAAACCAGACCCGAAAAGATTTTTTAGAATTTATTCAAGGATTTCTTGTTTGCTGTGGGGATCAAATCTACGACCTCCGTGACTTAAAGCGAGACTTATACCGTTACGACACAGATGTGTTATATGTACGTATAGGTACTAAAAATAGTTATGTGTGCGTTGCAAAAGTGAGAAACATAGAATTCGGTTATAAAAATAAAACAGTCGAACTAGTTCAGTCAGCAGCTATATTAATAGGAATGTCCTTTTACATTTAAAGGACTGTATTACAGGCAATGGAGACCATTTCGAATAAACTATATATATTATTAATGATTTTATATTAATGTATTAAACTTAAAACACTGTAATAGTAATAAATGTTACGTGCCATAGATTTTTTTTCTTCTTCTTTGTATCAATATTTATAGCCAGACTAAGTATAATCAGTATCTCCTTAATACTTTACTATAATACTATTCAGTGTATTATGGTATAGATAAGTAAATTCAATTGTATAGATATATTAAGCAGCGAGCCGCCAAGTGCTAGGGCTGACCAGTGACCACGTTTCTTTACGCGTTATAATTGTTTTAAAACGTATTTCATAATTCTCATTGACATTATTTTTATTAGAATTGTTACCCATAGTTATTGGAACGAATTCCAAGAAAAAAAAAGGAATAGCTACATAAGAAAATTTGGTATATCTTATCTAGTTACTTATAACAAACCTTGTGAAAGACTATATATGTATTTATAACTAGCTTCCCGTGCGTGGTTTTACATGTGTAGCTACGGTTTATACTGTTTACGTCACTTGTGCTTTTCAAATACTGTGTGGTGTTTACCTATAAGTATTTATATGCCCGGTGAAGTAGCATATTCCAGCCTACTTTTTACTTTATCATCCCGTTTACGGTCGCTGCTTAACTGACCTTTACAAGCTAGAGAGATATGGTATAATCACCGCGTCAAGCGGATTGGTGATCGCAGTATGATGGTATCTTCGAGGTGATCGATGCTGCTACTCATCAATCAGCTGCATATTCCTTAGTCGCCTCTTACGATACCCATGGGAAGATATGATGATATGTTGTTTATTCTAAGCCGCAAACACCAAACTATACAGTCGGAATCTACACGGAATATATCCATACACACATTTAAGTTTATAATATTAGTGTTTGTGGTGTTTCACAACCCTAGTGGAACTTAACTTACAGACGGCCAGTCGTTCCCACTGGCCGACAGGTTGCAGCGGTTCGGATTATCCGCTAATGAATCTAGGAGATTGTGGAACAATCCAGGATACTTTGTTAATCGTGGACTTAACGTTATGCCTTTTGAATTAGTTTTAAAGGGAAATGTACATTTCTCCAATTGATTAACCTACATACAAAATAGTTTCGTGTTTCAAGAAAATGTGTAAAAAGGTATCTACATGTACCTATATCAGCATGGGTGCTGATATAATTTAACTCTTCTGTGTGAAAATATTTGTGGTAAATATTACCTTTCTATAGCATAGGTTGCACGCACAAATGAGTTGAACTATCTGTACTAAATGGTATCAATTGCGGTAGTAGTGGTTAATGATTTCGTAAAAGTATTGCTGTCTCCCGACCAAATGACCAAATCAAGGAATTTGCTTTTATTATACATTTATTTACTCACAACATCGTACATTAATAACTAAAATACACATAATATGTAACTAAAAGAAGCTAATTTAGGTTAAATCTTGTAAGATACCAACTACTATTCTAAATCTATACTACTTGGCAAGGTTTCTAAATTTCTGCGAGCATTGCCTCGATAAATGGCAATGCTTATCTGCTGTGCAAAGTTAATACTAGCACTTGGGGAACGTGCCGCACTAAAGAGGGCCGCGGGGAGGTTTTCGATATTAGGTTAGTTAGGTAAAGTGCACAAAACTTGCGCCAATCCCTAAGTCTCCACTAGATCTCAATATCAAAATTGATGTTAGTCGATTGGATTAGTGTCCCAGTACATAAATTCCAATATCAAATTCAAGCTATTAGCTTGTCATAGTTCCTCATATTTTATGGCAAACAAAAGCGGAAACCTAACAGAGCAAACGGATATTCGGACTCAGAATTACGGACAGAGATCGTACAATTCTCAAATTCTAGTTTCGGATGCAAGCGTTCAATACGTCTATGTGGGTACCTATTGATTTTCCATCAGAATATATATCTTGACTTTCACGTATCATCTATATAGAAAGCTGAAAAGTTTGTTTGTTTGCTTGAAGGAGCAAATCTCAGGAGCTACTTGTCCGATTAAAAAAATCCTTCAGTGTTAGATAGCCTATATTTATTGAGGAAGCCTATAGGCTTTATTTTATTATGAAATTCATTTGGAAACGGGAGTAACAATCAATAAATAAAGTACTCGTGTTAATACTCGAGATTTAGTATCATCAGAATATTTTTATATTTAAACTAGCTGCGCCCCGCGATATTACCTGCGTTACTCTGCTCCAGTGTGTCGGAGCGTGATGTTTTGTAATCTATATAAAAGCCCATCGTATAACCTATCCCGGTGCAAAATTTCAGCCAATTCCGTTCAGTATTTTTTACGTGAAAGAGTAACAAACATCCATCTATCCATCCATCCATACTTACAAACTTTCGCGTTTATTATATTAGTAGGATGCACAAACTTCAGCAATAGGGCCGTTTGCTATAGTTACTACGTTTGGCAGGCGTGTTAGTGACCGCACTATGATATTGTAACACACAGGGTAACGTTGCTTCCCTGTAATTTGGCATTTATAAATGATGCAGTAACAATGGGTGATTAAGATTTAATAATACAGAATTAGTATCAGCAAATTATACGATAACGATCTTTTAAAAGGAAATTGAAATAAAATGATCTGCAATCAGTGCTCCATAACCGTAACATTTAAATCTATAAAGTTATCTTCAAATACTTGTATTTGAACGATTTAATTTAATAAAGCTGTTGGGAGGTTATGCCGTCGAAAAATGTAAAGAGATTAACGTGTTTCGATTAACTCCCAAGGACCGAAGCGGATCCGCAGATAAATTATGTTTATATTGTAATAACAAGCGAGGGGATGCCTAAGGGAACTGCATGAACCATTTTTTTTTCATTTGAACTCCCTTTTTCGTGGAGGTTCATAGCTTTGAAATTATTACTCGGAATATTAACTCACTGTAAGAGCTCATAGAAAACGTTATGCAATTTAGTCAAAGTAACGAACATCGAGTAAATTGTGCAACTTTACAACGCTAGTGATATTATTCGTTATAGTTATGGTCTTTGTTAAATGGCGTTGTGGATTCAATATCCATTTTGAGCAACGGTTTGTGTCATCAACTAACTTCCTAAGTCAGATCAAACCGGCGGCGGCGGCGGCGACCACAAGATCACGAGTCCGACGCCCATAGCCATTGGGCTACGGCCGCTTTTAAAATTTACCGCCGTATACATAAAACTTACAAACGTAATAGAAACATGTCCGTTATTATTAAGTAGGTCAGTATGTTACTAAAACAATAAATCAGAATAAAATCGCAAGGATTAATTTCCGGTTTTAAAAGAGCTATATTAGAATTCTAAACGAGATCATTTAATACTAGTTAAGTGGCCGTAATAGGCTAATTCGTCCAGCAAACGTTGGCTCGAAGTTTTTCCTACCATCGCAGATGTAAGTTGAAACTAAGTGCATGTTGTACATTTTCCTGACTCGTACAACTCGTTTAAAGAACCATTTCAGTCCATGAGATTATTTCGTAGAAAAAACTAAGAAATGAAAAAGTTTCTAGTGAGAAAAATCTACAAATTAATTTCTTTAAAGCTTATCATTGTGTTGAAATGGTAAGAAGTCCTAATAAAAAATATTTTAGCATTTTTGTAGAAACCTTAAGGTTTTTTCGCTTAAACTGGTTTCCATAATTAGAATTGAAACTATATTGCTAGAATAGATTTGTAATGTTACTTAAATTAGTAGTATTACTTATTCTGGTTTCAGAGACAGATACTTTGAATGATTATAAATATAATGATGACATTCAAGTCGTCGAAATTAGACTTAAACAGCATGTGTTCAGCAGTGAAAATTATACGCACTAATGAAGATTCAACTCTGAACGAAAATATTAATCACTAGCTGCGCACCGAAGTTTTACCCGCGTTACTCTGCTCCAGTGGATCGGAGCGTGATGTTTTCTATATGTTAATCCAACGTATAACCTATCCCGGTGCAAAATTTTAGCCAATTCCGTTCAGTAGTTTTGGTGTGAAAGAGTAACAAACATCCGTCCATCCATCCATACTTACAAACTGACACGTTTATAATATTAGTAGGATAGATTAATTGACAAATGCTAATATGCAATAGGCTAATCATGCTTTAACCATTAGACATCTAACAAGAATTTTCATAGCTCATTGCTTGATTTCAACGTCAATTATGCTTTCAGCATCTGGGTGCCAGTTACAAACGTAAAATTCTACAAGTAGTTCGTAGGTTTAATTAAAATACCTATTTACTGCAATTTCGGCTGCTAGCTTCATTCCATAGTGAAACAAAATTAATTCCTTTGAAAATATCCTAAAGGAATATAAATTATGTATGCGATGCAACAGTGAGGTACTGTTGATTAATTTGGTTGGACTGTGCCTCGTGCAATTCGTTACAAACAGCTGCGACAAATGAAGTTATGTTATATTACCTACTTACACCTTACATACATTACATTTGTTGTATGGGACAAAATAAAATAAACATTAAAGGTTTTTTTTAGGATTTTTTTGCTATAGCGTTAACAGAAATAAATCATCTGTGAAAATTTCAATCACCTAGCTATCACGGTCTATGAGTTCATTAATAGGGTCCCGTTTTTACCCTTTGATCACCCTAAAAAGTATAAGGTAATGTAACCTAGGCTTACACTTACGCCTTATTGAAATCCTTTTATGGTTGTATAGCATTCATTAGTGTCTTCAAAACAATATGTCTAGTTTAATAAAGCATTGTCATATATAGCTATATATATTAATATATAGCTTGTTCAATATAGGAACATCTACTGGCACAAATACGGTCATCATTTCATAAAGTCCTAGCCAAAATTTAGGGGCACCATTTAGCACCGTCTCAGGTTCGAGCAAACATTGTGTTATGATGGTATGAATTCTCACCGGCCGTGACGGTAAAACCTTCACACCAAATTTTTGTATTTGCGAAAACACACGTCTATTTATAGTTTAGCCGCCATGGTTTAAATCACTCATAGCGACTATAGTGTGGTTTTAAGTTCTGACCCCACATTGGGCGTTCGCGTTCTTCGAGCGTGTGTCACATGTGGACGAGTTGAAGAATGACGGAGTTAACAACTTGGTTTTCGCTCACAGGTTCATAAAATGTGTATGTGGGTTTGTTAGCAGTTTTATGTTTAAACGCAGACATTTAGACAGACAAAGGAAAATGATAATAGTTTGTTTTTGTCTGTGGAAATTTATTTTTAAAGTAACATAGATACTTTAGTAGCTGTACGGTATGCAATTCGAGAAAGTACAATTTCAATTTTGTATCTCAATACGACGGGCATTTTTAGTATGTTTAAATTTTTGATGAAACATTCCAGACAGAAATTTGCCGCAGGGAAATAGCAGGGGGAATGGTCGTGAAGATGACGTTGCAATTAAAATCAAAAGAGGAACGCCCCCATCCCTGTTTCTGTGTACTTAACATTACCTTCAGTCTGACGCCTTCCATTCTTTTAATCTTGTTAATATTAGTAATAATATTAACACACTCTTGAACTACAAGCTTTCAAGTTTTTAGGGAAGGGGAGTTCCTTTAACTAAAATTATTTTGTTTGTTGATGATGAATGTTAAACATTATCTATAAATAGTTGTGTTAAGTTAATTTTAATGTAATACTTTACAATTTAAACTTACCCATATTACTTTGATGTTTAATTAATTTAAAGTGTCAAAAATGCTCCCTTCGGTCATAGGTCATAACCTTAATGGAAATCGGTTACGTTGTTATAGAATTAAATAGTATATAGGTTTAAATATTTATATATTTCGTAATAATATATATGTTGATTAAAATAAAAATAAAAATCATTTTTATTTACGTAAACCAATTACAGGCACTTGTAAATAGTCAAACATTAATTAGAAAAATTTAGTTAATTATATTTGTTATTTATTTATATCTATAAAATTAATTATTTTTATATTATCATATATTTATATGTTATTATTATAATTTATTTATTTATATTGTTCTTAGCGACGCAAAATTCTTGTTGTCTATATTATGTCAAAACAATTGTCATTATTTGGGTGGACCATGAGCATATAACGACGGACGCGCTTTAATGCTACCACCGGATCCAATGCGCCCCAACTGAGAAGATCCGGCGAAACAAACTCAGTGGGTTACTTTACTACCGGTTTCAACACGGCCCACATGAGACGGTCCGGCGAAACATACTCAAATGGACAAATACGCGGGGTTTTGGTCCAATGTAATGTAATGTAATGTAATATATATGCCTTGTAAAAGATAATCATTAGCAACTAAGTACTTGTTAATTAAGTAGCAGAAAATCTGTCTATGTCAAAACTACATATTTTTAAGAAGCGAACTTTCATATTCAAATTAATTTCTTTGGAATCGTTATATTTTTTGTCCGAGCAAAAAACTTCTTAGAACACAATATTTTATTTACCTTTAATTACAAAATACTTTATTTTACTGCACAATGTGGCTTTAATAGTCATTTCAAACTTATTTATTGAAAATTCTCTTATACTATTGGTAAGTTTGTTATATACATGTCCTTACATTGCCCCATAAAAGAGTTACTTATTTTGCGGATACGCCTAGCATGACCCACAAGCTTATGTTTATATCTAGTATTTATACTATGTGAGTCGCTTTTATTACAAAAAGTAATTTTTAAATATAGTTGGTTAATATTCTTTGGTGTCTTCATAACTTTATGCAAACCTTTAAATATCGAGGAATTATGGAGTTAATTCATGTAAAGGCATAAATTGGGTAACAAATCCTATTAAAAGGCCAAAAAATGTTTTTTTTTTAACTAAATCCAAGCTTAATCCTCGTTTGAAATAATAATTTAAGAAAATCCTGTAAATCTTTTGATATTTTCTAAGTATTCAAACTTTAGCGCTAAAATATTAGTAGGATTATCGGTCTAGACTTCGTAGACAGGAGTGGCCATGTACATAGATATAGAGCGTACTAGACACGCTATCCGGCCGCCGGATGCGAATGCCGGTGCAAAGCGTCGGTGTAACTAAATGTTACTGATAGTGCAATCACGTGGTAACCAAGTTTACCGCGTAGCTTCGTGTATTGGTTGGGACCTGAGTAGAATATTGTTGAAAATGTTGCTCGCTAGATTTTATTACAACTTCAAACATATATAAACCTCGTGGGTTGCATATAGATTGTATTGTTATTAGGCGCTAGTTTAAATAAACAAAATATAATATATTGGTTTTAATTCAATTTTAGTATGTGTTTTGACAATGTGATTAGATATTCATGCAATATTGTTTTCAATACGTTTGCGTTGTTATAGGGATTAAATTCCCATTTACATAAAACACCTTTTTCTTTAAAGTGGGAAAGCTAATTTTATTTTAAAATACATTTACGAAAAGAATCAGTATAAATTAATTTATTTTTTTCTTTATTTACGACGAATCTTTAAATTGATGTTATATGTTTTATACATTATTATGTATCTGTATGTCTGTCCGTGGCGCCCTTGCTGTTGAGCAAATTTAACGATTTGTCTAAAATAGAGTCAGCTCTTTAGTTGTTAAGAAAATGAGGTGCCTGGAAACGGTACGTGCCCCGAGAGAGTACCGCTGAGCCTTCAGCCCACTAAATGTAAATATATTCTCTATCAACAATAGTTATGGTTTTCCCTAGCTAGGTACAATGTATTATTGAAAAAAATCAAATATAATTTATTCTGTAAAAATGGTAAAATTCATTTGGAATCGTCATATTTTTTTTTTACCTCTACCGTGCAGTACGTGACGTGGCGACTATTGAGAAACACCACCAAAAAAACCTAGTAAAACCCTCTTTTTAAATAAAATTTTAGTAACTTATATATTCTTATGAGTCAATCTCAATGACGATTGTACAAAGATAATCAGAAATTTGTAAGTAGTAGGTACCTATAACACATTTTAAAATTTAAGGATATTTATTTCTCAAGGTTTCTTAGGGTCTAAATCTATAAATAGCTCACACGACTCACTTTTGCAAAATATAAATGCTGTTCATATTTTATTTATCATTCACAGCATACCCATCACCTTACTTCACTAAAAAAAACACTTCCTATAAATCACAGCTATTTTATAGTAAGAACGCTATCATAAAACAAGTGATCTAGTTCACGTTCAAAAGGTCAGGTCAAAGTGATAAATCTGCAGTTACACTTTCTACTACACCCGTGTGGCACTTCCATCTTAATTTATCTCCTTGATTTGACTCTGAATAGTTAAAGAGTTTGTATTAGTACATGATAACTGAGGTCAAAAGATGACGTGCGTGGGTTACATTGAGACCGGCTTAATATCAACTTGGTGTTGTACTGTAAAAGATATGGTTTTACAAAGACTACGGACTTACTCAAGTATCCTTTCCAAGAGCGGTTTTATGTAATTTTTAACAAAGAAATATTATATTGATTAAATAAGAACGGGCGTGCTCTAGGCCCTAGCCCACATTATTTTCAAACTGTATCAAACAATAAATATTTATAAAAAAAATATACATAATAAATAAAGTCGAAAAAGAATAAACCGGAATTTCTTTCTGAGTTTCTTCTCCGGGTCAGTTCACTTAGGTAACTAGAGAAACCTGCAGATTAGCTAAGCTAGGATCCTTGCCGGACAGACCGTGGACCGCGTTGACCCCTGCCCCTGTATTGTGATCCAGTGCCTATAGTCCGTGCCAGTGATTATGTCCTCTTTATTTCCTTTAATTATGGTGACTTCTAGCTTCAATGGTGCCCTGAACCGTAGTCATTACCCATTAGGGTTGTCCTAAGGCTTGTGTCGCTTTAATTTAACAGAATTTGGCTGAGGACGTCCGATTCCCGCTATTCGACCGGTCAAAATACTATATCAATTTAATATAAAATTTACAAAATGCTTGATAAAATGGATAATAAAACAAATAAAGCAAAAAGTTAATAACGTTATTATTAAGAACTTATTTGTTAACACTGGACTGACAGACTTCTAATACACCTGAAATAAATTTAAACATAATTTATTAGTAAATGTTACCTATTTATAATTGATATTTTATACGCATTGTGTTTTTTCTTGACAAGTACAAGTGCATGTTAATACCTAAGTGCTGAATAAATATAAATTATTCATTTTTCATGTTAAGAATACAGCAATTAAACACATTTTTTTTTAAATACGGTCCAACTTTATACTTATTACTTAGTAGACTCAATTTTAGTATGGCCCTATACAAAACCATGCAACTATGTTACAATAGTTAAATGCTGTTTATTCGTCAGTCAAATTACCTGTATAATAATCAACATAATTAAAATCAGTAAAAACCATGTTCCAAATAATAAATGTACCTATTAAACCTTATTATTTATGTGTCATTTTAGGTTATGTGCATAAACGTAGGTCTTTGTAAAATATTAATTAATACCAACTCTATTTTCAATTACATAATGTTATTGTGCAGTTGCAGAGTTATATTTATATTCGTTCAGTTGACTGAGAATTACGTTATTTTAATTAATTTTCCGTCTGTATCTTTAATTTTTTTACAAAGCTAATGTACATTTTAAAGAAACATAAGAGCTCCCTTAGGCAATGTTATGTTTATTCATTCTTTTTACACTCGTTATTTGCGTAAAATGTCCTTTGTTTGTTGAAACATTTCGTTTATTTGTTTTACTTAAAACCTTTTAATGGAAGGTAGATAAAAATGGTGCTGTCCTTTATAAAATATTTTACGTACAATAAAATTTGAATAGCATTTACATAATACCTAATAAAAATAATACCGGTGGCTCAATGGTGGCCTAACATCTGATATTTTGGGTTGTTTGACAATTATTTGTGTGAATCTCAGATATTTGTTCTGATATGGGTTTGCTTTGTGTCCCTGAATACAGTGTTTGTTAAGACGTAGGCATTAATTGCCATTGTGCGTCTTATAAAAAATCACACAGGAAATTTAGGAACATAAAGTATTTATTTTATTAACCCTAATTGAGTTGGTTAACAATGCTTAGTACATTCAAACAAGTTATGGACTTACTTACGTCCACTGCTTAACCTGAGCCTCCTCTTTAACAGAAACAGGCAAGTAAAGTTGTTAAGGCAGACAGATTGGTGATGGCAGTAATATGGGAGTATCTTTGATGCCCATCTATCAGGTTTATGTCCCTTAGCCACGGATGATTTGTTATAAGCCGATAACCACACGACAACTGTGAAAATAGGTAAACACATATTAACAACATAAGGTTCAGACTAAATTTCTCGAGTTCCTTAGCTGTACTTAAACAAAAAATATATAAAAGTATCTGCATAAAAAAATTGAGCGACGAAGCTACGGAAGCGTTTTATTTTTTAACAAAACAAATATGATATTAGCTTGTAGTCGTTCGCAAATATTGCCAGCTGCTTATAACAACATGTATTTTCTGTTAATTGCTACAAACAGATTTGTAATTCCCAAGGCACAATTATTACCAATGTAAAATGTTTAGAAGCCTTAATTAAATCCTGGTAGGCGAAGGACTCACTGATTAAAAAGGAAATGTTCGTTCTCAGAGAGATATTACTGAAATTACGTTTCGCTTCAGTTTTTGTGACCAATTAACGTTGAGTTAATTAAAGTATCGTCTCCTTTTATATTTTCCTATCGTTTATAGTTGCTGATGTTATTTTATCAGCCTATTTACGCCCACTACTGAATATTCTTTTAACAAATTTGAAAGACAAAGTAGTTGATGGTATCACTACATAGTATAAAACAAAGTCGCTTTCTCTGTCCCTATATCCCTATGTATGCTTAAATCTTTAAAACCACGCAACGGATTTTGAAGCGGTTTTTTTTAATAGATAGAGGATTGATTGATTCAAGAGGATGGTTTATATGTATGATACATCAGCATTGCACCCGTGTGAAGCCGGGGCGCGGGTCGCTAGTATGATATAATCACCACGGACATATTGCTATAATCACCACGCCTGGCTGTCTGATTGGTAAATCGCAGTAAGATGGTGAGTATCCTCGATAGATGCTGCTGCCGATTCATCAGATGTATGTCCCTAAGTTGCCTACGACACCCATAGGATACCACACAGCTGTTGCTATTTTATATTATTTGAAAATGTTCGAATATTTTGAATTTTGTTTTATCGCTGTCTCACGCATTACTTGGATTGCTGATTTTAGACAATTTTACTTTGTTTGTATTGTTACGAAATAATGATATTAATAATAATATTATTAGTAATTAAGTTAAGATTCCAGGGCGCCAGGTGTGTTGAAACTACGCGACCCTTTCATATTGAATTGATAACCTCCGTTTATTTGATGTTGATTAAAGTAGTGATTATTGAGCAGAGTGAGGGTAGTTTTAAAAACTCGCGTTTCATGAAAATGACGTTGACTTGCACCAGTTAGCCCGCGATGCAATCTATCATCTAGTGCCATAAAGCCAGAGAAAAATGTAAAGGTAAGTATTTAGCTCAATACGGCGGAATACAGATGCATTTAAAAAAACAGTAGTGGCAGGTAAAATAACAATAATTTTATGCTTTAACATTATCTTTAATATTTTGGCCGTAACACGGTTCCGCTGAAACCTTTAACGTTCTGAAAATCATAGCAGCAAAGGAACAAAATGGTTAACATTTTCTAACCCCCTTCATGAACAAATATTTCTAATTTTCACTCAAGAGACACCTATCGAAGCTTCGAACGGAGACAACATAAATTCCAGAGCACGTAATTTTATTTGAACATAACTTCCGCAGTTTCGAAGGTATTCATACGCCACCCTTTTAAGCCAACAAAGAATGTTGGGAGTATTGTGAACACAATTTTACTGTTGTGGGTGCTAAAAGCGTTTTTGTGAAGCTTTCATCATTATATTCAATCGGGAGGATAAATAAATGTTCGGTGATGTCTTTTAAGTACACCTGCTCCGCGATATTAATTTTGTTTGTTGATGTTTGGATACGCCATGTTTGTGGTTAGGAATAGGGATGACGACAAAATAATTATATTTGGTCTTAAAATATTGAACACGTATTTTTCTATATTTATCATATCTTTAAAAACTTAAAAGGTATAGAGAAACAATTCGGGACAGGGTGCTTGTGACGTGATTCCTAGGTAAAATTTTACTTAGAAGTGATGTCATATAAAATTTCAACACCTCTATGTTCGTCAATTTTTGTTTACATGACGAAACAAATATGTATCCTATATTTTTCGGTAATCCAACTGACGGAACAAATATGTTTTTAGTCGTCATCCCTATTTTATTAGGCTTTTGAATTTATAAAGAGGTATATTGAAGTTTTAATCTCAATTGATTATGCTCACTGGCATAGCGAGCTCTGGAAGGGAAGGTTAATACTTGACGGATAGGCTCTCCGACAAGTTTTCTCTCTCTGTCTATTTTCTTTCGCTCTGCCGTTGGTAGGGCCCCCTCTCCTTGAGGCCCGGGGCCCCGTATCGTTATTACGGCTGATACTGCGGTAGTAATACTATACAGTAACTCTTTGTACAACGTATTTACTAAACTACTTAGTTTATCAGCCCGTTAAGGTCCACTGCAGAACTTGGCTAGCCTCGGATAGAATGGGTCATTGAGGGATATTGCGATAATCACCACGCATGGCAAACGGATTGGTGATCGCAGCAAGCTGGTCAGATGTTTGACGCGTTCGCCTCTAATGGCCCCAAGGGACGAAATGGTAGTCTATTTTAACCTATTTTATGCGTCGTATTTTATGTCTATTTTAAGTGTCACATAGTGCTTCCTCTTTAAAAGACCTTGGCAAGCGTAAGTTGTTGTCAAGTGTCCCAAGCGTAGGGATTACGGCAATATCTCATTGCTGTAATGACCACGCTTGGCAGGCGGATTGGTGATCAATCAGTCATTTGATTTACTGTAGACTAGTAGAAAAAGCAAGTCAATTGACTTACTATTTTTATCAGACAATGTTTTAAAATAGAAGTTTACAAAACTATACACTAAAATATTTGAACTAAATGTATATTGTAAATTAGACACGGTTGTTGTAACACAAATTCGCAACTAATGTACCTAGTGATGGGTAATATCGGATTGCAGATTTATTGGAACGTTTGGACGCATGTATTCTACTGGGAAATTGTCGGAATATAAAACGTTACATTGCTACAGGTACTACATCAATATGTATGTGGTTCTAAATGTTCAATTAAATATTTATATGTAAATTCCAAACCTTTGGAAAGTATATATTCTTTCGCGTAACTCTTGTTCCCGAAGAAACTTAATAATTAAATAAAACCTTCCTCAATAAATGGGCTAGAAATAATTTTTCAAATTAGATCAATAGTTTTTGTCATAAGCACCTTCAAGCAAACAAACAAACTCGTCGGAGATAAATGAATGTAGAAGAGGCGAAAGTGGTATGTTTAAATCGTAGCATGTGGAAGGAAGTGGTCTCGGACTACCGCTTTTTTTTTTTTTTGTCCAATGGGAAATGCATTTACGCATTCCCACCGCCCCGCTACAGCGTATTCGCGCGCTGGCGGTGGGATATGTGGGGCTCGCCCTCTCCATAGCGTGGTATGCTTAACTCATACCACGAGGAGAGGACCCTACTACCACTAAAACCCCCCGGAATCTCCTTCGATCCGCCGTTGGCGGGGTCCGGGTACACATAAGCAATCCGGCCCCCCCACGACACCCGCGACCATTATGGTACCGCGGGATCTCCGCCTACCCCTATGGGAAAGAGGCGTATGTAAACACACTCTTCAGCTTTATATATAAGTAGATACGTGCATATTTTTTACCGACTCAAGGGGGCGAAATTCGTCATCTTGGAACTGTAAAGGATCAAGAATATACAATGTGAAACTCCTATAGGATTTTGACATAATATCTATATAGATATTATGTATATAGATATTATGTCAAAATCCTATAGGAATTTACACAGTTTTGATAGCACAGGTTTGTTCATATGAACAAACCTGTGCTATCAAGTAGACAAAGTGTACATTCCTAGCAACTTTACAAGCTACTTCAGCCATTACAGATTTCCCCTTTATCACAACAACTCTGCCTGTAAGCGAGTACTTGTGTCAAGTACTTACCGTGAAGTAAGTACGTTGTGCAACCGCAGATCGATTGTTACACCTATGCACTCTACTATAACACAATATGAACTATTTTGGCGTAACAACGTTACCACTTATTTGCGGTTTGTACCTGTATGAGAGCTTATGGGGCGTGTAGCCCTATTACCAGCCACTTGAAAGTTGAGCTTTTTAATTAAAATGTATGGTAAATGCGACGCTGAAACGTTTGTGCGGTATACGTTTTGCATTTAATTATTATCTTTTAATTATTTTGAGTACAGTGTAATTAAAGTAGTAAGTGTAATTTAAACAAACCCTCCAACTGAAAATAGTTTAAGTACCTACTTACCTTTGCTAAAAATATATGCACTCATTGCTGACATTATTCATAGTTTTAATTCATCCATGTATATGGAATCAATAAATATAACATCAATAAATATGGAAATAAATGGACATGGTTTTGTCACATAAGTATATCAGTATAAATATACATATTATAGAAGACTACAAAATACATCCATATAGGTAGCTGAAAGGTTGCAGGTGTCGCTAGAGAACGACCAATACGATTGACCAAGGACCGCGATGCTGCCACACTTGTGATCCTGTAGCCCGTGCCAGCAATCTCTGTCACTTATATTAAATCGTCGTTTAACTTCAGTGGCACCCTGAACGTTAGTCCTAGCCCCTAAAGAGTACCTTAGTTAGGGCGGATATAGCTTAGACCTAGGAGAGATTCTTAAGTGACAATTTTGAATAATGTGAATATTTGACATAAAAGCAGACGGATGGATGAATTATAAAATCTGTAAAAATTAAATAATGATTTTAAAGTAAACTTAAGTGATACTTTTGTTTTGATTTAGTCTTACACATTGTGATTCTGACAATTACAAGTGTATGTTAGTACCTACCTAAGTGCTGAATAAATTTAATTATTTCAATATGGATCTCATAGCTGTCACATTACCAAAAAACTATGGTATTTCAAGTCTCCAGAAAATTCCACGTGGTTTTTTCCTAGCTTCCTTCACCTTAGTGGCTATCCTATTTTTTTTGCTAAATTACATGAATATCAAAGCCACCCTGCACATATATCACCTCCATACCGTACTCAATTTCCATACAAACCAGAATGCTTTCGACGTAATGAAAACATTCACTTTTATGATTTTTGTGTCCTCCTTTCCCGTTGATTTATGACCCTCGGATTGCATAGTACATATTTTATTAGATCGTCGACGCCTCGGTTAGGTCCGACATTATAAAACCAATTTTATTTGTAACCTGACCGATTTAGTCCGCCAACAAAGAAACCTTTGTTTTTACAGCTCAAGTGTTCTTGAGACTGTTGTTAAGTCTCGAAAATTTATTTATTTTTATTTAATAAAAATAAAAGTTTTAAGTAAAAAAGTTTGGAATTAATTTGTAAGACCGCTCTTATTAATCGGTTTAGGAAAAGTTTTGTAAACTCAGGTTGTAGTTTTGATATATAAGGTGTTTCCAAAATATAACTATGCCTTGCACCTATAATGGTAGGTTGTAACATGAGTAATGATAACGTAAGTGAAGAAATTTCTTTAATAAATTTGTTATACGCGCGCGCGAAAAATCATTTCACCATTAAATAGCTAAGAAAAATCATTTCACCATTAAATTTCTTAATAAAATATAGCCTATGTTACCCTTGGATCACCAAGGGTAACATAGGCTATATTTTATTAAGAAATTCCCACGGGAACGGAAGCTACGCGTTAAAACCGCACTCTGGAAGCTTAATATTTTATATTAATACATCGCAAAGAAATCTTGTATACGTACGGTTGTTTGGACACAATATTAACCAGTATTTTTTCCGCAATAAAGAACGTCAAGATAAGCGTAGGTAGAATTTATTTTCTCTCACAAATATTGAATGAGCCGATAAGTAGTTTGTTTTGTGATAAACCAACGCTTCATTTGACCAACAAACTAAATAAACTGTATAAAATAAAATAGGTTTATACAATAATACTTATTTATTTTCCTCACACAATAGCACTTTTGATATGTCCCACTGATCCATTTAAACAGGTTTACCTACCATGTAGGTAGTTCCGTTTGTAGAACGGAGTAAATGCAAAGTGGAGGTCGATGACAGGCCAGACGCCGGAAACAGGCAGACAGACACACCAGACAAGTCACAGAGGTCGGTGCACAACCCGGTACCTCAGTGGTTACGGTCAACAATATTACCCCTAGATCAACGAGGCAGACTTTGTGATATGATTAATATTTATAATAACTATAGAGTGGAGAGTTCTACATTAGCCACTGTGGTGATGGAGATCCCTAATGCATTTTCCCTTTGTAATCAAGTAATATCAAGTTAGGCACTTCTTTAACTCACCTTGTACTATGTAGTTAATCAAAACTAGCTAATAACAAAATAAATAAAAATAACCTGTCATTTCTTAATTTCCTATAAAATGATGATAGATTAATTATCATTTATTTGTTCACAGGTATTTTATAAAAAAAACCAGCTGCGTTTGCTCGACGTTGGACTGCTACTCTGTTCTAGTGGGTATATATTGTCAATACCGCGTAAGTCACCGTTGCTAATAAGGTGCAATTTCATTCATCGAGAAATATTTCGTTTATGTAGTTTTAATGGAAAAAAAATCAATTTGTTACATTTAATTTTCAACCTTCTTAGCTATTGTCACTTCTTTGTATTGCAGTATCACCGAAACTTATAAACGATGCCTATTCAAAATATCGCCAAAAGAGTAACAAACATCCATACATCTATTAAATGGATTCCATTTCTACAAAAAGACATTCGCGGTATATCTGTAGGATAGTAGGTTGGAAACATCATACAATATACAGGGTTGAAACGACAGAGGGGCATTAAATTACGCTACGTTTACTATACGTGTTTTTTATTAATCCGATACGGTATAAAAATAAAAAGCAACCAAATTGAGATTTTTTTTCTTTCAAACAAACTAAATAGCTTACAAATCAGAGTAAAACGTAACCACCCTTTGTAAATAAATTGCACTAACCTAGCAAAGCGGCAACGTCGCGCGCGCGCCGGTGCGGGATGTTTTGCAATGATTTGCGTCAGAGCGGCAACAACGCATCGTAAGGAAAGATACATCGTGTTCAAACGGCGCAGAAACTTAAAAAATCATTTGCGACTAAACTACTGCTCCTATTTAATTGATTTTTGGTACAGAGCTTGGAAATGGTACCTAGTATAGGCAGTTTAAAGGAAAGCCCCTCTGTCGTATCAACCCTGTATAAAAAATCAATTTGGTCCGTCAGTTAGATTACCAAAAATATTGAACACTATAGCGCGTTGAAATCTTATGTGATATCACTTCTAGGAACAATATTACCTACTATTGACGTCACAAGGCCCCTATCTTGAACTTTGTAGTATCTTTGTCTTTTTTTATTAATTTCATAAATCAATGAATACGTATCCAATTTTTTCTAGTCTGTAACTGATTTGATGAAATTATATTGTTACTCATCAGTAAATAACTGTTACCTTCAAAAATAATTACATTTAACTAGAAAATCTTCGTTTTCCTAATCACCTTGTTAAAGACAATTCCCCATCATGGTTATGTAACTGGCACCTTCCCCCTAATGAACTAACAGCACGATATGAAAGTTACAGCACCACCACTACCAAGGTATTACCCGATATCTCCGTTTTTATTGCCACTTATTTTATTTTGTGGCCACGCCATCAAATCTACATATTTAATGGTGTTTCTTTGAGTTAGGTTGTGATTTAGGGTTTATTGATGCGTTCACTTGTTCTTATTACTGTATACTGAAATAAAGATTCATTCATTCATTCATCGCATACTACTTTTCCTTTTTCAATTACGCGATAGAATGATACTCTTATTTCATCGGCCCGTATAACGTCCACTGCTGAACATAGGCGTCCTTCGAAGGGGGTGTAGTGATAGTCTCCACGCTAGGCTGGCGGGTTGGTGACCGCAGTATTATGAACAGCATACATTACCAACGGGCTTTCCAAGGCACGGGTACCCTTCACCGTACAGAATACTACGGCCAAATAACATTATTGATTAATGGAATGGAAATGGGTGCATCAAATTCTGGCAGGATAAAAATGGCTATTAATGTACCAGAACACCTCCGTAGCGTAGCGGTATTAGGCTCGCTTTAAATCTTGGAGGTCGTGGGTTTGATTCGTTCCACTCCAGACAGGAAATATTTGTGTAAATTCCAAGATTTCTTTCCGGGTCTGGTTGGTTGAAAGACAACCATCCGTGCCTCGGAAAACACGTTAAGCCGTTGGTCCCGATTATTATATCGTCATCTATAATAATCGTATATCAAGGAACGGGCAGCAGCGTTCCCTTGTGTGGTACAACATAATACTACGGTCACCAACCCGCCTGCCAAGCGTGGTGACTATGGCAAATACCCACCCTCGGGAGGTGGCCCATGTTCAGCAGTCGACGTTGTACGGGCTGATGATGTCTGTACTAGAACGAGCTATCCCTATATTTATTTATGCCACTTAAAAGTAACGTAGTTGGGTAAAAAGGCAATTAAAATCAAATTGGTCACTTCGTAGCATCGTAGCTCGTAGTAATATAGCTACGCCAACAAGAATTCATTAGGGCGTAGAATGGCAGTAGAAATAGACATACATTTTTTATAACATATAATTATCAGCTTCCCGCGCGCGGTTCCTTTAGCGTAGCTCCCTTGCCTGTGGGAATTTTATAGTAAATAATAGTTTACAGCTTACTTTGATAAATTTATGGACTATCTAGCACTGAAATATTTTCAGTGCTAGATAAGCTAAACTCTAGCTAAACTCTTCAGCTATTATATTAGTATAAATATAGATGAGATATTTTTTTGTACAATAATGAATAAAAAATACCTTTGGAAGATTGCTTTTTTGTATCCATTAATTTTATATTCGTAAAGTACTTTGGAAGTCATGGGGAGAGGACTTTGCCCAGCAGTGGAATGATGCAGGCTAACAGTAACAGTAAAGTACTTTGGAGTACGAGTGAATTTTCTTTTATTTGAAAGTACTTTAGTTCACATCGTGTACAGTTAGTTATTCTTAGTGTTGTTGAATAGTGAATAATGATCTACCTGGTTAGGGTGGCACAGTTACATCGTAACAGGTGCGCTAGAATTGTTCATTATGACTAGGTCAATGCCCTAAAAAGCATTTCTAGGTAACAGCAGGTGCTTGTTATAGCCATTAGGTATGTAAGTAAGTACTTCAAATGAAACGTGAATTAAATAATTAATGTTATTTCTACTGCACTTCAATATTTACATGTACTTGTCGGAATTCAATCTCCGTGTCGTAACGGTAAGAGGCTTGCTTAAAATCTCAGAGATCGTGGTTTCAATGCCGACTGATTTGATCGTCCTTTTAGAAACTAGGCGTAGGAAAAAGTGGGGAGACCAGAGGTCTTAACTTAGTTTTTTGATGTGTACGCTTCTTTAGCCTTTGAATGTAATATAAATAAAAATAGGAATACTGGCAGTACGTGCCCAGTGTCGCCCGTCATATTGACACTAGCTTCCCGCGCGCGGTTTCACCTGCGTAGCTCCCGTTCCCGTGGGAACTTCATAGTAATATACAAGGTGTAACGGAAAGGGTATATACATAGAAAGAGCAAGGCTTCTTTGGATCATAACAAACGACATGGCAAGGGTTTCAACTCAAAATAAAATAAAAAATGTCAGTATTATTATGCAAACAACAAAATAAAAATGCGGAATCCTTTATTCAGAAATACCAGGAGTAAGAGGTTTATTTTTACTTGCAAATAGTTTGTTGACATCGATCAGCTGATTGAGTGCTGGTGATGTATTTATTTAAATTTGAAAAGTTTGGTTTCTGGTATCTATGAATTTAAAAAAATCATTACTTCCGGATTTGTAGAGATAGGATAAAATAACCCTTGCCATATCGTTTGTTATCATCCAAAAAAGCCTTGCTCTTTCTATGTATATATCCTTTCCGTTACACCTTGTATAGCCTTTCTCGATAAATAGGTTAGCTAAGACTAACATCGCTCCAGTTCCTGAGATAAGCGCGTTTAAGCAAACAAATAAACTCTTCAACAACTCTTCTTTCATACGAAACCTTATTTGGTCGTCCTTTTCAAGTAATGCGCGTACATAATTATATTCACGTGATACATCATTTTTATTAAAATAGATTAACTAGCTCTCATCATCAGCTAGTACAACGCCCACTGCTGAACATGTGCCTCCTCCCGCGGGAGGGTTTTGCCATAGTCACCACGCTTGGCAGGCGGATTGGTGACCGCAATGTTATGTTGTAATATACAGGGAAACACTGCTGCTTGCTCCCTGGTATACGTTTGTTATTTATGATGTTATAATAATCGGGAACAACGGTTTAACGTGCTTTCCGAGGCACGGAGGGTAGGCCCTCAAGCAACCAGACCCGGAAAGAATTGTTAGAATTTACACAATTTCTAGTCCGGTGTGGGGATCGAACCCACGACCACGGAGGTTGCCGTATTTCTAGTTCTATATATCTTAAATTCTAAGCAACAAATACAAATGTTGTCATGTAGGTAATTAACATATTTCCATACGAACGAATACGATACTACGAATTCATATGGCACTTTGATGTTTGTTCACTAAATGTAAAGCATATTCACACATATTCTATATATTCTGACATAACACATATGGAGGTGTTACATAAGCTTAATGTAATAGTGATGTTAGGTGAAGCGAACTGGTAGGTGTTCGCCTAAATTGCCTACATCTGGATGTCTTCCCTGAAGAAATTAATGTTTAGTACAATAACGTTTTAGCTAGCATTTACTGTCGTACGATTTAACCCCCGTCAATCTCGTTCCCGTGGGAAACTCTTCATAAATCTAGCCTATTTTAAGTTTTTAGTTAGGTACTCGCAAATCATTTGGCGGTGAATCTAACGGTGAAAAAAAAAATAGGATCGGTTAAGTAGGTTGAATTCTGCATTGGAGGCTTAGTGGTTACGTTAGTTGCTTCTGAAACCTGGCGTTCTGGGTTCGATTCCCACCCAAGACAATTATTAGTGTATACCACAGATAGTTATCCTGAGTCTGGATGTACTTTGTGTCCGTGAATTGAATGTTTGTAAAGTCCTCCGCGATGTTGGGATTAATTTCCCAAATGCGGGAATTGTCTTAAAAAAAACAATACTTATCTGTCACAAACCTTTTTTCTCTCTTAATAATATGTAGTATAGGAGGCATGCAAATACAACCTCAAAGGCGAAAGTTTGTATGTATGGATGGATGGATGGATGGATATTTGTTACTCTTTCATCAATATCATAATCATAAGTACGCCGCCCATACTTGAACTATCTGTTAGTTTATGACTGTACACTTTGTTGAAAATATTTGATGAATGGTTGAAAGGTCGTTTTAATAGGCACTTAACTTAGTTGTAAATATTTAACTTTGTTTGCACATGGACTTTGTGGCGGAAGGTTTATTGCTACATACCTTTTAAGTTTAATTGTTGTATTCAGTTCAGTTTTGTTTCAGTAATTGTTTTAACTAAAGGGAATATCTTTTTATATATAATTTTACTGTACCTGTGTATGTAACTGACCTCCTTCTTAATGGTTGGACCGATTTGAATCAATTATTTTTTTAATGCTTTTGGGTGGTGCCCTATTTTTTTTGTTTGTTGTCCGGGTGGAAATGCATTTACGCATTCCCACCGCCGCTGCAGCGTATTCGCGCTCTGGCGGTGGGATATGTGGGATTAGCCATCTCCATGGCGTGGTATGCTCATACCACGAAGAGAGACTAAATGTAAAATATGCCACCGCGGGGTCTCCTTTTGGTGGTGCTCTGGATGATTTCGATTCAGAAATCATATATAATATACATATTAATATATTATCACGCAGGACAAGGTCTGTCGGGTCCGCTAGTATGTTATATTTATGAAAGTGTGGTATTTTGTGGTATGATCTTATGAACTACGAAAGAGAAGAGTATGGATGAGTCCTAATATGGAAAAATGAAAGAATATTTTATGATTTATTTATTTGTGCACAATTATTGTCCAATATTATTGGTATAGATACTAGTAAAATAAAGATAAAGTGGTAAATAGCTTACTTTACCTTTGATACACGCAACGTAACGTACCTAGTATGTATATCAATGTACTCGAATACCTATTTTTTTTCTTTTTTATTGTACACACAGGAAAACAAGTAACAATACATTTTAGACAAAGTAACAACATGTACAAAGGCGAGCTTAATTCAATTATGAATTATCTTCCAGCAAACCTTCCAAGGACAGATATATAATAATAAGATAGTTAGTGTAGGTACAACACAAACTAGTTTACCGATCTGGTTAACATCTATGAGCTAATAAAGTATCTACTAAGTAATTACTAAGTTCCAAGTCATTATTTAAAACCTAACTTAACATCTTTACCATCTCATCACGAATTTTAAATACTTTGAACATAATATCTTAAACGCTTTAAAATACCATTTATATTTAGACGATAATATTTTTGACTGTGTCCAAAAATATAACCATCGTATGTCTGCGGTCTTATTAAAACTTGCGAGACATGTTCACCTTAAGCCGTAATCTTCCGAGTACAAATTTAGTGTAACTCGCTTACGTAAGTATTTAGGTAGTTGTGGAATGGTTGGTGTATCTAATGAACAAAGCTGCTCCAATGTTCTTAGGAAGAACATCTTTAACAACTCCATTAACAGGAGATTAGGATGCCTACTTCGCTGAATCACAAGCTTGTTTATTTTAACAGTTTATTTGAGAATTATCAACGTACCGCTAAATTGCTTGGAGATTCAATCAAAACTTTTACGAGTATATAAAGCATCGTATTAGAAATTGGAGCAGTAAAATTAAATTGAAATGCCTATTTATAAATTCTTAATTCTAAATGTTCTACGACGTATTTAATTGATTATTTTTTTTAAGAAAAACGTGATTGGTATAAAGATCGGTTTGATTCAATATGAAACTAGAATTAACTACGACTGAAAAAGAATGGCGAGACCATATCGTATCGCTATTTTTTTTTCGGTCGTCCTCTGGCGTCCACTGCTCATCTGTCTGATCTGATGGTCCGCTGGAGATATACAGTTATTACGGTTGGACGCGGCCTGACCGTGATTCCGCAGTCTTTACCAAATCATCCGTCCATCTAGTTGGTGGACGTCCTTTTGCTACGCTTGCTGATCCGCGCTATCAATTCGAAATATTTTCAAAAGCCTCATGGATACCAACGCCCGTACCAACGCTGACAACATCCGTAGCGTAGCGGTATTTGGTTCGCTTTAAATCTTGGAGGTCGTGGGTTCGATCCCCACGCCGGACAGGAAATCTTTGTGTAAATTCTAAGATTTCTTTCCTGGTCTGGTTGGTAGAGGGATTACCCTCCGTGCCTCGGAAAGCACGTTAAGCCGTTGGTCCCGATTGTTATAACATCATCTATAATATATCAAGGAACGGGCAGAAGCGTTTACTTGTGTGTTACAAAATAATTCTGCGGTCACCAACCCGCCTGCCAAGCGGGGTGACTATGGCAAATACCCACCCTCGGGAGGAGGCCCATGTTCAGCAGTGGACGTTAAACGGGCTGATGATGAACCGAAAACAATTTTCAAGAATGATCATAAACTTATTTTTAAATCTGCTCAGATTACACAATCACAAATAAAAACATGGATATTTCGATATGAGGAATTTATAGTGTCGCACAAACATTTATATTTTTATTTTATGATAACGATTATTATTTTGAACGTTATCTCACCCAAACCTACTAGTAAAAATTTAGTTTATGAGACTATATATTGTAGTCTATTAAAACGTAAAACGTTTGTTACTTGTTGTTTATGACCCTCAAACTAAATTTTATTACTACTTTTTATGGAATTCGGTTTAATATCTATATACGTACACATTTTCACTTTATAACTACTGAATTTATGTATTTTATTGTGACGATATACAATTGACATACGTTTATAGTCGAACTAGCGACCCGCCCCAGCTCCGCACGGGTACAAGTCTACCGGAGCTACGCGGATAAGCTTGCCGGAAGCCAGCAAAGTTATAAGGTGGCTCGGGGTAAAACTAAGATAGGGGTAATTCCATTAATTTCAAGTATTCTTAAACTTAAGTAACATCACAAAAAGTATATAAGTCAATTTTAAAATATGTAATTTTAAAATAAAACTTTTATAACAGAAACTAAATGTTTAGGTTAGTTTCCTCATAATTTTAATGAAACGGTTGTACCCAAGATTCTATATACTTTTTTTTATGTTATTTTTATCTTAAGGTTTTCTTAAGAATGAATATGTCTTGAATTCATGTCGTTATAAGGTCATGTATCAGATGTTTAATTAGTTGTCAATAAACGACGTGTTTGTCTGTCAAAAATCATCTAAAATCGAATAAAATTATGAAACAACCGATTGCGTTATTTTATTATTTCATTCGATTTTAGATTAGAACTAGAACTTATTACATTTATTAAGTAATATCTATGTACTACTATTACCTTTATATAATCCAGTAAGTAATACTATAATCGATAACATTGAATCGTGATTCCCAAAATTGTTATACAATTTGGCTGAAACATACAAAATGAATAACATATATATATTCCAACACCATTGTATGACACTGGTGATTAATCCCGAACGCTAACAAACTTCGTGCTTACCTTTGAGCCAACTCCCACTACGACGATAGAAACTTGTAGACTTAACTTTATAACCAAATAATGGGTAACCGAGTATGGGATGACTTCAAACTTCAACTGGCTCTATGATGTAGGACGTTCAGACTGAACTGATTGTGAATGTAAAAGATGCAAACTTAGGTTACTAACACCCGTATGCAAGACTTACGTACTTTTATCAGGCACAGAATGTCAGGTGTCACTTTGATAAATTGTCCTATCAAAGCAATAGAGATCATGACTAACCATCGTAGAAGATTCACAATTAGTATATTGATTCGCGATGAGCGATCCCGCCCGATTACGTCCGTAAGGAATCGTCGCTCTGTGGCCCACCCTGGACAGTGCTGTCAACGTGTGTTGCACCGAGTCCAGATAACTACTACAATGATGACACTGTGTCGTGCCGATTCAACTCAGGTACTGTACGTTAGGGTGACGCATTTTATGCGCACCTAGGCCACAAAGCTTTCCGGATTGCTCATGCGTACCCTGTTCCCGCCAACGGATCGAAGGAGTGTCCGGGGGGTTTTAGTAGTGTAGGGTTCTCTCCTCGTTGTATGAGTTTAGCATACCACGCTATGGAGAGGGCGAGTCCCACATATCCCATTGCCAGCGCGCGAATACGCTGCAGCGGCGGAATGCGTAAATGCATTTCCCGAGGGACAAAAAAAAAAAATAAAGGCCGCAATGCTCTACTTTAATTTTAAATAAGACATGTTTCTCCATTTCACGACTGACATTGGCGGAATTTTCGTCACTAGGCACATTGCCCTTAAATAAAAAGAAGAAGAATAGAGACCATGACGGTGAAACATTACTTACGTAAGTAAGTTTAATACTTAAAGCCAAGTATTGCTCTGGCATACCACTGTAATTAGAGATTTCTTGTACAACAAACCCGAGGTCCTATTTACGTTGTAATTTTGAAATAAAAAAATTGAGACAACAAAGCAAGAATATCTGCAGTAGCAGGTTCTAAATAAATGATTAATACTGAAATTAACTAATGAGCTGTCAACACATTAAATGTCAAATCAGTGTCCGAAAGCATGATCTTAATGTGATTATGTTATCGATTTAGTTAATCTAGGATTAACATTTTCATTCAGAATCTAATGTCAAACATCGTTTTAAATGTGTGTACTAGTAATTTTTCGTATTTCATATTTCAGAACTTGATTTTGATTTGACAGCGATGTTAAGTAACAGTCATGTCAGTTGATCGTTGTTTTGATGGAATTCTGCGAAACCGGGTGTACTTATGTTTCAAAACAAAGGCAAATTTAAACTTTGTGAGGCAACCGGTGCTCATCGGTAAAATTAAAAAAAACAATGCCCTGACCTTTCGTTTTTCTTTTCTAGAAAAACTCAGTTTAAAATAGAAATTAAATGAATGTTTGTCTTAACGTAAATTCTAGTTTAAATATTGCTGAAGAAACGTAGCTGGTTTGTACTCATATATGTCTGAAATAAGCTCTCGTAATGTTACGTGTAATATTAATTTCTTATCTGTTCTCTCAATATGTGGTACCTATAACGGGTTGTTAACCTCAGGTCGTGAACCGAGTGCCAAAGGGACGGATTTACATATGCAATTAACATTTTGACATCATCGTTGAGGGTTATTGCTCCACTGTTGTGTTCTCAACGTTTCTTTAAATTTTAATATGTCATATCAAGAGTTCTGTTGTCGTAACGAGTTTTGCTTCATACATACTTTGAAGGTAGTTTTAATTTGCTATGACAGTTTATAAACTTGCTTTGCTTGCGTAGTGGTATTATATTCGACAGCGTTGCTCAAAATTCTAGGTGGGATTCTCGGGTCGGAAAAAAGTGAAAATAGGTTTTCTTTAAGCTCATAGCTGCCATTCTATATCTTAAAGCGGCCGTAGCCCAATGGCTAGGGCGTCGGATTTGTGATCTTGAGGTCGCCGGTTCGAACCCCACTCATTGCACTACCGACGTGCCCACTCGTAACAGAAGCATTTTAGCTTAGCACGAGGGGTTAACAATAATAAAGAAGAAACTAGTAGACTGTAAAACTCTACGCTAGAAATCTATAAAAAAAAATCTAGACTAAAGGGTGGCAATTTTAAGAATTATATTTCTTCTTCATCAGTCTCTAGGCTGAACATAGGATGAGCCCCCTCTTTAACAGACCTTCGCAATCCAGGTTCGTTGAGGGATACTGTCGTAATTGCCACACTTGGCAGGCGCATAAGTGATCGCAGTAATTTGGGAGTATCTTTGAGCTGATAGATGCTGCTACCCATCCATCAGTTGCGTGTCACTTAATCTTCTCTTACTGCACCCTTAGGAAGAAATGAGGTGGTCCATTCTACGCCGGAGACCACAAGGCCAGTATAATTGTATAACACTAGATGCGCACCGCGGTTTCACTCTGCTCTAGTGGGTCAGAGCGTGATGTTTTGTAGCCTATTAGTTAATTCAGCGTATAACCTATCCCGGTGCAAAATTTCAGCCAATTCCATTCAGTAGTTTTGCCGTGAAAGAGTAACAAACATCTATCCATCCATCCATACTTACAAACTTTCGCGTTTATAATATTAGTAATAGTAGGTAATATTAGTAGGGTAAATTTATATATATTAACTGCGCGCGGTTTCACCCGTGCTCGTGGCAGCTTCATAATAAGAAATAACCTAAAGCCTCCATAAATGGGCTATCTAACACTGTAAAGATGTTTTTAAATCGGACCAGTAGTTTCTGAGATTGGCGCTTTCAAGCAGACAAACTCTTCAGCTTTATATATTCGTATAGATTTAGTACGATGGTTTCTAGTTTGGAATATTGCGTTTTAACAACGAGCCTCGGGCACCATAGTATCAATATAGGCTAGTTAGATCTATTTCAAAATTGACTTTTTTCCAATAAAAGTATTTTGTCCAATACTTTTTGATATTTCTGATATTGGATAGGTATTGCAAGAACAACATTTTCTGAATAAAAATAAAATGCCATAGTGCGTAGCTCCTATTGCAAATGTTTCTATTTGTGAAAGTATTGATTCTAAAAATATATATAAAAAGCGGTTATAATTTCAGTCCGTCAGTTGCCTTTGTTGATTTAGTTATGGAAATAAATCTTTAATATAAGCTAGAAAATATTAATGTCTTTAAAGTAAAACTTTAGTTATTTTGGTCATTATAAGGTCAATAAATGAAAAGGCCTTGTGAATATCCCCCTTATAAATGTTAAGTAAATATATTGTATTGATATAATATTAGGTACCTACTGCAAATATTTTTTGGGAATAAAACAATTAGTACCTTTTGCAATCGCAAAATAAATAATCTAGGTATTATTATAACAATTACAAAATTCAATTTACCTTCAAGTTCTGAATTTACATTGCACCTTAAGGCCAATGGTTGACCAGTGGAAGTACAGAGTATATTGACAATGTTAAATGTCATATCAGCTTGAACATAGGACTCTCCCATCGATTTCCAGCGGGAAAGATTGCTAGCGGCCTGCATCCACTGACTCCTTGCGACCTTTATGAGGTCGTCGGTCTACCGTGCAGGCGGTCGTCCCACACTGCACTTGCCAGTGCCTGGTCACCACTCGAGAACCTTTCTGCTCAATCGGCCGTCAGTTCTTCGAGCTATGTGTTAAGCTCATTGCCACTTAAGCTTGCTAATCCGTTGAGCTATGTCAGCGACCTTCATTCTCCTGCGGATTTTTTCATTTATTTTTGATCACGTAGGGAAATGCCAAGCATAGCTAGTGCAATAACTCGCTGAGATACTAAGAGCTTTCTTATGAAGCACACAGTGAGATACCACAATAAATATTTAAAAAGTCACATTATTATCCGATTTTTTAAATAAAATAAGCGTGCTTTTACCATAGTCCTTAGGAAAAGTACGCCATAAACCAGACACGTACTATGAATTCTTGGCGCACGGTCAAAAAACTGCAGTCATCAATCTTTGATTAAATTAAATTAAAAATACTTATAACAAGACATACCTACTTGTACCACAGAATACAACTCAAAGTTTAATTTTCCACTTGAGTTCATCGACAGAAGATGCAAATTACAAATAATTGTTTAGATGAGAAGTCGAGTGCAATATCTACGTAGAACACCTGAGCTCAAAGCGCTTTCATCCAGGTTTACATAGGAAATTAACATCTTCATCTACTTCAATGGCCCGCTTTACACAGCTGAGATAAGCGATGCAGCCGCTGGCTTGTATAAAACACTGTAGAGTCTTATGGTACGATATTAGTTTTACGGAATGCAGATAATATTACCTCAATGTTAGCATCACAAAGTAAAGTGCTTTGTATATTAATTCAATGTTTTGTTACGTATACTTTTTAAAGTATGCCAATTTTAACAAAGTGTTCCTCACTGAAGAATATTTCCTATAAGTACTAAAGAATTGTTTAATTTATATTAATATTATAAAGAGGAAAGATTTGATTGTTTAGTTGCATAGAATAGGCTTCGAAACTACAGAACCGATTTCTAAATTATTTCTCCATTAGACAGTTACGTTTTCCAGGAGTAAAATACGCTATATTTTATTATGAAGTTACGGGAACTGGAGCTACACGGTATAAAATGCACGAGTGATACACAAAAGGAATATGGAAATGGGAAAACATGTAGGTATTATTTATTTACAACATCAATGCAATTATACTGATGCCACGGAGGTTTGGTCGCCAATGGTCAAAGTTCGGCATTATTAAATAAAAATATTACCATTCTGCACTCCTCTATATAAACTACAACTGTGCGTATTTCCACGAAATTTTCTAAGCAACCGGCCACGTTCGAATCGGACTCGCGCACAAAGGGTTCCGAACCGTTTTCAAGTGCCTGCCTGCATCCAATATTGACAAGGAGCGAAAAAAGGAAAAAAAAAGTTTGTTGTATGGGAGCCCCCCTTAAATATTTATTTTATTTTATTTTTAGTATTTGCTGTTATAGCGGCAACAGAAAGACATCATTTGTGAAAATTTCAACTGTCTAGCTATGGCGGGTAGCTGGTGACAGACAAACAGTGAAGTCTTAGTAATAGGGTCCCATTTTTACCCTTCGGATACGGAACCCTAAAAGGGGATATAAAGTTTGTGCTTCTCGTATTAATATATAGATGCTACATGTATTTTGTTATGTTGTCTCCTCCACCCGGTTTAACTATGGAATGAATTCTAATCGCGATATGATCACGCGCGACGTTATTGGATTATGTTGGAGTTCCACCTGACATTTCAATTACATACCCCCTCTCAATTTATAGGCCAGATTATATTACCCTCATTCGGTTTGTGTTAAGATCTCATTTCCATGTTTGTATGCTACCCTTATAGATTACATAATGGAAGCACTTCAATATTTTCCGTTTTTCTAAAAAGTTAAAATAAGTTTAATTTCTAAAACTTATTGTTTTAATTTTGGTTTTACAAGCTAAGCAAAATTCTTTTTTAATATACATTCATTAAAATTAACGTGACTTGCTAAATTTCTTGAAAGCTATGGATAAAATTTGGGTCATTTTGACCCGGCGTCATCGTCCTAGTAATTATTTTAATTTCTAAAACTTATTGTTTTTATTTTTGTTTTACAAACTAAGCAAAAATCTTTTTTAATAAACATTCATTAAAATTAACGTGACTTGCTTAATTTCTTGAAAATTATAGATAAAATTTGGGTCATTTTGACCCGGCGTCATCGTCCTGGTAATTATTTTCGCGTTATTTGCGCCGGGTTGAAAAATAGCAGTTAGCTCTCCGGACTCGGTTCTACTACCCATAACTGTGGTAGGTACAGTAAGGCCAGTGGAGACTACTAAATATTATTGCCTTACTGCCCGGCTAGCATAGGCAGCGCGACTCGAGTCTACTCTACGGAGGCCGACCAATAACATTGCAGAAAGTGTCACGTGACAGTGCGTTTCTGCAATGTGATTGGTCGGCCTCCGTAGAGTAGACTCAAGTCGCGCTGCCTATGCTAGCCGGGCTGGTCGTGGGAATTCCATGTCAAAGTCTATGACTGAGGTGGTGGATGCCTATAGCATCATCATGATCATTAGCCGGTATAACGTCCACTGCTGAACATGGGAGGGTATTTGCCATAGTCACCACGCTTGGCAGGCGGATTGGTGACCGCAGTATTGTGATGTATCACACGAGGAAACGCTGCTGCTCGTTCCTTGATTATTATAGATGATGTTATAACAATCGGGACCAACGGCTTAACGTGCTTTCCGAGGCACGGAGGGTAGTTCCTCAACCAACCAGACCCGGAAAGAAATCTTAGAATCTACACAAAGATTTCCTGTCCAGCATGGGGATCGAACCCACGACTGCCGAGATTTAAAGCGAGCCTAATACCGCTATGCTACGGAGGTTGTTGATAGCAATCCAAACCATTTTTTTCCCAATTATTAACTGACGTCCATTTTATACTAATTATTGTCTGATTTGTGGTGACCGTATACATGTTTTCAGTTCGCTGCAGTTACGTTTTAATGGTGTTTAGTGACAACATTGTCGAATAATGACACACAGACTACTAGGTACCGATTCAAAACTATCAATAACTAGTATTGATAGTTTTGAATCAGTACCTTTGCGAAGTAATGCGGATCATTACTGATAGATGGCACTAACTTCCCCCTTAGAGACGTGTTATAAAGAGATTGATAAATTTCGACAACTGTTGTGGTTCCACCGTAGCCTAATTGGCTAATGTATTAGGGTCTTAACCTAAGAGATGCAGGTTCGAATCCTGCCGGTGGCCGAATTTTATTATTTTTTAAACATATAATACATTTTTTTTATACATCATACCTATGGTAAAATTTTACTTTTATTTAAAGTATTCAAAAAAAAATTAAAATATCAATAAGTAGATTCCCGCGCGCGCCTTCCTAGATAAATTGGCTATATATCTATCACTGAACGATATTTTTAAATAGGTCCAGTAGTTCCTGAGGCTACCGCGTTCAAGCAAATAAACCAACATTTTAGCTTTATATATTCAGTATAGATATATACCATATATATATCATCTCATTTAATTAACATAGCTGTGAATTCGCTATAAACTGACTAATGACATAGTTCATTAGCACCACGTTATGTTTATCTTTGGGCGTGTGTGTAGTCAAGTTTAACTTGCTGCTTTAGTTAAGTAATGGGATTATGTAAACGATAAAAATCTAGCATGTAATCAGGACGTATAGTTACTTGTTCATATGTTTATTAATAGTAAAGGTCGCTAAGTGGTCGAAATTCCATCATAGTTAAAAAAAAGCATTCCGCACCCCTTTTCTATATTATAAACTAGCTCCGCCCCGCGGTTTTACCCGCGTCACTCTGCTCCAGTGGGTCGGAGCGTTATATTTTGTAGCCTATATGTTAATCCAGCTTATAAACTATCCGCGTGCAAACTTTCAGCCAAATCCATTAATTCGTTTTTGCGTAAAAGAGTAACAAACATACATACATCCACACATACCTACAAACTTTCGCTTTTATAATATTAGTAGGACTATAAGTGTGCAAAATGTTATACTCCGATGTCCGCGCAATTATTGTCGTTAAAAGGTGTCTGTCAGGATGGCTTGAGAGATGTCTAAATAGTCACAAAATTTGCACCAAATAACTGTACCTTGCCGTGTGGTTTCCGGCTTAGAATAGACCACCCCATGTCCTCCCCTGGGTGTCGTAAAAGGCGACTAAGGGACATATGGATGATGGATGAGCAGCAGCATCTATAAGCTCAAGGTTTATATCTTACTGCGATCACCAATCCGCCTGCCAAGCGTGGTGATTATGGCAATATCCCTCTACGATCTTTGCTTGCCAAGGTGTGTTAAGAGGATGCCCATGTTTAGCAGTGGACTTAAACGGGCTGTTGATGATGATGATGATGAACTGTACCTAAACTGTACTAAACTGTGCCTATATGAAAAAAAACTGTACCTCAAGCAATTCAATATTAAGTAGATAGTGACATAGATAACGTCATGCTTAAGTATTGGACAGCAGGTTATCTGACTATGTCATAATCACCAGACGGCGAAAACTTTCACAGGGATCGACAGTCTGACAGTTTTGTAGTTGACCAATCACAGCGAATGATCACATACCCTGTGACTGGCTAACAGTTAGGCGGGACAATTATATTTGTGGACCACAGGTAATTGCTCGGAGTCTGGGTATAAAGTATACCCAGACTCCGGGAATTGGGTGTTCGTATAGTTGAGTGGCCAACCGGTCGATCGCGATCGACTTGTCGATCCCGGCAACTCAACTTATATAATAAAAAGTGATATTTGAGTCCATTTTAGTCTTCGAATACGTGCCACAGACGCATAACGTTATTGTTTGTCGTACAATATCAGAAAAAAATACCTATTTATCATTAGATTGACTTATACGAAACGTGGTTTAACCATATTATATCGCAAATCTTAGATCTTAGATCTTTATAAGTTGGTCACCCCTGGTATTGTTCCTCGCGGTACATGGATTAATTTCCCTGGTTCGGAAGTTGTCCTTTATACAGAAAAGATATTTTCTACCTTTATCAGGTTCTAACGTTTAGTTCTGTAATGCGCTTACAAGTACCTTTTTCAAAGGGACGTAAATTAGGTACTACCTACAACTTTTATCAACACCATATCTTTGAATCGATTCTGCGAAGAGATGGCCGATTGCCCTTTATTATTATTCACTTATTTTAATATATCGCTGCTTCAGTGTTATAGTGACACAAAACAAAATGTGTAACTTAACGATAATGCATTTTAGTCGCATGATATTACGGATCAATATTTGTTGAATCATAACCTTATTTTGTGTCACTATTACATTAAAGCTGCGATATTTACATTTGGAGAAGTAGAATATACCGTTAGTACGCTCAATCAGCTGCTCGACTGGCGAAATGCTTCCACCTTACAGAGTACTACAGCCAAATAACTTTATTGTTTAATGTTGAGTTCCTGTGCGTGAATAACATCGTCAAATGTCACGGAAGGGAAAGTGGAAAGGACCGGCGGCACTTGCTGGTAGAAGAATATATGTAATAAAAATATGAGGCCAAATCCACTCAACAATCAGATGGATAGGAGGCAATTGCCTAGTCAGAAATAAATTAAAACATATAAAAGTTATTTCGCTGCTTTGTGAGAATAAAGACTCATTTCTAGATGAGCAAATGTTGCAAAATTAGTCTTAATGATTTAAATCTTAAGAGCCGTTTTCCCAAAATTACTGTTTTTCAATTGTGCCGTTCTTCTCGCAAAGCGTTGATATTTCAATAATATTGTAAAACATAATGTTTATTTAATTGTGAAAGATTCTGTGTCCTGTACAAAAAACCAAATATTTTTGCAAATTTTATCGTGTCAACTTTGTGACATTTATTATAGGTATTGTATTGTATTATATTTTCCAGTAAATGGCGTGAAATGGCTGTGTAAGCCGTATTTCATCAAGAGCCTTGTTTTATAAAGCTGTCAGTTGTCAGTTCGGATACTGCTGAAAATGTTTTGCGGCTTTGAAATGTTTGTACTGAATCTTTTATGAGTTAGAGCTAAAACATTGCGGACAGGAGATTACTTTTCTGTGTTATATATAAAATGTTTCATAATATTTAATTTAAACAAGTCTGGTCGATGACGTCACCTTCTTTGCTTTGCTATAAATAACCATCAAAGAAAGTCACATGTCTGCAATTAATTTTTGACTTACAATATAAATAGTACTTATCTCCAACCAACTCCAACAGCCCGTTTACGTCCACTGCTGAACATGGGCCTCCTCTTTACATATCTTAGCAAGCCAAGGACATAGATATTGTCCATAATCACCACGCTTGGCGAATTGGTGATCGCAGTCAGATGGTGTGAATCCTTGAGCTGATAGAAGCTGTTGTCCATCCTTTAGCTGTATATCCCTTGGCATCCCATGTCTTCTCATGGGCGACCAAGGGATATACAGCTGATGGATGGACAGCAGCTATTCTAAGCCGGAAACCACACGGTTGAGTTAGTGTAGGTTTAGGTACGGCTACTATTTTCTTACCATCTGTTACTTACACACTCATACACAGTGTGAATGATAAAGCTAAAGATAAAACAGTCTCTGATAAAACTCAGAAATTATTTTACTACAGTATTTTGAATTTAGTTATAAGTTTAAATTTCATTGAAATGATTCGAACTATTCCGAGTTATATTTAAACTTTTACCTTTGGCAAAGGGAGCAGCACTGCTACAGCTTTTTTAGCGGTTGCCAAAAATACCACTCAGTATTTTTGTAAGGCTAAACTGTCGTTTCAAAAGTGTCCGTCTACCGGAAAAATCATCGTTGAAATATGTGAATGTTGGCTATATTCTTTGGTACTATTCTAACATCTGTAATGCATGAATGAATAAGAAATTTATGCAATACTGGCACATAACACTTCAACATAGAGGTTCTCCTAAACATCCATAGCGAAAATAGTCCGACCCAAGTAAGACTAGATTAAATTAGTTTAGATCAAGTCTTAGGAAGGTATGCCTTCTCTAGGAAGTTTAACTCCCGCTATTTATTATGTCAAAGTTATAAACTGTGTACTTTGCTAAACTATTTTACTATCATGTGGCCATATTTATCATGGGGATTATGTACTGAATTTGATTTATTACGAGAATAATGAGCAAGTTCAGTTAACAAGTAAGCTACGAACTATCGCCCATACACAAATTGAATTTAACTATCAATTTTGGTTTCGATTTTTAAATTTTGTACGGTTACCTACTAGCTTCTCTCGAGCGGTTTCTCCCACGTAATTCCCTTTCCCGTGGGAACATCATAATTAAATACAACCTGTTTTATTCCTGGATAACGTTGGCTTTTATTTGTGTAAACAAATAGTGTGGTAGTTCTGAAGCTTATTTAATGCAAACAAACAAAACAAAGTAGGGCTTAATTTTAAGATAAAAATAATATAGCCTACAATGTAAACTACAATTTTAACATAAGTTCCATACAAAATGTGTCAAAATTCAAATTTACTCCTCTGATAATTTTAATCTGAAGATCGAAAAAAGCAAGAGACAGTCTTAAATATAATAGGTATTTATTTATAATTAGCAGTGAAGGACTTCACGAGACGCCTACTATCTAGTTAGGAAGTTTCAGAGCTCAACTTTAGGTACCTACTGACGTATCTCCTCTGGGAACTTGCTCCAACTTTTACCGCTGACGTGTCTGAACAGGCCATTATTTCGCGCACTACGCTTTATAAATTCCTACGTCAAACTGTCAAGGAAGTTATTTTTCGATGGGCTTGGTTAATAAATTCGTAGGTGGGAATGGTGGAGTTAATCTTCAGGTTAGTATGCAAATTACTTTGCTGTTGATGAATTGATTATATTAACTCTTGTAACTGTAAGATCCTCTCTGTTGCTTCGGTGTGTTGAATGATGATGTGATGTAATTTAAAATATCCTATAATGTTTATCCTATATATTATCAGTTGTGTGTTGTCTGGCTTAAAATATACCACCCCCATATCTTTCCATGGGTGTCGTAAAATGCGACTAAGGGATATACAGCTATGAAAAGGCAGCAGCATCTATCAGCTCAAGATGCAATATCCTGCGATCATCAATCCAACTGCCAAGCATGGTGATTGTGGCAATATTCCTTAACGACTCTGGCTTTCCGAGGTGTTCAGAAGTAAACAGCGAAGTAAATTTTGAAGCTTGCTTATTTGATGGCAGTACATCAAATAAGCAAGCCTTTAGCCTTATGCCTTTAGCGTGCTACCATGTCAATATTTAAGTCTACCGTCAAGTAATTTTACTGCCTTTTACTGCACAGAGACGGTGCTTAAACCTAGTTTAGTTAAATTTGCGTGCCTACATTAAACTCTACCTGTCTTTATTATTAGGCAAGCATCCTATTACACGGTTTTAGAAATATACTTAAGTAACATGCGGAATTTTCTACGGAGTTCGTTTAATGAAAATCCTTTATAAGGTACTTGGCGTTTCTCTGTGTGACAACCTAGATATTTAGTAAAAAGAGAATTTAATAGGACATGAACGTTGTTATTCTGAACACAATTAAGTTGAGAGAGAGTGAATTTAGAGAATTTTCTTAATATTCCTATCGCTCAAGGTTTCATTAATTCTCTCAAGCCAATGCTCAAAGATTTCAGTTACTCATATGGAACGACAATTACTCGTATTTGCTTAACTTATGGAGTTTTCTGCGAGAACTTTCAATGCATTTATGATTAAAAACATAACTTCACGAGGGTTTATCATTGATCTTGATGGAATTTGATAAAATAGCCTCTTAGTAAAATTATATGAATCTACACTTACTCTATGATAAACGAAAGATAAGCGCTACGAACAAAAATAAAATTTAGATTTTACACAATTATGTCGGCGCAAAAATGACATGTCTAAGGAAGGTGTGAGTATGAATGAGACGTCTAATAGGAAAATGGAAGAGGTTTACATATAGCGCCGATAATGGGAGCAGGGCAGGAAGATGATGATGTCGGCGCAAAGAAACCGAACTTTGACCTTTAAAGTACTCAACCCAAACCCTGCATAGGTTAAACAGAAATAACTTATATCCAGAATTTACATTATAATATCTAATATGTACTCACAACATTTCATATGCAAGTGTAACTAGGTCTATAAATTCTGTGAAATGAGAAAGGAAATATGTACTAAAACTTGGAACTAAATTCAGTTGAAACAGATGGTGTATGAGGATAGCACTAAATGAAAACATATATGGGTGAACAATTTATAAATCATGATACACTGTATTTTGCATTTGCAAATAGTTTTGTAGTTGCTAAGTTTTTAAATTTATTACCATAGTTTTATTGAAAATCGTTAGTAAATTCTCGTTTTATGTAAGTAGACATTATGGGTTATAAAAACAGTGCTAAAACTACGTGCTTTAGTAACTTTTGTGATTGATCTAGCCTAGATTGAATGAAGCAAAACGTGGTAAAGATGTTTTCTTTTTTTTTAATAATAAAATATCGTATAAAATATGTAATACATAAAGACTTAAGATAATTGTTCAAAAATGATCTAGTAGCTTTCAAAGTTGAAACATATATTTTTTAGTGAGGCAAGTCAATGTCTTCTTAGTATTCAACTATCGCGAGAAAAACAAAATAAACTTGCTTTATTGTCGTTACACAATTAATGCAATTTATTATTCGGACCCCACTGTGCTGTAGTACCTATAAAGGGGTAATAAAGGCGTGCCTCCAGGGGTCTTCCTGCCTGCCCACTGTTATAGACAAAGATACCAAATATGATGCGGACGTAGAGCCAGTTGCCAACTAACAATATGGTAATGGTCTATTATGAACATTACTATTCGTGGTAATTCGATTCCAAAGTCTATAATCTAAATATATCTCAAGTAAATGTGAATTAACAAGTGTTGGTTGTGGACACAAACTAAATCTGACTTTGAAGTTGGATTAAAAAATAACAGCCATGTACCCTCAAACTGTCTGCCAAAAATTTCCCACATAGTGACTAGACTAACCAAAAAACTTGCACGGTAAATTCGCAACTAAGTACTATCTCAATATTGATTTTTCTATTTAAAGACTTATGCGCTTTATAAATGACGGACTCCAGCCACACTTAGAGTCAGAACCTGTCGTTTGCTTTGCTGTAGTGATAATACAAAATAGTCCCCTAAAGAATCCAGAGTATTAAAACCGACAGCATGAAGTCTCAGAAGTTGACTAATTATTTCGTTTTATCGTTATTGGTCCGCAATAATTCTTACATACTACTTCGATAAATGTCCCCTGGAAAGTTTTAAGTGATTAGATTGAATGTTCTCGTAAGTCTACAAATACCGCAGTAAAGTTATGAGAGAAACTGTTTTCTGTGCAATACAGTAAACGGTAATACCTTTTGTTATTTCATGATTGTTTGTTCAAATGTAAGTTAGTTTAAGAGAGGTATTGTGGGTTAGTAGGTCCCAGGTTATGTTTATCTTTAGTATGTTTGTTGATGGTCGGGATGCCGAAGATTAAATATTGTCTACTTTTTCTTCGAGTAATAGGTATATTTAAAATAAATAAAAAACAACAACTGGTTTTCTTTCAATGAATAGCGCATCTATGGCGATATGAATAATCAGCCGGCTTCAATTGTTGCACCAGTTGAATCTTGTAATAGGTACTATTTATAACCTCATATAATTCATTTTTCTTTTCTTTTTGTTTTTGTATAATTAACTTCTTATTTGTATATAATTAAGTTGTATTGTGAATGTCAATGAAAATCAATAAACTCATTTTTAGAGAACATCGAGAAATAGACAAATTGGTCTTTAACACTGTGCCTCACTACATGCACGACCGGCAGGCCAATTACAAAAAATGCGACAGCGATTTTACAAGTTAATCGTAACGATATCCTCATTATATTATGTAAGTTATATTACCTCATTTATTTTTACAAAGGCGATAGAAGACTAAATTGCATTGTTATTGTATTTGCGACGATCTAAATGCGGGAACGCGCAAACCGCTGCGGAAAATATAATTATTTTCCTTTATTGTTTATGTGACCATCCTTTGTCTCATGTTTATTTATCGGCATATTAGTATTCAGGCTTGCGGGGCTCTATGTATTATTAAAGAATTATGTGCTGTGCAAAGGCTATTTTTGTGGAACGTGTGGATGCTATAACTACCTCTACAATAAATTAATGCTGAGAAATCGTTACATGCCTCTCACCTTTTTTATCTTGGCTTTATTATTTTCTATCGCACAGTTGACTCCGTGGATATCCCAACTAGGACAAAGATTTTTGGGAACCACATATAATTATTATTGTTCTGAGTTCTGAGACACTAAACAAACTTTTTGTTTTGTGTTCGTGAATTATGTGCTTGGAAACTACCCAGCGACATATATATTTATTAACATGTGTTGGAGTTGTCCTTAATTATAAGGAATTCATATTAAACAGCTAGGTACATGAAAGGTCAAAGCCATTACATTAACAACATTACGAAACATAAAAAATAGAAATTTTTCCTCTTACCTTTTATATAAGCTGAAGCAAAACAAGTTTTATGTTCTAATATTATGAACATGAATAGAACTTAAACTGAGAAAAATGTTTTCTTCACATAAACTTACCTGCTTAATGATACTACAATTACTAGAGATGGAACGAAAATTAACATAAATACCAGTAGTACCTTTAGATAAACATAATAAGGTACATTATTTATTCTACAAAAATGAAAAAAACATTTATTTTTCCTTTGAATTGCTGTTTCTACTTCTAAAAATTCATATAATTGTTTCACAGATAAGATAATTTGTCACATTTAAGATTATCAAATGGCTTAAAGACAATATTTTTATAATAAAATGATAGTTAGTTAGTAGGTATTGGCAGCATATGATCTTATCTGAATATCATCAACAGCCCGTTTACGTCCACTGCTGAACATGGGCCTCCTCTTAACAGACCTTGGCAAGCCAGAATCGTAGAGGGATATTGCCATAATCACCACGCTTGGCAGACGGATTGGTGATCGCGGTAAGATGTAAACCTTGAGCTAATAGATACATCAGCCATATGTCCCTCAGTTGTCTTTTACGAAACCCATGGGAAGACATGGGGTGGTCTATTTTAAGCCGGAAACCACACGGCAATCTGAATATGCTTAAGTATAAACATATAATATGTCACGTTTTATGTGATTTAAATACATCGCAACGAATCTAACCGAAACTCCACAAATAAAAACCAAAGCCAACCCTCCCGTTGTCACTTCAAAGTAAATGCAATATTCACTTCGAATTTCGAAATGAAATTCAAGTAAAAACTTTAGAAGTCCCGCTGCACTTTACCTAGAACATCACAAACAAACATGAAAACATAGAGTTGTGTGTTTATTTTCAACTTTTGTATAACTCGGGTTGTTTGCGGCTCGAACCCGTATCCTCTACACAGATTGTTTATGTATGTGGTTGTTATATAATTAAACCTTACAAATAACTAGAAAGTTTGTAAATAGAACTTTTTTTTTTGGTAAGTTCACAAATTTACTTCCAGCGGTTTCACCCACGTAACTCCCGGTCTCGTAGGAATTTCATAATGAATATAGCTTATAGCCTTCCTCGACAAGTGAGCTATCTAACACTGAAATATTTTTTCAAATCGGGCCTGTAGTTCCGGAGATTAGCGTGTTCAAGGAAACAAACTCTTCAGCTTTATATATTAACTAGCGACCCGCCCCGGCTTCGTATAAACTTACATATAAACGTTCCTCTAGAATCACTCAATCTATTAAAAAAAACCGCATCAAAATCTGTTGCGTAGTTTTAAAGATCTAAGCATACATAGGGACGGACAGACAGCGGCAAGCGACTTTGTTTTATACTATGTAGTGATAAAACAGGTAAAACAAATCTTATTGTTTTACCATGGTTGATTGGTTACGGTAGTTGCTTCTGAAACCTGGTGCTCTGGGTGAAATCGAACCCAGAGCACCAGGTTTCAGTTGGGTATATTTGTAAACCACTGATAGTTGTTCTTAGTTTGGGTGATCTTTATGCCCGTGAAGGATGAGTTCTTTCACTGTATAGGGATTTATTTATCTAGTCCGCTCCTATGATGTTTAAAAAAAACAGACACATGAAACAATAGCAATGTATGTAAGTGTAATAATGAGTTCAAATTGGATTCAAAAATCTCAAAGCAATTTACGAATACTACCACTTTCATTTAATTTGTGAAACTACACATGCTTTCCACTAGATATGTTTATGATACTTTATGATGGGGCTTTAAGACATTCTCTATGTTGTTAAACTCATTCCATACATTGACGCTAATAGCCGATAAAAGCTTTTTATCGGTGCCCTAGAACGATTCATGGACTTTAACGAAACGACAAAGACTGCTTACTTTTTAACCTAATGATATTTTGTAGCATATCACAACTATTTTATCCCTAAAACCAGCAGATTTACGTATCTCATACAAAAATGTTTTTTTTATTTATTTCTTTGTGAAACCTGATCGACATATGTAATCTTGCTTCCTAATGATAACGGTTGCCATATTTCATGTATTTATAATATTCTTAAGTATTATTTATTATTTAACGGCGAAATTCAAGGAAAAATCTTTGTTAAAATAACACTCGAGTATTTACAGGAGTAAATACTCGTATAAAGGCTTCGTTCTTCTATTTTTAAGGAGCGCCATAAAAAAGCGGAATTTCTTGATAACCTTGTCTTTGATCTCATTGTTTCTTTTAGAATATTTATTCTGTCTTACATCGCTACCCCCGATATTTATCAATAATTTCCTTTATCATTTACGTAACAGGAAAAGTCGTGCCATTATACAACTCTAACAGACTTAGTTTTCTTAACGTAACATTTTTAAGAAGTAAGTGACATTTAAAAATTGGTTTAATGTTAAGGGGAGGCTTGGGAAGGCTGCAGACCTTTTTATGCAAATTTCAAAGAATGTGCCAGGACTATTAATGGAACAGGCTATTACTTTGATGAATACTACGGCCGTGACGCAAGCCCTTGTGCGGGAGATGTAAATCTAAATTAAATACCGGATACCCTACCTATTGATTTAAATTAGAGAAACACCGTTGTGTTATCGTCTTTGAGTGTTTAATGATGGTCTTTAGTTGATACAAATAAATAAAATTGAAGTGTTTGTTTATCATGTAAAAATTACAAGGTTTTTATTTAATGCATGAATATAAGGTATAAGGCACTATTAAAACCCAATAAAAAATAAATTGGACTTCTGAATAAGAAATGGATACCAGATAAAATATAGACCTTAAACGTATATCGCAAATAGTTGCATAAGTAACGACTCCTCCGAAAATTCGGGGTAAGCAACGCCCATTGAAGTAAAATGTAGGTTCTAATCAACATTCTATCGTAAAAACCTCACCATTTCCCCAACGACGCATGGATACTATTGGTTACACGCTCCACGAAATCAAACGGTCGAACACAAATGGAAACTTACTAAACCAGTCTTTAGGAGCACAATCTAATAAAAAAGTAAATGAGACTCCCTTACGCAGCTAGAATTTTAATCAATTTTGCGGCCAATAACTGAAGCGAGCGGCTTCAACGAGGCGCACTTCACAAATTACCGCCTTAAAACGTTTCCACGGGCTATATTCATCAAGATAAAAACTCCCAAATTAAAAAAAAAGAAAAGTTCTCTCTCCAAATTTACATAACAACAACGATTACACAAAAAATATATTTCCATTTGCATCGCCGTTCCGTGTTTTCATAATTGCGTCAGTTGCAAGTAACAATGGGAACAGCTGTTCTGATCTGACAACCGTTTTCATTGTGGATTGAAGATTTTCTCACTGCCTACAATATCTCATTGAACAAGGTGGGTGCTTCCTTTTTATAGAAGAAGCATTGGCTAAAGAATAGGGATAGACGTCAAAGAGCAGAGGCATTAAGTTACACCAAAAAATGCTCGCGGCGACTTGAATAATGAGTTTCAAAAGTATTTTGACGAAACTTTATTACGGTTTGTACTTAGCAGGCAATTAAGAGCCCTTTAGTATTTTTCTTAGTGAACGGACTAATTAGTTCGCACGATGATTCAAAAGCTTCCCGTCGCAGAGAAATATGTATTTTTCTCTGTTACAAACTTTGCTTCAGTAACTTTGCAGAAAACGCGCTAATAGAAATTTTATGACAAAATAAAATAGAACAGCAAATGCTGGGGTTGCACATTAAATTTATAATCATTTTTATCAAAGATTTTTTTATTTGGTTAGGAAAACTTTGAGATAGTTTCAGATAGAACACGGTAGGACAAATAAAAATCTTCAGAAAGCGACTTTTGCCTTGGCCATCCTATATTTGATGGAACAAGAAGGAAATTAAATTTTTAATGAGCCTTAAATGAGACCAAAGGCTTTTCGAGTGTCTGATAAAAATTGTAAGAGGAATAAATTTGAACTTTAACAGAATTTTCATATAAAATCTGTGAAACTTAAAATTAACTGTTTTGATCATTGTTATCAGACGATCGGAAAATTTGCCCTTAGTTATTTAACACAGAACCATTAATGAAACCATTAATTTTAAAGAATTTGCGTTAAATATAAATGCACTATTACAAAATTAACTATGTTGTTTGTTTGTTATAGATAATTTGAAAGCAGTGACGTCCATATTCCGCCTGCCATTGACCAGCTAAAACAAAGGGACCGCAAGCCAAAGTGGAATAGTTTCAATTTGTATTGAAAGTTTACTGCTGAATAGAAGCGGTAACGAGCGCGTGGCAGGTGTCAAGGTAGGGAAGACAATGAGGCGAAGAGGGGGGGGATAGCATGACAGCGCCTGCCACGGCGGCCTGATGGCGCTAGTGCGCCGGATACTAGGTGACGCCCAGGTAAGGAAACACGTCTAACATGAAAACGATAACCTATTACATTATTTAATGGGGAAACTCTTGACAATATTCAGGAACCCGATCAGGTAAACACGCAGGAATCTATAACGAAGTTGCATAGCTATTCAGTCGTACATTGTATCGAGCACAAAAGGGTTTAATATTTTACAATGCATTGTAATCAGCCTATTGTCACATCACAATAGTCTTGATGTGTGTATTTAGCATCAATTAATGGTCAAAGTTTAATGAAATATTGTGGATAGAGGACCTCTGCTAGTGAACTATTAAGGTTTAGAAGTTTTAAAACCGCATTATTATTATTTGCAAATACAATTTCAAAAACCTGCAATAGTTGTACCCAAAATCTCTTTATACCCTGTCAGAGTTAAAAATTAATATGATTATATATACTACCTAATCTACCGAACCTGACTAGGTAACTGGTCCTTTTAATTACTGATACTTGAGGACTTTAATTATCACCTAAACATTTGACTACTGTTACTAGCTTTCATCCGCGTAGCTCCCATCTCCGTGAGAACTACATTATTAAATATAACATAATAGTTGCATAAATTTTATTTAATAATGAAGTTGCATAACCTAGCTTTCTAATGGTGAAATAATATTTGAAATCAGTACAGTAGTGGAGCCTATTTAATGCAAACAAAAAACAATCAAAATATTTCCACTTACTAATTAGTAAAGATTTTAGTAAAAGTTAGTTATCGTATTGTCTTTTCATACAACAAAAGTAATGAAGGACGAGATTTTAAACTGCCACGATATTAATGCAAATGTAATAATTAATGACTACCCTGATATGATTTGGGACGCGGGGAGTTACCCTCAGCGATTAAACGACACACTTAAGCGACTATTACATCAAGCGGTAGCAGGTGAATTAACCAAACAAATAGGGCATATATATTTAGATTAATAGGTACAGATATAAAATGAGCAGCATCATTAGAAGGCGGAAATGTATTGCTTTTACTAAAAGCATTATATTTATTTGACATGTTGGATATTAAGTCATTCATAACATTGACAGGATCGTAAAGCCAATACTTAATTTAAAGTGCAATTGTTTAACCGTTCAGTTGATTTATATAGTAAGAATACAACAACCTAAGATTAGGCAACAGATATATCTAAAGATTGTAGCAACATTTTGATTTTTGTGTAAGTTATACTTTTATTACATACAATAATGATATTGTGACATAATATTATATACAATCTCAGAGCGATAGCAAATGGCGTATATATTACGCGCTGACGACGCGCGTTCTCTGAACTTTTTCAACGCATATAGGTACCAGTTGTTCTCATAAATGTTATATTTTCTCTTTTTTTCTTTTCAACAAACCGACGCGCTTGCGTTTTCTGAGTGTTGATTACGTTTTACGCGCATCGTCAGTATGTAAAAAATACGGGGTCTGCTATCGCTCCTAAGTTTAGCTATCATAACAAATAAAGTAACGACTTTCTAGTTGTAAATCTATGCTAATATTATATTTTTGTATGTTTTTTTCGAATAAACTCAAAAACGACTAAACGGATTTCGATAATTCTTTTACCATTTGAATGCCTATTTGAATTACCCGTGCGAAGCCGGGGTGGGCCGCTAGTTAAACTATAAGAAGATAAACATTGTATGTTCTAAGGTAAAAATGCATTAGGTACGTCTATACCAAGCTGAAAATCAATACGTTTAAATACAACGTACAAGTATATTTAGCTCCTAGTATATTCTGTGTATTTGAATCAATGAATAATTCTCTTTGTACACGACTAATAAATAAAATGCAAAACACTACGGTTTTAATATGTATATCTGTATGGGCATTCAATTAATTCGTACTATATTGTAACGTTATAACGTTACTGTCTATGAAAATTGTCGCTGAGATACAAATTAGATTTGCATGACATTTAGTCGTTTGAAATATAATTGCTTAATCTAAAGAATATTATATCAGGCCATAAACTTTAGTATTAAATATTGAATTGAAAGAAGTTTATGTTGCTTGTATTGACATTAATATTAGATACCTACCTACATACACGCATTTCACTTGACTTTTGTATCATTATTGAAAATAGTATAAATACTAGTTTTACATGAACCACCCAATATCTTGAATTTCTTGACACCCCATATCAGGTTATATACAAGGAATTGCAGTAGCGACAATACCGCATTAATATGAAAATTTAAATGTAATGTTCCTAATGTGAGCAGTAAAAATGATTCAAATTTAATTAAATGACACACAGGCGAAACTCCGCAAAATGGTGGACGAACAAGTGTCGGTGGGGGCGCGCGTCGATGCGGACGCGGAGCCCGAACCAGCCGACCCTCTCATCACTCCTGCCAGTTCAGTTCTCGACAGACCCGAGTTGGACCGGCCCCCGCCCCCAGAAAGACGTCTGCTCATTGGAACACTGGACAAACCAAGAAACGGCGCGTTAAGCATCGATAAAGAAGCAACGCTCAACAGAGCAACAAGATTGTCCATAAGAAATGGGAAGGACAACCCTTTTATTGGTAATTAACTACCTCATTAATTTCAATTTAGTCTAATTAAACTATTTAATCGAAAAACGCGTATCTGGTCAAAGATACTGCAGTACCCCATCTTACTGCAATCACCAATCCGCTTGCCAAGCGTGCTAGTTATGGCAATATCCCTCAAGGACTCTGGCTTGCCAAGGACTGTTAATGAGGCTGTAAAGTAAAAAATACAATCACCAGCCGAAGACATAAGATTAAATATAGTTATGAGTGAAATTACTAATTATTTAATTATAAAATAAGATATTGTAATTATGTACTAGTCTTGAACTAACAATGTGGATTCTTGTTAAAGACGGAATCACTAAGTTCCCGTCACTTTCTTTTAATAAGTCTTTTTCAAGGCCATTCCAAACTTTTCAAAACTTTTTTCTATACCTACTCTCAATAATAAGAATTCAGTGACCCGTCAATATCGGAAAAGATGTCTAAAATAAGACGTAAATTGGTCATATTACAAGAAAGAATATGCCGCCATAAATTCGCTGATCCTTAGTCCCCATAGTATCGCAACCACTATATTACGGTCAATTTATTATTATCAGGTAACTCAGCTGAACAATTTTATAAATCCTATCGTTGAAAAATTCCTCTCCCAGACCTCTTTATCATGTACCTTTTCAGCTGGCATACTCATATTGTGCGCATCTGACTGGCAAGAATTGCGGTCATCTTCTAACTTAATGTTTAGGAAAATATGGCTACTTATAAACATTAGATAACTTTTACTTTGGATTTTTCTTTAAGAAATGTACATTACTGATAAGATTATTTCTTTCCAATAGATGACGACAATAAAGAAAACCAAGCCAATGGCAAAATTGAATCCCCGGTAAAATGGTCTGTACAAAACGGGAGCGATAGTGGCACTTATGCAGAAATTGGTAACGGTGGAACCAGTAACACAAGTGAAAGACATATTCTGGATCCAGCAGACAGTTCTGAGGAGGAAGTACCTCTACCAGATGCCACTTCTCCTGGGAGAAGCAGCGATGGCCCTGAACCGAGAGCAGACATCACTGCTACACTTGATGGAGGTAAATTAAACATTTATTCTATATTTTACACGAAATTTATATTTCAATTTTGTTTTCATCGCTGTTTCCATTTATTTTAAACAGTTTGCATTATTGCCCGCTGCACTCAGTACAATTCAATATTATGCACATAATTTAATATAGCAAGAATTTCGTTGTGTCATTTTAATTATTACGAAATAAAAAGCGACGGAAATTTAAACTTGAGTGCTGAGTTTATCTTAAGAGTCTGTAATCCAGGAGATAATAGTTCGTAACTAGTCGAGACGGCATGTTTGTTTTGCTGATGAACCAAGTTGGGAGTTAGTTTGAAATTCTTTATAGGTGCTGGTACAAGCTGAGAATGTTATGAGCGTCGTTCACTACAGTTTGTACCCCTATAGGACGTAGTATGAATACATTTATATTCCACTCACAGTATTACCAGTCTATATGGAGGTTAACTATAGAGTAAAGTAGTTTCTTACTGTAACAAGTATGATAACATTTTGGTTCAGCCTGTAGCTGGGAAGATTTGTAGGATTATGTATGTTAATGATCTGCTACGTCATGACGGAAAGGTAAAACATAGGTATAGTTGGGACCGGTATCAACCTAAATTAGTCCACTCGACCAAAATGGTGGTATATATTTACCTATGCCTAATATAACTAAAACATGTTGTAAATATTTATGTGACATCTATTACACATTCATTCCGACGGTTTCACGAAAATTCAATCATTTTAGTACAGTATAACATTGAACGTATATGAAACATAAAATCTACATGCCATTCAAGCTCGCGCATCCGTAATTTATTGCTACTTCAGAATCTTATTTAAATGTCTGTTTATTAATTCACGAATAAACGAGCTCGTTTCATTAAAATATAAAACAACGTTGTATAGATTCCCTTTGCAAAGTTTGCACCAACATGAATTTTCGTTTGAGTCATTATTAAAAGGTACTAAGCTCAAGTGGAACTAAAATTAATATTTTCCCTGTCGTTACTAAAGGGATGACGCGAACGATGTATAGTGCAAACATCCATATTATTATTTATAAGTATTATATTGTGTGGTTCGTTCTGTACAATATCCTTTCTGCTAATGAGCGAGCAGCCTTGGGGAATAAGCTCGTTTGCCGACTAACTGCACATTGCACAGCCAGCCAACTCCGCCAAAAAGAAACTTTCCGCCTGATGTCGCAATTAGTCATTTAAGTCTTTTCTCAATGTTTTAATTAGTAAGCAGCTGCTTAAAAACTACTTTGTGTACTATACATTCTATTCAAAATAGTAGGTCGTCCCACTTAGAATTCTGAGTAGTCGTTCACTATACCTGATTTATAGTACACCAAGTTATATGTGGTAACTTGTGCATTCAGCCAGTAACAATGGTTCATGGAGACAATCGTGCAATGCCTCACCGTGTTGACTTATCAGAGCAAGTAGGATAATGGGATCATTGGGACATTGTGCGTCGAAGCATTAATTTATCTGCAATATATCCGTACTATTTGATCACGATAAAGCGGTCACAGGGAGGCCAATTTGCCCCTGCTTCATTTATTACTAATCCTCCGTTTACCTATTATTTCTTTTCGCCAGCATCAGTGTGCAGGATGCGTACGTTTATTAATGTGAAGCAGTATATATTAAATATATCTTTACTCTATTTCGGTAGAACTAGAGTGGCTATCTATTGCCACCACAATAATTAGACGTTAACAGAGTGGCCATATATACTATTATTTTTACGGAATCGATATATCTATAACTGAAGAGTGATGGCACAGTAAAGTAGGCTTCGCTTGCACCTGCCACAGTGTCGTGACGCGTGTTTCATGTGAGCGATCGATTTGTCTGGACAGACCAGTTCGGGCTTTCGTGACTCGGGAAACTTTCGCGTTATTACAACGATTACGTCGCCATAACCGAATCCCATTTATATGAATGCGACACCACAGTACATTACCAAACTTTTCATATTATATTACGGCAGCTAATAATGAGGGTTACGACAGGAGCCCTCGGAAGCTAAACAAGGATCTAACTTTGTGAAAGTACAGCTATAAACAAGACGATGATAGCAAGTAAACGAGGTCTCAATTAGGACGACGAGTTGACAACAATTTGTGTTAAAAACGACAGCTATATTATACTCAAGAGACATTTAATAGGAATAAGTTCTAGATATGTGGGTACACGAGTAGTAATAGACTTAAAGTAAAGCACTAATGTGTTCATACGTTAAGTAAAGCTAAATAAACCAGCATAATAAAGGAAACAGGGAATAAACAGCAGCGTTTCCCTGTGTATGTTATTACATAATACTCCAACCTACCTGTCATGCGTAGGAACTAGTGTAAAACCCAACCTCGAGAGGCGGCCTGTGTTAGCAGTGGATGTTATACCGGTTTGAACTATGAAAATTTATTTTCTTGGCACATCATACAATCTAGAGCGTACTCTAGAACTCACACGGATGCCTGGTCAGACGAAATATGTATTTTATTTCTATTTTATAATAAACTAGCGATGTGCAAGAACGGGTGCAAAGCTGATGTATGATACATTTAAACCTTCCTCTTGAATCATTCTATCTATTGAAAAAACCGCATTAAAATCCGTTGCGTAGTTTTAAAGATTTAAGCATACATAGAGATATACGGACAGAGAAAGCGACTTTGTTTTATACTATGTAGTGATACACGGATGAGCCCTCTATGCAAGTTCTATTGTACACTCTCGTTTATAGATTAATATGTTCAAATAATCACACCTCCAAGTTAATAACCAGTGCTTTTACTTTAATGAATCAGAAGCTGCGTCACCAGGTGGACGGTCAGACAGATCACGACAAGAAGAACTGCCCGCGTCCCCTGGTATGCTCACTGCTGCGCAGGTCGCCAGGAGACTTCGAATGGAAAACGAACGGCTGCAGGTGGGTAATTTAGTATTTCTAGGTTCTAAAGTATTATAGTTAAACCAATATTCTTACTTTTTTTTATTAAATAGTTTTTCCGATAACTTACATTTTATTCATTTTATCATTGACTAAAATAGAACGAGAACAAAAATGTTTAATGAAATTGAATTGCCATGGTGATTTACCATCAATATTACTATCGAAATGTAATATTATTTTTATTTAATAAACAAAAAAAGGTCATCAAATTGATTAAATATGTAGTAAGTAAAATAAACAACACAATCTAGGTATGTACTCATAACACAGATTTAAAGTTGTTCGAAGTTATTTTATTCTTAATTAAGAAGAGTATTTAAATATTAGTATGTAAGTATATTAGCTCATAGATGTTTTGTTGTACACTAGCTACCTTTTTATTATATATATCTCCTTGGAAGGTTTGCTGGAAGATAATTCATAATTGAATTAAGCTCGCCTTTGTACATGTTGTTTCTTTGTCAAAAATGTATTGTTACTTGTTTTTCTGTGTGTACAATAAAGAATAAGAGTATTAAAAAAGTATATACATAGATCGATTTTACTGCCAAAAATAAATTCGTCGTAGCAATTATTATAAACATCGATAAAAAAATTACAATGTATGTTTGAAATTAAATTCTTTGGTAAACAAATCCGTAAGAAAAAACTACATGCATTACAAGACGCGTACACTGTTTCGTCATGCATGTTATATACGAGGATACTTATACGCCCATTACGTGTACTGTGAGGAATCATAGAAAAACTATGCATGCCACACATACTACACATGCCATGGGACGAAAAAGCCGGGGTCAAAACTGTGAAAGAACCTATTACTCATAAAAATAATAGAATTTTCATTTAAAATATATGTTTATACGCCTAGTACGTGTACTGGGAGGAATCATAGAAAAAACTATTTAAGTTTTGTGACATGCCATGGGATAAAACAGTGAAAGAGCCTATTATCCTAGTCATAAAAACAGTAGATTTTTTCATTTAAAATAATATGGTTATGAAACCTCTAAGTGAATTCAATTGAAATTGAAATCACAATTTCCTCGCTGAAATTTTAACAGGCAAGGTTAGTCTTAAACAAGTTTTAAACGCATTCAATACCTTGTTTCTTATAAAAATTGCTTTACCGGAGCAATAAATATAGTAAGCCATTTCTGAAGAGTCCTCGGTTCAACTTTTACTTAACCTTTTTCCATTCGATTGAATCTCACGATGTTAAACAAGATATCGCCAGTTTATTACTATCTTGATGAACCTTCTATTCGATTACCTTCATAGATTTATGAGGTAATAAACTGTGAATTGATTTAAAATTCTATCGATATTCTTACAACAAAAAAATCTTTATAGAACCTGCTCATATCGTCGTTTAACTTATAACATGACAATCCATTTTTGGCGGTTACTATTTCTGACATACGTGGTGTAATAACTAAAATATTACGAAGGTCGAACCTTAAAAGGAAACAAACGTGACTTGTTCTAAATATTGCCTAAGACTATACACTATTCCGAAAAGAATCGCTGTGTCGAAAGTAAACAGAATGTTACCGAAATGTTAATATACAAATTAATATTATTCAGTAAACGAAAGACTAAATTTGGATCAGGATACATAAAAATAAAATTATTCCTAACAAAACACGTCTACGTACTCAAAAATAACCCTACTTTTTACACCTACCAACAAATTTTCTTTCCACGTGAGGGTACTTGAAAATCAATATTTTTGCAAATAGGAAAATTTACTGGAGTAGAAAATTTCAAGTGCCTCGAGTTTACCGATAGGTGAAGAGCAAGGTTACTATAGTGACCACAACATATTTTTTTTTTATCATGATGGGGGTTTGCGTATGGCTTAGACAGTCTCCTTCATTTTCTCAAGGGAATTACCTGATTTGTAAAGAATGACCACGTTTTATGGTTACAAATATTCTTAGTCAGATAGTAAATTCTTAGGTGCATTTTTGTAGTTTAAACAATAATGTAGATAATGTGTCCCGCCGTTTAACTTGCGAAGACGACATTGCATTGTACAGGTTCAAAATACAAATTTTGTATTCGTCCAAGGCCCGCAATTTAGCTACTTTACAAACGCTTCAGGTGAATGTCCATAGTGTATCTAGGGAGTATTTTTGGCAGGTGATCCAACATTTTGTCGCTTAAGAAGCTCTTTGGGAAATCTTTTATTATTTGGTTGAGAGACTAAATATTACATATATTTATTCTTCGATGCCGTCATAATTCCCTTGATACGCTACCAAGTTTCAAGATTGTATTTAAACTGTGTTTAACGGCTGTGTCAACTAAGGCATTTTGATGAAAGGCAAAGATGTTGAACAACAAATAGAAGTTGTTCAACATCTTTGTAGTAATATTTTATTTAAAAAAACAATGTTTCAGCACAATATCTTATTGTTCATCCTAACCAACTATTTTCATATATAGACCGGGAGATACTGACACAAAATACTGGGTCATTTGTACCAGTATGGCGGTTCTTTAGGGGCCTAATTACGTAATGACATAAAGAAAAATGATGACCATAGCGCTGGTACCGGCGGCCCAATCGCGTGGGCGTTTATCGAACTCGTCGGTAAAATAACGAAAGTATTATTATTAGCATTTTGTGTCAGTATTTTGTGTCAGTATTTTGTGTCAGTATCTTCCGGTCTAATACCCATTGACTAACTTTCCGATGTCCTCGTAGACCCGAAATCCAAGAGCCTGCGAATTGTACCGTAGAGCGATAGTTGCATAAAACTCCCATAAAAAACTAAATGTCGTAATTCCAAGTCCTACACTCTGAATGATTTTTTTCTCCAAATTGCAGAACTCTTACGTTTCTATAAAAAATATAAATGTTTATTTGTACATAGGTTATATTTGACTCCTATGACTAATAATATTTTCCTTTACACAGGCTGAGTTAACTCGAGTTAGGCGTCTATTAGTAGCAGCAGCCGAGCGAGGTGAAGCGGGCTCCGCGCTTCTAGAACGTTCCAAAGCTGATGGAACACAGGAAGTACCGCAGCTCGATCCACAGCAATTAGAAAAGGAACTGCTGCTTGCTAGAGAAGCTGTTAACTGTAAGTATTTGTTAGTTCTATTCATTTTAGTATTCTAAACGCTGCACACGCTCTAGATTTTGTTTCTATAATAGAATATCATAAAGGACTTGGTATAGTTTTACCTACAACAGTTATTAGTAAATTCCTGGATTCGAATTTCCAGATGGGCAAATATTATGTAACTAGATGGATTTCTCTCTAAGCACCAGCCCGAAGTCACATTATAATTGGTGGTATTTCACACGTGCATTGCAATCATAACTAAGCATACGGCAAAGCGATCCCACCGATTTTTTTGAGAAAAGGAATAAATAGATGGTGATTGCACACACTGCGCAGTTTAATATGTCCAATGCATATGGCCAATCTCCGCTGTTTGACAGTAATGACCAAAAACGGCCTGGAGGTCTATATTAGACTATTATCTATTTACATAATAGTACCAACGTCTGTTATTAACTCCACAGCACGGAAGACCAATTTTTTACCGATCGATTATGAAAGCAACGGTTATTTATGTAATAAAGTCTATATCGCGATCGTAAATGTCGATTATTTAGAAAGGACTATAAAATAACAGCCGTTAGCCGTTTTATTTCTAGAAAAATATTCATGTAAATGCTGATTTTAATATTTAAATTGGCTACACAATAAATTATATATGTATCTATGATAACTAAACTTAACTGAAACTAATTACAATCAGGTGGTACTTTGCGGAAATCGGAATACTAATCTAAATTAAAAACACTATCAAAAGGTATCTACTTATATATGCAAGGATGCAAAAGTTCATCCCAGCATTTAGACACATTTTTGAGCGAGGTTAACATAAGATATGTTGTGTTTTTAATGAATATAACTAAAATATAACTTACTAGCTTCCCGCGTCAGGTTTCACCCGTGAAACTCTCGTTCCCGTAGGAACTCCATAATTTAAAAAGCATTTAGCCTTCTATCATAGGCTATCTAACGCTGAAAGATTTTTTAAACCGGACCAGTAGTAGTTCAAGCAATCAAACAAACTCTTCAGCTTTATATATGAGTTTATATTAATAAACTCATCAAAAATTAATTAGTTCCATTTAAAGTTACTGAATAGTAATTTAAGCTATAAATTTGGCTATATTAGTCGAAATTTAAATAATAGGTACTTACTTCTAAGTATTGAATCGCAAAAGTTATGAAAGGCAATTACATTAGAACCTAAACTTAGAATATTATTTGAAAGTTCTGAGTGTAACATTATCGAAAGATGTTACATTTATTATTGCAAATATTTTAAAGATATCGGAGACAATAGTAAAAACAAACTAAATAAAATCGTTTAAGTAAAATTTTAGAAAATCTTTTTTTAAACAAAGTGTAGTGACGTCTACGAAAGCCGCACAAAACAACTAGTAGACGAGCAGCGCCATCTACCAGCTAGCATCTCACCTAACCTGTATCGCACAGTACAAGTTTGCAAGCCAAATTGATCATATAACAAGTTTCGAACGGTAACAAATGGCCGTCGGACGCCGGGCACACCACCTCGCCCGGCAAAGAAGATCCTCCAACCGTTCCTCTACAAAAGTATTTAAAGAATCTTTACAGACATACATAAGCTCACGCCTGTTTCCCACCGGGGTAGGCAAAGACAATGGACCTCCACTTGCTACGATCCCAATTTTCTTTACAAATAAATAAAATTGAAGTATCTATTTCTAATGCAAGAATAACAGGTTTTACTAAATGTATTAGTATTATGTATAGAAAATACATCATATACAGGTAATCACTGCTGCCAGTACTACAACTAGGCCCGGAAAACAAATCTTTGATTTTATTAATTTAATTAAAATACCACGGGAATTGTCAGATCTCTGACGGTCGATTCGTTGTCTGCCAAAACGGCATTAAAATAAAGATCCTCTGCAACATATGCCTTCTAATTTATGGGGTGGATAATATGATCTACTTACTCCTATATACAACTTAAACAATAGTACAGTTAACTAAAACAAATATATATCGCGGTGGTACAACACTTATAAGCCGTGCAATAATCCTTTTCGATCCCACGAAAGTGGCCAATTTGTTGAGTGCCGACCCGATACCGCAGAGGTGTGTTGTTACCGTAGGAAGTCGACATTTTGATAAACTATACTCATAATACACAGACACTACCAACCCGAATCAACAAACGGGTCACGAGTCTCGGGGCGTGCTGTAACTTCGACTGACATTTTCACTAATATCGTTACGGTAGGTACGAAAATTGTCAGATATTATGTAACACTACGTTTTCACTGACTGTTGTTCACGGTTTGTTAAATCCGGCTAGGTACAATTGGTACTACAAATAAATAAAACAAATAAGTAAGCAGGTGTAATAATATATTCCAAAAGTAGCAAATTCAAACTAAAATTAACTTATAAAAACTATTCTAAATATAGGTACACTACTTGTAAAATTTCCCATAATGCTGATAGCATTGCCCCGTTGAATGGCAATGCTTGTCTGCTTTGCAAAGTAAATACCAGCTACTAATACTCGAGGAACGCGTTGTACATTGCTCATAACACAATTACTAGCTTCCTGCGACCACATAGGTCTTCTTCCAGTAAAAACTTGATAATTAAATATAGCCTATAGCGTTCCTTGATAAATGGGCTATCTTACACTGAAATAAGTTTTCAAATTGGGCCCGTCCGTTTCTAAGATAAGCGCGTTCAAGCAAACAAATAAACTTTTCAGTTTTATATATGAGTATAGAGTAAAGATTTACAAGGGAATACGGAAATCTTAATATAAGTCAAATATAGATTTTTTTTATCACAAAATAATTGACATTACTTTCAATTTAACTCACGAAAAGACACAGACTGTAAATTGTAAATGTCTGTAAATTGTACGTATAATGTACAATTTACAGATAAACAATAGCTATCAATAATTTTGGGGATCCCTTATCTTGCGTAACTTTCAATAACCAGTTTTGAAATTTATAATACTGGGAGTATTATAAATTTCAAAACTGGTTATTGATTAAATCTAAACCAAATAAGTTGTAATTGAATATTGATTTTGTTGGCCATAGATTAATATCTGAACTTTTTCGTTATACCAATCTACGTTAGTTGAACTTCCTGCTCTAAACGTTCAAATTTTTATTAGTTTCCTAAAGGCACGTAACTTGTAAACTGACATTCATTAACACAATAGCAAGCGTATTCAAGATACTACGAGCTTTTGTGCAAGCACCTGGAACGTGGATTTCCGCCCATTAAATTTTCCATTATGTCAGGTAATAACTTACTTTCGTAATTTCAACTGACACATTAAAATAAATATAATAAGCCTCCTGCCGATATCGTTTACGGTTTTTATAATGTCAATAGTAGTAATTGTAGGTACTTATAATTATAGGTCAGAACTGTGACGTAATGCGACTTAATTCTTGAGTTACTTTAATCGGAATATAATGAAATCTTAAAATCTTAAAAGTTCACCACCGATTGACCAGCAGCGAAGTCCAATCCCCACAGGGGGCACCTCTGTTGTTCAGTTTGTAGTTTTTAAACCGTTTTATAAGACTGGAACCCAGCTTAACTTTATACCCGGCTAAGTAGCAAAAGCCTTCTGGCGAACTACACATGTCCGACAGGTAGAAACGTAACTTATTGCATGTCTTATGTTTTAATTATAAACATAGTTAACTTACCTCCCGTTCCCGTAGGTACCTACGTCATAATTAAATATAGCTTATAGCCTTCCTCGGTATCCATGGACTATCTTACACTGTTTTTATTTTTTTAACGGACCGATTGATTTGCACTTTCAACCAAAGAAACAAACTGTTCAGCTTTACATACCTATTATTTAAGATGACCAAATTTTCATTACTTATAAAAAAAAATTAACGTGAATGTCGATGCTAGAACAAGCTAAATGGAATTGCTTTCATATTCACGATGGGTCGATAGCTGGCGAAGAATGGAAACCAAACTACAAAGTCATAACGGTAGTTGGTATCATAAAACAAGCAAAACTTCGTAATTATACCAGTGTAAAGCAGGGAGGGCTTGGCTCATGCATTTTTAAATTGTGCAATAAATGGCCTCCCGCACCAGCTTGTTGGCGGTTATATATTATATTATTGAAATTGTATTATAGGTCAATAAAAAAACGTATTGTTGTTAAATTAAGTTTTAGTAAAAAAATATAAAAAGGAAAGTGAAAACAACTTAATAAACAAAGTTTGATTAAGCGCGTCTCTTGAAATTATTAGATTTCGCTGGTATTGTGTATTTAAAGTAAATATATAAATATATATTTCCTCCGTAGAAGAAATTATAAAGAACTGATATAGATTATTTACTTCATTAGTAACATTTTGTTTATGAAAGGTTGATTAAGATATTTATATTCTTACTGACCTTTCAATAACTTATTTATCACGATACTGTTTGTACCTTAGAGTGTATATAAGCAAGCAATAGACCGCGCCATACAGAGTATGAACTGATGGCACCGGTATTAACTTCTTGTCAGGTCTTGACTTAAAATCTACTCGTTATAGTAAGTCGGTAACCTATATTTGAACTACGAATAATAAAAGGCAATAAATGCCACAAAGCTGAATAATTCTTATAAACCTTAAATGATTGGTTTAAAGTACATTTTATTTGTACGATTCGGTGGTTTTTATCTAATTTAAACAAATAGTTTTGGTACTTAACAGTTACAGTTACACTTTACATAATTGATTAAAAACCCAAAAATGTAAATGTTGTAACTTTTTTAAAACATTAATAAGTTATAAGAACTTGATACCGTTTCACATTTCCCTACTATAATAGTAGGTACTTGTCGTGCACCCTAATGATGGCTGGCAGAAAATATCATTCGCATTAAGTCTTCCTTTGTACAATTTGAATGCACATTCAATTTGAAAGAAGGGAAAATATGGAAGAAGAAGCTACGCAGCTCAGACAAGCTTATGTCGTAATGGTAAAACCTACCAACTACTTGAGATAGTAAGTAATTAGCTAATAGAAACTGACTGTAAGTAGTTAGTTAATATAAACTGAATTGAACTAAAATAGTTTATTAGTACGTAGATGAATAATTCGCAAATGTTTTACGTCATTTACAATGCATTTACTGATTTACATACTAAGAATATTATTTATGTCATTATATACAGAATGTCTACAGTAAATAGTATGCGTTAATTGTATGTGTATTAATTCATACAAATCTGTCCTATTTTTATAATCTTTTTATAAACTTATCGAACTCGCCTCGTGAAAACCACCAACCCTCTTCTAGTTTCCTACGAGTTAATTAATTATAAATATGAAAAGTCAATATTAACCTATATCCTATATAAACTGTTCCTCTGTGGTTAGAGTATACAAACGCGTATACTTTGTGTAACAGCAGTATCTGACCAATAAAACCACAATACTAAGTCGCCAATTTACGTACGTACAAACCGCATACACACTGATTGGTCTGATTACACAAGTTTAATGACATATTAAGCTACTGTTACATAATTATTTATTCCTCCCGACCGATTTCGGCCTACGTGACATAACTCTAATGAGATTGTTCTACTGCCCAGCACATGTTCAGTATCATCATCAGCCTGTATGTCCTCCCCCCCTAGGCAAGCTGGTATTATGTTGTAACACACAAGGAACGCTGCTGTCCATTTCCTGGTATACGCTAAAATACGCTTATTATAGATAATATTATAAGAACCGGGACCAATGGATTGTTGTGCTTTTCGAGGCACAGAGCGTAGTACCTCAACCAACGAGTCCCTGAGCAAATCTTAGAATTTACACATAGATATCTTGTTTGCCGTGGAGCACGAACCCACGATCGTTACTACATATATACTACTACTATAAATACTTAATAAACGTTACGTTACGACCTATATATACGTGACGTTAACGTTACGTTGTCATGCCAGCAAATTTCATGGTGCTCTAATACATCTGAATATGTTCTCAAAATCTGGTCCTCATTTTACCGATACATATACAGAGATCAGGCGCAGGATTGATAGCTAAACACTCTCCGTGGCACGAAATACCATTCAATTCTTGATTACGAGCTGGTACATCGATCTATCTCTAGACAAAATGTCTAGTACCTAATTCAGTTTTAGCACGACATAGAAATTTTATAGTTATACAATTTTTAGCAACCAGACAGTAAAATAGTTCTAATACTCATACCGACCAAGTAAACGAATCCTGAAATTCATCTCCACTAAAGTGGGAAGCCGAAGCTCCTAAAAATTTCGCCCACCAAATTGATGAACTTTATGATTGCCAATAAAATCCTAGCCCGTAACAGAAATCCAATTTCCAAAATTTCAAAGTGTTGGCGAAACGTTCATAGATTTAAGAAAGACCAAAAAAAATTTAGATGGAACGTGGAATCTGTTTTATTTTGGTATCAATCGTTTGAAACGTGGGTACACATATCTGAGTTGAGGAAATATTCACACAAAGAAGAGCGACAAAGGACGTAAGCCGCCAAGCGTCTGGGCTACATTCAAAGGCTTGTGACACCTAGGACTGAAGTGTTGTTCGCTTAGTGATTGATTTAGATGTGTTTTAATAATCCCTACATACCTAAACACATTGCACATACATAGGTATCTACCTACGTTTAAAGTATGTTTAGTAGGTACTCAATAAATATACCTGTAAGTTGGGAACATTAAGCCCTTAATTTCATTTATTTTATTATTTTTTATTGATTTAACTTAAAATACTTTTATTTAAAATAATCATTATAATGTCCGTTATGTTTCTAATTCTGACTGTGATTGTATGTCGAAAATGATAATTCATTATTTTAAATATCATTAGCACACATTTTCAAATGCATTCTATACATGTAACTTAGTTTTCTTTTAAGAGTTAATAAACACAAAGCAGTGAAATATACGGATAATTTAAAAGTGTACAAACAATTTTATATGAGCTTCATATTCTGATTGTACATTACAATTGTGATGTCCATATAAACCCAAATCATCATCATCATCATCAACAGCCCGTCCACTTCGACTACTGAACGTGGGCCTACTCTTAGCAAGCCAGGATCCTAGAGGGATATTGCCATAATCACCACGCCTGGCAGATGGATTAGTGATCGCAGTAAGATTGAACCTTGAGCTAATATATGCTGCTGCGCATCCATCAGCCATATGTGCCTTAGTCGCCTTTTATGACACCCATGGGAAGAATGGGGTGGTCTACTCTAATACGGAAACCACACGGCAGACAAAACACAAATAAAAAATGTATTTTTTTATAAACTTACTGAGATGTAGCATAAATATTATATTCAGTTGTACATTTTTACTAATAACTTAATTTGTTTTAGCTTTGAAGGCGGACAAGAAGAGATTGAAAGCGGAAAAATTTGATTTACTAAACCAAATGAAACAACTGTACGCTACTCTCGAGGATAAAGAAAAAGAACTTCGAGACTTCATAAGGAATTATGAACAAGTAAGTGTTTTATACTTTATTTCAATTTAAGAAAAAGAATAATTTATTGTTTAAGAAAATTACAATCGAATGCGTTAATTCCTGGAACTCACACTAGGTTTCCCTGTGTCGAGAGATCCAGGCTTACTCGTTCCGTATACATTAATTGCTATAGGTACATGTAGAAGGAATTTATACGTTACAATAAATTTCTTTATTAATATATCTACTACTAGAAAAGTAATACCAATACTAATACTAATACACAAAGAAAACAATATGAATTTGATAAAAATATTTTAGGACGGACATATTTTATGTATTAAGGTGGCTTTTAATACTTCGCCGGGCAAAGAGCTGCTAACCTCTCTGCTCCAGTTTTAGTTAAGTTATTCAGAGATTTTTGTGCCATAAATTCGCTATCCTTACTAATATGTATTTTAAATGCAAAAGTAACTCAGACAGAGTTAGTTTCTGTCGGCCTTTCACGCAAAAACTACTGAACGCATTTAAATGAAATTTGGTACGCAGATAGTTTAGAACTTGAAAAATAACACACACAACCAATACATTTAATAGCGAAAAAGGGTTTTAGGGGGTTGAAAGGGGGGAATGAAGATTGTATGGAAGTTGCATCATTTTTTAAGCCTAAATTATATAAAACTGTTACTCAAAGACACTGTTCCACGCGGACGAAGTTGCGGGCAAAGCTAGTATTAAATAAAACCGTCCTGTTCTGCAACAACAATATTAGGTCGTTACAAAGGAAAACGGCATTTTATATAAATTAATGTAGGTACTAATGAATCCAAACTATAACTAGAATTAACTTACAAAGATACTTACTATTTAATGTTAATATTAAATTCCTGACATTCACCGTTTCAACGAATAGTTCACTTAGTTAGTTCGAATGTATTATTTAATAAAACACTTTTTCATTTACTTTCTTCTTTTTTCATCGCTTCTTTCTTTTTGAGTATTGCCAGCTTTTGTCCTTTTTTTTAGGGTTCCGAACCCAGGGTAAAAACGGGACCCTTTAACTTCGCTGTCTGTCTGTCTGTCTGTCATCAGGCTGTATCTCAAGAACCGTGATAGCTAGACAGTTGAAATTTTCACAGATGATGTATTTCTGTTACAGCTATAACAACAAATAAAATTAAATATTTTTTTTAGGGGGACTCCCATACAACAAACTTTTTTTTTGGCCTTTTTAAGGTAGGCAAGCGAGTCCGACTCGCACTTGGCCGGTTTTTTGTAATACATAATGTGTTTCCAAAATATATGCAGCTCATTTAACAGAAATATTTCATCTAACAATACAGACATATTTTCAACATTTTCAAAATGGTGAGATGTTATCGTTGCTCTTAATGTTTATAGCTTTCACTGCTACAAATGGCGTTAAGACTTCGCTCTTCGATGTGCAACTTTCTATAAACGTAATTACAAAGGTTAAGAAATTAATTAAAAGGGCATCGTTCTTAGCTCTACCATTCTGTAATGGAGTTGGAAACTGAATAAAGATTGGAAATTGTGCTACTACAATTAGTTGAAATCCTTTTAATAATATTTTCAACTTAGTTATTTAGTAGCATTCACTGTTTTAGAGATTGCAGTAATATCTAATTAAAGGAATGACGACAAAAAATAAATCTATTAGGTTCGTCACTTCCGTCAGTTAAAGAACAAAAAATATTGTACATGTTTTTTTCGTACCTACTGTACCAGTAATGTAACAGTTAAGAAGAATAGTTTTTAAGTTTGATTGTACCTTCCAAATTGAATAATAGTAACGCCTTTATTAAATTTAACCTAAAATATTATGTTTTAATCTGCCCCAGTGTTCGGAGCGTGATGTTTCGTAGCCTATATGTTCCCATCCAGCGTATAACCAATCCCGGTGCAAAATTTCAGCCAATGCCGTTCAGTAGTTTTGGCGTGAAAGAGTAACAAACATCTATACTTACAAACTGTCGCGTTTATTATATAAGTAGGATTTCGTCATACGAACAAAATCAGTTCAACTAAAAAAGTATTTCTTTTTAGACCTAAGACGTGGGAATTGAGATATATGTATTTTCGTTTACCCAGATGCGATCGCGAGGAGGTGCGTCCTCTGCTCTCGGAGCGGAAAGAGCAGAGAGGGAACGCGAGCGTGCTGCTTTGCTCCGTCATGCTCGGGACGAAGCAGAAAGATCTCTTCAACTGGCGGCTGCGTTGAGTGCAAGAGATACTCAACTCAGACACGCTAGAGAACAACTCTTTGAGGTAAGTTATTTGTCTATGGAGAAGATAGTGCAAGGCCAAGGCAACTAAACGCCTTGTATATAATTGTTTAAAAAGTTATTTAAAACGTTTTTATTCGTATTTAATTATTATTTAAACATTCCATGCAATTGATTTTAAAATATAAAATAAAACCTAGTACTTTAGTTGAAACTATGGTAAACCATTTTAAACTGTTGTTAAGGCTACTATATTTTATGTATAAAGTAACAAACTAGAGGTCGTTCAATTTATTTGCTTGCTGCTTTGACTCAGCGGCTTCACAGGATATAAAACAAGTGGAGACATTGTTGTTAAAATTGGAAAAGAAAATACCTTAACAAAGTATTGCAGATTTCTTTACAAGAATTTTTCAACAACATGCAACATGTCTGATGCAATGAGTATATTAAAGTGTGAAATCTTCTCAATCTACTCGTACAAATTAACTTTTTATAAATGAAATTCAAATTTATGAGTCCAAATGAATTCATCTATCTTATCATTATAAAAATAAACTGTACATCGAAAATATTTTTAGTATTAAGACACACTCCATGTTTACGATCAGATAATTATCTAATTAACAAGTACCTACATAAGTAATTGAAAAGATTTATTCGTAAAAGCCAATAATTTTACAAATAATACCAATAATCGACAATTTCTTTTTTGAACATTACCTAAGTATTTGAAATTCCACAATTATTATTCATATATATATTAAAAATCTAGTATGCAATCCTAATCCCTATAAACGTTACTATGTACAAATAAATTGGTTTTGTTTAATCGCTATTAACATTTATCGACAGCTCTCTGCTATGATGAATAGTACCCATGATATGCACCGATCATCCATCACTCAAGTTAATTAACATTTCAAATGGCTCCTCATCTAAATTGCAAGGAAAATTGAACTGTTCACAAAGCTTATGTACTTTTGGTTGAATTACGGCTACTCTTGTGTGTACTAGTTCTAAGCTATTTGATATTCAAATGAGATTATAGATTAAGACTTTGATGTATTCTATTAAGCTTCTAATTAACCAGTAATTTCAATACATTTTCCCACAATAAAGCAAGAACATGTAGGAGGGTAGTCGATCAAAAGTTTGTCTTAAATAATATAGGTATATAAGAAGAGAGTATTAGTAGAATATTTGACCTTAGATTAGAACGCTATTTGAGCATATACTGCAATAAAGCGATATACTTATAACACTAATAGCATTACTCATATCTAGCTAAAAATATACCAAATTGAACATACCAAAAGCAAAATACATTATTACTTCTTCATTGCTACATAAATTTGAGTGCAAAATTATACTGCTATATGTAATTATGTCATAATTTTCCGTTTTAAACGATACGGATATTAGCATTATTAACCTGCGACCGAGCGATTGCCATTACGATGATTTGGGCTCAAATAGGGTTGGGACGTCGCCTAATCCTGTTCAAATTAAAGCCCAATCGACATTAATTGAAGCATTAACCGGATTGTATTATAAGATATCGATTATAATCTATGTTCCCTTGTTCGACATGAATAATCATGATATTACTTATTACAAATGGAAATAATATTTCCAACTACGATTAACTTAAAGACAGAGTAAGGTATTCAGGTACCTACAGTCCCACGTTGGGCGCCAAAAATTTCTTTATAAATCCAATCTTTGTATAGGTTTCAGGACCTATTACTAAAATAGAGCCCAGTTTTTACCCTTTGGGTACGGAATCCTAAAAAGGGCTAAGACTTATATTGTATCATTCTATTTTTAACAAAGTTGTATTCTCTTTTGAAAAGGCTCGAAGACAATTACAAGCAGCAGGATGCCTGTCTGAAGGAGAAAGCGTTGCATCCCTGGGCATTGGACCACCAATGATGCTGCCGTCGGGACTTATCGGTGACAGGGGAAGCTGCAGTGCTGATTCAGGTGTTAGAGGTAATTATGAGATAGTTTTCGCAAACGATACGGATAGCAAAACATTGAAATGAGAAAAACGTACAACATTTTATTAAAAGTTTATAACGAACTTATAAAAAATTGAGAACATGGCTAACAACATCTAGTTGTTGATTTGGTACATTTGTTTAAGGTGAAGCGTCCGCACTTTCGCTATTTAACCGACAATTTTACCGAATATGGCTTTTTCATGTCTTAAATTTGTACATTACTTATACAAATGAAATTCTACAAAAGTAAAAGGCAATAATACACAGATGATATCAGGTCAAAAATATGGAAAAGGCCTTGTGAATACCTCCCGTCAAAATTGCTTGGTCCGGTTCGAACAATTATTTAAGTGTCAGATGGCCCATTTATCGAGGAAGGCTATAGGTTCTATGTAAATATGAAGTATAATAACGGGAACGGGAGTTACACGGATAAACCGTGCGTGGGAAGCTATAAATAAAATAATTATATCACAAATAAAAAAATGGCATTAACCTTAAAATTTTCCGTTAAACACATAAAGTGCGGACGTTGCACCTTAAGACGTTCGCGTTGGTTCGAACGATGCTTGCAAAGCTATTTTCAAATTATGAATCATGAAATCAGTTTGATAGTTAAATTTAGAAAAAAACTTACTGAGAGCTTTGTCACATTATTTTCTTCGTACAATTCTAGTTAAGTACATACTAATTTTATAATAATTTATCTATATAGGCAGTAGTGATGGCGGTGCCACGTCTGTTTGCGGTGGCAACTTATCAGATTCGACAGCTGAAGGAATACCTCCAACCCTGGACCCTTATGATACTGATGCTGCTTCTCTGGTCTCTTCAGCTCATCATATTTATCAATGTAAGTTTATTATGATTTTAATCGTAGTATTTAAAGATTTTTCTTGAACTTTTATTAAGATTGTAAATAATAACTTTTGCGTGACGCAAATCTTAAAAATTACTTTTCGTTACATTTAGTTTGCTCAAAATCGAGTTGAATTGTAGTTTGGTAAAATAGTATTATCATTATTACTTAAAATTAAGTTACTTTGCATGAGTTTTAATTTGTACAGTCTAATAACCTCACGTAATTCATCGAACATAATAACATGATTCTCGTCTCTAGATTTGTCCGTTAACATATAACTATTTAAAATATTTATAATGTTGGACAAGCAACATAAAACTGTATTTGTTGTATGAACTGATGATAAATAACTGCTATTTCTAAATAAAAACGCATCTGTGAAGACTGTTGACCTAACGGACGTCAGAAGGAACCAGTGGATGAATGACAATGAATGATGACTGCTAGCAATCGTTCCCGCTGGAAATCGATGAGAAAGGCGTATGGCCAGCAGCGAATGCCTATAGGCTGTTATATTGTCTAACTGTCTACTTGCAGCATTTGACGCTGATGATAACACTGTATGTGCTAGTGGATCTATTGAAACATTAAAATCTATTTTAGAGTTTAAGCATACTAACAGCAACTTTTAGATTTTCACGATTAAACTGGGGACTAACTATAGTAGCAGGTGTAAGTAGTTAAATCGCTTCCGCTGCTCACGGCGGTTACGAGAGCTTAAAAGTTTTAAAACTGATGTATAATATTTTATTATTAGTCTACTAGCGCTTGATATAAAAGCCTCGAGAAAGTATATTTTTGGAAAATTTCTGATTTTAAATCGAATAATTTTATAATAATTTGCCATTATAACCCAAATAGTGCTCTATGATTGTATTTTTATTAATATTTGAACGTAACTTTCAAAAAATAAAAAATATTGCTTAATATTGTTTGTCGTTTGCACTTAAAATAAGTGCAAAGAAAATATGACATTAAAATTAAATGCTGGTACTGTTAATTTTATTTTTACGTGTATTCTTAGTATTTAACACGTTTGAGTGATATTTTTGTTAAATACAATATGACAAACAGACAATTAGGCGCGAAAAACCAGCCGGACACCCTATTCATAGTTAATGCAAATACAAAATTGTGTGAAGAAATAGTAATTATTTTTGGTTCACAAGACAAGTTGTCCTGCGTCTAGCAACAACTACCGATTAACCGATAACATTTACTAACAAGTGGACGTGTACCTATATGTCAATCAATATACGAGTACACATAGCCTCAGCATATAGCCTATATTACTCCCGGACAACGGTAGCTTTTAAATGGCGACAGACTTTTTAAAATCTCTGCAGTAGTTTTTTATTCATTTATGTATATATATAACTATACCTGCTTATATTCAAGTTTGTGAGTTTCAGAATTTCTAGCGCTTTCATGCAAACAAAAAGCAAACTCTTCAGCTTTATATATTATTACAGTTTACAGATATAAATATTTTAATACGAGGTTCCCATGGTAACGAGATCTACGCGGTAGAACCGCACGTAACAAACAGTTACAAATAAAGCATACCTCTTTGTTATTTTAACAATATGTCATAGTGTAGATTTATCCTACGTATGATAGTTAGTAACTGAGTACGTACGTAAGGTAAACAAATAAAATGCAGCTTCATTATCATCAATTTTCCCGCTGGCTTTACCCCTTGTGTTGTAACCGGCATTATTATATAAAGTGAAATATGATTTTCATGATTCAGTTGGAATATAAAGCGGATTGCAACTCGCTCATGTTGAAAACAAGCATAATGATATCTGTGGAAACAAAGCGTTAACCTTTCAGCACGTTATATTTTAAATTATTCTTTAACTGAAGTGAAAATAAACCTGGGAGAGAAAAATGCAAAATCTCTTCTTTGCTCTTCAATATTTTAAAAGAAAATTATAATAAGTTTTTAAGTCTGTGTTGATGATATTATAGGATTAATGTGAAGGGTTGGTTTGCTTACAATTTTATTTAGAGAATAAATCTTTGTTCATTGTTTATAGCAAAGTTAGGTTCTACTAAAATGGTTTTGTGTATCTGGGTATTAAATAATTTGTATGATCATTTAGACAGTTTAAAGCGCGTCAAAGAATTACATGTAAATGGAAAAATTTATTATAATATTTATGTAATTTTAAAACTGTAGTATTATTTTTTTATTTTATATATTTTTTAAAAGACAACTCCCGCACTCCGAAATTTTTTCCCTGTGTCGCGGGGAGCTTTACAAACACTCAATTCATGGATACGCCCAGACTCAGAACCACTAACTGTGGTTGACACAAATAATTGTCCCAGGTTGAAATCGAACCCAAAACATCAGGTCTCGGAAGTAACTATTGTAACTTCAAGTACCTACAATTGCGTGGATGTTGACAGAAATAGCCATATATACTACATATCTTTAAAACTCTTAATTCTCTTTGAATCGCAATGTTATTTTTACAGAATTTACTTAGTAAAAGCACAATTTATTTACAAAAAAGATTACACTCACATCCAAATTTACTTTTTACTTACTTATTATCATCGAAAGAGACGAATCAAAGAAAAAGTTGTCGGAAAGGAAACATTGTAATTACTTCCATTGCATTATTTTAACTCGCTTCATTCATTATAACAAAGTTTTAGCTCGTTAACGGAATCAAATAACATTTTGTGTGAAAAATTGAAACAGAAGCAATTTCCTTTGGAGAAATGAGCTTTTATTATAGCAAAAAGTTTCTTAATGATCAAATCAAATGGCTTGCAACAGCTGCCTGATATATACTCTTAATCTTTGATATTTATGAATACTTATTAAACTTTAATGCATAAACTTAGTTGTTCTTGTAAGATATTTTGTCACGTGCAAAAGTTTAGACAGATTTTGTTCTTTCTCAGGTGTAAAATTAATATCAGTGCACGCTGAAATTGAATGGATATTCTCCTGCGGTGAAACAATTTTATGATAGTGATTCGTCTTTATTTATTAGAATCAATAAATGGTAAACTTACATAAGTGAAAATACTCTTTTATACTACACGCGACACCTTTGTAGAAACATTTGCTCTGCAGTAGATCATGAATCGTCTTCATGTGTGCAACGTTGGCTACAAATTAATGTAATAGGTACACACAATTCCAGCGCATAAAAAAAATTAATTAAAATTATTTTTGTAATTTTTATCGGGTATAAACATAACTGACAGTGGTCGTTATACGGGCTGATGATGATGATTCAACCTTTTTTTGGATATTTTAGCTTGTACAAACGGTTCTATCATAATTTTCATTACCTTGAAGTTATAAACCGACACGTTCTACTTACCTACCTCCATACTTTTACACAATTTATTGCCAATAACATAAATGGTTCTACACTTGAGTGCCGTGAGCCAGCCAATTTATCTTGTAGTTGGCTTCAATAGATGCGTTATTGAGACAATCTCATCCCGCCGCGGATAAAAGCTTGGTTATATAAATTACCAATAAGACTTGCGCTTACGTACTTGTTGTAAGCGCGAGTCTTATGAGACTACTAACTAATGGGGTGGGATATATTTTCAAAGTTACATTATTACACATTTTGCATGCGTAAATGTTTCTATTAAAAAATAAAGTAAGAATACATTTCTCTGAATACATCTATGATGAGGGAGGCCTATGTCCAACAGTGGATGTCCTACGGCTGCAATGATGATGATGATGACATTTGTTTCCATAGTGAGCACACCCAGAGACTGCAGTCCGACATTGTCACCACACAACAGCGCGTCGCCTTTCACCCGGTCCATCGATGCGGGTTCCCTGTCCAGGTATGATTTTATACATTTTAAAATACATTGTACTAGCAGCAGTTATGATATTTAGTTAGAACATTTGGCAAATCCATAAACGATAAAATTTAATTGGTTGTCAAGACCTTATAGTGTTCTAAGTACCATCTTTGCTAATTAAAAAAAAAAAAAAACCACTGCTGAATATAGACGTTCTTACTTATTTACATTACTATATGAAACTAGCTTCCCGCAAGCGATTTCTCCCGAGTAACTTCCGTTCCCGTAACACTTTATCATTAAATATAGCTTATCTTACTCCTGAATAACGTAGCTTTCTAATAGTTATGGATTTTTCAAATCGGTTCAGTAGTCCAGTAGTTCCTGAGATTAAAGTTCAAGTAAACAAACTAAAATATAAATATAGATAAAATTCTAACTAAATCAGCAGACCACTTTTGCTTGTGAAAAAAAATTGTGAACCATTGTTTCATGTTTTGAATGTACATCACATTTTTATGCTTCCCTTATAAGGTCCTAATTTTGTAATGGTCATAAAAACGTTTTTAATTAAAGGCCTCCTGTCTGCCATTTTAGAATAAGCTGATAATGTTTTTTATCTCTTTCTGTTATAAAATTTGAATTGCCAGTTATTTTGATTGAAAATTTTGTCTTAAACTCTGAATAATCACATTAGCAGATATTACCACGAACTATAACATGAGCCAACCATCATTACATCAATGCCGATAGGCATTACTTTTATTATTAAATTAATTTTACGCAGCTATTTTATGGCTAAAAGCGATGATATCAAATTTTGACATTAAAATTTATCGCGTATAAATGAGATCTTGTTCGCTATTCAGCAGTAGATGGACTCTAAATTACATTTAACTGGATTTTATTTCTGGTTTGCCATTAGCGTTGAACTAGATTTGCTTTAATAGGATATGTTAACTAGCAATGGTTTTAAATAATGTTATATGTTCGTATGAAGCAACTAGCAATTATTTTAAATTATGTGACGCAAGCTTCATGTTATTTCCATCCAGCTGGTTAATGATCTATGCTAATATTCTGAAGATACCGCGTCGTTTTTGGCTTAGAAAAGATCACCCCATATCTTTCCATGGATATCGTTAAGGCAACTAAGGCACTAACAGCTAATGGATAGGCTGCAGCATCTATCAGGTCAAGGATTCTCACCATCTTTCTGCAATCGCGAATCCACCTGTTAAGCGTGGTGATTAAAATAATATCCTTTATTTACCCTAGCCCATGATTAAAATGTGGGTAAAGTAATATTTTATTAATCCACACTCATAGTTCTCACACACGACCGGCTTTTGCTAACACTGGCCATAGACGTGCTATGCGCAGGTGTATGGCCAGAATTCTGTAAGAACACTTTCTTTCTATCTATATTTGATGTACACTATTAGATCAGTGGAACAACTTTCAAGTCCTGGGGAGTGCGAAGCCGCGTTGCTGGGAGGTATTAGAGGTCGTTCAGGAGGCGCTGGTAAAGGCGCCCGGGGCCGCGGCTCAGCTTGGGGATCTATATCGCGAGTGTTTGCGAGGTCTCGAAATCGTACCAAGTCAGGTAGCGCTGCCAACAGTGGACATGAGAGTGGTAAGTACTGAGAAATAATATAAGAAAATGTCACGATTTCAATTTTAAATAATAATTATTTATATTGATTTTATTGTTTCGGAACGAGGAGTTCATGAAAAATCTGAGACTTAACGCAATTATACATCGGTTGTATAATCAATAAAAATATTATAATTTCATTTTCGGTTACGATTTACTCCCAAGATTCCAGTAGAAATTCGATATTACAGTTTTGTTCACAAAAAATCAATTAATACCAAACAAGTATTCACAAACTTAAAATCCAATTTAAAATTTTAATAAAACTTTATAAGTATTCTTGGGCATTTTTTAATAAAATGTTAACAAATATCTGCGTGATAAACGAGTAAAGTTCAGGTCCAAATTCTTGTGGAAGGACTTTTTAATCCTTCAAGCTTTCATAATAAATCAATTTTGTATTTCAAAAGATTTGCTCTTAATACTACTGTATTTTTTTTTGGAAACCAAAACTTTTTCCTCCAATAACACACGATCAATATATTAAATTTACTAAGGCTTTCCTCCGTTCCAATAACATTCAGTACAGATTACTTATGTGCAGAGCCTATCTACTCTGGTACGGGTAGCACTCGTGCCTGGTCACCTCTGGGTAGCGAGGCAGCACTTCGGGAGGCTGCCTCCTTGCCTCTAGCTAGATGGCGCGCACCAGCTATCATCGCCTGGCTGGAACTTGCTTTGGGCATGCCACAGTACGCTGCAGCCGTAGCTGATAACGTCAAGAGTGGAAAGGTAAATTTAAACGCTTTATTTGTAAGTAGGCTGACACTAAAACATTTAGCGTAGAATACTCTTGCACGTGTTTGATTTTAGAAGGATCTTTCAAAAGTAGGCACTTAGCTAATGTAACAAGGAATGTTATAGGTGATGCACCGCCACTGTATGAGGCTACAAGCTTTAACACAAATCGTATTAACCACTTAGCGCTCTATTTATTAAAGAAGTTTAGAGGCACGCTTCCTCGTATTCAAAAGTGACTTATCCAAGAACGGTCCACATTTGAAATCGAATAATGGAAATGTTATTTTCACGTGAATTTCAACGAACGCAAAGTCAATGTTTGCTTTTCAACCAGCTATTACTCTCTATGAAAAATGTGGCTTACAATTTCGTATGTAGGGAATGGAATAAAAAATCCATTTTCATTACCCAAAAATCCATTCGTTATTCGAAATACGCTCATTTTATTACATTTGTATGGTAATCAAACTCCGATCCAAACCTCCGAGATAAGTTAATCGTTAAATTGTGGATTTGATTCTGATGTCATAATGGAATTTAAAAAACGCAAAATAGCATTAAAAAATAATGAATTGTTCATTCGAGTCACATATTTTGTGTTGGTATGGAAAATTCGGGACATTTAATGATTAATGTATTTTTCACAAAAAAAGAACGCGCACTGACCACACTGCAACAATGCATGTTCAAAAACATTTTATTTACGAAAACAATTTTTTTTTTTTAAATTATGTAATCTATACAAGCTAATTAATTGCCACACAAATTAACATTGGACATAGTAACCAAAATAAATCCAGCACTTAGGAAAATTTAGATAGGCTTGCTTGTAGTAGAGCAAAAGACGCGCATTAAGCGTCAAATATTGTGTTATGGTTGGTTCTAGATCCGTGCTTTGAATGGGCAGGTTCTGCTCGAGTTGTCCGACGCTGATCTGGAGGTGGGCCTCGGGATATCGCAGCCGATGCACAGGAAGAAACTACGGCTGGCAATCGAGGAGCGGAGGAGACCAGACCTAGTGAGGAATCCGACCATAGGCCAGCTGACACATGCCTGGGTCGCTGCTGAATGGCTGCCGGACTTGGGATTGTCACAGGTATGAAGACTTTGCTTCTGAAATCTTGAATCTTGCAATCTATTTGACTAATATATCTTTCCGAATATCGATTCCGTTTAACACCCTCATTATAATAATATAGAGAGACGCAATAAAACAAAAAAATGGGAAATTACTTTTTTATTCATAGTATTTGCGCTCATCCTCAGCAATAATATGAACTGTCTAATTGAAAAGAATATAAACAACTTTATTAAAAATAAATTATGTATAAGTAAAGGTATAGGTATGCAATTAACTGTTTGATCGTGATTCTTTATCGTGGAATATGCAAAACAATATTCTTTTACAACAGTATGCTGAATCTTTCCTCGCCAACTTGGTCGATGCTCGGATGCTGGACACCATCAGCAAGAAGGAACTGGAAAAATATCTAGGTGTCACCAGAAAGTTCCACCAAGCTTCCATTGTGCACGGAATACATTTGCTCAGGATCATGAAGTATGACCGACAGGTTAGTATCCATTGTGGAATTTAGCACGAGCAAGCAGCTCTGTACCAACGTGCTGTAATGTTTTTAATATGAAAGTTTAGTCATAGTTAGAAGTACCTAGAGATATCTAATATTCTAATATTTACTGGCCCTTAAATACCCGTATATACGTATAACCTATGACCAAAGTACCATCTCACCTATAGAACTTCCTATTAATGTACATCCATTAATCATTGAGTATCCGCTTTTTCTCTCGACAGTTAGCTAAAAACCTGTTACATCGAATTTGTTATTTCTTTTCTTATTTTCATCGCTACGGGTATAATAAATTACCTTGCATATCAATCATCGTTAAGTTTTTAAAGCAGCTTTGTTCGTTATAGGCACTCGCGGTTCGCCGACACCAATGCGAAAACGTCGACGCTGATCCCCTGGTGTGGACCAATCAGCGGTTTATGCGGTGGGCTCATAATATTGATTTAGGTGAATTTGCTGAGAATCTTAAAGGTACGTTGCTTTACTACGATATTTTGACATTTTCATTTTTATCACAATTGATAGTAGATCGGATAGTCAAGTTCAAATTTACTTAAACTTCAAGGAAGCATGTAACATTATAGTGGTTAATACTCCTCTAAAATGCCGGTATACTGACTTAAGCACCTTGGGTATATATTAAGATATTAAGGTAAATACATATTATTTACTCAACTATTCGATCTCTAGGCAAACTAAAAATATTACTTATCACATACATTGACTTTAATAGATAGTGGAGTGCATGGTGGTCTTGTGGTATTGGAACCATCGTTTACCGGCGAGACAATGGCAACAGCTTTGGGCATACCACCCTCCAAGAGCATTATCAGAAGGCATTTGGTGGCCGAGTTTGACGCACTCGTCATACCCGCAAGGTAAGCAAATACGACACTCATTTATATACCAATCATGGAAAATATAATATTTGCCTCGAACATCAATACTCCATAAATATTTATGTCAAATTTCACAGTATTCAACATGGGAGTCTATTCGCTTCACTTCAATGGCATAATAATAAATTTGTATATGTAAATATTATATTTTCTTAATGTATGCTATTATTAACTATGTATTTATACAATTTATACCCTGACATATATTTAGCAGTACATTGGTGACAAGCACAGTTATTTTGACAAAGTTGCTAGTGTGTACGTCCCACAATTGTATGGTAACAAATTAAAAAGCAAAGTATGAGAGTGGTGCGGACGATGTGTGATGCACAGTGCATGTCCCCGAGTGACTGAGTATTGAGCCCCTACCGTAGTTGCCACCAGGCATCACGACCCCATAGGTGAGCAAGCTGTAGTTGATTATAATGTGAGGTGCAATCCTGCAGGTATACGATATTTTGCCAGGTGGAAGAACTGCAAGTGGAGGCTGCCCGAGCATCCATGTTGTCCACAAAACAAAGATAAACCCATGAAAATCAAAAAACTGTCGTTTAAAAAGTAAATTATCGCTTCGGTGCCCGAACCTGTATCTATGTAAAATTTCCTGTATCAAATGTTTGTAAATTCGCTATTTTTACACAGAATATTTTCTTTGCAAAAGAAAATTTTTGTAACTATCGACCGTCAAAACTCGCTCGTTTGTACAACTTTTTGATGGAAAACTTTACGAGCGATGAAGACTGATAAGTTATGGTAGGGATCGTGATTTGTAAGTAACGGAATATCGTCGAGATGGAACGATCGGAAAATTAACAATAATTTATTTTTACCTTCGCCTTCGTCAGTGTTAGATTCAATGTTGGACATTGTGACCCCCTAGATTCCCGATCTTGCTGTAGATTAGATTCGTCACGTTAATGTTTATTCGAGATTGATCCATTTGGTAAAATTAGTAAATGTATACAACTTAGTTGATATTAATAATGATAGAAGCATGAAATGCTTCGTATTATCCATAGGGGGTAACTAATATCCCATTACCTGCATTCACTAAAATAATTCAACAAGATTCGTTTCTAATTAATGACAATTATTAAATACCTAAATGTAATAATCGAAGATTTTGAAGTCTTAACATTGAATATTCATAGGTTTAATGACGGAACCATTCACAATAGCTTTAGGATTATAACAATAATAGCGTTATTGATACTGTAAGATAAATATGTTTTTGACTTGTATACATTCGTACCATAATATTGTATATTAGGTTCACCTGTAACGATATCGATTAAAATATAAATGTGAATAAATCCTGATGAAAAAGATAAACCTAAGGGACATCGAGTCAGTTTCTTTTATTATCCATCCACCCTTAACTTGGCGATCCTTGCATCGAGACAGAACGGTAACGACCATTTTATCGATACATCATGAATGCCTCTTTGTCATCATCATTAGAGCGCACTACATTATCAAAATCTGTCCACTTTCTCCTTCCACATACGTTTTATTTTATAAATATAATTTTCTACACGTTAATATCTCGTGCTTTTTGGGTATAATTTCCTGGTTTTGATTATATTACTGTTGTTATTTTTATTGGTGCTAGCAGAGAACAGTACTGACTATATTATTATCAATCGTATAAATTAACAATAATTGTTGGCATTTAATCAACCATTGGTTACAGTACTTTTCTATGCATCCCGACCCATTAATGTTTAATCCTGTAATTTCATTTATTCATATTCGTACACAATCAGCATGATTCGTATCATTTTCAGCAATGTGCATCATGCTTTTGATGTCTATGCAAAATATTATTCAAATAACATTCACTTTACTGTCTCTGTAGCTTCCAGTGAATATAATTAATGAGAATATTAAATAACTATTCTTTGTGTTTGTTCTCCCTCCTAGGAAAATACTGACAAGGTTCGAATTAAGCAAGAGTATAAAACTATAAAAGAATTTGCATGTGAGCTTTCTGTGTTAGCAGACATTGAACACAATAATAAGGTGCAAATTTGAGAATTTAAAATGCGTGCCAACTAAAAATAATTCGCGCTCTGCCTGGCTTAAATGTAATCTCAAATTTGTGCTTGTATCTTTGTGTAGTGAAATCAAATTGTAATTGGTTTTCAGAAACTTATTTGGTCACCAAATCAGGATGTTGGGTAGACCATTTTCAAGATCGGTAGCAACTGGTTTGCCGGGCATCGATCTCAGTGGAGATTCCAGAAGACATAGCTTAAGGGTAAGCACATAATTGAAAAACAGAGAATCTCTTTAAAAATTGTTAAAGATTCGTCATCCTTTATTCCCATAATACTAAAATATTTTCGACTAGATAAAGAACTCTCAATATATAAAAATATTACTTTGAATTCAAAAGTATAGTGTGAATTCAATGGAATCCCGCATACAATATCTCAATACAACCTTCTTTACAGGGATCAATAACACGTGCCCTAGGCGCTCTCAAGCCGAAACACGATCGCACATCTCCGTCGAGTTCTAGTGAGAGCTCTAGTGTGTTGAGTTTAACTCAGCCATATTTGTCGTACTCACCGCCTATAGCCGTAAGAACGCTATCGCAGCTCAGTATGACATACGCGCCACCACCAACGTTACAAGAATACGAGCCAATATATACCCCTCTGAGCCTGTATTCACAATCCAGCGTGTCAACACGGGATAGCCTTCAAAGACTGAATGACATCAAAGAGAATTCTAGTATTACTCATAGGTATGTATTCTTTACTTCGCATGTTTGATCTTCGTTTTCTTTTTATAGAAAGACGTAAGAAACGTGTATAGTGATTTTATCTTCGAATAATTTAGTTGCAAAAGCTTACATTGAGAGTATTTAGAGGAAAACTTTTTAAAAGAAGCAGAGAAGACTATCCGAAACTTGAATTATTTTATTTCTAAAATTAGATATGCAAATCATGGAAAAATATATACAGAATTATAACCTTTTGATTGCGAAAAGGAAGTTGATATTATTAGATGACGTGAAATGTAATTGAATTTCAAATATTCCCGGTTTGTTTAGTCCGCTAGCTCCGGAAATAGACCTAATTCCGTATGCACGGTATTGTTCCGACATCTTATTACGGTGTACTGTGTACCGTTAAACTAAGTTAAGGAACCTTATTTGTAACGCTTTTGTACTAACTTAAATCCTTGGAGTAATTCGTTTTCGATCCTGATTTAATTACATGTATATTGTTAAATTTTAATCGTTTCTTGGTTATAATTTACATTAAATTTATTTGTCATGATTTTTGTTTTTATAATGATTTTAATATAATTATATTATACTCTTAGTCTAAGAGGCACCGGCACCTTATTTATTTTACTTGATTTATTGGCACCGATGTGCCATAAAATAAGGTCTTGGAATCCATTCACGAAAAACTAAAGAATTAAGGGAAATTCAAAAAAATTGTGACGCTAATCTATTAACCATAACTTAGACTCACTAACGGCCTAATTACATTTATAGAATAATTAAGAAGATGGGTAATATGATTTTTGAAATTAATCATACAATTTTAACGTATTATTGTCAGGTATGGTCAAAAAGCGGATCAAGCCCACAGGGTAAGTTCACCTCTACCGGCGAAGTCAATGGACGATTCTGTCGTGAAACAAAAACGACACCGCCGCGTGAAGAGCATTGGAGACATCAACGCTTATACTAAAGCATCGGTCTAAATGAAGTTTCACCTATGTTTTAAACAACGCGCTATTTAAAACATAGATGTGATCCTACCGCTTCATTTAATGTCAACTCAAAGAAGTGATTTGATAAGCTTAATACAGCGTCACTAAATCAATGAATCACTTCATTTAAATTTTCTCGGGATCAGGAGTTGTATTAAGAATTATACCTTGAATTGTATAAGTGTTAGAGTTTCATCGAGTTAGCTCAATACTACCATATCAACATTCACTTCAATTTAACGATATTATACAATTTAATCAAATACATATATGGAGGATGTTAACTAAAATAAAGTAGATCGTAACAAATAATGGGTTTCTCCTTTCTTTAAAAAAAAACAGTTTAAAATTGGAACTGTTTATCTAACGTTCTATGTATTACAGCTATTTTTAGCTCCTCAAATTGTAATTTCCCCTTCGGATTGTTGATGTTTCCCTTTTCCCCGTGATGTTACTGGATTCTGGTGAAAATGGACTCAATTAATCTTTGAATATAGTAGTTGATATGAAACTAAATATTCTAGACCCTTTCAATTTAGGGGCCAAAATTTGTTTGGATTTTAGCCAATAGAAATTAGTGACTTTTATTGAAAAATGTACTGTAATTATTGCTGTAATAGAGCATGCTTGACTAGAAAATTAAAAGAATCAATTAAAGATAAACCAAAGGTTTTAAACATTAATGTTTAAAATTGTTTTAAGTTGTACTCAAATTAGTTAAGGAAATAATGGCCCTAATCTAAAAACACTGAATTACAAATGTTATATCTGATTCATATTTCTTTGTCATTTTGTTTAGCTTGATTTGACAGTCAATTTAAAAAGAAATAAGCCTAACTATTTTTGAAAGACAGATTTACCGGCAGAGTAACATCACTTTTATAAATAGACAAAAATTCTAAATTAGGGCCAATATCATTTAATTTTTTTTTTGTAGTACCTAATTAATTATAGATTTAATTTGCATAGGAACATCATACTTTTTCATTAGACCCTTCAAATGACATTATATTACGTTATACAGCCAAAGATAGGAGTCTAAAGTGTTTATACGATTTTATCACTTGAAGTCGATAAAAAATATTCAAGTAGTAAGTCGTAAAAAATTGCTACCTAAGGTGATTGAACCATATTTTACCATAATGTTTACAAAAAATCTTATCAAATCTACGATTTACACGAAGTCAAAAACTGTGCGAACGTTTGTACAAAATCCCATATCATATCAGACTGAGTTTAATATAATCAAACATTTTATGTTACTGTCTTATGATATTCAGTATTAATAAGAGTCGTTTGAAATATGTGTAATTTCGTAAATGTTTTATATAAGTTTGTAATAACAAGACCATTTTATTTATAAAAGTTTACTAATTCTTAAGTAACAAATCCGATTTTTTATGAGTATATATTGAGAAAACATAGATAAATAAATTATCTTCATAAAAATGCGGAATAATAATTAAAAACTTTTATAAATAAAGTGGATGTATAAAAAAACACTAACCATGCTGTATTTACTTGCCCAACACTGTGATATCGCAAAATATTCTCACGCATTGAATAAACCTGAGCTTCGACCATCTTATAAACAAAATTATTATTAGACAATTACCTACACTTATTGTAGTACCTACACAAATTACCTACATAATACATTCCCAACGAGCTTGAATTCTTATACCTACTTTTGATATTGATGTGTATTACGATTTTATTACATTTTATATCGTTTTAGAAGTATTTATTTTTTAAATTATTGTGATTTTATTTTTTGTGATACTTGAGTTACCACTTAGTTAGATATCTTGAAACTTTTTGAATAAATTAATATGTGAATTGAATGTTGCGTTTTATTTTTATCTGATCAGAAACAATTTAAGGGTGCGGTTTTATTTTTATTGTGAAACAATTTTTTATCGTCATCAGCTCGTATTATATATAATATTTACTACTGAATATTTGGAACATTCGAGGGGGGAAACGCCATAGACATTTTTTTTTCAACTAAGTCGGTAGGTACTTAGAAGTTTTACCTCACTCAACCTTTTTCACGCCATTGCATTTTTACTTAACTTTATACCGAGGCAAACCCTATTAATATTGTAGTAGAAATGATTACTAGGGCCATCACTAGTAATAATTTCTACTGGCGTTTTCAATTACTATGAAGAATTTATTGCAAGTTGACGTAATGAACAATGGTTATTAATTCATTACTTACTAAGTAAACTAGAATAAAGACATAGCAGTTTCCACCAGATTTCATGCCTTCATGAAAAATATCTGAAATTTAAAAATATTATTTTTTTATATTTTCTATTAACTGTCAGTATGGAGGCTCATACAAAGTAAAAACATTGTTATAAATATAGCCAAATTTAACCAACTTTACTTATTGTCTCTGCCACGCCAACGTTTTGCAACTTGATTGGTCAATGTATGGACTACACACTATATTTAACTATACTGTTCTGAAAATTATGAACTTAATAAAAACTTCACCTTTAAACGCAGGTGAAGTTTTTATTAAGTCATATAATTTTTAGAACATTAGTTATACCTATAAATATACAAAATTTTACATATTCATATGAAATGAAGAAATCAACCGATACGTAGGTACCTACATATGTACATCTTTTCGTGGAAAATATTTTTTTCCATGAAAACATTACAATTACAATATAAAAACTAATAGCTACCTACTTTTTTGTGGCTACACAAAACATAACAACATTGTGTGGACATAGATTCAGATCATATATCTGAATCTAAACATATAATCTGGATAGATCCAGATGATTGCTTGATAACATCTAGATTTATCGGGATATTTATGTAAATCATTTTTATTACTATATTAAATGAGTGCTTAAAAGATTTTTATATGCGTATTTAATTTAAAATTGGTGACCATTGACGCTAGTCATTATTAAAATCTAATAATTACTGAACACTCAATTATCCATGAAATGCAGTATATAATATCATACTATCTTCAGACTACGTAAAGGTCTACTAAAATTCAAGGCAAAATACCTGAAAGATACTGAAGGAAGCCCGATTTATTTATCAATTGCCGACATTGTTTCCTTTAGGCAGGAGAAGTGTCCTTTATTCGGTGCGGTAAGGGCCACTAGCTATTTATTTAATAGCTCATTCTGAAGGATCTACAAAAGACGCTGATAAAAGAAACTTTTGGAGAATATCAACGGCGGAAACACGCGGGTTCCCTTTTGATGCTATTTCACGTAAATATTTTAGTAAGTAACTAGTTTAGTTCCGTTAAGAGAAAAACTGATTTGTAGTATGAATGTAGGGATGGGCTACATTTTGAGACTTCTTCATCTTTGCTATTTTGACTGAATGAGAGTGTGACCCATTTTCGAATTCAGGAAGGTTTTTTTATTTCGTTTATATTATACTTAGGGAAACTTTAAAATATTATATAAAAAAAAATGGATGAAAAGGTACCTTGGAGAAAGGTACGCTTAAAGAAAATTAAATTCTCTTACTATTTCGTTAACTACTTTTTATTTAGTACATTTACTTTTTATTTTGTAAAAAGTAAATGTCAATGTTGCATCCTGAACATCGCTCGCGTGTTTAGGATGAAAGTTACCAAATAATTGATCAGTACCTACTGTCCTTGTTCGGTAAATGCAGATTTTATTAAAATTATACAAAAACTTATTAAACTTTTGGATTGACAGATGTGGCTGTAAGGTAATGTTATCCCCTATGTAAAATACATTTTTATTTTTTCGATATGAAGTATAGGTATGGGGTTTTTAGGGTTCCGTAGCCAAGTGGCAAAAAAGCGGAACCCTTATGGATGCGTTGTGTGTCGGTCTGTCCGTCCGTATGTCACATGAACGAGATCTAGTAAGTAGTTTTTTTTAATTCGTCATAAAACGTAAACCGCAATTACCTTTCATTCAATCAACTATTATTAAAACATCGATCAAAGTTACAACGAACTACAAGAACTTTTATATCAAGTTTCTTGCTGCAACGGAACCCTTCTTGAGCGAGTCCGAGTCGCACTTGGTCGGTTTTTTTTTTTGTTGACTCAGATATTACCATCCGTCTTTTGATGCGCCATTCTTGGCTGTTTCTCATTATATCAAACAAAATCATATCATACACTCACTTTGCGTATTGAGTAAAAGAATAGGGAAAGTCCTAATAAATAATTTTTGAGCAAAACGCAATCAAAAGTTTAGAAGTATACTCGTAGGTATTCAATAAGATTTCAACATTTCTACTAAAAACAAAAATGTCTTTTGACGCGATCTGTTCACTTTTTTAAAGTTTGTGATTTAATTTGATTTGATGATTTAGTTTGTGAAACAGATTTGCTGCCAACATATAAATAGAAAAATAAATTGTGACATTCGTTTGTCTGTACTTACAAGTGTAAAATTCATATTGAAATTGAGACTTAAATTTTAAAACATCTCACATTTGAGTAACTTGGACTAGAAATATATTCAAAAACTCATAAACGATTCCGTCAGTAATGCAGTGCATCAGCTATCATCTAAAATCGCCGGTAAACTTGCTTGTTCAATTATTTATAAAAGTTGTCGGCCTCTGGCCGGGAAAAGTTCGTTATAGCCACTCCACTGACGTGCTCGAAGCGGACGTGTATGAAACTATAAATATCTTTTTGTGTTAGGTATATAAATGTTGTAAAGAAATGAACACCGCCAAAGTTGGCGGTGTCCGTACTAAATACTACAGCGGAAAAAAATCTTTGGAAATAAATCAAATCTCTGGAAATACCAAATAGTTATTAAAATATATTTTATAAAGTTTATTTGACAAATAAAAAAATAAAAGTATATCGCAATTACAAATTGGAGAATAATAAGGTAAGTAAAACAACATAAGACAGCTAGTCTTGATTAGTTCAAACATTACTAAAAATTAATAGTAAAATATGTTACGAAATAATTCAAATACATTTTCATAAGCAAAATGTAATTACCTCCGTCCAATAAACACATAATAAGTTAAACATAATAAGTAATATTTAGCTAAGCTGAGTAACATAATTTCTAGAAAGACGTGTGTGTCTCGTCGCATCAAACCTAATGTCGGGCTGTAGCTAATATAATTTAGCTAACTTAATCATCTGTCTTTGTAGCGCTCCACTGCCAACGTAGTTCTGTGTTTGAAATTGTAACTATTGCGGGTTAACTTTGTAGTTGATTTATTTGTACTTAGGCCTAGGTATGATAAGATATTTCTGACTTTAATAAAATGTTATATCCGCTTATGATATTATTATAGAATGTCTGGGGCTAATCCCTTCGTCGTCAGCGACCGTCCTGTGCCAAGGTCCAAGACCCACAGGGGGCGCCCTCTTGCGCAAGTTGCTTATTTTGTAGTTTAATAACCATTAATAAGGCTGAAGCACTGCTCACCTGGGCACTGGGCATAACCCAGTGACATAAATAACAGTCGGAAAAAAAAACCGGGACTCAGAGTAGGGTTGGCATGGCAGCCAAATCTGCGGAGAATCTCAAGGGATGCAAATACTATCCTTGATAGTAGCTATGCTATTAGCGTTGAAATATTGGAGCCGTGGTGACCGAGAGCCAAATTAATTTATAAAAATCTCGCAGCGGCCCTCGTTATTGCGGCACGTTCCAAGAGCTGGTACCTATTTACTTTGCACAGCAGATAAGCATTGCCATTTAAAGGGGCAATGCTACCAACATTCTGAGAACCTCGCAAAGTAGTATAGATTTAGAATAATTAGTACCTATTTTATAAGCTGATTTGAAGAGTCGTATATTATATCGTATAATATAATACAAATCGTATAAGATACTTTGAATAAATATATATATATATAAATAAGATTATATATTAGAAAACCGTGTATATGTCGTGGCATCTGGACTAATATGAGGCTAGAGCTAATATCATTTAGCTAACTGCATCAACCGTCGCTGTGGCGCAGCGTTCCAGAGCAAACATAGTTTTGTTGGATGCGAGTTGTAGTGGAAATTGTCACTATTGCGGGTCAACTTCGTAGATTTTTTCTTTTTTAAGACAAATAGCTTTTGCACCCTACATGCATTCTGATTAACCCCTCATGCTAAGCTAAAATACTTGTGTTACTAGTGGGTTCACGTCGGTAGTGCAATAGGTGGGGATCGATCGGACTACCACATGATCACAAGTCTGACGCCCTAGCCATTAGGCTACGACCGTTAGTTGGTTTATTTTTGCTTCTATTACCTAGGCCTGCAATACTTATAAGAAACCCGTACCATCCTTCTCGAACACATTCGGAACATTTTTGACCCCTTTCTTACTTACAGGGAAGAAATACAATAAATTACCTTCATAATTAAGTCTACTAAATACCTATAATATGAAAATAAAAGTTTTACTTTACAGATAGGCGTATGTATGGCGTAGCATCTGAACTAATATCGGGTTGGAGCTAATAAGATTTAGCTAACTGAATCAGACATCTTTGTAGCGCTGTCCTCCATTGCAAACATAGTTTAGTTGGATGTAAGTTGCGGTTAAAATTGTAACTGTTACTAGTTAACTCTATTGTTAGTCTAACTCGTAATAGTAGGCTTTATATAACGTATATGTAAAGCCTACTATTTTGAATCAGATATTCCTTTCTTTCAAGGGATGTAACAATTTCATTACAATATCGACACAATACATACTTTTACTTACAGAGTAACTACTGCGGTTTGTGGCAAATCACCTCTATACTGCTGATTTGATTAATTCTGCACGACTAATGTTTGGAGAACACTAGTCGTGCAGAATTAGGTACTCCAGTACTCTTAAGGTACTGGAGTACCTAAAAAGCCTTATCCAAGCTTTAGGGAACAGATGGAAGATTTTGATTCAGGATATTGAAAGGTCGTGAAATTGTTAAATTCATTGAAGTCCAATTCAATGAATTTCACATTTCCGACTTCGATTTTGATAAAGGGATTCTTAAAATCCAATTAGAATAATAAAAATTTTCAATGTCTGATATTATTTTTGTCATTTCCTCATTTTTATGAGTACCTATATAATTTGTATGAAAAATAAAGGTACAACCACCTTTCACAATCCAGAAACTTCAAATAGGTACCCTCATCTACCCTCATCATAGAAACTCAACACCATATAATGTTTATATGGTATTGAGTTTCTATCGTCGGAGCATAATTGTATACAAAAGGGGGAGTGAGTTGGTGACGCTTTTGAAGAGTCTGAGCACGTACAGCTACGACTTTCTATCATTGCCCGCCAGTATTATATCCTACTATATAAACCTGTATGATGTTTAACAAAATTAACTATATATTTTGAAGATTGGCTTATTGAAGATTTTTTTTACGCCGTGCGGGAACCACCATGAATTGCATTCTTTCTGACAAATGCACTTTGTACAGTACATTTTTCATTATTTAGATAAGATATTTGAAAGTCTTTAAGCCAATGTTCAGTTATACATAAAACATGAACATCAAAGTTTTCAATAAATAAACTTAATTCTAACTCTTTGCCGGGTAGACCTTGCATGTTCTGGTGGATCACATTCAGACTATGCAGTCTATCCATTGTCCTTAAACCTAGTTTAAATTTTTTACATTAGTAGTATTACTAATATTTATGTCAATGTTAGACTTAGGTAGGTAACTTGTACCTGTGTTAGAGGTAAGAGTAGCAATAGGACTACTCTGAGAAAATCTAAAATCATTTAAAAAGTTAAATGCTAACAATTTAGCAAGTTGTTTTTTGTAAAAATAAGGTAGGTACACTGTACCATATGTCAATTTAAAATTGTCTGTAAAAATATTAGTGTCAAAGTAAGACACAAACTCATTATGATGACAAAGATTATACATTGTCATATTAATGTCATATATATAGCTAGTCTGCTCTTTAGTGAGATTTGGAGAATAGGGTAGTGCACACATAACAAATCTTATATCATTTTAAGGGCCTCCTCTTCATTTTCCACATGCATCTTTTTGAGGTCCTCATATTCCTGGGTTGTAACTTTTGATTGTTGAAGAGCCCGGTCAAGTTTTGACTCGCAAGTCTTTAGTGATTGCCTTGCGAGTCATGGGCATGCTGTGAGCCATTGTCAATTTACTGAAAAAAAGTTAGGGAATGTGTGAGAAATTGAAATAGAAAAGTAGAAAAGTAGGATTATAAAGATGGGGAAATATTTAGATTTAAGTTGAAATTAAATAAGATGTAAATTGTAAATGACTTTAAAAGGTTTTAAAGGGAATAAAAAAAACTTATTATAAAAGCAATGGCAGTGAAATATTCTTGAATTTAAACTGTTTTATACGATATAACAGATATTTTTTTATTATTGAAATGTTATGTGGGTAACTGCCAACTCAGTTTTAAAGTTTTATAAAATTACAGTTTCTGGGTCGTAAATCTCAGTAATATCATAGATAGTATTCCTAGGTATTGGTGTGAGAAGGTTTAATAAGTAATTATTTTGTACTCCCCTGGGTTATTTGGTCGAACTAATCCAGGCGGTCATCCGATACAATATGCTAATCATTTATCTTCAAATCCAGTTCGTAACTTCCTTATAAATATTTATATTCACTTATAACACTTGGTAGTACACAATACTCGTCTAATTAACACTTAAAATTACATAAAAACAATTAATTTAATTTAAAATAAAATCAGCTGGAATTTGACAAGTCATTCACCCAACGTCAGGGTTGCCAATCTCCTATCCTATTTCTTCAAGAATTGTACAGTAAAACATAAACTGTAGCTTTATTTCATCGTTTTATTACAGCTAGGGATTGCCCAGTGGTCATTCTAATATATATATAGTAAATTCTTCTTTAATTAAAAAACAAAATATTAGCATTCTGCAAATAATAATTGCGAGAAGTTTCATACTTCTCCGTCCGCAGAATTTTTGTAAAAAACGGTAAAAAATGTTTGCTTCACGTATTAATATATAGATAAAATAATTAAAATTACTGTACGGTTTATAAGGTCGCATTTTAATTGTTATTTTGTTACAAAGTAATGGGATTTTATTCACAAAAATAACATTGAGTTATTTCTATAAGTTAATGACCAACTACGAGTAGGTATAATACTCGCGTGTAGGATCTCTGTTTCATAAGAGTGAGATAATAAACAGACCCACTTATTAACTGTTACACCATTAAGAAAGCCATGGGTTAGGAGTACATTACATTTTTATGTGTATAAACTCGCCAATTATGTCAGTAAGTGCCACTGCCGTGTAATAACAGTTAATTTTGTTACATAGTAGCCAATCGAAATGTGGAAGGGAATCATGATTAACTTGCTTTCGTGGGTGATTGTTTTGTTAGTTTTCTGGGAAATGGGTTCATTTTTATCAATAATTTATTACATTTGTCACATATAAGTACGTGTCTAATCAAAACAATGGTACTATATTATGTTATAAATCGACTGTACCTATGGCTACAGTAGTCGATGCTAAAACCTGATGTTCTGTATTTGATTCCCACACAGGTCAGTTATTTATGTAAATCCGTGTGAATTGGGTGTTTATAAAGTCCACATCAATTTTCCTAATGCTGAAGTTGTCTCTCAAGCCAAGAAGAAAAGAAATCGCATTGTGTGTTTTAATTTCCCTCTGACGACTAACCTTCCAAAGCCCTCATAGACCCAAAGTCTGAGTAGCTCCGGGAACTGTAAAATACAGCAACAGTTGCACAAAACTCCCTTAAAAACCCATAATCCAAAAGCCATAATCCCTCAATCTCCCCGCCAGCGACCGCCCTGTGCTGAGGTCCAAGTTCCACAGGCGACGCCCTCTTACGCAGGTTGCCTAGTTTGTAGTTTTTTAACCAACCCGAGATTGTAGTTATCTAGGCTGGAGCTTTAAATTTGCTAGTTTTAGTTGTAAATAGGTATGTATCTTATTCGTTGAAGTAAAATGTTATAAATAAATGAGAAGACACAATTCATTAATTGTTAATGTTAATGAAAGTATCAAAGACATTCTTCAAGCCGAATCAAATTTAAACAAAATGAGTATAGAAATAACTTACGAAACTGAAATATGAAACCCCTAACCAGTGAAAGAAAAATACTAAAGAAAAAGTTTTAGTAACACAATAAATGAATAGCAAGCTCTTCATCAATAGCCGAAAAGTTTATTTTATGAACTAAAAGTTTAGCAGTGTCGAGAGCGATTCTGCTACAAGGTGTCCGTTATACGCACTGGCTGGATATGACACAGTATATAAAAACTGAATGCTTATTGGTAGAGTAGTGATATTTACAGCAATCGTTACTATATAGCAAGGTTTGAGACCTGGGTCAACCATTTTATTTAAAAAAAATTGTCCCAGCTTAAAGACAAGACCATATCACTTGTGCTTTGAAAAATCGGTGGTGGCTGAGAATGCTAAAACGGCATATAGTTTTTAATGGATTGTGACAGTAAAAGAGGGTAAGGTCCACGATCATAGACATGTTCTTCATCATCATCAGTCCGTATAATATCCACTGCTGAACATGGGCCTCCTCCTGAAGGAGGGTATTTGCTATAGTCACTACGCTTGGCAGGCTGATTGGTGACCGCAGTATTATGTTGTACCACACATGGGAACGCTGCTGCCCGAACCTTGATATACGATTATTATAGATGCTGTTATAATAATCTGGACCTATGTCTTAACGTGCTTACCGAGGAGGTTCGTCACTGAACCAACCACCCAACCCGTAACTAAATTTAAGATTTTGCGCAAAGATTTCTTGACCGGTGTAGGGATCCAACCCACGACCTCCGAGATTTAAAGCGAGCCAAATACCGCTACGCTACGGAGATTGTCAGACATGTTTTACGTCGACCAAATGCCTTAAAAGTTTCCTTTACTTTACCCAAAGGAAGAGCCCAGATCATATCCAATCATAACACCTACATCGTTTTGTCTTTCATGTATTTTTTCTTTACCAGAAAATTAGACTAAATCAACAAAACACAACACATACTATAAAATACTTTTGTTACAATCAAATATGTAACAACAGTATAATATCATAATTATCCTTTATTTACTTGTAATGTGTAGTCGCTAACAGTAAAACCGAATTATTTTGTTACTAGTAATGTATAATACCTATCTTATTATTGACAATATATTTTCATGTGAGTACCTAATCTACTGTTACGTGAATTTATTTATACTACCGAGCATAATTAGATACACTTGTATGCTACACAAGTGTATTAAATAGATTTTATTAATATTTAAAGGTAGAACTTGTTAGTTTTAGATGTGTAGAGAAATTATATTTGCATTTAGTTAATATATCTTGTAATATTGTATTCAATAAATGTTTCTTGTGGATCTAAATCTGTTATGCTAAGCTGTTTTTTTTTTTTTTTCTCGGACGGCCATATCTAGTTAGCCCTGAGGCTTTTGCTACTTCACCGGGCACAAAGGCGAGCAGAGCTCCAGCCTAGATAAATGTGCTAAGCTGTGACCCCACTTGAATCGTAGGTGTTACTATATCCAACCATAAGGTTGAGTATACCGCTTCGTTCGCAAACTCTTCTTTTCAATTCCGCAAAATGGCCGGTATGTACGGCTAGAGTATTCACGTTTGGATATTAACTTGGGACAACTTTGTCTATTATCACATTTTGTAACTTTAGACGTTTAGCTTAAGAAATGGCATGATTGCTTCCATAGCCTAGCTGTAATGTGTTCCAGTTCTGGAGTCAAATTTACATATCTATTCTAGCATTTCTGGCTCTGGAATTTATCCGGAATTACTTTGTTTTCGATTAGTTATTACCTACATTGATAACACTCACCTATATTGATTTATATTATTGATGGTTACTGCATGATTGATTAGATTGTAAATTGAATTTTTAATCTTGCCATATGATTTATTTTGATTTCACTATTTTCTAATAGATATATATATATATTCCATGAAATAGAATCTTTAGAAGTTACCTATGTTTCACTTTCTACTAAAGATAATATTCACAATTCAATTTTAATGCATGAAAACTGAATTCAATCTTGCTAGATTGTCTTGTAGAATTTCACAAACAAAGAAAAATACTTTGACACATATTATTGGTACAGCCATACCATAGATACTTGTAAAATTTATTTCTAAAACACACAAATAAATTGTTACAATTAAATCGAGACAATTATAAGTTAATCTTTACGTTCAGCGAGAAATACGGCCATATTCTATATAGCCGTAATAATACTGAAGATCGCTAACAATGCATGTCACGAAACCATAAAAGATGAAATAACAAAGATATTTCCTCACATACTGCGAGACGTTTAGTTTCAATATCGCTGAGAAAGCTTCCCGCACTCGAGTAGTAGTCCAGCTATGGAATTCACGCATTTTATACTGTCAGCGAAAATTCAATCTAGCAAGTGGAGTAAATCGAGGCTTCGTCGAGCAGGAAATATGCAAAAATATACCCATTATAGTAACATCTAACAAAATTACTTGCTAAACATTTTTGTAGTGCTTAATAGATGTGCTCGCCGTTCCCGGAGTGATAGTATCTACGTCTTACCAGATGTACTAACGTTTTTTATTTTACTTAATGCAAAATTACAAAAAAAGCAAATAGAAAATTCTTAAAGAACACCTAAAACAAGGAAGAATAATTTTTGCCTAGGATCAGCGTTCATCTAAAAAATTGTGATAAAAAAGTCAGTGTAATAATAATTTCACTTTTTCGTTTATATAACATGTGTAACATGACAAGAGTAAACTTTGTTATACATGAAATATGTGAGTGCGGAAATGAAGTTGAAGCAAATATCGTCGAATAAAAATTTACTTGTTCAATTTGCAATGAAAATGACACGCAAACGTTTGTACACAGCATAAAGCTATACCCATGTTTAATAGTAGGTAGAATTCGAAAAACAAAATTGGGCTAACTAAATGCAAACAGGTTGTAGGATTGATACATTCAATACAAATTTTCATTAAAAATACTGTTTTTCCCGAGTATAATTGCATTAGACTTCCCCACCATTTTTTTCCGGACAGGAGTAGCAAAAGCCTCGTGGCTAGATATTTACATTGGGTATTTAGACAAGAGGCTTTTGCTATTGACTTATTATTGTTATTATTTATCACCGGGCATATAGGTTAGCAGAAATCCAGTCTTATTAAATGGTTTAAAAGCTACAAACTGCGTCCTGCACAAGATATGTATGTATGTGCGTATTGTGCGTTGAGGTATGTAGGAGGGGTAAGGTTAAGTAATTTCCTCGTCCTACCTCAACGGCATACAATATTGGAAATAAGACGTATTCCTGATAGAAAGTTATCAATGAAGTCAAAAGCAACATGAAAATATCTTTGGATTTTTTGATGTTCGTAACGATTTTAAGCATTGGTTATATATATCTTACTAAGGCCATACAACCATGGTGTAGTGAACCACAGTTTTTTAACCCCAGTCGAGTGATCCAATGCACGGAGGCCTTCAATCAACCACCTTCGAAAAAATAAAAAAGAGGTAAATTTTGTGAGTTTGTGACGTTGTAGGGGGTAGTCTCTAGATCTACTAGACCACGTATTTTGCGAGTGTCATATTTTAAGTTAGTTTCCACGAAAACGGGATCTACGCAAGTGAAACCGCGTGGAACAGCTATTTTATATACATTTGCTATTCTCTTGTTCCAAAAATAATTTCACATTCCAAAACCAATAAATGTTTATCTTATTTGCAAATTAACCAACATGATGGCAGAAATTGCGGTAATGTTGTTAACAAAACAACTGAGCTAGTGAAATGAACTATAAAATGAAACCAATAATTTACGGCCAATTCACTCCCAGTTGTAAATCAACTTTTCCTAGTTCAATTTCCCCGATATTCGCTACAATGGACGAAAATGTATATTGCGGACCTGCCGTAATAAAAACGGGTAATATTTTTTTTCATTACTGAGAAATACCTTATTATTAAGCTATAAGACAAATTATAAATCAGGCAACGCTTGAAAAACTTGAATATACATTTTATTTATATTTATTGAATAAAAATTGATTTATTTGGAAACGGAATAAAGACAAACAAGGAAAATTGGTTGACTTAGCCCAATTTTGTTTGACAACCTCCGTAGCGTAGCGGTAATTGGCTCGCTTTAAATCTCGGAGGTCGTGGGTTCGATTCCCACACCGGACAAGAAATCTTTGTGTAAATTCTTAGATTTCTTTCCGGGTCTAGTTGGTTGAGGGACACGTTAAGCACGTTAAGCCATTGGTCCAGATTATTATAACATCATCTATAGGTAATAATCGTATATCAAGGTACGGGCAGCAGCGTTTCCATGTGTGGTACAACATAATACTGCCGTCACCAACCAGCTGCCAAGCGTAGTGACTATCACAATCCATAAAAAACTATTATGCCGTTTTAGCATTCTCAGCCACCACCGACTATGGCAACAAAACAAAATAACAAAATATGGCGGTCACCAACCCGCCTGCCAAGCGTAGTGGCTATATATAACAAAATCCTCCGTGGTGAGGAGGCCCATGTTCAGCAGTGGACGTTATACGGGCTGATGATGATGATGATGATGGTTGACTTATCACTTAACCTTCAATCAGTATCTTTCTATCGATGTGAATTATTTTATTACTGATATTTAAAATCAAAAGTTGTAAAAGGTTAAGTAAAGTTTGGTATATTTAATGGTAGTTAAAAATTCTAAAATTGACAATGGTTCGATATTACAATAAATCATTAAAATAATTTGAAAAGAATAAACCAAACTTTACCCATTTTAAACTAAATAAAAAATGAGGTAATAATGCTCTTTTGGTCACATTAATTCCCTTTCAAAGATTAAAATAGTTTTTACCTTTCAGAGCAGAATAAAAGTAAGACCTAAAGGTTTAATTTAGCGTAAGAGGTTTTTTCACAGTGGAGTTAACTCTATTAAAAATTCTCCTACGCTAAAATGATATAGGTCTTACTTTCCCATATATAGGTACAGTACGATGCGATGTTAGAAGTAAAAATGACCGAAAGTCTTGGCACTCACGAAAATTTTAGAGAATTGTACAAAAAATTATCCGATTGGCCTAAATTTGTTATTTGCAATAGTGTCACGTATCCAATGGTAGTCAATGGTAATCTAAAATTACAAATTAATGGAGAGTACTTAGCCTATGGAATATGTTGTAAAGATGTAAGTTGAGTTACCAATATTCGTACCTCGAAAAGCACTTTGATTTGAATAGCAGGTAGCGTTTCTCTGTGTTTTGCAACATTATACTGTAGTCACAAAACCTGCGGTCAAGCGGGATGACTTCAGTAAAAGAGCACCATGTTTTGCTTACGGAATAACTGTGGCAAACTCAATATAAAAATGTATCCAAATTCAAAAACATCCTTAAATATTTTTATTAAATGATAAATTGAGCTTTATTGGATAATTGACGCATGACATTTTTAAAAGTCAATGAACCTGTCGGTATCAAGGTATCATCATCCGTAACAACAACACTCCTAAATTATAACAATATAATATCGTATTTATGAATATGAAAAGTTTGTTTTAATGACCTACTTCAACTTTCACAAGTATCCACGTACTTTTCTTTGAAATATTGTCTTATTTTAAAGTCAAACAAAATGCGAAGTGTTGCGTTTAAACTTAGTTGCGTTAAACGCAAACTTTACCAGTTTACATGCTCTCATTGTATAACCAAGTTGTTTGTTATAACACAAACAACCTGACAGTGTGCCAGTCATTATGTTTGTCAATGTTAGACCCAGTTTGCCTGCCTCATAGTTTTCAAAGTCTATTATAGTACGTGCCTCATACACCTTAGCTTTTTAGCTCTAAAGGCCCATACAATCTAGGTGTATATCGGTAACCAATGACCATCAATAAATACAAAACATTGCTACAAATAAATTATAATCATTTTATTTTTTATGTAAACATTTTAAGTGACTTGATTAAGAAAACTTTGTTTATTAATGTTTTTTAAGTAGGTACTAGACCTACTTAAAAAAACTACTTTATTCACCGTGATATTTAAATGGTGGCTTATACTAGACTTTTTATCATAGTCATCATCATTATCATCATTAGCCAGTATAAGATCCCCTGGTAAGCAAGGGCCGCCTCCCGAGGGAGGGTATTTGCCATAGTCACTACGCACCACGCAGGCGGGTTGGTGACCGCAGTATTATGTTGTCCCACGGAAGAAAATGCGTTCCTTGATATACGATTATTAAAGATGACGTTATAACAGTTGGGACCAACGGCTTAACGTGCTTTCCGAGGCACGGAGGGTAGTCCCTCAACCAACAAGACCCGGAAAAAAATCTTAGAATTCACACTTAGAACCCACGGCCTCCTAGTCTAAGATCCGAACCTACATCGACCTTCACCGAGCTGAAAATAGAATGAAACATGTTTTATAATAAATTAAGTATATTAGAAAATATATTAAAAATGGGTTGACTAAAAAAATCCTGGGCAGACTATTTGTAATTATTATTTAAAAAAATATTTTAATGAAATTTTAAAAAGATTAAATTAAATTAACGCAAAATCAGCGCTTGTTTGTTATTATAATTTTGTAATTATCCAATCAAGTGAAAGTAACTGTCATCTACACACCTTTTTGTACCTAGTAACCGAGTAGTTCGTCCAGGTCCAACCTAACAGCTGAACGTTCTATACGTTTAATAATTTTAGTAATAATAAAATTTACTTATTATCTTATCTTTTTTTTAATGATTTAATTTAATTCAAATCATTAAAAAAAAGTCTGTCTAGGAGTACTTAAGCCAACCCATTTTTAATATATTTTCTAATATACTTAATTTACATATTATAAAACATGTTTCATTCTATTCTCAGCTCGGTGAAGGTCGATGTAGGGTCGGATCTTCTACTATCCGAGACTTATGGCGAGCCAAATACCGCTACGCTACGGAGTTTATAATAGTATTACTTTTAAAATGTGTTAATATTTTTATCAAGGTTTCAGTTTCGATGAAATTTGAATTTGTAATTTTTAATGCGAATAAAAATCATACTCTTTACATTAAGCGATTTAGTACGCTAGGTAATAACAATCATAACAAATCAAGGTGTAGATAGTATGAATCATCTAACTACTAAGGTACTTACATAAAAAAAACCGGCCAAGTGCGAGTCGGACTCGCGCACGAAGGGTTCCGTTTCACTTACAAGTGCGTACCTATTTTTGATATCAAGAATAAATAAAAAAGCGTATGTTTATGAAATGAAATGTTATTTTATATTCGAGTTGATTGAATGAAAGCTAAATTGCGGTTTACGATTTTTGACGTATTAAAAAAAACTACTTACAAAATCTCGTTCAAACCAATTTTCGGTGGAAGTTTGCATGGTAATGTACATCATATATTTTTTTTAGATTTATCATTCTCTTATTTTAGAAGTTACAGGGGGGGGGACACACATTTTACCACTTTGGAAGTGTCTCTCGCGCAAACTATTCAGTTTAGAAAAAAATTACATTAGAAACCTCAACATCATTTTTGAAGACCTATTCATAGATATCCCACACGTATGGGTTCGATGAAAAAAATTTTTTTGAGTTTCAGTTCTATGTATGGGGAACCCCAAAATTTATTGTTTTTTTTCTACGTTTGTGTGAAAATCTTAATGCGGTTCACAACATACATCTACTTGCCAAGTTTCAACATTATAGTTCTTATAGTTTCGGAAAAAAGTGGCTGTGACATACGGACGGACAGACAGACAGACAGACAGACAGACAGACAGACAGACAGACAGACAGACATGACGAATCTATAAGGGTTCCGTTTTTTGCCATTTGGCTACGGAACCCTAAAAAGATGAACATTTTAAAATTACATCATTAAAACTTGTCTCCGAAGTTTCGCAGCTAGCTACCAGCGAACCAATGTTAGAAAGCCAACTAGTGCTGTGTTAATAAAATGGTCTGAAACTACGTTATTATTTATGTCTAACCGTCATAAAGTCCGGTCCATAACTAGACAAGTTGAGAACATTGTGCTTTTAAACTTCGTGAACGCATGGCGTAGTTTGTTCATCGCTATTGTTCTGTCCTGTACGTTTCATTCTCCTCGTTCAGAAAACAATAAGCCAACAAACTTTATTTCCCTTTTATGTAAACCAATTTGGGCCTTTCAACTGTTATGGATGAAGTCACGATAGATAAGATACTGGGTTAAATCGATTCTTGATAGGTATATAAACAAGATCGGTTTTGGATAATAAATTTAGCCAACAAAACCAACTTGTAAAATATGTGTGATGTGGACAATGAACACATAAATTTACTAGCTTCCCGCGCACGATTTTTACCCGCTTAACTCCCGTTCCCGTAGGAACTTCAAATTAAATATAGCGTTTGTCGATAAATTGGCTATGTAATACAGTTTTTTTTTTAATGGAACCACTAGTTCCTGAGTTTAATTTTGGTCGGATCGCTTATGCGTATCCGGCTCTCGCGAATGGCGAATCGAAGGAATGTCCAGGGGGTTTTAGTGGTGTAGGGTCCTCTCCTCGTGGTATGAGTTTAGCATAGGTACCACACTGTGGAGAGGGCGAGTCCCACATATCCAACCGCCAGCGCGCGAATACGCTGCAGCGGCGGTGGGAATGCGTAAATGCATTTCCCACCAGACTACAAAAAAAAAGTTCCTGAGATTAGCGCTTTCAAGCAAACAAACTCTTCAATTTTATATATTAGTATAGAATAGAAGTACAGATAAAATACGTATTATGGTAAATAGCTAGTAAACCGAGTAACAAGTAAACATAGTAGAAGCACATATTTACTTCCTTTTAGATTTTAGGCGTTAATGGAATAGTTATAACATTTAGGTAGGCAATTAATGCTCTTCAACTGTATTGATAACTTTACTAGATGTTTTCACTAGCTTACACACTTTACCATTAATATAACTAACGCTGAACGGGTAGGTAAGCGGGTAGTTTTTCCGCATAGTATTCATTTTTGTTGGAAATTTATTGAAATTTAAGCTTGATTATGTTACTGGATAACTTACCTTTCTAACGATTAAAGATTTGTAAAAATTGGTCCCGTAGTTTTAGTGCATATTAGGAACATATCTCTCTTTATAATATTAGTATTTAAGTTTCATTCTTTATATTCCAACGCGATTTAACTACACTACTTAAATCATTGCAAACCATTCAAACACTCCGTCAAACCGCTGAACCACGAACGTTTAACCTAAACAACAACTTTAATAAAACTACCTTCATTTGCCAAATGATCCACAAGAGACTTAGTCGTTTGCTCGGAAGTGACAACCATCTAAAAGAACAATTTGCAGTTTGATCGCCTTTGAAGATCCCAGTTCCTTGCCAAGCGATAAACATATCAGCATCTCGCCAACATTTGCAAGGCAATTAGAAGTGGAGCGGAGGCACATTACCATTTCAATTGTGGAGGACTGCAGAATGAATGAACACTGCATTCGTTAACACTTCCCTACGGAGTAAACTACTACTTATTTAAAATCTGAGTTGAATTCTACTTTGGTTGAAAGAATTGATTTTTAAAAATCGCATTGGTGTCTTTAAAATGGATATTAAAATAGATCAACAATTCATTGTCCTTCAATTAATCAATTATAACCCGGCATTACCCGTTTTGACTTGAATCTTTACTTGTTTGGTAGTCTTGGCGTTGTTCTTTCACTTAAACTTCTATGTTATTCCTGACAAAAAAAGTCATTTAATAAGTTTAGTTCTCAATTCATTTATTTATGAATCTTGAAAATTTATTAAGATGACAATTTATTTTGAAATAACATTATTCATTTGTATCGACTTTATGATATAGGGCTTTAACACTAAAAATCTCGATAGCCTGGCTACTTAAACTTAAAATGTAATTTAGAATAGATCAATCCATTTCGTGGTCATGGGTCATGGGTACCGTAAGAGGCAACTAAGTTTTAGCATTTATGGCAATCTACCTCAAAGAACCTGGCTTGTCAGTAGTGGACGTAAACCCAAATGAATTGTGTCTACTTTTTAATCTTCATTTTCACCTACTTTTGTTTCGGACATGATTGACAGAATAGAACTAAGATCCTATAATACCTATAATCAATCTTTAATGTCACAATCAAAATATTATTTATTCATATAGACACTCTTAAAATATTTCACATTATATTTCTATGATGCGTCCCTTTTTTTTACACCAGTTCTGGACGTGACAACTCTGAAACGAATTAACAAGAAATTCAGAGGAATCCCAATTAGGAATACTGAAGAAGACAATTAGAAACAAGTAGAAAAGGATTATTATATTTATTATGTAATTGTTTACTTCGTTATATATAATATAATCCTTCATTTCAACTCTCTTTGTACATTACTATTATTCCTACACCATTTTCAGTCTAGATACCAACTAAAAAAGGTTACACCTTGGGAAAGGACATGAGCAACTATTTCCATTTCTAATCGTAGTTATTATTAAAACTTTATTCCAAGTAAACCAACAGCAAGACGGCCAATTAATTACCCAACTTCTAAAAGAGGTCAAAGTTATATCATATATAAATGTGCGAATCGTTTCACTAATAAGATTTCACATAAATTCCCTAAGGTGTCATCAGAGTTCGTCCAAGGGGTTTGAAGTCCACCTGCGTCGTAATCAATGTTAATTATGGGAAGACCCCATTGATATCGAGGGGGTGTCCGTAAACTGGTTGATAGCTGTAATAGAGATGATGGTGCACAGGCTGGCCAAAATTAAATCTGGGAATTTATGGTACGGTTATTAAGGTAGCAGTGCTCCCTCTGTATTACAACATAATATGGCGGTCACCAACCCGCCTGCCAAGCGTAGTGACTATAGTATAATCCTAGGTGAGGAGACCCATGTTTAGCAGTGGACGTTATACGGGCTGATTATGAAGATGATGGTGATAATGTACGGTTATACTTGAATGTTATCTCTTAAATTATTTATTTTGCTTTCATTTTTTTTATTAAAAGATGAAATGGTTGTAAGTCACCTACTGCTACTACGTATCGTAAATAATATGATTTCTATTACTATTAGCATACTCTCGAAGTTAATATGCCCATAAACTTAAGGGATATATATACATAACTTAACGATTCAACTTAGTCAAAATTTTCAGCTTACTTTGAACGTCCTCTGGTGAACGTGCTTTCTTCCGATATGGGTTTTGCCACTTTAGTCCATGCAATCTTGACATTCTAGGAAATAAGTATTGATATTTTTTTTATATATAATATTATGATCTTTTCTGATATAATTTTATGATAAAACTTACAATTTTGGTAAAAAACGCTAAAAAGCCATGTTTTGACTATTGATCTCGATTTTACCATGTACCAAAACTATGATGAATTTTGAAATTTTCATTTTGAAATCATGTTTTGAACAATTTTGGTCATTATCAGCTTGATGGGAATTTATGTACCGTCAGTCTTATTTTTTGGTCTTATTTGACCGGACTATTTTGCTTGCGAGTTAGTGACCCGTAGTATTATCCTGTAACTCACAGGGAAACGCTGCTGCCATATCTATATCGTAACTAACATCCCTCAACCAACCAGACCCGTAATAAAATTTTGTTTATAAAAAAAAAATCTTAACAGCCCCTAGACCAGGATTTATTTTAGAGAAAACAGATTGTTAACAGCTAAAACTTCTTAGTGAAATCGTCTTAATAAAAAGTGGATTAAGGTTTCCAAGTGTTGAGAAAAATCAATGCTAGTTTGTGATTGTAATTTAAATTAAATATTACTTTGTAATTATATTAAATTGGTAAATAAAATAAATAATACCCAAGTAGTGTAAAAATAAATGCGATTAATGCAAATGTTTAAAACAACATTAACACTATATACAAATATAGGGTTAATGTTGTTTTAACATAATCGCAGGATTATCCAACAAAACCAATAATAAACCCAAATCAAATATGAATCAAATCTCGTTACTGCGGATCACCAAGTGTTTGTCGATGTAGAATTCGGTTGGAATCGAAACGTAACGATTTTACGTGCTTCACTGATGCACTCGCTGCAAACATGAATGTACCATAATCCGATTATCTACCTGACTCACATATATAATCCATTTCACTATGTTCACAATCGGGTTTATTTAAGGTGTAACAAAATTAACGTTGAATTATTAAATGAATTTTATTTTATTCACGTAAAGATCTCAATTTAGAATGTCATCTATGGTCCGTTTTTTTACCAGTTACTACTTCTTCAGTTGGTCATAAACTACGTTTTATTAGCTATTTAAAGCTTATACAAAGATAGTTTTATCTCTGTCCGAAATGTCATACAAATTAAGTGAATTATTTTTTCACCTATCCTCAAAACGTCCGCACATTTTTTTTGATATTATTATTTTCATTTAGAATAAAAATGTGCAGAATATATTACACATTGAATATGTGTCATATCCTCAACCCATCTCTTGATTAAAACAAGACATATCAGCTTTACGTATTCGTAATTTAAAATTTCTTAGAAATACGTTTTATTTTGCGATCCAAATATAGCTTTCCTTTTCAGAGTGAAAATGAATCTGAATCACGGTCAGACCTAAATAGCGATTATGAGGCTGATCCTACATTAGGTCTGCGAGTTCTTCTAAAAGAATAATTTCATAGCCGAGTCCGAATAAAACCAACAAAAAAGCAATACGTACGTCGCAATATGGACTGTTCTTTTTTTGTCACGGAGCAGTCGAAATAAAATTGATATTCGGTTCAGTTTCAAAGTCGGATATAAAAGAATTCGAATAGATGATCTGTAAATTTTCATGACTGTAGCTTTAGTTTCTTAGTATGCATAGCTAGTGATGAAATCAGGTTTTATCAATTCAGTTGTTTTCCCTCGACTACGTCCATGTAGAGTTCAATTTCTGCATACAAACTTTGGACTATCAAAGAATCTTGTCTTAATTAAATTAAACTACGTGTGTTCAAAAAACTATTTTGACTTTCAACCTCGCTCTCATTGGGAATTTGATGAAATCAGAGTTATTTTTTTTTTGTAAGAAACTACTTTATAGTAATAATAATAATTAATTTTAACAAACAGGTGGTACAGTACATGTTTGATTATTACACAAGTTGGGTAATAGTCGAACAGTCGATGGAACATATCACATCTGACGTCCTAGCTAGGCTACGTAGGCTGTTTAGGTCCATTAGCCCTTTTTTGGAAAGAAGACACATATTTATAAAGACTGTTTAAAAGTAAGTACTATAATTACATCAGGGTTCATGAAATTCTGCGCGGTAATTTTGGCGTGATACGCTTTTAAGGAACCAGATGAAAGACCGATGAAAATTCTTCCTTTATCAGCATTTTCTTCTGAAAAAAATAAAAAATCTAAATATCTTCAATGTACGAAATATGACGAACTCCAGTTTTTTAAATATATATAATTTAGATATACACAAGATATATAGATAACAACATACATCGCCTTTCGCAAAAATTGCCGAAATTTCTAACCACTTTCTCTCTTCACTAGACTTAAACATTATGAAACCATTCACTGCTAAGCAACAACTTACAACAACCAAGACAAAAATAATACACACATACATTACATTTCGACATCAACATAAATTTATCAGTTTAATAACAACCCTATCTATATGTAAAACACACGTGATCCATAATTCGGTCACCCCTGGCCATATTTTAAATAATATATTCATAAGATTCCGGTAAAAGCTTAGTTTCGTTGGTCATCACAACGTACAAAGACCCTTGCGGGTTCTTCCTATTAAAATATTCATGACATACGAGGACATAAGAATTATCCGGATTTCGTATGTTTTACAATATGTCTATATTTTGAAAATTATTTTGAAGATTTACATATTCCTGGAAAATTCATATAATTTGTGACACATGTTAATATTGCAAATGAATTACATTTCGTTTTATTTTGGGTGTACCTAATGTTAAATTTAAATAGAGGTCGTATCTGGTATCCACCCTTAAAGACGCAATTCAATATGAGCTGTACTTAAATTTTAGTAGTAATACCTAAATAGACTATACACAATTCTTTGCATAAAACTTTGCATGTATGCATGAAAATAAATGTTTTATTTATTTTCATGCATACATGTTTCTACAGGTCTTATCCTAATACAACATTGTAGTATTGTAATATTCGGAAGTTTTTCTATGGAATTCTGATAGCGTTCAAGTTCAAATAAACAAATCAAATCTTTAATACACAGCGGTTAGTATACTAACAGCTCGCGCATTCTGTCCGAACTTTTCTTGCGTGTTGCTGCAACCCAATCATGTTCATTATCAGCCCGTACAACGTCCACAGCTGCAGATGCGCCTCCTTTGGGGTTATTGCCATAGTCTCCACAAGTAAACGCTGCTGCCTGTTACCTGGTAGAGCAGTCTCTCAACCAACAATACCTGGAGAGAAATCTTTGATTTTACACTAAGACTTTTTACTCGGAGTAGGAAATTAACCCACGATCTTCGAGATTTAAGGCGATTCTTATACCGCTATGCCACAGAGGTGTGTTCTTCTTCATTATATTACTAAAGAGTACCTAATACTCAGTTTTATAAACAAAACCATGATTTATAATAATAACCGTTTAATAGTAATTTTGTTTTATTACAAAATTAATCTTACTGTAAGGCGAAGGCCGAATTAAACTAAACACAGCATTAGTTTAGCGTAAAAATAGATACGTTACGACGGAAACATAGCCAAATTCTAAATAAATAAATTCAAGAACACGTCACACTGTAATTGAATAATATAGTTTGCTAGACGCAGACTCAGCTTCTGAGGAAACACTACAGCCATAAAGAGCTACAACTTGTTCGCCGAGTTGCTCTCAAAAGTATTCCTATCCTTTGGAGATTCATAAAGGTTCTATTTAGTATACAAAGGTTAGTAAGAACATGGATCTTCGCTTTACTAGACTTCCTTAGAGGAAAAATTCTCTTGAAAATGCTACCTTTAAAGGTTTGATACATACAAAACTTGCAAGAAAAGTTTTGTTAAGCTAAGTATTTGAAGGAAAAAAACACCAGTGAGACTAAAACTCGAGTATCAACGAATTTAGACTTACTTACAAAACAAGTTTTGAATCGCTTTTCATTGGTTGTACTAGTTCATGAAAGACTTGGATTTGTTACTACTTTTTAATGTAATTGAAATAGGATTGCTTAGCTTAACTCATTTTAAATCAAACTTTACACAACGCCGCAAAGTGAAAAATGCATCTAGAATTGAAGAATTTGTACACAATTTTGCCTTAAACTTTCCAATGCCAAAATAAGATTAAAATATTATGAAAAATTACCATAAATTATGGGCATTTCAAAAAGGGTAGTATCAGAGAATGTTAATAATTACAAAAAAAATTACCAAACTTTCTATCAAAAATATTAATTGAACAGCGAAATACGTACCACCAAAAATTTACAAAACATTGAGCCCATCGACATAAAAAATACTTATTGCAAACGAAAATAAGGGACAAATGACGGGGTAATGGGCCTTCTGAATGGTTGTAAAACAAATGACATCAACCTAACTCATCCGAGTGCTCTGGGTCGACATTTCAATCGTGAACTTTTCTTTATTTGTGTGCACACAAATAAAAAAAAGAAAAACAGCATACAGTGTATTTGAACGATCAAATATATTTCCATTAAAATATACGTTGGTTGTTACAAAATTATATCATATTAGCTGAAGAACTAATTTCAAAGCGGTGAGTGTCGAACTTATCGCCATAATTAGATTGTTCGCAAAAATAATAATTTTGATACTATAAATGTACTCTAATTTATACTTGTAATTTATGTATGTTTGCATTGAAGAGGCTCCGGAAAAATTGGACCAAATTCAAAAAATATTTCACCATTAGAAAGTTGCGTTATCCAAGAGTAACATTAACTGTATTTAATGTTGAAGTTCTCACGGAATCGGGGCTACTTGGGTGATACCGCGCGCGGGAAGCTAATATAAAATATGATGTTATACACAATTACTGAACGAAGACTCGATAACACGGTTTTTTGCAGCATATGTAAAATGTCTGTTTATATAATGTTCTAAACAAATAAATAAAATTAATATATAATTGTTTCGTGATAAAAATAGTAATAACATGACGAGATCCATTAGCAAATCATATATACAAAGAGAACTTACCTTTGATTAACACTCCAAAATTACTACTACTAAGTACGAAATGTTTAATAAATTCTAAATATTGCCGCTTTTACATACGTAGATAAGCATTATAGTAACGAATTGCTGCGGCACCAAAATTATTAGGTACATCCATACCGCGACGATATAAATAAACTAGGTAACTTGTACACTTTACATAAGTAACATTACGTTTAAAATGGTAACTCAAATTCGGTCCCTCTATAAATGTTTGCGAAAATTATTGATCACATAATTTCCTACATTTTCTTTAATAAAAAAATGTAGGAAAATAATGCCTATTAAACTCGATTAATAAATAAAACACCTACACCTACGTTTCTCCTTAATAACGTAGGATTCTGATGGTGAAAGATTTTTTTTAATCGTTCTAGTAGTTCTGGAGGTCTATTCAATGCAAACATAAACATACATAAACATCAAATCTTTACTCTTTATAATGTTGGTATTGATAATAATGAGATTCTATGTAACAAATTTATGTGTATTTAAGAGTGTAATGCCAGCCGGTAAAAAAATCTATCCTTTAGTATACAAGTATAACTTTTTACAAAAAATGTTTACTTGTCCAACTAGGCTGGGCCTATATTTCGGCTATCAGCACAAATCTCCCAGATTTTCTTTAGTCAATTTTACGTTACAAAACCATAAAAACTATTCAACTTTTAATTTAAAGTTATGTTATAATATGTATCATAGTATGTTACTTCCTTAAGTGTGTAAATTAATGTTAATATTATAACTTCTTACTTTTTAAAAGTTTATCACCTTTATCGCACTTAAAAACAAACAAACAAAAAGTAGGCTCCAAAAACTCTGAAATATCATGTAAACTTCACTTTACTTAAGATTATCGTACGTTTACCTAAGTTGTGTGACTACTCTGTTGTGAATTTCGACATTAAATACTTATATTCATGAATAAGATGGACCAACACTTCGTATCAAAGTTTTTATGACGGCAGCTTTTAAAAAGGAAATTAATTATGCAACAGTCTTGGCATTATACAACCTTATGCTTGAATACATGACATATTTTCGAGAAAGCTAGCTGTTTATAAGTGTAGGCATATTACTTTTGCCTAAAATGGGAACCGAATTCACTGTTTTTGAGAGTTGAGGCAGGGTATATTATTAGTGGTTCTAGTGTTTTAGGGTCCTCTCTTCGTTGTATGAGTTAGCATACCACGCTATGGAGAGGGCGAGTCCTACATATCCCATCGACAGCGCGCGAAAACGCTGCAGCGGCGCGGCGGTGAGAATGCGTAAACAATAATGCGTAATTTCCCACAGGACAGCAAAAAAAGAAAAGGTTATACTATTAGTCCCTACCTACCACTCCGCAGGAGAGGATGTGTAATGCATTTCTTCCCGGTATAAAAAGAGGGTATATATATGAAATGAAATGAAATGAAATGAAAACGTTTATTGATAATGTAGACGAATCGATCGTACTTATTATAAGTCAAATACAATGATAAAAATATACAAAGACAAAAAAAAAAAAATCTTGACTAATTAATTAGTACTTATACATTTCAACAGTAATGTTATTAAATAGAATTTAAATCTACCAATGTGACATGTGAAAGTCGCGTATTATAAATATAATTAGAATCAACCAGCGCGGGCTGGGATTAGGTCAGTAGCATAGAACGCGTCGCGAGCCTCGCCTTGCAAGGACGACCGGACCCTATCCTAGCTTCCTACGAGTCTTTCTCTATCTACCTACGTTGTGACACCATATATAAGTAATATTAGGCGAGGAGAGCCCGTGGCAGTTCATGACTTATCAGCTCCCGGTGCCCCTATTACTGGCGGTTGGAGGAGTACACGGGGGGTTTCAGTGGGTCTCTGCTCGTCGTATGATTAACATATCATCGATATAGAGAGATGTTGCAGAAAAAGCAGAGAAAAGGCTACAGAGATTGCCTAAAAAATAATATAGTTCAAATATAAAATCTTACTCGTTCTCTTTTAATGAATAAAAGAATATGAAAGAAGGTACTTTATTTCATATTATTTTATTCAGTTGTAAAATTAGGTTACTTTAAATTATTCTCTTTAATAGTTGGTTTCGTTATTGGTGTACACTTCCTTAATTGAAAGATAAGTAACTACTACATCAAAAAGTTGTTTGAGAAAATCTAAGTATGGAGGTTTCGCAAGACGCTGCGAGGTAGCAACAAGTTAGGAAACACTAATATCACAAATTACTACGAAGTTCTTGTATAATTCGCTACAGTAAATCAGTCTGAGACTTGCGAGAAATTAGTTTACATTGAATTAGATATTTGCCATATACCTACGTGCTGATATACGTCATATTTTGTTTGGGAACTAAACCTAGACTAGCGGTGATGTGTTCCATCGTAATTATGGAAGTCCAGGGACTAACAAATCTGTCCCTAGCAAATTCTTACTTTTTCTTAAGAGTAGCTTGAAAGTGTTTTATTGGTGCCTAAAAGAGCACTTTACTCGACAATCGGTTTTGGCACTTTTGGTTACCTACAAATCTAAATGTAACCTTCTAAATTAGGACGTCGCGGTGACATCAGCAGGCAATTTATGTTAGGTTGGCATAGTAAAAAGTATCAGTCTTGCAGTACCTACACATGAAAAACCAAAGACTCGGGCGCTTATTCTGGTGTCAGTTGTTAAATCAACTCACAAAAAGAAATTATTAATGAGCATCAGAAAGTCAATTACATCCCATATATATAAAATTTCAATATTAGTCTGGATAAAAAAATCATTGTGACGTGACGTAACGGAGTGTTTAAATTGCATCGCAAAGCTCGACAACTCTGGTGTAAGATTAAATATGAACATCACATCTCCTTCGAGAACTACGTTTAATTATCTTTATATCGTAGCGTCGCGTCGGCGACATAGAATGACTGACAAACTTACTTAATAAGAATGGATAATATGTAAGGTGCTTCAAAAATATATGCTATTCGTTTAACAGTAATAGTGTCATGCGTCGTAAATTCGTTAGTGAAGAAGACGAAATTTCGGTAAAATTTTAATTTTATCCATTCTAATATATGAAGCTGAAGAGTATGTTTGTTTGCTTGAACGCACTAATCTCATGAGCTAACTACTGGTCCGATTTGAAGTATTTTTTCAGTTTTAGATAGCCCATTTATCGAGGAAGGCTAGAAGCTAAATTTAATTATGATGTTCCTACGGCAACTGGAGTTATGCGGGTGAAACCGTGCATGGGAATCTAGAATAAAATTATCCTTAAACTAGTACGAGGTGAGGTCTCTCTCACTTCGCCACATTATAGGTTTGTGAATGTAAAAAAGAAACAAGCTTTTTAATATAATTAAATTTATTGTATAATCATATTCTATAAAAATTAAACCATATTTCTCAGAAATTTCTTAACTAAAATAGTCATATCCACTGTTAAAGCGATAGAGTATATTTTGGAGGCACCTTATATGTGTGTCTTGATAAATGTTAATAAGTGGTTTAATTTATATTAATGACTAGTTTCCTCACAATCGCAAAATAAAGCCTAGGTTACTCATAGACATAATTATTGCAAAACATGTTTACTTATATAATCCATTTATAATTTTTAAGGTTAAACACAAACATGAAAAATCATTTTTTTCCTCTTCATACTTCAAGAGAGAAATGATTTCCTTGAATAATTTTGTTCCTTTCTTATGGAATACTTGAGCGGGGGATCGGTGGGGGGGCATCGGTGAATTATGTATCTTTATATTTACAACTTTATTAACAAATAAATATATACAATATGGTTATAGTTATTTACCAGACGACTATAACAATATGATAATTTTCACAATCAGGTCTTTTTTTTTTCTACATTAAAGTGGCGTCCATGTATGGTCAATTCTTTCTATAGACTGAAGATGTCTACATTTAACAAATAAACAGAAACAATTTATTTTGCCTAATAAGTATGAACACGAGTATTCGCTTTTGTAAGTTTCCATCTATTTTGGTTGAATAATAATAATCAATCCGTTTGACTTCACACAGTTCCATGTTTACTTAGAATGTTTACCTTCTTCAGCATCTAAACTACATCTGAAACACAAATTGGCATATACGCCGAGCTACGAAATGAAAACCAGCATTTAGTTAGCGAGATTCACTCATTAGGTATATAGAGTAACTATGTTTAGGGTTCCGTACCCGAAGGGTTGAATCGGGACCGTATTACTAATACTTCGCTGTCTGTCTGTCAGTCTGTTTGTCACCAGGCAGTATCTCAAGAACCGCGATAGCTAGACAGCTGAAATTTTTACAGATCGTGTATTTCTGTTGCCGCTATAACAACAAATAACAAAAATAAAATAAAATAAACTTCGTAATAAAATAAAGTAATAATAATATAATCCCATACAACAAACTTTTTTTTGCTCGATATCTATAACGGCAACATGACACGAAATGATACGGAACCCTTTACACGCGAGTCCGACTCGCATTTGGCTGGTTTTATTTATCCATTAGGGTTAGGCAAAATATTTTAAATAATCAGTATCATCGTCATTACAGTCATCATTGTAACGAATCGAACCTCTATTTTATGAACGATTTTACTTTTTTATTTGTCTTTTTATATGATTTGTAATGTCTGTTTTATTGCTATCAAATTCAAATATACACATCATCACAATCCTTCCGAAACTCAGCGCCTTTTATTTATATTTCTAAATAAATTATTACCAATACATCATTATCATCATAATCATCATCATATCAGCTTGTAATAGTCTAATTCTATACATAGGCCTCCCTCGTCCATTTTCAGCTGGAACGATTCCTAGCGTCTTGAACCCAATGACTTCGTTCGTCGTCGGGTTCGTGGTCTGCACTCGAGAACCTTGACCATCCCTTGAGCCGTCAGTTCTTCGAGATATGTGCCGCATCTTAGCTGGATTTGCGGTAAAAGTGAAATTATGTAGTTGACCCAAGAGGGACGCTACCACCCCTTAGTACTGACTGCACCGGTGGCTCAGTGGTTACGATAGTTGCTTCTGAGACCTGGTGTTCTGGGTTCGATTCCCACCCGGCACAATCATTTGTGTGAACCACAAATAGTTGTTCTGAGTCTGGATGTTTTTTGTGTCCGTGAAATGAATGTTTGTAAAGTCCGCCGCGACACAGGGATTTATTTCCCTAGTGCGGGAGTTGTCTTATTTAAAATAAAGAAATAAAATAAAGTAGGTGCTGAACTGTTTCGTGGGGGCGGTAGCAGGTCCAAAGCGTAGTCTAGCATTTTTAGGTTAAGTTATAAATTAATTATAACACTTTGTATTCATTAAAAAACCTCAGCCCTGACTACAAGTCACTAGATAAGAGATAAAAATAGGTAGATCATTTTTTTTTAATTGTGATTTTCTTCCTAAATGCGGTAGGTTGTGCATAAAAAGTTCAACTTCTGATATAGATTCTAATCAGCCTGAAACAAAACCACACCAACAAATGCAGCAAACACGGTACAGCAAAGGCATAAATAGAGTGGTTTTTCTTGAACTAAATTCACATTGTCTTCACAATTTCACAAATAATTCACAATTTCTTCACTTCCTTTTTTAAAATCTGTTTCCATTTATACCCATACTTTTCTCACCATATTTATCCTTTAGGTCGCCATCTTGTGACCGTGACTTATAGTTGAACAGCATAAATAACTACTTACAGACGAGACAGTAGTCTACGAACTATATTACACCTATTTTTATTCCGCCAAGCAGAAACTAATTCTGCATTTAATAGCGCGTGAAAGCCAGGGGTTGTTTAACTGGCATTTAAGCTATTAGGTTTAAACCCGGTCGCTTTAACCCGATGAAGTATGACAAATACAAACTATAGGTACAAGTGAGTTTGGAGTAATGAAACTGTAGAAAGTTATTTTATAGATTTTTACAATATTAGTAGGATATTAGACTAATTTTATCAACATTTACTAAGTACTATTCATGTTATTCCAAGCATACCCTTTAATGTAACTCAAACTATCTCAATACAAATTCTAACTGGCTAACTTGTCTAAATGTTGCTGTTCTAATTGAATTCCTAAAGTTGTTGCCCGTCTTTATATGATTTCCAAGTGATCAGTCCGCCAATCGAAAGACCCACTAAATATTCTGGCGCGGCACTCCGCTCTTGTCTGGTGTACTCTACAAATACCTAGCTAGTCTATTAAAATTTGAACTCCTCTGTAAACAGCTCCAAATTGATTTTGAAGCTTATCGAAGCCCGGACCTTGGTTGCCCGCATGGTGGAATTTTGTAATTCTAACATTCCCGTGTGCATTTATGTAGGTATACAAGCCAACGTAAAGGTTATCTAAAAATAAAGTAAAATGTAATTTTGTTTCGATTAAATATATTCTAATTTTCCTTATAGTTTCAAGAAAATTGTAATAAAAAACAGGTATATTATGTTTTTTATACTCATATCGTCGCGCTTTTCTTCCATAGGAGTGGGCAAAGACAAAAGAACGCCGCCTGTCTCAATCCTGGCTTATTTCGTTCCGGCCACATTCATCAGTATCTTCATGCATGCTCGCCGATATAAGGTGATTTTAATTTTTTTAATACTTAGCCAATTTCATCAATATACTCATTCGATATACTCTTTCGTAACTCATCTTTAATACATATTTTCTAAGTACATGCCCTAATCGTAACATTTTTTTAATTATTAACATCGTAAGCATACTATATAAAATTAAAACTATTCTAAATCTATAAATGTAATTCGCTGTCCACTTATCTGATTTATGTTTTTTTTTTATTATTTAATTAGAAACACAAGTTACAAAAAAATACAATGGTATTATACATAATATCATCTTCCCGCCAAACTGTTACGTTTAATGGCACGGTGCGTGAAATTTCAGCATATTTGCTTGAATAAAAATAAAAAACATAGAGTTGGAAAACATTTTGAAGCCTTAAGATTTAATTTTTGGGTCTTAAATAAAACCTTCTAAACAGTAATTAGAAGGCAAACTCATGTCGTTTTCTTTTTTTTCGGACGGTCATAATTATGTAGTTGGCCACGAGGCTTTTGCTACTTCACCGGGCATAAAGGCGAACACAGCTCCAGCCTAGATAATTGCTTTAAAAACTACAAACTAAAGTACCTGCGCAAGTCCCCTGTGGGAAGTCATGTCGTAATGTACAAAAACATTATGACAATCATAAAATATTAAAAGGTAGACTTTTTCGCGAAAATGAGTAAGTTCTTCGTTAGATTACATAATTATAAACACAAGTAAACTGGTTCTGTATAGGCTCTGTATAGCGCTGTGTTGTATTTACGTCATTAGCAGTTCTATATTGTTGTGTAGTCGATTTATATTCGTAGAGGGCAGACCATTACGCTTGCATTGTTTCAGGATCATTATGCGTACGGTTTTACTAAGAACAGAAGTTGTTTTGTTATGTTAATGCGAATAAAGGATAATAATAATAATATGTTAGGTATAAGAAGATTCATAAACAATGTTCTTATTTTAAGTAAGTACGTAAGTCGTAATTTAGAAGATTTGATTTGCTTTATATTTAATTAGATACGACATTAAATTGATTAATATACCTAACTCATATTTTAGTATTATGTATAGGTATAGTTGCGCCCGTGGTTTTATCGAGCTGGAATTGTATCGTGATTCAATGTTTACCTATATGTAGGTATAAAAATGATATAAAAATTATCTTATATGTATTTAGCTAAAGTATCCCCATGAAAATTTGTATGTAAACAGTTAATTATTGCGCAGGATTTCATAGAATCCCAGGAGATCCCGCGGTGTCATACTGGCCGCGGGTGCCGTCGGGGGGCCGGATTGCTAATGCGTACCCGGAGTGTCCGGGGGGTTTTAGTGGTGTAGGGTCCTCTCCTCGTGGTATGAGTTTAGCATACCACGCTATGGAGAGGGCCCCACATACGGACAACAAAAAAAAAACACTTTTGTCATGTAATACGTACATCGCTGAAATTTAACTAGAACACATAAATATAAAAAAGTAGTACGATAATTTAGCGGGATTGTAATCGCGCTAGAGTGCTCATAGTCTTAATTTACTAGTAAATACTATTGGAAACATATTTATTAATATCGGTTTCTGAAAGTAAAATACGGTAGTTAAATTAATCAGCACATAGTCCACGCTGTATTTATTTCAATATTCGGTCTCGGTTGGATTGCAAACTCTTTGGATTCCGGCCGAGTGCTTGCTCCCGCAACGTCGTTCCATCGAAAATTCTTTCAGCAACGGAACGTTGGGCACGATAGTTAAACCAACACAAATTGTGGGTATCTGTTACGGTTATTTTGTTTGGTTTCTAACACAGATTTATTAGCAAATATATAGCTTTCCGCTCGTGGTTAAAACTTGCATAGTTTCCATGGCAGAAACAACGACTATAGAAAAATCTCATTCTCTGTAGCATCCCATTTTCTGTGCACGTCCCAATATTTTAGTTAGCTATATCAACTGGTTGCCACGTGGCAACGAGCATTCCGTTCTACGTAAAGACGCCGCCGCGCCGTATCAAATGTAATAAATGTCTCAGTTTACGACTGCTGCCACCGGGACGTCATTTCGTAGAAAAATATTTTACGCCTTCAGTCTACGTTCTGGTAATAAAGTTAGACCAAAGCCAGGTGTTAGCCGTTTAATTTGCTCCTGCGTGCTCTCGTTCTCGGTGTGGCCACATACGTGTGTAGGTGTCTGTAATGTGAAATAAAATGTTAGAACGCCACGTTGCAACGCCATCCGTTAGCAGCATGTAACCGGTAAAATTATATTAAGTTCCACTTGTTTGAAAGGTATTGTGGTTAAGTTATAAACACACTTAGTTATTATAGAGGTATAACTTTTTATCGATAGTCCCACTGCTAAATAGGTATTGTAGTTTTTAATGAGTACCTATTATAGAATATTATCTTTGGAATAAACAATATTGATAAAACAAAATACGATATTTAAAAACCAAAAAAAATCTTCATTTTAAAAAACAAAAAGGTAACAGTATGTAAATTTGATGTTATTTTTTATTTTTTAATTACGTAGCTGCCGTAACTAGTAATTAAAAATAATGACAATTGAAATGAGTTTTATAAATCTGTACCTATGTACTCTATTATTCTCATGGCTCGGAAACAATCAAATGAAAGTGTGGGCAGCATTCGGTGCGGCTCATTAACTTTAACTATACGCTAAGAATTGGTTCACTGCCCCCACAATATCTACTTAACGACGATATACGACTACTGCCGAAAAAAAAACAAAAACTACAATACCTAAACATCGAATCAAAAAGCCCGGTATATAAAACTTCCATCGCAATCACAATTTCCCCGAAACTCTTTTGTATAATTGAAATTTCCCAATGAAATTTTTATAATGAAATTAAGGTGAGGAAAAAAGGCAAAACGCAAAAAGAAAATTGGCTTACCGTCATGAAATGTAATGGTACGGATCAAGTCTAGCGCTTCTTGGTCCGCCTTAGAGTCCGTGTGACATCTACTTTACGGTCAATTAAATGAAAGGACTTATCCCAACTTTGATGTACCGACGACTTGGAACTAATTAGAATAAGGCGAGAATGACCTTCTCCGCCGCAAACCTCTATGCGGATCACCACTCATTGTCAACTTACACTTGAACAAGCTGCGAAGATTCCAAGAAATTCGAATTGAAGAAAATTGAATTTAAAAAGTTTAATTAATCATTGCGGGTGCTTACAACTTTTGTCTTTGGTTAAATTTCCAATTTTCGTTTGCCGTGAAGGACTATTTTAAAACTAGTACCTAACGCTATCCGTTATTTCATATCTCATGAGTTACGAGTTTATCAGTATATACTTCTATACTAATATAGCGCCTATATCAGGAACTACTGGTGTGATTTGAAAAATTATTTCGATGTTAGATAGGTAGCCCATTTATCAAGGAAGGCTCTAAGCTAGTATATTTAATTTGTTATGCGGGTAAAACACCGCGCAAAAGCTATTCTTAAAATATTTTTTCAAACGTGTATTAATATTATTTTAGTACATTTGACCTCATCAAAAAAATTGGCTTTGTCTTTAAAAAAAGTCTTTTATCACTGATTTTACTATTGTTTTTGTAAATTACAATTACTTTGCTCTTAAGTTGATTAAAAAATCATTTAATCAACTTAAGAGAAAAAAATTAAAAGTTATACATTATTAAAGTGTTAATATACCTATTAGCTGAATTTTGAGTATTGCGCCTGCATATTTATGGTCACCTCTTAGCAGAACCAAACGGTGTTGATGCGTTTGCTTATTTGATATCTTTTCATAAAATAAAAACGCTTATTGTTCTCCTTTAATTTCCAGTTTGTATTAAAACTTCCGATGACCTTGTAGAGCCGAATTCTTATAGAACCGCAAACTGGTAAGAGAAAGTCATCTTAAGTCGTACTCCGCTATCGCCCTGAGCCGAATTCCTATCTTCCCCGGGGGATCTGTAATGTATGTTGCTTAACTCGCCTTTATAATTATTATTATAGGTATATCCTTTGGTTAAACTTGTGTAAATTGTCATATTGTAAATGTATGTGAATGCATCCGCCATTAGGTTTCTTTGTAGGAGATTGTTTGTGCCTGAGTAAACTTTAATATCTACATTATAGTATTTACTGGATATTTTTTTTCTTGTCTTATTGAGCTCCTGGTCGGTATAAATTGACCAGGCAATAAATGGTACTGTGCTTGCATTCGCTTACATCATATATACATTGTACAATATTACATGATTGTGATAAAAGACTTGACATAAAAAAAAAGAAACAGAGCAAAAGAGACAAAAAAAATAATCTCGGAGTTTCTTTCTTCCTTTCTTCTCCGGGTCGTCCACTTAGGTAGCTAGTGAAAGGTTGCAGGTTAGCTAGGGTAGGATCCTCGACGGCATGGCCGAGGACCGCGTTGTTGCTTATTCCCCGAACTGTGATCTCGTGCCAGCGATCATCACCACTGTTCGTAAATCTACTCTTTACTCCAGTGGCACCCTGAGCGTTGGTCCTAACCCCTTAAGGGTGCCCTCAGGTGGATGTCGCTTAAACTTTGGCCGGATTCTTTGAAGTTAATTTTAATTTTAGACCTGTTACCTTTAAGGCATCTTACTATACCTAATGTGTACATTTGTCATTTATCGCTCGACAGACGGACAGACTGATTAAAAATTCTGTAAGATCAAATAATTATAACAATGTTTTTAGCTACTTAAGTGATACTTTAGTGATTTAGTCTTATACAGTGTAATTTTGACAAGTACAAGTGTATGTAAATACCTAAGTGCTGAATAAATTTCATTATTTCATTTAAATCCGTCAGAAAAATACTGAATTATAAATAGAACACGTATTGCAGCATGCCGCATTAACCTTTATTTTTCCGAACAATACTGGACGTTCAAACGTTCACGTGGTAAATGAAAATAGCTTAGTGAACGAACATCTATATTGTTGTTAATACTCCCTGACTCTTTTACACAGAGAAAAGAAAATACCTGCAGGTGAACGACCAGTTGCTATGACCACTTGGTGCTTTCGGTTCATTTTTTATTCCATGCAAATGCTTAATAATCAACGGTTCGTCTTTTGATAGGTACTTTTGGCGTTGCTGTATTCATTGTTATGTTGAATAGTTAGATCAGTCGTTTGTCACATTCGAAATTGAATGTGAAATCTATAGGAGTAAAAATTTGTATACCTAAGTAGATATACCTATACAAGATATTCGAATGTAATGAATCTGAAGAAGTTAACATTCTATACTTAATGCCTACCATATTTATAGGCATTTATTACCTATAGAACATTAAAATGTTTACGTGGCTGGAATAACACAACATGTAACTAGAAACTATGTATCTAGCAACTACTACCTATAGCAACGCGACAATAGATTGATATTGCCCAATAAATTGTTCCGTCATCGCAAAACTCCAACAAACATTAATTGGACTCCCTGTTAACTATAATTAACAAACATGAATAAAATACAAACTAAAAGTGACTAATTAAAAATAGAAATTTCCTCCGCGGTTGGATGTCAGCAAGGAGACCCTCTCGGGCCAGCTATTTTTAGCCTTGCTATTCATCCTATTATCCATCGCCTTCAATCAAAACTTAATATTTGGTACTTGGATGATGGGACAATTGCTGGCAATGTAGATACTGTTTGCGATGACCTTCGCTTAATTATAAAGGAGTTCCACCAAATTGGGTTGGAACTCAATTTTTCCAAATGCGAACAATACATTGCAGACAATTGTCCTTCCAAAGATTTGGCTAAAGAAAAAATTAATAGATTGGCCCCAAATATCAAAATTATTGATAAATCTTCACTGTGTCTGCTGGGCTCTCCTGTCTTTGACGAATCAATACCTGCTTTTGTTGACAACCAAATTCAAAATTTCTTAAATAACTCTGATCGACTATCTAAAATTAGCCCTCACATTGCTTTTACTATTCTAAAATTTTGCCTTTTTGTCCCTAAATTCACCTACACTTTGCGATGTTGTCAGTTGTGGAAACATATTAATATTCTAAAAAATATAGACAACATCGTCAAAACTAGTTTAGAATCAATTTTGAACATACGTTTTGAAGAAAGGACTTGGTCACAGGCTTCACTTCCAGTTCGATTAGGGGGTCTGGGCGTTAGAGCCATTTCAGACGTTGCTCTACCCGCTTTTTTGTCTTCTGTCCATAGTACCCAAAATTTATCACATAAAATTCTCTCGGCTAGTCTAAATAGTTATAATATTTCTCATATGAAGGAAGCTGAGTCTGAATGGCTTTTAGCTTGCCCCAACTCTGCCTTGCCATGTAATACATCTGTTCAGCGGCAATGGGATGGGCCGCTCTGTGAGCTGACGCAGAATAATTTGTTACAAACGTGTTCCAGCTCTGCAGATCGTGCCCGTCTCTTAGCCGTTGCGGAATGGGAGTCAGGCTTGTGGCTGCATGCGCTTCCGTCACCAAATACAGGCACCTTAATGGATGCAAATACGTTTCGTGTGGCAGTTTCGTTGCGCCTGGGTGCGCCGTGCTGTGCTCCCCACCGCTGCGAGTGTGGCGCCAATGTGACCCAACTCGGTCACCACGGCCTGTGTTGTAGCAAAAGTGCTGGACGTCTGTCCCGTCATGCCAATATTAATGATATAATCCGTCGGGCCTTCAGCTCGGCAAATATGCCAGCCGTTTTAGAGCCTAATGGCCTTATGCGCGACGATGGTAAAAGGCCCGACGGAATGACTCTGGTGCCTTGGAGGATGGGACGGCCTTTGGTGTGGGACGCTACGTGCGTCGACACCCTCGCGCCGTCTCATCTTTCCGGGACTCAGGGTAGGGCTGGAATGGCGGCAGAATCCGCGGAGAATCTCAAGAGGCGCAAATATTATATATTGATAGTGGTTATGTATTTGTGCCTTTTGGTGTCGAAACATTGGGGCCGTGGGGACCGGGAGCCAAATTAATTTATAAATACCTCGCAGCGGCCCTCTTAAGTGCGGCACGTTCTCCGAGTGCTGGTTTCTACTTCGCACAGCAGGTAAGCATTGCCATTCAACGTGGTAATGCTGCCAGCATTCTGGGAACCTTGCCAAGTAGAATAGATTTAGAATAGTAGTATATAAGTTAGTTTTATTTTTATTTAGTCACTTTTAGTTTGTATTTTATTCCTGTTAACTTAATTTCGCTGTCAAATCAAATTCAGTTTCTAAAACATGAATTAAAACAAAGTTCCAGTACATCCAAAATGACGTTTGTCTCAATTTTTAACTAAAATGTTAATCTTAAATCTAACTCTGAAATCAAATTAGCTAATCATACTTTCGGAACGACATCACGTGAGAAGTTTTGGAACCTACTTATATGTATGTTAATTCAAACTTTTAGACAAATCTGTTCAATAGTTTTTGTGAGAATGAGTAACAGTCATCACAACATCCTGTATGTATGTGTGTGTATGGATATACTAATATTATATACTTAATTTCAGAAAAAAACATTTTACTGTGTACCTTTCCCGGCATTCAACCCGTTTTTTTTATACGCTGTAATGTTCAATATAACACATCATTTCCTTCAGTGACTAAACATGAAATAAAGATAAATTCTCTAATGTTTTTCGTAACAAAACTTCCAGACATACGTGAGAACTTTAGCTGAAAACTTCGGTAGTTTGCGATACTGCAATTTTAGTTTAACTTTATTGTGATTTCAAAGGGAACTTATAGAACTTGTTATGCATACGTTGACTTTTCAGTTCAACTCGCAACTTAAAATTTACGCTTGCAGCAGACCAGTCTGCTTGAATATTCTCGAAAATTGTGGAAAACTGGTATAACCATACAATGTAAACGATAGGTTTAGCTCACGTTGGAACATAAGCTTTTGTTATCCTATATTTTTTATTTTCGTGCGCTTTTTTTGTATCTGACTGCGGTTATTTGCCATTGGATAATTCAATAAAAGTTTTGAAATTATCTGCTGTATCAAATGCTGGTATAAAATAAAATGACACCTACACTGAATTATATAAGATGGTTCCAAAATATTTGCCATCTCTTAACCATAAAATATGGTATTAAGTATGTGTAGCGATTACGATAGTGAAATAAAAAAAAATTGTTATATTATAAAAATAAAAATAAATAATAACAATAAACTTAGATTAAAATACCAGTATGCGGCCTGCACAGATAATAATTTTGGGAAAAGACTTAATTTAAAAAGAAATATTTAATTTAAATAATTTAATTTTATAATTGGAAAATGATTAATTGCATGATTAGTAATTGGTCTAACTAATTGATCTTTATGTATAAATATTATAATTTCTCAGTTGCATACCATAGTTCTTGTACTATAATCAAATACGTTAAAGTAATAGAAAAACTTCTCTTTTTTACGTGTCAAAAAAAATCTTACTGTAAAACAAAGAAGTAAAAAGGAGACCGTAGTTAACAACAAACTCAGTATTCCTTCATTAGACAAGAATTATGATTGGGGAGGGCGATCCTAACCCCTTCGGACCACCACTAGTCCAGCTTGACCAAAACCGTTTCTTGTTTAATTAAAAACAGAACTTGCTGTAACAATAAATAAGCAGACAAGTAATAACGGACACCACATTAAACCTAGAAAATTCTAGAACCATCGTCACAAAGGAAATATCAAAATACATATTTCATAGTCTTCGCACGTAGACAATGATGGACGAATGCCTTGCAATCTGGAGCATCGAGCTAACGTTGCGCGTCGTGCAACCTCGATTCCGACCCAGCGCCAACATTGTGTTGCGTCCTACACCATTTTGATGCTTCCTATAATTCCTACATTCCTGATACCGCCAGAATTAATTACTCTGTATTGGAGTAATACGCGATTGATTGGAGAATGTTCTGAATGTTATGCAAATTACGAATTGATTCGAATAGCTTAGGAATTTGAACGTTCGTGTTGGCTTCATCGGATTAACATTTATATGAGACTGGTATTTGCCCGCGATGTCACATGTGTGAAATGGTTACTATGGGCAATTTTATTTTTCGCCAAAAAGCAAACGTAGTTAATTCCTTGTTCAGTAGTAGTACCTACTAAATTTTGTAAATTAAAAATAATAATAATGGGTTTTTTTGCCCAATGCGCAAAATGATCAAATTTATGTCACACAGATAAAAATTCCCTTGGGTGAAACGGGATTTAGCAAAATTCAAGCCCTAAAGGAGTAAGAAGTGGTGTAATATTTATGTGGACAATCTTTTGTTTTTAACTATCGACTCATCAAACGAATCTTAGTACTCTTTACTAAAAATGAATCATTAAACCAATTGCGTTTAATTTGGAACGACGTTAGTTATTATGAAGAAGCAAAGATAAGATTCTTACAAAATTACCCACTTAAAAAAATTGAATCGACGTGGACTAAATCGCGGGCAATAGCTAACATATCAATACTAGCTGGGCTCCGCGGTTTTACCCGCATCACTTTGCTCCAGTGGGTCAGAGCGTGATATTTAGCCTATATGTTAATCCAGCTTATAAACTATCCGCGTGAAAACTTTCAGCCAAATCTATTCAGTAGTTTTGTTTGAAAGAGTTACAAACATACATACATCCACACATACAAACTTTCGCATTTATAATATTAGTAGGATATCCCAGGTCAGATTTTATTTTATTTTATCAAACATCATGTTAACCCGCCAAAGAATAACAGACACTAGTAATACCTAGCTAATAATTTCATGAATGGAAAACTGTCTTAATAACAAAATATGATACACATCTAAACATTTATTGCCACGAAGCTAAAATAAAATGAAAGCCGGGCAGGTGGACATTAGGTACTAAACTTACGTATGCATGCATAGCAGTCTCAGAACTTCTAACATTAGAATAGAATTTGAATTTTCGTATCGCATAAAGAACATTCGTAGTTACATCATATGCGTTGAAATTGCAAGTCTATGCTATTTGAATCGTTAAAATAAAACGTTGTTTAGGTATTATAATTTTTAAAGATTTTTCTTTAAAAGTAATAATAAATAGTAAAAGTGCCATTTAAGAAGGTCTCATAGCCATTTGAACACACTTCATGTTTTGTTCTAAGTATTAAATGTAAATCCATGCAACCCCTTTCATTGTATGCCTATTTATTTTCTCATCGAGTATTTTTTTGTGTGTTAAATAAATGCTTTTTATTTCTTTATTTCTTATAAAATGTGGAACCTCTCTATGAGTCTATAAAAATGCTTTTTAATTATCACGGATCGGAATCGGTAATGTTTTTAAGTACCATATTTTTGTGGAACAATTCGATCGTGCCTATACTATTGATGCATTACACGTAGGTGGCTACAACGGTAATAGTATGGTGGTGAAAAAATGATACCAGTGTGACTAATGGCGTGGACCAATGGTCACACTGGTACCATTTTTCTACAAGTAAACAATATCTAACAGTCCTCATACACAATAATTCTTTAAAGAAGCGATGCCCAATATAGCATGTAGAGATGTCTTTGAACGTTACCTAGGTTCAAAGTATACACGGTACTTTAATCATCATCAACTTGTTGTCGCCCACTGCTGAACATTGGCCTCCCCCATAGATTTTCAGCGGGAACGATTGGTACTTTACATTATAATACTTAATACAAATTACACGAAATTTAGAAAATCATTTCATTGTTAGTCTACAATAGTCAATGGACAATAGATACAGCGTTATTCATGTAGACACATATAAAACTATTGTATTAATAATGTTCTTAAAAAGTGTTTTTTTTCCTATCGCAAGTTCTGCGGCAGGGTACTCAGAAGACTTCATTTTGTTTAATAACATTTGATATTACAATAAATATAGCAGTATTACGTTCAAACAACGACTTCGCTTTCCTCATTTACTTGTCAGAGTCCATAAAAGCTACATTGGAAAGTTTGAAAAGGCTCGTTGGTAAACGTACCACGATTTATTTTCTTCTCCAACATTGTCCCTTTTTGTTCTTTGATTTTCTTAAATACGGGTTCAGTGGAATCCTTGTACATGTCTCGTTTGCGTAGGTAGCTACTCTAACGAGACTATTAACTTTCATTTCTTCACTACTAAAGGTAACATCTAAAAGTATATAAGGCGCTTGGGAAATGTATGCCATTACATTGATTATAAATTTATACAAACCAAATTATAATCCTATACGTAAATTTCAAAACTAAGTTGATGATTCAGTTTATCAATTACTAACTTCCCACGCGCGGTTTTAATCGCGAAGCTACCGTTCCTGTGGAAACTTTATGATAAATATAGCCATAATTGACGTTTCATTTTTTTAAGAAACTAGATCAAAAATTAAGCAACCTATATATTTTCTTTTTTCGAAATTCAAAATAAAAAAATATATTTTACTTTGGCTTATTCTAAATAGACGTAAGCGCCGGATGACGTCATTGTTACGGTGGTTTGACGAAATTTCTTGGTCAGAATTGAAAATTAAATAAAAAAACTGACATTAGCCAATGCTAAGCCCTTGTGATTAGAGTTGCCAACTTAAGAATGTTTTAATAGTTTTTAATTTTAAATAGGCAAAAGTAATATTTCAGTCCGTAATAGTCCTACCGCAACGATGTCGTCTTCGCGTATTTTTCAATTTTTTTTATCAAAATTTGCCGGGAAAAAAAATAAAAAATATATTTTTAAGAACAGAATTTGAAAATCAAGAAACGGTATTTTTGTTTTAGGGTGTTACGAATTTTGAAATGTTGACAATTCTTGGATAATGTAGTTTTTTAATGGATAAATATTTTTTGAAATCTGATCATTACTTTCGCATATTATAAATAAACAAACAAGCAAATCTTTCCTCTGGCCGATGATCATTATTTAGTCGCTTAAGTTCTAACACCATGGATGTCAGTTTTTTTTTAATGTTCAAAACTTTTCATGAGAGTGAAAAACTATATAATTTTAAAACACCAAAATAATATAATTTTACTATTTACATTTTTGTTAACACTACTAGTAATCTTGTTAACTCCTCGTGCTAAGGAAAAATGCATATGTTAGGTACGTGTGGGTCAATGTCGGTAGTGTAATCCGTGGGAATCGAACGAACGACCACTTCTTCAATAATAAATGGGCTATCTAACAATGTTTTGTTTTCAAATCGGACCAGTACTTCCTAAGATAAGTTCCTTTAAGCAAACAAACAAACTCTTCAGCTATATACTTGTAGATATACAGTATAAATACAAACTGTCCCTAGTTTATATTCTACTCTAAGTATAGAAGACTATTTATTAGTTGCAAAGGTAATGGTAAGCATGATCAGTCACCCGCGTAGTGGTCTCCCAAACAAATATCCCCTAAAACTAGTTATGTCTACCTAGCTCCAAATTGGTATTCCGCCCAAATCCTGACATTCAATAGGCGACAAACGGACAATCAAGCGATGGACGCTCGCAGATAGGATTCCAATCCCACCATAGAATGCACTTACAGGGTTGCCATTCATTTCGGTTGCCCTTCGTACTAGTTTTTAAAATGTTCGGAAGTGTCATTGCGGAACTTAATTTGTATTCCGGAGCTCAAAATCACCGGCCGGCTTCACCGTGCTACTGCACTCCTTGTCTTGTCATAATTTGGAGGTAGCAACACTACGCTGTGTGGTGTCCGGCTTAGAATATACCACCATGTCTTCCCATGTGTGTCGTAAGGTGCGACTAAGGAAGGCAGCTAATAAGGTGTAATTTCATCTGTCAAGAAATATTTTCGTGATATATATTTTAAAGGGAAAAAAATCTATTTGCTAAATTTGATTTTCAACCTTATTAGCTATTGTCACTTACGCGGAATGCAGTATCACCGAAAATATAACTGATGGATGGGCAGCAGCATCTATCACCTTAAGGATACTGGAGACTATTTTTTTTTTTCTTGTCCGGGGTGAAATGCATTTACGCATTCCCACCGCCGCTGTAGCGTATTCGCGCGCTGGCTGTGGGATATGTGGGACTCGCCCTCTCCATAGCGTGGTATGCTAAACTCATACCACGAGGAGAGGACCCTACCAACCACTAAAACCTACCGGACACTCCTTCGATCCGCCGTTGGCGGGGGCCGGGTACGCATAAGCAATCCGGCCGAAGGATACTCGAGCCTAGCGTGGTGATTATAGCAATAACACTCAATGACTCTAGCTTGCCAAGGCCTGTTAATAGGAGACCCATATTCAGTAACCGTAAACGGGCTGATACAATGCAGTACAACCCTACGTTTACCGTACTACACCATTATAACTGTGTGCAGTTTCCCTGACATCTGTAATATTTCAGGTTGTGGTTTAAAGCAGTGTGCAAAGGATATACTCGTATGGATGTGAGGACTAGTAAAATTGTTCAGCTTTTCAATTTAATGACTGACTGCTTTGAATGAATGACAATGACATTAGTATTGATATCAATATTTTAAAATAAATATCGATACCAGAAGTATCAATTAACGTAAGGGACATTTTGGCAAAAATGAGTTATATACATCATTGGATTCAGAATTTCCCGCTCTCTCTATGGATATTATTAACATTTCTCTATCGTTAAGAAAATTTCCCTTACATTACAAATTTTTGAACTGCGTAAAACGATTTATGACAAAAAAAATGATTTAACAGTCATCATAATTTTTTCTTCTCAGAAAAATAAAGTAAGTCATAGTATTAAATAATTTACGCTCTTACCTTAAACCTTAAATCAGACAATTTTAATAACATGTTCCTTACATTAATTAATGATTAGAGTTTTTTTTATTATTATTCACTTACATTAATTAGTATGGTAATCGGCGCAACAATATGTATATTTCTTATATTAATATTCATACCATTTATATTTATTTATTCATCTTACAACGATTCATGCACCTCTTATTCGATCTTCTTTCCATACATCCATTCGTTCCTTCTATTCATCATTTCTATTTTCACTGCCATCATACTAATCATCTTTCACACAATTCATATTCCATGTTTTCATCGGTTTTTCGTTTAAGTACATTCAAATTTAAATCTTTATTGCTTCCATGGTAGTGTATATGTACATTAGGTCTCAAAATGTTTCTATTTTATGTTGTATTACTAATATTTATGTACGCTATAATGGGATTTGCTAATCAGCAGAGTCTTAAGTTTTTTTTTAATATCTCTATTTTGGATTATTTTCTGATGATTTTTGGTAACTTATTAAATATTTTTATATATAAGTACATGGCTTACGGACTGGTTGCATGTAAATTTAATTGAGATGTATTATGGGTATAATGGTATATTTAATTTACCTTTATTTCTTAAAGAGTATTTTAAATTTTTGTCTTAGGCAGTCGTAAAAAGTTCTGAGTGTTTTTTAACAAATTTACAGGTTTCTAATATTTAAATAGATGGTAAAGTTAAAATAATATGTTTGATAAAATGAGGCTTACATGATTCTGTGCTATCCATATGGACAAGGATACGAATTAGTTTTTTCTGTGCTATGAAGATTGTGGGTGCATCTGTGCTATATAATATAATATGATTTCATAAGTGAGCCAGAAATAAGCGTAAGCATAACATCCAAGATATTGTGTTGTTGAGAGTGTGTTCAAGTTCGTTATTATTATTGTGACATAAAGTGATAAGGGAAATGTCATATACGAATAGTACACACTGTCCATTCAACACTTTAGAATGAGCATTTATAAATATAAATGAGGAATAAACGCGGTAACATATTCTTAAAACGCGACGTGACCTGATGCAACGCGACGCGTGTTGAGTCGAATCAAATGTGAATCACAGATTAGTTTAGTCGTATTGTGTCAACAATACAACTAAAGTAATCTGTGATAGCTAAGCTATAAAACCTGAAACTAACGTGTAGATTTGCTTTGAATTATTAATGTTGATTCATAACAACATTGATCATGCAAAGAACTTGTTTCTATGGTGTTAAAATACCATCAATTTTGGTAGATAATCTACAGTTACATTGAATGGCAACACTGTAAAAGTCCTTTACAATAGAATTACGTATAATTTTCTATTTCTCTTGCTGCTTACATTACGCTCAACGGGTTACACATAAAATATTAGTAATGTAAGGCACAACTAAACATATTTTTTTAAAGTAAGGGACATGCTATATTTTAAACCACTGGGCATGACTAAATCTTTCGTTGATAGCATGAAAGAAGAGATACTTCTGGTATCGATATATGCTTTTTTTACAATGGTAGACTTTCTCAAAGAAACATCTGCATTGATAAATGTAAGTAGGGTAAATAGCAAAATGAGTTGAGACCTAGTTTTTCGTTATAATATGAGGCTCTAGACCTCATATTATAACGAAAAACTAGGTCGTAAGAACGGGCCTCTATCACAGATTCGTATTAATATTAAGTTAGTAATTTTAAATGCTGTTAGAAAAACATGAATTGATCGATTTGACATAAAAACAAATAATTTCGCTGTGAATTAGCAACCATTGAAAATCACGGTTTATATGTTTATGTTACCGGAGTAATCCAAATTCAAAAGTCCGATTTTGAGCAGGATGCTTAATTTGTAGTTTATAAACCTTTTAATAAGGCTAGAACCCCACTTGCCCCTATACCCGGTAAAGTAGCAAAAGCTTCGTAGCTAACATCAATGTCCGTCGGAAAGAAATAATCTTGTTATTTAATTGAGATATTGAATGCCCGAAGCTCTAGAATTTCCTTACCACCATTTTTTTTCAAAGATTTCTATCAGTTTTGCAATCTACTAATATTCTAGTTAATTCTAGTTAGCACGAGCTAAGCTAAAAATGCTTGTGTTACGAGTGGGTTCACGTCAATAGTGCAATGGATGGGAATCGAACCGGCCACCACAAGATCACAAGTCCGACGCCCTAGCTACGACGCATTGGGTTACGGCCGCCTGAACTCGATTATAGACATAACTAATAATGGTCTATATACCGATTATCACCCATATACCGATAAACTGGAGTTTATATGATTATTATGTCAATTTTCTTCAATTTTTTTATACATTTGTATGCCATTTAATATAAACATAATATTAATAGAGCTACTATAGTATTCAAATAGTAAGTTATGATGAATGCAATATTATTGACATATCCTTTCTATTCCCCACTGTTAGAGCCTTTTTTAATAACACTGTATATCGCAAAAAAATGAGGTTCAAGTAGAACTACTACATACTAGTATATTCACCAAGCCGTGCCTAGTGAAAACAACTGCCACCGGACCGATTCTTCTACACATACAAGGAAAAAACAAGTTATGGTTTGGTTCTATATATCTAACTGAAGGCCGTTTTGCACATCACCACTATAACGAGGCTTTTCATAAAAGCATAGACATTATATTAACACAAATCTTTAAAATTAAATTGTAACGTATCTCATAAACGCGATGATGATGAATAATACGACTGGCGTAAAATCGTATTAGCATAACTAGAAGACATTACTTGCACGCATACTACTACGGGACGTAACGAACGGCACAATTTATGCTGATTTTATCACCCGCCCATGTGTGAATCGACTCCATATCTACGCCCTCGTAAAACTTCCACTTCACTCTTACCTATCTTAATCTTTGTAACGGCTACTCACTTCCCCATATAAGAAACTTCGTAAAAAGAACTCCAATTCGTCGGATTTTACTCAAAGAGCTAAATATAGTAACATTGTTAAGACGGAAAGAGACCGCTAACTTCAGTCGAGCAATTTACTCTATTTTATGACTTTTCTAACATACTGCTACCTTTGGCTGCGAAGAAAACTTAAGAACAATACGCTGTTTACGTCCGCAGTAATAGCGCTCTGCTACTTAAACTTAATTAACGTTTTAAGCGAAACGACATCTTATGAGCATTTTACACCGAGAAATCGCTTCTTACAGTTAAGATTACGTCAGGAATGAGATATATCTGTGAAATGCTTAGAGGAACTGTTTGATGCGACAAATCAGAGCCGGATTTAAGGCAAGCCATCCGGGGCTACAGCCCCGGGCCCCCTCAATAGAGAACCCTCACAATACAGATTTCGTGAAACATTTTTGTGACTTTTCGCAGTTTGTATGTGACCGACATACTTTGTATGTAAGTGATTGTAATGTTCTGTAAGTGATTCACTTAGAGAAATCATCAATGACATTTCGGCAAAAAAGGGTCGGAAGATTCTAACAACTTTTTTTTTTTTTGTCGTTGCTTCTCTTCAGCGAAATTATTGTTTGTTTGTAGTAAATACACTGGGTCTATATATGTACCTTTTCAGTCGCATTAAAAATTATTGATTAAAATGACTACGAACCTTTGTTAAGGGTGCCGATTCAAACACCGCTAGAACTTATTATGCCATGTACATTTATCATTGTTTAAGTTTGTACATTATATTAAAATTTTATGTTCCTGCCAATTATTAGTAAAGAAAAAAAATACCACGGTATAAATGTGACTATGTGTGTTAAATTTTAAATGAATGTACTTGTTTTCGCAAAAACTTGTTTAATGAAAATCTCCACTGAAAAATAACATTAAATTTATTCGAAAAATTATTGCGGCTAAGGAGCCTTTACTCATTTGTTGCCCCTAAGCCTCCAGACCTCTAAATCCGGCCCTGCGACAAATCCTTTGATATAAATTATCAGATGGAAGACCGACAGTCCGGCGAAGCGAGCTAAATGAAATCAAAGAGTCGCCATTTCTTTCGCTATCTAAATGTATATCGGACTCTTAGTGGCAGCTGTGACATAACCCAAAAGCCTTATGAATTATTAAACGAGAATCGTCCTCCGTCAGACATTTGAATTATTTTGAAGGTCTTGGTTGTGCATAATTAAGTGTCCTGAATTTATTGTAACTCTTTTGCACTGGCCTCTACAGTAATTGGGTGTTTGCTTATTTACTTGCTAACTTGTTCGGCGGCCTAGTTCCTACGTTTCCTACGTCTCGCCTCGTTACGAAAAATTCAAACGGTTAGTAAACTGACCTTATTTCTAAAGTTTTGATGTCGGATGTTAATTCACACTGGCTAAAAAATATACTTTTGAGTATTTTAAGGTGTTTATAAAATTAATTCCAATTAAATAAAATGGAATTAATTTTGCGATTTGAAAATTAAAATGATTGACATACTTCATTGGAAATAATTTATTATTATATTTGTAAATGTATTTTATCGATTCCAAAGTGAGCTGTCTCTAAGGCTGACACTCATTTAAGGTTCAAAATAAACAATTAAGTAAAAATAAATTCAGATTATTAAATGGCATACCTACAGTTGCATTGTTTTTTCGCTTTTTTATCGTGGGAAATAAATAAAAATTATATGGTAATGGATTGCAAGGCGTTCTGCAAATACTTTAGACTATTTTATTTTAGTTACAATTGTATATCAACCATTATTTCATTAACAAGTCACTAATTTATCTGTCTTTGTATTTATGTTAATACATCATCAATAATTAAACCTTAACAATTTTATGTCATTCAATTTTTAAATTGATTAAATTTTCCCTACGATTTAGTATTCTAACCAGACATGGAAATCAATGTACTATTTATTTCGTGAAAAATAAACTTAAATCGAAAAAATGCATCGCACTAAAGCCCGACCCGAAGGCTTATACGCTTGGCTACGATGGTGTCAAATTTACTAGCGGTATGATAATTCAGGCATGCATAATACTCGAAGAAGACGATCTAACTCCATTATTTGACTTCGACGCCAAGTTGTACAAGTCAAACGATTTAACTTCACAATTAAGCTTCACAGAGATATCTGCAGGATAACATAATTATACTTTATAGCATATAGCTTCATTGAATTTATATAAAGGATATATAATAATATGAAAATGATTGTTTGCGCATAGCTGCTGTATGGTGTCCGGCTTAGAATAAACTACACAATGTGTTCCCATGGGTGTCGTAAGAAGCGACTAAGGGACACACAGCTGATGGACGGGATGGTGGCATCTGTGTTATGGCAATTTCCCTCAATGACCCTGGTTTCCCAAGGTATGTTTAGAGAAGGCCCATGTTCAGTAGTGGATGTTAATGGGCTGATACAGTACAGTAAGCCTAACATAAAAATAATCAGAACAATGCAAGTACTCCTTTCTTGTTATTGCATCAATAAAGCCCTCCTTAATACAGGCTATTTCATAGTCTAGCATGGAAAGCAGCACGTCAAATCAAATCAATCATTTATTTGTTAGAATAAGGTAATACATGTTGTTGGTATAAAATTTTCGAGAAACAGCTTATTCTGCCCTATAGGGCGTAAAAATTATAAATTTAAACTTAAACTAAAACATAATTAATATTAGAAGTAAATGACATTTTTTATAATTAAATTGATATAGATTGGAATTAACAGTTTTCATTTTATATTTTAATATTATTTGTCCAAAATTGTAATATGTCCAAACAAAAATAAATAAATAGTAATAATAATCATTATGTCAAATATTTAATTGAATGATTGAATATAATTAAGTTTAATTAAATCTAGATTAGTCCTAAATGGTTATATTATTTAATTTCATTTAATATACAATATAATAATAATATTCAATTTTTAGGTAGACATTTATCTTCTAAATATTCTTTAGCACTATAGTAATTCTTGTTCATTAGGAAATTGTACAGTTCTTTTTTAAATTTTGCTATAGGTAATTCTTTAATGGTTTTAGGGAGATGGTTATACACTTGAATTGACATACAGTAAGCATTTTTTCTAAAAAACTCCAATTTGATAGCTGGTAATTTTAGATTGTGTTGATGTCTTGATGTATTCGAAAATTTTTCAAAAAGTTCCGGATTTTGTTTTACTAAGATACATAATTCTAGAATATATAGACATGGCATGGTTAATATTTTATGTTTATTAAAGAGAGGTTTGCAACTATCCAGAAAATCGGCTCCACATATTGCTCGAATACATTTTTTTTGTGTCCTAAAAACTCTTACAATGTCAACTGAGTTTCCCCAGATTGCAATACCGTATCCTCCCTACTTGAGCAGTATTTATATTAACTGTTTGACTAAGAGTTTTTAAAACATATACAAAACGGTCTAGTTTATTGACTAATTTTTCTATGTGTGCTTTCCAATTACAGAATTTGTCTTATGTGATCCCTAGGAAAACACAGTCACTGGTGCTATTAATTTGTGTTCCTTTGTGTTGTATCTCAAGTGGTGTTATATTGGCCTTATTAGTTTGAAATTGTATTAGATTAGATTTAGACATATTTATTTTCAAATTGTTTTGATCCAACCAGTTTATGGCATTCTCGAGCGCTGTTTTAATGTCTCTTTCTAGACTAGACCTGTCTGTGTTTTTGGTTATCAAAGTTGTGTCATCGGCAAACAATATTATGGTGTCTTGATTGATTGCATCTGGGAAATCGTTGATGTACAATAGGAATAAGAGTGGAGCTAGAATACTCCCCTGTGGGGTACCGTGAGTGTTTTCCCTCAACTCAGATCTGTATTTTTTTTGTTGTGTTTTGTAAGTTCTAGCTATTTCGACACATTGTACTCGTTTTTCAAGGTAACTTTCGATCCATTCGTAGGCTTTACCTCGTATACTATAGTTATACAACTTTGATAACATTATTTTATGACAAACGCTTTTGTCATGTCTAGGAAGAGACATGCTACCATTTTATTATTGTTTAATGCTGATGTAATATGCCTAATCAACGAGAAACATGCTAAGGTTGTAGAACTTTCTTTTCTGAAACCAAATTGTTCTTTTCTCAGTATCTCGCACGACGTTAAAAAATCCTCTAATTTATTGTACATAATTTTTTCAAAGACTTTAGACAGTATAGGTATTAAAGTGATTGGGCGATAATTATTCAGATCCATTGAACTGCCTTTCTTAAACAGGGGCTTAACAATTGATATTTTTAAACGGTCGGGGAATTTGCCTTCAGTTAAAGATAGGTTAATTATATGTGTCAGTGGGGCTATTAAACTAATTGCACACCTTTTTAATACTGTAGTGTTAATATCATCGTATCCGATGGATTTTGTATTTTTTAGAGAATTTATTATTTTAAAGGTGTCAATTTTGTCTATTGGTGTCAGATAAATCGTTTTAGAATTTTGGGGAATTTTTGTCAAAGGTTGTTGTTGGTTTGTATGTTGTTGATTTGCATTATGGCCTAATGTTGTATAAAACTCATTAAATAGTTGACAAATTTCGTTTGGGTCATTGTAATTTTGGTTGTTAATTGTTATTGTGTCAATTTCAGTTTTGTTTTTTGTGTTATTCTTGTGGTCATTGATGATTTTCCACGCTACTCTGCTAGCATTTTTTGCATTTTTTATGTAATTGTAGCTGTTTATTTGCTGTGCTCTGTTTATACATTGTTTTAATATAGTTGTGCAGTTATCATATTTCATTTTATTTTGTTTTTTATTGTCTTTGTAAAGGGGATATTTAAGGTACATAACTCTCTTTTTAATACAGCATTTTTTCAAATTTTTTGTTAGGTATCTGTTTTTTATAGATTTGTAAGTATTTCTTATCTTTTTTGTAGGGAAGCATAGATTATAAAAAAGGGTAATAGTATTATGGAAGTTATCAAATGCTTCGTTGGTGGTTTGGCTTTCGTAAACATCTGAAAACGATAAACTTGACATGCATTCTTTGAATTTATCTATATTATCATCGCTTAGGTCTCTGATTTCTTTGAACCAATAGCTAGATATTTTTTTAATGTTGTGGTTAGGTTCTATATTAAAAGAAAGTGATTGGGCTGTTTCGTGGTCGGAGAGTGCTAAGTAGTGTATATCAGGTTTACAGTCCTGCATATTGCTCACTATACGATCTAGGCATGCGTTTTTCCGGGTAGCTAATTGTATATGGCTTAATAGGTTGTTGTTATTTGAGAATAGATTAGTCATTAGTCTGTTTGTTTGGTTTACGAGTATCTATATTCCAATCCCCGCACAATATTATTTTTTTATTTGATTTTTTACGTAATTTATCTGTCAGGATCTCTAATTTATTTAAGAATATTGTTAAATCTGAAGTTGGAGTTCTGTAAATACACACTATTATAAGATTAAAGTTGATTATCTCTATAGCACAGCATTCAAAATGAAGTGGAATTGAAGGAGGTAGATTTTTAAGCTCTTTAAATTCCAGGTCATGTTTTAATAAGATGCATGAGCCGCCTCTACCTTGGTTGGGTCGGGAGAAATAACACGCTAATTTATATTTGCCTATTCTCACATTTGACTCCGAGCCTTGTTTTAAAAATGTTTCTGTTAAACATATAATGTCTATGTTACCTAGTCCTATATTGCTCGATAGCTCCGTAATTGCCACTTCAAGTAATCCTTGTTTGCTTAGTAAGCCGGCTATGTTTTGGTGTCACCCACTTGATTGTCTAAAATTCAAAACTACCCACTTTATGAAAACTGTACGACAATTTATTTTATTTATTCTTTAAAGATTTAAAGATGATGTACAATGGCGAGCTTCGCTCATTAATGAGTTTTCTCCCAGCAAACCGTTTTCAGAGTGTAAATTAAGGTAAAATCGGCAAGATAAAACAATAATAATAAGTAGAGTAGATTACTGTATATATCCAACTAATACATATACGCATACTAACTAATACATAATAATATTTACATACATCAAAAATATAACATTATAAACAATAAACTAATACATATTATAAAAACTACTAATGTGATAGATAATGTTCTTTTATTCTTTTTTTAAATACGTCAATAGATGAACTTGCACGAATAGCATGTGGAAGAGACTTCCAAAGGCGTACAGCACGAATGGTGAAAGAGCCATCATAACGGCAGGAGGTGTGTAAAGGCATTCGAAGAAGAAGAGAGGTAGCTGTACGACCAATTTTTTCCCGTGGAAATTAAATTCTCAAAGCGTTCACGGAGATAGAAAGGAGCATTTTGGTTATGTAGAACCGAAAAGAGAAGGGACGGAATATGGCAATCGCGAAGTCATCGGATTGGCAACCACTTTAACCACTTTGACTCCGACACGTGGTCATATTTACGGAGGCCAAGAACAAATCGGATGCACAAATTTTGCAGTCGTTCCAGTTTGTTGAGAAGTTCTTCAGTTGCATCCAGAAAGCAGACGTCGGCATAATCAAGGAGAGGTAGCTTATGCTACCTCTGGGAGTTTGGGCTAAAGAGACTTTGGTGTGTAAGGGTAAGAATTTTCGGAGACGCTTTAGGGACTGAAACGAACAGTACACCCAGTTTTTTTTTATAAATAAAGATTATTATTATGGTTTTTTTTTCAGGCTACTTCACCGGGCATAAAGTCGAGCAAGGCTCCGGCCTCATTAAATGGCTTATATACTGCAAATTATGTAACTTGTGCATGAGGGCGCTGCCTTCGAATGACTTCGAACTCTTTTCTGTGCGGCCGCACAAAGTAAGAGTCGGTTAGTATGGAAAATGCTTGTGACAAAGAAAGATCGTCTTACTAATTATTTGCAACGTAAAGAAACACTGTGTATATTCTAAATAAAAAAAAATCAAACTTGAAAATGTACAGCTGTAACCCGATATGAAGCAACGGTTTAAATTGAAAGTGGAACGAATATTTACTATAGAGAACATTAAATAAATAATGCTTAAAGACATTCACCTCATTATTTTACTCAAACAGACCTAGTTTCTTACTGCCACAGTTTCAAGGATTCCTTTGTTATTTATCATAATTCACCCCGAGTTAGGGACAGAAAGTTTAGGAACGACAACACCTTTCTTTTATGGATTTTTATGGGTTAAATAAGTTTAGTCTTTATTAATGTGACGGTAAATACAAGCATTTGAATTAACTATCTGCAAGTTTTATTGTATTATGATTTTTTCTGTGTGGTTTCTGGCTATATATAGAATAAAAGTACCCATATCTTCTTATAGGCGTCGTAAGAGGCAACTAAATGACACCTGATGGATGGGCAGCAGCATCTATAAGCTCGTGGTTAGCTACCATCTTACTGCGATCGCCAATATACCTGCCAAGCGTGTTGATTATGGCTATATCCCTCAAGGACTAGGCTTGCCAGGTCTGTTAAGAGGAGGCCCATGTTTAACAACGACCGACCTGGACGACCGCCTGCGCGATGGACCGAAGACGTCATAAAGGTCGCGGGGAGTCGGTGGATGCAGGCCGCTAGCGATCGTTCCCGCTGGAAATCGATAGGGGAGGCCTATGTTCAGCAGTGGACTATAACGGGCTGATAATGATGAATGATGATGATGTTTAGCAATGGACGTAAACGGCCACTATTGTATTATATAAACCTTAATTCTACTTTGTTTAAGTAATAAATTGATAATAATTTCATATTAAGTATTTTCATATAACTTCATTGCATTAAAATTAATATTATTAAAATAACTTTTCACCTATGTAGATAATTCAAATAATTTTAAATAAATATACTAGTATAGCGTGTATATTCGCAAATAACGCAATCGGCTTATCACATACGTAATTAGGTCAAACTAATTTCAAATTGGTGATGGTTTATATGAGATATGTGAGCAATAATTTATAGAAGTTACCCGATATAATCCTCATTCATTGAGAGGACAGGTAAAAGACGTTTTCAGATTTTAGGAGTTAGCAAATTTGCTAACTCCTACAAGATTTATTATGATCATTTTTCGTTCTTTTGGAAATGTAAATAAGTATTTAGACTAATACATCAGAGAACAACCACCGTGGCCTTCTGTCTCGGAGGTGGAGAACTCGATTCTCACAACCCTGTTCTCGATTCTCACAACCCTGTTCTCGATTCTCACAACTCTGTACACCCTCCCGACTCTTAGTTTGCAGAAAACCTTTTGATACCCTCACAGACCCGAACTGTAAAGTAGAGCGACAGTTTCACAAAACTCCCCTAAAGAACTAAAAGCCCGCGATCGCCCTGAGTGAGCCTAGGTCCAAAGGGGAAGCCCTCTTGCGCAAGTTGCTTATTATGTATTTCCAAATCATTTATCTAGCTAGCTAGCTAATTTCATTCCCAAATAGGAGTTCAATTCTTGCAACTCTCTTTACGTTCCATATAAACATGAGACCCCATTCTCAAATTTGGACATACCTATTTACTCACACGCAATGCTCACAGATTGAATTAAATCCATTTAACTAACAATGTCACAAAAATTCAAATATGTTAAGTCAAATAAACAATATTGATGATCGTGTTTTTCAATAGAACCATGTTCCGTTCAATTTTAATATAAACTACTCTAAAAATTAGTTGATATTAAAATTGAATATGTATTCAATATTTGATGAATGAAATCAATACAAACATGACAATAGTATTTAACGAACTTTCCAAGTTTTTATTATAAAAGTGCGTCGTGATTATGATTTTCCAATATTTTAGAATCTAAAAACACGGTATATGTCTAGGTATTCATCTACGGAATGAAATAAAATTGAAATACCTGCCTGTAATGTAAAGATACGAGGTGCTTACAAGCTTATGATTGGTTATAGGTTACTTATAATAAAAACATATTTAAAAAAATGACCGTCTGTCTGTTTCTCTGTAGGTATGTTTTATTGTATTTTTTTTTAATTGATATTGATATATCATCATCACCAGCCTGCTGAACATAGGCCTCCCCCATCGATTTCCAGCGAGAACGATCGCTAGCGGCCTGCATCCACCGACTTCCTGCGGCCTTTATGAGGTCGTCGGTCCAAAGTGCAGGCGGTCGTCCTACGCTGCGCTTGCCAGTACGTGGTCTCCACTCGAGAACCTTTTTGCTCTATCGGCCGTCAGTTCTTCGAGCTATATGTCCTGCCCATTGCCACTTCAGCTTGCTTATGCGTTGAGCTATGTCAGTGACCTTCGTTCTCCTGCGGATCTCTTCATTTCTGATTCGATCACGCAGGGAAACGCCGCACACAGTAAGAGACCACGTCTCAGATCCATATGTCATCACTGGTAACACACATTGATTGAAGACTTTGGTCTTCAGGCACTGAGGTATTTTGGATGAGAAGATCTCTCGAAGCTTCCCAAACGCTGCCCAGCCGAGTCGGATTCGACGATTGATCTCTTTCTCTAAGTTGTTCCTACCTAGTTGGATCGTTTGACCTAGATATATGTATTCGGTCACAACTTCGAGAATGGAGTTCCCAACGGCTATAGAGTTGGGCACTACATGGGCGTTATGTATGACTTTCGTCTTGCCCATGTTCATTCTAAGCCCAACTTGTTGAGAAACTCCATCGAGGTCATTGAACATCTGTCCAAGGTCCTCCAGCGATTCTGCCATGATCACTATGTCGTCGGCAAATCGAAGGTGAGTGATGTACTCGCCATTTATGTTGATGCCGTGTCCTTGCCATTCCAGGAGCTTGAAGGCGTCCTCCAGAGCAGCCGTAAAGAGTTTGGGAGATATAACATCTCCCTGTCTTACGCCTCTCTGGAGCGGGATTGCCTTCGTACATTGGCCCTGTACTCGGACCGACATGGTGGCGTTTTTGTACAAGCACTTCAGCACTTCAATGTACCGATAGTCGATACGACATCGCTGAAGAGACCTTAGAACCGCCCAAATTTCGACCGAATCAAAGGCTTTTTCATAGTCCACAAACGCCAAGCATAGGGGCTGATTACTAGAGTATGTGGTCTTTGGTACTAAAGCCTTTTCGGAAGCCGGCTTGTTCGGGAGGCTGTAAGTCATCGAGCCTGTGTTCGAGACGATTTGTGACGACCCTCGAGAACAGCTTATAAACATGGCTCAGCATATATTATTGATATATAACCAATTTTATTATATATCAGTGAAAGGCTACTTTTTATTTTGTCTTAATTTTGTAACCTAATTTTCTTTGTTAAAATTTTACGCAGACGAACAGCGGCTAGTATTTAATAAAAATCTAATCTATCGGTTGAATATCGACTATTCGAACATGACGAGCGACGAAATTAAAAACGAACTCGTAAAGTATTGCATATCGATTTGCTTCCTCTGTCGGACTGAATGTTTGCAACACTACCACACTATCGATCAAATGACCATAAGATGTACAAGTCAAACGCATAAAATTAGTGCAATAAAATATAAAAGGACGACCCTTGAGCCTACGAATTAGTAATTTCTTTAGTCGTTGATTTGAGACCATGCTTAACTGGCTTCGTAGGAGACTTATAGATCTATACTGTTCTTAATTCGTTACATTTAGCACACAAGTAGGTACAAACTTGATGAACAATATATATTATATTGATAATCTTATATACTATACTAGCGGCCCGCCCCGGCTTCGCACGGGTGGACTTTCATACCCTACCCCTGCCCTACCCTACCCCTACCCTAACCCTACCCTACCCTACCCCTACCCTACCCCTAGCCTACCCTACCCCTACCCTACCCCTACCCTACCCTACCCTACCCTACCCTACCCTACCCTACCCTACCCTACCCCTACCCAAAAGTATCCTATGTCCTTCTCCCAGTTCTTAGCTACCTCCCTACCAATTTTCAGCCAAATCGGTTCAGCCGTTCTTGAGTTATAAATAGTGTAACTAACACGACTTTCTTTTGTTTTTAAAATGTATTCTGCTTTTCGGGACGGAAACAAATCCAACAAATCAAAAACCATGGCAATCGGTCCAGCCGTTCTCGATGTTATAAGTGTTGTAACAAACACGACTTTCTTTTATATATATAGATAGATAACAACACCTATAGGACGATAACTGTAACTACACGATAACTATACGATATCGCCGGATTGATAGTTTGATACAATTACTTTAATAGTCATTGTACCAATGTTTTTTTTTTTCACACTGAGTCGTTGACGTGAACGTTATCGTCGCCGACAGATTGTCGTGCCGATATCGGGTGACGACACAATGCAGTTTAAAGCAGGATTGCGCGGGGTTAGTGCCTTAGTGGCATGGGCATGAACCACTGGACGACCGACGACGTCACACCACTTTCCCCGCAATAATACTTCCCATTTTACCATTCTGAAAGAGCCACATATATTTACCGATATTTTCGGACGATATCGTTGTCGTTCGAACTGACGATATGATTAGTATGTATGTATGTATGTCCAATGTGAATACGTGAATACGGTTTACACTAAGTCTTAGGTCCTTTTACTGTTGTCGATATCAAATTCGCCGTAACCCAATGGCTAAAAGCGAAGGACTTGTGATCTTATGGTCGCCGGTTCACTTTCTACCCAGTGCACTGCCAACGTGAACCCACTCGTAACACAAGCATTTTAGCTTATCACGAGGGGTTAACAAGAATCTAAAAAATACCTTTAAAATATTCAAAATGGGAACAATAAAAAACATAGGTAGGTACTATTTAAGTACAAATTTATTTAATCTCTTCTTAAAAGGAGCGCAATAAATGAAATAGATATTAAAAGTTATTTCAAAACCTCTTTGTTAAACTTTTACAGTGTATTAAAAAAATATTATGAATACACGGTAAAAGTTAAGTTTTTTTTTTCGGATTGACATACATAGTTAGCCACGAGGCTTTTGCTACTTCACCGGGCATAAAGGCGAGCAAAGCTCCAGCCTAAATAAATGGTTTAAACTACAAACTAAGCATCCTGCGCAAGAGGACGCCCCCTGTGGGGCTTGGACCTCGGCTCAGGGCGGTCGCTGGCGATGAGATTGAGGGATTATGACGTTTAGTATTTTAGGAGAGTTTTGTGCAACTGTCGCCGTACTTTACAGTTCGCGGGCCTCTCGGACTTCGGGTCTACGAGGGCATCGGATGGTTCTTTGCAAACTTAGGGTCAGGAGGACGATAAAAGTTAAGTTTAGTTCTAGTAAGTATGTATGGAAGTTCACGTTTTTATTTATCTTATGATCTTATGATTATAAAAATAATAAGATAATAAAGAAAGATGATTAAAAGGATTGTTGTAAATTTCGTATCGTATTAGTATACTTGGTGTGTTCTTTTTTGTTTTATTTATCCGTTCATTTGTTATTGAAACCTATAATGTTAGTCAAACTTATTTTTTAGAATCATTTGTCAAGAACGATGTCTAAATAAATTAAACAAAATATGATGTACCGGAGTTGTCTATATTTCGAATAGTCTATGGATTCCCCATTCAGTAGAATCGTTTGAACCGGGTCTAAATAGTGGCATTGCCTACGGGTATTTCTGTTGGAACACTAACGTACAAACTACCAATTCGATATTTAATTGAAATGAATGTTTGCTGTCACAAAATACGTAGAACTGTGTATATACCTAAACAGTTATCCATTTTATAGCTAGCAGCTAGGCAGATGGGTACGACGTATAATGTCGTAACACACAAGGAAACGGTGCTGCCCGTTCCTTGGTATACAACTGTTAAAGATAATGTAATAACAATCGGGACCATCGACTAAACGTGCTTTCCGAGGCAAGGAGAATAGTTCCTCAACCAACCAGATATATAACCCGTAAATGAAATCTAGGATTTTACACAAAGATTTCTTGTCCGACGTGGAGATCAAACTCACGACCTCCGAGACTTGTACTGCTACGCCACGGAGGTTGTCTACTTATATGTTTAATACACTTTTTATTACAGATTAACGTACTACTACAGTGCTGCATAAACCAGATTTTCTTAACAATGGAATCCTATCATCGATTTCTCTTTCAAACTTTTTAATAAAAACTGATGCATTTGGTTAAACAAAAATACAGCTCGGCCGGCGGTTGCACCTGTTATTTCGATCATTAAATACGAAAACAATGCTACGTTTATTCATCAATATGTTTTAAAATAACTTTGTCTCCTAACAACAATAATGTTAAATCAAATGTTGTTTTAAACGGTTGGTTAAACACAACGTTAAATGCGGTAGACTCCAAAATGCAATAGAGTATTAAAACAAAGCGTACACTATTTTCACAAACAAAAAAGTTTCGACTATTTTCCACTAGGTTTTATACTAGGAACACCGGATGTTATACTTATGAAGTTTCCAGCAGCAGCTCCCGGGAATTTTAGTGGGTAAACCCACCTCGTGGTATGATTAGCATATCATTTAGTCCGTCAGTTAAACTACTTAACAATATTGGACACGTATTTTTTTATTTGTCAAATCAATAAAAAATTACAAAGATACAGAGCAGAAACAAACTATAAAGTTCAGGAGAGGCTTGTGACGTCACTATTATGTAAAATTGTACCTAGAACTGACGTCAAACGAAATTTCAACGCGCTGTATTTTAGTCATTTTGTGTTGGAGGAACAAAAAAAAATACATGTCCAATATTTTTTGGTAATCTAACTGACGGACTAAATAGAATTAATTAGTCTTCATGCTCACTCTTACATGCCCCTCCACCACGGTAACGAATTTACCCTCCTGAGCTGCTAGGCCGTAGTGATACACCGTCCTTTTTTGTCGGTGCTTATAATAGAGAGTACGATTTCCCATCAGTATTAGGTACTATCGAAACATAATATTATAAGTTTAAAATATGGATTTGTTTTTTAAAAAAACCAAATTCCCTCCAGAGACGGCAATAATATTATATATAGGTACATGGCAAATTAAGCTTAAGAGTCTTGCAATACAAGCTTATGGAATGGACGTCCCTGACACAGGTTCGATGTCATTTTAATCTGTCAATTTTAGTGTAATCGAAAAAGCATAGGTAATAACACGTTGGGGAAAAACTTTATTCGCATTTTTAAGATAATTCGAAACATTTTTTAATATAGTTTATTTACATTTAACTAAAGTATGTAGGTACTATTTTGCTCGATAACTTTTTGCCATTTTGTAGGTAGGGTGATCATGATCCCATTGCTATAAAAATTTTGAGACTTCTGATCAAAATACCGGGACAAGTGGTTTTGGTAGTCCTCTCGTGATGTTAACCTGACACTGCCTAAATAATTCTGAAGAGACCGAAACAGGCTGAAATCTGAAGGTGCAAGGTCAGGACTATACGGCGGATGCATTAATACCTCTCAGCCAAACTCTCTTAATTTTTGCTGAGTGGCTAAAGATGTGTGAGGTCTAGCGTTATCATGATGAAAAACAACACCCCTTCTGTTGATTAATTCCGGCCGCTTTCTCTCAACTTCTAGCTTTAATCTCATCAGTTGTTCGCAGTAGTGTTCAGAATCGATGGTTCTGCCTGGTGGTAACAGCTCATAATGAATTATGCCCTGTCAATCCCACCACACACACAGCATCACCTTGTTGCGAGTTAACTCGGGTTTCGCCATAGTCTGTGAAGCCTGACCGGCCTTTGACCACGACCTTTTTCGCACGTTCTTGTCGTACGTGATCCAATTTCATCACTAGTTATCAGCTTCTTCAAAAATGGTTCGGTTTCATTACGTCGTAACAAAGAATCACAAATGAATACACGGTTCATTAGGTTTCTTTCAGTGAGCTCGTGAGGTACCCAAATATCGAGTTTTTTTGTGTACCCATTTGTTTTCAAATGCGCGAGAACTGTTTTGTGGTCAATTCCCAGTTCTTCAGCTACGTCGTAACTACAGATATGCCGATCCTGCTTCACTATTTCAAAAATGGCATCCATTTTATCCGTAATAGGGCTACTAGGCTAAAATTTCCGGTTTGAAAACGCTTTAACCAAATTTGTACTACTCTCACAGACACTGCCTAGTGCAGTAACCAGTACCTAAGTAGTAGTCCATAAACTTCGCAATTTTTTTTCGCGGTTTTCATTCCATTTTTGCCTTTTTTGTAGTAAAATTTTAATTTCTTCATTAGATTCAGATGAGTGAATCTAATGAAGAAATTAAAATTTGTATGACAGTACGAAAAACAAATGAAAATCACACATTTTCCTAATTTGAATTTGGAATTATGTTCTTTAAAATTTAAACTTTCAATGATACCAAAACCAGCCAGATACAAATAGTATAGCCAAAGAGTTTTTATTACAAGTTCATACATATAAATGCGAAAAGACTTTTTCCCCAACCAATACATAGGTCGATTGCACCAAAAAAAGAAAAAAGTTATAGTGTAATTTGGTATGTTTAGTGTTAGTGGGAAAAATTTTATTGACCTAAAAGGGGACCAATAGCTTTAGGTCTCTGAGTCCGGGAACACCCCAATTTCGTGATTCGAAATTAATTACAGGGTTATTTGTAAAACAAAGAACAGCCTTCAGAAAATATTATTTACCTTCGTGTCTTTATCTGTTAGATCGTTCGACAAAAGTCATAAACACTCAAGCTCCCTGCCAGGTCAAAGTCTCTCATGAAACGCCCTTATGCGCAGGTTAGTTTGTAGTTTTTAAACCATTTATTAAGGCTGGAGCTGTGCTCGCCTTTATGTCCGGGAAGTAGCAAAAACCTCGTGGCTAACAACAAATGTCTGTCCGGAAAAAAAGGACGTACAAACGCTCTCATTTAAATAAATGAAATCTATACAACATGTAAAGTGCAACGGATGGCAGCCAAACTCACTATCACTTTAGCCGATCAACGATTGGCCACAGAAATGCGTTGAAAAAAATACATGCGAATACTAGGTACATGTATTTTTTTCAACTCGAGAATGTAAATAATTATTATGTACTAGATTCCGCGTGCGTTTTCACTCGCGTAACTCCCGTTCCCATGGGAACTTCATTACAAAATTTAGTCTATAGCCTTCCTCGATAAATAGGTAATCTAACTTTGAAAGAATTTTTCAAATCAGACACGAGCTTAGCGCGTTTAGGCAAACAAACAAATAAGCTCTTCAGCTTTATATATTAATATAACAGAAATTTAAATAATACAGCCAAAGATCATAAAATGAGATTTGGCTGTATCTGACTATATTTTGAGTTATTACTTAACATTTAACGAGAGATTGCCTGGAGGCTAATCACGTAACGATATCACTATGACGTCGATGAAATACTAAAACTCCTAATCCCTCAATGTCATCGCCAGCGACCGCCCTAAGCCGAGGTCCAAGCCACACAGGGGGCGCCCTCTTGCGCAGGTTGCTTAGTTTATAGTTTTTTAAACCATTTATTAAGGCTGAAGCTCTGCTCGCCTTTATGCCGGATAAAGTAGCAAAAGCCTCGAGGCAAACTACGGATGTCCGTTCAAAAATACAATTGATGAAATTGCCTTCATGACTTTTACGGTTATAGTAACGCATTTTTGTTTTGTGTATCTATTATTAAAGCAAAAGAAAGGTTTATATGTAAAATACATCAGCATGGTACCCGTGCGTGCGGGTCGCTACAGAAATATTTTCTAGAACTCATTTGAAACATTTTAAATATTCTTTTAAATTACCTCTACAGCATTTTAAATCACTGTTTTAAACCTTCCAAGACAGATGAAGGTTGTTATTACATTTGAAATATATCACTGTAACGACGCAGCGACGTAGTCTAGGAGCCAGACATTGTTTTAATTAAAGCTTAACGTGAATAGCACATGAGCCGCAATTAACTTACATTTTATACAATGCATGTTTATAATTGGTTGGAGATAAAAAACTAGGCTTAGTAAGGTGAGATAGCATTTTTTTTATAAAGACTCCTGGCAGAATTTAGCTCTCTACTAGTAAATATTATTGTTAACCCCTCGTGCTAAGCTAAATTGCTTGTGTTACGAGTGAGTTCACGTCGGTAGCGCAATAGGAGCATATAATTAGTTTTAAATATATAAAGTTCTTCCGAAATATATGCCATCCCTTTAATAGTATATTATCATTTGTTGTAAGTGATAAATGGGTTTTGTTTTGGCAAACATTATTATAATATCTGTGAATGGCAAATTCACAGATATTATAATATAAACCGATGGAATGAAATAGCATTAAAAACTTGTTTATTTTTATCTTAATGATGAATAGCCAGTTAAATGTAATAACGTATCTGATGATTATCAGAAAATTGAAAATTCAGCTCTAAAAGGGTTTGAAGTAGGTAGTGTCCTTCTACAACCACATTTATTCAAGCAAATGATTTTTTTTTCCATTTTTTTATTCTAGATTGACCTTTGTTTAGCCACCATCTCACCCGATGGTAAGCGACTATGTGGCTGACGATGGATCTCAAAGGTCGAGAAGACACTTATTATGATATTTTAATGGCTCCTGAATGAAATTTTATGTGAGATTTATTGCAAAATTTTCTTCATATTTCCATTATTGTCCTCTTGCCATTTTTAGGGTACCGTACCCAAAAGGTAAAAACGGGACCCTTTTACTAAGAGTCGTCTGTCTGTCACCAGGGTATATCTCATGAACCGTGATAGCTAGACAATAATTGACATTTTTTAGAGATATCTGTATGATATATGATAAAAATGCAGAAAACAAAACAAAACAGATAAAATAAATATTTAAGAGGACTTCCATATTGTGACATAGCAAATAAAGGTAGTTAGCGACATCTAGTTTATGTCAATTACAACTGTTATCGGATAGTGGTTGATCATCGTTACTTAAATTGTTTTAAAGCTACCTCTTATTAAAAAAGGAATTTAATATTTTATGCGACATTAGTCCTAAATAATTAAATGTCATTAGGAAATAGAAAATTTAAATATAACAAGTTATTTTCTATTTCTTTATTATTTTGTTTAATTGAATGTAAATCTGGAAATTGTTTGTGGTTTTTTTGTCTATTCTCGTTATGGACTGTTGGACCGTAATGCCTTGGGCATAAGGATTCGTTTTGAATATGGGTAGTCATTGGAACCTTCTCGAAAGATTTATGGTAGGATTTCGCGCTGGAGGAATCTCTCAGAGCGGTGTCGAGGTTATTCGGTTTCGAGACGAGATGAAAAGCAGTATCTTTGTTTGGTGATGTAATCGAAGGAGAAACACGTCAAACACTTGGTTTGAGGGCCAGAAGCTCTCAAACATTTCGATGGCGATGAGAACCTAAAGAACCTGTCCTGGTGAGAATTTTCGATCTGATGGCGGGTTACCGGCGTGGTGACGAACCGGGTTTTAAGAATGGTATTTTCGTTTCAGAACCTGTGTGTGTACCCATATAGAATCTACCGTGGCGGTGAGGGATTAAAGCAATGATGAAAGAAAATTCTCCTGTCTTCGTAAGTGTCATAAATAGTCATAATTCAATGTCCTTTTGATGTAGTAGGATTTCAATATTCGATTCTAATTATGTCGTTTTTTGTTTCAGGGGTTATTTCATTTATCTACACTAATATTATAAAGAGGAAAGATTTGTACCTATTTTTGTATGTTTGTATGTTTGTAATGAATAGGCTCAAAAAGTACTGGGCCGATTTAAAAAATTCTTACACCATTCGAAAGCTACATTATCCACGAGTAACATAGGCTAAATTTTATTTTGGAAAAAAATAGGGTTCCGTAAGATATTTGGGTTTTTCTGACACAAGGTGTAAAAAATCAACCAGAAAAGTTACTTATTTTGCGTACGCTGCCTAAACTATAAAAGATAGAACCATAAAATGTTCTAATTAATTATAGATCTTATAAATATCTACAAAAAAGTCCGCGACACACTATACCTATCTATGTCGAGTGAGGCACAACGACCATTTTTTTATTTAGAAATCTTGAATTTTCTTTGGACTACATTTAAACGCGTTTATTTTACTCATGCTATTAATCCTTATCAAAATAAATTATTTCATCACTAAGTACAGTTTATGTAGATAATATTTGGTCTTTGAATGATTAAAATTGGTCGTTTGGTTTTGAAGTTATGGCGAAATTAAAATATTACGATTTCTGCTGCACGGCCCGTTGCGAAGTCTAATAATTTTCGTGCGATTTTTTTTAGATTTCGTTCTTAAAACGCAAAAGTTCTTCTCAGAGCTAATCAACAGTTCTTCTCAGAGCTAAACAACAGTTCTTTTCAGAGCTTTGAAAGTGCCTAAAATGCCTAATCCCTAAAATGCCTATTAATTACATCATTAATTATATTTTCATCATTAACAACTTTAACATCCACAGAAAGACAATCTGTGCAGCCTGCGGATAATGACTGCGTTGTCGATGTTTATGTCGGTGTCTGTGAATTGACCTGGGAATCATTTTGCTGACCGTGTCTTTCCTGGGTAGGCTTTTTGCAGCGGTAACCGACATCCGCACGGAGCCGCGGGCGACCGCTATCACTACATCACTACATATTATAAACAAAGTCCCCTGCCGCGTCTGTCTGTCTGTTCGCGATAAACTCAAAAACTACTACATTGATTTTCATGCGGATGTTACCAATCGATAGAACGATTCTTCCGGAAGGTTTATGTATATGATTTGTTTAGTTTATGTGTACATTTGACTAATATATATTGATATTTGTCAGAGGTGTCGGAAAAAATTAAGCCATTTGGGAGCTTTCAACGAAAACGCTGCCTAAACCCTATGAGATATAACAAAACAATGTATGGTGGCAAATATTCTTCTCTTTTAGATCTACAAAAAAGTCTGCGATAGCATATGTCTATCTTTCAAGGTTAACTTGCTATATCCATTATATCTTAGAAAAATGATAATTTCTAATGCGGTAATTGTAAAGCTAATCAGACGGATTCAGTATTTATCCTTATCATTTTAAATGTGTTAATATTCTTAAGCATTCCATGCAGATTATTTTACCCCTACACTATATACTTTTAATGAATAACTTAGAAGTTATCGCAAAATAACAGCGCGTGTTTTAGGTAGGCCTAATGCGATTATGCGCGCTCGATCCTTAAGAATTATAGGGCAAATTTTTTGTTTTGTGTTCGTTGTAACTATGATGGATAGATACTTGAATACCTATTTATTTAGTGTTTGTTGTATTGTTAGTCCTGAAGAGTATAGGTATTTCATACGATAAAAGTATACCCACCTACTTATTTCACTGAGTTTTAGTAGGTCATCATCATCATCAGCCCGTATATCGTCCACTGCTGAACATGGGCCTCCTCCCCAGGGAGGGTATTGCCATAGTCACCACGTTTGGCAGGCGGGTTGGTGACCGCAGAATTATGTTGTAACACACAAGGAAACGCTGCTGCCCCTTCCTTGATATACGATTATTATAGATGATGTTATAACAATCGGGACCAACGGCTTAACGTGCTTTCCGAGGCACGGAGGGTAGTTTCTCAACCAACCAGACCCGGAAAGAAATCTTAGAATTTACACAAAGATTTCATGTCCGGTGTGGGGATCAAACCCACGACCTCCGAGATTTAAAGCGAGCCAATTACCGCTACGCTACGGAGGTAGGCCGAATGCGATTATGCGCGCTCGATCCTTAAGAATTATAGGGTAAATTTTTTGTTTTGTGTTCGTTGTAACTATGATGGATAGATACTTGAATACCTATTTATTTAGTGTTTGTTGTATTGTTAGTCCTGAAGAGTATAGGTATTTCATACGATAAAAGTATACCCACCTACTTATTTCACTGAGTTTTAGTAGGTACCTATATTAATTTGTTTCTGTTTGTTTTGACCAAATTTCGCCCGTTTGTTAGAGGTTTAAAGACATTATGTAGTATAATTATCAGTATTGTACCCGTGCGAAGCCGGGGCGGGTCGCTAGTTATTTTATAAAGTTATCTTTTTCCTTTAGTATTGTTGTAATACGTTCATTTTCTTATCATTCTTTCCAATGGGAACTAAATTGAATGATTTAAAGTTCTCGTGAACTTTAGACCATGCGAGAGTTAATGCTTGCCTCTGGGGCGTGGAAGCCGATGGTGACTGGCTGGCGGGAAACCTCCAAAGACATTGTCCCATGGTGTGAAGTGAGAGCCTGGACCAGCTGTGACGGGACAGATTCAAGGTTCTAATTGAGGGCGACTTGAGGTAACTCTTAGGCCGCGTCCTGGACGCAAGCGGGCGGCGCGGGCGGTGCCTAAGGAAAACCTGCCGCCCGCACCGCTGTCGTCGAGAACAGCTTCGCACAAATCTATGAACTTTGATAAAGACGCGCGTGCCGTCCCCCGCGCCGCCCGCTCCATCCGCTGGCGTCCAGGACGTGGCCTTAGGGCTACAATCTCCATCTGATTTCATTCTCCAGAGTTCCATGTCGAACATCTTTATATATAGATTTTATGTTAGTTATGAGCGAGCGATAATTTATCTGAATTGAACCCATCACCAGCGACTCTGATGATGTATGTATGTAGGTATAGTCTCTAATTAATTTTACTATAGGTAAGCTTAGTAACCAGTTAAGGTATTGGTAAATTGTAACAAGCGGGGAAAGTACCTTATACTTTATATTTATTAATAACAATAAATTGAAGGGTTCAAATAATCTTCTCTTTTATTTTCTATTATTTACTGTATTTATAGATTTACTCAACATCGAGGAATCGACTATACAATACAAACTTGCCCTTTTTTGTCGTGTTTTGCTTGGTATAAGTAACGACAACAGGTAGACGCTTGAAATAGTGAAACTTAAATACTAAAATAGTACCTTTATAATGTTGTATACTACGGAACACTTCGTGGGCGAGTCCGACCCGCAATTCACCGGTTTTTAAATTATACTATCGCTATTCCTACAGAGACACTGTATTCTGTTTTTTATTGATGGTGTGTATATAACATAGGAGCTCGTTACAGAATCCTACCTGCAAATCCCAGCTGAATTTAATAATGCAAATAATTTGAAATGTTACACTGAATGCAAAATTGCAAAACAGTTATTCAATTATCTTTTTCCGAGACAGAATGCTTACTATACATTTTCTTGTGGACTCTGGGAAAATTAAAATACTTTGAATTTTCATTTTGAACTTTTCTACGAATACTGATATTGCTACAGTACCTAGCTTTTAAATCTTGTGAAATATTAAATCCAGTAATAATATTATAAACTAACTCCGTGGTTTTACCCGCGTTACTCTGCTTCAGTGGGTCGGAGTAGCGTAACGTAGCTTTGTAATAAAATATTTTTGAAATATATTCATAAGTTTCTAAGCCTATTCAACGCAAACAAACAAAAAGAAGTTAGTACACAGTAGTAGTAGTTTACTTTTTACAATTTGAAAATATTTAATTTTTAAATTGTATTTTTATATTGGATTCGTTCCTGGATATCAGTTTCGGACAAACCATATTATACACAATTGTTAATACCTACATGTTTACTGGAATGATTCTGAGTAACGGAAATATATCAATAAAAAATGAAATACCTAACTAACCATATATTCGTTACCGTTTCGCGTTGTTTTCGATGAAAATATATTCCAAGAAAATCAAACATTTTTCATTCAACATCGTTTAAAATAAATGGTCATAAAAAAATACATTTAACAAACAAAATACCTACATACGTTCCAAAATACCTAACAACAAGCTTCCCGCGCCCTGTTTCACCTGCGTATCTCTCATCCCCGTAGGATCTTCATACTTAAATATAGCATTTCTCGATAAATGCTATCTAACACTGAATGAATTTTTCATATTGGACCAGTAGTTCTTAAGATTAAATAAACAAACTCTTCAGCTTTATAAATTAGTTTAGATAGGTACTGATTATAATATTATTTTTGAGTAAGTGTACGATAAGCTAGTTTAAGTGCACGGGTTATATGATAAAAATGATTGACACTGTGCTCACTATTTACAATTACATATTTACAGAAGGAGAAATACATATATTTACAATAATGATGGTGTTGCAACAATGGTTATGTACATGTCTGAATGTCAATTTTTACAATGACATATCTTAATTTCCTTGTTAAATAAATAAAGTGGCGTCCGTCTATGTCACGAAGGAGGTCGCTACACTAGATTCCCGCGTGCGGTTTTAAACGCGTAACTCCCGTTCCCATAGGAACGTCATAATTAAATATATATCGGACCAGTACCTACCTACTTAGTCCTGAGTAGTGATGTGCCGGATATCCGTATCCGTATCCTTATCCTCGGATATCCGAGGCAGAAGAAAGATCCGTATCCGTTACTTTTTGGCGGATCTTTTACGGATCTATTTACCTTATTAATTTTAAATTTATAGATACAATTCTTTGAGGCGAAGGGTAGATAAGGTGCACTAGCGACGCTAATTGCCGAGATTCTGACGGTCCACAATTATTTAAAATAGATTTGGTTTAGTAGCTAACAATTTAAAGCAATTGGCGTCGCTAGTCTTCGCCTTAAATAGGTGAAGTAGCAATAAAAAACTATTAAATTCAATAGAGATATTTTTTTATTTCTTAAAATCAAACATTTGGCTCCTTTATGTTGCAAATTTTGCCGTAGTTAGTTGTCATACCAATAGTATAATATATAACTCCAAGATGCTAATGCTAAATCAACTAGCTTTTTAATGAGATCAAATATTATAAAAAGTTATAAGATCACTTTTTATTAAGAAAACAAAACTTTAGATCGTAATATTTTAAATTTAAATTCGAATTAAATTATTTTTTATCAAGTACTGCATGACACATACAGTGTTAATGTTAGATTAAAATCACAATGACACCGATTGAATAAGAAAGTTAAGATCCGTATCTGCGGATCTTGACACCAAATATCCGTATTCAGATCCGTATCCGCGGATCTACATTTTTGACGATCACTAGTCCTGAGATAAACGCGGTGAAGCAAACAACCTCTTCAACTTTATATATTAGTATAATAGATAGGTATTAATATTATTTTATTTTGAGTATCTGTATCATAAATAAATGTCGAAAAAACTAACATGCTATGCTATAAATCTACAGGTTAAGTTCACTTTGTCATAGCACATAGCGCCCTCTAACGTACGCAGCGCGAAATTCTATGCAAGCGCAGGGACTCGTTGTTTGAAGCCAGTTAGCCAAGTTTGGGTTTGAATTTAGTTCCTTGTAATGGTGTAAGATGTCGTTCTGATCTATTTCGAACCTAAAGAGGTATTGTCTTTATATATTTATTAGGTTTATATTTGAGAGCCGTCATATTATTAATGACTATGCGGTTTCACCCGCGTTACTCCCGTTCCCGGGGGAACTTCATAATTAAATATAGCCACTCATGCCACTCAGGGTGAATGTTGAAATCGGCACAGTAGTTTTTGAGTTTATTCATTACAAACATACACACACACAAAAATACAAATCTTTCCGCTTTATAATATTATAGTATAGATGACGTATTTAGATGAAAACCGTCATATTATTAATTATCTTATCGTTCCTTATAATGTTATGTATCCTTATACCGATGTACCACTTAAATTGGAAGGAGATAAGAGATTGATTTACTTTAGTTTCTTTTTACTTAAACAGCCTCTTTGCATCCACTGCTAAACATGGGCCATCTTGAAACTGACCTTTACAAGCCAGGTTCTTTGAGGGATATTGCTACAATCACCTCGCCTGGCAAGCAGATTGGTGATCGCAGTAAGAGTGAGTATCCTGGAACTGATAGATGCTGCTGCCCATCCATTAGCTGTATGTCCCTTGGTCACCTCTGAAAAGTATTATACTCTTAGAAGTATACCTACTCATTATTTAACCATGTAAGTACCTTCTAATTTTTATTAATATGGTATAATTATTACTTAAAATAACATTAAAAGCCTTATAAAATCTAATAAACGTAATTGCTTTTTAGGAATACGAAATAATAAATTGCTAATTATTCATCCGATGCCCTCGTAGACCCGAAGTCCGAGAGGCCCGCGATCTGTAAAATAGAGCGACAGTTGCACGAAACTCCCCTAAAAAAATATGCTTATTCAAAGCAAATAAAAGCCATAATCCCTCAATCTCCCCTTCAGCGACCGCCCTGAGCCGAGGTCAAAGTCCCACAGGGGACGCCCTCTTGTACAGGTTGCTTAGTTTGTAGTGTTTAAACCATTTATCTAGGCTGGAGCTCTGCTCGCTTTTATGCCCAGTGAAGTAGCAAAAGCCTCGGGGCCAACTACATATGTCCATCCCGAAAAAAAAGAATTATTCAGTAAAATCAATTTAAGACTCAGTAGTATGATTCAGGATAGAAAGAGAATTAAAGCGCTCTAGGCGCCAATTTCCATTAAACATACAAAATTAAAAATTTATTGAGGGCACTTTATGAGTCGCATGGCATTGTGGTTCTATAACGGTGCACTAGTATATATATATACTATACCTACGTTATTTTTTAAATATGAGACAACGGCAGCACTTATTAAAAAAATTCATGTAATTTTAATTTAAAAGAGGCCGTAGCTCAATGGCTATCGCGTCGCCGGTTCGAACCCCATCCATTGCACTACCGACGTGAACCCACTCGTAACACAAGCATTTTAGCTTAGCACGAGGGGTTAACAGGAATACTAGTAAGACAATAAAACACTGCTAAAAATAAAAATAAAAAAACACATAATTCACGGACACAAAGCATACCCAGCCTCGGAACAACAGCTATCCGTGTTTAAGCGTTGACCCGGGTCGGAACCGAGCTCAGAACACCAGATATCAGAAGCCACTACCGTAATCATTGAGCAACCGGTGCACCTGTGTTATTACATCACTTAATTATCTATTCCATGGCCCATTTACGTCCACTGCTGACCGTGGACATCCTTTTAACTGACCTTGGTAAGGCATGGTCCTTGAGAGAAAAGATTAAAGCTTATGTGATGCTTGCCAGGTGGATTAGTGATCGCAGTAAGATAGTTTACCTAGAGCTAATAGATTATGCCGCCCATCCATCAACTGTACCTAAGTCCTATAGTCACCTCTTATGACAGCCATGGGAAGAACCGTTTTTGGTGAAAAGCATAATATTATGTGAATTTTACAATTTTAATGTTACCTCGATAGCAATAGGTAGGTACTGATGGTATACTAATATTAAGATATCAATTATTAGCAATTACAAAAAAAAAAGTGTACCTAACTATAGGTACACATTTAGGTATAGATACGAAAGTTCAACAATCTTTGCAGAAATCCAATTACAAGTGACATGTAACCATTATATTTATAATAGGCATAGTTCGCTTTATGAGGCGTCTGACACAAAACAGACAAGATTAAATTATTGTAATGCGATATAACGCAAAAATCAAAGCGAGTGCAAGGTAATTGAGCTGTCAGATGAAATTACATGTAATCCTTAGTGTTACCGTATCGAGGCAATTTACCCTGGAATTTGGGTAAAATGTTATCTTAGGGCGTGTACAGAAAAAAAACGCAGAAAATGCAGGCAATTAACAGGTAAGGATTTTTGTCACTTATGTTATTGACGAAAAAGTTATTGTCGACGCATGAATGGAGGTAGTTAATTGAAAAAACACTGAACCTGTTCTGATTAGATATCTGCAGTAGGGTTGCAATTCAAAGCAAATAAAACAATACTTTCAAATATCATTGCTAGCAATAATAAATAGCTTTGAGTAACTACTTAGAGAAATAGAAATAACATTTTCTGTTTAAACTATTTCATCAATTTGTTGTATTATTTTTACAGACAATTATAAAAGGGTACTTATCTTATTTAAAATGAACTAGAAGTGTTTCCATTTTTTGTTTGTATGTTGTTTGAAACATTTGAGCAAAAACAAGTATAATAATATTATTATCAGTTGTAGAATAGCAAAACAATATCTATCATTTCACAAAAAATCTGATTGTTGAAGATCTACCCTCCGTGCCTCAAATAGTTCAGCAAGCCGTTGATGCCGATTGTCATGACATCATCTATAACAATCGTTTTCCAGGTAACGGGCACTTGTGTTAACCTGTGTAACCAACCCGTACAACGTCCACTGCTGAACATGGGCTTCCTCCTGAGGGAGGACCTGATGATCATCTGTGTATATCAACCCACCTGCCAACTGCCAAACGCCAACTATGTAAACATCGTCTTCGAGGGTGGCCTATGATCAGCAGTGATACGGGCTGGTGATGATGATATGATCACAATACATTATACTATCTAATTTATATGCATATATTTGTGCAGCACCTTATACAACGGGGTAATAAAAATTTAGTCATGGCAACATTGATCGAGTTACCTACTTACCTCTCGTAGGGTAACCATGACTTTGTGCCAGTGCCACGTCAAATTACCCCCGACTCATGATATGTACTTATATCACAAGCATATTATCTGCCTTGTTAATGGACGAACGTAGACGGTATAAGTACTTAACTTTGATTATTACTGCGTCTGAGACAATATAATCAGTAGATATGTTTTTGATTGTCTCAATTTAGAGATGTACCCGTGTGAAGATGGGATTATTTGTATTGTAAGTTAACTAGTTATTGGCCGCGACTTTTAGATTTTGATTTCTACAAACAATTTTGCACCAATTTTCATCCCATAGATAACGCTCAAAACGAAATAGTATGTCGACTTGTAACAGTCATATATATAGGGTGACTGGTAATTAGTGACCGATACCTAAACACATAATTGTGCTCAGGATAACAAACAACTTTTACTATGGCACCAACCCCGAAATCGCGAAAAAAAATCAGCTGCTCCCTACCATGTTGACGAGTTATGTGAACATGAATGTATGGAGCAGCTGTTTTTTTTTCGCGATTTCACGGTTGGTGCCATAGTAAAAGTTGTTTGTTATCATGAGCACTATCATGTGTTTAGGTATCGGTCACTAATTACCAGTCACCCTATATAGCAGTACCTACTTATTTAAATAAGTGTCGTTGTTGACAACTGGCTGAGATTCGACCTGCTCATGTATTTCTTTAAACTGTGTGATGCTCCCCAGCAACGCCACCTTGTAGGAATATATATTTTTTATATAGCCTATTTTAGTGAACCACAGGAGTACAGAACAGTAGTGTTATATCTTATAAACTAAAATATGTAGTACGCACATTATGGATACAGGTGCATACTAGGATCCTGCAATAGGTAAACTAAAATAGGCTATACAGTAATACCCCGGACTTACGCGATAGGTGGGAAGTCGAATTCGCGTAAGTCGGAGTTCAACTTTCCCTATAAATACATATAATGTTTGTGTAATCGGGACCAGAGTCTAAAAAAAGCAATAGATCAGAAGAATGTTTCTTCTGATCTAATGCTTTTTTTTAGACTCTGGTCCCGATTTAATAATACGTTAAATTATAATTGAGCTTTACATTATCACACCATAATTTTAACATGGTTTCCATCTAAGCGATAATACCGTGACGTCTGAATTAAATTGAAAGATTTTCACTTTTATTTGGCTCGATCAAATATCTTTCCTAATTCGTTTTTTTATTTTAGATTCAACGTCATCTTAAGGTTATAATGATAATATTTAGTTTACACTCCAAAAGACAGTATTTTTCATTTCAGATATAGTGAAATTTGGAATATAATTATATTAATAAGATTTCCTGCTTAATTGTTCATAAAAATTTAAAACGTAATAATTTAAATGATAAATTCACTCTTTGATTATGTCTGTCACGCTTTCAGGCCTAAACCATTACAGTGTTATTTTTGCAATTTCGCATAGAGATAAACTAGACTTTTGAAAAGGACATAGGCTACTTTATATTTTGTTCAAAATCCAAAATATATAAAATGCTTTTTAAATTTCCAAAGTATACTTCGCTAATACACCGGCGGGCAAAAGCTTTAGTTCAGTGGTTGTCACACTTTCCTGTTCAAGGGCCATATATGCTAATGAAAGGTATCACAGCGGGCCGGCAAAATTTAATTGTTTATTGTGTGCTGTTTCAGTTGCATTATAGAAACCGTAAGCCCGCGGGCCGCACTAATATCGTACACAGGCCACATGCGGCCCGCGGGCCTCAGTTTGACGACCACGGCTTAAGATAACCTAAAAACATTTAATTTTTGTTGTACACTACAATAAACAATAAATGTAAACGTTATTTATTGTAGTGAACAATAAAAAATAAATGCAAAAGTGATTTATTCTGATCCAAAAGGCCTACAAAATAAAAAACGTTTTTAGGTTATCTCATTGGAACCAATAAACTACAGATAAAAACTGTAGTCATCACGTGTGCCTTATTATTTCATTTGTCTAATAAAAATAAGTCCTAGCACTTAAACCACCGCACTAAAACATCTTGTAAAACTAGAATTCCGTTTAAATATCCTATAAAACTTGGTTTGACCCATAATTCATGAGCCAGATTGTATCTAATAAGACAAGGGATATATGGAGGTTCTTACTGAATTGTTATAGTAAGAAACGGATTAATACTTACGGTTATGGTGTATGGATAAATATCCTACAGAAAGAAATAAACGTATCTACTTTGAATTTATTACTTTTGATGAGATGTATGCAGGTTAAACTTCTGGCTTCTTTTTAGGGTTTCATACCCAAAGGGTAAAAACGGGACCATATTACTAAGTCTTCGCTATCTGTCTGTCTGTATCTCAACCGCGATAGCTAGACTGTTGAAATTTTCACAAATTATGTATTTCTGTTGCCGCTATGACAACAAATACTAAAAATAAATAAAATAGGTATTTTGTTGTTGTCCTTTGCCCGATATCAATACTTGCCAACAGGTAGGCACTTGAAAATGGCACGGAAACCTTCGTGCGCGAGTCCCACTTGCACTTGGCCAGTTTTTTTTTTAATATAACTCTAAATTGATGCTATATTTATAGAGATTTCTAAAACTACGTAGAGTATGCATTTTACAATAAACGGTGGCTAAGTCCAGTTCTAAACAAAATGGTGAACATCTTTTGTGTACTATAAAACGTTTGTTATTATCTAATTTTAAGAGTATACCAAATAAATTTAGCATTAAAAAAATGTCTAAGTAGGTATATCTGTTCACGAGCAATATGTATCAACCATTTTTCTTCTTAGTACCCCATTTCCGTCAATTGACGGTGCCACACGCTAAATTATAAGTAAACCTGTTATTTTTCCATTACAGACAGACGCTTCAATTTTATTTACTTTAATCGATATAGACGTATTGGTAATGCTTTCTCTCTGTGAAGTTTAAGTACTCTTGTTACTAAGGTTCGGTCGTAATGACTATCATTATGATAGCCACAAGTATTCTTTGATATAATGACACTAATATCTTACAGGCTTGCGCTTTTACTTTTATGAAGTACCGACATTTTAGATGCTAAGTTGATGGGAGTTTTATACTTAAAGCTTAATTTAGAGAAATAAATGTTACAGGACAAGGACGGACGGAGTACATTGTCCGTTTATGGTATGATATAAATAAAGACAACCTCGGTAGCGTAGCGGTATTTGGCTCGTTTTAAATCTCGGTGGTCGTGAGTTGGATCCCCACGTCGGACAGAAAATCTTTGTGTAAATTCTAAGATTTCTTTCCGGGTCTGGTTGGTTGAGGGGAATTCCCTCCGTGCCTCGGAGAGCACGTTAAGCCGTTGGTCCCGACTGTTATAACATTATCTAAAATAATCGTTTATCAAGGAACGGGCAGCAGCGTTTTCTTTTAAGTGTGGTACAACATTATACTGCGGTGACTTTGGCAAAATACCCTCCCTCGGAAGGAAGCCCATGTTCAGCAGTGGACGTTATACAGGCTAATGATGATGATGTTGTTAAAATAATGAAATAATGAATTTATTCAGCACTTAGGTATAATAACCTATAAAATAAACGTATATTAGGTATATAATACAAAGATGGAAGGTTATGGGGGAGACCTTTGCCCAGCAGTGTGATAATATAAAATACAAACATATTGTATTGTATTACTAGGTAGGTAGGTATTCTATACTAAGTCTAAATCTAATATAAAAGCTGAAAAGTTTGTTTGTTTGTGTATCTAACACTGCAAAAATCTTGCAGTGATCTTGCAGTGTTAGATAACCCATTTCTTTTATTTTTTTAAAGGTTACTTGCAGAGGTTTTGCTGTCTACTAGTATTCTTTTTAACGCCTCGTGCTAAGCTTGCTTGTGTTACGAGTGGATTTACGTCGGTAGTGCAATGGGGTGCGGACCAGCACGCGACCTCAAGATCATAAGTCCGACCCAGCCATTGGGCTACGGCCGCTTAAATCGGTTTTTCGAGGCAGGCTATATTTAATTATGAAGTTCTTACGGAAACGGAAGTTCCGCGGGTGAAACTGCGTCGGGGAAGCTAGTAATTAAAATAAGTTAAGGTTTTGGCAAGTTTAAACTCCAATCACACTAGAATTGACACTATGACTTTATCATGGATCTACAATATACACACTGGAAAATATTATTTTAGACTTTACTCAATAAATACTTCGATTTTGCAATGTAAATACTTGCCTACTTTATTTATTTTTATACAGCGTAAAACCAACGTAAAGTATTAAATTTTAATTCATAATTGTTGTTATAGTTTATAGAATTAAAGTTAATTAAACAATGGCCTTTTAATGATAAATTTATAGTTTTATTGAACTACACGACATGATACACATACATTAAGGTAACGTTCCAGAGAGAAAAAATAAATACCTAAATAATAATGTTGCCAAATTAAACTTAAACCTTTTATTACGTTGTATTTTAACAAAAAAGTTTTATTTGTTCATTTTTACAGTGACGAAGACACAATTGTTGTCGTATCATGATGCAAGTATACTCTCCGCAAAATGGTATTTGTATGAATTTCATTTAGCAAAGGCTTATTGTAAGCACATGCATAGAAGCATGACTTATGTGAAGAAGGAGCTAAAGAATATAAGGGCTTTTTCTATCTTTGTCATGATTGGTAGTCGTCTCGATGTGTTGAGCCTTTATAAATAGACAGTAGTGTCAATTATGATCATGTAAGGCAAATATTGTAACATAATCCACATCTATACTTACATACATATTATATCTGTTATTCATTATATCATTAATAGGAATGGCTTGTTATTGCTGTAAAAAGTATCCTGTTAAAATTGAGTATCTTTTATGACACTGATTACAATTATTTTTCGTTATTAAAGTCAAATCATCATCATCAGCGCGGATGACGTCCATTACCAACAACATAGGCTTCCCTTTAAGGGAGTTCTGCTATAGTATATTAGATAGCCTTTTGATAGACTCTTGGCAAGCAAATTGGTGCTTACAGTGATTATGTATAGTATATAGACAGGTAATCGCTGCTGCCTATTAGGTACCTGATATTCGATTATCATAAATAATGTTATGACAATCGTGACCAACGGCTTAACGTAATTTCCGAGGCACGGAGGAGTCTTCAACAACTAAACTCAAAAAAAAAATTAATTTTATACAAAGGTTTTCTGTCCGCGGCAGGAATTGTACCAATAATCGACATACAGAGAGGTCACAGATAGTTCCTTAAAGTAAAGCATACTATTACTATTAAATCCTCACATACATTTAATGATATACCTAAACTGTAAACAACAAATAAACCATACATATTATTTCATTTACATATTTATTATTTTATATCTTATTACATTTCCTTCTTTTTATTACCCACATTAGAGATTAAAAAAACAAAGGCAAGAAAGAAGCTTATTAAAATGCAGATCCCATCATCAGATTTCATGTCGTTTCCCACTTTATTCTCCACTAAAGCACACAATTTGCATTTTTATAACTTCTTATTTATATAATACTTTCTACTGTATCATGATTTACGTCTTTAAATCATTTTTGTTCCTAAAATATACCAAGTAATGACAATAGGCAATTTAAGCAAGGTTTCTGAGAGCCCCTGATTTATACCGAGCCAGGAATCCAGAGATTAAGTCTACATTACGATTCGAGACCCCTGCATCAGCTTTACATGTCAGAATATATTTTATTATTGCCAGCCAGAGGTCATATTTCTTCTTCAAGCGTTATACTTTATTTTATATAGCTCTTAGCGTTCTCAGGACGAAGTAAATCAAAGAATTTCAAGTTACGATGTGAAGAGATTTAATGATAAAGGAAGATGAAGAAACTGCATATAAAACTTTAAAGTTGTGTCATTTAAGAACTGTATATTCGGCTGAATAGTGAGCAAAAGACGTTTTTTTTTGTTTCAATTCTTAACGACGATAAATTCACTTAGTTAATATTTTTATTAAAACATTACTTTATGGTAACCTCAGTGGCATAGCGATATAAGTCTCGCTTTAAGTTTCTGTAGTGGTGGGTTCGATCCTCACTCTAGACAAGAAATATTTGTGTAAAATCAAAGATCTATCTTGCCGATTCTGTTTGGTTGAGGGAGTACCCTTATGCGTCGGAAAACATTAAGCCGTTGGTCCTGATTGTTATATCATGATAGTGTACTAGGACTAGGAGTAATGACTCATACACCACTATTTCTTCAATTAAACATCTTTTTTACGATTTACGTATTTATATCAAATTACTTTCGTCCAGAATGTCATGATGTCTTCAATTATATTTTACGAGATTAAATCCATCATTTTATTACTGTTATTATATTATTATGTATATCCGAGATAAACAAACCCACAGGTATACATTTAATCTTGAAAAAAACATATGAAGGTTATGTTTAAACATTTTATTATTCATTTATAAACATTAGGTCTGCGACAGATGACTGTCTTATTTATTCATATTCGTGAGAACATTTATTGTAATCAACTACGCTATTTATGTTGACAAGTTACTTTGTGAGTTTTTCGTTGTTTAACCTTTAAATGATTAATGAACATTATTTTAGTACTCATTAATTGTTTATCATCTACCTACTTTAAAATTTAAATACAATGAAAAAGTCTGGGTGAGGCCTTGATCGCTGTACGTTAAAAAGCGCCAGGTGCGTTTTGTGGGTTGAGTTGCGTTGAATGCTTCGAAGGTTTCAAAAGTGATTATTTATAACATACAATCACATATATGTGGCATATGGTAATCGAGGTTTACAACTATAAAAATGCAAGCTAAATTTCATTATATTCAAACTAATCTGTAGTTTTTGCGAGAAAACATCGAGCCGCATACAATTACAAGATGTGCTATAAAACTTTCGCAAACCAAAACCTGTTCTATCAACTTCATAGAGCAATTTATTATGAAGGTACTAATTGATTTCTTTTAACCCTTCAATATTCAATAGATAGCCTTACTAGCCTTCCCTACAAGAGTTACTAGCAACGGGAGGCAAAAAAATATCTTGTTCCTTAATTAATTCTAACTGGCAACTCCTTTTCTGACGAGAATGGTGCAGGTCTTGTATGATAATCATTTTCTAATAAGAAGTTGATATATTTAGATTTCCAGTAAAATAAATGTCAGTATCGTGCAATGGACAAAGGACATCGTTTTTTCTTAGTTATTCAAGACGCGCAATTCAAGACGTGGACAGCCTTGTGATCTACTGATATAGATAGTAAATATTGACACACGAATGTTTTTGTATCCGATCTTCTATGTTAGTATATTAAATGTTATTTTAATAAAAACTAAGTAAATGTTAATACCACAGTACCGCAGAAAAAAACGACATTAAGCTTCAATTAACAAATTGGATTTAATTAATAAAAACACTCCGGAAGTCATGGGTCGATCCCCACGCAAACAAGAAATCTTTGTCTAGATTCTAAAATTTCTTTCCGCGTCTGTATTGGTTGAGGGATTACCCTCTGTGCTTCGGAAAGCACGTTAAACCGTTGGTCCCGAGTTTTATAACATCTATAATAAGCCGCGTTTCCGTGTGTGTTACAATAATATACTGCGGTCACCAACCCGCATGCCAAACGTGGTGGCTATGGCATACCCTGCCTCGGGAAGAGGCCTTTGAATAAAAAACTCACAGCGTCTCTAGTTATTGCAACAGGTACTTCGATAGCTGAATTTACTATTAAAAGCAGTTAAGCATAACCATATAACGGGGCAATGCAGCCAGCATTCCGGGAACGCTGACCTAAGCTAAGATTTAATGACTTCATGTACAAACATGTTTAGACATGAAGTCATTAAATCTTAGCTTAAAACTAATAGCATACATAACCTATAATTAATTATAGGTTATGTATGCTATTAGTTTGTATAGTTACTTATGTATCTTATATAGTTTGCATCAACATCAGCAGCCCGTGTAACGTCCACTGCTGAACATAGGCCTTCTCCCGAGGGCGGGCTGACCGCAGTACTGCAGATTACGCTGCTGCCCATTCCCTGGTATACGCTTGTGATAAAAATCGGGAGTACGGAGTGAAGTCCCTCAGATTTTACACAAAGATACCTTGTTAATAATAGGGGATCAAACCCACGACCTCCGAGACTTATACGCTTTACATAAACATATTCTTAAGGAACGTATAAATTACCACTGGTTTACTTATCATCTTCAGATCTTTTGGACAATTTGTATGGGGCAATTAATTATACATTATATAGACCATGACGATTAGGTATATTGGTACAGAGAAAACTATACCTTAAATTTAAGTTATAGTTTATCTCTGTTCCCAATTTCGTCAACATCGGTTCAATGATTGAGATATCAAAGCTTAACAGACAGACAGAGTTTACTAAGCATTAAACTCGCCTATAATGTTATCTATTCTCAATCAAAAGAACTATAAGTAACTTATCTTGACAGAACTTGTAAACGTATATCACACGTATAAATTAATCCTATTATAAGATTGAAGGCTGGCCAAAGCAGCCGTTGCATGTTCTGCCGCCAATTATTCCATACACATTATTTACGTATTCAAAACAGTATTTACCCGATATGGTAATTGGTTTACTATGCCACAAGTAATCCAAGCAAGGTGCGTGACAGACAGGCTATAGTAAAAACACTTGATCGCCTGTGAAAGGTATAGTAATTTACTGTCAGACTCGCATTTTGTGGCATTCATTTGCGTATTGTTGAGGTAGCTACGACAGGTACCCGTCCTTATTATATGCACGATCAATAAATAGCTCATCAACATTATGTTAAGGAGTATATTTTCTTCACTTCAACAGCCCTTTTACGTCCACTGTTGAACATGAACCTCCTTTTAATAGGCTTTGGGAAACCAGGGTTGTTGTTGGCGGTATTGCCATAAATCACCACGCTTGTATTGGTGGATCACCAATAGTGTGAAAGTTCAAGAGTGCTGGCGGCGTTTTTGGTGTGGGTACCGCCGGAGGTTCGTCTTTTGAGCCAAAATATGAGCCAGATCCTTGGATCCCTCATTATCGGCGAGGGAAGGAACTCCCGAGATCTTTTTAGTAGGGTTACTCTCTCTACGGTATGATTCTCTTTTGGAGAGTGTTACGAGTCCTACATACCCTTCGCTGATGCTGGGAGCACAAAATTGGTGTTTCCCGCGAGAGCGAAGGGGTGCGTAGCGCATATACCCCGGTAATAAAAATGGATTGGTGATCGTAATAAGAATGTAAGTATCCTTGAGCTGATAATTTTCTATCTAAAAGCTAAAGGTATGTCCCTTAGTCGCCATTGTGACCCTCATGAGAAGACATCGGGTGGTCTATTCTTAGCCGGAAATCACCAGGCACATATTACTAGTATCGATCTATTCTAATCTACAATATAATAAAAAAATTACCAAGTGCGAGTTGGAGTCGCGCACGAAGAGTTCCGTACCTTTTTCAAGTGCTTACCTGTTGCCGTTATTCATATCGAGGAAAAAAGGTCAGAAAACAAAAACATTTGATGTATGGTAGCCCCCTTTAAATATTTATTTTATTTTATTTTTAGTATTTGTTGTTTTAGCGGCACCAGATAGATCATTTGTGAAATATCACGGCCATCAAGATCAATACATCATTTGTGAAATATCACGGTTCTTGAGATACAGCCTGGTGACAGACAGACAGCGAAGTATTAGTATTAGGGTCCCGTTTTTACCCTTTGGCTATGGATCCCTAAAAAGCTACAATTTCGTTTGCAGCCAATATATTTGAGGACTTTATGTATTTCACAATTAGAAAGTTAAATTAACCAGGAGTAACATACAATATCAAAAAGGTTTGACTGGCAGTCACGCGGTACAATACAGTACAGATATTTCAACATTCTGTGCGCGCCGTGCTATTTATGGTTAGGCTTACCTACATTAGGTTACCTACTCATATGAGTGTAATTTGTAAGAATGTCGATCAATGCTTTTAGTCTACTATTCCATCAATTTGAATAGGACGATGATGGGAGCTTCTCAACGCGTATCGATTAAGCTGGGTCAATTTGGTCTACATTCAGATCTAGGTACTTAGGTCTGGTACCTACGGTAAAATATGGTCAAAATATATCACTGATAATAAGCTATTGAAGGTATAATATTTCAATAAGCTTAAATTACAAATATTAGTTTGAAAGGTATTTATAAATAATAATCTTTAAAAAAAAATTCGGCATGCATCAAGGCTTACCTAAATCCTAACCTTAATATCAAGTTATAAAGTTTACTGCATGAATTAATGAGACAGTGTAGTCGACTGAGCGTAAGTTGACTTACGCTTAGTCGCCGAACCATAAGTAAACCGTGCACGAATGGTTTCCACATGCTCTCTGAAGCTTAGCTTTCGGTCAAATATTACGCCCAAATCTTTGGCTTGCCGTTCCCACGGAATTGGTTCGTCATCTTGATCGATGGACTATTATATCTTTAAATAGAGTTTGCTAGTTATTTTCCTCCTGCTTTTCGACATAAATACTAATACCAATTATATAAACTTCATTTACTTTTACAACAAGCTTATCGGCGCAGCTTGCGGTGAGGAAGTGCTAAATTCAATTTTGACGTCGCTAAAAGTTTTCTTAGTTAGAAAACTTTTAAACTTAATTTATTACTAGCTTTAATGTAGTCACAAGCAGTTTAATAGTTAGGAATACTCTAATGCCTAGGTACTGGATCGTTAAATAGTTTTCCTTTTTTTTAAGACCACGACTCTTTTGCTACTTCACCGGGCATAAAGGCAAACAGAGCTCCAACCTTACTAAATAGTATTAAAACTACAAACTATGCAGCCTGCGCAAGAAAGCTCCCCCAGTGGGACCTAGCCCTCGGCTCAGGGCGGTCGCTAGCGGGACGAAGACCCCCCAAAAAACTAAATTCCCTAAAAAACTAAAATTCGTAATCCCTCAGATGACTTATAGTTTTTTAGGGGAGTTTTGTGCAACTGTCGCTCTACTTTATAGGTCTCGGGTCTGTCGGACCTTTTACGAGGGCTTCAGAAGGTGGAACAAGTTATCCAAACATAATTTGTGTATATGTAGATAGGTAGATAGGTAGGTACCTACTCTAAATATATTACAACAATTTATGCAGTTTCTGTGATTCATTTTTACAAACATACGGCACGTCCTATTTTCAAATTTCTGAATTAGCTACTTACCTATTTTTAGAGATAATTGCCAAATTTGTGCAATAATGAATTTAAAAATATCCTTTACCTGGGTCCTACTTCCATCTTCCAGAATCATTACTACATTATCTAGTCTTCTAGGGAACCATCATTAGAATACATTGGATAACGTTTAGCCGCATTCTGCGGTCTAATTATAGTCAACTGGGATACTTATTTCACGGCAAATGTATCAAATTAACCCATTATTGCTAACCTGCAGTTTACTCCTATGCTCTCAAGAAATTGTAACTCCTGATGTTATTTTTAAATTAAAAAAAAATCCTTGCTTGTTTGTTGAGCGGGTACGTGGTTAAAATGCGTTTTATGCGAGATCAAAAATCGAATAACGCCTTAAAAGTTGTTATACTTAAAATTAAGTATAAAAATTAAATGAGAAAGCGAATATTGGGTCTAAAAGATATAATTAAGGTTTTAAGTTTCTCGCGAGTGTACACATTGCAGGTACTTACCTAAATTGTTTCTTCGAAGATTTGCCAGTGATTGTTAGGTAACGGGAGTTGATTTTATATTAAAATTTAAATTTTTATGCACGCAATACTGATTTGTTTTACAGTAATTTAAGGATTCATCTTTCTCGTATTTAAAAAGTGCTGCCTAGTTGAATAACTAATTATTAAAGGAGTACTTTGTACCACTACCCGGAACTCATAAGTTATTAAATTAGACAGTTCCCAAAAGGAGTTGCGAGACATTATTTAAGGTAATACTGTATCTAATATGGGACCTAAGTGTCCCTCATCATCATCATCATCAACAACCCGTTTACGTCCACTGCTGAACATAGGCCTCCTCTTAACAGACCTTGGCAAGCCAGGATCGTTGGGATATTGCCATAATCACCACGCTTGGCAGACGGATTGGTGATCGTGAACCTTAAGCTAATAGATGTTGCTGCCCATCCATCAGCCATATGTCCCTTAGTCGGCTTTTACGACACCTGGGGTGGTCTATTCTAAGCTGGAAACCACACGGCAGCAAAATTTCTCTGGAACCCTGTAATTTTGCTGCCCGTTCCCGGCTTTTTATAGATGATGTTTTAACAATCACGAACAACGGCTGAACTTGCTTTCCGAGGCACTGAAAGGCACAAAATCTTTGTGTCATTTCTGAAATTTCCTTCCGTGTCTAGTTGATTGAAGAACATAATTGATTGAGGGTCAAGTAATTAGAAAAAAAGAAATTTTAGCAATTACATAAAGATTTGATCGATTAATACCGGGAACCCACGTCCTCTGACACTTTCAGCGAAACTTATACTGCTAAGTAACAGATGATTTAAATTCAATACTCTGTAGATTTTTCTGAACACCATGTTGCGAACTCTTTAGTTGCAAGAGTTGTAAAGAAGAGTTCTAAAGAGTTCGCAGCACACCATTCAATTTATTGTGCCCTTAGATAGTTGACAGTTAACTTATCGAGAACTCCGTCTCATACAATATAACAAACCAACGGTTTACTATTCAAACTGTCATTCACATACGTATGCAAACACGCTAACAATTGCTACTACTTGTAAAGAAGCTATTATAATATCGCGAACTGAGTAAAAGGCAATCATTCCTATTCACAACGTTATAGGCATTTACTTCAGTAACAGTATTCCCTTCGTATTTATGAATGTGGAAGTTTGTATTATGAAGATTTTATAATACAAGTACCTATTCATTAGCTACGAATAAAATAAAGAACAAAGATATGATATCGCATTAGCAATTATTTTTAAAGCAAGACATTAATTTAAAAAATATTTGTATTTTAATGTTTGACAAGATCAAACATTAAAATACAAATATTTTTTATCAAATTTATAAACCCTCGCCAGCGATCGCCCTGAGCAGAGACGTAGTAGCCATTTATTAAGGCTGGAGCTCTGCTCGCCTTTATGCCCAGTTAAGTAGCAAAAGACTCGCGGATAACAAACAACGTCCGTTTAAAAAAAACTTAAAATTCATCAAGACTTTTACCTTTTTTACACCTATCTTCACCATTAGCCCATAAATCTTTATCTGCAGACCTTGGGCCTCCCTCAAATGGAAAGTTTCCGGAACTCTATGTCTTTAAAAATTTCTTTTCAAAAATACAATTTTTAGGTAAAATATTTTTTTTAAATGAAAGATCATTTAAAAATTTAATTTAACACTGAATTAGGTCTTCCGCCCTGCAGATTTAGGAAGCACAGCGTCTAATGTGAGTATACGTCTCATTGCATTTTCTTTGGTTTGAAATGTCCAGTTAATAGTTAAATATGTAATTTCGAAAAGGGCGCGACTCTATTAGGTCCCTTTTAGAAAATGGTCCTTCAATTAATTCTCCTTGGAAATTTATCCTAAAATTATTTTTTCAACAAGTTTGACAAATGCTACCAAATATATTTTTATCCAAGTCACATCGTTACGTCATTAAAAACCTGAAAATAATTAAAAGAATCAAGTATTGTTTTTTGTATTACCGTGGTATTTTGAGCAATTGCTCTAGACTCATGCTTCAGTAATAAAAGACAAAAAGATAATTACAGCTCTAATTTCATAGAGATTTGAAGTCTCCCTGCCAATACATGAACTTGAGTTTAGTTCTATGAGACTTACTACTGCCCGTGTCTTTATCTTGAATTTAAAGTTGTTTATTTATTGATTTAAAGGCTTACCAACTAAGATGAAAGAATAAAGAATAAGATTGTCTTTTGGCTTAAGTCCACCTTTGTGCAGTGTTTAACTAAATACATACATAACAATAACTTACAATCTAATACACGTTTTTAGAAATATAATGTATCTACGAGTAAATTATAGGAAAGCATTTAGCAGCATTATTTTGCTCATCAGTCTCATGACATTCATCTGATCGAAGTATTTTGAAACCGACCTATAAATTCGCCGCATTTTGACGGAATTTCCAAATCCTAGGTGTAAATACATAAAAGCGGCTTAGACGTCATTATCTCTTCTACCGACCCTTGGTTTCTAAAAAAACCTTACGATGCCATCGGGGACCCGAGTACAGTAGGGTTCTACTGTTGCTCTAGAGTAACAGTTGCACAAAACTCTCCTTTTCCCCGCTCAGCAGGTGCCCTTTTGCCCAGTTTGTAGATTTAAATTTATTTGATAGGCCTGCCCTGCTTACTGTTATGCACGGTACATATACCTGGCTACATCTACCAAAACTTTTACTACTTTATTCTTCGTCTTTTTTATAAGTTAAGTAATGTTACCGTTTCTTTAACTGTGTACTACAGACATTTAACGATTGATGTGTGTATTTTCTAGTAATATACTACGGCTACTAACTATCCCATCATTCCTATGTGCATCTATAATTATTTATACAACTTATGTCTAACCAACGAACAAACTTCAGTATAAAGCTTTTAATATAGGACACATAAACGGTTTACGAAGAGCACTTCATTTTCTTGTTATTATTCATTCGGAGGACCTAGTAATTACATCCAATAGAATTAATGGCATTTAAATGGTTAAATTGTACCCTTGCATTATATGCGGTGCATAAAACAAACTTTAAATCTAAAACCGTTCTAAAACTAACTGCCTTTTAATAATGCAGAGTAATTTATCAGTTATTTTGCTGGAAAGGGAATATTCTGGTGTGTAAATATATGTTGAGAACAATTATGCAGCACGAATTCGAAAACCAAAAGATTGGACTTACTAGTTTCTTCGTTTTTACATAAGTAGGTAATTATTTCGTTTTGGCAAAGACTATTCTCCATGCCTCGAAAAGCGCCTTAAGTCGTAGTTCCAGATTTTTATAACATTATCTATGACAGAAAGCAGCGCAAACCTGCTATAATACTGCGGTCGCTAACCCCATAGCAAAAGTGATGACTATGGCAAACCCCCTTCAAGGGGTGGCCATGTTAAGAAAAGTGGATGTTAACATTTGTATTTTGGTATAAACGGGAATTCAATTTTCTCTATTTCATTATATAGTAGTATCAATTTCATAAAAGAGTTTAACCGTATGACGGACGATAGTTTAAAAAACTTAAAGAATATAGCCCAGATTGAATTCTAAAAATAAATCAGTAGTAAAAATAAAAATACGTAAGTCTATCAAAAAATTAGTAAAAATATATTTACCTGCTGAAAATCCAACATATGATAGCCCCTCCATAGAATATTTTAGGTGTCAAAGCTTAAGTATGTAAGCCACGGACGACGGACACTTCACAGTGCAAGCGTGGTAAAGTTTTCTCAACATAATGTACTTTTCCAACGAAACAGCGGCGGGAAACATGGGACTTCCTTCTCTTCTCCTTTCCATAGCGATGATACGCTAATCATAACTCAAAGAATAAAAAAAACCTGGAAGATTCTCCGACTGGTAGTTAATAGAACCGTTTAGACGCTGCCATAAGCCTTAGGCTGATAATGTCATTCTAAGCACACCAAGATTATTAGTACTTCTATATATCATTAACTTACGTACACATCAATGCAAAAAAAAAATTCATTTTATCTGTCTAATCTTCCATGCAACTGGCAATCTACATAGCATTAGAATATTAAATGAACATCTAGTAACGCGTATCCCTTCGGCTTCTAATCAAGAGACTTGTATGGCAGCATCTGCATACGTTCCCGAAGGTTCATTAGTTATACTTCGATATTTACATTTATCATGTCGTGTCAACAATGTGATTTACGATGTGCAATTATTACCAGAGCTGGGCAAAAACTGTTGTGACTGACATCCCTTAGTTCACTTAAGCCAAGTATCCACGATGGAAAGCGATGTTGCATCTTCAGGTGTAATATTAACATTTTTATTGTATACAAAGGTAATAGAAGCGATATGATTACTGATGGAACATTTAATAACAATAAAAGTTTAACCTTAAAATTAGAAAATGATTATAGCATTTATTCGCTTAATTCTCACTCTTTTCAAGCACAGTCAAACCGTATTAAATTGTATGCAAATTTCAGTCGTGCGTCACATACCCATGACTAAATAGCCATTTGAACACACTACATGTTTTGTACTATTAAATGTAAAGCCATGCCCTTTCATTGTGTTCCTATTTATTTTTTCATCTATTAATTTTTTGTGTGTTCAATAAATGCTTTTTATTTATATCTTTCTTTCTAAATTTTGCCCAAAACTACTGTTTCAGAAATTAAGACAGATTCATTAAACCATTTAACATTGTTGAAAAAAACTAAATTGAATCGAATATTACCAAATATAAGACAGTAATTATTAGAAAATAATCTGCCATAAACTATTTGTACTTTTATATTTTATAGTCCTAAAATCAATCCAATGAACACCAAGCTTAACTTGCAAATAACGTTAAAAAATCTGGTAGGTACGTACATTATTAATGAAGTGAAGGTAAGGGACATAAGATATGTAAAGATGCATTACCTTCATGCATAAAACGAAAGATCATGCAACGAACAAAGAGATACGCCGATGTCAGTTTAACATACTTTGATGTGAGGCTCACATTATAATGTTTAGCATAAACAGCAGAAGGTACCTTCTATAGCAGGAGATCTAGGTATAGATTCTTTTAAAGATCGTATTTATTCAAAGCTATAGACCTAATTTCTAGTTGAGACTTGAAGTTACACAATCTATCAACAATTTTGTTACAATTTTAATCAATACACAAAAACTTTAAATTATTCAAATCCTTTGATAACTTACATACTTATTTTTAGAGCAAGATTCGATTCAGCCCACTTTTATTGCCTCAATACCTAAGTAAAAAAGGTTCGGTTTTTAAATATTTTTATAATTACACATGATTTTATATATAAGAAGTGTTTAAGAATAAATTTATTATAGCTAATGATGTAGAAAAAACGTGAATTACTATTGCGTTATTATTAACTTAAGATGGTTTATAATGTGAATGTGTTGGAATCGTTATTATTTAATCAGAATTGACTCATTTTATAAAAGCTTTATACCCAATTTTATATCGTATAGTAGTTTTATGGATAACAATCATAAGTTCCAGTACTATATTTATTACCCGTTTCAAAATCATAAAGGTATAAAATATGAACAACGACTTCAATTTACTTTAAATGGATAATTATTCTGTCTCAGGATGTCGATCTAGTTAACATGTTGTTGTTCATATTTTGCTGGCATCTGTTTAATTTGACCATTAAAGTAAGTCGTAAGACATGGTAGAAATCAATAATTTGCTATTTCTTCAAGGTAGTATTAAATTGTGATTTTTTAAACTATTAATGTAATAAATTTTAAAATTTAAATATATCAATTTTAACTGCCGGCAGGATTTAAAACTGCATTTTCAGCATAGCCTATGGTACCTGGGCCCGTCAACATTAGAGGAACATCCGGGAGGTGTTTGGAGCATATGCCCGCTCCTATGACTATGACTTATGCGACTAGCGCGATGCAATCTCATTTTAAAGGATGCGAGTCCTACATATTCTCCGCCGACGTGGGGAACATAAATTTCATGTTGCCTGTGAAAGTGGATACCTCCACTCTCCTGCTAATACATTCTACCCGGTCAAAATAAAAAGCATAACATAAAAAGATTTGCATAAAAAGCATATAGCCATTCGGCCACAGTGGACGGTACTATGTAATATTTAAAGGTGATGTTATAAACTGACTTCTATTTGCACAAATTAAGATTTCTCCGTTCTTCGGTCGTATTCCGTTTAGTGAAATGAGCTGTATGCTCATAGTTCAAAGTTCAGATATTGAAATATACATTTTAAGTAATCCCTTCATAAATTATATGATTAAATGTCGCTCTTTATACCTCGATATATATACAAATTTGAATAAGTTAATCTAATTCAGTTAGCCGAACGGTAGAACCATAGTTGAGCAAAATATACCTAGCAGTAGTTACTTAAAATTAAAACTAACTTATAAAATACTAACATAGAAATAGATTTGTTTGCGAATCTAATTTTAATTGAGTTCTTTAAACACACTGATATGAGATACATTAAACTCTATTGTAGATTCTACCTCGCAAAACAAGGCTAATGAAATCCTCCTTTATTCCGGGAGCATATTCAGAGCAGTAATCTGATATCTACCAATCAATAAATGATTATTTCGTGCATGTTAAAATAAAAGCAATCGTTGGCCTATCAGTCTGCGGCTGGTTCAGCTTTGTATCGATAAATTTAATTCTGCCCTTCAAGGATCAATCACGAATGTGGTGGTCTTTGTACGTGCCGCCTTGGGTGGTACGCTAAGTAAAATATTTATTCAACCAGCGCCTCACAATGGCAACGTATTTCAATGATGAAGTTCGGCGCCCGCGCATAGCCTAAAGCGCGGTGCCCGCCCTTCTCCCTACTTACAAAAATACGTAGAAATAATTACTTATTCTTATGTCAGTATCGTTTTCTTAAAATGTAATAAAAGTGTTCATACTGAATGCAATAATTTTCGAAGCGGAATAAATCTAGCTGCTTACGGTTTAAAAATGGGAAAGAGCAAATTGAACTTGCGTTTACACTTTCGAATGTAATTTCCTTTTATATCATAAATGATTTACGGATATATGTATGTTTTTTATTTTTCTGCCACTTTTTAATTAACTAGCAGATAAACTTTGGCCCTTCACTCTGCAACGACTTTAAACGTTTTTGTTGCATTCTAATAGTTATATCTAAGTTTGGTTTTATGTGTTTGTACCTTTATTGTCCAAGTATTAGGTCCATCCCCATGGACGGGAGCCAAATTAATGTATAAAAACCTCGCAGCGGATCTCGTTAATGCGGCACGTTCCCGCAGCGCTGGTATTATTTACTTTGCACAGCAAATAAGCATCGCCATTCAACGGGGCAATCTTAGCCAACATTCTGAGAACCAATAGCCAAATTTAGAATAGTTAGTATTTTATTAAATTAGGTATAAGTTATTAATACAAATATTTAACATATCGTAATTGACATGTTTTCCGTTTATCACGAAATTTTCATACTGTTATTATGTCAGTTAGGCTATCTACCTTTAATTACAAGGAAAACGAATGTGATAAATAAACTGATATTAAAGACAAGCACAAGTAACACTTGGTGCTATTTTTCTTTATATAACTCGAAACCCTAAAAACAAGGTTAATGTGAAGAAATCAAGTTAATTTATTTGGTTTTCGTTCATTATATTTATACCATTTTACTGCTTTCAACACAGTAAATAAATGAACCGTCAGAACATACTGCCCGTGGCGTGTACGGATACTTGTATTTAGACCTTATGCTTTCAGACGTTATATATTTTTTCTTTTTATATTTTTAAATATAGTTTTTAATGCTTTAATTCCAACCCATCACATTGATGGAGATGTTAGTTCCTTACGCTTCTAACGAAACTAGTAATTATAACGATCCCAAATTATTTCGTCAGTCGTCTTTGGTTGATAGGTCTAAGATTAAACTTGTTAAAATTAACAGACAGACATTGGTTCCTTTTTAGGGTTCCGTAGCCAAATGGCAAAAAACGGAACCCTTATAGATTTGTCATGTCTGTCTGTCTGTCTGTCCGTCCGTATGTCACAGCCACTTTTTTCCGAAACTATAAGAACTATAATGTTGAAACTTGGCAAGTAGATGTATGTTGTGAACCGCATTAAGATTTTCACACAAAAATAGAAAAAAAAAAATGGGGTTCCCCATACTCAGAACTGAAACTCAAATTTTTTTTTTTTCATCAAACCCATACTTGTGGGGTATCTGTGGGGTATATGTGGGGTCTTCAAAAATAATATTGAGGTTTCTAATGTAATTTTTTTCTAAACTGAATAGTTTGCGCGAGAGACACTTCCGAAGTGGTTAAATGTGTGTCCCCCCCCCTGTAACTTCTAAAATAAGAGAATGATAAAACTAAAAAAAATATATGATGTACATAACCATGCAAACTTCCACCCCAAATTGGTTTGAACGAGATCAAGTAAGTAGTTTTTTTTTAATAACCGCAATTTACCTTTCATTCAATCAACTATTATTAACATCGATCAAAGTTACAACGAACTACAAGAACTTTTATACTATGTTACTTGTTGTATTCTTGATATCTAAAATAAGTAGGCACTTGCAACTGGTACGGAACCCTTCGTGCGAGAGTCCGACTCGCACTTGACCGGTTTTTATTATATTTAGTGTATGGTATTTCAGTGAATTAGTTGAATTATTTTTTATTTAAAAAGATATTAACACCTGATAATTTATCTCAATGATCGGAATGATTTATTGTTTTAAAACAAAACTCTCCCACAAGGTAAATTAATCTGTGTGTCTAACATGGGACTTTACAAATACTAAATTCACGGAAACAAAACACATCCAGACTCTGAACAATTATCTGTGGTTCACAAGAATTAATTGATTATATTGAGATCGTGACCTAATCGGGACGTGCCAGTATTGTATTTTACTATACCTACATATTATATCGTTTCGATTTTCAATTAAGTATTTCTTTCTTTTTAAAATCGTACGCAACGTTGGCAAGATAGATGGGCTTACTCAAATATGCATAAACTCATCAGTCCACTCAATTGATATCCAATAACTATACATCAAAGCGTAACTTCTGCAATGCTTATGATACTAAACTTTTTACATCTTTAGGTCGTAAATGGGCAGTTTACTCTTGCCAACTTTTATAATCATACTGAGAAGCGTGACGGGTGCATATTAATGTTAGAACTAAGTTGTAGACTGGATTCCACAACAGAATTATCTAAAAAAGACTTTTTGTAGGCGTCATAAAGTATAATATCGCTTGTTGTTAATGTAGTGTATAGAATATGTGACTAGAAACCAGTTTAGTTGAGTATTAGGACAAAAAGTTGATCGTGGTAGGTACAGCTAGTTACGCAAGACTGGGACTTGATAAAAAGCTGTCTCCCTATCAAGGGTTAGATAGTTCAATACACGGTTTATAAAGTTGAATTTATGCAGCTCAGCAGATGTTGTTCATTAAATAGGTACCTAGGCAATAAGTCGTCCACCTATAATGGCTACTTATGCATCGAAGTCAAATAAAAACTTCGTTTACAAATTGAGTGATGTTTTTACTGGAGTTATTAATACTTTGTTAATATGGTCATGGTTTTTTTTCGGACGGATTTAGCTTGGAGTTAGCCAGGATTCCTTACCTAGTTCACCGGGCATAAAAGGGCAGAGCTCCAGCCTAAATAAATGGTATAAAAATTAGTTAGAGGAATTTTGTACAACTGTCGCTCTACATTACAATGCGCGAGACGGACTTTGGGTCTACGAGGGTATCGGAAGGTTCTTTGCAAACTATGGATCAGGAGGCGGTTTTTATCTTATGTATTATTATTTCTATAAGAAATGCAGGCAGTTCCATTTTGGAAATATTTGCTAAGAAAATTACAGGCATGGCCATCCTTTCTTCTCTTTTAAAAATGTCAATAAAACAAATACCTAAACACAACATTATTTGCATAATCTCGTCTGAACCGGTGACAATGCAATTTGTTTGTTGTTTTTTAAAAAGATAACTCCCGCACTAGGGAAATATATCCCTGTGTCGCGGGGGACTTTACAAACATACATTTCACGGACACAAAGTACACCCAGACTCAGAACAATTATTTCTGGTTCACACAAATAATTGTCCCGGGTGGGAATCGAACCCAGAACACCAGGTCCCAGAAGCAACTACCGTAACCACTGAGCCACCGGTTTAGGCTTTGATAGAAGCCTTAACCTATTGCAATTTAAGAGAAACCTAGCTTAAAGCAAATCGTTTTAGAGAAGCCTAAATTAAGCAGATGATGTTATTCAACTATAAAAAATATAGAAATATATTCCAGTAACACTGAAAATTACATGTTTGGCTACAGATATTTCTAAAACCCCTATCCCATAATTCACTCAACTCGTAAACTCTCGCTTTCAACAAACCTGCAAACGATCTCTTAAAAAACACTAACATTATTATGCAAGCTAAAATGTAAACACACATCCTAGAATAAATGAAAGCAAAAGAGTTCGCGTGAACAGACAGATTCGTAATCAATATTTATTAGAAGCCAGTATTATTACACACTCTCACGCATCCAACTTGTATTGGGAGATGACTTTATTTAAAATAAACATGTATTTTATAATCATTTTATTTTTTGTGTCCAGAAATAAAATGGTTTATTTCACAAAACATTCTTATCCAACGTATGTGTTAGCCATACTCTATGCTTTATACTGCAAATGGATGGTACATAATATCGTCGCTTATCTTTCTAACAGACGTACCTATCTGTATTTTCGTCAAAAATTAGTTATACCAGTTAAAACAATTTTGAAGACGAAACGATCGGTCTAATAAACGTATCTGTATCTTCAAGCGTTACCGAGAAAACACATTTTGGCAGGTATTGGTATTTGTATAAAAAGCGTAATTTTTAACGAAAATACAGATACGTCTGTTAGAAAGATAAGCGACGATATGTTGCCAAACTCATTGATATACCGACTAAATCGTCGTGCGCGGTTCCAACCGTGTAACACCCGTTCCCGTAGGAACTTCATCTTTTTTATGAGATGGGGGCTTGTGACCTAACTATTATGTAAAATTATACCTAGAAGTGACGTCACACGCAATTTCAACGCGCTTTTTTTCGGATTACCATACGTAAGTAGCCACGAGGCTTTTGCTACTTCACCGGGCATAAAAGAACTTCATCATTAAATATAACCTATGTAAATTTAGCTACGTTGGATACTGAATAACGTAGCTTTTCTAATGGTGAAAAAAAAAATTCAAATCAGACCAGTAGTTCCTGAGATTAGCACGTTCTATTAACAAACAAACATACAAACTTTTCAGCTTTAATAGTTTAGTATAGATTTTATTTTATAATACAATTAAATTCATGTTATTATTATAATGATTGGATTTATCTGCTATCAAATGTTTAAAAGTATAAAAATGCATATCATTTAATTAATTACAATATCTATTAAGATAAAAATACTCGAACCTGATCCAACGTAACTCGTTTGTTCAAACTTAAATAATATTGATTCGATGATTAAAGTGGTTATAAATTAAATTCATTATCGTATAATCGTAGACATTATTTTATTTTTGAGTCCTCCATTATTTAATTTTACTATGTTGCATTCAGTAATAAAAATATATAAATAAAATTTTATTATAATTAATTATATTTTGAGTACCTAAATGAACAAGTTGACAAACTTGCTCATTTGAGTGGCGCTTTAATATTTCTTTAACATAGGTATCTGTATAATACGCACGTATCTTCAATGTTTATTACAAAAGTATCTCAAACCAGTTCAGACCTCCTAAGTAAATTATACAGAACTCAACAGGGCGATATCGACAATGGACACATCTCCCAGTTTTTATAGTACTTAATAGAAAGAATCGATGTACCATAAAGGGTTTCAATAAAGACAAAGTTAGGATCAGAACTTTAATTTCTTTTTCCCTGGCCTTTTATATGCAAATCGCGAGCAATTTATCAGTGCGAGACATTTGAATAGGCGACTCTCCATACGACTCGGTAAATAAATAGTAGCTGTCGAGAACGCGGCGAGGATGCGCGCGCGACCATCACTCGATTGCTCACTGATGCATGGTATTGTAAACTGACATATACCTACGAAACATACCCGACATTCCGATACCAATTGTTGTTATTATCATTCTCGAATAAACATTTTTCAGAAAAAACGAAACTGTAGCCACTCTCATAACTTAAACAACAAAAAACAAGAAAAACCTTCCAGCCATGTGAGTCGAGAAGATAAGTTTAAAAAAAGACTATAGGTACGGCACGTGCCGGTGGGCGACTTCCAACTTTCCATGTGGGACTGGTTTACTCCGTAATGAGTTGGAAGTTTAAGTTAAAGACAAACTTACAGACTTCGAAATTAAAAATTAAAAATTTCTTTTGAAATAGGAACTTATAGTTGAAAGTTGAAAATGTAATTATTAAAAACTATTAAGATATCTTAATTGATCTGAATGGGATATTCAGTGTTACTTCGGCGGGTTTAACGCCCACAGCTTGTTATATTTTATAGAATATATCTTACATATTAATCTCGATCTCCTGGTTAAAAATTTATGAACCGCAAACGTAATTTAAATTCAAAAACAATGCATTCCATTAACATCCCTTTCATACGCCGCAGAGTTACGGCTATCGAAACAATTATGATTTTAATACAGTGTAACAGCCGTACGAGAATAAAATAAACGGAATGAATAATTGGTTTCTGTTGTCACCTAAATCATATGTATAGTATAACAGCCGTGAAGTGGCATACGTATTAAAACTGTTATTTATAACACCATACTCGTATCTGCGGAAATTATCCTTTACTTTAACAGAAGTACAAAATTAATTCACTATTACAGATATGAGTCATTTAAATAGCTTTACGGTGTGGATTCGTTTTTTTTTAATGACTGACGGATCAACTCAGTCGGGTTGTATTTTCTATGTGACGTAGGCATTCGATAACAAGTATTATTAAATATTTAACAATGTTACCTCTAATAAGATGAAACGGGATGTCACGCAAATTCGCGGGCTACAGCTAATAATTTCAAAAAAATGATTCAAATTTTTTTTTCAGTTTTAAGGTTTAGGTAGAGCATTTTGGTAGTAATTTCATTTTGTTGCGTCGTGACGGGAAAACAGATGGGAACACAATCATATAGCCAACTCTATTTGCATACATGCGTTCTAAAACTCTTCAATCTTTCGCCAGCGACCGCACTAAATCGAGTTCAAAGCCTCACAAGGGGCGCCCCCTTGCACATCTAGCTTAGTTTGTAGTTTTTAAGGCCTTCATGTACAATAAAGTAGCAAAAGCGTCGTGGCTTACAAAAACAAAATACTTATGTTTAATTTAACGTAAATTAAAAAACCCCCATTGCCAATATACAGTAGTCATATACAGTTGCTTTAACCTGCAACTTTGTTAATTTATTATAACAGAGACTATATCGAGGCAGATGATTCAGGTAGGTCGTCTTTGGAGCGCCACCCGCGGACACTCACGACTCATTCAATCTGCAGAACTGCAGCCATTGTAGCAAATGTAAAATGGTAATGGCTATTATTTTGCATTATTATTGCCGACTTTCAACATAAATAGTGCGGAACGGAATTACATATTTATTAGACGTTTGTTGGTCGTTTGATGTTTTATTTGTTATCAATTTAGCGGTTGCTGAGGGAACGATAAATAACTTTCTCCGTGTTCCTACATTAAGGATAGAGCTTGTGTAAACTGCTTTAAGAGCTATTTAAAATGAAATTTGGTCGTACAAATAATTTATTATTGAATAGAAAATGATGAAGTGTTCCACACTATATGTATGATGCATTTGTTTAACAATATAAATATGTACCCATATAAATATCATGTTTTAATGCCGCATGCTCCGGGAAATAGGCATAGATCAGTATTTTTAAATGAAATAAAAAAATATGTATTTAAAAATGTAAGATCCTTTGCCCAGCAGTGGGACATAAACGGCTAATGAAAAAAAAAAAAAAACATTGTGATGATCCACATTGTGATGTGCAAATGGTAGATAACACAAAAATATATATAAATATATATAATTAAATAATTGCAATGGTATTTTTGCATTGCAATTAATACTATATTTATTTAATTAAGAGAGATTTATCAGTTTACTATCCGGCGCCGGCATCGTTATGTTTTTATTTCATAACGACGTACGACAAAAATCTGGCCTAAAGACCTAATGAATCGCGGCACACAACTTTTTAAAGGAATCCATAGAAACAATAATAAATCGTAACCTTTTTAATTAAAATCCTCGTTACTTTCCCACAGTAATTGGCTCCATCCTAATAAAATAGAAAAAAAAACTTAAAAAAAGAACGTAATAAATAAATCTATCCAGTAGCAAGTACTAGGGCTTTAACTGTCAGTTCGGAGTTATTAGTCTACGAGCTAACAAGCTGTTTAGTTAACTGACAGTGATTGTACCGGCCAGAATTTATACTAACATGAATGTGACACACATTGATTTTATTAACTTGTGTTTGTTTCTCTATATCGTTTTTTCTAGATATTCCTTGAAGAAAAATACTGCAATAGCTCCATTGTAGTGTTTTTCTCAATAAAATAATAAATGGTTTAAAAAACTACAAACTAAGGAACCTGCGCAAGAGGGCGCCACCTGTAGAGCTTGGACCTCGGCTCAGGGTGGTCGCTGGCGATGGAATTGAGGGATTATGAGTTTAAGTATTTTAGGAGAGGTTTGTGCAACCGTTTCTCTTCTTTACAGTTAGCGGGTCTCTCGCACTTCGGGTCTACGAGTGCATCGCTTTGCAAACGAAGGGTCAGGAGGACGAGGGGGGATGAGTTTCACAATATTATGTTGGAGGACTGGAGAGTAACCATTCACAACAAACCTTCACATTTATTTATTAATTATTTTGGAAACAAACAGATGTAGGCATTATAATTATAACAGACATGAATAACAAAATAAAAGTGTAACACAATCTAAAAACAGCTTCTACATAACTGTAGAAGCTTAATAGAATTATTAACAACAATTGAACAAAATATGAAATTTATACTTTCATCATCAGCCCGTATAACGTCCACTGCTGAACATGGGCCTCCTCCCGAGGGAGGGCATTGCCATAGTCACCACGCTTGGCAGGCGGGTTGGTGACCGTAGTATTATGTTGTACCACACAAGGTAACGCTGGTGCCCGTTCCTTGATATACGATTATTATAGATGATGTTATAACAATCGGGACCGACGGCTTAACGTGCTTTCCGAGGCACGGAGGGTAGTCCCTCAACCAATTTTATAAATTTGCTCTGCTGCAAATGAATGTCAAGTCCTCCAACATTATATTGAAAAACAAAAAAATACAATCGTGCATCAAAATATTCAAAAATTTACTACTACTACATTATTAACTACATCTTTTAACGACCCGTTGAAGTAAAGGATTACTTCAACGGGTCGTTAAAAGATGTTCCCATAATCACCAAGCTTGGCAGGCAGATAGGTGATCGCTTTAAATCCACAGCTAATGATGAGCTTTCCCACCTTGGCAAGCCAGGGTCGTTAAAAGATGTTGCCATAATCACCAAGCTTGGCAGGCAGATAGGTGATCGCTTTAAGTCCACAGCTAATGATGAGCTTTCCCACCTTGGCAAGCCAGGGTCGTTAAAAGATGTTGCCATAATCACCAAGCTTGGCAGGCAGATAGGTGATCGCTTTAAGTCCACAGCTAATGATGAGCTTTCCCACCTTGGCAAGCCAGGGTCGTTAAAAGATGTTGCCATAATCACCAAGCTTGGCAGGCAGATAGGTGATCGCTTTAAGTCCACAGCTAATGATGAGCTTTCCCACCTTGGCAAGCCAGGGTCGTTAAAAGATGTTGCCATAATCACCAAGCTTGGCAGGCAGATAGGTGATCGCTTTAAGTCCACAGCTAATGATGAGCTTTCCCACCTTGGCAAGCCAGGGTCGTTAAAAGATGTTGCCATAATCACCAAGCTTGGCAGGCAGATAGGTGATCGCAGTAAGATGGTAGGTAATATTAAGCTGATAGATGCTCCGCCCATCCATCAAGTATGTATCCCTTTGTCGCCTCTTACGACAACAAGGAGTAGTCTATTCTAAGCCGGAAGCCACACGGCAAAATATGACTTACGTGATGTTAGAACTTAAACGACGAATTATCAGTTAGTTCTCTCTGACTTTAAAAATGATTGAAACTAAATGTAAATGTAGGGTAGATATACCTCCCTATGTAATTAGACTTCAACAAATTGTATTGGCTTCTCTGTAATCTGGTGTATGCGTGCGAAAAAGTACAGGATAAAGCGAATTTTTATAATTCGCAACACTGCGTTTCTTTGTGAGAAATGTTCCAGTTGTAACAAAGCCCTCATATTAACTGACAATTAAATTACTACAATGGGTGTGTGTAATTTTATAAGAAATAAGTAGTCATAGTACGCAAAAACTCATTTTAAAACCAGAACTTAATAATTTTATAACATTTTGAAAAATTATAATAGCAGTCAATTATTATAAATCTATATCTATATTAATCTAAGTATACTAAAGCTATAAAGACGAAAAGTATGTATTTTTCTATGTTTGTATCGAATAAACTCAAAAACTACAGGACGGGTTTATTATCCCTAAGTGATATTATAGGTCATATTTTTTCTAGAAATTTGCACCCGTGTGAAGCCGGGACGGCCGTGAGTAAAAAATAATGGAAAGTGTGGCACGCAGATGGAAGACTTTGACGTAGACATCCACTAATTAAGAATTTTCCAAACTTCGGTATTCAACATTATTTATGGAGAAATCGAATTCTAAGATTTCTTAACATAAAACACACGAAAGTATAAACATATTATTCTGCTTTTTAAGGTAGAAATAAGACTGATTAGGATGCACCGTCTCCACCTTTAGCCTACTTTATGTGCATTCTCATGCATGTAGAATGCCCACCCAATGCCCATATTAGCTAATGCGAAGGCGAAAGCGAATATGCGCACACGCTTCTACATGCAATTGCTTTTTAAATGCGTGGGCGAAACAACAGCCTACGAAATGTCAAGAGATAAAGTAAAATTAAGGATGTTGATTCAAGCATTTTGGAAAAGGTCCCTTTGAGATAAGTCTGTGATAAATGGATTTCGTCTTAAGAATACGTAAGTTAAGGTAGCTTGTATTGATTATTATTGCTTTTGAGATTGTAAATATGTATTTTTAAACGAATTGAAGAATATGTGGCCCTACAATACGGCACTCGAAAAAAAAGGCAAAAATGTTTTTCTTACTTTGGGACTTTCTATGAATTTAAAACCTAAGACATTAGGCTTTTTTTTAAAGCGGGCATTTATTATTTACGAATCGCTAACGTCACATACACATGATTTAATTCTGCTTCACTTGACATAAATGCGAACTGGAGGGTAATCAAGTAACGCTATTACTAAGACTTAAAAAAACGTTATCGTTTACTATGCATTCAAATTTAATTTATTTAGTTAATTTAGCTTAATAACATAGGAAATTTATTACAATAAGCCTTCAATAATGAAGACATTTTTAGTACGAAGTAGTTCTAGTTATATCGTTAAGTGATTAGCCTCATGGGATCCACTAGACATCCACCCATTTTTTATTACAAACTAAGCAACCTGCGTAAAGCTATCCCTATTTAACCTTTGCTTACGGCGGTCACCAAGAGGAGACCACTGGATCTAGGATACCTTAAATTAACGGGAAACGTCACAAAAAAATAAAACATACTCCACTATATTTAAGCACATACAAAAACTATATATCTGCAAGTCATAATCACCATAATAACACGTCAATTAAAACCACATCTAAATTATTATTTACTTTACTAAGTAGAGAACAAAAAAGTCAATTTGTAATCAAAAGCTGCTCATTTATATTGTTCAGTGCAGACGCGATGGTAGCCCTGATTAGAACAAGCAATTTGTTATTAAGACACATACTTAATTGTACTGCGAGTACAAACGTGATAGGTACAAGTTAATGGAAGAATGAATATACAATATTGATTAAATAGCCACGATTGATGCTTATTTTAATCTTTTGAACTTATACTGATTCGTCATTTGTATCTGTCAATTGCTTTAGATTTTAGTGACTCGTACTCGTTGAAATAGTAGGTAAGGGAGCCGAAAGGGCTATGGTGGATTTACTCGAGCGTCATGATATTTATGTAATTAACTTTTTTTTTCCGGGGGGAAATGCATTTACGCATTCCCACCGCCGCTGCAGCGTATTCGCGCGTTGGCGAAGGGATATGTGGGACTGGCCCTCTCCATAGCGTGGTGACAACCTACGTAGCGTAGCGGGCATTGGCTGGCTTTAAATCTCGGAGGTCACGGGTTCGATTCCCATGCCGGACTTAATCTTTATTTAAATTGTAAGATTTCTTTCCGGGTCTGGCTGGTTGAGGGACTACCCTCCGTGCCTCGGAAAGCACGTTTAGCCGTTGGTCCCGGTTGTTATAACATCATCTATAACAAGCGTATACGGATACGTATAGGGAACGGGCAGCAAAGTTTCCCTGTGTATTACAATATAATAATGCGGTCACCAATCCGCCTGCCAAGCGTGGTGACTATGGCAAAACCCTCCCTCGGGAGGAGGCCCATGTTCAACAGTGGACATTGTACGGGCTGATGATGATGATATTCATGTTATTAACCTACTCTATGTTAATCTGACGCGCTCGAGTTAGGGCACAATAGCCATGGTAATGATCAGCGCATAGCTGTATGGTAGTATGGTGTATGAATTCAAAGAGTATTACTGTAAGTACTATGGTACGTTTGTAAAACCCATAACTGCTAACTATTACTACGGCTCCTCTTGATGTATTAAAAATTAGCCTTTTTGCAAATAGGAGTAACAATAAAATGTTCGATACTGTCGCTTTCATATAGATTGACAATTTAAACTATGCCGTACCTACCTAATGTTTACATATTTTTTAATACTTTACGGAAAAATTTACCATATACCATGTTTCAAAATTGAGATTAATAAAATTCGACCACCGGCAGGACTCGAACCTGCATCTTAGGTTAAGCCCCTAATGCCTTAACCAATTAGGATAATTTTCTTTACTCATAAAAAGTGATCTCAAATACACAATAAATTCTTTAAAGCATATTTATCTTCTTCAACACCCCCTTAAACTCCACTGTTGAACATGACGTCTTAACAGACCGTTGGTGGTTTCTTCTCTGCTTTAAAACCATCCTCGGTAATCAAAGAAAAAATAAATGAAAAGAAAAAGTTTCACTTAACTTACATTCATTTTAAGGTAACCAATCTACCAACATAATAAACGCTATGAATGATTTAGAAATAGAAAATGATTACTGAGCTAGTAGTTAATATTTAACAAACAAAAAACTTAAAAAAATACAGTAATCATCTTTGAAGTTTTAAACTGTTTATACCAATAGCGTCAATACTCGACAAGTTATTAGTTTTTTTACTATAACAAAGGCCAATTTTATTAGATCAATAACCTCAAAATTATAAACCAATGCGATCGTTTTTTATTTGGTCGGTAATACATTATTTTCTCACACCATCCATCAAGATCATATCTAATTACGTTAACGCGTTTCAAATTATCTTTTGTCTTAATGTAAGTTTTTGTTCGATGTATTAAATTGTCATGAATCATTTTATTACAACCTTGAACTACCGATGAGTGTATAATATGTGCTAGAAGTTAATTAAAGTAATACAGTACTAGGCAATGCTAATGCTCTTTTTAAAGTCTACTAATTGTTCTCCCTTTTTTAATTAGACACTTTTGTACTATTAAGGTAAACGCAGCTATTACCGAGGTAATTTCAGGACCTTAAGCTTTAACCTCTCGAAATAAGAATTTCTTATAGTAAAAACAGTTACAAGTATATATTTTCTGATACGTTTGGATATGGACTTTAGAAATCTATAAAGATATAGGTAAGTTTTGAGTAAATATATAAAGAAAAAAAATATTAAATATACAAATCCGAATGTTGCTATTACCGAGGTATTTGAAAGTGATTGCAGCTAATACCGCGAATCGTGATTCTATTACCGAGGGTAGAAAAATAATAGGCATTTTGGTTCCGTACCAAATATTTATTAAAAAACAAGTTATCATTCCCGCAGCTGTATAATAGATAGGTAGGTAATTATATATTCAATAATATTTGCTTATTTTAGGTAATTATATTTTTATGGAGGTATAGTTGACGATTTATCAAGTTTCGCACCAATTCTTTCTAATCTATGGTAATAAGAAATAAAAATAAATAAATTTATTTTATTTAAAATGAAAAGAGGCAGCCTCGAATGCTTCGCCTATTTTACCATTGCCACAAAAAAAATATGAGTTTTAGAAAGATAGGTCTGAAGAATTTCAAATACTTAGATATTGTTTCGAGAGAACCCTAAACTCAAAAATAAATGCTATTATCACTCGGTGTTAGATTTCTATGGTGAAGCTAATACCGAGTAATAATACTCGGTAATAGCTGCTTATACAAGTAATTACCGAGTAATGGCTTGTTATAACCATCGGTGATAGCTTCATCTGCGATAGTACAAATAATCTAATCCCGATCGATAAAATTTGATTAATTTTAATCAAAACAAAAGTTCAATCAACGGCCAATAAAGTTACCTAAACATTTACTTGATACTTGAATTAAATTCTTGGGTTTAAAAAAGAGACTAAGGCAAGGTTTCATGTCGTATTCAATTTAGTGCTCTCATACAAAGTTAATTTTTATGAGTCAATTAAGGATGAAAACATAAGAGTCCTAGTGCAATTTTCATACCGCGGAAATAGTTTTTAACCATAAATACCTAATGACTTAAACGAAATGTCACATCATTTGGGTTATTGCTATATAAAATATTCTTAAAAAATTTATAAAACGATTGGTACTGATTTATGCTACTACCGAGTTAACCGCGGTTAATACATTCAAGACGAAAATTGTGAAGCCATTACCGCGGTATTTTATTTTTGTTAATTGTCGAAAAACTGTGCAAAATAAATGAATATTAGATTTAACAATCATGGCTAAAACTATAATCCACCTTTTGACCTACTTAGAATCTGTATAAATGGTTTTTTAACGACGCAATAACCTTAACAAAATATTGAGCGTTCTTACAGTTCGCGACTATCGTTTGTATGGAAGTCGTGCTCCGGCGCCGGTTTGCAGCAAACTAATCGATGTTTTGTTTTTCTGCGTTGTTGTGCACAGTGCGCCACGGATCCATTCAAACGGATATAAAATTGTCTTTCATAAACATTTTACTTTTTGAGTAAAATATGCTTGTAATTGCTTAAAATTACAATTATATTGCATACCTCGGGAATACCTGCAGATTTTTGACTACCGCGGTAATAGCTGCGTTTACCTTAACTGTTATGTCACAGACTCTTTAAGGTTAAATAATAGCACGTTGTTTTCTCAATATGTTCTTCTTATTATTTGAGGATTGAAAAATTAGCCCTTTGCTATTTTAAATTCCTGAAATATGAACTTTGAACTGAGCGGATTTATTTTAATTTAATTAAGGTAATACATAGCTCCATTTAATTTGACATGCATTTTTTATAAATTCTTATAAATATATAAAATACCTTCATTCTGATTTAAGGGATAGCAACAGTAGCCTTTGGTAAATAAATAAAATAGCAATAAATCGTACACAATTTGTATTTTTTTAATTCTTAGTATTTTATTTTTTTCTGAATGAAAAGGTGACACACTTTAATAAACACACATTGAAATTTATGCTGCATAAAAAAATACAGCAACACAACATTTGATCAGCATATTTTAGCCTCTAATTAAGCTTTCACTTATAGTTATAAACGTTCTACATCAATTCATTATCTAGTTATTAAACAGCACGCACATAAGACAAATTGCCATTTCAACACGCATCTGCAATGAATTATAACACATAGAGACACAATTACTACCGTTTGAACAATATAAAATGTAACTCAATTAGCTGCAGCCTAGTAAATATTAAAACGGGAATATTGCGAAAACATCGTTCTGTACCGTTGTTAAAATATTTCATGAAGGACAAATTAAATGTATTCGGCATAAATATCTGCTTGTATCACTTATAATATAATCCGTGTATAATCTTTAGTACGCCTAAAGCATTGCGCAAAATGGAAATGGTGACTTTCGTGGCATTTGCAAGATTGCCTTGTGATCAATCTAGGTATACTAATTGATAAAGCTGAAGAGCTTATTTGTTTGCCTACACGCTAAACTCAGAAACTAGTGGTACGATTTTAATTTTTTTTTAGTGTCTGACAACTCAACAAACACACTCCCAACTTCCGTATGGCCCGAACCTTTTAAAGCTTAAAAGAAGAAAAGGGAAAGTGTGCCCTGCCCGCCCATGCAAGTTATCCCTCTCACAGAAATTCTATTGCTTCCTTGGACCGTTTCTGTACAATAAACTAAACAAAATCTTGAACTTCTATCCTAAATCAAAATTGAATTGTAAAAAAGTAGTTACAGCGTACCTTAAAACACTTGATTTCGATCAAACTGAGAATCTTTTGCATATACCCCTATGATCTTTATTCAAACATGTTACTTCCACTCTGATTCTATTGTCGGCTTATACACATACACTCAAACTCACACATTACTCACATCACCTATAATATCATTATACTCATTTCATATACACTCTCCCACTTACACTGTCACTGAATTTTAATTATCTTTTAGTTTTATATACCTACATTTAAAAATCTCTAACTGTTCAAAGACTTAATCAAGTTAACAAGTTTTGCTGCTAAATTCTCCCGAGGTTGGGTGGGGGCACTGGTGACCTGTAACACAGGTATTCATTATGAATAACCTACAATAGGCACCAGTCTCTCACAGCGGTTGAAAAAATGTATAAATAAATGCATGTAATTTTTGTGTACTACTTTTAAGTGATACCACTGTGAAGAGAAATAAATAAATGATTATTATTATTATTATTATACTCATTTGACGAGGAAGGCTATATAATTTATTATGAATCATATGAATCACATTCATATGAGTTCCCGCGGGAAGTCAAATCTAAACTTTTAGTAACTAATAAACAATAAATATAAACATATTAGATAAATATTACAAGATTAAGAATTCCACAGTGTTAACATAGATACTATCAGTGTTTTTAAAATTTTTGACCTAGGTATCAACCGAACCTTACATACAATAATATACAATTAAATATCCAACCCACAACATGAATAATCATAACTGTGGTTTGATTGTTATTAGCTACTATAACCAAACAAATCCGTAGTATAAAACTTCCATACTTAATTGATTTTTTTTAATTCACCATCTTATTTTACTACACGTCATAACGTTCACACATATTTTAATGAAAAGCTGTAAGTTGTGGGCGAGTAACCCACAACCCACGATAACAATGAGACAGTTACCTCGCACGACACGCTACTTGTATTTACTTAAACTGTGCATTCTGGATCACACGAGTAAATTACTTCCGCATATCAACGAGGTGCGATAACTCTGCTCACCTACTTTTATTGTACAAAGCTGAAAGAACCTTTTTAAATAGAAGCTTACACTCATTCAATGCATTCAAAACTCAGCTTAGCCAGTATCTAATCGCAAACTGGACATTACTTGCAAAATAAATGCGTTGGGTGGGTCGGGTTTCGGGTAGTTTTAATTAATTAGTTTGTGATTGATGTTGTCGAACCTAAATTATTTTTAATTTATGTAATAGTTATTGTTCTCAAGTAAGCGACATATTATGTTTTTATTGAGAATAAAGTTTCTTTAAACCTAAAAACCTAAATAGACATTTATAAAATTGCATTTTCTGTTCATGTAAATTTAACCATGTTAATATACCTAACTTTTAAAATACTACTATTCTTAATCTATTCTACTTGGCAAGGATCCCATAATGCTGGCAGCTTATTAAAATAACCAGCGTTCTTTAAGTACGGTGTAGCGTTAGTAAGCCCAATGAATTGCGCCTCTAGATAAGTACTTACATCTTAATACCTACCAAAAAAAATTATAGAACAGTTTCCCGCGCGCAGTTTCATCCGCATATATCCCGTTCCCGTGGGGAATTCATAATTAAATAATAATAAAACCTTTGTTACTCCTGGAAAACGTAGCTTTATAAAGTTGTTTTCTTTTTTAAATCGGTCCATTAGTTGCGGAGACAATTCAATGCACACAAACAAACAATCAAATCTTTCCACTTTATAATATATGCGGGAACCAGGGCTGCCGATACTCGTGTGATATATAAAATTACAATTTTGCTAGAAATATTTTACTCGTCCCATTTTCTTAAAATTCCGATGCCGTCATTTATCGGCGAGAAATGCTAATGTTATTGCAACGTCGTACAACCAAGTTTCTTGACAACAAAACATATTTTAATCCTCAAAGATTTTCCTACTTATGATCTTTTTGTATGATCATAGGAATTGATCCGTTCCGGTGCCTGCCGTTTTGCCGAAAAGATTTTGACAAAATTTCATTACCCAAACAAATTTTAGCAACCTTTTTTTATACCATTACAATTTTTCGAATGATTTTAGTACGCATATTTTTATTGTGTCAAATTTGTACTTGGTAAAATATTACCAAGTATAATGTCATTATGGCATTTGGTCTTTAATCAAATGATTTATTACAGCAAACAATCTTCAGACAATAAACGTTTGATAAAAAAATGGGTAGGTTAGGTTATGTTAAAACTGTGACCTCCTACGCACGAGCTGAGAGAGCGAAGCGAGCGGTGCCGCGGCAGCGGCCGGCGAGTGCCAGAAACGACTTGCATTAATAGAAAAAAGAGATTGTTTTTAGTAAGTTACGCGGAACTGAACTATTTAGATTAGGATAATTACTTATTAAAAAAAATGGCTTATTTGATTTAGCGTAATTTTTTTTATTCCAACTGAAATATTTGACTAAATAAAAAATGTTGTAAACAAGTTATAGTTTAAACGTTCATTTCCCCAAACATTAGGTTTGCCTTAAAATTGTTTGTGAAAAAAATGTTTGCTACGTAAATAATTTTACAAATGAAATTATGCGAAAAAATTTTTGGGAAGTCAAATTCCTTTCGGTCAAACAAGGGAGATTCGATCCGTTCATTTATTTCAATATAATGTCCCTTTAAAAAGTGACTTACTAGCTTTAAAGTACTTATAAGAAGTGTTTGTTTCGTTTTGATCATACATTTTGTGGTGTATGAAAATAAGTATACCTATGAATCGTCTCGTGCATTTAGGTAAGCAGGTATCATCATCATCATCAGCCACACGTAACGTCCACTGCTGAACATGTGCCTCCTCCCGAGAGAGGGTATTTGCCATAGTCACCACGCTTGGCAGACGGGTTGGTGACCGCAGTAATATGTTGTACCACACAAGGAAACGCTGCTGCCCGTTCCTTGATATATTATTATAGATGATGTTATAACAATTGGGACCAACGGCTTAACGTGCTTTCCGAGGCACGGAGGGTAGTCCCTCAACCAACCAGACCCGGAAAGAAATCTTAGAATTTACACAAAGATTTCCTGTCCGGCGTGGGGATCGAATCCACGACCTCCAAGATTTAAAGCGAGCCAAATACCGCTACGCTACGGAGACGTTGTCTTGTACCTAAACTAAAACCGCCTATTAAAAGTGGTCACTACCACAAAACTGAAAATTAGTATCGTGTTCTATAAAATAAACAAAAAATATATTATATTGAATTTGAACCTGTTATACTTTAGGCTTAGGCATGTAATTGAGACATTTTTTATTATTTAATGTTGATATGCTTTTACCCTAACTTTTTCTTTTTATGAACTTAGTTAAACAACATAAGTATTCAAGGCAAGGTCGGCACAATTGTGTAGGGCCTTAAAAAAAAAATATCGTCGTATATTTGCGCGCGTGGTTTCACCCGCGTAGCTCCCGTTCTCATAGGAAGTTAATAATTATATTTATATATAACCTATGTTTTCCCTAAATAAAGTAGCTTTCTAATGGTGTAAGAATTTTTGAAATCGGTTCAGTAGTTTCGAAGCCTATTCAATTCAACTAACAATAAAATTTTTACTCTTTATTATATTTCTGTGTTAAAGTGATGGTGCTTATGTTACTGCAGATTATCAATGTCTAATGATAAAAAAACTGTCCAATAGTATTTGCAGTATCTTAAGCAAATCTATCCCTTGCGAGATTATTACCTACAGAAATAAAATCACAGCCTAAGCCTAATGTTATTTAACTTTAACTACATACACACTATCTCCTGTCGACAAACCTCTCAATATACGACGCGAGTTTGCAATCAAACGCCCGCGTTTGATGTTTACAAACTATCAGCGTAAACTTTAGTATTACGGCAATATTGAAAGCTCGATAAACTCGACATTTTATATTTATTGAACAGAAATGTCGCCACTACACAACTATTTAGACGCCTCGTGTCATATAAAGTAGGAAGTTTGTGAAAATGAGTTGATAGCACTGATTTTTGTACGTCCATATACGGATTTTCATAAGTGTACTCAGTAATGTATATGGAAATAAATATTTTTATGGTGGGTAAGTATAGTGCGCATAATTTTATTTGAGTATGTATATTTTGTTGTGGGACAAATTGTAAATTAAGATGAAGTTTAGTAAATCGTACTTTGGTTTTGGTTTTATAAATACGTTTTCCGAAAATAAAACAATAAACAAAAATGCATAAGGTGCTTACCAAAACACTATATGAGCCCAACCGTGACATGAAGGTTAAATAAATTAAAGAGCTACTATAGCTAATATAAAAAATTGAATGATTTGTTTTAAATTTTACCCAACCATTTTATAACAACACTAGCTGCGCCCCGCGGTTTTACCCGCGTAACTCTGCTTCAGTGGGTCGGAGCGTGCTATTCTGTAGCCTATATGTCAATCAGGCTTATTAACAATCCCCGTGCAAACTTTCAGCCAAATTCATTCACAAGTTTTTGCGTGAAAGAGTAATAAACATCCATCCATACTTACAAGCTTTCGCGTTTATAATATTAGTAGTATTAACGAAATGGAGTTATTAAAACATATAGGTATTATTATGATTCATTGATACTATTTTAAAAAGTACTAAAAATGAATGATCAATCAAAAATGTATCGCATTTGATCTACGACGTTGGAACTACCTAACTAATAAAATACCGGTGTCGAGATTTAGTATTGTGTAATTGTAAATTTGAATCCAAGGTAAACAGTATTCAAATTTCGAAAAAAGTAAATTTATTGCTATAACTAATAAATATTATATAACTACCAAACACTATCATTGCCTCACACCATTACGAACATACTGTACCTACACAGCATCCTTACTAACATATAGGTAGGCTTAACTAAGTATAGTTGAAACTTAAGTAGTAAATGGTACTACAACCATAAAAAGCTTTATAACTAAGCTAACTAGACACTCTGAGATTAGTTCATCGACACCAAGTGGCAGGCTCCAACCATTTTATGGAGTGTTGTGTTACACACGTTGTACATGAACAACTAAATTTGTCAATAATACGAATTATTCAGATAAACGGAGCAATCAAACAGTGCTAAAGACATTTTCTTTTGTTTTTATTTTAAGATTAATTAACGGTTCAATTTGAATAAATGAATTCACAAAGACTGCTTATAATATAACTAGCTTTCTGCACGCGGTTTTCCCACATAATTCCCGTTACCGTATGAACTTCATAATTGAATATAACTTCTGACCTTCCTCGATAAATGGGCTAACACTCAAAGAATTTCCAATCAAATCGAACCAGTAATCCCAGAAATTAGCGCGTTCAGGCAAACAAACCCTGCAGCTTATATAATTGTAATGATAAATATATTAAGCATCTACATTTTATAATATTCATTTAAAACACTCTATGGTATATAGGTACACCTATTAGGCAAAAACCTGTAATGAAAGTTGTGTGTTGTTTTATATAAATAAATAAATTTCATAATGACTGACATTATACATGCCCTATGATAGGTCAGTAATAAGTCTTAGCACTGCTTTAGTTTTAGTTCCTTTTATGTGAAAATAATGTTACTAATATACTTTTGTTCGATTTATTGCTTTAGATTAAGCATATAAAATGCCACAATTTTGAATTGCAAAATCTAAATTTAAAACCTATAGGTACTTTAATGTAACACAGATACGATTAATCTTAATTTTTAAAATCAGTAAGAGGCACACTTCATTAAAGTATTCAATAATTTTAAATTACTTAGAAGGTTAAAAACTATTAGTTATATATATAAACAGGTCTGTCATATCAACATAATTTACATATATACTTATAAGTAAATAAAGTAAAATAAACAAAACATCTTTATGGGTATCACAAATAAAAATCCTTTGGGTATACCAGCTTAATTTTCTCTTAATAAAATCACCAGCGGTCAGTTTTTTAGTTTTTATTAACTGAAAATGGGAGTGTACTTTTATTACTGCACGACAGCTATAAAACTGTAGCCTCAGTAGGTACACTGAGATAGCCGCCAATAGCGATGGTCAAGCGGCACTCAAATGACGTAAATTGTGTCCTGTCCTTAGATGGTGGAACATGTCCCTACAGCATGTCAGACAGCCGAAACAAAAGCCTATAAAGTACCGTCACAGTCCACAGACCCGTCGCAAATTGGTTTATTGAGATTGCAACTGCGATGCGAGCAAAAAGCTACAGACCACTTTGGACCGTCACTCGACTCCTTTTTGTCTGCCGATATAGTCTGAACATAGGGTTGTCATCTCCAAAATTTGGCCACCAGGACAAGACGCGTGAAAAACCCCGGATTTTAGAGCCCAGACCCCGGACATGTAAACAGGTTGTGTCGCGGGCGGCTCAAGACTTTCAATTTATAAGCTCAGTCCAGGCTTAAAAATTAAAAAATAATTAAGCCCCGCTTGAACCCTCCCCGGATGCCCTCTAAACTAAGACAAATCCGGGGAAACCCAAACGGATGGCAACCTTAACTTAGCAGTGTTTTTTGCGTTATGTTGACAGTTTTTAGACGGCACTGCTATGTCATCCTATCGCATAACTCTTATAGAACTCGCAGCTCAGTTCCTATAATTCCAGAGAAACAATTATCCGTACATTTTATTGTACATTTTATACACGTTTACGGAATTGCAAGGACCGCCGACCGTTTAATTACACTGTATAAAGAGTTGAAGTAAAATAACGGTAAAAAATATTCTAAATATTTAAAGATAATGCAAGGTTGATGTAGTAGCCGAAACTAACACCACTACACTAAACCACTTAATCCGACCTATCGGAGAAGAATGCGCCCGCGAACGCGACGCGTTTGTAAAAATGCCCTCGTAGTCCCAAAGTCTAAGAAGCCCGCGAATTGTGAAGTAGAGCATAAAACGCCGCAAAAAATTAAAAGTCATCATTCGTCGGTCGCTTCGTCCAACCTGAGCCGAGGTCTAAGTCGCACAGGGGGCGCCCTCTTGCTCATTTAGAAGTAAATGTCTTTGTTACTTCACCTAACATAAAGGTGAGAACTTTTTCATGCCCGATGAAGTAGCAAAAGCCTAAATTAGCTATATATGACTCGAAAAAAAGTATCAGCCTAACACCAAACGGACTACGCACTATTGCCCCCATTTTAGTTTAAAAAATGTCGGTGTAATTTCGATCATTCCCTCAGTAATAAAATGCTTGCACCACTCTACTACTGTAATCAACAGTAATCGCTTTATAGAAACTACGTTCGTTCCCTGAGAATTTTTATAGTGTGATGCTACATAGATCGAGTAAGCTTGTTTCTGCGCCAGTAAGTCAATCAATGTGATGGGCAAAAAGTTAGGCTTTGAGCCTGATGTACAACAGATTTCAGATACATTTTAACTAGAGGCCCTCGGGGCTTGGAGCAAGCAAAAACCTCACATCGATTTGAACGAAAATAGACCGAGGCATTGTAAAATGATTACCGCACTGGTTTCTGCAGTGATTGTGGCATTTGAATTTGTAATTTGAAAACAAGAAATTAAACACAGTAGAGAAGTGGCAATTATTAACTTACCAATAATTTTTAATTCATGGATAATGGTTGTCATCCTTAATTCTTGATTAATAAAAAAACAGGAAATATCTCTTTCTTAAAACAAAACTTTAAATCAGATTATTCTCCATTTGTATACACACATTCTTATGAAGTGTCCCTTTTTTTGCTACCACCAGTTGCACGTGGCAACTCTGAGAAGAACTAGCAAGAAACTCAGAGAAATCCTTTTTTTTTAAACATTTACTTAACTACATATTTCGGCCATAAAAATATAAACTGCGTATTACATTTTATATTTTATTTTAAATATAAGTAAGTAATTGTTTTTTTAAATCAAAAGTCAGTGTTTATTATTTATTTCAAAACATTTTTCTCTTATTCTCTTTCTTTAATAGAGCCTAGCGCCATAGATTTATTAAGTAGTAAGTACATTGTGGAACACTGTTAAAAATGTTTTCAACGGAATATAGCCTACATATCACTGTAACGACCACTCAATACACCATTGGAAATTCAATTTATATTGACCACAGGGTATTTCTCTCTTGAACGGCGTAACTCGACATAAAAATACTATTTACAAAGGCATTTATTTCGGAATTGCAAACAAATGTCCCAGAACTGTTTTTCCGTAACATCGGCTGGATAAATATACGATTTGTTAATAATGTTGGGTGAAAAATAATACACAAAAGTATATCATTTTTTATTTTAATCACCTCGCACTTAGTAAATTAATCTGTGTCGCGGGATACTTTACAAGCACTGAATGACTCAGAACAATTATCTGTAGTTCACACAAATAATTGTCCCAGCTGGGAATAGAACCTAGAACACTAGGTCTCAAAAGCAACCGCCGTAACCACTGAGCCACCGGAGCAATATAATTAAAACTAGCTTTTACCCGCTGTTTCGTATGCGTATATGTAGTTCGATTTCTCCTTACAAACTTTGGAATATATATTCTCTTAAAGAGATACATCTCTTTCAAATTCACATCATAAATCTACATCTGTTTACGGAGTGAATTAAAAAACAAATTCTAAGCGAAATCCTACGTATAAATAACTATCTGCGTGTCAATTCCGAACCATTAAATATGCCTGGAGCCCCACTAGCCTATATGCCCGGTGAAGTAGCAAAAGCTTCGTGGCTAAACGACTTACGTCCGTTCGGAAAAAAATGCCGATTCCAGCGTTCAGTGATTTGAGCAGCGTTGTGTGTCGATAGATCTGTCGGTAGGTAACGGTCGCTTTGTATATATACATAGAAAAAATAATTTAATAAAATATTACAATTTTTGGATATTTAATTATTTTATGATATTGTATGTCATTTATCCGGCTAAGATTGTACTAATAAAACCAATGAAGATGGACAATACTTCGATAAGAATATATACCGCAACTGTCTACATTTCTATAAGTTTTTGATAATTATATCTACGCAAAGTGTTGCAATATAATGTGGTCGTTGCCTTTCTATTAAACTACTTCAACTGACATGATGCTAAGAATAAAAAAAAACAAAACAACCATGTAAATCTTTCATTATCGTGTGTCGTTTTTGGCGTTGAATTTTAATAATTTTTACTGTACAATCGATCTATCTTATACTTTTTCAATAATAGTATAAATAATAAGTAGCAATATAGTATAAATAACAGATAAAAATAATATCCAACCGGTGTTAGTATCTCGTTTTACAAGGCGCTTGAGCTCATTTTGCCATTATACATTTATCATTGTCAACTTGTTTGTAAATGCATATGTTTATTTAAAAATTTTGTAACGTTAAAAGAATCGACAAATCGTCCCGCCATTTATTAAAAACTACTAAAACATCACGTTGTATACGGTAGCATAAATAGATAAGATTATATTCTAATATTTTTATTTAAATAACTCCTGCACTAGTAATCTAAATTCCCGTGTCACGAAAGACACTACAATGACATGGACACAAAGCACTCTCATACTTAGTTATCATCTGCAATATTTACAAATTCCGGGGGGGAATAGAACACAGATCACGAGGTGAGGAGTTGAGGATGATAGAAGAGACTTTTATTTGTAAACATGCATCATAGATAGGTAATATATGCTAAAAAACCGGTATCGTTTATATGACAAAAAAATACTAACAAAAAAAATACTTGTAGGTTAGATATTTCAGTCATAAACATTGAAATTAAAGCAAGTACAAGTTAGTTAAATCAATTTGTTTTTTCTGCATATTCTAACCATAGTACACCATAATTATTGGATCCATGATGGAAAATAAAATAAAGTAGTTTTGAGTCTCAGAGAAAAAATATTATAATATATACAATACAATGAACTCCATCAAACAACTTAATAATTCTCGAATTATGACGTAATAGTTAAAGACCAAAAAATAACCACAGTTGCAAAGTGGCGACACCATATTATCTTTACTACGAAAATGAGGTATAATATATGCTTATTCTATACTCTCAATGCCAATTAAGTTGCCTGCAGCATATTAGCACCAGACCACAGCGTTAGAGCTCGTGATCAACCCTATATTCCCACCACGAGGGAACAATTTGCTACACACGACGCCAATTAAATTCATTTTTAACAAAGAACCGAAGAGCCACGACTCTGACCTACGCTTCTAATACTTTTATCTTAGCTATAAAGGTTCCATCTAAAATAGGGATGGCCCTTATAGTTGAAACTGGTGGTACAACTACGTTAAATAATTTGATTACAGAAAAGTCTTGAAAGTACGGTATACCTTTCGCCTCCTAGCTGCCGCTGAAGGGGCCTTCACATGACCAGGAATTGAATTTACGAACTCTCGCTCCGCAGATGTACAACTTACTTTTTTTTCGGAAGGATATTTACGTAGTCAGCTGCAATACTTTTGCTACCGGGCATATATGCTACTAGGTTTCCAGCCTTATTAAATGGATTATAAACTACCAACTAAGCAAGCTACGCATGAGGATCCCTATAGGACTCGGACCTCGCCACAAGGCGGTCGCTGGCGGAAGGATTGAGAGATTATGACTTATAGTTTTTTAAGGGACTTTGTGCAACTGTCACTCTACGTTACTTTAGGTCTACGAAGGCATCGGAAGATACGAAATATCGTTAACTACACCACTAAGCAATTAACAAATTGAGTTTAAATAATATACCGCAATAATTTCTGTTTATTTGACAATTAGTAGGTACAGAACTGTGTTGTTGCAAATGTATGTGATCATTTTTATCATTAGACACTTCATTATTAGATACGTAATCCATCAAAGGTTTACTTAATTTTGCTAAACACTTATTTCCATTTTTATACCTACTGAAATAATTTTATCAACCCTAGCTTACAATGTTCCCATAATATGCTAGCTGCTACAGATAACACATCCTAATGGTTTAAATATAATAGGTAAGTTTTTTTCTTCATCATTACCAATTGGGGGTAGTTATAGGCTAAGAGGTATATATATGTCATATCGCTTGACGGATTAATTACATTTACACTGAATCGATATATTAAGTGTATGGCAAGTAGCTCCCGAGAGGAGTGACGCGCCATAAACAGAAAAAAGCGTGTGAAGATATGACAACGGAAAAAAGGTGATAAGATACAATCCACCCCAGAGGAACCACAAAAAATTGTTCACCATCAGGCACAAGTTTATTAAAAATATTTCCGAATTAAATCGGACCAAATTGTAAAACAAAATAAATTCGAGCATTCATACGGAGCCATAGTTCCGTTAGTTTATGGCGGTCGTACTCACACAAGAACAGAAAAAAAAACGATTTTAACCGATCAGCCACCAGTTCAATCTGTAGTCTTAAACTTTAGGGATCACTGATTTACGTCCATACTGTCCAATTATTCATCTATCAAAAATGTACCATCAAGCCAGATACAAATAGGGGATGCAAAATAATGTTCGTTGCAATGATGATTCAACACATAAAATCACAATGTAAACAACAACTTGCAATATAAACCCAAAAAAAATACTACAACAATTCGAATTATTTTGATTTCACAATAAAAACCGACCACCCAGTAGTAAGCTTAAAGTAATAAACAGCAAATCCCACACCTGACGACTCAACTTTGTACAAAATATAGTCAGCAGTAAATCCATAAAATATAAAGCCATTTTTGCGTACACGTTAACTGTTTAGCGAAGCATCGTGACAAAGATCTTCACACATGTTAAAACCTTTAAAGATGAAGCACTAATGAGAGGAACTGTCATTAAAATGTAGATATTACGTATATACACTTGTAAATTGCGAAGTTAATGCAAGTTGCATAAAGCTTTGCAATTTACAAGTTTAAGGCCGGTTTGAAACGTGGAATCACCTTAGGCATCGTACGATTCAGCTAAAGTAATGGAAACGTTTGTAAAGATTCAGTTGATATTGAGTGTTTAGAATCAGAACCTATGCTGAATCTTTAATTTTGTGAGGTAATACGGTCTTCAGCCAAAATATGACCAAACTTTATCTTAATCATTTAGTAGGTATATTTATATTATCCTTTAGTACTTAAATTGTATTCGATAGTCAAATTAATTGAATCCAAACGGAACTCATGTGTCATAATGAGTTCCGTCTCGATTAAATTAATTCTAAATAATGATGGTTATGGTAAAAAAAAAATTGTATCATCAGTCTTGCGGATTTTCATATTTCTATAGTTGATCCGAGCATCGGTATCTTCCGCGTAACTCAAGCATTAAATCCATTGTTAATTTTTGATAACGTAGCTATCTAATCGTGAAAGATTTTGAGCAATCGGTCCAGTAGATTCGGAGACTAAAACAAATAAACTAAAATTCCCTGATAATAATATTTTTGTAGGAGTTTATCCAAATTACTTATACAAACTCCTCTACGAAGCAAAAACTTATTTCCTGAATAAAACTTTTATTTTTCCATATAAGATGAATCTAAATACTATTTCTAAAAACTTTTCACCATACCAACACAACTAGAATACCTTAACACAGCGTGACATAACTTATAATGTAAAATACATCATCCAATACGAGTAAACTTGCCGTGTTCTGAATATGTCCTGTTATATGAATGTCTATACCATCGCCCTTAAAGGGTTTTATTTGAATTTGCGTGTCCATAGATACGTCCACCTTGTCTTTACACACCATCGGGTACAATAAGGGTCACACGCATTCAAGATTCTACAAAATAAAACAAATAAAAAGTGAAATAAAAGGTGGAACGGCATGGTTATTGCCTCTAACGCCAGTGGGTTCAATAGACGAATGCGCTTGCGCACCAACTAACGAACGAGATGCCCTCACGCTGATAGAGCCTGCATTTCAATACTATAGTGCTGCTAACTCACCTGCTTTGTCAGGCAATTACATAAGTTTAACTCTTAAGTATAGACACAGCTATTCATACAACGAAATATAGGAATTCGTTCTTTATAAAATTATTTTCTTTATAAAAGGCACGTATTAACATATTTTCCGTTGACTAAAGTAATAATATCTGCTCAAATCGTAAATCCTCTAACATAATAAATTAGTAGATTTAATGTATTTTTTAAATTACATTTGTAATAAAAGCACCTAAAGAACTGAACCGAACACTCATATAGTGCAAATTCGCTTGTCATCTCTAACTCAACAACATTCGCACGCATCGTCCATTGTGAACTTACTCGTACTTCATATTTATAGCAATTCTGCAAAATATTATTGCGGCTGCAAAATAGGACTTGAAACTATTTATTGTCGTATACTTTTGATACAACTAAGTTGCTCACCAATGGAAATAAAACGAAAAATATTGTGAATTGTCGCACTTTAGCGTTTATCCTCGGACCTACAGCTACCAATTGTGGTTAGAGCATTTTATTTGTTATGGCTCATAAATAGCAGTGTTGTATTTAACCCGGTTATAATAGCAAATAGGAATATGCATTGTCTATATCGTTTTACCAATTCAATTGCTTAGATAAATCGTTTGAGCGTACGAGGTATGATTTCTGTTACTTCATTTCTCAAAGACCTATAGACAAAGAAATTATAAATGTGTCAAGATTTAACTTTTTTCAATTATTCTTTGGCATTGTGAATATTGAACTATTAGGTACGATTATTATTGCATTGAGAAATTATAGACAAAATGAAGTGTATATATACCTACTCATCTAAATATTTACAATGTAATTTCATCAATCATTATAACAAAACAATGAAAATGTTGTTTTTGGAAATAACTATTCTGTTATATTTTAATTAAATGGTAACTCAACTTTTCAATAGTCACTCGATACTTAGTTATATTTTTCAATATGTTTAAAGTTGTTACATTTTTTAAATAGTATCAATAATTAACCCTATCGGATAAAGCAACTTATTGTAGTTGCTTATTTGTTCGTTTTTTTTTTTAGTTTTTTATCATCTCATCAGAATAATCTACGAAAATGTAGTATTGTAGTATACAATATGGAAATGCAATTACGTTTGCAGTATCTAGTACCGAAGTAGTTCAAATTTAATTAACTTCTAACGGTAAACACAGGATAACCATAATTGGTCTAATGAAAACGAGCTCATAACTTGATACAGTAGCAGCCAATCTAGAACCTTAAAAAGGTATGTAGGCTTCGTGCGTAGAAGAACTAAGTCGAACTATAGTATCGTTCTTAAGAAGTCACATATAGTATCTATATTTAATTATGGTCATAATCTGCGACCCCAAATTGCGTAGGAAAGGTTATTTAATAAACTGTAGAAATATAGTTGAGCCCCGTTACTCTGCTCCAGTGAGTCGGAGCGTGATGTTTTGTAGCCTATATGTTAATCTAGCTTACCTATAAACTATCCCCGTGCAAACTTTCAGCCAAATCCGTCCAAAGTAGTTTTTATGTGAAAGAGTAACAAACATCCATCCACCCATATTCACTAACTTTCACGTTTTTAATATTAGTAAGGATATTATTAATTTTAAAGTGTATCGATGATACACAAAAAAATATTATGTGTGTATATATATTTTTTTTAATTTCACTAAAGAAGACTAAAAAGCTTTTATACAAAGAAATCCACTCATTAAGTTCTTCTTTTACCTTTTATTTATATAGCTCACCTTGCGCTGCAATCCGCGACGACTTCAGATAATTTGCCAATGTCAAAATGCATTGTAAATTCTTCAAAAGGTATTTATGTTGTTTAAATTGAGGCCAAAAATATCTCACCATCTTTTATCCTGTCGTTTTGTTTGTTTTGGTATTTACATATTAAAGATAATCGAATATCTAATAAAATACTTTTTTATAAAAACTTTAAATTGAAAAACACTATATTAAAATATATTATAAATAAATTCGTTAAATATGATATAACGAATTTTATTATAATCCGTTAATGTTTAATGTTTCCGATTCACTAACGACCAGGCGGCAAATCACGTAACGATGTGACTGTGACTTCGATAAAAAGTTCTCCATTACTGTCAGGTTATTGTTACTGTATCATTGAAGCTAATAACTTAATAAATTAAAAATTGAGCTACAAACAATTTAGAAAAAAAACATGATAAATTGACATAGGTTTTTAGAATATTTTTTGCATGCTAAGTTAACGGTGAGTAGCGAAGACATTGCTATCAAACTCATAGTAATATCGTTATATGATTAGCCTTCAGAATTATCCTCTGATATCTACAAAAACTTAGCTTATGTAGATCAGATACAAAAACCGAGTCAAGGGAAGAGAAACAATTTTTTTTTAATATAGATGTGTTCTATTTTGCTACGAACACCCCCTTATGTTAGAAGTAAAACAGAACACATCCATATTTAATTTTTTTTTGTTTCTCCCTTTGTTTGTCTGTTTGTAATCTCCGAAACTGTTGCACCAATTTAAATTATTTTTTCCTGATGGTTTTAAATACCTACTCTTAATCACAGAAAATTGTTGAGTTCCCATAGGGTAGTTAAAATACCGAAGGAATAACAAACCCCACGCGGACAAAGTCGCGGGCATCAGCGAATAGTAATATTTATAATTATATTTATAGTAATGTATAAAAATAATGATTTATTATGCATAACAGAATACTTCAAACAAGGCACTTGAAAATAAATTAATCAAAATGAACTACCTACATAAAAATACCATGATAAGTTTTAAGGCGTAATTAATGTGTTTTCATGATACCTTGCCTAGGGTGGTCCTACCATGTTTGTGAGAGTTTATTATTCGGGATCAGCAGATAATTTAATATTTTCTTTTTTCGACACATTTTTATAATATGGACTTAATGATTAATTAACCAAACGTGCTTGTGATAAATGTATGTTTTATATTCATTTTTTATATGAAGCTACGTTAATAACTAAAAGTTATGGGAACCTGTTAAAAGAAACAGAATAAATGTTAATGTAAAATTAAGTATAAGTAGAGAAATACCTACATCAGAGCAATATTTCTTTGAAAAATGATTTTGTATGAATTTTCTGTCAAAATTAAAATGTATTCCTTTGATAGCTTTTATCTGACTGAGATTTAGCAAATTAATAAGAAATATGGAGAACCCGTATTAATAAAGAAATGTATTATGTATCGTGTGACTTTAGTAACAAAGGATTTTGAGACGATTTTCATTTTATAAATTAGTTAAAGTATAGCTTTAGATTTGTAATCAATAGTCAGAATTACCTGGAATAAAAATTAGAGTAAAAAATGTTTAGAAATCCATGTCAAATTATTAGTACATATCAGAGGATGTTTTGTTTTTGTAATCCAAGCTCTTAGAACACCTTATATTGAAGGGATGGTAAAAATAACACTGTGATTTTAGAAATCATATAATTCATGCGATCATATAAAATACAAATTATGCAATACTAGCTGCACCCCGCGGTTTTACCCGCGTTTCTCGATGTTTTGTAGCCTATATGTTAATCCAGCGTATAACCTATCCCGGTGCTAAATTTCAGCCAATTCCGTTCAGTAGTTTTGGCGTCAAAGAGTAATAAACATCCATCCATATATACTTACAAACTTTCGTGTTTATAATATTATATAGTAGGATTTTATTAGGACAACTCCCACTCTAGGGACTTTACAAACACACAGCACATCGAGACTCAGAACAACTATTCGTGGTCTACTCAAATTATTGTCCCGGGTGGGAATCAACCACAGAACACCAGTTCTCAGAAGCCACTGCCGTTACCACAGAGTCACCGGTGCAGTAGATAGAGATTAATTTATTACTTCATTTTATTTATTGTTACAGAAGTAGTAAGCACATCGTCAACTGTCAATAGACGGCTACTAAAATTCAGCTCCATGCGCAACAAACACCTCCCGACCCTTAGTTTGCAAAGGACCATCTGATGCCCTCGTAGAGCCGAAGTCTGAGAGGCAAACTGTTAAGTACACAGTTGCACAAAACCCCCTAAAATATTAGAAGTCATAATCATAATCCCTCAATCTCATCGCCAGCGACCGCCCTGAGCCGAGATCCAAGCCCCACAGGGGGCGCCCTGTTGCGCAGGTTGCTTAGATTATAGTTTTTTAAACCATTTATTAAGGCTGAAGCTCTGCTTGCCTTTATGCCCGATGAAGTAGCAAAAGCCTCGTGGCTAATTAAGATTGTCCGTCCGAAAAAAAAATGCGCATCAAATGGACTGATAGAACGAAATACCGTTGTTTTTGTAATAGGTACCCACTTTTAGGGACCCTTTTTAGGTACTCGTCTAAACCTAAAAGCTTAGATAAATGATAAGTCACGCGCACTCAAATAGCTACCGCCGTCGTACTTGACAAAAAATAGTACGCCGAAATCAGCGTACCCGAACCAGTCACGATCTGTGCGAGGAATAAGTGTCGAAAGTTGTATTCAATTTTGATTATAATCGAAGTAATATTCCTGTTTGTTAGTGAAACTTCGTAAAAATAATGCTTCAAGACATAAAAAGGACATGGGTATTACATACCATTGCATTGGTACAGTGTCTTATAAACACTACAATATTGAGTTGCAACATTTACGGAGCTATCTATGGTTTTAAAAGAGCGCATGAGACCCATCTAAACCTACAATTAATTTTTACTTAGTGAAGAAATAAGACATTACACACTTTTTTATAGCTATTACCAACTAAGGCAATTTATATTTAAGAACATTTCATGATAATAGGCCGTGTCCATAAGTTATCACTTTAATATAAATAAAAACAAAACACGTACGTATTTATCCCATGTGAATAGTAAATAAGTATATAAAAATTCTGAACGCTAACTCAACCGGACTTCAATATCATACGCAATTCCCAAGAATGCATCGTTTTAAAATAAAACAAAGCCTATAATGTTTGCCTAACAATTATGCGTTGAATTTTTTACTGGTATAAAATTTTACACCTGAATTGTGACCACAAAATGCAAAATTAACTTTTTTATGGCACAATAGATTGTTTGTGGGAACAATTTCTGTAGTTGTAGGCAATTGCACCGGAAACCGTTTTACGCTTCACTTGACTTATGCTTATACTCGTAAAACATCAGCTGTATCCTTTGCTATGATTAGTTTATAACAAGTTTAGATTCTGCAATTGAAATTTAAAATTATAGCTCTCTAGAGAATATAATAATAAAGAGTGAATAATATCCCTCACACGAAATTGATGCTTGCTGGCGTAGCGGTATTGGGCTCGCTTTAAAATCTAGAAGGTCGTGGTATCGAACCCCTCGCCGGACAAGAAATGCTTGAGCAACTTGACAGCACGTTAAGCTGTTTAGTCCCGACTGTTATAACATTTAGATAATGTTATAACAGTCGGGACTAAAGAGCAACAATCGTTTACCAGGAGACGGACAGCAGCGATTCCTTGTGTTACAACCTAATACTGCAGTCACCAACCCGCCTGCCAAGCGAGTTGACTATGGGAAACCCCTTCCTGGTAATTGCCTTAGAGGTGATGAGTTCTAATGCTGGGCAATTAGGGGTTAAACCTTTTTTATTCAAATTGTCATTACAAAAATATACCCACAGATAGTGTATATACATATAATAACACTTAAACCTCTTGGGCTTGTGTGCGTTATTATGCAACAATTTGGCATTTTTATTTCCTCAAGGTTCTAAGCATATTTAGCGTATTCAAGCGAAAAAAAGGAACGTACAAACGTACCTAAGATGCAGGTTTGAATCCTGCCGGTGTTCTTAATTTATTAATCTCATGTTGATAAATCTACCTAAAATGGCTATTATTTTAGAAAGTAGGGCATCATTTTCTGCTATATTCTATTCTTAGTGTAGGCCCTTTCTATTCAGTTATAAGTATAATAAGTTTGAACCCGTGATAATACCTATACTTATATAAATAGACGCTAAAACTACAGCAGCCTACACAGAAAAACAAAAAATCATAGCCAACACTCTCGCCTCTATTTGTTCGAGGTGACACAATAGCCCTCGAGCAAACGATAGCGTTAAAAAACAACTCAACAAACAAACTATGTATTAATGATTTCGTACCTACTAATTACACCTTCGATGGAGATAAACAAATCAAGGGTACCAACACAGAAAAATAAGAACTAAACACCAAGACGGTAGCCTACATGTCAAATTAATAGCACCAGATATAATCGGACGCTATTGAAAAAGCATTTAAAAGTTGACGTGTTTATTAAATTGTCGTAAGTTATTTATAAACGTTTACTTTCAGCAATTTATTTTTACTTATGTCCATAATATGTTGCATGTATATTCCAACCGTAGAGAGTAAATAGCGAAGGAGTGTTTATTAAGACCTAAGTATTAGATAAGAATGAATGGAGTAAGGTTTGTAATGGCTTTATAACGATTTGTCATCGTTCGAATAACTTTTTTTGTAGAATCAATAGTATGTTTAAATTGCGTTGTTTTCAACTAAGTTCTTCTTTCCGTTTAATATACCTAATAAATGAGTTATTTTTAAGAATATATTAATATAATATATTTGTGAAATTCTAAATAGCTAATGTTATTTTCTGTTCCAATATCTCATATTTTGATATGACCTATTCAAAACCATCTGAATGGCGAACATAACACAGAATATAATTTAGTGAAAAGTATGCTTAATCAGGGCAATCCGTGGCTAAGGTATTAATATCCAGCCTGGACAATTAGGCAACTTAAAAGAAATGGTTTAATAATTTTACCATTTCCACAGGTATATTCCATACGAATAGGTTGATACAACTGTTTTGTACCTGGAAAGATCCTTAAGTACCACACATCGTTAAGGAGAAAACCGCTCACATTATATATACTTCAACTAATTACGGAAGAAACATAGCAGAAAAACTATTTTAATAGATTCTCGATAGAAACCTGGATATAGCTTCTATAAAAGGTACATTCTAAGTATTGCAGTCACAGGTTGACATAAGTCAATCCTTAATCACCCCGCAAGCCTCACATAATCGATGTTATGCAATTATACAAATAGCTGGAAGACCAGTCCGCTCCAGCACTCGCCATAAAACTTGTGGTTCCGTGTGAGATTGCGATTTGCGACACAACCTTATCTTTTTATATATAAAAAAACTGGTCGTGTTTAGAATTGCGTTCACAGCGTAGCGGCAAAAGAAAAATTGCAAATACAAACTGGTATAGAAAACTAGATTTTCACGTCTGGTTGTTTAGAACGATTAGCCGCGAGGGAGGCATTGTTGATAGTATATCAGCTGTTCCGTCGCAGTCCGCCATGGTTGTGCGGTCGGAGCGCATGCGCGGCGCGCCTCGCGACTCGCTTCGAGCAGGGACATCCCGCGCACGTGGTGCTTCCCGCATTTAAGAACAATTATCCTAATGGCATAATCAGTCATGCTGATGAACGGAAGGAAGTTTGTGCGTGTTGTGAAATATTTGCTGGCGGGTGCGACGGTGTTCTGCGTGAGCTGGATGGTCTGTGTGAGCCAATGGCACGCAGCAGTGCGCTGGAGGAGCGGCCCTCAGCTGAGACGCGCAGCCTCCACTATGAGGACTATAGTAGCATATTCGGAAGGCAAGCAGGCGGAAATGGACAGACCGAATCCAGTTACATGCGACAGATTACCAGTTTTTCCTCGCGTGAAATATTATGTTAGCACTTTTTTATTTTTACCTTATTATTTTATACCTGGTAGATAAACGTAACTGAAAAAATATAATTAACTACGAGAAGCTATATTTTTTTTACATAGGGATATTAAGCGAGTGCGTTAGTAATTTAATTTTGTCGAAATGTTTCCTTTTTTTTTATTCGGTGGCTTCTCCTAATTACACACTTTTTTTAATGTCTCTTATCTTAACTTTATGACGTTTTTTTCGACATTTAAGTTATGAATTTAGGTAGAAATTCAGCACAACATAAAACCAAAACTCATTTTAGGTACACATCATATATTATATTAATTTAAATGACACAAATTTAGTATAATGTTCTACCTAGGTTATTTATACAAAAAAGTTCAGATTATGACTCTGGTAACATTCTTAACTGAAACCTCACACTGACATTTTAAATCATAGTTATTAAAACAAAATATTTTCAACCGCTTCATACGTTCTGGAACGTTGAATGGTAATATAGATATTTATTTTTTTATTGATTTTATTTAAATTCTACTTTATATAAAATGATAAAATAATACATATATCATATGCAGTGAAACCTGGTTAATTGGGATCTCAAGGGACTATGGATTTTGTACCATTTAAAGAGGTTCTCATTTATCCAGTTTTCCAATTAGACAGGTTTAAAATTTAGTTGTCTCATTTACAGAGGTCAAAATTTGAGATAGTACAGACAAACAAAGCATAAGAAAAAAAACATATTTTTGTAAACAATCGTGTCCAAAACTGTCCCAACCGGATAATCTATCCGGTTGGGACAGTTTCACTTATAAAGGGAATTGAGTTCAAAGTCCCAATTATAGAGTAAACATCTAAAAAATCCTAGAAATCAAATCTCATTTAACCAGGTTCGAAAAGTCCCATTAACAGAGGTAATTCGATGAAAAAGTGCCGGGACCTCATTATAGTTCTCAATAATAGAGGTTTCTCACTTATCCAGGTTCCACTGTATATATATATCATAGATATCTAACCCCGAACTTGGTTTACCAAACATAGCCCGAGTAACTGACTATTAAACTGACATGATCAAGATAATAAAACCCTTTGTCTTGGCACAGCCTAAACCGTTGATCATAAAGACTTGAAACTTGCAGGGTGTATTCTGGATATGCATCCGAAAAGAAATTACTTTTTCTTAATTCACCCATATGAGGATGAAAAAGTGTGACAAAATTTGTATGAAGAAATCGGAAGCTGCGCGGAACAAATTGGTAGGCAAGAAGAACAACAATCAAGCTGTTATAGCAAATAACTTGATAGAGTCGTTTCCTTGATCAATAAAATCTTTATATTTCTTTTAATAAAGCTATTACCATTTTAATTACTACCGACACGGTCGTCAACTTCTGTAGGTTCATAAAAGGTATGTAAATTGAATAACTTCCGGAAAAATAAAAGATAACTTTATAGTACTCAGATAAGTAAAACCATAAAAAGAAACAAATAAAATTCTTAGAATTTATGCAACGGTGACTCAGTGGTTACTACAAGGCTTCTGAGAACTTTTCTTGGTTCGATTCTCACCCAGTACAATTATTTGTTTTCCACGAATAGTTCTGAGTTTAGTGTGCTGTGTTCAAATTATGGGTTTGCGAGGGTTATCAAAAAAAATACAGAGAAAATTAAAGTGCAACTTTTTGGAAACGGTAAAAAGGCATTTTTTATGCATTAACGGATTATATTTTTACAAAAGATTGAGATTACAAAATACATTCAAATATTTTATCTTATAAAACCATAACATCCCTTATGTCGTTTATTAAGCCCGAATATATATATAATTTAAATACTTTTATTCACAGAAAATTAATGAGTTCCGATGGGATACCTGCTTAAAATACCGTATTTCGACCGAAGTCGCGGGCATCAGCTAGTTAATAAATAAGTAAAATAAGAAACAATTTGTGAAGAAAATGGTGAGAGAGACAGGGATTTAAGTAATCATCAATCTTTCATTTATTCAACTGACACAGTCGAGATTCCAGTTCTTTTACTACCTGTAAACAAGGAATACATCTTCAGTTTCAATTTAAAAGCCGTTAAACCCCTCATAAACGCTTAGTTCCACGGGTCATAACGCGTATGCAAATATACCAGACAAGAATAGATGAGAAAACACATCTTTGAGAAAATACGGCCCATTGTCGATTTCATTTAGTATGCTACATGGTTTCCCGTTGCCGGGAACCTTAGATACGATACTATTTTTAGCATATTCCGCAAGAACTAGATTCAAATCTATTTGACAAAATATTTTGCTACATTTTCCTAATTGTCTTGAAATACGTACCTACATTTGCAGATTAAGTACGTTAGAAATGACTGACGGAATTAATCTAAGTTCATTTATAATTATCCTTTAGTAAAATCTTATTCTTTTTATTCAAATACTAAGCACGGGCTTGACATACCTAAGGAAAATAGTCACTGGTAGCAGTTGATGTGATTTTACTTTACGGCAGTATAGAAAGGATGGTTAATTTTAATGTTCTACTGTTTGAGTTGATACTACAACTACGTACGTTGTATTATATTCGTATTATCACCGTTTAATAAAATAAAAGGATGTAAGGATCGTAGCAGGTGGCGTTCCGTAGTTTCTGCCTACCCTCATGGGAGAAAGGCGTGATTATATGTATGTATGTAATAAGATAAAAGTATAGATTTGGACGTTGTTTAGTTTCACGCAGCTTTATCAAACACAATGTTTCAAAAGTCAATTGGTAAATTGATTAAAGTCGTATAACAATGTTCACTTTTGAGTTTAGAATTAAACATAATATATTATTCGTAGTAATATTATTATTCATTAAATTGACCTCAACAAAAGTTAGTTTTATTGATAACAAAGATGAAGCATTTTAACGACAATTTACTCTGCGGTTTCATTTAAATGGTAATACTACTAACAAGAATTACTATTCTATAATTTACCTTATCTTAGAATAAAAAAAAATCATTTCAAAGAAAATTCCATAAACCATACAGTAGACCATAAACCTTAACATTTCTTATTGCCCACTTCATCTAAACAAAATGACGGCTATAAACAAATTGTCGACGATAAGATCGACTAGTATCGCACCCCGATAGGATGGCTTCGCGACGTTGCTTTTATTTCAACTCGTTTTGTGTAGATAATCTATTCCAATGCTGGTCACGAATGGAAAATAAATCGAAATCAATATTCTCTAGGGGCATTTCTAATAGTACGCTGCCACCGACACGCAGCTTCGATACTCGCTCTATTCGATATAGCGATTTGAACTGATATCTGTGAAGATATTTAGCTATAGACCCGAGAATCAACTCGGTGTTATCTTAATTTTCTTATTTGATAGCTCATGATTTGCTTTGATTATTACGAATCATCCTGATTATATTTATCTTGATGTTCATTCAAAAAATTGCACATGATTTTTGTTGTCAGGTTATAACCATTTAACGAGTTAGACAAAATTATGAATGCGTTCAGCAGAATAAAGCGAATTCATACATTTATGTAACTTTTTTGTAATTGACTCACAGAGTAACAATAATTTTACAGCGTAAAGTAACAATATGTAAGTATATTTTTTAATTTTAATAATTTTATTTAACTGTAGATGTAACTGAAATAAATTCAGCATTTTTAATAAAGATATTTTAAGAATAATTAAATGAATGAAGAATTAAATTTCCTTATTTTACGTTACTTCATTTGTATCAACATCATCATCATCAGCCCGTATAACGTCCACTGCTGAACATGGACCTCCTCCCGAGGTAGGGTATTTGCCATAGTCACCACGCTTGGCAAGTGGGTTGGTGGCCGCAGTATTATGTTCTACCCCACAAGGAAACGCTGCTGCCCGTTCCTTGATATACGATTATATTATACCTATCAATCATCATATTTTCTTTTACATTCTATTCTGTCGGCCGTCACGCTATTTGTGTACCAATACTAATTATCATTTTTTACTTTAAATATCTCCTTTTCTCTCATACACTTTTGTGCACATTAAAAACCTCTAAGAAATCAAGTCCTTTCCACACATTTTCATTTGCTAATACGAGTTAATACTCGCTACGGATATGGATAACCATGTGTAATAGCAATTATTATGCATAAATAGAAATAGACATCAATATCCGGTAAACAGCTAAGGTCAATAACTTTGCACTTACCTTCTAAGTACCGACGTAGTAGTTTGCTTCATTTCATTCTCGGTATATCTTATTATAATCTACATATTTTAATATATGCGCGCCTATAAGAGTCTAGTTGTGCCTGCTGTTTTACCTGCGTTGGAGTCCTACTATGCGCCAGTGGGTCGTAGCGTAATGTTTTATAGCCTACATGTTCTGTTAATCCAGCTAATGAACGATGCCTGTGCAAAATATCGTTTCAGTAGTTGGTGTGTGAAAGAGGAACAAACATTCACCCATCTATACTTTCACATTTAAAATATAAGTAAGGTACCTACCATTATTTAGATTGAAATATATTTATTTATTTATTTAATTAATTAATATTATTTATTTACCTATTTATTATTTATTTAATGAATAAATATTGTCAGTAATAAGAAGAAAAATCTAATTTGGTTTATATAATATATTTTTGGGTCTAACATTTAAATCTGGAACTGGAAATTCTTAAGCCTGTAATTTATCTAAAAATGATATCTAAATACTATTAATATTTTGTATCAAGTTTTAATCACTGAATTAAACAAGTAATTGATTTTTAATATGACAGACTTTTTCCATATTGTCGGTGATACTGCAATACCGCGTAAGTGACAGTTGCTACTAAGGTGAGATTTCATATGTCAAGAAAATGTTTTTTATTTATCTTTTAGGGCAAAAAATATCATTTGCTATATTTGATTTCAACCTTATAAGCTATTGTCACTTACGCGGTATTGCAATATCACCGACAATATTCCTTTGGCGTGAATTATATAGAAATTACGTAAGGGGAAGGCATACACACAGACGCAGCGGAGACATGAGACGGATAAGGCACGGACGAATGCGCCACGCCTGCGTCACGTCACGCCACTTGTAATTTAATTCACGACACGTCGCCTATGTATATTGTGTATATAATCGTTTTAAAGCGATATCATGTATGCACTACATCTGGTTCACGTCTGCGCCTTACGTCGGCTTAATAAATTTGAGCACCAAATTTCTAATATTTTAAATCTCATTGATAATATAATACTATCTATAATCCCAGAATTATTTCTCACCAACTGCCAACTGTTCAAACTAAGTTTCACAATGTAAAGTTTCGTATTTGCCGCGCACTACTGCTGTGCAAACATTGCTTAACTTTCCTAATATTACTGCAATTATTCTTTCAGAATCTTTAAGCTGTCTATTTTTTTAGCAATGTAGGTATATACGGTACATATACAAAAAAAATCATGTTTTACTGTTTTTGTCTGTTTGTTCCGGTTAATCACTGGAAAGACTAGACCGGTTTTGACGGGACTTTCACTGGCAGATAGCTGATGTAATAAAGAGTAACTTAAGCTACTTTTATTTTAGAAAATTTCTAAAATTATAAATTCCACGCGTCTGATATCACGGACACAGCTAGTAGTTTTTACGTGTTCTTCATATTTTTATTGTTAGAATATATTTTAAGACCATTCCAAAGATTGATGAAGCTCTTTCAGAAAAATTTCGACCACAATGCCCAAACAAAAGAGTTTAAACATCTTCATCAATATCTGTACTCACATGGAATACAAATATTCCAATCCCCTTATAATATCGTGGTAACCAGGGATAAATCAGTCACAGACCGACAGCTTTACGTGTTCCCTGATAAACTGTTACAACACCGTCAACTTCCGCTCAAAGCACTTCTCTTTAAACTGAACTAATTAATAAATGCACGACGATAATCTTTGATAAAAAAGTTCGATCTTCAGATGAATGTAATCTAATGATAAGCTCATACCATGAGTTACAGCAATTAAAGAACGCGTTCCGTAATTGCACGAGTTAGTGTCGTTTACCTGTTTTATAGGAATCATGCAAATAACGTGTATTTCTTCTAATTCGCGTGGGAACGGAAGGAATATCTTCTGAAAGCTATAATCTATCTATTTATCTTCGAAGTATTCCTCATGCATCACCATTTTTTTGAGCACCAATAGTTTAAGTATTAAATTTGAAACAGGAATAACTTCGGTGCTGAAACCATTGGTGCTCAAAAAATTGGTGCTGAAAGAAGAATACTCCCAATCTTTTTCTATATAGGTTTTCAAAATCAGAAACTGACGACTGACTGATCGATTAATGCAAAGCTGAATCCACTGGGTCTATAGACATGAAATTTTGCACAAATATTCGTTTTGTGTCGTAAATGTGAACTTAGAAAAGATTTTTGAAAATTCAATCCATAAGAAGGTGAAAAGGGTTGCCAAAGTTTGTATGAAAAAATTGAAATCGATTGCGAGCAACGGCTAGTTATATAATAATATATAACATTGCAATATATGGTGTACATAAATGAACATAGACTAGTAGGTAATGTCATATTGCTAACATATAATAATCCTACATCGCGTAATAGGCCTTATCCATAAAATACAATGTCCAATGACCATGTCACATTCATGTTATGACAAGGGGACGTGGGAAGCGTCCCAAGCGTATCATAAGCAGAAGTGATGACGAAATAATGATGAAGTTCTCATGGCAATGGGACCTACGCGCAAGGCCGGAATTAAGGGAGGGCAACTACCCCGGGTCCTCTACAATAGAGGGGCCCCACAATAGAGATTTAAAATCTTTCAAATTCTGACGAGTAAACTCTACAACTTCTCTTTTATTTATTTATTCGGTGTTGTACCTTTACATACAGTACTTTGTAGAATCATGATATTTAAGATCTAATAGTTCTTTAATATTTTAATAACGGTTATTCATCTATACTTGTTCACTTCAATTAGACAATCAGTAAAATATCAGAATTCAAATCATCCTGAAGGGCATACTTATAAAGTAGGTACATACTTCAAATTTTCAACAAATTTAGAGGGAAACTAATTTGTGGCCAGGGGGCCTCTTCGCCTTTGTTGCCCCGGGGCCTCCGGACTTCTAAATTCAGCCCTGCCTACGCGGGTGAAACCGGGATCTATATTTTTGATAAAAACAAATATTATTCCCACTGTTATTAAAACTTAATAAATCAAACTTTAACATTCATAATATCAAATAGAATTGTTACTGCATTTTTTTTAAAACAATAATTTATTTTTTGTACATTGTTTTAAACATAAATTTGTTATAACATCTACAGGAACATCACAAAACCTAATCTAAAACCGACTTGTTGAACTATACCTACCGCAGACAATACGAAATAAAGATTATCATTATAATGCTAAGCATTTGAATCACGAATATAATGTTGTTCGCTAACCTAACCTAACCAAAATTGATATTTAATGTCACAAAAACAGTAATAGCGTATAATCTAGTCGGTTTATAAATTATAGTTAGGTAGGTAGGCACTGGTATGTCATCGTTTAAGAATGTATTGAAACGTATGTTAATCATTTTTTTAAGGGTTTGTGAGAAAAAATTAAAGGTTTTGAACGGATAGCTTACTAATATTATAAACGGGAAAATTAGTGAGTATGGATGGATGTTTGTTACTCTTTCACGAAAAAGTACTGAATGGATTTGGCTGAAACTTTGCACGGAGATAGTTAATAAGCTCGATTAACATATAAGCTACAAAAATCACGGTCCGACCCAATAAAGCAGAGTAACGCGGGTAATACCGCGGGGCGCAGCTAAATCACGTATGGTCTTCCCGATCTCGACCACGGCGGCCAATCTCGTATAAGATTATCCATATGTACAGGACATAGGTACTATAGTGTGTGCGCGAACACAGGTGCAGTCTTAATTCCTTTACTCTCAATCTCCGATGGGACGATTATACCCTAAAAGTCATAATCCCTCAATCTTATCGCCAGCGACCGCCCTGAGCCAAGGTCTAAGCCCCACAGGGGGCGCCCTCTTGCGCACGTTGCTTAGTTTGTAGTTTTTACTATTTATTGAGGCTGGAGCTCTGCTCTGCTCGCCTTATGCCCCGTGCAAATAGTAAAGCAAATAGCAAATAAAATAGCAAAAGCCTCGTGGCTAACTACGTAACTATGTGCGTCCGAAAAAAAGGACGGAACGACACGACAGGTGATAGACCTTCTCTCCTGGTATCTAGAACGCTCGCCTGGTACCTACGTATTTAGTTTGAGAAGCTTCTAAAATTTAACCCGGGAACTGAGTAGTTGCGGCTGAATTTGACCAACGAAGAGATTAAAGATCATAGGTACTACTAATTTTAATAAGCTTTTTATTATCAGGGTAAAATGGCTTAGGTATAACCATCATAGGAAGGGTTTTCCCATGACTACGCTTGGCAGGCGGGTTATGACCGTAGTATTATTTTGAAACATACGAGGAAATGTTGCTACCTTTTCGCTGGTATACGATTATAATAGATGATGTTATAACAACAAGCGGCTGTAGCCCAATGGCTAGGGCATCGAACTTGTGATCTTGAGGTCGCCGGTTCGAACCCCACCCATTGCACTACCGACGTGAACCCACTCGTAACACAAGCATTTAAGCTTAGCACGAGGGGTTAACAAGAATACTAGTAGACAGCAAATCTCTGCTAGTACCTAGTCTTTTAAAAAAAGAAATAAAAAAACAACTCCGGACCAACGGCTTAACAAGGCACGGAGGATAGTCCATCAACAAACCTGACCCGGAAAGATGTCTAAGAATTTACACGAAGATTTCTTGTCTGGCGTGGGGATCGAACCACTGACCAGCGAGACGTATACCACTATGCCACGGAGATTATCGATACAAATTTAAAATACCTATTCCGGTCGCCTGGCACATACTGGTTTACAGTACATACGATATCCTTTTAAAACAGTTGACATCATAAGGTATCGAGATATCACGATTTATCGTATAAATTACACCTATACTATATACATATACCACCGTATGTATAGCTCCCGTATACCACGGGTCTTAACTGAAGTCGATCGGTTTTTGTTTATTTATTTACCTATTATAGTGGTGTGAGAAGATCCGCATTGATTATATATAATTATTTTAATGTAAGATGTAACAAAACGAGCTGAAAATGTTTTTAGAAATGATAAAGTATAAGGCATTATCCGTATAGGGTGTTAGTTTAATGTTTATTCAGTTGATTTGTGCAGATGCGGTACAATTTTAAATTATTATATCTTGACATCATCTTCTTCATCTTTACTTCGAAATTTTAGCAGATATATTTTTACGAAAAGCCAGTAGAAATAGGAATAAAATCGTTTATTAGTAACGTAAACAAATAACTCGCTTTAGTATACGTAATTTACAATTTAAATTTATTCAATTTAAATATATAAATAAATGTATTCATGATGACATTGATAGAATGCATCTACTACATAAGTACTCGTATATACATTAAGTTTTATTCAAATAGTATGAATTAATTGTACTTGTATCAATTCTTTCAAATCGTCGATGCATAATACGTTGAAATAAAACTATTATTGTCATCTTACTTCTTACTCTACTAGTAATAAGTATACAATTCATATTTGTATCAACAATAATTTCAAGCTAGAATTATGTGTGAATACTTCATATGTTCACAGTTTAATTTATTTTCCGTAATTACAAAGGCTAAATGATTAAATTTAACACTTTTTGTTGAACACGGAGTGGACATACCGCCGCCGCGGGCGATCTTTGTCACTCAACCTTTTATGACTTGAGAACAAGTTAAATGCATTATGACACAATAGTACAAGAAAAAATAATTAAAGTTTATTTTGTTGGTTTTAGGGTGTGGTTTCACCCGCGTAACTACCGTCCTCGTAGAAACATCGTAATTAAATATAGCTTATAGCCTTCCTCAAATATATATCCTTCCTATAAATGGGCTATGTAACACTAAATTATTTTTTTAAATCGGTCTAATGGTTATCTCTGTAAGATTATCGCGTTCTAGCAATCAAACAAACAAACTCTTCAGCTTAATCCTACTAATATTATAAACGTGAAAGTTTGTAAGTATGGATGGTTGGATGTTCGTTTCTCTTTCACGCCAAAACTACTGAATGGAATTGGCTGAAATTTTGCACCGGGATAGGTTATACGTTGGATTAACACGTAGGCTACAAAACATCACGCTCCGACCCACTGTTAAAACCGCGAGGCGCAGCTAGAATATAATATTAATATAGATAGATTTTTACAGGTGAAAGAATGTTTCATATATAAAGCGCAGTTTATGAATAATATACGGCACACAAATCTTTTTTTTTTAATATTTGTCTAGATTTTTTTACACATAATTTTGTTACAGCTTACAGAATACGGTACACGCATGTGTTTTATATTTGGTCTGTGTGAAATAAGGCCACGGATTTTGCTTTCGACGTATTATTACGAGCCGTCCCATTATAGCTATCATGATTTTTTTAACCCACTTATTGTTACATTTATCGTAGGAATTAAAGATGGGATTGCACCTACTTAAAAGGAGTAATGTATGATGTAACTTTGTAATTTGGAGTGGCATACTATTTTATTTTTAAGCTGTGATAATGCTGTATTAAAATGTAAACAAAAAAACAATATTTATGCGAAAGGGTTTCGAAATTGTATGGCTTTGAGTTACTTTATATTAAATTAAGTAGTTTTCACGCTGAACAAGATATCTTTGTGTAACGACTGAGATTTATTTTCAGGTCTAATTAGTTGAGGAACTACCGATTGTTATAATATTATCATATGATATAACACCATGTGTTATATCACCCGGTATATAGCAAATTTATACCGGGGAGTGGGTAACGGGTTTTAAAATATCGATTTCATTTTGCGAATATGAATTAACGATAAATGTATTATACTGTCGAACTCTGTCTTATAAAAATATTGCGTTTGTTTTAGATTTGCAAACTTAAATTTAATATAATATAATAGATATTATCTGTATATAAACATAATATTTTCATTATTTCGGATAAAAATAACAAATAGACTTGTGCCTACCTAATAGAGAATACGGCACTATGCTTATAAGATGGTATAATATTTCGACATATTTTTTTCTATCGAATCAGATGGTATTTTTTTAAATCAGACCAGTACTTCCTGACATAAACACGTTCAAGCAAACAAACAAACTCTTCACCTTAAATCGCACTTAGATTATTTCTTATAGAGCCGATGTACATTCATTCAATCAATGTGAAAAAACGAAATTGCATCTAAAAACTCCGTTCTAAATTTAAAAAACTCTAAGATCATTATCAATACCAACTATACCTACATTAATGTAGCTAATCAATATTAGGTATAATGATAGTATGTACTAAAAGGTTAAGGAATCAACGGAATTTATTCTGCAAGTTTATTAGAAGATTACATACGCACAATAGACAAGTTAAATAAGCTGCATAGGCTAAATAATATTCAAATCGTGCTTACTATTTTTAAAGACTAGAAACATTTTTCATGTGGGAATTTGAGCATGTGACTATGCGAATCGTGAGACAGGGAATTCTATTGTGTTGCTTTGAGAAGCCAATGCAAAGGGCTTAATATAATTAGGAATGCTAACTCTATCTGAATCACTAGATAACAATAAAATGGCCATAGATAAAAGTTTAAAAATATTTAATTTCCATAAAAATAAACGTTTCTGTGCATGTTTTGCTATGGTTCTATAATTTTTAATAGTCAATACTTTTTTATAAAGTTTGTGAATTGTTCATGATGTTGTAGGGGGTAATTTCTGGATCTATTGATCCGATTTTGCTAATTATTTTACCAATACGAAGCATGTGGCTTCGTCATTATTTGTATATGTATCAAGGCTTTATTTTAAGTCATGGTTTCCATGCGAACGGGATCTGCGCGGGGTATATATATATTATTTACAAATCTATAGGAATCTCTCTACGGATGAAAGCCTGCTCCAATTATTATAGCCCATTTAAATATCGATGTACATAAATAAAGCTTAATTTGAGAATTTAATACAATGTAAAATTACTAAATATTTTATGATTATTTTTAAAAACTGTAGAGGATAAAAACATTATGCTATATAAAAAATATATATATATAATGCTTTTTTTACCATTTTAAATACTAAACGTATAAAATTTGTTGTCCAGAATTTTATCTGAACACAAAATTACGTTTGGCTAAAAATTTCATCAAAAGTTTTTGTTATACTCTCACAATATTATAGGTATATTTAGAATATTCTTTACTCCTAAATATCTCATCGCTATTAGGATCATCACCCGGTCTTTCCAAAACCAGCTAGGTACCAGACTAGCAAATGCAATCTGACCTCAAAACACATAAGGAGCCGGTAACTGATATGGTTCGACCAGATGTCATAAAATATTGTATGTAAGGCTTTGTGTCCAATTTATCTACTGCACAACCTAAAATGTAATAAGATGTAGGATAACATATTTATAAACTCGTTATGTTGTAAAGAAAAATAAAGTACAAATTAATAGTATTTTAATCCTTCAAAATAAATTTAATGCGAAGGACGACGAATAATAATTAATATTTGAATAAAGTATGTAATATAATAACATTCTATAGAACTTAATATTATAAATTCAATAGTTTGTATCAATGCAAGGATGTATAACTACCTAGTAGATCGAGTTTGTCCATATTATTCAGTTTGCCCATGATGCAAGTACGTCACGATGAATTTTACCCGCGTTAGACTGTAACTCTGCTCCAATGAATCGTAGCGTGATGTTTTAGCCTGTATAACACGGACACAAAGTACAGCCAGACCCAGAACTACTATCTGCGTTTCAAACAAATAATTGTCCCGGCTGGGAATCGAAGCCAGAATACCAGGTCTCACAAGCAACTGCCGTAACCACTGAGTCACCGGACCACTCAAACTTTCAATTTTTAACGCTTTCCCACATCTGCATCGTTAGTGACAACAGCAATATTTCTGGCGCATTCGAAATCACGCACCTTGCACCTTCTGTCATGCACACCGCGAACATATATAAATGGCAGTAAAACCTCGGCCGTGGGATGATACCGACAAGCTTAGACATATGCAAATTAAACCAACTGATTCAACGGGAATGAATTTAAGTGATCGCTTTAGAGAGCCAACATTAAATCAGTTTTACGACTGTACTGCCGCCTTCTAGATTTAGCTGCAGAAAATTTATCGTAACGGTTTAGTGCGTCTTCTTTTTATAATTCGGACATATTAAAACATGATAGCTAGAGAAGATGCACTCGTTGAAGATCTGAATAGATGGCTATCTAGGATGCGTAAAAGAAAATTTAGCATTTATTTTGTAGAAGCATTAGGTATGAGTTATGAAAACAGTGTTATTAAAATTTTAATGTGTTGTTTCATTTTTATTTTTTAACTTACTGCAGATATAATTATGATCTAGCCACGCATATATCATTGCTTTTCTCAGCAATTATTCTTAATACACAATTTAATGGCTTCCCAATAGACAAGCTACAACTCCAAAGGCAACAAACCTAGTGGGTTGCATATATATAGTGGAGTGATCAAAATAGAGACAACCAGGGAGGAGACCTCAAGTAATTATATAAACTAGATGTATGTATATAGTTAGATTAGATGAATAACACCAGCATTCAGAGGCAATGTAACGCGCGCCGAAATGCCTTTTATATTCAATTCGTAATCAGGCAAATGACTCCTATCTACCCGATGTTAAGTAGTAAAGCAGTCCAAATACAAGGACAAAAAAAGCGTCTAGGTGTTTATAATATTAGTATAGAAGAAAAGTTACTCCACTATATACTTATTTTCAAGCTGACTTCTTAAAGCAAATGTTTTTGCATTTGCTTTGAGCTTTGCTTTTATGTGTAACTTACAGTTATTTCAATGGTAAACCAGTACACTTCCATGTACATCCATAATTACACGTTAGCGTAATATTTAGCATTACCACACTCTTAACTGGAACCTTTAACTAGTTAAGCAAGTCATTTTACCCATCAACCTTATGATTATTTCTTATTAAACTAGCAGTCCCACGCGGATTGGCGATCCTGCTAATCTTTACTAATATTACCTATAAAGAGGAAAGATTAGATTTTTTATTTGTTTGTTTGCATTGCATAGGCTCCAGAGACTCATACCTGATTCCTGTAGCCAAAACAGCCTATTATCAAGCTTATAAAATGAGCTGACCTAAGAACTCCATTTCCTGTGTTGTAGTCATAGCGCAAAGGTGAGCATACTCCTACCTCGGATCTATAATGACTAAGCGCTGACAATGTTCCTATTGTGTTATTTCGACTTTTAAACTAATTATAATACGTAGCTACCTATATTACGTCAAACTTTAATTATACCAAAACCCGACGACAAAGTTTTGCGATATCGAGGTTTCAACCTATGTCCATCGATAAACTTATTCTCTTTATGCACCTCGTTGAGATCACTAATTAGCTATGCAGCTCATGAATCGTTTTGAGCTAAAGCTGGCCAATAATTAAAGAGCTATCGGACATGCAACACACTAACGAAGCGCGAACTTTGTTATAATCGCCGTGTAATTGCCGATACTGAGGGCCCACCTTAGGCTAAAAGCATTGCTAATGGTATCGTAAATATGTAAGATTCAAATAAATTGTAAGGATTTATAAGGCACAGAAAAAATATAGTAGTATGTGCTAACTATAATATGAGTACATTTATAAGGTGCTTCCAAAATATGTGCCATCCCCTTAACAGGACATAGTGTGAAGTTTATTGATTTCGTTACTGAAGGAATTTCATTGACATAAAAAGAATATTTTAAAAAACTTGTTTCTTATGAATAAAGTTCTCCGCCAATACTAGCTGTGCTGGTCGCACCTCGAGGTGTAACGTGGAGTAAAAAAGGCCTCAACTCGCTTTAGTACTATGTATATTAACGTTATTTTTTTATTATTATTATTTCACTAATATGATGAGAACTACTATTGACGTTTGACTTACAAACGTCAATAGACAGCTTCCCACCCCTTGAACTCTGATTGAGTATTGTTATACATACGCAATCTATTCCAATAAGATCGGCTTGAAATAGCACGAAAAGCTATCTGTTTTGGCCTTCGCTGGACCATAACGTTTGTTTTACCCGCCCTGGCACAATACCTAAGCTCAGGAGACATTTTCAAAAGCATTGCATTCGCTTGCAAATATCATCGAATACAGCGGAAAGCACAGCATTATTTAGAGTAATCTACATTATATTGTGCTCATTAAGGCAAGAGCGCTGTATTGTGAAATACAAATAGTTACATTTATCTAGTTCAGGCTCAGATATATATATAAATATGCATATATTAATGTAACCGTATTAAAATTGTAATAAATGTAAAAAAAATTAAATCATTTTTGCTAATGATAGTGATGTTCTCATGGTGAGTTCTCTAAGCGTCGTTTATTCACACACGTTGCGAAAGCTACAATTATTCATGCTACAAGTCAATCGATAACACTCGTTTTGATTTTATATTTCGTTTTAATAAAGTTTCTAGTTAAAAAGACTGTTCAGCTTTTATTATATTTTGAAATTGATTTTATTGGATTTATCGTCTTGTGAGGCCATTAAAAGTCGAATAGTTTTTTTTTTATCCATGTATTACCAGAATTATTTTATAGTATACTAGCGACCCGCCGCGGTTTCGCACGGGTGCAATGCGCATGTATCATACATATAAACCTTCCTCTTCAATCACTCAATCTATTAAAAAAACCGCATTCAAATGCGTTGCGTAGTTTTAAAGATTTAAGCATACATAGGGGTATAGGGACAGAGAAAGCGACTTTGTTTTATACTATGTAGTGACTAGCTCGCGTAACTCATCATAACGTAGCTTTATAATGGTGAAAGTTTTTTTTAAATCGGTTCAGGTGTTCTAGAGCCTATTCAATGCAAACAATCAAATCTTTCCGAGATAGTGAGGATTACGATACGCATATTTCAGAAAAAATTACATACCCGTCTAATATTATAAAGCTGCAAAGTTTGTTTGAACGCGCTAATCTCAGGAACTACTGGTCCGATTTCAACAAATATTTCAGTGTTGGATAGCCTATTTATCGAGGAAGGTTATAGGCTATATTTTATTACGAAATTCCCACGGGCACGGGAGCGCGGGAAGCTATTTATATGATATTGATTCTTACTTTAACTTAATTGATAACTACAACAACAACAAAGGATTAAAAACTCAGTGGTAAAGGTATATACTGAAACTGAATTGGGAGTTTAATCTATAATCTACACATTTATTTATGGTTCGTATAGTTTTCTGAGTCTGAGTGCGTTTTTGTATTATTTAATTATAATTTCTAAACTGCCCCGCGATTCCAAAGATGTATTTGTCTACTAATGTAATAAAAGTTTAAATGCTAAAAGTGCATTTTAGTTAACATTTTCCATCAACAGATGGCGGTACTATCATTTCGTTGAAATCAAAAGTCATTCACCCCTCAGTCATTTAATGCGAGCTAATTACAAAGTACTTAATTACGACCTAACCCGTGAAGAATGTCTTATCTCTAATAACCGGTATCACACCTGCTAAACGGAGACTTATCTTAGAACTATCTATATATACGGCCTAGCTTTGTCTAGGCATAATATCGACTGAATGGGGGTACCCAGTGGTTAGCGGTTTAACTTTCTTTTGATGGTATAATTATTATTGTGGTCGCCGGTTCGATACCCACCCATTGCACTACCGCCGTGAACCCACTCGTAACACAAGCATTTCAGTTTAGCATGGGGGATTAACAAGAATACTAGTAGACGGCAAATCTCTGCTAGTAGGTAAACTTTAAAAAAATAAAGAAGTATACTATCGCTATGGACAGCGAAGTCGTACATACACCGCCACAACGGCAGTACGTATGCCTAACCCATAATCCCCCAGAGAAGGAAGATAAAGGAATACGACTCGATATTGACAACAACGCCATCTAACGGTTCGAAATGTATTTTCTCTTATATTCTGAAACCACTGATACAACTCTAAACGATACCGAAAATGACGAGGTACAAACTTATATTCGCCTTGTATCGGTTGTGAAAACCTCGCGTCGTAGCGATATTTGGCTCGCTTTAAATCACGGAGGCCGTGGGTTCGATCCGGCATGCCGGGCAAGAAATCTTTGTGTAAATTCCAAGATTTCTTTCTGGGTCTGATTGTTTGAGGGACTGCCCTCCGTGCCTCGGAAAGCACGATAAGCTGTTGGTCCCGATTGTTATAACATCATCTATAATAATCGTACATCAAGGAACGGGCAGCAGCGTTTCCTTGTGTGGTATAACATAATACTGCGTACATCAACACGCCTGCCAAGCGTGGTGACTATGGCAAAAACCCTCCCTCGGGGGAAGGCCGTTGTTCAGCGGTGGACGTTATACGGGCTGATGATGATGATTATTAATCGGTTACCGTAACCCATTTTTTCCCAAGCATTGTTCTGACATGGCCCAGTAATTTTTACACTTCCCCTTCTTGATCCACTTAACACATTTAATTTTAAGCTGGATCCATAAGTTAAAACAATACACATTCATTAAAAGTAAAAATGTGTTATTAATACCACATATTTTGGAATCGCCCATTTAGTCACTAAATTTTAATGCGACGTATGCACTGCTGCTTATTTATTATTAAGGAATCCAAGGGTAAATGACGAAATTTTTATGCTTACAAAAGATACAGAAAGCTATATCCAGACCTAGTGGAACCACTTCAAGTCGGTTTTTATATTTATTTTTAAAACAAAGCGGGAATGTTAGTACCCGCTATATTATTTTGATAGCCCGGTACCGGGTTGCGTCCCGGCAAATGGGAAACGCTGCCGTACCGAATGCATTACAAACAGGCAGTTGGACCTTCTTTTTAATGCATTTACGCATTCCCTCCGCCACTGCAGCGTATTCGCGCGCTGGCAGTGGGATATGTGAGACTCGCCCTCTTCATAGCGTGGTATGTTAAACTCATACCACTAGGAGAGGATCCTACACCACTAAAACCCCCCTGAAACTACTTCGATCCGCCGTTAGCGGGGGCCGGGAACGCATATGTTGTCTGACCAGAGAGATAGATAGGTCCTCAGTTAAGAAGATTATTGAGAATACTATTGCTATGTTATCATATTATGATGTCGTCACAATAAAATGTTATAATTACACATAATACCCTTGCAATTATATCATAAATACTGATATTAAGTAAAATGTTATAATTATACTTAATACTATAGTGGTATGATATTAAAAATATGATTTATTTTGCTTTTATGACGTTTGAAATTACTACTGTATTATTACGTTGTTGTGTAGGTTCTGGCTTAGAATAAATAGCCCCATATATATATAATTATATATGCGTGATATTTTTTTTTTTAGAAATTATCGGCTTACGTTTGACCTTAATCTCGCTTGATGGAAGGCGATGATAAGGCCTAAGATGATACACTCTTGCCTAGAAAGTGTCTGTTAACTTTAATTTTAAAGATGTCAAAATTATATGGGTGTGGGTAAGTAATATGGGTGATGGGTGGGCAGCAGCATCTATCAGTTTAAAGATACTCCCATCTTAATGTGATCACCAATCCGACTGCTAAGCGTGGTGATTACATCAATATCCTTCAGATAAAGAATAAGATAAAGTTTGGGGTATTAAAGAATTTCATTTAAGTGTTTTTTTTTATTTAATTATTTTAAACATTGTGTTTGACATTGTAAAAACCAAATTAAATAGGTAGGTACCATAAAAACGTGCTAAAATATGTTCGACCTAAAATTAATGAACCGAATATTATATGATCGCTTATCCGCTCTAGATTTATGTTACCATATGTGTGTATTTAACTTTACTACTATATTTTAGGTAAGTAGGTATAATGTTTGTATAACACGTGTGTTTAAACCAGGGACCGTACAACCCCGAATATAAGTAAATTCTTTCGAAAGTGTTACACATTGTTCGCCTACAGCTACGGAAAATGTTACCTCTTGGTAGTGGTATCCCTTTCATAACACTAACGTTAGGGTAACCCTATCAATAAGTTAACTAGTACAAGGTGTTACCGGCTCTTGTATGATTTCCAATTGAAGACGATAACCCTTTGAAAGGGTTTGTTGGGGTAATTAAAGGGTTTTAAATCAAATAATTTTAAATTACGTTGGAGTGTAGGAATAGGTATTGACCTTGGAAGTTTGGAATCGTAATAGAATCGTTCATAAGTGTTTCTTACTCGGTTTGATAGGACGGTGCTTTCTTTTTTAAGTTTTAATAACGTCTGAATATTGAAAATTAAAAAACTTTGCCGCGGGCACCGGCGTAAGAATGTTGCCCCCCATCTCCACCCGTGGGCGCCGTAGGACCCGGCCAAGGGAAATTCAGAAGATGGGCAGCAGCGTCTTCTTTGACTAAAACACCTAATACTGCGCTCGCCAACCCGCATGTCAAGCGTAGCGATTATTGGCAAAATTCCTCCCATAGAAATTTTAAAAAACACACGGCCCCTTTTTCCCTGCGGCCCCGCTAGGCCTGGCTACGGTAGCGTCATGGTATCGGCGGGGCTAGGGGTGCTAAAAATCACGGGAGACACGTGGCTACCAATCGCAAAGACGAACCCTGGCCCTGGCAACACACAACGTGTGCACTTTTAGGACCGACGAAAAGATTGTTGAGCTAGAAGAAGAATTGCAAGTTCAGGTGGGATATTTTCGGGTTGTCTGAAGTCCGTAGAGAGGGACAGAACACGATGACCCTGAAATCTCACCTGGCTGAGTCCCGATGGTTCCACGAGAAATTAGATCAACTTAATGCTGACCGACAAGAAATGGATTTTTAATGATGTCTCTGTGTTTCACAGGGGGAAAACCGGTAGTGATCACTTAATAGTAAGAGGCACATTGAATATGAATGTTAAACGTGAGCGGTCCTATTTGATGAAGTCTACGCTCCGACCTACTCGCGCTCAGATCGATGACCCGTGCGGCACGATATCCGTAGCTTTAATACGTCCCGTATTAAAGATACGATAGAGCGGAACCAGGGCTCCAAGAGGGATGATGGAAGTCTTGCGTCGACAAGAGCGGAAGTGTTAACGGAAGTGGAAAAGTTTTATGGGCAGCTCTACGCTTCAGTCACCAAGCCTGTTACCAGTGCGGCTATAGACTCAAGAGTCAAACTGACCCGACACTATACCGAGGATATCCCGGACATCAGCCTGTACGAGATAAGCATGGCCCTGTAACAGCTAAAAAATGACAAGGCGCCGGGTGAGGACGGAATCACATCAGAGCTCCTGAAAGCGGGTGGATCACCGGTACTCAAAGTCCTTCAGAAGCTCTTTAATTCCACCTTGCTCGGAGGTACCACGCTTGAAGCATGGAACAAGAGTGAGGTGGTGTTGTTCTTAAAGAAAGGTGATACCACTTTATTAAGGAACTACAGGCCCATCTCACTTTTGAGCCATACTTATAAAACTGTTCTCCAGGGTTATTGAAAATCGCCTCAAACGACGGTTTGATGACTTCCAACCTCCCGAACAAGCCGGGTTCTGAAAATACCTATGGCTATAGTACCGTGGACCACATAAATTCGCTGCGGCAAGTTATACAGAAGACCGAAGAGTATAACATGCCGCTCTGTTTAGCGTTTGTGGACTACGAGAAAGCCTTTGATTCGGTCGAAACATGGGCCGTACTTGAGTCTCTCCAGCGGTGCCGTATTGACTATCGATATATCGAAGTGTTGAAGTGCTTGTATAGAAACGCCAAAATGTCGGTCCGAGTACAAGAACAGAATACGAAGGCGATTACACTGAAAAGAGGCGTAAGACAAGAAGACGTAATCTCTCCGAAACTGTTTACGACCACTTTAGAAGACACCTTCAAACTTCTGAATTGGAAAGAACTAGGCATCAACATCAACGGCGAATACATCACTCACCTTCGATTCGCTGCTGATATCGTGGTCAAGGCAAAGTCGATGGAAGAACTCAGTACAATGCTCGAAGACCTTAACCGAGTCTCCCAACGGGTAGGTCTTAAAATGAACATGGACAAGACGAAAATCATGTCTAACGTCCATGTTGTGACTACCCCCTATAATGATTGAGAATATGGTTCTTGAAGTTGTTGACGCGTATGTATACCTAGGACAGACAGTCCAATTAGTTAGGTCCAACTTCGAGAAGGAGTTCAATCGCCGAATCCAACTCGGATGGGCAGCGTTCGGGAAACTTTGCAGTGTCTTTTCGTCCAAAATTCCTCGATGCCTAAAGACGAAAGTCTTCAACCAGTGTGTGTTGCCATTGATGACCTATGGATCCGAAACGTGGTGTATAAATATAACAATATAGATACCAAACGCAGAAATGCAGTCCATGGCTCATTTGGTGTCCTGTCACCTGTTCGCAGCAGGACTTGATGGAAGCCACAAATAGTGCGGTCGAATTAGCTAAGTTCTGGGCCGGGAAGATTTAATTTATCATCGACACGCTAAGAAGAAGAAGATACCAAATCACCAATTTTTTAACATTTTGTCTGTCTGTATAAATGTTTGTGCACGCATTATGCATAAAGTCCGCGACGGTTAATATCCTGGTGAACATTTAAGAAAAAAATACATTGAACTTTAAAATCTCTGCAATAATAACTATAAGTCGCCAGGGCCTAGACTGCGTGTTGCGACTTGATGCATACCTACCGAATGCATGCAGTTAAGTATTTTAAAATAAAGTCACGAGAGATAAAATTACAATACTTGTAGTACGAATGGGTAACTCTGTTACAGTCGTTGAAGGGGTAACCCGTTCAAAACGTCTTACCATTAAAAAGTATTTAATGAAAATAAAGTATTTGTTTTACAAAACGTAGTTTATATTTCGAGAGAATTTTTAACAATGACACGGAGTGACAGAATGTTTTTTTTTGCTTATATCTATGGTAAAGTAAGGTTCAATATTTCTTATTTCAACACTCTCACCAAATTTGAACCCTTTTGACTTAAATACAAACATATTCAAGAATATAAACAAAAATCTGAACTTAAAAACATAGACTTAAAACATAACTAAATTGGCAAACTCTGGACAAAAATATTTTTTAGTTTTATACATGTCGCTACAAAACCAAAAAAAACTATTTTAATTTCTTCATACCAATTTTACTCCTAAGATACTGAAACTTGTCTCTAGGCAGAGCTTTGGTAAATATGTCAGCACTTTGCTCTTTAGTACAAACATAATTTAAATCTATTTGTTTTTCACTGTACTTTTCTTTAATGAAATTATACTTCACATCAATGTGCTTGCAGCGTTTGTGATAATCCACATTTTTATCAAACAGATTGCACTTTGATTGTCTATATTTAAGCATATAGAATCTTGATTAAATTCACCAATATCTTTCATCATTCTTTTTAACCACAAAGCTTCTTTTGTAGCAGAACAAGCAGCCATGAATTCTGCCTCTGTGGTGGATAAAGCAACACTTTGCTGGCGTTGCGTAGCCCATGTTATTGCAGCTCCATTTTTTATGAACACATAACCAGTTAATGATTTTCGAGTGTCAGTGTCTTTAGCAAAATCTGCATCACTATAAGCTTCAATTTTATTTTGCTGGGATGATGTATAACACAGACCGTAGTCGATGGTTTCTTTTAAATATTTCATTATTTTCTTGACTACGTTCCAATGAGTGTGATCAAAACAATTAAGATATCTGCTTACCAGACTAACTGCATACATGATGTCCGGTCTGCTTACTACAGCCAGATGCATAAGTGAGCCGACTGCCTCTCGATATGGAATATTCTTATCCACAGATTCAGTGCTCTTCTCCAGTGTGGTGTGTGGGTCAACTGGGATATTATTACAATTAGCATCTTGCATGTTATATTTAAACAATAGCCTCTCAATATATTTTGACTGATGAATAAATATAAAGCCTTCAGATTTTTCAATTTGCAATCCTACAAAGTTCTTTGGATCACATTGTTTTATTTCAAAATTTAGCTTTAATTCATGCATTACAGCATTTAGAGATTCTTTTGATTTAGAAAGTAGAAGCCCGTCATCAACATACAATAATAAATAAACTTTGTTGTTATTTACATTTCCAACATACAAACACCTATCTGCATGACTGATGTTGAAACCAAATTTCTTTAGTGAGCTGTCAAACTTTTGGTTCCAACACCGTGGTGCTTGTTTAAGGCCATAAAGAGAGCGATTGAGTTTACATACCATATTCGAAGCAGCATTCAAACCTTCAGGTGGTGACATATAAATGTCTTCTTTGACATCACCATATAAGAATGCAGTTTTGACATCGAACTGAATTATATTTAAATTATGTTGTGCTGCCTCTGAAAGTAATACTCGAACTGAATCATACCTCACTGTAGGAGAGTATATCTCTTTATAATCAATGCCTTGTTTCTGGCTACACCCTTTAGCACATAATCTGGACTTATAAAGCGGACCAGATGGTTCATCTTTTATTCTAAAGACCCATTTACAGCCAATCGCTCGTACTCCTTTAGGCTTCTCAATCAATTCCCAAGTTTTATGCTTTGCATGTGCCTGTAGCTCGTCCTGAATTGATTGCTGCCATTCGGCCGCTTTAACATTATCATTTGATATGGCTTCATTATAAGTTTTTGGAACATTTTCCTGTCCTACAATTTCTTCTGTACACATATATGTATTTTCCTGCATTTTGGACAATCTTGCTTTAGATCTTGTAGTTACATTTGATATTAATTCCGAGGGATTTATTTTTATTTCTGGTTCATACAAAGATCCTTCATCTGAGCAAAAATCATCACTGGATTCATCTTTAGTATCTTCAGATGAATTCTGTAAGGTTGTGTCACTATCAGGAACACTTTCAGTTACAGAAGTATCTTCACAGGTATTTGGGGCTGACTCTGATAATGGTACGAAAGCATAATTTCTTTTTACTGAGCTTTCTAGAAAAATCACGTCTCTGCTTATAATAACTTTTCTTGTTTTGGGATCTAAAAGCCTGTATCCTTTGGTTTGTTCACTGTATCCAATAAATATCATTTTATTTGACTTAGAATCCCACTTCTTGGCTTTTTCTTTTGGAACATGTACCATTGCTTCGCAGCCAAAAATTTTCATATGTGTAATATCCGGCTTTTTACCACTCCACATCTCTTCCGGTGTTAAAAAGGCTAAGGCTCTTGTTGGACATCTATTTGTGATATAAGCTGCAGTTGACACAGCTTCAGCCCAATAATGCTTTTGTAGTTTTGCATTTAAGAGCATACATCTGGCTCTTTCTAACAATGTTCGATTCATCCTTTCTGCCAAGCCATTTTGTTGTGGCGTATAAACATTGGAGGTTTGATGTATAATGCCAGATTTCTTGAGAAAAGCTTGCAATTCATTGCTTAAATACTCAGTTCCATTATCCGTGCGGAGAGTTTTTATTGTCAAATCCAGTTGATTTTCAACTAATACTTTAAATTCTTGAAATTTTTGAAATACTTCAGATTTACTTTTTATCAAGTATACATATACTTTCCTGGTAAAATCATCGATAAAAGTAAGGAAGTAGCGAGCTCCTCCAAGAGACGGTGTCTCCATTGGACCACAGACATCGGAGTGAATAAGTTCTAGCTTTGCTTGTGCTCTGGAACCCTCTGAAGGGAATGGAAATCTTGTCTGTTTCCCTTTAAGACATGAGATGCATATCACTTTATCTGTATTTTCTAATTTCGCTCCTGCACTTTCTGACAGTTTATTCAAGTCTTCAAAATTTAAATGTGCCATTCTCTGATGCCATAAATAATAATCATTCTCTGTTGAAGCAGATACGTATGCTGGAATAGTGTGTGTAACTAGCCTGTACATATTATTTATCATTTTAGCAGCTGCGACTTGCTTATTTGCTTTATTCAGGATTTTACAACCTTGTTTGTCAAATTGCACTTGACAGCCACTATTTATTATTTGACTGACAGAGAGAAGGTTGGTGGCCAACTCAGGAACATAGAGAACATTCTGTACCTTGATAGTATCCAACTGGCCTTGCACGTTGACAACATTGAGATTTATCTTTCCACAGGCCTTTACAACTAGCTTCTTGTCATTAGCTACCCTTATTGTGGAAATTGGAGGAGTAGTTTCATCGTAAATCAAGTCACGGTCCATTGTCATATGCATTGATGCGCCAGAATCAATATACCAATTATTGTCGTTGTTTACTGTTGCAGATAACACGGCGACATAACTAGAATCTGTGTTCTTATTCTTTATCTTATTTCGGCAATTTTTACTTATATGCCCATATTTATTGCATACATAGCACCTTGGACCTTTACCAATTTTATTTTTGTCTTGAGCTTGTTTGACACGCTGATTTCCCTTGCTTTTAACATACAAAGCACTAGACTCAGAGTTTCTGACATCTTGCAGAAGCTTTGTCTTTACAGAATCAGCCGTTATAGTCACACCGGAGCTTTCAAGTGCCATAATCATTGGTTGATACATTTCTGGTAGACCAGCCAGTAATAAGGTCCCGAGCCATTCGTCATTGACTTCAAAACCAATGTTCCTTAACTTATGAGCACTGGTCATGATCTTGTTAACATAATCTTCAATGTTCAGACAATTTTCAAGTGATGTATTAATCAGATCTCTCAACAGACCAACTCGGCGTGTTAATCCTTTGTCATCGAAAGCTTTGGCTAAGTTATCCCAAACTTCTTTAGCTGTTTTGGCTTCTTGTATATGTACATAGTTGATGGAATGTACCAATAAGATAATTTTTGACTTCGCTTTTGTATCGAGTTTAGGATCAATCTTGTCTGTCGCTGTCGCGGTGACACAACTCCATAATTCTTCATGTTCGAGGTAGGTTTGCACTGCAAACCGCCACGTAGGATAGTTTTCTCTTCCTGTTAGCTTTTCAATCAGTGCCATCGTATTAAATGAAAATAAAGTATTTGTTTTACAAAACGTAGTTTATATTAAATACTTACTGGGCCCATAACCTGTTGTATTATTTGACGACATTTTTGCTAATGAAGAATGTTGAAAACGCGTGCCGAGTTTTGCGGAACTACACTGTTTTGTACAGTCAGAGTTTTTTAGTGATTTTAAACTTTTCACTGCTTTTATACTTTATACTTTACTTTCAAACATAAACGGGTGGTCTGGGCCCATAACCTGTTGTATTTAATGAAAATAAAGTATTTGTTTTACAAAACGTAGTTTATATTTCGAGAGAATTTTTAACAATGACACGGAGTGACAGAATGTTTTTTTTTGCTTATATCTATGGTAAAGTAAGGTTCAATATTTCTTATTTCAACAATAACCCACCACGAATGGGTTTTTGAATGTACAGGTAATCCAATCGAAAAGGTTTGGAAGAGGTTATCCATTGATGAGGGTTTTCGTAAAAGAGTGTAACAAATATGAAATTGGTTTTAAAACAGCACTTTGTTAAAACCCTATCAAAAACCCCTTCAATGGATAACCAAAATGGTCCCTGGTTTAAACACAGTATCTACAATGTGTGTTAACTAAGTACTAATTAAAAGTCATTTTATTTGTATTGTTTCATTATTATTTTATGACGCAAAAGCTAGATAATAATAGGTTAACATTAAAAATCTGTACAAGGATTTTCCGTAACAAAAATAGCGCCGCACCCTTTAAAATACTTTAACTAGACCTCAGACTGCAATGCGGAAAATAAATCAAATACTTAAATTATATGCGGGGTTTTCTAGTGTGTTTTCCATTGATGAAACTGCGATAAATAACTTGCAGTTATTCTTACATATTGGTTACACTTTGACATGGGATTTATTTTAAACTAGTTTCCCGCTCCCGGTTCTGTCCGCATAACTCCCGTTCCTGTGGGAACTTCATAATTAGGTAAATATAGCCTTTCTCCATAAATGGACTATCTAACACAGAAATAAATTTTCAATTTGGTCTAGTAATTCCTGGGATTAACAAGACAAGCAAGCAAACACTTAGCTTTATGCCGACTTGTATAGCATATGGCATGGCAATTCGCCGGTTTATTATTTCTTAAGCTTACTAACAATGGCGTAACTAAAAAGAGGCAGAACCGGTGACAATTCAAGGATCCAAAAAGATCAAAGAAAAAAAATTGACTCGGATCCAAATTTGTAGGCCACAGACTAAACAATTAAGCTACTACTTACTAACCAGCCAGGAAATTGGTATGATTATTGTACAAACTTATTAACACGATCTATTTTTATGATTCTTGTAAACCTATAACTACTGCAAATTGCAGGAGTTATTCATGTTTATGTCTATAAACATGAATAACTTTAATAAGAGAACACCTCACCATCCATCTGCCAAGTTGATACTATGATCACAGAATACATAATCTTTGACAAAGGCGTTTATAGTACTGTATTCAGAAGTGGACGTGTATTGATTTACAGTAAGATGACACTTCAGACTAGAACCGTTAGATAATATGTCCGCTTGTTGATAAATTAAAATATAAATTTAACAGTTTACACAGAACTATAAACAGTAGGCATCAAATCTATTAAAAACACATTGGACCATAGAGAAGGTGGAATAAAAGATCCAAAGAGTGAAAAGAAAAGAGCGGGAACGGGGAAATGATTAAAAACAAACATAAGAGCCGCCCGCCACTGCCCTTTTATTTATTAAATTATAAATCTAATTTATTATGTTATGCTCCGTCCATTCTCTATAAAATTCTTAATTTTCCATTCGTTTATTTGTTTTGTAAATTCATAACAATAGATAGAATTAAACTAACTTTTTCATATTTATTTATGATTGTATACCTACTTATTCATTTATTAAGCTCTGTGACTTGATTTTTTTTATTTATTAGTATTATTATTTATTGTCCTAGCTAGCTGTAGTTTAAGATTTTATGGAACACATCATGATCAGAATTTAATTTATATACCTACTTTTATGACAGTAAAATCTCCTTCGTTTGAACTTTGACGTTCTATTCTAAAACTCTAGCATTATGCGTCTCCACAAAAACCACACCAAAAAAACTGAACTCAATAATTATATTTTAGACATTGATTACCAGCTTTAAACTTTTATTACACAATCCATTGTTTATTTTACATCTGAGCCTTAGGTATTCATAAATCTAAAGAGAATTAAAAACATTAAAAAGTATATATTTCATAAATTATATAAGCCGCAGATTGTTATTGAAATTTTAAGTAGTACCTACCAGATCAAGTTGAACGTAGCCGACTAGCAGCACTTTTAAGAGATTTTTCTTCAATAGCAATGCAAATGAATAAATGTATTACGTCTTTTTTTCAGAACCGCACTTGGACGGAGAAAAATAAAGCTACGAACGATTGGCAACGTGTGGACGGAACGCGCGTATCGCTATACGCTGCGTACTACGACGAGCGGTCTTCGCAACGCTACGTGCGGATCCTTGCCTCTTTCCATGGTACGATGCAACTATTTTAATCACTTACATTCAATAAATAATACTTAAATATTAATAATTTGATGTCCGTGGGCTGGATATCTCCTGCATATATCACTTTTGTGTGGGTAGCACATCAAATTAGAAGCTTTGCTACGCCCCTAAAACGAGCTTTGAAATATTGAAAGAATTTTTCAAAATCGGTCCAATCATTTTCAGTTTAGTTATATGCCGAGTTAATAACATGAGTATTAATTAGTACTATTTACTTGTTCTGACTACATATAAGTAAGTATATAGTAAGCATAACATTGTACAACACCCATCATATTGTGTCAATACGACGTCCTCGTCGCGGTATTTACACATCAAGTTTTTTTTCTAGTCTAAAAAAATAACTTCATGATATATAAACAGTTCCGTTTTAAAAGCTCACTATTATAAACCAGGAACCAAAACAATATATGCCACTCTTTTTTCAAAAAACTTTATAAAGATAAAACAAAAATGTCAGTAATCTGATTCGCGCTTACAAACGTTATTATGTAAGCAGTTCATCGTCATAATAAATCATGAGATTTTACATTCCTCCGCATTTACAAGATGTTGTCTCGTAGCCCCACGTAAGCGGTGCACAATCTCACGTCTTAAAGTTTAATTTTATACAAACAGAATAAAAAGTTAATCATCAATTAAGTTATATTTGCTTAGGTTGCGCACGCGCACTGCCGCGAGCGCTCCTTTACGAAGACTCCGGGACGAGTAGGTATGCACGTAATTACTTCACGTTCAGACCTACGACAGGGTTACCACGTGGGATGATAACAATTCCTGACAAAGGATACTACAAACTATTATTCACAAGAGACCTTAGATAGGTAATTCTTACAGATAAAAGTCAAGCCACAATAGAAGTTGTATCTACAAGATATCATAATACATTACTTTTATTAATAACTAGAAGCCCGTCCAAAAAATATAGTATTGTTACTCAGGGAAAATGTAGCATTCTTATGGTGAAAGAATTATCAAAATCCATCCAGTAGTTTTTGATTTTATTTGAAACTAACATACAAAAATACAAACATTTCCTCTGTGTAATATTAGTATAGATTTATATTTTAAATTCATACAAGTTCTCAATTTTATATTTTAGTTAAAAAATTCTTTATATTCTATCATATTAACTTTCTTTTTCTATAAGCATTCACTAAGCGCATAGCTATTACGATTTATATGTTTCCATAGAAACAATTAAAGTTAAATATAAATAATATAAAATATAATAATTAAAGTAAAATTATAAAACATGTAAGTTTAACGTTGCAATGAACAAATAAGGAAAGTTCAATAAAATGTTTCTTTAAAGGAAATTCTTAGAAGAATTTGAACATCAGTACCTATGGTGCCCTGTTCATGAACATCTCTAACCCTCTGACCAAACTAAAAAAAATACAAATAGGTACGTACTATTATCGTCAATGAAATATGCACACAACATCGTTTTCTCAAGAATCTGTATCAAAACACGACCATAAACATAAAATTTTATGACAGAACATTTGTGCGTAAACAATATTGTCCGTCTACACACAATTTATTGAACAACGCTAAATTCTTACTTCAAACAATTTACTTACACACTTGTACTCTTTTGTAAATACTTACAAGTTTAATATATGTAAAGACCCCACTTTTTACAAATTGATTTTAAATCTGCATGCAAATCGGCCGTGTAATTCTTGAGATTAACTTGTAAAGACAGCACTAAAAGAGATTACTGCTCGAGTCACGTTTAGGTAGGTACTTTAAAAAATAAATGATAATATTAATGGCGGGTTAACAAAATAATCTCAGTCAATAAAGACATCAGGGAAATCTCAACTTCTGATAAACCACCACCATAATTACCGGAGCGGTGTGATACTCGATCGCCAGTACGTATTTTCTCTGAATACAAAACAAAAAGTTGAAAAACGGTTAGCAACAGGCGACTTAATCAAGGGGATCTATACACGCGGGAGCGTGTCAAGCCAAGTTCAAGCTAAGGGAACTGACGTTCAGCACCCGTGTGTACTCGTAATATTACACGAACCATTTAGAGTCACTTTAGACCCCTTCATAACTCAAACACCATTCAATTTAATATATTTGATATCCGCAAGATAATCTATAACCCTAAACTTTATAAACACAGTATACAGTTAACATAAAAAATCGCCTTTATTACGACTGATTGACCTAAATATAGACCAATAATCTAAGCCACTTTCAGATGACCGCCCCGCGACGACTATTTATGTAAAAAAAAGTGTTTCAAATAGACTTAAGAATTTTATTTGTTTTATAAATCAATTTCAAGATTGTTTACAGTACTTTTTACCCATTTTGATCTCAAGTCTTTTGTCAGTGAACTTGACTCCCATTTTCACATTTATGTTTTTGGTGAGATCTTGTGTAAAGTTCTTTACAAGCAATAAGTCACGTAGTCTCATTAAAATTGTGGTATTGAGTGTTGTTTTTTTATGATAAAGCAGGCGTATAACACCTCTAGTGAAAACAATCGGTGATGACGAAATAAATTAGGGAAGAACATATTTGTTTTCCTCATTCACGTTTAATGATTTTTGTTGACCTTACTCACGCCTTAATATTCTTATTCAAAAACAATAGGAATATTAACCGACACAAATGGAATCTGCTGAAAAAGTTTTTCCACTAAGTATTTTTGCATTACATTTAATGCTACAAATAGTTTGAAAGTGCGCAGACGCAAGCGGCGACATTGCGCGCGGAGGCGATAAGCTCACACTCATTTGTCACTTGAAGGCGAGCGTACGCGTCTTGTAAATTCCTTCCCGACGAGATAAACACACTCCTATACTAGTGAGGAATGAGAGACGAATACTGACCCTTCTTTACCTTTTGTAATTCGTATTTGTACTCGTAAAAGATTGTTGTCCGATTGCGGAGTAGATTCTTTTGTTAGGTATAGAAATAACTATACCTATGTAGGTTTAGATATTGTATCATATAAGACTATTTATAGACATAGCGAGACCAAAGTGCAGACGACATTTAAGGCCAGAATTGTTAGAATTGTTAGAACAAAATGCGTAAAAATATGTTTTACAATAAACTGGGTATTACTTAAAGTAACTAGTTATTCTAATACAACGTTGGTTACCCTTTTCCTTATTAGTCACAATAATGTTTATATGGCAAGTGTCTTTCTGAGCTAGCATTCATTTTCCGTACGCCACGAAGATCGGAACAAGTACACATAACATAATAAAACATGATCGCTAATAAAAGTATAGTGGGTCATAGTAACTCTTCAATGAATCATGGCTGCATGGTTCACAACCCCTTCACGGCATCCACGTGTATGGATATTGCAGTGTTTGTGCACACTTCTGCAACCCTCGCCATCGGTCTATTTTTATGGATCAAAGCGAAACAAACCAGACAATTTAAAAACTACGTGTTCTTAAGTGTAATTTTTAATAACTTGGTTAATATTATTTTTCGTTTAGTCCGTGATTTCGATCTAGAATGTTATATTAGGAGTGAAGCAGTTGAAACCGTGTTTGGGACATTATTTATATATTTTAGATTGACATTGAGTTCGTGGTTACTAGTGTTGTGTTACTTAATTTATATGGATGTTGTGAATGTTTTTGGTGAGGTAAGAAGGAAATACCTTAAAAGCAGTCTATTCTCGTGGATTCTTCCAATACCTCTGGCTCTTTTTTTTATCTTCGTAATCCCTTTAATAAAGTTGCTTCGCGAACATATTGCGTATTTTATTATTGGTCATATATTGATAATGTTATTTTTAAATTTGTTTCTTTATATCAAAGTGTTATATACCCTTTTTAATGCTCAGATGCATGGTAAAGACGATAAATGTAAACGATTTCAGATAGCTACTGTTATATTCTTTATAAGTGGGGTGATAATGCTCTTACTACCACTTCGGAAGTTATGCCCAAGATGTGTTCCCACAGTTTTGGCAGCAGTGTTAGCGTATTTACCAGTTATTGTGTTAAACATTTATTTTGTAATAGTAAAGACTAATCGTAAAGTGTGGCTTAAGTTTTTTAGAAAAAGGAATAATAATATATAAATGTGAATTATGTGTGTTGTTTTCTTTTATAAATGTTGGCCTCATATAAGATTATTGGAACCTACATTTCGTTTCTATCGGTACATATTAATACAAATAAATACATTATTATTATCATTACGTGGGCCTCCTCTCGAGGGAGGGTTTTTAAATATTCACCACGCTTGGCAAGCGGGCAGTATTAAGATGTAACACACAAGGTAACGTTCTACCCGTTCCTTGATATCCGCCTATTATAGTGGATGTTATAACAATCTGGCTTTAACATGCTTTCCTAGTAACGGAGGGTAGTCTTTCAACCAACTAGACCTAGAACCTAGAAATTAATCATTAACTTGACACAAATATTTTATTCAGTTACATTAAAATTAATTACTAAGGTCATATAACATCGACATTTTACACGAGTGCAAACTAACAAGTTTGCACTCGTGTAAGTGTAAACTTTACGAGTACTTAAGACAACTGATATGTTTGTAAGGGGACACTTTTTAATAATCTTCATGTTTTCCTGCGAAGTATTTGTTATATTTCCTCGGAAAAAACATTGTGACGTAAATAATATCGAGTAAATTTTACATTTCTACGTTGGTTAGTGTGTATTTTGTACTTGTATTGTTAGCTTATCCAAAAATTAAGAATAAGAACCTTTAGCGATATCGACACATAACTGATAGTAGACATGTCTCAATGGCGAGTCACTTCAAAGAAAATCAATTAAATATGTCGAGCCAAACGCCGTATATGTTCACTGTGCTGGTTATTGATATGCAATATTTTTTTTGAAACCGTTCAACAAACTTATAGTTTTTTGGGCATAGTACCAAAATATGGAATATTTTATCAAGTTTTATATCTAATAAAGAAGGTGAGTCTTCAACTTCAATAACATTAAAAATATTAAACCCAACTAGATGGGCAGGACGTTATGATGCCTTTTATATCTATTGAAAATTCTATGGCCCGATATTTAAACTTTGATGATGTTATAGACACTTTTGCGGAACAGAAAGCTCGAAAATAAGATTTTTCTTTATAAATATCTTTCTTAATAATAATAATATTGAACAATATTTTTCTTAATAAATATCTTATTGAAATTAAATTGTTATTTTTATTTCATGGTAATTGTATGCCTATTCCTCACGATGTTGTTCATTCACCGAAAAGCTAACGAATAGATGATGAATGCATTGAGATATTATGTTCTATGCATGAATGTGAGGTCTCCAATACGCATTGGGCTACCGTGGGGACTACTGACCATTCCTTCTCGCCTAAGAGAGGAGGCCTATGGCCATTAGTGGGACATATACTACGTGTAATTCAGTACGCTAAAAATCTCGAAGTTTATTAAAATTAAACTGAGTACCTACAACGTGACGATTTTTACCGATAGGGCCCCCATCAAAAGAATTTGTCACGGGCCCCAGATGGTACCTATAGTTACGCCACTGATGAAAGGCATAAAATATTATCATCGATTTCTTATTATATTCATGACAAAACTGCCTGGGAGTGAGTGGTTCTGAAACAATACTGCTTCATTAATAATTGTATCAAAATCATTTATTTAAATAAAGGATTCCTCTGAATTTCTTGCCAGTTCTTCTCAGAGTTGCCACGTCCAGAACTGGCGGTAGTAAAAAAAGGGACGCATCATAAGAACACTATTTTAAATATTTTAAATGTGTTTATATGAATAAAGACTATTTGACTTATACTTTGACATTAAATAAACCAATAATCGTATAATTTGTTATTCAACAACAATCGAAAATTATACCTATTTAATAACAACTTAGCTACGAGTAGCTGTAGGTAATAAAATTATATTTAATAACATATTTTCCTGAAGTAAAGGAATGAGACTTTGTCTCAAATTGTTAACATAATTATATATTGTATTGTAAGTTAGGTTTATGCATAATATCATACACGAGTCGTTAGCAAAATTAACTACTACATATTTTTAATTTCAATATTGGCAAGATGGTGAACTTCAATAATTGACGTAGTTTCTTAATGAGGCAACTGCTTCAGGTGGCATAATTAAGACATTATTAAAATAATGTTCTAACAACTACGAGTTGTTATAACATTATTTTACAGTCAATCTATACTTATTTTAGCGTATGTTACTACGGCTAAGATAAGTTACTTATATTTAAAAAAATTGCGGGGCCTAATGCTCTAATTTAACTAATATATATTAGTTTAATTGAACGCGCTAATATCAGGAACTACAGGTCTTACGGGGACGGTTAGTTATGCGGGTGAAACTACGAGTGGGAAGCTTGTTATCTATACTAATATTATGAAGAGGAAATATTTATATTTTTGTGTGTGTGTATGTTTGTAATGAATAAACTCAAAACTACTATGCCGATTTCAAAAATTCTTTCACCATTGGGAAGCTACCTTCACCCTGAGTGACATAGGCTGCATTCAATTATGAAGTTACCACAGGAGCGGGAGGTACGCGGGTGAAACCGCGCGCGGGAAGTTATTTAAATATAGGTTTAATATGCTAAGAAATGGTTGTCAAAAAAGACTAAGAAAAGTTAGATGATTTATGGTTAAAAAAAATAAATTAAATGCATATTCTTAAGAAAATACGCAAATCATAAGCGATTAACACTACAATACAGTCATCTGCTCTAGTATTATTCCCATCATTACTTCTTTAAGTGTTTTGTACTTAATAAAATAGAAAAGCTAATGTATATATCTTAAACATTAAATACTAGGAAGAACGATCCCTTAAGTCGCTCATAAAAGAATAGTCGTAAAAAACAACATTGATTTCTCCGTACACTAGGCAATAGGAAGACATCTTATCCTGCTCAGGCACGCCTGTAATTGAAGAACCGTTTTAATGGCAGTTCCTTGCAAAGCACCGCTGCAAAATGTACACGAGGAAATCTCTTCGACAAATTACTATTATATAACTTCAAGTAATGGAGTTTCCTGTATATGAATTATTATTATAGGCGGCGAGTACCCTAGGAATGGTACCGATATATTTTGCCGTTCACTCACATCACTTTATCGCAGTTAACATTTTATTTTCTGATAATGGTTATATTTATCTACAGTTTGACGTGTCTATACGGACAATTTAACATTGCTTCTGATTATGTTATTAACAGATCTTAACTTTCCAGGTCGCAATTTTTCTACGGAAAATACGCTGTTTTGTCAAACACGCCCACTGAATGCTTATGAAGAATCAGTCGAAGTAGTCGCCGCAAAGCCGTTAGAAATTTGGTGGCATGGGTGGGACCACAGAACGACAGAAGTTGACACACCGCTATTATTATCCTGCCCTCTGAGAGACCCTTTGTACGGACCTTCAGTAGTATCTGTTGTGACGCAACCATGCAATGACCCGACAAACGCATTTTTGTTGCAACCTGATCACCATCAACGCGAAAAACGATTATTTACGATTTGCGTCAAGGATGTTTTGTTTAAAAAAGATATATCACAGCAACTAGTAGAATGGATTGAAATTAATAAAATACTCGGTGTCGACGCTATCGACATTTACGTTGACGATGTTACAAATGAGACTGAAAAGATTCTAATACACTATAGAGATAAAGGTTTCATAAGACTATTCCAAGTTCCTATTAAGCATAAGTCAGATAGATCTCTTTGGCAAAGGAGAAGAGATCATATTATTACGTATAATGATTGTTTATATAGAAACATAGAAGAATCTAAATTTATAGTACCACTTGATTTAGACGAAATAATACTTCCTAAAATAGCAGAGACCTGGCCAGAACTACTCAAACGTTTGGATGTTCACGACTGGAGGTCATCAGGTGCCTCATCCATAATAATACGAAACGTATTCTTTTTCAGCTTCATGCAAGGTATTGATAAATACAAAGACAATGATTCCTCTATCGAAAAAAGTAAGATTTATATCAAAAGAGATGATGTTCGAATTGGCGAAGAAGGTGATTTAGATATAAATGAAATAAAATTAGTAGATGATTTGAAAGAGAAAGAAGTCATAGATAATAATTTTGTAGATAATACTCTATATAAAAGATATGAAGCTAGATGTGGTACTAAATTGCAAACACCGAAATTGATGACACATATAATAAGATCTGCCATAACAAGCCCTCACGGCAGTTATAGTAAAAGCTGGATGCTAACAAAAAAGGTTTTGACAGCATTTAACCATTATCCTTTAGAGAATATTGGAATGCCAAACTCCCTCGGTTGGCCAGCACCATTTCAAGAAGTGCAACTCAATCATTATAAGGTGGGAACAAAAACTATTTTAATCTTTTTCTACCGCATTACCACACTAATAATACAGCGTTTACAATATGTCTTTGTCACGAAAATCGTGTTCCATTTACAGTACAGTTATACCCGCGGTAGTGTTAATAACTGGAGATATTTAACTCACGATTCCAAATAATTCTCTAATAAATAAGGGTATCTTGTGACATTATAATCACGTTTCCAGGAATCGTGCAACACGACGGTGCTTGTGGGGGAGTGCGCGTTGTACGGGCGAGTCGCGCGGATCGACCGCACTGCTCTGCGCCTGAGCAACCAGCTCACGCGTGCTCTTGACGACGCCATCTGTACTGGAATAAATGTTATATGATAATACAGTCGTATCATTTACACGATATAAAGATATTAGTCATTTATGCCGTGAAAGGCGCTTTTGTGACGAATGCTACGAGTTGTGCCACCGTAGTGCCATCATGATATCATTATGCCAAAAACGGTAATCTACTAATCTCACTATGGTGTCGGCGCTGGAATGGCAGTCGGTGTTGCTACCGCAGAAAAAGGCCGTCAACAGAAGTAGCAGGGGAGATGGTTAGGGAGATTCTAATGTTTATTTAGGCGATTTAAAAACTTATAAATGTATCATTTGTTTGTTTTTTTATTATATTCAACTACGCTAATGTCATCGTGGCGACATAGTGACACCATTATGACGTCATTTGGATTACTAGATTACCAAATGGGAAAAAAACCGACCATTGAACTGTCATTGACAGTTCATGGACACGCCATTACGTTAGTAGACTCAGGGCCCTGTACGTTCGTACACTTCTCAAATGGATCGCAATTAATTAGTAAACGTAACAATCTAACATCAGTTAAAGACTATAATGAACGGGAATAATAATATGACATGTTAATGCCACTCGGCTGCTACAACTAGTATGGTCACACATTTTTTAAATATTTTTTGTGTCATTAGATGCGTCACATTAATGGATTTTCAGTAAAAGACCCGATGTATTTCGTCCATTTATAATAAGTGTTATTTGTCAGGTTCATTTTATTATTAATAATATTAGCTTAACACTAATTGCGTTGGCCATAGCATCTACATTTTTTTTTAAACTTTTGTTTTCGTTAATTAATTTGATTTCGTGGCTTAGGTGTGAAAAAGTAATCGACAGAGTTATTAGCAAGATATTTTTAACAGTCATTTTAATAATATTTTTCCTACTAAGATTGTAGTACTTCAAGTCAATAACTACGAAGAAACTACGTAAATCTCCGTAGTTTACAATATAATATTCTTACAACCTTAGAAACACTTAGGATGGCCATCCCTTTAGCAGGAGACGGTATCAAGTACACTGGTTAAGTGATAAGGATTACTATAGAAAATAAATTTCTTCAAAATAATAAATTTTATTATTTATTAAAAATCTAAATTAATTTAAAAATAGGTACATGTTTATTTTTAATAAACTCATCCATCCCGGATTGAGAGACGTATCACCTCGCGCTTATAGTTAGGGAGCCGACGAGGCTAAATGGGGATTTACTCGAGCGTCGTAGAGACCTATTGGGATGCAAAGCTTAGATGATAAGAAGAAAAAAATGTTATATGATATATACCTTTACATCGGTGGGGGAAGCGGCTATAGATTTTTAAATATGTAAAAAAAAACTGTTGCATGGACATCCTCGAGCGCGTCAGATATTGATAGCATCAATGACCTACGTATTTTTAATAATGTACGTATGTTAATCTGATCGTTTGCATGATGCGGGTGGTTGTATTTAAGGGTTGAAAATGAAAAAAAAAAAAATTTAATCGAGCGCGTCAGATTTTCTAAGGGAGTGTTAAGTACACCAAAAAAAAGCTCTCATTCACTAATCTGACGATTTCGATGGGACGCAAACTCGCGGCCATTTTCATAATGTGCAAAAAAAATTTGCCATTTTGAAATACTCAAGCGTGTCAGATTAAGATATATATGGTTCATCTTTATGTTCTAAACGTACTGTCTCATAATCTGACGATTAACTAGAGGGATTCGCCTGATCTGACAAAAAAAAATTAGAAAAACGGTTCACCTTAAAGGCCATCCCTGCAACTTCCCGCTAATTCCATTCCTGTGCGCTTAAAATTGTACTTATGACATTTTTGAGCTCAAAATATAATTTATGTGATATTTTGAGCTCGCTGAGTTCAAAGAAATAATATTTCTATGCATTTGAGCTCTCCCAGCTCGAAAGTCTGATAGAAGTTTCATAGAACACTATTTTTGGAATTTTCAAACCGCAATAACTTTTGAATGGATCAAGCAATTTTCACGCGGTTGGCGGCATTCGACGCAGTTTTATCATCCTCATAAGTAATTTTGCAATTTTAATTGATCGAACCACAAATTTCGGAGTAATTCCGAAAAAACACTTTTTCGGGTTTCTTTCGTTCACGATATCTTTCGAACGAATCAACCGCTTTTGACCAGCTTAGTGGCGATCGACGTGGTTTTTCAAGCTCAAAGGCGGATTAGTTTTTGAAATTGATCGATAAAGCCGGTTAAAAGTTATTCCAAAAAAAACACTTTCAAAAAAAAATGTTTTTCTTATTTTTTTTGAGATTTTTCACCATTTCTCAAAATCTATCGGTCCGAATCGGTTCAAATTCACAGGAAATCTAATTTTGAGGGAAATATTTAGAACGCCGTTTAGTAGATTCCGATCGGTTTAGTCGTTCAAAAGTTATAAGCGAGTAATATTAAATATAGCATAATTATAATTTATAGCACTGTGCGTGATATAAATCATTTAATGATGATTCCATCGACAATTCGAGGTTATCATATGATCCTCGAGACTTTCGGATAACCGGCTTGCTCCGACGATATTCCAAAATATTTACACATTTTTTTAATGTTTCTACCGTAAATTTAATTGTTTTTTGTAAGGTACTTTCACCACAAAATACACATTTCAAATTAATGTCACTCATATTAAATATTTATAAACTTTAATTCACACAAATAATATTAAAATAGCAAAAAAATCATCAGTATCAGTGGTACCACTGGGTCGTGGTCCTAACCCCTTAAGGGTGCCCCCAGGTGTGTGCCACTTAATTGTATGTTTTTTTTTCCAATTTTTTCTATATTGATCCATTAAAGTCTAAAATAATTAATATGAACTTAAACTTATTATGAGTAGAGAAATTAATGACCAGCTGACGGACGGACTACTTTGTCTGTAATATCCTACAATTTGCTACCGGTTAATTAAGTATCTAGTTTAATTAATATAATAAGAATAATTGTGTAACATTGTGATTCTGACAAGTACAAGTGTATGTAAATACCTAAGTGCTGAATAAATTCATTATTTTACATTATTTTAAAAGCCAAAACGTTGGAAACACGTTGTAAAAAGTATGCCACGAACGAGTCTTTATGAACAGCTGTGATGGAGTCATGGCAACAGAAACCAGAGTGGGGACGGAGTGAGAGAGTAATAGATAGAGAAAGAGTGAGAGAGGAATAGAAACGCGGAGAAGGAAATGTAGGCATAACGCAGCTGCACGCATTTAACTTTATCGACGATTTTTTGTTATTTCGGCTTGCGGAAATCGTCAGATTATATATTTTTCATTATTCTTGAATTATTTCCTTCAAAATAAAAAAAAATTTAGCTACGCTCGAGAATGTCGAGATGACGTTTTTTTTTTACAACTTTGTTGCCCTCCCCTTTTTTACGTCACTCTCAAATTGTCAGATTAGTGGAATATACACTTTTTAGGATGTAATTAACTCACCCTACCTTAATCTGACGCGCTCGAGAATTTCTGATGGTCAATTTTTTTTTACTAATCTGATCCTGTATCCTTCACGGGCGGCCTTATATATGGGCCTCATGTTTTGTGGAGGTACTTAACCGGGTACAAGGTATCCCCCTGTATATTAATCTGCCGCGCTTTAGTAAATCCCGAAATCCCCGCATGGGCTCCCCTACTATTAGTTATATTACTGGTTTTAATGTAACGTTTTGTTGAGTGAAACAAAAATGTAAAATATAATAAAAACTTCTTTACTACTACTATTTACTGTTAAAGGGATATATTTTAAAAGCATCTAAATAATTCACGCACATACTAATTCACGCACATACTTATTTATGAAGGGAAGACACTAGTCTCCACGACACAGGGAATCCTAGTGTGTGGAGTCTAGTGAACTGTGAAATTTCTTACATAACTTACATAGAATATACCTAATTAATATTGTTATACTTATTAGATTGTAAGAAAACTGTATTATTACCTATGTGATCCCAATAAATATCTTATATCTTTTATATACATATAATATGCGATTTAAAAAATAAGAAGCTATTCAATAATTGCGATAGTAATAAGAACAATGTTTTGTACTTTTTTATCCATTTTATCGTGCTAAAACATATTACTAGCAAACAGTATTTAGGAATGTCCACATAAACATAAGACATTATGTTCCCTCTACACTCCGAGAGCAAAACACTATAAAACGCGTAGAACATTTGCACCTATGAATGAGGTTGTAAATAAGTATAAATAGTAATGCAAATACTAACCAAACTATTGCTGAGATTTTATGAATAAAATATACTTGTAATATTTATATTATTAGGAGCGAGCATCAACATCCGTGGCGTAGCGGTAGGTAAAAAGCCTCGCTTTCCGTCTCGGAGGTCGTGGATTCGATCCCCATGCCGGATTTTAGATATTACACAAGAAATCTTTGTGTTAAGTCTCCAATTTCGGGTCTGGTTCATCATAGTCATGATATCAGCCTGTTGTCGTCCATTGCTGAACATAAACCTCCCCCAACGATTTCCAGCGGGACCCATTGTTAGCGACCTGCATCCACTGATTCCCTGCGATCTGTATGAGGTCATCGGTTCATCGTGCAGGCCATCGTCCCATGCTGCGCCTCTTCTTTCGTATTATAGGAGTAAATGTAGTGTCGCAATGACGTTAAGGTATGTATATTGCCGATAGATGGCACTAACGTCCCCCGTAGAGACGTGTTATAAAAAGTGATTGATAAATTTCGATTACCGGTAGTGTTCCACCGTAGCCTAATTGGTTAAGGCTTTAGGGGCTTAACCGAAAAGATGCAGGTTCGAATACTGCGAATCGAATTCGAATTGCGGTCGGATTCTATTAATCTTCATTTTTAAACATATATATATATTGAGCTTTCTAAATGACTTTGCATAATCTGGAGTCTGGAGCGTCATCGTACGTCGTTCAACCATAAGGACTCGGGTATGACTGGATATTTTCTGATGTCTATTTCTAAGGGGGGGTTGAAGTATTTAAAACCGGGTCTGGTTGGTTGATAATATTATTATTATCAACTCCTCAAAAATTAGAACTATTTACACGTTTAATTTTCCTGTAACACTTTGTACAACGCCGTCTGACCCGGAGGCTGATCACGTAACGATATTACGAAGACTGATCAAAATGTCTTCGCTACACAGCATTTACTAGGCAAACAAAAATATTTGAAATAATATGTCAATTTATTAAATTAATATAGCCTAAATAATACAGAAACAATAACATAGGAAATGTATAACAATATCCTTACAGTAATGTATACAGTTTTGTTGAAGTCATATTCTCCTGTTTACTTATGTGTGTACAATAAAGAGTATTCTATTCTATAGTGTGAAATTTGCCCTCAAAACGGTCTTTTTATTTAATTTCACGTAACAAACGTACATAAAAAACAGCAAGCTTTGACTAAGTTTAACCGCTTATGTGATAACGTGAAGGCGACTTATGGGATTTTTTTTTTATTTTGTTTTTTATTTATTTCTTTTAAAACTCCTGCATATTAGCAGCTCATATTACGCCGTAAGAGATTAATATCATACCAATACACAATATCATACGAATATTTTTTCACAAATATAACTTTAGTAACAACTGGACTTCTTAACTCGTCTTCCATAGAAGCCGAATTACTTTTAAAGGAAAATGTTTGTAAATATGATACTGACTTTACTTTTACTTTTATTAACTGTATAGAGATATAATAAAGACTTTTAAAACTATGGAGATTAAAAAATCAAAAGATCTGTGGGGGCATTCAGTAAAATTCATAGCCAATATTGTAGAAATAATTGCACCCACTCTAGCAAATATATTTAATAGTTGTGTATGTAGTGGTGTGTTTCCTGAATTAATGAAGCATAGTAAAGTTATTCCATTGTTCAAGTCAGGTGATACTTCTGATCCTCGAATTTCCGATCTGTCTCTATATTGCCCACACTGAGTAAAATCTTTGAAAAAGTTATTCTTAGTCAACTGCTTAGGCATTTTACAAAAATACTTCACACTAAACAGTTCGGATTCGACAACCTCCGTAGCGTAGCGGTAATTGGCTCGCTTTAAATCTCGGAGGTCGTGGGTTCGATTCCCACCGGACAAGAAATCTTTGTGTAAATTCTTAGATTTCTTTCCGGGTCTGGTTGGTTGAGGGACTACCCTCCGTGCCTCGGAGAGCACGTTAAGCCGTTGGTCCCGATTGTTATAACATCATCTATAATAATCGTATATCAAGGAACGGGCAGCAGCGTTACCTTGTGTGTTACAACATAATACTGCAGTCACCAACCCGCCTGCCAAGCGTGGTGACTATGGCAATGCCCTCACTCGGGAGGAGGCCCATGTTTAGCAGAGCAGTGAACGTTATACGGGCTGATGATGATGATGATGAAACAGTTCGGATTTACGAGGGGTTGCTCAACCGTGGACGCTGGAATTGAATTATTGAAGAACATATTCGCGGCCTGGGAGGAATCACAGGATGCTTTGGGTGTATTCTGTGATTTATCTAAGGCTTTTCATTGTGTACACCATGATACGCTAATCAGGAAATTACATCACTACGGTATTAGGGACACGGCTCTCGATCTTTTGATTTTATATTTGGGCAATAGAACTCAGACGGTCGATATAAACGGTAAAATATCTCCAGGGTCCGTTGTTAATATAGGCGTACCACAGGGTTCTATCCTGGGACCGTTCCTGTTTCTTGTATATATAAACGACTTGCCTCACCACATAGGGAATGACCATGAGATTGTATTGTTTGCTGATGATACATCTTTGACATTTAAAATTAGTAGAAAACTTCTTAACTATGACGACGTAAACAATGATCTCTCGAAAGTCGTGCATTGGTTTAATGTAAACAATCTCGTTCTAAATGAGAATAAAACCAAGCTAATCAAATTTTCCACCCCTAATGTCAAACAGGTCGCAACCAACTTACTAATTAACGGAACGAGATTGGAGCCTGTGGAGTCAACAGTTTTTCTTGGTATAACTGTCGACTCCAAATTGCAATGGGGACCATAAATTAAAAATCTATCTGGAAAACTAAGTTCTGCGGCATACGCAGTTAAGACAATACGACGGCGTACTGATGTAGACACGGCCAGACTAGTATATTTTAGTTATTTTCATAGTATTATGTCCTATGGAATTCTTCTGTGGGGAAACTGTGCGGACATTGATACTATATTTGTGCTGCAGAAACGCGCTGTAAGAGCTATATACAAACTTGGACCGCGGGTTTCCTTACGTGAGAAGTTCAAAGACATTAAGATTCTGACTCTAGCTTCGCAATATGTTTATGAAAATTTGTTATACGTACATAAGAACAAAGATAAGTTTCAGAAAATTGATACTATATTTGTGCTGCAGAAACGCGCTGTAAGAGCTATATACAAACTTGGACCGCGGGTTTCCCTACGTGAGAAGTTCAAAGACATTAAGATTCTGACTCTAGCTTCGCAATATGTTTATGAAAATTTGTTATACGTACATAAGAACAAAGATAAGTTTCAGAAAAAAAGTGATATACATAATATTAATACTAGACATAAGCATGACTTAGTAGTACTTGCAACTCGTCTCCATAGAATAAGCAACTCTTTTATGGGGCAATGTATTCGCTTCTATAACAAACTCCCAAATAATATTAGAGAATTATCTGTTAGTAAATTTAAAGCCACTGTCAAAGCTAAGTTATATAAAAAGGCATATTATAAAATATCAGATTACGTAAATGACAGAATGGCTTGGGAGTAACTTGCTCTGGAATGACACTGCAGCTTAACAATATTGTAAATAAATGATAAATTGATTATTTAAAAAAGGATTCCTCTGAGTTTCTTGCCAGTTCTTCTCAGAGTTGTCACGTCTTTGAACTGGTGGTAGGAAAGAAATGGACGCATCATAAGAACATGATTTGATAGTTTTTGAATTGTGTCTATAAAGATATTATTGAGTTTGACTTTGATGCAAAAGAATATCGAAGCTTAATTCCTATATAGTGGTGGTATAGTGAAAAAAAGCATTTGACAATTTTACCCATAACTTATCCACTAGGGTTGTCAATTATTACTTTTTGATATAATTAATTTATAGTTGGTAAATATCCAATATTTTGTGTTTATTATCTTTACCCGATAGAGCAGGAGATCATAAGTAGGGTATTGTGTGTAAGCAAGAATGTGCCTTTATAAATCTGTCAGGACTTGCCGCATCAGTGATCTTCAAGAAAAATAAACTTTTTTACTCGGTTATAACCACTTTATATTATGTCGTCTTGTGAAGATTATATTAAAATACCTAATCTTACTCACTTAATTCTGAAAACTAATTTGTATTTCACCCGCAAAGGCGCGCGGGTTATATTTCAAATGGTAAAAAGAATAATAAGTATATGTCATCCTAGAATATTTTTATAATGTGATTATTTGAATCCGAAATTACGCGTTTAGAATATTAAGTGTTATTGTGTAATTAAGAATAAATAGTACATTTATATTTAATTTGTAAATATAGAGCGGGACTAAAGACCATAGTAGTAATCGCGCTATAGGAATAAAAACTAAAATTATAAAACAAAATATTATTGCAATGTTAATATTATTTCCCTTTTTCATGGGTAAAGCAAGTGACAACCCTTGGTGAAATATGAATGTACATAAAATATCTGTAAATTCTATACCCTGTGGAATTAAAATATGATTTAGAAAAATTTTAATTTTAATTTTTCGCTTTAACTTGATCACATAAGCGATTTAATTAAGTCTAAGCGTGCTGTTTTTTAGGTATATAGATACGTTTGTTACGTGAAATTTGATTTTATAATAATTGTTAATGGTTAAGTTTATTTTCCCGTTTTTCAGTAGGTACAGCATTTACCCCATTTTGGTACCCATTTTTTTCTAAGAAAATTGAAAATTGACACACTAGTTCTAGTCATCCATTTAGATCGCTAAGACCTAAACTAACTAAAAATGAAATAAAAAGACGCATTACCGTTTTTAAGGACCAATTTCACACTGTGTATCGTTTCGTGATTAGCCTTCCGGATTCGAGCCGGTAGACGTGAATCGTAAGTAATCTCAAAACTTTCGCATTTATCACATTTAGTATAATGTATAAGATATTTATGGACCGGCAGTTGATGGATTGATGCTTACAAGTAAAGTAGTTTACATAGATGGAGTTGACCATAGATGGTGATACTAAGACTTTGATTTAGATAAATATGACACGATGAATAATGTGGTAGTGAAATTTTCTGAACAAGAAAATGCCGTGTCTATCAATCAGGCTTGTCATTTCTTATGACTCGACTGGAGGTAGCACCACAAACAGTTGGTATGTGCAGAATACTAAAAATAGTGAAGTACTTCACTATACATACATATATGTATGTATGTATAGTATACATATTTGTACCACTTTATTTTGTAAATCCGTGAAGAGTATTTTGGCACTAATTGAGTTTATATTCAAAAATATTTATATGCTATAAATTGCGTTAGAAATACTTTTAATTTATCAAAATAAACCTTACACTTACAACAACATAATGGTTTCGCATTTATATATTACATATAATTATTCTAATATATTTTAACAATAATTAACTTGTGATCTTGAGGTCGCCGGTTCGAACCCCACCCATTGCACTACCGACTTAAACCCACTCGTAACACAAGCATTTTAGCTTAGCATGAGAGGTTAACAAGAATAATAGTAGACTGCAAAATTCTGCTAGTCATCTTTCAAAAAAATTAACTACTTACTAGATCTTCTTCAAACCAATTTTCGGTGGAAGTTTGCATGATAATGTACATCATATATATATTTTTGTTTTATCATTCTCTTATTTTAAAAGTTACATGGGGGGGACACACATTTTACCACTTTGGAAGTGTTTCTCGCGCAAACTATTCAGTTTAGAAAAAAGTTATATTAAAAAACCTCAATATCATTTTTGAAGACCTATCCATATGAGCTTCAGTACTAAGTATGGGGAACCCGCAAATTTATTGTTTTTTTTCTATTTTTGTGTGAAAATCTTAATGTGGTTCACACAAATCTACTTACCAAGTTTCAACGGTATAATTCTTAAAGTTTCGGAAAAAAGTGGCTGTGACATAAGGACGGACAGACAGACAGACAGACATAACGAATCCATAAGGGTTTCGTTTTTTGCCATTTGGCTACGGAACCCTAAAAAGTATGTTAACCCCGACCCCCGACGGAATTCACTGGTAGTAAACGACATATGCTAACTCCCAGTAAATTAATTAAGCAAGTCCAGAGATAACCCGTAACAAACCGACAGAAAAAGACTGTCAATAAAATCAATGATGATGATGAAAATGATCATACTTCCTACATCAGTTTTATAAAGTCGTTGTCAAAACATTGCATTACCGTAATAATGTTTTGATACTACGTTAGTATATGTACATTGCAAATCTTTTAAGTGGCCACTTATCTTAGAGGCGACATCGGTACTCTCACGTATCGGCCACGGTCCGATGAAGGCAAATAGCTATTAGCACTCACCTTTCTTTTATAGCGTAAGTGGTTATTTACTGGATACTAGGTAATTAAGTCGCATACAGTTAAACTGACAGGGACATAGAAAAAACAACGGCTTTATATGTTTAATGCAATACAAACTGTGCCTAGCAGTTAAACAGAGTCGTAACGTTACGTTTTATCGGCTATTATCTTTGTTAAAGGATTAACTATCAAACGCAAGTTATTTCTATCCGATTGGTATTTGTCTTAGGCGACTAGTCGTCTAGAATATTTCTTGACAAACAAAGCCTTTCATTTTATATAGACGGGTAAAAAGCGGGTTTTGAAGCGGCCGTAGCCCAATGGCTAGGGCGTCGGACTTGTGATCTTGAGGTCGCCGGTTCGAACCCCACCCATTGCACTACCGACGTGGACCCACTCGTAACACAAGCATTTTAGCTTAGCACGAGGAGTTAACAAGAATACTAGCAGACAGCAAAACTCTACCAGTGTATTAAAAAAAAAATGTACTCCTTCATCTATTTTATACTAATATATAACGCTGAAAAGTTTGTTTGTTTGCTTGAAAGCGCTAATCTCAGGAACTACTGTACCGATTGACTGTACAGTTAGAAAAATGTATTCAGTGTTAGATAGCGTTTTTTATAGACTAAAGGCTATATATATTCTGTTGAAGTTCGTATGGGAACGGGAGCTACGTGGGTAAAACCGAATGAAATAAAATAAGAAATAAAATACATTGGACTAGTAGTTACTGGGATAAGCGCTTACAAACAAACTCTTTAGCTTTATACATTAGTATAAAGAAAATAAAGCAATATTCATGCAGCATCAATATTCTACAAGGGACTTCGTAAAACTATATGAATGTTTCCTTTTATTTCCTAACTAGCGACCCGCCCCGGCTTCGCACGGGTACAATACTGATACTTATACTACGGAATGTCTTTAAACCTTTAACAAACGGGCGAAATTTGGTCAAAACAAACAGCAACAAATTAATATGGGTACCTACTAAAACTCAGTGAAATAAGTAGGTGGGTATACTTTTATCGTATGAAATACCTACCTATACTCTTCAGGACTAACAATACAACAAACACTAAATAAATAGGTATTCAAGTAGATACTTGAATACCTATTTATTTTTTGTTTTGTGTTCGTTGTAACTATGATGGATAGATATCCCTCATAGTTACAACGAACACAAACCAAAAATTTGCCTTATAATTCTTAAGGATCGAGCGCGCATAATCGCATTCGGCCTACCTCACTCGCTGCGCTGCGAAAACACTCGCTGTTATTTTGCGATAACTTCTAAGTTATTTATTTAAAGTATATTGTGTAGGGATAAAATAATCTGCATGAAATGCTTAAGAATATTAACATTTAAAATGATAAGGATAAATACTGAATCCGTCTGATTAGCTTTACAATTACCGCATTAGAAATTATCATTTTTCTAAAAGATAAAATGGATACAGCAAGTTAACCTTGAAAGATAGAGATATGCTATGCAGACTTTTTTGTAGATCTAAAAGGGAAAAATATTTCCGCCATACATTGTTTTGTTATATCTCATGGGGTTTAGGCAGCGTTTTCGATGAAAGCTCCCCAATGGCTTAATTTTTTACGACACCTCTGACAAATATCAATATATATTAGTCAAATGTACACATAAACTAAACAAATCATATACGTAAACCTTCCGGAAGAATCGTTCTATAGATTGGTAACAACCGCATGAAAATCCATGTAGTAGTTTTTGAGTTTATCGCGAACAGACAGACAGCCAGACAGACGCGGCCGGGGAATTTGTGTTATAATATGTAGTGATAGCGGTCGCCCGCGGCTCCGTGCGAATGTCGGTTACCGCTGCAAAAAGCCTACCCAGGAAAGACACGGTCAGCAAAATGATTCCCAGGTCAATTCACAGACACCGACACAAACATGGACGACGCAGTCATTATCCGCAGGCTGCTCAGATTGTCTTTCTGTGGATGTTAAAGTTGTTAATGATGAAAATATTTAAATGTAATTAATACTAAGTTTTCACTTCTGCCGGCAGTCCCGGAGTGCAACCCGTTGTTTTAGGATAGATAACTAAATCGATTATTGTAGAGCTTCTCTATAAACAACATTTGACGTTAAATTATTTTCAGGTAACAAAATATAATGATGGTCGGGAGCCCCGACCCGTGATATGGCAACGTAAAGTTACCCATGCGTAAAATATTCTTTGCGTAAATCAATTCCTACTAATTTGAATGTTTGGCCCTGGGATTTGTTTATCGTTAGTGCGAAAGACATTTTACTGGAAATAGGAGCCTTTTGAAGGGTATAGGCAAATCAGTAGGGATCATGGGTATTCTTGGTATATGAGCTAATTCACCAGCTGCAGGGCCGGTGATAATCTTCGCTACTATTAAATTATCTGCAAGCTTCTTTATAAGAAGTCTCGTGCCACGTTGAATTTCTGAGAAGCATTATCGGCGTGCCATGCCAACTTTTAACGACAGTTCATGAGGTGGTAGACCAGCGGGGTTCAGAGAATTTAAAAATTCCTGGGGGTAGTGCACTGCGTCCTCCATGTTAGTGACGGTGTCCATAGATTTAGCAGAAATCGTAATATTTTAATTTCGCCATATCTTTAAAACCAAACGTCCAATTTTAATCATTTAAGGACCAAATATTATTTACATAAACTGTTCTTAGTGATGAACTAATTTATTTTGATAAGGATTAATAGCATGAGTAAAATAAACGCGTTTAAATGTAGTCCAAAAAAAAATCAAGATTTCTAAATAAGAAAATGGTTGTTGTGCCTCACTCGACATAGATAGGTATAGTGTGTCGCGGACTTTTTTGTAGATATTTATAAGATCTACAATTAATTAGAACATTTTATGGTTCTATCTTTTATAGATTAGGCAGCGTACGCAAAATAAGTTACTTTTCTGGTTGATTTTTTACACCTTGTGTCCGAAAAACCCAAATATCTTACGGAACCCTATTTTTTTCCAAAATAAAATTTAGCCTATGTTACTCGTGGATAATGTAGCTTTCGAATGGTGAAAGAATTTTTGAAATCGGTCCAGTACTTTTTGAGCCTATTCATTACAACCAAACAAACAAACAAAGTTTTCCTCTTTATAATATTAGTATAGATAACCCTTTGATTCATTCGAAAGTGACGTTCAGTTAAAAAAGGAAAATACTTTAAACACTTACCTATGGCCATTTAAGGCAAAACGAAGAATTCGTCATAATTTCCTCTTTAACAGCCCGTTTTCGTCTACAGCCGAATATGAGCCTCCTCTTAACAGACCTAGGCTAGCCGGGGCCGGATTGCTTATGCGTGCCCGGCCCCCGCCAATGGCAGATCGAAGTTCGTCCGGGGGGTTTTAGTGGTGTAGGGTCCTCTCCTCGTGGTATGAGTTAGCATTCCACGCTATGGAGATGGCGAGTCTCACATACCCCACCGCCAGCGCGCGAATACGCTGCACCGGCGGTGGGAATGCGTAAATGCATTTCCCCCCGGAAAACAAAAAAAAGGGTCTACGTAATGGAACAGTAATCTCTACGTTGCTAGTGTTTTGATGATCGCAGTAAGATGGTAAGAAACTTTGATAGATACTGCTGCCCATCCATCAGGTGTATGTATAGTCGCCTCTTGCGACACGCAGGAAAAGGAAAAAGGATGGTCTATTCAAATAGTTTAAGACAAAATTTAAGAACATCCGACCTGGATGTGAAATGCGATGCTTTTAAGTCTTAACTATGAACACTATAATAGTAAACATACCGCATTGTACTTTTACGGATGCCAATAAAACATAATTATCATTTATTATTATTACTAACTGGCTCGTGGGAGAACTGATAACCTAAAGCTCTTTTGCTATTAGTTACTCACTGTTCATACCAAAAACTATGAACACTTTTAAAAAGTTTAAACTACGTTTTAAAAACAAACCATAATGCAAACCGTGAAGCGCGCGATACGAAAATATAAAAAAACAGATGAAGTAAGAATCGTCCGTCTGACCGCATGCAACACTCATTGTATATTATAATGAATTAGAAATTTACTCCCCACAATAAACCTATTGAATGCAGGCCACTATTTCTTTCCACCTGGGATTTAATTTAACATACTTTAGTCAAACTTTGTAGCTGAGTCAATAAGGTTAATAATAATCCTATGATAACCAACCTACATTATGCCATTATTTCATAGTATAGGCTATAACGATCTCAAAATTCATCGTTAAAACTAAAAATCCTAGCAATAACGTACGGTAATCGTGCGTATCGAAACAAATCGGTAATGACGTTTTAATGACGTGTCCACAACAGAAATGATGGACCATCACACAGTACATGCTAGGACTAAATGGTAAATCATCACGCATTATAGATCCGGTCCGGTGTCGTATAATTTGCTGTTTTGAATATTCTAGAGGAAACGGAGTTTATGAGAGAATATGCACGTAGTGATTAGTCTATCAAAGTAATAATAAGTTGGCAGAAAATCTGAATATGTTCAAGACTGGTTTAAGACTCATTGTAAAAGGGAGTTACCGAAGTTGATAATGTTGTTTCCACTTTCATATACTAACTTTGAGGTTAAAGGTCAATGCGTAGTTCAAACGATACGTCAAAAAAAACTATGTAAAAAGCTTATTATAATTTTTTTTATTTTATTAATGACGAAACTGCATGGAAGTCAGGTGTTCTGAAACAATACTGTTGTATTAATAATTGTATCAAACCCATTTATTTAAAAATAGGATTTCTAACTTTGTGACTTCACTCTGTCATTTTTGATGATTGATAACCGATTTATAATTAACGCCTTATTAACATTAAAAAAATACACAATGAATCATGAATCGTGCGTGAATCAGAACGCATCAAATAGCTACATCGTTGGCCTATATTGGATGGCTACGACCACAATTATTTTCGATTTGATTTGATTTGACTAGATCCACGCCTGTTCAAACACTAATTCAGCAATCAAATTACACTTACGGCTCGTAGAGTCATAGTAAACAGCTGGAAAGTAAGAATAAGTATTTGAAAACCCGGAGCGGGTCGCTAGTTAATAAATAAAGAAGACACAAATAGATTAATATTGCTTGAAAATGTAATCCAACCCGAGGCTCAAGTATGCTATCGAAATCCTACTTCGTGGAACCCTAACTCACGACGTCTAGACGGTCGCCTTTGACACTTTAGATGTTCTACTACGCAATTTAACATTTAGCCAACTTTATCGATTACTTCCATTGCGTCAGTCAACAGTCTCGGATGTCATGGATTCGATCCCCACGCTGGACAAGAAATCTTTGTGTAAAATCTAAGATTTATTTCCGTGTCTGGTTGGTCACCATGCCTCGGAAAGTACGTTGGTCCCGATTGTTATAACATCATCTATAGCAATTTTATACCAAGGAACCGGAAGGGGCCCAGTCTCTAGTCCTCGAAAGCTATTACTATTTCGTCAAGCTTTTTCGCGGGCGATCTATTTTCGAGGTAGCAACATCGATCATTGATGCAGCACCATTACGGCACGAGATTTTACTGATATCATTGTGAAATTAGAATACCACCAACTGATAGAATAAATATAGGGAGACTCGGTCCTCAAAAACCAACTGCCCTAAAATGCCTGTCTTTTTAATTAACTTTTTGTTAATTCTCATATTTTTTTAATAATGTCTGTTTTATTTTTACCTTACAGAATAACTATTGTCCATACATTTTATTATCATCTATCTATGCACCTGCATTTACATATTCAGAAAGTAAAATAACACTAAAAGTATAAATGCCATAAAATCATTACGGGTGAGATTTAAATGTAACTTCCTAATAACTTCAGGAGTTTATTTCTGTTTTTACGACATTTTTATCTTTATGTCGCATAATAAAAATGTATTACTTACTGTATTACTTAAAATTAAGTCAGAAACATTTGGATGTGAAAAATTTAATCTTAATAGCGTATTCTACTCAACATCAAAATACAAGAACAAAAAAGGCCAAAAAATATACATTTGAAACTGTCCTTTTTATTTATATGGACTATAACAAAAATCGCACAGAATAAAACTGCTGGGTTATTCGTTTTTAAATACTTGGCTTGATGACAAAAATAACTTATGTTTATGCTCTGTAGCATTACTGTTTAATATTTAAGTGGTTTTGAATAAGAAGTGTTTTACTGAAGGTAAAAGCTCATTAAATTAAGAAATAAAATTACAGAATAAATAATTATATAAATTAAACATACCTACCTACCAAATAAAAACAGCCTTTAATGTAAACTGAGTAAGAAATAAGACTAACAAAAATACAATCTAACGTTTAATCAAAAACTATTCAGCCTTCCCAGAATGTTGTTAGTACTTATAAATTATGAGTGTATGTTCTGGGGTTAGGTTTTTAAGTTAGTTCCTAAAAAACTAAAGCAAACGTTTTAGACCTTAGGAGCTTTGAGGTGACAAGCATCATTGTGGTTGCCTCGTTTATACTTTTTTTTTAATTTGAACATAATTTAATAACATTAAAAGGCTTAGTGTAACTATCACAGGATAGGGTTTAAAGGTAAGAATTGTACAATATTTTTATTCTTTCCCTCATAAAATGTTCCTTGTCACTCTTAAAGCATGATATTGATTGCATGTCTGTATATACAGATAAGAAAAGAAATACTTAGCTAGTACACGCGATTTTTTGGAATGTAAGATTAATCAATTACGTCGCTAAAATTCGCGTGCACTTCATTCTATTTCATCATAAATAGAAAAAGTAGATATTATATAAAAAACGTTTTATGGTTCTGTAGGAAAATACAAAGAATATTTTTAAAAAACATGACTTATACCTAACATGAAATTATCAAATAAATACTAGGTACCTTCTGTTTTTTATCAAGATAAAATGTTGTGATGTTGTAGGAGGTAATCTCTGGATCTTCCAAAGCAGAAGGTCGTGGGAGGCGGTTGCCTCCTTCTGTAGACAAATAATGTTACAGAAGGAGGCCGCGGAGCGCTTGAGGGAAGAAGATCCCTCCGCCTACCCGCTTCGCAGACGTTGACCCGCCGTCTGCCGCTCTAGGCTCGGCCTCGGGGAGTGGGCCACATGAGCCATGCTCCCTTCGAAGCCGACCCATGAGGAGTAGGGATGCCTCCCTACCGGGCGTCCCTACTGGGCAAATGGGCCACAGTCAGTGTGGCCCAGGAGATTCCGCGGTGCAAATCGACCGCGGGTGCCGTCGGGGGGCCGGATTGCTTCTTACCCGGCCCCCGCCAACGACGGATCGAAGGAGTGTCCGGAGGGTTGTAGGGGGGGTGAAGGGTCCTCTCCTTGTGAGTCCCACATATCCCGCCAGCGCGCGGATACGCTGCAGCGGCGGTGAAAATGTGTAGCAATTCCCCCCGGACGACAAAAAAAAAGGTAATGTATCCTTAAAGAACTTTTATGTGACACTTAGCCTTTGGCACACCAGGTATCAGCAGAAGATCCGTTTCATTATTTTAAGTGATATCATATTCACCCTTAGATCTATCGCCACAAAGTCCGTCATTTATAATAATAGATTAACTCTATCCTAAACAGATTATTCTGCCTATTAAATCCCATTTTTCAAAGGCTTTGAAGCATGACGCAACCAAGTATAATACGAACGCAATTCTTACACCCCTCTCCTTATTAACTATTTACTGAACTAACCACAACGTTGCGAAGTTGGGATTATTCAATTACTCATTGATCTGGAACGGTCATGGAACCGGATACGTAATATATTCAGCCAAAGGTCACGCCTAGTGCTTGGAACAGAACAATGAGATTTAATACCTGGACGTAGTATTCAGTTGAACACACAGCCCAGTGTGGCATGTATGAATGTAGGTATAGAGGTACATGGCCACTGCATTTTATTTGCATTTTTTGGAAGATAAATGGCCATGTCTCGAATTTCGTCAGTACCAATTCATAACTGTAGAGCAGCTACAATCAAAGGGTTCTCCGTGGATCCCTGGGACTCCATGAAGTCCGTATCGTATGAGGGATCCGTGGACATACCTTCATAATGAAAGATCGCTAAAATTGTAAAGATAAGTGTACAGAGGGAAGTAAAATATATAGAAATGTTGTGATATTTTAATACTTTTTTTCAGTTATTTATAATTGTTAATGTTTATTTATATATAAATTACGATGAATTATTTCAGTGCTCCATCAAATATTAACAAGTTCAAATTTTTCGTCAACAAAAAAATCGAGAATCGCCGCTGTAGAGTTTTATTATAGGTAAGGAGAAGAAGATTTGTTTTTCCGAACTATGGAGCTACCGAAAGGGCGTATGCAAAATTCGGGTCTATCAATAAAATTCTCACAAAACAAACAACTTTGCACAGCAGGTAAGCATTGCCATTGATCGGAGTAATGTTGCCAGCATTCTGGGAACCTTGCCAAGTAGAATAGATTTAGAATAATAGTATTTTATTATTTAAAATTAGCAGTTTTTTTTTAATTTTATTAATTTTTTTTAATTTTTAAAATTTTATTATTTATTTAATAAATAAGCGGCCGTAGCCCATGGCTAAGGTGGATTGCTTATGCGTACCCGGCCCCCGCCAACGGCGGATCGAAGGAGAGTCCGGGGGGTTTTAGTGGTGTAGGACCCTCTCCTCGTAGTATGAGTTTAGCATACCACGCTATGGAGAGGGCGAGCCCCACATATCCCACCGCCAGCGCGCGAATACGCTGCAGCGGTGGTGGGAATGCGTCAATGCAACACGCCGCGGACAACAAAAAAAAAAAAGAGTGTCGGACTTGTGATCTTGAGGACGCCGGTTCGAACCCCACCCATTGCACTACCGACGTGAAACCACCCGTAACACAAACAGTTTAGCTTAGCATGAGGTTACAGTCGACTAGTATTTCTGTTAACCACAGGAATACTAGTAGACTACAAAACTCTGTTAGTAATCTTAAAAAATAAACATAGTCACAAAACACATAAGTATTTCAATTGCATTTATTGTAAAAAATGGTACTGTGCTTTATATCCCAACAATTTTATTGGAATCGTATCTATACAATTATTTGTTAGCTCCCATCGTGATGAAGGTATCAACAAAGATGTATTAGCGGCATTAAAACAGTATACACCGTACGTGCACCATACTTCGTCTAGAGTTTCGAAAGAGCTGAACTGATTCATTTACAACGACAGATACCATCGAGTTGTTTATTGGACATTGTGCGTACGCGATGTGCCGATAAACTGATACTGTGTTCGGTGGGATAATGAATTAACCGCCGCCTACCTATACAGGCCATTCAATAGCGAAACATTTTTATTGCCGCTCCCGACACCGCGAAAATTAAACACTCGTTGCTTTTGCAGATGTACGATAAAAGTGAGATTGAATTTAAAATATTATATTCAATTTACTTTGTTTATTTAGGCTGTGGAGTTGATTTAGTGGCTTTTGTGGCTTCAGGTTCGTGTCCTACGGTGTTACGCCGTGTTGATATATGCGGTTTATCTTATTGTAAAAAGTATGCAAAGAAGTGTGGAAGTTTATTAGCATGTCTCTTGCTGGCAAAGCTACTTCACACATAGACTAATTTTTAAAATCTGTTTATTGACAAAAAATATTAATTGATCTTTTACATATAATATTCCTTTAACTCCGACCTGAATTGTTTATAAAACGCAGCCTTTACTACCTACTAAATTTTACTTTAAAAAATGTTCGACATAACTAAACTAAATAATTACCTATATTAGCATTAAGGAGCATTCGAACTGGGATTAATAACCGTAGCGTCGCTAAAAAGGGTGAACTACAAGAAATATGAGGAGTTGAATACATAAACAGCTCTTATGTTAACGTTGGTTTTCATAATATTGTCAGTTGCATGTTGTCAATCATAGGGTCAGTTCATTCTATGTGTATTCAATATCCCGGGGAACCATATTTTAGGCGAAACATTCCGGGACAGTCTTACCAGAGATAATCATATTTTGATACATTTATATCTAATGAAAAGTATTTATTTTCTATTTACTCGGTCATTAATTATTTTCGCATTATACTTTATTTTGAAATTAGAATTTCATGTACCTACGATTTGAGCTAATTGTGATCCTGAATGAATTGAGCACTTATAGCGTGTTATCATTACGCCAATTTCAAGTGTTTTTCGCACATCCTTTTGCCGAATTCACGGAGCTCATGCCGTCCAGTGATTTTAGTAAACAATACAAGATGAGAGTTACCTAACCTAACTTTTTAGGTTCTTGTAAGGATTTCCTTCGATCACGTTAAATGCCTTGCCTCCTTGTGAGTACCTATCTCTCCGTGGGACTTGGACCTTCAATTGGCATCGAGGGAGTATCCGGGGCGGTTTTACTGGGTAACCTCAGTCCCCATAGCACGTCTATTGTACTGCGCGTTATTTGAGAGGGCTAGCCCCTCCGCTAGTGCCACCCAGAAAAATAAAAAAGGGGTTTTTATCACATCTATTCAAAAAGAGCTAGTTTATTCCTCGTAAACAGGGACCAAAATGAATCCCTAGGGACCAAAATTGATTTGAATTTGGAATGTGGATATTGTTATTAATTTTTCAATCAGCAAAGAGGTGAATCACAAACCATGCGGGAACAATGTATTGAATATGTGACTGGCTGAAAAACTGCGAGCGCGCCAAATTTAAAAAAAGTTGATGAAAAATAAACAACGCGCGAAATTAAATGCATTCTGCTTTCGTTCGTAGTTGATTCATATTCAGATTTTAGAATTATAAAAAATGAGTGCGTCTTCCTCAAGTGAAAGTATTATTATGTCTTATGGTTCTTCATTGTACGTAAATAAATTCTTGTTCATAAGTTGCACTTACTTATTTTCTCATAGAGGGTGATAAAAAGTAGAGTGTCCACCTCGGGACCAACACTATTTTAAGCTCGAGTGACACACTTTTAATCCCTCGCTGCGCTCAGGATTCTAGTTAAGAATCCCTCGCTCCGCTCGGGATTCTACTCGAGAAACCTTCGCTCCGCTCTGGATTAAATAAAACACTCTCGCCTTTAAAATAGTTGTTTGCTCCCTAGATAAACAATCTACTATTCCATCTAGAATTTAAGAGAAGGGTCGTCATCGTCACCAGCCCCTTTTACTTCCTCTGCTGAAAATGGGCCTCCTCTTTAAATATCTTGACAGGCGCATTGGTGATTGCAGTATGATGGTAACAAATCATGAGCTGATAAAATAAAATAAAAATAATTTTTATTTACGTAAACCAATTACAGGCACTTGTAAATCGTCAAACATTATTTGAAAATTAATTATTATTTATCAGTCTTAAATTACATTTGTTATTTATTTAACAACCTATTATAATTATTTATAATGGAATTAGTTATTATAATTAATGTATATTGTCAAATGCTTGTTCTGTCTATGTTATGCCAAAACTATTGTCATTATTTGGGTGGACCATGAGCATATAACGACGGACGCGCTTTAATGCTAACACCGGATAGCTGCTGCTATCCATCCTTCAGATGTACGTCACTTAGTCGCCTATTCTAAACTGGGAACCACATACTCGTTATAACCGCCATTTATCATCAGGTTAGATAATATTCAAGTTCTCAAAGGTTTCTTCCAAATCGAGACTATCCCAACAGAACCAAGACCAGCGGCCACTCTAATCCCAGCTATCGTCAATCCTAGCCCGTATTTATAGCAGTGCAACGTGCTCTGCCCAAGCGTCAATCATGTCACGCAAATGGTTAGTTACACTTATTTCTTACATAAATTAACATCAGGATGTATTAACTTAATGCAGCTGTGCTATAAGAGTAATAGGTTCAAAGACATTTTGAAAAGACCCGTTTATGTTTCCAACAAGATTATTTCAAAGTGGCATTCGCATGTGACTTTGATCATTGCATTTTTTTAACTTATAGAATATAAGTAGGTATACTATATTTAGTTTACAATTTATTACATAGTTTAATCTGTAAATGCGTAAGACATCCTCAGCCCTACCGGTAGGGCTGAGGATGTCTAAAGCATTTCTAAGACTTCATTTTCCATAGCGTCTACACTCTAAATCTCCTAATGTGTTTCTCGAATAATGCTTTAATTAGGCCTATTTAACAATTTCGTTTCGAAATTTGTTAAAAAAAATGAATATCTATAATTACATCAACCAACTCGAGTGTTCTTCTTCTATACTAATATTATAAAGAGTAAAAGTTTGTATTTTTATAGTTTTGTATGTTTGTTTTGAATAAACTCATAAACTACTGACCAGATTTCTATAATTCTTTCACCATTAGAATGCTACGTTATCCCTGAGTATTTAGGCCATAAAAGTTCAACCGTGCGAAGCCGGGGCGGGCCGCTAGTTACCTATAGTTTTTATTTCAAAATCTTATACTTAATATAATATTTATTACAATACGTCTAACGCATGAACAGATGGCACATGTAAATGAAATGAAGATGTTGCGCTGGGTGGGTGGGTTGACCAGAATGGAAAGAGTTTGGAACGAATATATACGGGGGAGCTTTAAAGTCGCACCAATCACAGACAAAATGACGGAAAATCGCCTTAGATGGTAGACGGGACGAAGATCATATAGTGAATATCGCATTAAGCTTGCCAGAACAAAAGAGAGGTAGAGGCTTCCCGCCATCGACCCGGTAGTCAAACATCGAAAGAGACCTTAAGAAAGCCCAATTGCCAAAACTGACAACCCAGGACAGATCAACCTGGCGCCATAAAGTGAGGAGACCCGACCCCAGATAACGGGAACAGGGACGGAAGAAGAAGAAGACGTGTCTAAATAGGCACTTAACCAATATTTCATCAATGTTAGTCATTTATTTACTTTAACGACTGCTTTGGTGTTTCAGAGGTTACGATAGTTTCTTCTGAAGTCTGATGTCCTGGGTTAGATTCCCACCCAGCACTACTATTTAAGTGAACCACAGATATATTTTCTAAGTCTGGGTGTGTTTTGTTTCTGTGGATTAGTACGCGAGACATAGGGATTCACTTCCCCAGGGCGGGAGATGTCTTTGGAAAAATAAATACAAAATAATGAGAAGTTGTCAATTAAACGAATATTGGTACTTACTTATTCTTTTTGTGATAAAACTCTAGTTCAAAACAAACCGTCCATATCAAAAGAGCACAAAAGAGCACAAACAAGCGATAATAATCGATATGTGAACAATACTCGCCATACATTGACACAAACTCAGTATTGATGGTTCATTGTGCACTGAACAGGTACAGTCAGTTGGAAATGTAGTGAGCACACTACAACATAAAGGTGTTTAGCTACTTTTATTATCAGAATATATTATAAACGGAATATTTAAATAAACAGAACAGAATATGTAGGTAATAAACAGTTATTACTACATTTAATAATGCTGAAAATATTGAAAAAACTCTATCATATATAAATACGTATAAAATTTTAAATACAGCCTATTAAAAAATACGAAAGCGTAGAATGACTTTAGAAATACTCACACTTGCTATAACTTGAAAGCGGAAACCATATTCATTGACAATACGAATATCCTCACCTCATTTCGTTTACGGCATGGAATGATGTTTTTATCATTCCATGCAGTACACGAAATAAATTAATAATATTCAGGCCTGCTCATAAGTAGCATAGGAGCCATCTATACGAGCCGCGTAATAATCATCAGTGCAGTGCCATCTAGAACCAGGAATACCAACTAACCTAAATCGCGCAATAAAATTTCACACGACCATTCAAAATATACATTATACAAGTAGGTACTGAGCACTAACGATCGGCCGTCGGCCACCGGCTATGTAACCTCGCCTGGGATCCAAAAAAGATCTTAATTTTCTGTGGAGGAATAACACCATCCTCTACAAGTACGAAGGGATCATATTTTTGTGTTATGGCCTGTGTTGTTGACAATTATCTATGTGTAACTGGAACTGTATACATATTGATGCAGCTAACTGTACAGTTGATAGCATCTATCCACTTACTGTGATGTGAGATAGCGCAGTGTCAGTAGCGGCCATTACAATTACGATGCCTTGCATTTCTATGACGTCATTTGGTGCATTAGCATGTGCGAGGCGGGTCAGTCGTCGAGTGCACTTAGTGTAATGTTTATTGTGTGACGGGGACAACAACATCAAACTTGATCATTTTAACTAAAACGATAGCTCTTACTCTGCCGAGTATTCAGATGCCCTCGTAGATTTAGGGTTCGAAGGGCCCTGCACAAAATATTAAAGCGATCCTTCCCGCCAGCGAGGACCAAGCCCATTAAGCGTATTCAACCATTAAATAAGGCTGGAGCGCTGCTTGTCTTCATGCCCGGTGAAGTGGTAAAAGCCTCGTGACTAAAAAATTATGTCCTGTTAAATAAATGTTTAATATAAATGATTGAAACTCATAATCAACAGAATCATAATATATCACAAATTATAGGTAGGTACATCTTGTTAATACTAATATTGGTTTCATATAATAATATATTATTAGGTATACGAATTAATGAAGTCTCTCATTATTCTCCCTACCGACCCTTAGTTTGTAAAGAACCTTTCGATGCCCTCGTAGGCCCTGAGTTCGAGAAAAATCGTAATTTCTCAATCCTGCCTTGGCTCCGAACGCCTTTAGCCGAGGTCCAAGTCCCACAGGGGGCGACTTCTTGGACATGTCGCTTCGTTTGTAATTTATAAACCATTTTCGCCTTTATGTTCAGTGAAGTAACAAAACAGACTCCATAAATGTGTGTCCGAAAAATTTCATAAATTAGTTTTATTTCTTTACATACATTTCTTAATCATAAATTTTATTTATCCGCGTTATTGAAATGCATACGTTATTGGTACACAATAGTGTTGTGATCCTCTGTTTCTTCCTCCAGTTAATTCACAACATCACTAAAACTCACTATTACTTTTCATTAGCCTCACATCTATTCGTTTTATTTCCAAGTCCATTTATCTTACCATTCCGTCATCAAGCCCTAACTAATAATTCTTATTCCTGTACATAAATATGCCTCATTAAAACCATTCTAAGTCTTAAAAAGCTAGCGGGTGAGCAAAGGCAGTAATCGAATGTCCATCACAGTGATGAATGGTCGCTAATCGGGTACTGAGATACAAGGCCGCTAGATTAATGCTGCTATAGAGGATCCATGATTGCTACTATTATCATAAAGCTGCCTACCTAATTCTAATACATATACACAATACTTCACTTCAGTTTAAGAAATATTTGAAGAACAAAAGTAAGGTTTTATTTTATTCTCTTTTGTAGGTAAGTCGTAGGGAACAACACTATGATAATGGTTGCGGAAAAATCATATTACTTGGCTGTTATGTAAATTAAAAATGACCGCCGCGCCGGTGACATTTTAAACTAACGCATTAGACAAAGGAATCCAGAAGCAATTATCACATTTCTAAAACTAAATGATCAGCTTTCGACAATATTGAATACAATATCAGCTACGATATTGTACTTAAAGAAAATACCTACGTGTTATTTATGTATTATTCTTATATTGACTTTCTATTCTTAATAATTTATTGTTAAATAAATTCTATAATTTTCATAATTTTCCAATTTTATTGTCGACATCCTACCATATACTTAGAATTCCTTTAAATAAAATTTAGTCACGGCGACTGGTATATCTACGCGTAAAATATGAATCGCACAACAATAGAATTATACCTGGTTAGGTACCAATCCCCTTCGTATCATAAAATCAATGATTGATTCACGACTCAAACATGAATCATTCTACACTTTGAATACCAACCATCTCTGCCAGTAAATACTAAATTATCTCTCTTACGTGCTTTGACAGACACCTATTTATTCGTTACGTCCAAAGAGATTTTATAGGAATAAGGGCAATTAAATTTGAACTCTATTTACTTGAATTAAATGTTGAAATTCGTTGTTAAGATGGTATTATGAAGTTTGGAGTCACAATTTCCATGTTTCGAATGGCAAGCACTAAATTAAGAACAAATGACGCATGTGACAGGCACTCATGCTACTTTGATATAATCTCAGGTTCGTTTCTTAGATTACTCGCATAATAAGACCGATATCTACCTACAATTATATATGCATGCCAAATTCATAGATTTTGTCTCTATGAAGTAGCTAAAAATAAAATAAAATATTACCAATAGATACAATACTTGAATGAAACGTTGTAAAGATATATTAGAAGTTGAACTAGCTTCTATTTACAAAGCACTTTAGGTTAACAATGTGCATTGTAATTTTTTGAAAATGTGTTTTCTACACACGTAAATAATTATATGATTATTGTTATATTTAGTTTCGCCATAATTCTTATTAATACCGTATAGTATATTTTTCAATCTACAGTTATCTAATACTTTTGCAGATCGAAGTTTTTTCTATGGATGAGGTGGCATTCAAGGATCTTAGTGGACTGGTAGGTTCGTCAAATCATTGCAACTTCACAAATCTGCAGCATCTCAACCTTTCATATTCTATTTTTATAGATTAGTTATTCAAAATAGGCATGGAGAAAATATTTGCGATATTATAATGAACCATTAAATTAAAAATGGAGAGCAAAGTTCTATAGACACCAACAATATAAATTTCAATGAAGTTGCCATAGAAAACGAATGGTCTGGAGTGAACAAAGTCACAATGGGTCCATCGATCTTCCTAATAAGACTTATTCTTAGTAACAACAGGCGGTAAGTAAGCTGTTGTAGTTCGCTTCAGTATACAAACCAACACAATGTAATTCATATAAATGAATAGCTTTCAACATTTGAACACACTATTGTGTTTTTGAGATTGTTCTGTCAGTTTCTCAATCTGAACATAAACGAGAATCTAAGATATAGAATTCTATCGATGCCGCATTTTTGAATTAACTGAATAATAGTTCAGTTAATACAATGTTGTGGTCTATGATACACAGAGCAATGGGTATATACTACAATATAAGCTAATTTTAACTAAAACTTACTTATAAAATACTAAATATTCTAAATAATAATTGTATTAAATCTTTATAATATAGCATGAAGTATAATTAACAAAAATGCTATTGTAGTTAAACCTAATGAATTATTTTGCACCATAATACTTTGACGATAAGTTTCTTGTGCATAGGTATGATACGTATAGAATAAGAGAATAACAGAAAGTAAATTATAGCCCTCCACACTTATAGCAGACGTGCAACAAGTAATGTATATATGACACAATTATCACAAACAAACAGATTTATCAATATGGGTATAAACCTATCTATCGCCATCGGTTTGCTCGCCTGATTTTTGTTTCAGTATATTTGACCATAGTAGTCATTTGAATTAGTTTTAATTACTTATAAATCTATAGTCTATAAAGTGCCTGTCCATATTTTGTATTTGATTTATCATTTACATATATAACATAATATATAGCACATGATATCTAATATAATAACTGTTACGTACTGTACAATCTCGTAATAAAAGCGCATTTGAAACCTGGAAATTTCACCAAGAACTGGGTTACTTTTAACTGGAACATTATTATTTTGGGAATTGTATTACAAAACTTAACATAACATTTTCAACGCACAGTCTACAGTTAATTCCATAATTCATCCACAATTAGTTAAATTACTGAACACGACATACCTTGAGATAATTAGAGTAAAAACGTTAATGAGGGATGCGGCACTCAACTGGTAAGGCGACAACGCGCAGTTATATGCGCCTGCGCCGCACGCTTCCAGCCAATTGTTCGCCAGATGTTACTCAGAAGTCAAACAACTTATGATGGCAATTTTATATAATCGCTAGTGTTGGACTGTGATTCGGCCTCGGCTAAAACTTGAGGTGGAAAAATGTCGAAATAAATGTATTAAAATAAAATAAATAAATAAAATAAAAAAAGGTTTTTATTTACGTAAACCTATTACAGGCATTTGCAAATAGTCAAAACATATTTGGCTCATTAATATTAGTTAATATAGTTTAGTTATCATAGTTATAATAATAATAAATAGTTTGTTTTTTATATTTATTTATAGCTTTAGCGTAATAGCTGTCAGGTATGAAAATAGAATATTATTTTTTATCTATAATTTAATAGTCTAAAGTTCTGTCCTTTGAGTATGTTATTATTTAGATACCACCATAACTATAAGTTTATCGTCGGACGCGATTTTATGTTACCACCGGATCCAATACGCCCCAACTGAGAAGACCCGGCGAAACAAACTCATTATTCTAATATATAAAACTGAAGGGATGAACTACTGACTCAATTTGAAAAAATCTTTCAGTGTTACATAGCCTATTTATTGAGGAAAGTTATCTTACACTAAAATAATTATGTCATAAATATTTAATTATGAAGTTCCTACGGGAACAGGAGTTAGGTGAGTAAAACCTTGCTCGGAAGTAAATGAAAATATAGCGCATACCTACTTAATTAATTGCAGCTAAACTGCTCCATATAAAATGATGATAATCCGACACTTTCTAACAACAATTTTTAATCTGTGTATTATTACTAGTCTCTTTATTGATGAGACTAGTAATTTGATGATTGATGAATTGATGATTGAGAGCAAAAAAATCACAAGAACCGTAAATAAAAAAAAATATATACACTTTACGTGTTATTTCTTTATCGTGACAATTACAAACACTACTTACTGAACAACCAGTAAAATTTTAAAACCATTCGATTCTCCAGTTTGACGCTGAGCTGATGGCATTTAGCGATTCATATTTATATTAAGTTGTACATGTTCAATGCAAAAAAGATTAAACACTTAATCTTTATAGGTAACACTTGCTTGTAATTATAGGTTATTTTTTTTTACACTTTGCAAAAAGATGTAGGTATTTTTTATTCATTTTCGGCTTCGGCCTACGGGATCCGCAATTGTTTACAGTCTTTACTGTATGGCACTAATAATAACATAATTACACAGCACTCGGCTATTCCTCGAACATTTTACAAGGTTCGTGTAAAATGCAAATTAAATTCATAAAAATACGATATGCTAAAATGGCTAAAACGTACCTAAGGGCCATGATGCCTGATAACAAATTCACAAAATAATACGCCACCGTAATCGGTCTCATTACTGTGCGGTCCAACTTGTATAAGTTATACCATTTTATACTTATAATCTATCGCATTAAATATGATAAATATAAATAATCACAGCATTAAACCATGGCCGCACAAATACGCTATCAACTTTATAGGAAGTGTTCGATATTCTGGCTAGGAGGTCAGGGCAAGTTAATCTTTTGATGAAGATCAAGCAACTCGACTGCCAAACTATAACAATAAGATTACCTACCTACTTATTAAAGATTTCAAAGCATGTCGTTTAGATTTTTGTCGGGCTAGTTTTTAACTTTATTTCGGATTCTTAATTCTTAAATTCCTTCTCAGTGATTAGTTATTTGTTTTGTTCAAATACAAATAACTAACAGATAACCCTGGCTAATCATATAACTACAGTGTATGTTCATCAGCCCGTATAACATTCACTGTTAAACGTGGGAAAGGTTATTGCCATAGTCACCAGTCACCACGCTTGGCAAGCGGGCTGGTGACCGCAGTATTATGTTGTAATACACAAGGCAACGCTGCTGTCCGGATATACGCTTGTTATTGATAGATAATGAAGGTCCAGACCACCAACTAGGCCCTTATCTTAGAAATTAGATAAAGATTTATTTCGCGTGGGGATCAAACCCACGACCTCCGAGACTTAAAGCAAGACCCATACCGCTACGCCATGGAGGTTGTTGTATGTTTATGCACACATCATTATTATTGGATATAACTATTGTCAACAAGCAAATAAAATATTATTGCGGTGCCGTGATTGTTTCCTGTTTTTGTGGTAACGGAATAAAATATGTAAACTGTGTAACTAGTATACGTAATAGAGCAAAACGAAGCTTGTATATAACATTTTAACTGTTCTAATTAAATACACATTCCAAAATTTAAAAAAAGTTTTATTTTATCACAATATTTTGATTTTGTATAACTAGAAGAAAAAATCATCCCAATTAATTAAAAAATATATATATATATATATATGTTTCGCCATTTTGTAGGTATGACGTAACTACGTCACCAGACATCCCCACATAAGCGGCGAACCCGCAAACATGACGTCACTGTAAAGATTGTTTATTGCCTACAGAGCCATACCCTTAAACTTTTATTGATATACTACGTGTAGGTATAATAAATGAATAATTATAACGAATCGTTTTCAAGATTGCCCCTTAAGATTTACAATCAACGTCGGAGCAAATTTTATAACTATAATTATAAATGTGGTCGTTAGGCATCTCACGAAATATAGTTATGATCATATTCGCAATAAAACTGCCCCAGTTTCCAATAGATAATGATAGGAAAAATGAGGAAAAAAACTGTACAAAAATAAAATAAAACCATCTGTTATTTTAGTTTTACTTGATGTAGAAAAATAAACGTCTGTGAACCTATGCGATTGAGGAAATATGCGAATGGAAAAAAAGCAAGTGGGGAAAAATGCGAATGGAAATTTTGCTACACGGAACTAACAAGTTTGGGGAATAGATCGAGCTACTCGTAAAAGTAAACATATTTTTTATTATTTAAGTGAGTCAAAATCAAATCAAACACACACAGACATAGATCAGTGATTGTAAGAACAACATAGGGGAAAACGTCCAATTATTGGCACTTTAATTGACATCGGTAAAAGAAATATAGTTTGTGAATTATACGCCTTAAGAGAAGAGAATAGTAAAAAGTAATAAAAGGAATATTTTTTCACGTTATTTTTGTCGAAAACAAAATATTTAATTAATTGTACAAATAAAAAATTACATTTCTCTCCAATTTTATATATTTCACCAAATATTGGCATAGATAAACTCTTGCCATCATTTCCAGTTAAATGTCACTTCAAGTGTTGCCATTTGAAAAAGAATAATCATAGAATACACAACCATATACTTTGTAAATAAAGTTGATGGTTGTGAAATGTGAGTTCTTGTTTTTTACACTTAACGTAGCTGTGCCAATAATAAAATTGGTGGGGTATCAAGAATAGGCAGTATTACCCTACATCGATGTGATTAACTACTCTAACAGCAACGACAAGAGTGAGTGTGGAATCTCTGCCACCATGGAACCTCTTTTATGTGGCCCTTTTTCGAGAGGAAATATTTTATACTTCGCTTCTACTGTTGCGAGAAGTGAATCATTGCTGTTGCGGCGGTGCGGTGGGGTGTGTGGCAATTTGTTGAATATTTTTATTGACATTACATTTGTGCTTGAAGAGTGTATTTTTATCTTTGAAATGGGTAAACTCAACCTAGAATTGTGGCGTAGAGTGTAGTTTGTTTGTTTCTGTGCATTGAGATGGTCTGAAAAAGATCGCAGCATCAATTTTTGTATGCATATTCCTGGTGTACCATGAAGAATATTTTACTTTAAGTAAATAACGTCGGCTGAATATGGTCTTTGGCTGCAACCTATAAAAAGGCATAATAACGGGCAGGCGAATCCTATCACATACCCAGGAAGCTCATTATAAATTGTTAACCATATTTCTGCATAATAATTAAACTGCACAAGCAACCGCATAAACGTTAATTCCATTTATTAATTATCCTACTGAGTCCTTTTGCTTTATTATAACAAAGGTAAAAGGAATATTATGATAACATTAGATATTTATTTAAAGTATGCTAGCGACCCGCCCCGGCTTTGCACGACTAGTAAAGCTTAATTAACACAAAACCTTCACAAATTTGTGTCTAAACCTTCCTGACGAATCAATCTGGTGAAAACCGCTTGTTTTATAATATGTAGTGATTTATAGTTTTAACATAACTTCTAAACTAGCACCTGATATATTTTGGACTAGACTTCCAGCACTGTTTTGAATAGTAATGGGTCCTAAGGGAACCATTTTTTTGCTATACCTTTGTTCTTAATTTTTTGAGTTCAACCATATCCATTCATAATACATAAAAAAGTCGAGTTCCAATATTGAAAATTATTCTTATTGATTTTAGTTTTGCTCTTAAACATACTTGTTTATTGTCCCATCAATAAACAAAGTTCTAAATACCTTATATTTACTTAGTCATTTGCAAGTGTTTGCCTTAAATCCTTACGGTCTGTTCAAACTCATCAGTATTTCAATGACATGTGCACTAATGGTTGAGTCATGCTCGTTTATATGTCCGAGCTCAGTGAGTGCCCACCCTGACCACTTGCCTCCATTTAGGCAGGCACCTTTACAAACAAATATAAAGATAAGTTTAAAACAAATTTGAAACTTATTTGTCCTAAACAGCTAGTTTGTGATCAATTGTTATATGCGAAAACTAAAGGTAATAATCGACTAAATAATCCGCGCAATAGGCTAATGATAACAAAAGGATGATGAAAGCCCCGTTAAAATCAGTTCAGCCGTTACTAAGATTAGCCGTAACAATAAATCCGACAAAGTTACAGACAATATTTTTTTGAATTGTGTTTTTGTTTTCATATTTCGTATACTAACCATGTTAAACATATTTTAACGTCACAAACGGATACTTCAATTGAATTTATTTATAAAGATTACATCATCATCATCAGCTGCTATAACGGCCACTGCTGAACATGGGCCTCCTCCCGAGGAAGGCTATTTGCCATAGTCACCGCGCTTGGCAGGCGGGTTGGTGACCGCAGTAATATATTGTACTACACAAGGAAACGCTGCTGCCCGTTCCTTGATATACGATTATTATAGATGACGTTATAACAATCGGGACCAAGGGCTTAGCGTGCTTTCCGAGGCACGGAGGATAGTCCCTCAAGCAACCAGAACCGGAAAGAAATCTTATAATTTACACAAAGATTTCCTCTGCGGTGTGGGGATCGAACACACGACCTCCAAGATTTAAAGCGAGCCTAATACCGCTACGCTACGGATGTTGTAAAGATTACAATAAACGCTTATTATCAGAAGAACGGCATGCTTGTTTAGCCCTCCTTTATGACGTAAAATATGCGAGAGGCTACAATTTTAAGCGTAAACTCCGTTTACTTACACAATAAAGTATAGTAGTATTATACATAAGCTCACGCCTGTTATGATTTAATTAATTTTATTTATATCCTCCTCACTGTTCCGCGACAGTGATAAGCCATTTAAATATAATAATATACTGGGTGATTTTTTTAACCGTCTTGTTAATATAGGGCGTGATATGTAGTTTTAAGAGTTTGTTTGTTTGCGCGCTAATCTCAGCAATCAGGAATCTAAAGAATTTTATCAAATCGGACCATTAGTGTTCGATTTGATAATGTATAACACTATAATTAAAAGCAAACCTTGCTAATGAAGTTAATTATGCATAACATATTAACAAAAAAATGTTACATATATTAATAGAAATACTTTTAAATAGAAATAACCAATAGATAATAAATATTAAAGAAGGTGTTTACTGGTAGAACAAAACAGGCCATAGCCTGTCTCTTCAAAATCCGTGGGAAAATCCTTCATTATTGGAAATACATGTCCTAACAACATTTACATGCTCAGACTTAGAAAATAAATACCACTAACTTGGAGATATATTTTATTCAAAAGTATACTTACATGGTACCTTGCATATTAGTATATAGTATTGAATATAATAATTTAATAAACCAACATAATGTGTGTAGAACCAACATAAGCAATGTATTATTTTTTGTGTCCTTGCATATTAGAAACAGAATATAAAAAAATATGTTTTATTTAGAAAACTATGATTGGATGAATAAAATATATAAACTTAAACATTTTTTTATTTATTTTTTTACTATGCCCGCTCGCTTGTCATTCGCGTAACCCGCGTTCCCGTGGAAAATATAAAATCAAATATCGCCGATAGCCTTTCTCGATTAATGGGCGATGTAACACCGAAAGAATTTTTCAAATCGGTCCTGTTGTTCCTAGATTGGCGCGTTCAAGCAAACGAATAAACTCTTCAGATTTATACATATATTTGAATAAATAATAATCGTATTAGCAATAATAAAATTAAGTAAAACTACGTAATTTAAGACTTATTGCGATACATACTATTTGTAAAGTATCGCATTTATAATATTACGATTTGATTCAAATAACTTCCTAATGTATATGATTTCTTGTTGCAGTTCCTGTCTATCCCGCTGGGCCGAAGTCAATGCACTATTGAAATTTATCGTATCCTGCGAATCTACCGCCTCCGAGGCTACATGGGTCGTCGACCTAGGAACAGCGTTAGGATACCTAGGTCGGTACTATACTTAGATACCTAGACTACCTAGGTACAGTTTAGGAGCGCGGCTGGATCGCTCGACGAACCCGGATGCTTAGCGTTATTATACTACGCTTACTATTCATACACGGCGAAAGTTACACGGCTCAAAATTGCATTCTCAAGATCCCGTTTTGCGACTTGTTATGAATATTGTAGTTAACTAGATTAAAATTTAAATACTTACGATTATTGATATATAGATAAATTTAAATGGATTTGTAAGTATACCGCAATATACAACTATAAAATTAATTCTAACATTATGGAAATAAAGGACAATTAAAATTATGATAATAATATAGTTTGTTAAAATTCACCAGCTGTACAAACGATTGACCTCTTCGCGGAGGTCTTCTTTTTTATCTTTGTTTACTAACTTCGTGTGACACAGTATCTACAATGTGTGTTACCTAAGTACTAATTAAAAGTCGTTTAATTCGTATTGTTTCATTATTATTGTATGACGCAAAAGCTAGATAATAATTGGTTAACATTAAAAGTATATGAACAATGATTTTTCGTAACAAAAATACCCTATAAAATACTTCAAATAGTCCTCAGACTGCAATGTGGAAAATAAATCAAATACTTAAATGATATGCCTATTTTTTCTGTGTCTTAGTCTGTTTTCCATCGATGAAACTGCGATAAATAACTTGCAGTAGTTCTTACATAATAATATGTATTTACTTGACTTTTCTTAAGATTTATTTTAAACTAGCTTCCCGGGCACGATTTGTCCCGCGTATCTCCCGTCCCTGTGGAAACTTCATAATGAAATAGCCTAGCCTTCCTCGATAAATGAGCTATCAAACAATGAAGAATTTTCAAATCGGATTAGTAGTTCCTGAGATTAGCGCGTTCAAGCAAACAAACTAACGAATTCTTTAGCTTTATATATTAGTATAGATTTGAAAGCACATCATTCAGTATAAATTCAACAGTAGGTTATGCTTAAAATATATAATTTGAACGTAAACATAAATAAGACTGCGTATCCAAATACTATGCAAAACAGCAAGTAATATAGACTTTCCATAGTGTGAAACATTCATTATAATATAAACTTGGATTGTAATGAAATCGGAATTACTTTTAAGACCTATATGGTGTTAAAAACGTCTGAGCTCTCTAGATAAACCTTATTAAGGTGAGTTTTATTAGCTTGTCTTCGGGTCTGCTAATTAGCTCCACTCACGCAGAACCAAGTACCTTCACAGGAGAGAAATTTTATCTGTGGACAATCACATATTCAGACGTAGCAGCATTATTTTATTTTGGACTGTTTTTTATACCTGCTATATTTTTTTTATTGTATGTGTTTTTTTTTTAAACATATCTATAAGACATTCATTTTCGGTATTTGTTCATATTTTCTGCTTTAAATGTAAAACGATTTTTAATAAGATATTTAGGTATTTACAACATAATTGAGAGTTTTATTCTCAATGCTCATAAACGAATTATATCCAACAGATATAAAAAAAATGACAGAAAAGTAAACCTCACAGTAAAAACTAAAATACGCAGGCTCACTGCCGGTTTTCACCAGCCTATGTCCCATTCCCATACAAATAAGTCATGTTATAGACTTGAAAATAAATGAATTGTTGCCTAGTCAATAGACAGGCTATAACAATATATCACCGAGAATATGGCATTCACGTAATGATGGTAATACTGCGTTTAACCATAAAACGGTCGGCGAACTACATAGCTTTTACTTTTTGTTTTAGATAAATTTTGTAGGTACTTAGAACATACTTAGATTATCAAATAAGTTATTTAAAAAGATAAATTGTTGTTAAGTTGATAATTCTTTATTCGATAAAGTAATAATATTAAATCTAAGCTTTATTAAATAACAAAACTGCTACCATTTTAATTTTAATATATCATTATAGTCTACATATACTGTAACGCCGGAGGATGCGTAGCTAACTTAAAAGTCGGATTGAATTAATAAGTCGTAGGTAATTTTTTTACGAAATTATGTTGTGTAAGTACTTAATTGTATGTCCTGCAAAAATCTTCTGATGTTACTTTCGTAATTCCATCGCACATCTATTTGTTTATTTCGTATCATGTTTGTGGACGGAGGGCATCACCTACGTCTTATTTTTTTTAATAGGTGTATGGAATGTAAAAGAACAATTCTTAGCTAATATTAAAAATATTTCAAAAATGATTAAAGACAATACTGACTGATGAAAACCTTTAAATAGTAGGTATTTATTATTAAAGACCTTTACATAACATTGCTTCAGTAGGTATAAAATAAAAATTTACGCAAACCAAAGGGATTCTTTCGTAATAAATTAAACAAGGCGGTTTAAAATTTGACTAAAATCTTCTGTAGTTACTAATATTATAAAGAGGAAAGATTTGATTGTTTGCATTTAATAGGCTCCGGAACCACATTACTGATTTTAAAAAATAGGAAGCTATGTTTTCCGGGCTTTACATGGGCTATATTTAATTATGAACTCCCCACGGTAATGGAAGGTACAAGGGTAAAACCGCGTACGGGAATCTAGTATGTATTCAATGAATGTTGCCATATACCTAATTCATCACCAATATTAACTACTGTTCATCCAAATATTCAGCAAAATGTATTTTATATAACCACCCAACCCACTAGAAATAAAATAGTAATAGTCTTCCTGTGCAACATTTTAATGCGTACATAAATACTTAATGTTCCGCCGGAACATTTCCATAAAGGTGCCATTCAAGAACAAGATCTCATTTCACATAATAATAGGATCCATTTGGCTCCATGAGAATAAATTGAAATTGTTTTATTTGTAGGGCCGTATATGAATACAACTCAGAATACGTACATTGTAAGTTTTGCCATACCATTATGATAATGTTGGATGCCTCTAAATTGGTTCAGATTTAAAAGAAAATCAACAGGTTTTGATAAATTATACTAATATAGGTAAGTTAAAATATTAAATAGCTAGTTGGCTACTTTATAAAATCCAGCATTTCAAAGAAGACGATCTTTTAAACTTGATTTGTCATTCGTGAAAACACGTTAATCTTTAAAATGGCTGGACGAATTACACAAAGACTTGGCGAGATATAAAAACATCTCGCTGATCTAATTAAGTAATAAATATTACAAAGAATTCGAATATGCTCTTAATAACTGGAGCCTTAATAATTGTCCACAAATCAAATACATTAATTTAAAAAAATACTGTTTCTTTAATTTCTTCCTGTAACCTTACGCAAAATAATTAATGACCAATTTTTTTTTTATAACCAAATCTTCTGACTCCGGCTTCGTCTGAACCTCTTTACATATAATATAGTTAATCACTTTCTGCCATCGTTTCTAGTAAGACAAAAAATACTTACCTAATAAAATCTTAATCATTTCGCCAATAAAATCTCATCAATCTCCTCCACTATAATTTTACATAAAAACAAAACCAATTCTCATTGGAATACTCTCATCATCTCTCGTTTTCTTGTAACTGTTTCAAAGTAAGTATAGAGAAAAAATCGCCCGTCCTTATAATAATCATAAGAAGCTAAGTAAGTATTACTCGGTGCTATTATGGTCGAGTCACAAAGGCATTACAATTGGAAATCATTGGATGTAGCTCGACGTTCGAACAGAGTACCCACGCGCGTCCGAACAATAAATTTACTTATAGATGTCGTACGCTATGGAACTTTACAATTTAAAATATTTTAAGGTTAAATAAATATAATAAATAAATCTTTGTTTTAATCAGATAAAACTTTCTTTTAATGGATATTGACTGACTCGTTGGTGGAGCGGTAAAAATAGTGTGACTAGACATTATCTGTTGAGAATAATCTAAGTATCAACCCGAAGACATGAAGATGTTTCACTCGTGCCTCAGAGAACACGTTAACTAGTCGGTCCTTCACCTAATCTCTCATCGGTTGTGTCGAACCGTCCCACTGGATTTTAAGTATTAAGTAATACACCTGTGTTTGCAACAACACCTTTGCACTATAATATGTCCTATGCAGCGTTGCACACATAGTGCATAACTCATAAATGTTGTTGAAAACATAGAGATGCACTATGCCTTAGCGTAGGTTACGCAAATGGCTAATCTCGTTAGAGATTCGCCGCCGTGGCCAAAATCGATCGGGAGAACTATCGTAGATAACTACATCTTAAACGGTAGGCTTATGCTTCTAGCTCGTGAACGACTTAAATTTCTAAACTAGGTGTAAGCATCTATAAATCCTACCTTAGTATTTAACCAGTATAGATATTAGTACCTTTGAATGCTTTATGGCAATAACCTTTGAAAATATAGGTATATGCAATAATGATTATAGACATTATAAACATTACAAGATAAAGTGGTAAAATATTGTAACATTTCTGTAAAGTTATATAGGTTTCAAACCATAGTAACAGAAGATTAAATTGAAATTCTTAGATAGACTCTTTCCGGCCGCGATGAATCTAACTGAAGCATCCTTTTTGCGGGTCACACATTCACTCTTGATGACTGGACATTCTAATAAGATTATTCATTTTATTGGCTTGCAATTATGAAAAAATAAGGTATTGAAAATACCTTATTTTTTCATAATTGCAAGTTGTAACAAACAGAAATAAAACAAAATAATATATACGATATTCTGCTTTTCCTAAAAAAAGAGGACCTGCTGCCATAACAATTAGTGGAAAATATTATATATCGCTGAAAAATTTAAATTCTGCACCATTTGTGTGAAAATCTTAAAAATATTCCGCCATCTCCATCTCATCAGCATTGTATTGGTCAACCAAGATACCGAGCAATAGATAAATAATAGACCTTATATTAAAAAATAAGCTTGACAATAGGTTTTGTGTTATTAACGACTTCTACGAAAACGCCCAATGCAACTGCCGCTATGGGAGTTATTTCAATTAAGAATGTACTTATGTTAAATAACATGTTAAATCTAATGACAATTACAGAATTGCAGAATATTTACAACACAATAGAGACCCATATAATCACAGTCTAACCAGTCTAGCAGTACTATTATTATAGTAAGTATAGTTGATAGACCACAGTCTGTGGCTTCACAATGTAAGGCAGGCGAGGCGTGGGCGGGCGCAGTAAGTGAAATAGGAGTTGACGCCTCCGAACGTTAAGACGTTAGTATTTTATTTCATTTAAGTCCCAAGTTTATGCGCGAGTGCTTTCGAAGCCTAGAGCTTAATTGAAAGCGTTGTCTATTTTTATTCGAACCTTTCTTTTCATTCTTACATTTTGCCACTCAACTTTGATATACGACAGACTCTGCGGTTCTAACCGCTTTGTATTGCTGGATCGTAGTGATTGTCTTGATGTTTGTTTTATGTGCTACATTTGTGCACTCAAATTCAAATAAATCACTTCATTAGTTTCCACATAAATACTAAATATAATCAACCAAGGTATCCATACTTAACTATTTGCTAGCTTTTATTATAACCGGTACAATACTAATGTCAGGAAAAATCTTTATGCGAAATCTAATATTTTATTTCCAATTAAACAGCATAATTTGATAATCCCAATTGTGGTATTGTCACAGAGATCTGTGTATAAATAAAATGAATGTCACGTAAATTCATTAAATACTTTTTGCAATAGTACACTATTTCAGGTTAGGTGAATCTTTAAACATTTCCCGCCGCCTACCGCCCTAGGCTCGGTCTCGGGGAGTGGGGGACATAGGCCCCGCTCATGCATGAGGAGTAGGGACGCCTCTCCAATCCGGGCGTCCCTATAATTGGGCAAATGGGCCACTGTAAGTGTGGCCCCGGAGATCCCGCGATACCATATTGGCCGCGGGTGCCGTCGGGGGCCGCACAGTGGGCTGAAACGGGCCGGTAATGGACTTAGCATTAAAAAAAAAAAGTTTCTTTTTCTGAAATTTTAAATATTGTGTTGGATTTATCTTTCGATTATAAGTAATTATTTCCATGAGGGTCGTTCAGATAACTTAGTATTTTCGGAGTTATAAATATCCAAAGTAATTTTTGTATGAAGCAAAAGAAAAAATATGAAAATCTCGAAGTTCTCAAATTTTCTCAAAGAATTGACTCTACGTATGCATAGTACGTATATTTGTCCTATTTTAGCGCCTATTCTCGGGTTGCGATTTTCTGCGATTTGGTCGCAATTTCAAATTTAACTCAAAACAAATTACGTCATACTATGGTGGTGGAAAATGTCGAACATTGTTTTTTTTTAAAGAACTAAGTAGGTATTAAGGTTTTCAGGCCGTTTAGTATACATTATTTTCAATTTCAATTTAATTGGAATAAATTGCTTAACTAAAATAACATGACTCTTCATACAAATTTGATATGGCTATATCTCCGAAAGTACTCGTTAAATTAAAAAAAGTCACAGAATAAAAACGTTTTAAATTTACGCCTAGATACCAAAAAAATACATTTGATCTCTTAACCTTGTAATTCCAGCCCACTGTGGGCCGGATTGCTCATGCGTACCCGGCCCCCGCCAACGGCGGATCGAAGGAGTGTCCGGGAGGTTTTAGTGGTATAGGGTCCTCTCCTCGTGGTATGAGTTTAGCATACCACGCTATGGAGAGGGCGAGTCCCACATATCCCACCGCCAGCGCGCGAAACGCTGCAGCGGCGGTGGGAAAGCGTAAATGCATTTCCCCCGGACAACAAAAAAAAAAACTTATAACATTAACGTATCATATTTCGAAAACAGTTTTTAATGAACCATAGACGTCACACACACAAATAATGTTGAGATCGTAATGTAAAATGATAATACAGAGCAGGTTCAGTATATGTATATCTACCACATACTTATAGTTCACGTGTCCAAAATATAGCAAAGCGTGCCATTGATCTGCCATCCCTGTCTGCTATCTTACAAAACAAGCATCTTCAAGAAAAGCAATCTCAACTGTACTTAAGTCCATAACAACAAATAGCCTGCCTTTGAGGAAGATATACTCGTAAATATCTTATCCTCAAGGTATCATAATGTCTAGTGTGTTTGTCTTATCATACGGACGCAATCTCATTCCCATTGTAAGATTAGATGCGCATTATCCATACAATTAATTTTATGCGTTTGTTTGAATTACTTTACAAATTACACAGAGTATTTATTCGCTATCTATATCTTTGATACACTTATCGTTCGAAGTCTGAATATAAATTAAGGTAGTTGCGCCAAGCAGTATTGTAGTTTGCGCTTTGCTACTCTTTGCATTGCACGAAATGACACTTCGATCTACCGCAGGACCGACAGTTTCACTTTGTCTACAAACGAATTAAACTCCTGCAATTTTCTAACAACCTCTGTAACGTAGCGGTACCTATAGTAAGTCTCGCTTTTAAGCCTCGGTAAAATCTTGGAATTTTTCGGTTATGGTTAGTTGAGCCGTTGATGCCGGTTGTTATATCATTATAGCAATCTTATACCAGGGAACGGGGAACACCCTTTTCCCTATGTGTTTTGGAAAAGCTTAGTGACTATGGCAAAACCCCTCCCTCTAAATTGCTGCTGCTCCTGCACTGCTGCACTGCTGAATCCATGTTCAGCAGTGGAAGTTATACGGGCTAATGATGATTATGATGAATTTACCGACTGCGTACTGCTAAGATTATCGTCGTTGATCCCAACAACAGCAACATTATTTGTTTCTTAAAAGACATATTCTGCAATAGGGATATAAATCCCTTTTTCGCAGAAGACTTTATAAACACATAATTATGGAGAAAAAGCTCACACATATTTAGAACAATAATCCGCGGTTCAGACAAATATTTCTGCCGGTCAGGAATCGAACTTAGAATACCAGGTCTAAAATTCAACTAAGTATCTTCAACGGGGTAATGCTGCCAGCATTCTGGGAACCTTGCCAGGTAGAATAGATTTAGAATAGTAGTATTTTATAAGTTAGCTTTAATTTAAATTAGCTATTTTTAGTTGTATATTATGTATTTTATCGATGTTAATTAATTACTTGATGAAATAATAACTAAGTATTGTTACCTATTATTTAATATAATTAATATTGTCATAGTATTTAAACAACATGATGAAAGAATCGACATTTGTAAACGTGGTCGTGGTGGGGATCTACCAAATAACATTTTTTATTCATAATAATAATTGTCAAAACTCTTCTAATTGTAAATAAATCGTATCTCTTGTCATATTCAATTATTGTTTTATTTTGATTTACAAAACAAAATTCCTGTTGAAAAGCCCTATACTTAGGCACAACATAAAAGGAAATACTTATACACGATATCACCTCACTATTTAGGAACCAGCTCACGCATGAACCTAATCGTTGTACCTATCTAAGATAGCAACGAGCTGCATCCAGTTTGGAGAAGCCTGGTTACAGTTATAATGCTTGTTTGTGCCATGCAAGGTACCTACTATGTTTCCGGAAAACAACTAACTGTTATGATTTAGTTACTGCCTTAGAGTTTATGGATAGACTTATTTTTCGGACAGTCAGTTTCCGAATTTTTTGCTACTTCACCGGGCAGAAATGTGAGAAGGTCACAAACCTTATTAGAAGGTTTATACCTGCGCTAGACGACGTTCCCTATAGGACTTGAAAAATGATGACTTAAGTTGGGATTGAGGAATTAGAATTTTAGGAGAGTTTTATGCAACTGTAACTGCAGGTACCTACGTCACAGTTGGCGAGCCTCTTGAACTTCGAGTCTACAAGGGCATTAGAAACTTCGCCTGTCGAATTCGGGTCTACGAAAGCATTTGGTCGGGAGAAATTATGGATAGACATAATGGTAAACTTGGTTAGTATTCTAGTATTTTATCATTGTTACCTCCGTAGCGTAGCGGTATTTGGCTCGCTTTTAATTTCGAAGGTCGTGGGTTCGATTCCTACGCCGGACAGGAAATCTTTGTGTAAATTCTAAGATTTCTTTCTGGGTCTGGTTGGTTGAGGGACTACGCTCCGTGCCTCGGAAAGTACGTTTAGCCGTTTGTCCCGATTGTTATAACATCATCTATAATAATCGTATATCAGGGAACGGGCAGTAGCGTTTCCTTGTATGTTAGGTACAACATAATACTGCGGTCACCAACCCGCCTACCAAGCGTGGTGACTATGGCAAATACTACCCTTCCTCGGGAGGAAGCCCATGTTCAGCCGTTTGATTTTCCTTAACGATTCGATTGGGTCTATAAAGTAGTCGCAACTATAAAATGTCAATAAAATTATCACTCTAAACGTTTTATACACTAAAAATACCAAATTTATAAAATAAATAGGTTTAAGGAGGAGGCCTTTTGCGTAATTTGTAGTATTTAAACTATTTACTAAACCTGGCTCCTCATAACTCAGATGGTGAATGTGTTAAATAATATAATTCAGATATTGACACATCACATAGACATAAACATTAGGTACACTATTAGTTTAGTGTGAATTCAGTAGCAGTCCCCGTTGAATGTGGTTGGGTCTTAATTTTTTTTTTAACCCCCTTTACATCTTCGACCGAGCCTTTGTGCTTCATACTTGAACTTCATATTTGAACTTATAATAAAATATTAGCCGATAGCTTTCCTCGATATATGGGCTATCAAATCGGTCCAGTAGTTAGATTAGTGCTTTCAAGCAAACAAACAAACTCTTCAGGACTTCAGCTTTATACTGGGTGACTTTTTTTACCGACTTGAAAACAATAAAAAGTGATACGTATAATATCTAAAGCATTTTTTTTTTTGACATAGATTGAAAATTATAACGATAAAAATACGTACCTAATTAGGTAGATAGATAACTCCTTTTATTCTTAGTAGCAAGAGCTCCGTTATCAAATATAACGACAACTTTAAACATAGCTAAGCAACATTGTAACGGTATGGTAATGGCACCTCTAAGCAGAAAGATAATGTTGAACATTATGCAAAGCACTGGAATGCTTTCACTGGATTGACAGTAACCACAAGGTCACTCCCCGTTATCTAACTAACCAGGCACTACCGACAATACCGTTATAAATAATGTCTGTAAATAGATCTTGGGTTTTGAATCCATTTATAAGTGCTAAACAAAAGTATTTCTCGACATAAAAATAGTTATTATCACTGAAAACAAAGAAAACCAGTATACAGGGTGGCCGAGGAGTTGACGTTCAAACGCAAAATTTAGATACTTTATGATGAGGAGTATCCGAATCACCCCCCCGTATGTTCTACGATTTTGCGTAGTTTTCGAGATAGAATTTTTTTAATGATTTATTTCGTAAATTTCACCTAACATCAGTTTTCGATTTTTTTCTCGTTCTGTTGAACATTTCTGGTTCAGTTTTTTTGTGATAACTAATTAGCATAGTTTAACCTAACACCCTAAAAAGTATGGTTTATCTAATCATTGCAGAACTGAGTGAGAATTTATTCGAAAATTCAAAATTAGGATTTGAGCTCAGGGCTCATAAATTTTCAAAGTATCAAAAAAAAGAAAAAATGTGGAGATTATGGTTTCAAAGTCATTTAAAAATCTTCATAAGACAGGCCAAAGAAAGTTAGGGTTAACGAGGGTTTATTTTCTATAAGTCAAATTTTATTTTATTTAAATCTTTGAGTTATGATGGATTTGAGTGTTTTACTGAAATAAACTTAAATTCTATTAATTCTGTGAGTTTTTAGATGCATGCATTTAATTAGAAAAATCCAATACCTAGGTAAGTATGATTTCATTTTTGTGATTTTAACCTTGCTCAGGTAGAACTGGACTGTAGTTACTTGGAAGTGTTAGTGATGCCCTACACTCTGAGTGAATATGCAGAAATGCATTATTTCTACGGTGTTGCACAAGGCAACGGACGTGAAGCAGCAAGACTCTACAGAGAACAACTTCAACGCCGGGGCGGACCACAACCTGATCATTACCCTGACTATCGTGTGTTCATTAATACTCACAAAACTTTAATGGCAGGCCGCATTCCTGGCCAACGAACGAAAAAATCATCGAAAACTGATGTAAGGTGAAATTTACGAAAAAAATTATTAAATAAATTCTATCTCGAAAACTACGAAAAATCGTAGAACATACATGGGGGTGATTCGGATATCATCATAAAGTATCTAAATTTTGCGTTTGAACGTCAACTCCTCGGCTACCCTGTATATATAGCAAAGGAAGCGGCCGTTGCCCAATGGCTAAGGCGTCGGATTTGTGATCTCTACTAGTATTCTTGTTAACCCCTCGTGCTAAGCTAAAATGCTTGTGTTACGAGTGGGTTCACGTCGTAGTGCAATGGGTGGGGTTCGAAACGGCGACCTCAAGATAGCAAGTCCGACGCCCTAGCCATTGGGGTATGGCCCCTTCGCCTTATTATCAGAACACCAGCTTTTTCTTGTAATTTATGGCTAGACAAAGTTTTTATTCCAAATTATACACTACCCTGAAAACTTAAATTAAAAAGGAATACAGAAGGCTGAAAAAACCCAAAGTTCCCACATGAATTAAACCACAGCGAGGCTAAACGTAGTAAAAACATGGTTTAGATAGATTTTTTCTACAGATAGTTTATTATTGTTAGTTTTTTCTACTCCTGACTAATCAATTGGAAATCTACCTAATGTTTAATGGCATGGGTCCAAATACAAATACAGCTAGCGCCAATACAGTAGATGTACTACACTTGCCATTCTCATCCTGCCGGACCTTTCCCCTCACCTTCGTAAGCTCTGGCGACCTTACACACTGGAACACAACCTCAATCAATAAAAGGTATTATTAGGCTTTCAACTGAGAAAGTATCTTCATGCCCCCTAAATCATCGCGGGCCCTGTAGCATTTGCTACTCTTGCTATATGGCTAATCCGGCACTGCATCTTACAGATTATCAGTATTCTGTAAGGTAGAGGTACTCCCCAGTCCAGCAACTTATCCAGCGTACTAACGCTTTACTCTTACCCCTCTTAGTTTGCCGTTAGCGCCCACGACAAACATAACTCGATTGTTTATTCGTGCGAGAGGTACAATTGCCTTGGCTAATATCAGTTTGACGTTTTTTTTTAACTGCTGTAATGTATTAGATACTAGGTATTAATTTGTCTAGCTGTTCAGTACAGATAACATATATACATCTAGATTTTAATAAATATTAAATTAAGTACATAAAATATATTTCATTTTATTAACCTCTCTAGTAGGTAAATATAATTTAAACACTTTATCTGACACAAAAAAAAACTCTTTAACTAACAAAATATCGAACAAACCGATAAAATACCTTTAAAATACACATCGTTCTTATAAGATTTTTTTTCATTGATCTTGGCATTTAGTATTAAGACTAGGTTCTAAGACTTTGTAAAGTTCATTGTTCTTTACAGACGGAAACAAAAATAGAACAGAAAGGTCAATGAGCACGTGCCCTGTAGGAACCAGAATCTATACTAATATTATAAAGCTGCAGAGTTTGTTTGTATGTTTGTTTGTTTGTTTGTTTGTTTGTTTGAACGCGCTAATCTCAGGAACTACTGGTCCGATTTAAAAAAATCTTTCAGTGTTGGATAGTTCATTTATCGAGGAAGGTTATAGGCTATATTTTATTTTCAAAAAAATTAGGGATCCGTAAGAAAAATGCGATTTTGTAACCCAAGGTGTAAAATCGAAAACCTATTTATGCGTGCGCTGCAAAAACTATTGGAAATAGAATAAAATGATGTACTACGGGTTTGTAGGTCTTATTAAGATCTACAAAAAAGCCCGGGAGAGTACATATCTAACTATCATAGTTTAGTCACAATAACCGCTTTTATGTTCAAAAAAAATATTAAATCGTCTGAAGAAAGAAACAACTTTAAAAATGTATCGTAATATTAATCCTTATCCAAATTAAGCATTATGTTATCAAGGGTATTTATGTAGAAGTAAAATACTTTTTGTTTTATTCCAATCGGACATTTCGTTGAGAAATTATCACGAGTATAAAAACGGAAAGAATTGGTACCTAATAATGAGTTGTTTGCCATAATAGGTAAAGCTGAAGAGTTTGTTTGAACGCGATAATCTCAGCAACTACTGGTCCGATTTGAATAATTATTTCAGTGTTAGATAACCCCTTTATCGAGGAAGGCTACAAGCTATATTTTATTATATTGTTTTTACGGGAACGGGCGTTACGCGGGTGAAACCGCGCGCGGAATCTAGTACTTTATAAAACCAGGGGTAACAGCTTTTTACTTATTAAAATTTGTAGATACTTCTGGACTTTTAAAAACAATTCGCAGTAGATATATTTCTAAAATAAAATGTTCATTACACTTTTTTTGTTTTTTACAGATTTCGCCAATGATTGAAAAATGCCCAACTGATATTTTTTAATAATGAAAATATGCAATTCGGTGAGAAATATTTTTTGCATACAACAATAAAAACGTTGATTAATTGAACTTTTTCGTGTAGATAGAACCGTAGGTAATGTTGACATTAAATGTAAGAAGACTCCACGTGAATAACAGTGAGAGTCACTGTTTTCGTGAGGTATTCCTCGAAGCGCATTTTAAGGCGCTCCTAATGAGGCGCTCCTTTTTTATTCCTCGGAGCGCTCCTTTTAGTAGCGCCTCCCGATAGTGATTAAAAATATTAAAATTTTATACCTAGAAGCGCCTCAAAATGGTAGAGCTTCGAGGAATACCTCGTTTTCGTGACCAAGACCTTTATACAGCTACCTAGAGGCTTTTTTGTGTACCTATTATTTTTATACAATAATAAAAAATGGGTTTTTGAGCCATTTTTTTTATTTTTTCCCTGTCTTCGTGTTAATGTTGTTAACGTTTTAACACATTATTAAATAAATAGATTGTCAGGTATATAGGTAGATTTAAGACGATAAAGTAACGTTACCCACAAAAAAATCCTACTGTAATAAAAACTTTTATGTAGAAATACCGAAATTAACAAAATTTTACTTGGAAGTGCGAATAACCACCATCTTTGGGCGTTCAATGCGAGCTTCGTACAACGTTAAGCAGTGATTATGTAGGTGCGACTTGATCGACGAATGCCGTGGATTATAGCACTTTTTATTTCACTCCAAGGAGCGGGTGGTTAGAAACAGTTAGATGCACCATCAGACACGACCGTTCATCACCGTTAGATCAACCGTTTTTATACGCCATCATTCGTCCTTACTAATAGATTTGTAATGGTAATGGTAAAAACCAGATGGTAGAGAAAGCTCGTCAGGAAGACTTCTTATTTATTTTACACGGAAGTATGTATAAAGTTAGTGAGAAATTTAATCGGTGTTAGAAATAACATTCATAAAACAGGCTCAAAACTAAGAATTGGTATTAAGTATTTAAGCCAAATTCCTTTTTACTCCAGGATTTGCCATTCAAGAAATAATGTAGATAAGGTGGGAGCGGTATAAGGTTTGCCTTAAATCTCGGAGGTTGTGGGTTCGATTCCCGTTCCGAAAAATAAATCTGAAGAGACATATACAGTAGCCGCACAAAATACAAGAAGACAAGCAGCGCCATCTAGCATGTAGCATCCCAACTAAAATGTATCGCGAATCACAAGTTCGCAAGCCAATTCGAATGTATACAAGCTCTGAACAATAACAATTGGTCGCCGGGCATACAACCTCGTCCGGCAAAGATCTTCGTTTTCTGTGGAGGATTACCGCTCATCTACAAATCTCTCTATAATATCAAAGATTTCTTGACGGGGCTGGTAGATCCATCAAACAGACCCGACAAATAAAAACCTCCGTATCCCAGAAAGCTATTAACCAAGTAACGGGCAGCAACATTTACCTGTGAATATGCTTAACATAACACGGCCATCAAGCCGCCTTCCAAGCGTGGTGATCATGACAGCACCCCCTTAGAGTGAGGCCCAAGTTTAGCACTGATAGTTATACGGGCTGATAATTTATGATTGGAAATAATGTCGCAAATCTGATGATTAGCGACATTATTTCCAATCATAAATTAGCAAAGTGAGTCACAAGTAATATTTATATATACCTAACTAATAGGTCTATCAGTAATTGGTGATGTACCTACCTACAACCCCGTGCCTCGGTGCTATCCCACAAAATTATGAGACAAAGTGAAATACAGTGCACCAATATTTACGCACCCAGTTGAGTTTAATATGCAGATGACTAAACTAAAATGTCTACAATTAACTTTGGCCATATAAAAGAGCTGTAAATGACGGTATTTTTTGTATACTTTCATGTAATGTCTTGGCCACACATTACAGCAATATTCTCTTATCATTGTGATTGTTTTATCGCATGAATGATGGCATAATATTAAAATTTGCTTAAGTATAACCTACTGATAAAATAATAACCACTTTTATTTTAGTAGATCCATATAAATAAATATACCTACCTACATAATTATATGCTATTAGGAAAGTAATTCATAGAAAAACACGAAAATTAAGTAAATACTTCGCAAACAGAGATTATTTTTAAATAGCTTATGAGATAGTGAGCAGATTTTATGAAAACATTTGCATCGGTCCCATGGTGTAATGGTTAGCACTCTGGACTCTGAATCCAGCGATCCGAGTTCAAATCTCGGTGGGACCTGTACTTTTTATGGAACTACCTATATGTAAAATAAAAATATTTTCTAGTCGTGTATATATAAAGTAGGTACTTAATACTAATTGACGTATTTAAATGAAATTCGCAAAATAATTCTTAGAATTTGGTAGTTGTTGTTTCTACTATAATTCTGATAAGTTTTTCTTCAAAGTTGTAATAGATACTACCTATCTACAGATTATTTTAAATTCCTATGATTAATGTAAATTAAACTGACGACACTGAGTCCGGATAAGATATTATTATATTTGAGGAGAATCAATATAGGTATGGTACTCAGTATGAAGATATTTATGAGTAGCTTAGTTTCTCGTAGGTACACAAGTATAAAACTACATAGTAGGTATAAATGCTACATATATAAATGCTACATATATAAATGCTACATATATAAATACAACATATAAATCAAAATTATTCTAGGTTTAGTTTTTTAGGTAACTATAGGCGAGTTTTTTTATGTATTTAACTTTCTAAAATGATTCTATCTACAGTTAAAAGTTTCCACTTAAGATTCTTCAGTAGTAACTGTTGCCGTGGTGACTTATAAACACAACATGGTTCTGTCAGCAAACACTCATGTGTGCCTTGTTTGGTTAAGTTTATGTTTTCGTGTGCTTGGAGTTACAGTCCATTGAAATGCAGCCGAATAAAATTAAGATTTTAATTGTAGGACCATCAGAGGTACTTTTTCCAACAAAACAAATAAGTAGATATTGTGTATGGATATGATAGTTATAATGATAATAAGGCACTAATCGAATCATCTGCAGTATTATCACGTGTGTATAGTTTGTTTTTGATTTAAGTCATAAAATTAAATTACAGAGTGGCAAGACTCAAATAGCAAACTTTATATCGGATTCGATAAATAATGACGAAGCAGAGACACCTCGACCTACACAGGGTGTCAGAATATTGGAGTTTGAACTTTCCGGTCTCAATGTAAACGGGAAAACCACTAACATTGATATCGAACTTTGGGACTGCAGCGGTGACCATAGGTAATTGAAGTATTTATATATTAATATCCTTGTTCATGTTATTAATAGCCATGGCATGAATGATCTTCCCATTTGTAATAAGCAAAAAAACTTCCATTCTTAATAGATTAGATGATGTGTGTCACCAATTGATAATGACTAATTTCATACAATAGCGCTAGTAAAAGCGCCATCCATCGATCATTACATGCAACATCAAGATGAACGCAAAGGTAGCTTCGTGGTGCTCTTAATGGCTGCATGGTAAAGGCATTCATACCAGTGTTTTATTGTGCTTAAGTAGAATGCTTTATATGGCATTGATATCAGGATATTAAAGCTTATGAATTTATTATCGTCCCAAGCATTGGATCTCTCCTATATCCGAGTATCTATCATGTAGATATATAAACTACCTACGAACGTTGTAGTTATCGTATTACAGACACTACAAAAATAATTTTAAAAATCCATTTCAAGATGACCAAATAAGTGTACGATGTATATGAATATGGGCGATATAATGTCGCCCATATTGATATCGTTATTTCATGACATATCTGTGATTTCTAGATTCGAATCCTGTTGGCCAGCACTAAGGGTTGGTGTTCAGGGAGTAATATTGGTGTGTTCGCCGAATACTTCTCAAGTGGCTGCCAGGGAAATGGAGCTGCTCTACAACTATTTTGTCTTTCAGCCAAAACTGTCCGCTAAACAATGTGTTGTTTTTTACAATTGTACTGATGATCAAGAAGATGTAGACTCATTAAATCTTTGTGAGTAAAATGTAATTATAAATTTCACTCCAGTTATGTCATGGACATACCTTTTGATCTTATAATATTTCTATTTCAGCATCAACGTTTTCAAAAGTTTCCCAAGTTGCGATCAACCTTAAGACCGGTGGCAACCGTGTGAAGATAGATTTTTCAAATTATATTATATCTGTTCTCGTATCTTTGAATAATGGCAGTTAGAATTTAATCTTATCGTGGACTTTGATTTCTTCCATGTAGATAATATACTTACGTCATCCAATGTTTGTAGTAGACAACTAAAATACATCCATTCATAGACTGATGAGTGATCGCTTTATTGTAAGTAATCACACTGGAATGTTAACATCATCATCAGCGCCATCTGTACCTTTTAATTTATACCTGTCCATATAATATTTTAATTTGTTTACCGATTATGGTCTAAAACCATATTATGTTTAATTTTTATATCATTTCTCATTATTTTGATGTAATTTTAAAGTAGTTACTACTGTATAATGGTATAAACAAACAATATTGATAATAAAAACGAGTTTTATGTTACTATTTTTTAAGATATCAAAAAATATGTTGAAAATCCGAGCACAACCTAAAAACTTGGTATTAACCAACTAACGAATAAAACAGTATGTATGATGTAAGTTATAGGGAAAATTATCGTTTAGTCGTATAATGCCTAATTCGCAAAATGGCACCCGATTCTCTAAAGGGCCAATTCGCGAATGGACTAGTTCTCAAAAGGACTAATTCGCGAAATGGCTAATTCTCAAAAGGACTAAGTAGTAAAATGCCTAATTCGTAAAGTGGCTAATTCTCCAAATGGCCAACTTTTACCAACTCATGCCATGAGTTAAATTACATGAAAGAACATGCATACATACAGTTTAACATTATTAAAACTAGCTCCACCTAGTCAATGGATGAGTAAATAGATGTTGTTCTAACGTTAGATAAAGAATATAAAAATCACTTGGTATTTTCCTCATCTATATTTACTAGGATTATTTAATAATAAAGTACTACATATTGTATACTGTCGTGATGTATAAACATTTAAAATATATTATAATTGTTTTTTTTGTTATATGACACATTGTAAGATGCTTTGTTGATTTAATACTTTTTCGCCATAATAATCATAATGTTTTTTTTGTTATATGACACATTGTAAGATGCTTTGTTGATTTAATACTTTTTCGCCATAATAATCATAATGTTTTTTTTTAGTTGGTTGTATGACACATTGTAAGATGCGTTGTTTTTCGCTATGATTGTTTTATTTTAATAATAAATGTTTTTTGCTAAGTTTTTTGTTTGCATTTCGTATAAAATATAACATAACCTAGAAAATTAACTTAGATTTTTCATGTCATTTAACTCATGGAATGAGTTGGTAAAAGTTGGCCATTTGGAGAATTAGCCACTTTACGAATTAGTCCTTTTACGAATGAGTCCTTTCACGAATTAGGCATTTTACTACTTAGTCCTTTTGAGAATTAGCCATTTCGCGAATTAGTCCTTTTGAAAACTAGTCCATTCGCGAATTGGCCTTTTTGCGACTGTGTGCCATTTTGCGAATTAGGCATTTTACGACTAAACGAAAATTATTAATACAATACCAGGGGACGCAGCAAGCGCCCCACGATAATACCCACGTTGGACTTGCTACTCTGCTCGAATGGGTCGTAGCGTAATGAATCTAGCCAATGTGTTAAATTTAGCTTAGAAAATATCCGCGTGCAAAAATTCAGTCAAATCAATTCAGTAGTTTTTGCGTTTAAAAAATAATAAACATCAATTCATCCATACATACAAACACAAATTCATTCACCCGTACAAACTTTCGAGTTTATATTATTGGTGGGATATTGATTTCGATTCGCTCGCCCGATTAATTTTTAATTATCTTAAGTGATTAATTAATTGAACTAAGTTGAATATTTATCTACTTAGAATGGTAAGATTTTGCCGGACAAAATTTACGTTCCCCAGAATCCTTGTAAATAAAATATCATTAAAATTGCCAATGACTAGCTTTTATGATTTCGGGTCGTATAATACAGTACGTAATAAATTCCATACAATACGTGATGTCAATTACTGGCATAGGTAAGTACTACATATTAAGAGTTTTATTTAAATGTAAGCCAGATTTATGATATATAAGCTAAAAGTACATGAAAAATCTTATCTAAGACTACTTTATACCGTATAGTTTAAAACAAGTATTCAGTTATAAGTGATATAAAAATTTAAGCTACCAAACTACACAAATTTGTACTTGTCCTTTTGAACTATTGCTTAATTACGTAATCAACTAAGTTTGATTAAATGGAACAAATTATTTCTTCACTATCTTAAAAACTAACGATCTATTGAATATTATATAATGACTCCTCAGATTCAACTTAAATTCTTATAAGGTAAAGAAGTAAGAATTAATTAACTCTTTTAAATAAGTCTTTGTTAATATTGAAGTCACACTCGAAATCTGCAACTTATTGTTGAAAACTTACGTAAACACTACTGGAAAAGTTATATTTTGATAAATATGAATAATAAATATATAATACATAAAAAAAAGGCATTAAGGTATTAAAATTAAGACATTGATGAATATAAACATGAAATTTATTTTAATAGTTGAGTAGGCCCGTCTCATTGATCATAAACTATGTTTTACAATTTAAACATTAGAAGTAACCTACAAAATTCACAATGCAAAAATCTTAGAGGTAATGTTTTATTGCTTTGACTTTATTATCGCGCATAGCTAACCACATACTTTAAATATAAAAAACAGATTGACTTGATTGTTAAAGATATATCTAAAATTGAAATTAATGTGTGTTATGTATGCTAGATGACAAAAAACATATCTCGACGCACTCACTCAGTCTTAAAACATTTGGCTCTTATAATGAGTAATTGTATAAACTTAATTCAGTATTTCAAATTATTAATCTACATCGATAAATGATACTGAAATTCATCAATAACCTGCTACATAAAATATTTACAGTAAATGGGACCTTTTAAATACAAATGTATACATATAACCTACACCTAATTACAAGAACCTTCTATAAGTCTGTCATTAATAATATTATCACCTTGATCACGCTGCATGTGGAAGGAGTTTTCTACATTAACTAAAATAATTTATTACGATAATTCTATGTATCATAAAATTATAATATGAACAAAAGCCTAATTTCTATCATTCTTCCAATTGCCTCGATCATTAAAGTTTTTTCTGTCTCTTTGTCCCCTACCCGAACCGCCGCGATTCCATCGGTCATTGCCACGTCCTCGATGCCCTCCTCTATTCGGAAACCTTAGATAATTTTGTTCGTTATCCATGAAGTTAAAATCGTTACCTGGACCCGGTCCATTATAGGGCATATTGCCAAAGTTATTAGGTCCACCAAATTTGTTATTGAAATTATGAGGTATGTTTGGCGCTATCCCTAGAAGACCGGGTGCAGGGCCGCCGCCTCCGCGAGGGTCTGACATTGCCTGATTAAAGCCATGCATGTTACCTAAATTCATATTATTCATATTGTTCATACTTCCCATGCCCATAGGCGGCATATTCATCATACCACCATCCATAGCACCTGGAGGTCCAGCCATATTACTGTTCATACCAAATTGATTTTGGTTAAAGTTTCCTACAGGAGTTTTAAGTAAAGCTTCTTTGGGTTTAGGTAAATAAGAGTACTCACCATTTTCTCCCAAAGAAATACCTAAATTAGCAAATATGCTACAAAGCACGTTATTGCTTTGTATTGAAGTCAAATCGAATTTTTTGTTAGGCAACTTTTCTTGTTGATATTGTTTAATCATCTGCGTCACTGGTGCTAAATTTTGATTAACAAATATTTTTTGCGTTGAACTTAAATCTTTATACCAACTGGAATTTTGTAATATTGTTTGCAAGTCCAACGAATTCGATTTTTGATCTTGACTACTGGCTTCGACTGTGTCTTTAGGTTTTCTTCGTGGATCTACCCTAGGACCGGCAGGGGTCGTAGTAGTAGTGGTGGTGGTGGTAATTTTACTAGGTTTCTCGCTATCACTATTAGATTCATCGAAAGACAATCTGAAAACTTTTCTTAGTCTAGGATCCAATAAAGCTTGCGATTTAGCAGTGCTATTTCTAATATCTGTGTAGTCTGGCCGAGGTATATCTATTGTAACTAATTTATATGCAATGGGAGGATGACTATTAATAGATCCATTTATTTCGGAAGCAGGAGTATAGTTCGGTAAAGGCTTGAACGGTAACCCTAAACGAAAATCAATATCTCCGCCGGTTTGACGTAAGTCAGTATCACCGAAGGTAGGAAGATTAAATTCAGACTTTCTTAAATCAACATCTGCCCTACGCCGCCCGTCTGTTGGCTCGCCGTCAATACACTCATAAATTGACACTCTAGGAGGTTTCTTTGCAGGTGGCTTAATAGCTTCATTTACTTTTTCGGGAGACCGTCTTGATCGTGGATCTCTAGGTCTACTTTGTGGGGACGCTGCGCCTTCCGGATTATTCGGAACTTTATTTTCGTGCAGATTGTTTTTCATGGTATTGAGTAATTTTGTAACCTCTTCACTAATGTCTATTTTTGAAAGATCGCCTAACCTACTAAGTACGGCTGATGGTTCAATGACGTGTGGGGCCGGTGCTTGTGGAGATGGGGGTGTCTGATTTGGGGATGAAGCTGGAGACTTCTTTTTCATTCCCTTTTCTTCATCACTAGAATACCACTTTTCGTCAATTAATAAGTTATTGTCTTCGTCATCCGTAGTAGACCGTCGGTGTCTTTTTTCAGGATTTTTAAATATTGGTTCTGGTTGCAAAAATCTAATATCCGTATCACATTCTTTTCGTGTATGATTTTCTTCGACAGGTGTGTGAATTACTCGGGGTCCCTCATCCGAAAACGGAAGAACTCTGTGGTCAACATCCTTTGTCTCAGTAGATATCACGGCTTTTTCACTATCAAGTGATTCATTAGAGATATCTATATTTTCCTTATCTTTGGAAGCAAACTTTAAGGCATCTTTTGTGTATTGATCTATATCAATCATATCTTTACTTATCTGTGGCTCCTTGTGTAGTTGTTTATTTACTGATACGTCTTCGCTTCTAGGAGGAATTACCGAAGGCTGGAATCGCATATCGACGTCCTTGCCCGGTAAATCTGTTGGAATTGTTATGCTCGTAGAAACGGGAACAGGTGGTACTCTTAAATCTAAATCTTTTGAGGCTGCATTTTGATTTATGAATTGTTGAGGTTCATTATTAATTAAACCTAACTTTTGTATATTCATAGTATTTAATTGAATTTCTGTCATTTGTTTTAAAGATAATCCAATACTATTGAGTTGTAATACTGTTAATTGACCTAATTGTTCCAAGTTGTCTATTCCCATTTTTGTAAGGTCTGAAATCTGTCGTGGTGTTAAGACACCAGTGAGGTTTTTGATGCTCAGTACGTTAGTCGTGTTTGTGTTATTACTGGGAGATACATTGAGATTATAATTCTGATTGGAAACATCATTTTGCCATCTAGATTGCCGTACTTTCGGGGATATTTTATGTTGCCTTTCATTCATATTATATAGATTGGAGTCTTGTGTTCCTTGAGGATTTGGTATATTTATTTCAAAAAGAGACGGAATGATTTTTTCTTGTGGTTCTTGCGTATCGGAATATTGTTGCATTAATTTTGATTGAGTAGTTTGTATCATTTTTAGTGCGCCTTCTCTATTTAGGCGCGGGAAATCACCCAATATTTCTTTAGGTGCAGATTCTATATGTTTTAAAATAATGTTCTTTAAATTTTCTGTTAACGGTTTACCATGTGCAAACTTACATTCATCTTTGTATATACACGGAAGCCCGGTATGGTAATATTTACATGGAAAATCAGCATGCATATACAAACATTTATCTCTTTTTGCGCAACAGTCCATTAAATAAAATTTACATAATTCCATTTTCCTAGGAGGTTGCGCATCGTGTGAATAAATGCAATCATCACCTTTGTGACATTTTCCCTGCATATAATATAAACAGACACCGTCAGGGTCCTGCATTGGATGGGCCACTCTCCTTCTATCATTTTTATTATTTTTATTGCGATCTCGTTGGGGTCTGTTGTGTCTCTGTTGACGGTGGTGCGATTGACCTCTAGATTCTTGGCTACTGTCCGATGCGTAAGAGTCTCTATCATCCTCCACATAATCATCTGCTGGCGACTGTCTGTGAACGGGGGAAGCACCACGAACACACATCATTTCACTTTCATCCATTTCGTCATTATAATCTTGTTTCTTACGCTTTTTACTTGGGCCGTCGTTATCTTTTTTCTTTCTTTTCTTGTGTTTACGGCGCTCTTCAACGTCATCATCATTATGACTTTCAACACTATCATTTTTGTTCATTGCTTTCCTAATTGCCTTTTCAATATTTCCTGCAAAATCATCTTCTGTGGGACTAGAGTACTTTCTGTTCTTTTTATTTTTATCCTTGAATTTTTGTTCCTTATTCGATTTTGATTTTTTTTTCTTACCTGATTTAGAGTAATAAAAATCTTGGGAATCCGATTTTTCCGATGGTAATTTTTCATCGATGGTAGGTACTGTCTCTATGTTTTTCTCTTCTAGATTTTGAGCTTCATTGTTTTCTTCGCCTTCACTCTCAATCTCTCCATCTTCCAAGTCCTCTGCCTCTACATTAGCGACTGGCTCCGTCATATTAAAAGTGGCACTGGAATTGAAAAAAATGCAACGTTAATTTGGTCGATACGACTTTATTGGGAGAGATTTAAATAAGGTTATTTAGTAATTAGACTGAAAAATGGCAATAAAACTATCATAGAATATACTGCAATCAATGTTCAACAAATTGCGATAAGGAGAATTGATACCGAGAAACAAACAACACGTAAATGGTAATGATACAAATGATAACGTAATAAGTCAAGGTAAAAAATATCTAATTTATAAAATATTCTTCTTCAATATATTACTGTAGTTATAAATATAAGTAAAAAATATCCCATGTAAATAAATAGATGGCGCTTTTTTATGTTTGTCACCGTGTACATAAGATCTACACTTGCCCGCAATGACAAGTTTGACACGGCAATTTATAGTTAATGTGTCACCGCAGTAGTCGATTGAAATCGACACAAAAAGAAATACAGGCAATGTACAAGAGTGGCTCAGTTGATATTCAAACCACCGACCATTAATCTCACCCCAAAATAACATTGCGATTTGAACCTAACACGTTCTTAAATTTTGTTTAAGCATTTAGAGCATTTAATGCTCTTTTATATAATCTATACTACTTTTTATTATGACTACGTTTTTCGGGATAATCATAATTTCAAAAAAAGTTAAGTTAAAATTTCCCGATATGTAAATAAAGAAACCTTTTATGTGAATATGTAAATAATATTACACTATATGTATTGACACAATTAGCAAAAGTTATTAAAGCAAATACCAAGTAATGGAAAGAATAAATAATGGTAATAGATATTTGATTTCGTAGAAGGCACTAATTATGTATTACTAATAGGTAGGTACCCAATTAGTGCATTCTACGAAATCTAATATCTATTACACCATATTAGTATGTATGTTACTCCAGCATATAATAATATAAATAAGCTATATTTAAGAAAATGTATTAATTCAAATTTAGAATAAAATTATAAATAAATATCGATAACTATTTTTTGAACAAATCTATTCGAGATATACAGAGACAGCTTCTACTCCTCACCCACTTAATTAAAATTTTTCACATATGTAAAAAGGGTATACTATAGCCAATGAATTAAAGCTATATTCATATGAATTAAATAAATAATCGTATAGGTATATTGATTAGTTAAACTACCCCTTATGCGAATGTTTGATTTCCGTCAAGTACTATTTATTTTTAGCCCCTATCACGCTACTTTATCGACCTGGTGAGTAAGAAAGAGACAACAATATTATTAGAAATGTAAACTTGTCTGCTAGTGTAATGAAAGCGGATACGTCATGCAAAAATTCTACACTGTCATAGCCGCCATTTTAGATATAATGCGACTAAATTAAAAAGTAAGCAAATTTATTTCTGTAAAAAATGGTTTTAAATTCATTTAACTGATAATATCTTGCTCAAAAAAGACAAATGACGCGAAGTTACAATTAAATTTTCCTTAGCGAACTAAATCGAACGTATACAAACAAAGAACCCGATTACGACAGCATGGCCATATATGTACTAATGACGCACACAAAGATCTCACATTTATGTAAACGCATAAGTAACACGCCCTTTGTGACGGTGTAGTTAAAAATTATAAAATTACTTAACATCTGATAAAATTCTGGCTTAGTGTAATATAAGTTTTGTTCAACAAGGATAGCCTTGTTGTTCTTAAAATACTGTACCTAATAATCGTCGGAACAATTAGCATTGGGATATTTTCTCCAAGATTCACAAAATTACTTAGATGTAGCGCAGTTAGAAATTCAACATGTATGGCAGAAGTCAGTATTATAACTGCTCATAGCCACTACTTTCAAAAATAATTTAGATAGATACAGCCAAGCCAAGTAAGCAGTGGGTGGCCGTTCACATTTCACAATATCTTGCTGCGCGCTGCGCTGTCGCTCGCCACGAATTGAATGACGTCAGCCTTCTAGAACGGCAAGACATCTGTTGTCCTTCCTTTCATCGAGGTCACGAGGCGTAAACGCTTACACACACTAACACACAGACGAATCTACATATAAAAATGGCGTGTAACCTATTTACTTACGCACACACTACCTAACTATACTTTAGAATTTAGTTGGGTTACATAAAAATATTTTTAAGAATTCTATGTTTAGCTAATTTAAGAACGTAATAGTAAATAAAATAACATTACGGAAATAACGTAAGGTTATCAATATTATTTTTACGATAAGTTCACATGACCGACACCAAATGATCCCTCAAGACATACAAATAAGAATGATAGAAAATACATAAAAATACAATATTATAAAGGAATAAAAATGGTAATATCATGCAAAGAAAATAAAGTAGTCTATAAAATAGACGCAAAACAATGTTTTTGTTACAATTTAGAAATTGATGGTAAAGTTATGAGCTATTGCTGTGGTTACAGTAAAGCTCAGCCGCCATCTTGACCCAAAAGGCAATAGATTGATCAATAACGAATGTATACGGTTACCAAATAGGAAATTGATTATTTCCTTGATTTAACGCGCTAATAAACAAAAAAGTGTAGCGTAATGGATGTTGCACGTGTGTAGTAATTCCTTAGCTGACCAAGCACTTTTATGTAAAAGGGGACACGCATTCATAAAAAGGCCTAACGGTTAAATAATATTAATTGTTACCAATCTTACATTAATGAACGAATCACTATGTGCGACTACTATACGCCATATAGAATAGAAATCTTTCATAGCATTGCTGCATAAAGACGTAACAATTCGAGTACGCTATATTGATTTCGAACGGCGACTGGAGCGAACAATGCGGCGATGAGAAATTATTTAGTTTCGACTTTAGCCACTCTGGCCTTGATGTCGCTAGTTTAACGCCTTCCCATCATCTTTTGGTGACGACATTTCCGCTCAACATAATTGATCTTTATAATATTTAGTTTACACAATATTTATTCATTCTCAAATTTAATTATTTATTGATGCAACTAATTATAGTTTAGCTAAATGGCACAGAATTGTTTAATTTTATATAAACATTTACTACAACAATTAATTAGTTATTGAGTTGAATACTAGAATGTTGCCATTATGAAAAAAAATATCTTTTAGAAGCTATACTATTGAATTCATTTTTTTTTTTTTTAATTTTGAATAAATATTGAAATATGAATATAACAAAACATTATATTAAAAATGAGTTTTATTATATTTCAGAAAAATCTTGACAAAAACTCTTGTTTAGTCAACACATTTCAAAACGGAAAATTAGAAATGTCATCATCTATCAAATGATCAAAAACGAAATGTCATTTTTATCAATTTAGTGATAAGTCAGCATTTTTCGAAAATACAAATTTTAGCAATTCACTTTATTAATGAAGTGTTGTTTTTACCTGTGTGTAACTTTTTAGAAGCACAATGCTGATAATTACTCACAGTTTAGGCGTTATGAAACGTTTTTAATATAACTACTTACTTGTAGTCTTATTTTGTTATCTATTGTCAAGTATTACAGAAATTTTTACTATGTCCGATCCCAGTAATCCATTCGCTGGACTTCTAGGCGCCTCAGAAGTATCGTCATCAATTGAAACTTCAAGCACTGATAATAATTCTTCATTACAAAATATATCAACAAAGACTGCAGTTGGTGATGAAATTGAAATAGTGAATAACATAGCAGAAAATGTTTTCCACTTCACTATAAACTCTGGTGAACGACAACCGTCCGGTGACAGACAATTAGTGTTCCTAGAGGAATTAGCAGAAGCCACCAAGCCTCGAGTGCACTTAGATTTGGAAGCTTTAGAACAGGCCTTGTTTGAAAGATTACTTCTCACAGATATACAATCAAGTGTTATACCTAAGAATTGTAAGAGTTTCAAGGAGCATGTAGTGCAAAAGGAAGTATTTCCATACTTATTTAGTTCAATACAAAATCTGCAAAGTTATGAACATGTTAATAATATAATAGTAAAGAATGCCGTTCAGAGGATGAATGAGTTAATATTTCGGAATGCTGTGACAGCGTTAAAACAGCCAGCTTTGTTTGAAGACCAAGACTTTACAGAGCAACTGGTACAACTATTACAGCATGTTGATCCCCAATGTCACATATTTTTTATTGATATAGTTAAAGCCTTTATGGCTGATGGTAAGCATATTTGATTATTATTTTATTTGACAAAATCATAGTACATTATCTTAATCCTTTTTTTTTTTGGACGGACTTATTAAGTTAGCTTTACTACTTCACCGGGCAGAAAGGCGAGCAGAGCTCCAGCCTAAATAAATGGTTTAAACACTACAAACTAAGCAACCTGAGCAAGAGTGCGTCCCCTGTGTGACTTGGACCTTGGCTCAGGGTGGTCGCTGACAGGGAGATTTCGGCTTGGCCTGTTTTTTTTTTATGGGACTTTGGTGCAACTGTCTCTCTACTTTATAGTTTGCGGGCCTCTCGGACTTTGGGTCTTTGAGGGCGTTGGAAGGTTCATGGCAAACTAAAGGTCGGATGGGCAAGCTTTCTTATTGCCTGTGCACATAGTTTCATAATGAAACAAGTCTTTGACTGCTGCTTTACTCCTTTTAAATTTGGGGTAAACTCTGCCTCTGTTTTATTCCTTTATCAGTATTTGATACTAGCTTGGTGTGAGCAGTTTTACCATAGCTCCTGTTCCCATGGGAACTTCATTATTATATAGAGCCTATGTTACTCTGGAATAATGTACCAATTTAATGGAAAAAAAATTGAAATCCATCTAATAGTTTTTGAGTTTATTTGAAACAAAAATACAAATCTTTCCTTTTTATATTTCATTATATTATTTACTATATCCTCTTATTTAGATGCCATATTAAAATGCAATCTATTAGTGGGTTAAGCTGTTTGTTAATGAATCAGACAATAATGGCTACATTTTATATATTTATATATATATATATGTATAGACCATTTTTTTTTTACTAAATATTTGCTTATGTTTGACCATAATCTCGCTTGACGGAAGGCGATGATAAGGCCACAGATTATACACGCTTGCCTAGAAAGTGTCTGTTCACTTTAGTATTAAAGATGTCCAGATTATAGCGTTCTGGAAAAACTGACCCCGGCAGAGAATTCCACCTCATAAGTGCATAAGCACGGATGTCTATTATACTTCAGAAGCATTTGGTTGTAAGTGCCAGTTTACAATAAAGGCACATATGATGAATGATTCTGACGTTTAACAGCACAGCCAACCTTATGCTTGTGAGCTCTAGATATATCTACAGGTTACAGGAAATCCTATGACATTTCTTTGGTCTTTGGTTTTAAAGATTGTATTGGATAGAACCTTGTCTCCTAAGCTACAACTCATTACTGACTATAATTATTTTTTTAATACTTTTATTATAGGTGATGAAGGATCAAGAGAACAATTAAAAGAAACTATGATACCGGTATTGAAAAGAATACATATAGATGTAAATAAATCAAATCTGATAAATTTGCCAATCTACATACTACCCTCCATACAACTTTTTGCTGGTAAGTGAAAATCAATATGATAATAATCCCCTATTTATTTATATTGTGGGAGAAAAAAATATAAACCTAGACCAGTATCTTAGTGCTCCAGGCCCCTGAGCTGAAATGATAGCTCAGTTTAAGAAAGTATTAATTAAAATATTTAATTATTAGTAGGTAGTAATAGCAAAGGCATTTCTTGGGAAATAAATATTATAGAGAGACAAGTGACATAAAAGTGTAGCTTTTCCTTTTTTGTTATTTTAACAACAAAGTACAAAGTTATATTTAAATCGAAAAGACATCAAAAGTTGATGTAGCTTGTGAATACTCCAGTCTCATACTTGTTCATTAGGCTTTGTTTAACATCAGTGAATTCTAAATATAACTACATATTATACTCACTTCCTATCACTGACAGCCTCCACTGCGTAGCGGTATGAATCTCTGATGTTGTGGTTTCAATCCCCACACCAGATAAGAAGTCTTTGTGATTGTGATTCTAAGATTTTTTTCCAGGACTACCCTCCATGCACTAGATGTTAGATGGGCTGATGATGATGAATTCTAAATATAACTATATACTAACTAAAATATATTGTATGTATAATAACCTATATTCTGTAATTGTTATCAGGTAACCAACATTTGGTGCCTGTGTTGCTGGAAGCATGTGAACCTAAGAATGAAACAAATGGTAGATTCTACCAGGATTCAGTTTTGGGAGCATTGTTAAGTTTATCAGTGCTACCGAGGACAGCTTCATCACCTTATGAGTTCTTTGAGAATCCTATGGACCAAGTAATATAAAAATTTTAATAGTACATACATATTATATTATTTAAGCGGCCGTAGCCCAAAGGCTAGGGCGTCGGACTTGTGATCTTGAGGTCGCCGGTTCGAACCCCACCCATTGCACTACCGACGTGAACCCACTCGTAAGATAAGCATTTTAGCTTAGCATGAGGGGTTAACAAGAATACTAGTAGACTGCAAAACTTAAAAAAAAAACATACTTGATTTTTGAATCATTGCTAACAAAAGGCATGTAGAATAAAAAATTAGAACAAGGTATCAAATCTGGCTGTTTTAAACACAGACCACAGGTTAAATAAGATTAGAGCCCTTCTCGCCTTTATGCCAAGTGAAGTAGCAAAAACCTCAAGTCTAAATTTTCTATCTAAAACAAACAAATAACCATAGAAGTGTAAAACAATTTCAGGCAGCAACAGCAATGGAGAGTTCAATATGGAATGCAGCATCCCACCTCACAAATTCTTTGCACAAAATATTCTTGACTATATTGAAAGGAGGACCACAGTTAAGAACACGACTTTTAACTTGGATTGGCAAATGTTTGAAAATGAATGTTGGAAGAGGCAAACTTTGGAATGTCCAGGTAAATTAATTGTATAATAATAATATTAATTTGTAAAAATCCTTAACATGTGTTTAAAATTCCTCCACAAAAATAATTCTTTATATAAAAATTTATATTTTGTGAGCCCCATAAGCATGTTAAGCAATAAACACCAGATACACCACAAAAATAATGGCACATTAAAGGTAAGTTTTTAACGAATAGATAGGACCACAGGTATGCATTGCTTAGGGCATCTTGTAGTCTTAATTGGGGCGTGATTTGTAAGGGACTTATGTTCTAACGCTCATTGAGGCATCACAATATTTAACTAGGCAGTACAGTTTTTTTTTTTTTTTTTTTACTACATATAGTCTTACGTTTGACCATAATCTCGCTTGATGGAAGGCGAAGATAAGGCCTAAGATGATACACGCTTGCCTAGAAAGTGTCTGTTCACTTTAGCCTTAAAGATGTCCAGATTATAGCGTTCCGGAAAAACTGACGCCGGCAGAGAATTCCACTCCTTAGCCGTCCGCATTATGAAAGAAGAAGCAAATCGCTTCGTGCGTATTGAAGGAATGTCTACAACAAAAGGGTGAAACCGCTCGCCGCGCCTAGTCGTCCGGTGATGGAAGGGTGAAGGGGGTATCAGGTTATGTAGAACCTCCGCACTCTCCCCGAAATGCAACCGATAAAAAACTGATAGGCAGGCCACTCGTCTACGGTGTTCGAGGCTCTGAAGACTTGCCTCCACCAGTGAGTTATTGCCTATGACTCTCTTCGCTCGGCGCTCCAATGAGTCCAGAGCATCCAGCTGATATCCAGCAGACCCATCCCAAAGATGAGAACAGTATTCCATTGAGGAGCGAACTTGAGCTCTGTAAAGACTTAAGAGCTGCTCCGATGTGAAGTACCGCCTCACCTTGGAGAGAATGCCAAGTTTTTTGGCTGCAGTGTTTGCAATGGACTCGATGTAGTGACCGAAGTTTAGATTAGAAGAGAGGTCAAGCCCTAGGAGCTCAAGATGGTCGCTGATCGGAACGGAGACATTCCGGAAAGTCGGAGTCAGTTGGAATGGACTCCGTTTCGCCGAAAAAAGACACGCCTGTGTTTTTGAGGGGTTAAACCCAACCAGGTTGGCATCACCCCATAAGGAAACAGCCTCCAAGATCGAATTCACCCCCTCAATCATCGACTCCCTGAACGACTGGACCATTGACCCCGACTTCGCATCAGACAAGTATCTCACCGAGACAGTGCTGTCGTCTGCATACTTGGTATATATTTATTAATATATACCAAGAAACAATGCTGAATATCTCCCTTGGTGGTCTATGACATATGTTTTTACTGTACATATCTAGTTTGTATCTATCAATACCTTATATATCAATTCATGTTACAGGGTGGTGAAGTGAGTCCGGCATCACTAAGCTCCGTCTCAGATGGTTTCATGCTAAACCTAGGGGCGGTCTTATTGCAGCTTTGCCAACCTTTTTGTACCACCGCAGATGACCCCAAGTCACTTAAAATAGATCCAACTTATGGTGCAGTTTTGGTGAGTCATTATTATTTATTACAGATCAATTTTAAAATTTAAATAATTAATTTGATCACTCGAAACCTAGACCAATCGTCGACGGTAAATCCCAAACTGCCCTCAAATGTATTAATCTCTTTTAACACAAATCTAAAATAAACATATTACAGATAGTTCAACTAATCTGTGCGCTTGTAATTTCTGTGTGTGTGCACACTAAGTCACTGCATGTATGTATAAAAGGTTTACACACAAAAACAGACCAGTGCACTATATGTGTACTTTTGAATATCTTACGGGTGTGTTTAAATGTATCATACTAGCCATTTCTCAATGCTTATATTACTATTTACACCTAATTATACATATAAAACTGATAAGGACGTGTCCTACTAGATTGAAAATTCATATACAAGATTCAGGTACACGACTGGTGAAGTTTTCACATTACCATAGCCAAATAACATTATAAATATTGTGTTCCTGTGAGTAAAATCATCCTTCGATAGGCTACGGTGACTGCATGCTTGTTTGCCGACCTTATGACACGAAAAAAAATATTATTAAGGTTTCTATTATGCTCAAAAGAAAAGAGACAGGAATAGATTAATGAATACATCACATTATCAGCTCGTTACGTCCACTGTTGAACGGCCCATGTTCAACAGTGGACGTAACGAGCTGATAATATCCTTTTAATGGACCTTTGCAAGCCAGGATCATTTAGGGATATTGCCAACCATCACGCTTGGCAGGCGAATTGGTAATCTTAGAAAGATGGTTGGTAAACTTGAGCTGTTAAATGCTGCAGCTAACCCTTCCGCTAAATATCCATTAGTCGCCTCTTACGACATCCATGATAAGACATGGGTTGGTCTATTTTAAGCTGGAAACCATACCTCTTAATGAATCATCTAACATTTTACTTCTAGCCCGAAGAATGTGCATCTAAGTCTGTACATTTGGACTGTCTACATAACGAAACTTGTTTGCTCCCGCCCCGAGTAACGGAAGATGATCAACCAGTGAAACGACCGACAGCAGAAACATACAACTTTGTTACCGAATGCTTTTTTATGACGCAAAAGTGTATTGATTTAGGTGAGTTTAATTGTAATTAACATTGATTTGGGACTATTGTTGTTTTTAATTGTGTTTGTTTAGGGTTATTGATATAATATTATCTAAGATTGGAGATATTCACTAACATATGTTAAACTCTATTATCATAAGCCCGTATAACATGCACCCCCTCCGGCACTTATATGTATATATATATATATATGTTGATAGGACTTAGTATAACATTTAACTTTATACTACACAATTCACTATTTTTTGTAGGCCTCTTAAGGCAATTGAAAGTACAAGTCTTTATCTTCCTATGACAATAGAGATGAAGAGTAAAAAAATCAATTTGGTTCATCAGTAATATTACCATAAAATATTAGACACTTATTTTTTTTTTCATTCCGTATTACATGCCTTAGATACAGCGCGTTGATTTTGCGCGTTGATTGATTGATTAAAAAATTCTATTTAGTCCGTAAGCTAGATTACCTATCTTTTTTTTTCGTTCGTCAAACAAAAAATGACGAAGATACAGCGCGTTGAAATTTCATGTGACGGTACAATTGGTACAATTTTACCTAGTAGTGACGTCACAAGCTCCCTTAACTTTGTTTTGTCATTATTTTTTATTTATTTGATAAATAAAAATACGAGTCCAGTTTAATAGATTTTGTTTGTCTTCATCCCTATAAATGTATACATGTTGTACAAGTAAAAAAATATCTTAGAAAAGCCACAATAAGTTAAAAACACTTTGTCCACATACATCCACCTTAATAAAATTAAACATACATTATGATTAATTTTATGAATATCTCTCATAAGTCAAAATCAAAACTGGCGAGCTTTTTTAATGTTTCCATACCATCATGGCATTGATAGTATTCCGTCGGAGATTTTGTATACTGGATTCAATCCCAACTCTAAACAGTCATTAGTATGAATCATGGATAATAGTTTTATACATAGATGTAAAGTCTCCCGAGACAGTTATTTAAAATCCTATTGAGGTATTTAAAATAAATCTTATGGTTAATGTTGTTCTATTAATACTATTTATTTATGTTTTGTATGAAATTTGTTTGTAATATTCTAATTGAATTATAAATGTTAACATTCTAGGTTTCCGAGTTTGTGCTGAAAAGTTAGTACGATGTGGTCAGGAACTTGGTCAAGCGCAACGTGCGCTAGCAGATGTATCGGCGGGCGCACATCACCTTATAGAACCCGTAAGACAACGGAACCAACATCTTATGACTAGGTTAGTATGAGAGCTTATTACTTTTTTTTGGATTATAGGGTGCCAATATCAACATATTCTAGTTGTGATGTGTATGTATGTGTCATTTTATAGTTTTTCGTACTTTTACCGATGTTGAAACTAAACTAATTGTAGTTATGAATTAATCCGGTTCGAAGGACCATTTAATAGTCTATGTCAGGGCTATAGACTTTAAAAATGGCACTTCGAAATCTGAAGGAGTATTGGGAGACTCTTATACTACATATAATTTTCGTTACATTTGACTTCCAAAACGAAGCATATAAAATCAATCCTGCTATCTCGGGTGTCGGCCAAGAGGTGTATCAGCTGTCTTACTAGTTGTATCCCCACTCGCCCCTATGTGCCCCATTGCCGTGCATCGTGATTATATGTCATTCTCATAAAATCCTAGAAATCTGTTAAACTGTTACTGATAGATATCATCATTAAATTGCAAATATTAATTCACATTCACTCCAATATTTGAAGATATATCTAAGATCATACTAACCTAGCCTTAATAACACTTTTATCTCAATCCACAGATTCGTAAGCCTCCGTTGCGCCCTCGTAGAGAAGGAGATGTTGACGAACCTGAACAGGCTACACGCGATGACGTGCACGTGGCTGGTGCAGGTGGCGGTGCGCACGTTGGACACGTCGGTCCAGCCGAGCTACGCGCCCACCACTGTTATGCCTATTAATATGCCGATCACTACGCCACCGGCTGATACTTTAAGGTAAGTTGAATGAAAATTTAATAAAACATTTAAAAAATCCTTGAACTTTCAAAAAATATTTTATTTGAATATTTTTTCACGTCAGTTTTTGTAATGTACGAATAATCTCCTTTCATTTGATACCCCACTTGGCTACATTTGCACACATTTGGTGGTTTACTCCCACTTTCATCCCCTAGGTATATCTTACACGGCTGAACTGATTTTAATAAAAAAATGCTGAGAATACTCTCGATCAACTTAACATTCAATAAAAAAAAATATATGAAAAAATCTAATTTTCGTGGCCTATTCGGGAGTTGCTATGCTATAAGTTTATACCTCTATGTAGATAACAGATTGCCACGCTATTAACAATGTTAAGTAAATGATATGCGGTCTGGTTTCTTTTTGTATAACATTTGTATATAGATAATATAAACGAAGTGAATAATTCCGATCCTACTGCCCGCAGTCGATCCTACTGAGGGCAGTAGGATCGGAATCATTCACTTCGTTTATATTATCTTCGTAAATATTTATTCCAAAAACAGCCAATGGGAATACAGGTCGCAGAACATTTTGAACTATACTTGAACTGTAGTGTGTACTTGTAATAAAATTAGAACCAAATTGATTTATTCCTGATTTATTCACAGGTGTATACCCGAGTTCGTGTTAGAGAACATAGTGGTCTTAATCACTATGGCTCGAAGAACCGTAGGCGCGGTCACCGAAGAAGCGGACATCGCGGGTTTGTTGCAGCCGGCGCTCACACTAGTACTTACCTTTATGGGAGATTCTTCTAGAACATTTAGCCCGCATTTAAGGTAAATAATTAAGCTATTGCCTCGTGACATAAAGTAGTTTAGTATGTTGGTGTGCTTAAGTTAGATTCAGAATTCAAACTGATATTTATATATCAGTTTTGAATGAAAAAGTCCCTATTTTTGTTAATAAACTAGACCTCATCGCTTTTGTATTATATACTAGTTTCCCGCGCGCGGCTTTACAGGCGTAACTCCCGTTCATGTAGAAACTGCATCATAAAATGTATACACACATTGCGTGTGTGTACACACACGCAAATGCAATCGCTGACTATTATTTGTTTTTTTTAATACCTTTATTTTATTTTTAAATTGTAAATCATTAAATTGTAGTGCTTAACACTTAATGCTATTAGAGGGGCTCGGCACTAATACTCCTTAATACAGGCTTTGTCATAGCCTAGCAAGGAGTGCAGCACGTCACCCACTTGATTGTCTTAAATTCAAAACTACCCACTTTGTGAAAACTGAACGACAATCTGTTTTTATATAAATAAAGATTATTATATTTCAATGGAGAGATTTTTGAAATCGGACCAGTTCCTGAGACTAGAGCGTTTAAGCAAACAAGCAAACTGTTCACAGCTAATCACAGCTTTATAATATTAGTACATATAGATTTCAAGGTTTTTTTTTTTGTTGTGAAAATGGTAAAATAAAATGTGATCAATAAATATATTTTGGAAGCCCCTTACATATTACGTAACATAGACTGGTAATCCTTTAGAATCTTTCATATTAATTGCGAAAACAGACGAATCGTTTTAATTAGGTACCTGTGTTTTAATATCTGATCATAAGAATTTTCATCTAAAGGATTGGATTTGTTACCTTATTTTGTGATTTTTAGTAAATAACACCATGCATTTATAATACGCTATTTTCAGAGCGCGCTTAGCAGAATGCCTTGAAGCTATGTTACCAAATCATCCTGATGACCAGCAACCGCTATCCAGCTTAGCATCCTTCTATCGGGAACAGTTGTTTAAAGAACATCCACATAGATTACAGGTATTGTTCTAATAATACTAGCTATCTCGCGTGGATTCAAACCCGTAGATCCGTTCCTGTGTGAATATCGTTTGAAATACACAACTTATGTCACTCACAAATAATGTGGCTTTCTATCAAACAACTGACAATAATCATCATCAGCCCGGGCCTCGAGGAGGGTATTTGCCATAGTCACCACGCTTGGCAAGCGGGTTGGTGACCGCAGTATTATGTTGTAACACACAAGGAAACGCTGCTGCCCGTTCCTTGGTATACGATTATGATAGACGATGTTATAACAATCGGGACCAACGGCTTAGCGTGCTTTCCGAGGCACGGAGGGTAGTCCCTCAACCAACTAGACCCGGAAAGAAATCTTAGAATTTACACACAGATTTCTTGTTCGGCGTGGGGATCGAACCCACGACCTCCGAGATTTAAAGCGTGCCAAATACCGCTACGCTACGGAGGTTGTCTACTTACAATAATAATAAAATTTCTAATGTTCCGCTCAACTTTATTATTTTTTTCTTTGAATCCTTTCACTGGCAATAATAAACACAACAAAAAACACACCCTTAATGGGCTAGGACCACGGCTCACGGTATCGCTACTGTTATACTTAATGACTATAAACTTAAATTACAGCTAGTGCCCTGCCTACTGGATGTGTTCGTGGGCATAGAGATGACTGGGCAGAGCGTCCAGTTCGAACAAAAGTTCAATTACAGGCGGCCCATGTATTTAGTCATGGATTTCTTATGGGCCATTGAGGAACACAGAGATGCATTTACGTGAGTTTATTTTAATGTATTAGTAACTTTATACTGTCACTATTTAGTTTATTTCACTTTGTACATGACAAGTTTACCGTTATTTACAACAAATTAGTTTATTTTGTACCAATGGCGTTTTGGTATATACAGTGAAACCTGGTTAATTGGGATCTCAATTTAAGGGACTAAGGATTTTGTACCATTTAAAGAGGTTTGTACCATACATTTACATATCCAGTTTTCCAAGACAGGTTTAATATTTACTTGTCTCATTTACAGAGGTCAACATTTGAGATAGTACTGACAAACAAAGCATGTGTGAAAGAAATCTCTCTCCTGATAAATTGTGTCATTTATAAAGCGAATCTAGCTCCAGAGTCCCAATTATAGAGGTAAACATTGAAATATCCTATAAATAAAATCTCATTTATCCAAGTTCGAAAAGTCCCAATAACAGAGGTAATTCGATGAAAAAGTGCCGGGACCTAGACAATAGAGGTTTCTCACTTATCCAGGTCCCATTGAACCAGGATTCACTGCATATACCTTCTAAGCGTGGTGATTATGGCAATGACCCTGGCTTGCCAAGGTCTGTTAAGAGGAGATCCATGTTCTGCAGTGGACTTAGAGTGGATAAAAAATATATAAATTTGAATTTCTTATTTTCAGTCGATTAGCAAAAGAAGCGGAATCGAATATGGAAGCCGTCCGCCCACCGATTTTCCTACGTTTTGTAAATTTACTTATGAACGATGCCATTTTTCTATTGGACGAAGCGCTCGGGAATATGGCACAAATACGCACCATGCAAGCCGCACAGTAAGCTTGTTTGATTAATTATTATGTATACTATTATTGTAAACAATACATTCATTTTGTTTGTAATTAATACTTATATTATAAACAAAGAGCATTTTTATTCTGTTTGTAATAAATACATTTTTACTTTAAAACCGATACCGATTAAAAAAAATATTTCATCATTAAAAAGCTACGTTTTCGAGTAGGTAATAACATAATAATATGTTACATGTGAAAATACGCGTTAAGACTTCATTTGATCAATTTCACTGGGTACATGAAAAATGATAATGATTATGGTTTTTGGCGGGAATGGTTGTGGGTACGCCCACTAGACAACACTATTTATGTAGGTGACAGCTAGTAATTTATAATTAATCGGGATTTTCTAGTGATGGTCGATAGACCATCACTAGAAAATTCACAATTAGTAAATTAATTCGCGATTTTTACTTAAATCTGACATAAGACACGTTTTTCCATTTCATGCCTGACATTGGCAGAATAGTCGTTACATTGCCATTAAAAAAAAGAAGAAGAATATATTTTTACCCGATTGAACATTTAGCCTGAATGTATGTTAGTTTGTTATTGGCATTATTATATTATTCGTTGACTTCATTGATTGTTCATTGGTAACATTTTATTTAGACTGCTGATTTGCCATATATTTGATATCTATATATATAAAAGAAAGTCGTGTTTGTAACAACACTTATAACTCGAGAACGGCTGGACCGATTGCCATGGTTTTTGATTTGTTGGATTTGTTTCCGTCCCGAATAGCAGAATACATTTTAAAAACAAAAGAAAGTCGTGTTAGTTACACTTTTTATAACTCAAGAACGGCTGAACCGATTTGGCTGAAAATTGGTAGGGAGGCAGCTAAGATTTGGGAGAAGGACATAGGATACTTTTGGGTAGGGGTAGGGTAGGGTAGGGTAAGGTAGGGGTAGGGTAGGGTAGGGGTAGGGTAGGGTAGGGGTAGAGTAGGGTAGGGGTAGGGGTAGGGTAGGGGTAGGGTAGGGTAGGGGTAGGGTAGGAGTAGGGGTAGGGTATAAAAGTCCACCCGTGCGAAGCCGGGGCGGGCCGCTAGTTACCTATAAATCTGAAAAGAAATGTGAAATTCCGCGATTCTTTGCGATTAATCAACCGATTAGGTATACGTCTAAGTACGCTACTTATGGAATTATTAAACTAGCTTCCGCACGCGGTTTCACTTGCGTAAAACCCGTTCCCTTAGGACCTTCATAATTAAATATATCCTATAGCCTTTTTCGATAAATGGGTTACCTATTACTGAAATAATTTTTCAAATTGGACTAGAATGTACATTATTTGTTCAAGCAAAGAAATAAACCCTTACCCTTCAGCTTTATATATTAGTATAGATTGTTAAACTGTCACTTGTATTACCACATACGATTCATCAAGAAAAATGTAGGTGTATTAAATTGTTATTTTTACCAATTCACAGAGAGTCCGGTGCCTGGTCTAGTTTATCATCACAAGAACGAACACAAAACTTATCTAATCTGTCCCACACCGGCATGCTGGCGCGGTTCGACAACATCCTGGGTCGCGACACCATACGTACGCTCGTGCGACTCACTGCGCACGCGCCGTACGTGTTCTGTCACCCCACACTAGTGGACCGTATAGCGTCCATGTTGAATTACTTCTTGCTGCATCTTGTTGGGCCTAACAAGAAGAATTTTAAGGTATTGTGTTTTTTTTTACGATAACTAACGCACTTTTTGCACCCTACTAATATTCTTGTTAACCCCTCGTGCTAAGCTAAATACTTGTGTTACGAGTGATTTCCACGTTAGTAGTGCGGGTGGGGTCGAATATGATCGCAAGTCTGACGCCCTAGCCATTGGGCTACGGTCGCTTTTGTATATTGTTAAAAACAAATTTGATTTTGATATATAGATATTATAGTGAACCAATCATGGGTAGTGGATATTCAAGTGCCAAATAAAGTCTTGTTGTTGTCTATTTGTTGCAAAGTCGTATTTTAGTTTTAATGATTTTCTGAAACTCGACGAGCGGCGTCGGGAGAATAACTATAAAAAATTTGACATTACTAGTGGTCGAAATTCCAACATAATTGAATTCCGCACTCCTGTATTTAAATTACTAGCGTCCCACGCGCTGTTTCACCTGCGTAACTCTCGTTCCCGCAAGAACTTCATGATTAAATCCTAAGCCTACAGACTTCCTCGATAAATGGGTTATCTAACACTGAAAGATTTTTCAAATCGGTCCAGTAATTCCTGAGATTGGCGCGTTCGTATTTCTATATCGTATAAATTTTGCTATGAAGCTCCCACGGGAGCGGGACCCACGCGGGTGTAACCGCGCGCGAAGCTGGTTATATTATATATCGATTTTCAGGTTTGTTATAAACGGTGTGGAAATCCTTAATGGTGGAAATTTACGATGTTTATTAACAGTTATAACCCTTTTACTTTGTAGGTAAAAGACATGAAAGAGTACGAGTTCGACCCGGCGAGCACGGTGCTAGATATCTGTCGTATGTACGTGGAGTTGGGCAACAACGAACGCTTTTGTGCCGCGGTGTCCGACGATGGGCGGTCATATTCAGCGCAACTATTTACGTTAGCTGAAGCTGTGCTAGGTAATATATATAAATATCCACTATATTATACTTACAATGTTATAGGTTTTCTTATATTAGACTTGCTTTATGAAATGAACATTCTCTGAAAAACAATACGAAGTTAAATCAGTTTGGCACCCACCCTTCATTCACAGATTCAGTGACGGCGGGACCCCACAATAGAGACAAAAAGATCAAATTACGACGTTACTCGTCGGAATTCGAACATTTGCCATTTTATTTTTTCGGTGTTTTACCTTTTATCTACTTTGTGTAAACATATATTTGTAAATAAATATTTTCCAATAAAGTTATAAAAATATGTTTGTCAATAGATTTCGTAAACCGCTTCTTTTTCTTTATTAAATCTTGTTTCTACTTTATTTCTTACTGTACTTTTTAACGTAGTGCGTATTGGAGGAGGCGGCCTTATCAGTTCACTACAAGAAGTGGCTCAGTGCGTGGAGAGATTCGCGGTGCAACGACAACGGGACGAGGAAATACTGGCTAACGCACCGGAGGAGTTCCTCGACCCTATCATGAGTACTATCATGTTGGACCCCGTAATACTGCCGAGCTCCAGGACCACTGTGGATAGGACTACTATAGCACGGTAATTTGACCTTTATTTTGAGTAATCTTTATATATATAATTCTTCTGTGAGTGTGTATGTCACTGAACTTCTCTCAAACGACTGGACCGATTTTGATGAAATTTTTTGTGTGTGTTCAAGGGGATCTGGGAATGGTTTAGATTCACAATTTTGTCCGCTGGACAATGTTTTTTAAATTAATTTTTAATTTATTAGTAGTTGCCTGAAAACCCCTTAAAACAGCCTTTTTCTTTTTCCCATACAAACGTTTTCTAACTAAAATGTAGAGTCAATTTGAGCTTTATTTTTTTGCTATGATTTTTTAGGGTAGGTGTAGGGTAGGGTAGGGGTAGATTAGGGGTAGGTATAGGGTAGGGGTAGGGTAGGGGTAGTGTAGGGTAGGGGTAGTGTAGGGTAGGGGTAGTGTAGGGTGGGGGTAGTGTAGGGTGGGGGTAGTGTAGGGTGGGGGTAGTGTAGGGTGGGGGTAGTGTAGGGGTAGGAGTACCGCATAAACGAAGTCTCTACGGCCCAGTTTATTTTATACAAATGTTTAGGTCTTTTATGTATCGATTGAGGCAGTACGAAGTCTGCCGGGTCAACTAGTTTAGATATATGATTTTAATTTCGTGAGGTTAGTTTTTATTTGAGCGGACATTTTTATTTAGTCACGCATATTTAGCTATTTGACAAGGCCTTGGTTTTGTGTTCAACTACATGTTTTTTTCTTTAAATTGTTACCAATTACTTTTAATATTTCTAAAGTGCCCTACAATCTATATATAAATACTAAATAATTGTCAAAGTCTATTTAATGTCATGGAAAGCACTGTTTCGTCGGATAAAGGGTCTAGTTCAAAAGACATGTGTGTTATGATTATTTAACCCAAACATTAATGTTTTACTTTGATAATATTTTTATTTTGTTACAGTCACCTTTTGAGCGATCAATCGGATCCGTTCAATCGGTCGCCACTCTCAATGGATCAGGTGAAGTCTGACACAGAACTCAAAGAGAAAATCCATGCTTGGATCGCGGAACAGAAGCGAAAAAGCTCAAATTAGGACCAGTGACTAAAACATTTATTAAGTTATTATGGTGCAAGACGTTATCGGTAACTCATATTAGATTTTGAACATTATTTTGTAACTATACAATTAATATCAATACGATATTTAAAATAAAGCTGTTTGAAAATTGCTGATTTTGTGAAAGTAAACCTTTTTGTCTTTTCACTAGGAAATTTGAAAGTCTTACAATAAAACATTTTAAAGGGATAAAAAATAATGTTAAAAAATCAGTAAATTATAACAAATACTTCTTTATTTATCCAACAATTATTATTTTGGGAGTCTGTAACTAAAAAAGTAAGCAAATGAATCCCTTTTCCAGTTCATGTAATAAAAATTAACAAATTTTAATGTTGTCACTATTAAAATTAAAATAAGCAGGCGTTAACGTGACTGATATTCAAAATTATGTTTAAAATTCGTAATGTAAGTTTTCCATCGGCTGTCTATACCTGTTTGTAGAACTTTGTATATTTTACTAGACAAGCTAGTATAATATTATATTGTAGGTTGTTCTAGTTGTAGATTTCATATTGGGGGCAATATATGTGTAAGAGCCATTGTAATCTCTACCTCGAGATTCCATGGCACGTGTTAAATAAAGACAATTATAAATGTATCGTAATAAAAAAAGATTCTATAATGTATGTATGTGCTTGATTTATTGTTTTGTTGTGGTGGTTAAATCATTATGATTTTTCATCGAAGCGTCTTTTATTTTTGAGATACTTAGTAACTAAGGTTACGTACCATCCCCGTTTATATTGTGATAAATTAAAGTGTTGTCTATAATTTAGCGTAACGATTAGATTTAACAATTATTATAATTATTAATATATTTCTTTCAACGTGATATTTTCGTTTTATTTTATTTAAACTTGCGTCAGCGTCTTGTTTTTAGGGTTATGTACCCAAAAGTATAATGGGTGAGATATTTAAACTTAATTATTTTTTTTACTTTTTCCATAAAATAATAATAATAGAAACTTTTAGTACTAATTTGATAAAATAATATCACTGGTTTCCGAGTACGTTTATGTGTTCATAACACTATTAAGATTTTTAGAAGACAAGCGTAGCAACAATTGACTATTTTACCTATTTTAGCCTACAGGGGTAGTCTATTGCGATTTCATTAAACACTAATAGACTCGTATATTTAGACAAGGGTTTGTTAGCACTCTTCAGTAGCACGGTTAATTTTATAAAAATTAAGAAGCTTGCATAACAGCAAATTATCTCGCTAGGACAAATTATAGGACTGCGTTCTAGCTACACAATCAATACAGTTTCTAAGGGACATTAAAAGTATTAAATAATAGCACGTATTTTTAAATCAGTCTGTATATTGGATATGTCTGCAATACAGCAAGATACATTACAGTGAAAACAGATAAAAGTGATAAAATATTGGAAACAAAAATAGTAATTAGAATTTCTTCTCTGAAACAAAACTATAATAAAACCATTCTTATTATTACTTAAAAGTAGATTCTATTAATATTGATGTTAATTAATGCCTCTAACTAAACAAGCCTCTTGTTTAACATTATTCGTAAAAAAACTAAATGATTTTTTTTATCAATAAACCTCAACAATTTTAGATAACTTAAAACTCAACAATCCTTCGATAATTTTTCTTATTTTCTAATTTTGTTGCCTAAACATTATTCTTTAACAAAATGCCGAACAAAAGGCTTGCTTGAATTATAAACTTATCTCAATGGGCACTTTTGGTTTAGTTTAAATGTTAGTATTTAATCTAATATTGTATTAATAAAAATTACAAACTTATCATTCATCTAAAAGCAAACTTTAAAATAATATTAACCATCTATAAAAGAACTATCAAATCTAAGATCCTAGCCACGTTACTTTTATGGTACAACTCACCGTTCTCCTACCCTGAACATATAAAAATATCTTTATGTACTTTAAAACATTTCAAGTTCGTAAATAATGATGTTACGAACTTCACTCAAAGCCACAGTCATCGTCCACTATGTGCTCACGTCTAACATCTTTATTTAGAAACCTTTCGTCCACATCCCAGTGGTTTACTTTAAATTAAAAAGTAAGGGGACCGTTTTATAGCACACATTTATTAACAGCTAATAATTTTCCGGTCCTTTACTAAAACTTACTCAACCTTAAATTAGGTAACATTGGGAAATGTTTATACAAATCCTAAATTACAACCTGGACCTGTGACATAAGTCTATTATTAGTAAAGCATAATATTGTTTTGGATTCCAAGTGTGGGGAGTCTAGAAGCGACATGGAAGCTGTTAGGAAGCAACGCGAACATAATCATAAAGCTTACATTACAGAACGATGTGATTCCACGACAATCGAGCAACTCAAATGTGAATCCATGAAGGCATGAAGAGAATTACAAAAAATATATATATTATTCAGATATTTCACAAAATGTACACCGTAAATCGTTTGCTTGTATATTAGTCAACATTACAGCTACATATTGCACTTATTTTGGAAACATTTTACACAGAAATCCGGATTTTAAATATTGGCTCGGCTCTTCTTCCACTTTAATGTTCTGCACAATATATTCATAATCACTACTAAAATGTGAAATCATTCACGACTGGAGTGGCGTTTTACACAACATATTAAACATACACACGATCGTTGTGTAAATGAAATGAAACATGAAAATACGTTTTGTACATATCCAAATATTACAGCATCCAGATTCAGTTTCGTTTGTCACATTCAGTCATTTCGAAAATGATTTCTGCCGTCAAGTGCGATCGCTCAGGCGATATACTCGCACCCCATACACCCTGTTCCTCTGTCACAAGTCGGTTAGTCTGTACACACTTATAGTCACTACACAGCACCTTCGATAATTCAACTTTCAACTTATGATACTGTTGTTTGTGCAACACGTTCGTACACGCGAGTGCGCGCAGTATCGACAGTTGTCAAGTCACGATCAACATTCAGCTTCGACCGATTCACTTACATTATCACATTTCTTTATTGAATTAACCAATATTATAATCAATAGGTACTAATTTACATTAGCAACTGGAAATATTATAACCACTAGTTTACATTTTCGAACTCGGCGTATATCATATGTGTGGCTCTTAATAAAAATTTTGTTTGAGCAATGATAAGATTTAAAATACTATATATTCCAAAGGTGAGCCATCCAAAATATATATTTGCCGTCGAATTTTAAAAAAGGTTTAAAAAATAATTGCGTATGTCCAAAAGCAGATCTAACTATGTTTATGTGTAAGTTGTCAACATACTACATTATCAGTCTCGATGATAAAAATGCATTTTGGCCAAAATGAGAAATCCAACGAGTGCGGTCCATACCTCCCTATACCATCGTTACATAAACAAATGCCTCATGCGCTTGATACAGATACTCCTAATATAACAAATGGGACAGTTTATTAAACAAAATAAGTTGTTACATGAAAAGTTAGTAATCATTAAAAAAAACAATAGGCACTTTATAGTATGCTACTCTACAACAAATTAAATCAAGTAACCTGTATCAAAGTATGAGTAAAGTTTAAAAATTCAGTCTATTTTCTTACTTACATTTCATTATCAAATCCCACAAGTTAAAGCTCTTTTGCATTAGAAAATCGTCCTAGCAACCGATATATCCAAGCCACCAAATAAGAGGATCTGGCCCTTTTAGAATTTTGGTCCGAAGTCATTTTTCTTCAATGAATTTTAATTAAATTCTATGTATGTTGAAATTAAAACAAAAAACTTACTTATTATACTATAACACTTTAAAATCCTATGTTTGCAACATGCAGTGTTATGTACATAATTTTTTAAATAATACATAAAATGAGATCAAATATATATCCAGTCATGTAATCAAAATAACCTGGAGCGGTGTGCTAAAATACTTAAATAAACTTTTTAGAAAAATAGCTCCCTCATCCCTACTACAATCATTAAAAGTTAATATCAGGGCAAACTACACATACATATACCTACTTGTGTTTATGAGTAGATTCTCTAGGACATAATAGCAGTACTAAAAAAACATATTATTTAAGATACTCGAGATGAAAAATAAAATGTTAACAAATAGTTTTAATTACAGAATATTTTCCCGTCTCCAGCTCCGTCAATGTGAATGTTGTAAAAATCGTACTTTATGTGAAACGCTCGCACTTCAGGTATTTAACGAATGATAGGACCGAATACGGCTTTTTAACTGTTAAATTAATGCACCATTTATTATGCGAATGTAAAAAACAAAATTAGACCTACGTTTAGTTATCATTAAGTCAATTATCTCTTAGGAATTAATTTACGTAGGCCTGTAATTGCCTTCTACATTTGAAAAATAATCCTAATATTATAAACGCAAAAGTTTTTAAGAATGTATGGATGAATGTATGTTACTCTTTCACGCAAAAACTACTAACTAAAAATGGATTTGGCTGAAGTTTGCACGCGGATTGTTTATAAGCTGTATTAACATAGTGTCTACAAAATATCGCGCTCCGAGCCACTGGAGCAGGGAGACCCGGGTAAAATTTTATTAACTGCGCGGGGCGCAGTTAATAATCTATAAATATAACAGAAAAAAAATCTGTTAAATACCTAAAGTGTAAACGTTGCGCGTCAATTTATACAAGTTTTTCTAATGGTTGTCATGTATGTTTTTATGTAGTTATACTTTTATGTCTAGGAAATCTTACGCATGTTTGCCAGTTTGGTTTGATGAATCTAATGCGATTAAAATGCTTTGGTTGCTGTTTGTCAAGTACCTACATTGTGCAAATTAATTGCATTTACAACTTTACACTACATCGGGGCAATCTTAATTTCTCATCTCACTCGACACTTGATGGAAATTGACAGACATCAAATAACTTCTATGTCAATGGACATACATTTCCGTCACAATTAATTTAACGCTTGATTATTATTGTCATAACAGATTTTATGTCGGCCATTGTGCACATGGGAAAAAACTTTGGATGCCACTATACAAGTAATCAATTAATCGACCATATTTTTGCTGTACAGACAGTCCTATCGAAATATAGGTCGATTAATACAATGGGTCAAACTGACAAAAGTAAAATATGAAATTGAAAATAACTCTGAACATTTATCTTTATAAAGGACGTTTACAACGAGGGTAATGACCCAATGCTTCCAGAATAGCTTGATTAGAATGACGACAGTCAGATCACTATATCTTATTTTTTCAATAATCGTCAAATAATATTATCTTTATTACTATGGAAATGAAACGTCATTCTATGAAAGGTATCCTGTAAGACTATGTTGGAACGCAACGAACGAGATATAGTGTATGGTGAATAAAAAACCCTCTAGTCCAAGTGTTTGCATCACGCCATTAGCCGTCAAAACATCACTCGGAACGCAATTAATAAAGCCAAAAGACAATGCTGCTCAATTCAAACAAATACCTAAAAGCTTTCATAAAATTATTAATTTATGTCATAGCAAAATAGGCGGTATTCAGTTACGCAAAAGGTTTGTTTTTGCTTAGTTTTCGTACATAACCAAATAAAAATATTCTACGCATTCCCGATTCAGAAGTATTGTTAAAGCGACATCAACTTTAGTAGTTACATGAAATTATAACTACTTGTTAGACCTCACTTTGATAAGTATAAGTAGGCTTAAGCTGGGTACTCACTAACAATCTACTATTGTATTGTCAAAGTTGTAAGATTCTGTTATCAAAATAATAGTGCGTACATGGTTCACGAGCGGAATGAGCTGTAATAATGTACAATATGTAAGAATGTTTCACGCGTACATGCTACATCTTCGTAACTGTATCTCGCAAGTGAGTATTCAACTTTATACAGCGCATCAGCAAGGTTACTACAGAAAAGAAGCGTATTTTATATAGTTAAATACAAAAATGCGGTATGTCGTCATAACGTTTAAATTACAGTCCAAATTTTCGTTCATTGCAGATACTGGATATTAATATTTAACTACACACATTTTCAAGTAAGTTTCGATATTACATTGCCGGTCTATTACAGAACTCGCCTAATATTGAATTCTAAATCTACTCACACAGAATGCGTAAATATTTTTACTTGGCATTTTAGAACGTTTCTCAGATTATTACAAATTTTAGTAATATTTTAACTGGGCTAATTAGTTATATTGGTTCTCGTGTTGTTTTGTCAGCGCGGCGTGGTGGCGGGGGCTCATGCTCAGTGGTCGGCGGGGTGGGGGGGGCGCGCGGGGGGCGCGGGCTGCAGCGGCTGGAAGGCGGAGCCGAGCGAGGGCCGCAGCGTGAAGCCGGGCGGCTGCGCGGGCTTCATGACGGACAGCGCCTCGCCGCACGCGCCCTCGCCCGCCTTCAGGTTCACCTGCAGTGGAGCACACGTGGATGTACGACAGTTTCTAATATACTTTATTACAATCGTGAGAATGATAGTAAATTCTACACATGGACACTCTATCCTTAATATTTTCTTCTCATCCATTATTTAAATAAAAAATTAAGTTATAACATTTTTTTATTACCATAGCGTAATAAATGAATTGAAGGAATGTAATCTATAATACCGCAAAGTGCAATTTTAATAAACAATGCAACAATTACTTATAGGTAAACACCGCTTACAATAATAATGAGAAGTAACATTAAATGCAAAAATTTAACTAAAGCACCTACGCTACAATATTGAATTGAATCATAAATATTGCCTTAACCACTCAATTCACATAAAAATATAAACATTGTAGATTACCTTTTCACAACCATCTGGAGGTTCCCGAGCTAAGAATCGATTGATCTGTGGTGAGGTGCCCAACTTAGAGCCGTCCAAGTCAGGAGATGAACATACACTGCCACCTGTAAAGTCGAACTGTTATTGTAACAAATACCAAACTAAATCTGAAGAAACTCCCTTAGACTTGTATGAATATAAATTTCATAAATAATATGGATGATAGAAATAAAGTGGAGTTCCCAAAAATTTGTAGTCATATTACAATAATGGGAGCTGCACATTATTTTGCACAATATCCAAACAAGTCACACTATGAAAAACAAATTGGACCTCCCTTACAAAATGATTAGGTTACTTAGCATACTAAACGACTTATTAAAAACACAAAATGAAAGAAAAGTTAATTGTCCTTAGGAAAAAAAAACAACTTTTATAATTTTGTGTTTACTATTCTATTTGTAATAAGGGTAGGTCGACCTTAAATATAACTGCGCTATTAGAAAACTCTGTATTTCAATTATTATTAATTGTAAAAGTTAATAACACAAATTGATTACAACCTTTCAAAAAGCGTAGTAAATAACGATAGGTCACACTAATCCGGTTAAAATTTTTATCTTAACATGTTATAAAAAGCCTATTCTTTAAATATCAAGGGAGCACTTCAGAGAAAGATAATATTAATAATAAACAATTCCTCACTAAGCAAATTGGATAAAATTAGGAAATCCTAATTAACTACACTCAATTTCGTTTCTATACAACTATTTTATGTACCTTCTACTAAATCATACCTCTAAGCAAATAAGCAAAATAATAATAAAATAAAACCACATGCTTGGGAACTGTTAAACCATTCTGGTGATTGTGCGATAAAAAACTATGAATAGGACGTACCAATGAAAAGCGAGTATTTTAAGTATATTTCACATAAGATGGTACAAAATATATCAGAATTATTTTAGAGCAGTTGTTTTTGCGGTAGGATATTTACGTAGTCAGCTACTAGGCTTTTGCCACTTCACAGGACATAAAGGCGAGCAGTGCTCCATCCTCATTAAATGGTTTATAAACTACAAACTAAGTGACCGGCACCCTTAAGAACAGTAAATTTGCGAAAGTCCGTCCAAATTAAGTTTTAGTTTATTTTATATACTTTTGTAATAATAATTTAATTTCTAATCGACTTACGTTAGGTACATTAGTTGTCCTTTAGCTTTGACTTAAATATTTAAAGTTAAATCATGTATTACCAAACAAGGTTGAAATAAAATTTGCATTTTTTTTTTTTATGGCTAACAGTAACCTCAAGATCTTGATAAAATGGCACCGAAAAGCTAGTTTTACTGGTTCCATCTTTTGTGAAGTATGTATATAGTCTCGCTTTATATTGACGCCTACAGTATTGCGAGGGGTATGTCTAGAAGCTGTAAAGTTGAATAGACCTGCTTCTAGGAGCTCCGCGGAACCACCGCTGGATAGAGACCCCCGGGACGGTGGATCTGAGCCCACAATATATAACATTAAGCGTTAAATATAATAAATCAGTTATATTTATTTTTATGTAATAATATGGATTTAAATCAAATTAATTAATTCTGTTAGTTACTTATTTACGTTAAAAAATGTTAAAAGAATTTGAAAGAAATTTGGTACTTATTTTATAGCCTAGATCAATATGAGACGCTATTACCCTCAAGACATAAATTTAAGTCTGAGGGTAAGCAGAGCAGTAATTCTAAACAGATAACACCGCAAGGCGAACGTAGTATTTTATAGAGGTATATAAACCAAACTGACAATAATTTTGAATTCTTTGTGGTACAAAAACATTTGATTCCTGAAAATGTTACTGACAGTCTACACAGTGTCTGCACATACTTTTCAAATTCCTGATGTTCCCTTATTATAGAATTCTTATAATTTATACTGAGTTGCTCTTGATCTTATTTAGGTGGAAAAAATCACATTGCGATTGGTGGAATATACACATAACATAAATTATCATATAATATACAAACATTGATTATAACTGTCTGGTTCAAAACTAGTTATTTTTTATTTATTTTAAGTATTTATTTTTATTAAATATGTTCCATAGCTTGATGACTATTCATGAATCACTATTTATTGGCGAATACCGAATGACAAAACCCGTCAATAGTTATTAAGCTTATCGTGAACAGACAGACAGACGCGGCGGACTTTGATAAATAGTATGTAGTAAAATAGGGTATACCTGATGAATGAGCAGTATGACATAGATCGTGTGGTGTTTGTGTGTTGACGGAGCGCCGGAGCAACTCGGCTAGAGGCGCGCGGTGCCCTTCGGGTGTTACCTGGAATACCATACAATATATTTTAGCAATGTAATTCATCGTGATTATTTTTTATTGTATAACATTCATAAGTCCCTCCTCCCTAAAGAGGTTTAGTCACAGTAATTTTGTTATATTTGTAAGAAGTATTAAAAAAATAATGGTGTGTGGGTAACCGTACACTACTCACAATAAAAAAAAACATATTATCATTTTAAATTTCTGGAAACCATTGTTATATATATCTAGAGTTCAGAAGCATAAGGTCGAATGTGACATTATATGTCAGAAACATTCGACCAAATTAAAGTTTTTTAACTAAAACCGTATTTCCTCAGTTTTATATTTTTTCAAAATCGTATACACCGTGAAATTTTAATGGTTGTTTTCCCGAAGCAGAACAACTTGCCGTCGGTAGTACTATCGAAACATATATATATTTTTTTTTAGACATGTTTTGGATTTAAAATTATTAAAAAAAATATTAGACAACTCGAAAGTGTGATAAACAGTAGTAACACTAGACGGACCTTGTAGGTACTACTCGAATCGCACGCGCTGCTGACAAAGTAAAGAACGATCCATAAACGTTTAAAGCAAAATAAGAGCTCAATGGTAGTTATACGGCATAAAATAGCCTGCACGCAAGAATTACAAACGAGCCGGCTCCCTTTGTAATTCACCGCGCGGCGGCGCCGACGCCGGAACGCCCCGCGCTCTCCTTCGACTCCCTCCTTCCTTAGTTGTCCCGTGAACGTCGGAAGCGCAGCACGCGTTATCTTATTACTTTATTAGTATTATGGATCGAAATTACAGTTTTAGTAATTTAGAGTACGTCGCTATGGTGCAACTGTACGCTAGGGCTAATTATAATTCCCATACTGCCCGGCGTCTTTACGCCGAGCTGCATCACTTGGCGTCACTCCGTCTTCGCGAAGTTCTGAACCCTCAAGTCATACAGGACCGGACGATCGTAGCGGCGACGGCTACTCGATCATGGGCAGTTCCAGGTGCCAGCACATGCACAGGGCAGAGGTCGATCGGCCGTTCTTTCGCCAGAGCTCGACGAGGAGATCATCGAGTACTTCGAACGCGATCCTCGCCGAAGTACGCGAATGGCGGCAGCTAAGTTTGGCGTAAGCCAATACTACGTCTGGAAACTACTCAACTCAGAAGGACTGCATCCATATCATTTCCGCGCAGTTCATTTAATTTTTCAATTTTTTTAAATACGCCTTAAATACTTTATAATCTAATTCAGAAAATTATTGTTCTTAGATAATAAACTTGTTTTAAGTTACGTTTTCTGTAAGTTGCAGCTAAAAAGGTATTGGATAAAGCTTATTATTATGATTGGGTACTGTGTTACATAACCTAAGGTGTAGGTATCAGCTGATTGACTAACACCCGGGTCAACGAACGCGCGAACGATCGACGCGAGCGCTAGGTATCGCGAGGTATTACTATCGGTTCGATGTCACTTTCGAGTTTGGTTTTTCACGATTGTTAATCGGTCATTTTTGGTTTATAATATTTAGTTTTTGTATAAATTGAATGTTTAACTAAGACCAAATCTTTTCGCTGCGGGAAAACAACCATTTAAATTTCAGCGTGTATAAACATACTTTATCTCTTAATCGGTCGAGATGCGGTGTCTGGGTACCACTGGCCGGATATAGCACGAGCCGTTCGATCTCCTGATTGAGACCTTCGACTGAGGACCGCGCCGCCCGTAGAGGTACACTGCCACTACCAAAACGGGACCCTGGAAATGTTATTTAATACAGTATAATTGCGCATGGATTTTTGTCCAAACTAGATCTAACTTGACCAACTCTATATCCCTTTGAATAAAATAGAATAATACTAAGAGTTAGGTACAAGACTATAAGAGAGATTGTATGTAAATGTATTTATGTAAGCATACTGTATCATTACTGCAGTTTTAACAAGAACTGCACCGCTGGATCAGAGGTTACGACAGTGGCTTCTGAAACATGCTGTTCTCTTTTGATTCCCTACCAGGACAAATTATTTTGTGAACCACGATTGAGTTGTTCAGAATGTGGTTGAAGCGCGGGAGACAACTTAAAAAAAAGCATGTCAACAAAACCAAATAAAGTGTTACTTACAAAGTGCCGAGCTCATGGTTTGGCTCGAGTAGTCTCCTGAAGCGGAAGGTTTATGGGGTCGAGTGAGACGGCTGCGCAGGAAACGATCCAACTTGTCGTCCTCGGAACCACGGGAGGAACGCCCTGACGTTCCGCCCCCATCGTCAGTCTGTATTTGTAATTAACATTTGTTAACTAAACAATTATCATTGCCGACTGTACTAATAAAATATACTATTTAATGTTGTAGATGATAAGAATATACGCTTTCAATAGTCTGTTTTATTGGAGTTTTGCAAGGGATGGCAATTTTAGTGCTCTATAAGTTAAATATATAATTATTGCTGCTTTGTTATTTAAAATATTCATCATCATCATCATCATCAGCCCGTATAACGTCCACTGCTGAACATGGGCCTCCTCCCGGGGGAGGGTATTTGCCATAGTCACCACGCTTGGCAGGCGGATTGGCGACCGCAGTATTATGTTGTACCACACAAGGAACCGCTGCTGCCCGTTCCTTGATATACGATTATTATAGATGATGTTATAACAATCGGGACCAACGGCTTAACGTGCTTTCCGAAGCACTGAGGGTAGTCCCTCAACCAACCAGACCCGGAAAGAAATCTTAGAATTTACACAAAGATCTCTTGTCCGGTGTGGGAATCGAACCCACGACCTCGGAAACTTAAAGCGAGCCAAATACCGCTACGCTACGGAGGTTGTCAAAATATTATTAATTATAAATTAAAGATTATGAAAACATAATCAAAGCTAACTATGCTCTTGAAAGCTATATAAAAAGAGCCAAATAAAAAGTACAAGACGGAGCACTGTCAAACAATTAACTTGAGCTGTTTTTTTTGTGCATTAGTGGGAGTAAAATTATTGCTATTATTTTTCGCAGTGCACACAGCAATCGACTGACAAGGTAATGCATAGTTTTAGTACGCGTGTGTGCGTAAGCTGTGTATCTATACGCCAAGGCAGAGTTGTACCGGCTTCAGTGCGTTAGTTGCAGCACTTCGTCTTTACTTTTTATTTGGTCTGAGCTTGAAGGTGTCAAATAATAAAGTCATACCTAACAAACTTGCTTGTTATTAACAGATCAAGATATTTCTTCTCCTTTTAATAATAGTAATATATCTAATATCTAATTCTATTCGGTTTATTTTGGTAAGTCTGCATGTTTCTGCTTGAAATAAGACTTATTTGTAAATGGGTTTTATTGTCACTCATTTTTTTAAAAGGAGAAAATTACACATCATGCCCTTGTCAGCATGCTTGGGAGACGGGTTGGTGACAGCAGTATTATATTGTGCCACACAAGGAAACGCTGCTGCCCGTTCCTTGATATACGATTAATATAGATGATGTTATAATAATCGGGACCAATGGCTTTACATGCTTTTCGAGGCACGGAGTGTAGTGCCTCAACCAACCCGACCCAGAAAGAAATCTTAGAATTTACACAATGATTTCCTGTCCAGAGCGGGGATCGAACCCACGACCTCCGAGATTTAAAGCGAACCAAATTCGCTAACAAATATGCTATGGAGGTTGTAATTTTATAATATTTAATTAAAAAAACATAACATACTTGTGTAGATTTATCAACTTGTAACTGTCCAGCATGTTGATAGTAATCTCTGGACCATTGTCCTTTGTGATATAGAGTGTCAAGTGAGGCAGTACGTCGGATCACACTGGCACCAAACCGGCCCTTGCCTAAAAACACAATATACAATGGCATGTGTATAATATATTGTTATACAATTTTGATATTTTATTATTATGGAATAATTGGTTATTAGTGCAGTCATTGAAGTGTTCCATAGCGTAGTCGTCAATCGGTACCCATAAAAAAAAACGGACCAATAGGTCCTTTTTTTTTTTTTATGGGAACCGATTTGCATGAAATTTTGGAATTGGGCTCATCTTACCCTTAACTTCAAGACAATCAGACAATGGTAGACAGTTTTAACAAGCATTGCAATTGTAAAAGCTTCATAATAATTGTATATTTTTTTTAGTTTTCATGCGAATGGTAAATATGCAGGTTAAAATTGTGAGGAAGATTGGTTGTAAATTATATCCACTTGATTTGACATGTTTAGCTCCAATTTCTGTGAGCGAATGAAGAGATCTTCATACAATGTAGCCCCTTCATACAATGATGCTAGTCCCTTTTTCATATCAAAGATAATATTATCAACAAATAAATGTATACTGTAATAATATTTTAGCAGGCCCATATTTAAAAATTATAATAAGGAACTATTTTATAAATGAATATGATAGATATGTTTATGTATATTTCAACCAACACCAAGTTTTCCTATACATGATCTAGTAGGAAACATTGAATCAGAATGTACATATTATAAATGTTTAATTTTGTATATATCCATACAATTGCTAGCAGTCCTAGAATTGTTATGTACATAATATGTAAGGTACATATTATGTACATAAATCAAATATAATGTTCCTTTAATGTAAGTCTTACTAGAAATATTATTTATTAGAATAGTTTATGAAGATGAAACTAAAATGAATAAATAAATCATAATAAAAGTGATGATTTATTTAAAAAAAGCAATATTAGAATTGATATAATAAGGTAGGTACAGGACAGCTCTGGCTCTGCTAGATAGAGCTGGGCCTTTATAAACTAAAACCACTGGATATATGATGGATATTTCAAAGAATATAGTTCATAAACTGGTAGGTATATCATCATTTTTACTTTAACTAGCGTTTTATGTGTTTGCATTTAGTCATCTACTACAACACCCATAGGACAATGGACAATATGGGGTGGTCTATACTAGCCAGAAACCACAATCCAAAACATTCTAACTTAATGTAGCCACTTGTGGAGTTAATTGATGATTTAGGTTTACTTATGTAGTTTTTATTTAATTCAAATTTAGTACTTAATAAACTGAAGACATAACCTTCATGCTGTTTAAATGTTAAAAGGAGACATAGTTTTAAATAAGTCATTGACAGTACATTGAAGATCATAATTATGAAACTTTTTACTAAATTATATAAAATTAAAAAAATGGGTTTAAATGAATAACAATATTGTATTGTTGAATTATTTCTATCAGATATTATTCTTTAATCTATTATGTGCTAAAATGAGGGTACTAAAAGAAAGTATTTTGGGAGTCCTCATCCTAGCTTGTAAGTGTGCTTCCAATTAATTCCATTTGAAGGAAGTGACTTATTGGTGATTTCGTCATTAAAATTCTTTAAACTTACATGTGAAATACAATGTACAAAATTAGTAGCAATTATGCTCAAAAATCAATTCCTTTGTTGTGTTGATGGCATAGCTATTATAGTCCCTCCCAAAACATCACACATTGAAATTATTCTTGTATAACAAAACTTGGTACTATTTCTTTTTTGGACAAACCCATGTAGCAGTGATGGGCGTAACTAGTTACTAATGTAATCTAATTAATAATTGAATTACATAATAATTTGATTAAAATGTAATCTAATTACAAAATATTCAATTACATTGTAATTAGATTACTTTGGATGTGCTATGAAATTAATTACAATGTATTTGATTACAAAATAATTTGATTACAATGTAATCTGATGACAAAGTAATCAATTATATTGTAAATATAATATCGTTGAATATGAAAAAGTCCGAGTGCTGGCACCAATTTTTGGGTAGGTATTTGAGGCAAGCTGAAAAGCTGTCACAAACCTCTCCTATTGTACCACAACACGGAATTGTAGACCTGGCTGGTGAGTGGAGGTCATTCAAAAATGACAAAATATCTAGTGTTAACTCCGCAAAAAATGTGTCTATATACTGTAATGCTGTATGTGCGCCGCCCTCCTGCCCGTAAAAATTATTCACATGCAGGTAGGAAAAATAAAACGTGCAAAAATACAATCACTAGCCATTCCCTCAGCTCACTCGCACCTATATACAATTTGTCACCTCACCTGGCAGGTAGAAAGTCCCAACCAAATGATCTGTTTTTTTGAGAATAAAAAAAATTTAGTTAAGTATACCCTATTAAAATTTCAAGTTGTCAATATACAGTTTTAAACTTTTTTTGCAAAATGCTTTTGCACTCGCCTGGCAATAATAAAACCCCGATTGAATCTTCTGGCTTATTTTTTTTTTAATTATTTAAACATTAAACTATAACATATAAAAAAAATATATTGCTTAAAATACATTTTTGAAAAACAAAAAAAAAATGTGTTTGATTTATCCCCACTACTCAACAGTCAGGTCGGGAGTTCCGTGTTGGGGTATAATATTGGGTGTTGGGGTTTGTGAAAACTTTTCAGCTTCCTGCTGGTGCTGCCATTTCTCATCCAAAATATTTAAAGTTTAAGTGGACATCATTAATTGGCCAGTCAAAATATGGTATAGTCAAGAATTTATTCGTAAAAGAATTACATTTTATCAGATTACTTATGTAATCTGTTATAATGTAATTAGATTAACTTGCAATTAAATTACTTTGTAATTAATTACAGTAAGTACTCAAAGTAATTAGTTACTTAAGTAATCTGTTCCAAAGTATTTTAATTACAAATTACAATGTAACTGTAATTTGTAATTATTAATCTAATTACTTTTTGCCCATCACTGCCATGTAGTTGTAGCAGATTTACCTGCATAGCTCAGATTTCCATAGGTACTTCATTATTTAATATACCCTATAGCTTTCCTCGGTAAATGGGTATGGTGAAAATTTACACTGATAGATTGTTTCAAATTCCTGAGATTAGCATGTTCTAACAAGCAAACAATCTCTTAATACATTCTTACTTAATAGATTATATGCATCAGAAATATATGGATCTTAACATAATAGATTATATGAATCAAATACTAATTGAAGGAGGTATTAAATATTTAACAACATAGCAAAATTCCAAATGTGCTCTAGAGCAGGGGTCTCCAAACATTAAAAGCCTTAGGGCCATAACAATGTTTTCAATATGTTCGAAGGGCCACTTGTCTAGAAATAAGAGTATAGTTAAGGATTGAAAATTTAAATCTCTTTAGTTTTAATTTTTCAATCCTTAATTATATTCTGATTTCTAGACTTGTCCCAAAGAGTGCAACGGAGTAGTTATCATTTTCTGTTTTGTTTTTCAACTTATCACAGCAATAGTAACAACAATAAGACATTGGGTATATGTGAATTAAATATTTTTAATTATTCATGACTGCCACAGTATCATATAAATATATAATAATTTATAAATACTAGGCCGAAATTAAAATGTTTAAATTATGTGAAAGGGGGGGATGTATTTTCCTTGTAAATAGGGTGGCGGTCCATAAAAAGCTGGCAGACTACCCACTGAACAAACTCTTCTATACTGCTATGGATTAAACTTGACCTTGAAATTACAAATGAATGAGGGTATGCCTCATTCATTTGTAATTTCAAGGTCAAGTTCACATTTGTGTAATCTGGTTTTTTTAAGTTTGCTAGCTCGCTTCACTGTTTTGTTAACAATTAAGTATATACCTAAGTTGTGCTAAGCATTTAATTTTGTGCTGCACCAACAGGTGCTTATGCATACATTATCAAAATAAATGTATTTTATGTTGTTGTTTTTTTTATATGTGGGTAAATAATAAATATTTCAACAAAAGTTACTTTTACTATTTTTTATTAAGAGAGGTTAACAATTACAAATTCAAAGGCAATTGATTATTACATTTGAACAAATTTGTGACTGATGCAGTGTATAACTTGGTAGTTATTCAAAACTAAACTGTAAAAGTTGTCTGTAAATACCAATAAAGGAATAAATACAATCTAATCTTTACCTTTGTAATTGATGGCGCCAGGGCTTCGTTGGCCAGAAAGGGCGTGATCCGGAGATATCCGTCGCCATGCATTGGTCGGCGACAAAGTTGGGCTGTTGGCTGCATTCTTCTTCAGCCCACCACCCTTCATTACCGATGACACCGGCAGAGTGGCTCTCATCGGGCCCTGCTTCCCCACGGAGCAATCCTGTTTTCTTACGCGCCCCGACATTCTAGCTTCCATTTACACCACACTACCGTTAAAATACCCCTATTTCTTCATCAAATGCAGCATTAAACTATCACTGCGCAAGAAAAATCGGCATATCATTCGCCGACGCCGCACAAGCTCTTTGTAGAGGGAATATTTTAGAGTACGATAAACCTGGCCCTACACTGTTACTATGACTGTTCTTATACTGCAATATGGTAACTGGTACTTTCGGTTATATATTGAGAAGTGATAACAGGTGTATCTAATAATCAACTAGCACTTATTACATAAAAACAAAATTACAAAGCGAACAAGTCACATTTTTTCTGCACAATGGATGAATGAATGAAGCTGACAGATGACAAGAGACATCGCGCCATTCCTTTTTTATTTTATTGGAAACTAGATAAAACATTTAAATCTACACCCGGGTCACATCGATAGATATTTAGGTGAATTAAATATGCATAAAATACTAAATTAATTAATACCTATAAGAAATATTCCAATTTGCGATAGCATTACAATTAACAGCTGATTACTCCGCCATGTCAACTAACTTGTTTATGGCTGCTGCTAGAGAGATTGTTTTTAATTGTTTATGGTCATCACCCTTATCCACGGTATGGAGTTGGACTGTAAACCGTAGTTTATGCTAGATCCACACTAGCACTAAGAAATTTATTCGTGAATAAGTTTGAATGTACTTATTTTTGTTCAAATCTACAGATAAATTAACTGAGGCTATTAAATATTACGCTTAAATTCACGTATCACTGTATCCTCTAAACCAATAGAGCTGCGATTTACTAGAATATTTGCTCATAGGCAATCCTGTGTTATTATTATTGTTTCAAAATTGCGCCGCTGATTAATGGAGCAGGACAGCTATGAAGGATGAAGCAAGTGCTTCTAGATACAGGTAGTAACTGATGAATGATAAATGTATTTTAGATTTTTGAGAAAATCATCATAATTGTATAAACCGACAGCCTGCCCAAAAGTGGGTTTGTGTTAGAGTAGCTATGAAGGTATGCATTAGGTACTATGACTCTATTTAATAGTAAGTTTATATAGATTATTAAAACACAAATAAATACATAAAATGTTGAGTTTTAATTCTGTATTTAAATAAGTCTTGCATCAAAATTACTATATATACACACTAATATTGTAAACTTCGCTTAGTTTGTATGTCATCTAATAATATTCTAAGTTCTTCATCTTCAAATCGTCCCTCAAGTGAAGGAATTAATGCTTTTGCTTCCTCGGGTGTCTCCGGGCAGAGATTGGCTAAGCTTGCCACTTCAAATTTGTGTAATTTCTTAGACTGAAGCAGACTGTAAAAATCAAATACATTAGACAATCTATATTAACATATAAAGTTGAAAAGTTTGTTTGTTTGCTTGAAAGCATTAATCTTAGGAACTGGTCAGATTTGAAAAATTCTTTCAGTGTTGGCCCATTTTTTGTGAAAGGTTACAGGGACTATAAGGGAGGGAAGCTACACAGGTGACACCGCATGTATGTATGCAATAAATGTAATAAAAATTAAAATTTAAAATAGGCTGTATATCTATTTAAAGCCTATCTACTATAACTATCACTTGTATTTAACACCCCTAAGCAACTTTTTTAAGCTTTTGGTTGAAGGAATAAAAGTTAAGATATATTAATTATAAATAGAACTTTTTTTAAATGTTGTCATCAAAGCAATTTTTTATAAACATAAATAGCAAGTGGCTATATTTGTAATAGTCACATACATTGCCAATGGGTTATGTTATGGGAGTTCTACAGCTCCATGCATAGGCCAGTGTTTGGAGGAACACTCTGCAGTATGCTTGGTGGATTTTAATAAGCCTACAATGGCCCATCAGAAAAATAAAAACTGGCTATGACTATCTATACATACAAACAAATGTATAACTTACTTTCTGACAGCAGCTATAGTTTCTTTATTTTTAAACTTTTTGAACATGTTGGTATATGTGAGTGTTTTCATGAAAACTTCTGAAAATTCTTGTTCCTCCTCAGCGGATTCGTTTTGTGCCTTCCGGTGTTCCAGCAACATATCTACTTCTGATATCAATAAGGTTTCGGCATTTTCAAACTCTACAATTAATGAACACATAATTAGATTACCATTAAAAAAGATAATAATTATATTGTTTTATAGCATTGCTAGCAGACCCGACAGACATTGTCCTGTACATATAATATATGATTAATGAGGCTAAACCATCCAAGGCGCCACCCAAATGTATACAATTTTTTTTTATTTGTTCCAGCCATTTATGCAGTGTTCAGTGACAAACACACATACAGTAGAATAATTTGTTACTGAACTGATTTTACTATCAGAAAGCTATGAATCTACATAATATTTTATGTTAAAAGTTTTTTACCATGGGAACATTTAATTAATAATGAAGTAAGTTATCCTTTTGAACTATGTAGTATCTACTTCATCACATGCCTAGTCTGTACAACATCATCTGCTGAAAATCAACCTCCCTTCAAAGAAGTTTTTACCAAGCAGGGTTGTTGACCACGGCAATATGTATAGTATACATAGGTAAATACTACAGCTTGTTTACAGATATAAGCAGACGTAGGCCAATGGCTAGGGTGTCGGGCTTGTGATCTTGAGGTCTCAAATTCGAACCCCACCCATTGCACTACCAAAGTGAACCCACGCGTAACAAAAAATTGTTAGCTTAGCGCGAGAGTTTAACAAGAATACTAGTAGACTGCTAAACTCTGCTAGTTATCTTTTTTTTTTTAAAGCAGAAGTTAGTAGTTTACAATTATTACTAAGTATACCTTTAGGAAATTGCAGATCTGCTGCGTCTTCTTCTACGACATCTTGTATAGGTCCAGACATTACTAGTTTGTTGTAGTTCTGTTATATTTCAGGTTAAGCGTATCTATAATGGAATTAAACAATAAGGTGAGTAAAAAAATTTCAAGTTATCTCGATATCTGATTTCGGAATATTTGTAAGTTATAAAACATTAGAGTTGCTGGTATACCCACGTAAATTTGTATTACAAAATTTATTTCAAATGCTGAATGAAAACAATGTCAAAACTTATTTCTAGCAAATAATATCCATAACTTTAAACGACTTACAGATAATTAATTAGTAAATTCTAATAATTTTATAATGAAAGCGACGGTCCAAGCTAACAAGTAGGTAATTAGGTACCTCGTTGAATTAGCGTAAGCGTTTTCCGTTTTCGCTTGTTTTGACTTTTGACAGTTTTGACGTTCATTCATTGTAGCCATTGTAGAGCTACCAATGTGCAAATAAATTATTTCTTCTGCAATGATAGTGTTTCAAAATAAATTGTATTACATACTATCTTCCCTCTACGCAAACTAAAAACTAAAAATATACAACTGACCGAGTTGGTTTAAACACAGAGATTAAGTTTATTTTGTAGTTTGTACTCTGAAGGACGCGCTTTATACTACGTATAATATATAAAGGCTTTTCTTATTTTGATATTGAGATGTTTTAAAACTTTTATTTTAATAATTATTGCGACGGTCATGTACTACCTTGTATGAGGAGTACCACAGGATATAGGAGCACAATGAGGGACACAGATAAAGAAAGAGAGGTCATCATACTTTATTTTTTACTCAAAAGACTGAAAAATCTACATCCGAAATAAATAGAAAAAAAATATTGCATAACGCATTGTTGTTTATTTGGTTTTTAGGTTAGGAAAATGTTTTAGAGAAGTGTATTTAAATGTAAATAATGTTTTAAGCCGAATATATTTTATAATATGTCAAAAACACCAACTAAAACAGTAACAACACCAAATTTTATTCCAAGAGGTAAATCCACCTATCAATAACACATATTTATTTAAAAAAAATATATAATATATATCTTGTTAACGGTCTTCTAATTTTCTTTTGCAAAGACTTTGGCATGTTCCCTGTTAGCCCTTATCATGCTTGTGTCGATACATAATATCTACGAGATTGAATACCCATTATAACCTTTACAACTAATCATAACTTAATTTATTTGGTACTTTGACTTTTCAATCTTGCTGTTGTTAAAAAATTATATTAAAATCTATAAATAACCGTCCCTAAGACTACCCACTGACCTGGTTAGTGGTTAATCTTAGGTTTTTGGACAGTATGTCATGTTTCAGCTCAGTTGAAAGTCTCAGTTGAGCCATCATTTTATTTATTTTCTTGAGATTTATTATTATTTATTAACTTTTTGTGTCACTTAATTACACAATTGCTTGGCGTAAAGTATTATCTATTACTAGCATCCCGTGCGCATCACAATTTAAAACAGCCTGCAGTTTTTCTGATAAATGGCCTATCTAACACTGAATAATTTTTCAAATTGGAGCAGTAGTTTGTGAAATTAGCGCATTCACACAAATAAACTCTTCAGCTTTATATATTAGTAAAGATTATATTGCCATCTGTCCTAAGCTTAAAAGATAAAGTGTGTCCAAAAGAATAAGTTATTCATTAATCATTGTTTCTTTGGGTAATTTTATTGAACTATATTCTTACATAAATAGAATATTATCAGTTAAATGTACATTATCAGTTAGATATTTACTTATTAATATTTTGTAAACCTGATTTTAAATCTCAAGTTATTCTGTTATTTATTGAAATTAATCATGTTTGTAATGTCAATTTCAGGAATAAATTCACCGATTCATGATCAACATAGTATCTCAAAAACTATATTCTCCCATGTATCAAAATTACAAGATTTGCTTAATGATTGGGTGAAGGTGAGAGACAAAGGTACTCGGTTATGTAGAGCAATTGCAGCCATTAAACTACATGAATGTGAAGATGAGTACTATCCGAGTCAGTTAGCACCTATTATGGATAGCCTTATAGATATTTTGAACAGTCTGAGGGATATTGTTGATGGTAAGAAATTTTTTATTCTAGTTGTAGATGGTTCAAATATTAAAATGTTGAAAGCAAAGTTTACCGACCTGTTAAGGGCCACCCTTTTACATGCTAAAGATATTCCTACAGCCCACTAAGGTTTACTACACTATCTGTGTATCAAATTTCATTTAAATGGCTTCAGTTGTTTTGACATCAAAGGGCTGATAGACAGAGTTACATATGCATTTATATTATTAATAAGGATTAAAGTTTGCATTCTGGCTTTGGTTGGTGGACTACCCTCCGTGGTTATGTCCATAAAAATCTACAATAAATTACCAAAAATTATAAAAAATGAGGCTAATATAAATAAGTTTATTAATAAATTAAAAGATTTCCTATTAAATAAATGTTATTACTCTATAAATGAATACTTCAATGATAAAACAAATAATTAATTATAAATTTTATGTAGTTTCTAAGTTAATGTTAATAAAAATCAACACAATAGAATTAAAATATATATATATATATATGTATCATATCATCATAATCATTAATTATTATAATTATTTATATATAATTATAATAATTAATGATTAAAATACGTTAGCCTTTTCTAAAACCTTATTATGAGAGAAGCGTCATTTCCTTTCCGCCTTGATATCAGTTTTCGTACTTTTTATGCACATAGTTTCCGGTCCAGTGGTGGCACCTAGCGGCGACTTGTCAATTTTTTGGTTTGGTTAAATTGACGAGCATTTTATTTCAATTGGCGTTTTATCTTCCGCCAGGCAACACGTGCGCAGCGAGTCTGTCTCTGCTACGGTTGCTTACGTAAAAATATTATAGTGTAGGTATATGTTGCATAATACGTATAAATCCACACAAAATAGTGAAGTGAGCCGCTACAGGAGGTATCGCAGTAAGTGAATAAATTTTGTAATAAATTTTTTATTCGTATAACATCAGAGCCGGCTCTACCGCAAAATTTAAGGCAAGATGTGGGTTGCTTAAACCAAAATGGAATCTTGCTATTTTTGCTCTTCGACCGGCACTGATAATATTATAACTAATATCACTATTTTTTATTTTGTTACACCTTATTTTAAAAGTGATAATATTTTAACGGTTTTTCCGTTCGAATTAGTATTTTTTATTTGATTAATCCTTATTTCAAAAGTGATATTTCTTTTAACGGTTAGCTCCATTCAAATAACTAGTTTTTATATTTTAATTTAATTCCAGAAATGTTTTCGTACTGATTTGATTTTTATTAGAATTAAGCTTTATTCCAGTGATTAGCTTATATGCTTTATTTCAGCAGTGCACTGTGCAAATAAAAATATAAAAATAATTACAAGAAAAATGTTGAAACAGTAACATTTATTTTTAAACGCAATATTTAAAATAATTGTGTGACGGGGTGCACCGTATATCATACTCATGGTTAATATATAAATATGTCGTTTTTGGCAGTAAGTAGTCCATATTTAAAAAGACTACCCTTAAATATTATAACTTGAATTCAGGTTTCGCGAACTTGAGTAACAAACAAAAAGGTAAAAACATTCTGAAACCTGATATCGTGTCACATATGGCACTTACTAAAAGTAGTATAATAGCATGCCATGTCAAATGGCGCAGTTTACAACCACTTCTGGTGATCGTTAACTCCCATAAAATATTATTGTTTATATTGAAAATAAATTAGTACCTAATTAGTTCTTTTAAAGTGACAATGGCAATTTATTTACAAGAAATCCGAATCCTGTGTGCAAAACCATTGAAAACCAACTGTGATATTTTTATAAGTGCCTTTGCATGTAAGAATTGAATTCTTAAACAAAAATATACCACAAAATTTTAACTCTCCTTATGTAATTGTGGCCTTTTAAGTAAGTTTTAGTGCAACAATTAAACTATATCACCTATCATCACGGGATAAAACCCAACCTGCATTCCATCGCATGGAACTTTTATAGGTGAAATGGCATAATAATATAGCTTATATTTATAATTTAGGATGCAAAACACGTTTACTCAATTTATTATAGCAAGAGTTAAAGATAAATTTAGCAGTTGAATTTTAACTATACGGTGGCTAAAGAACTATCATACATGCATGTCAAAGCATTACTTACATGTACCCTCGCGGAGTATAGCTTTGTGCCAACCATTCGTTTGATCTATTGCACATAAAAATGTTTTTTGTTGCCAAACAATTATTATTTATATTATGTATATATTACAGAATTAATCGATGGCTAAACATTCGGGAGTTAGTTAATTATTTTTAATTAACATTAATAGTACCCACTTGGGCAGTTTATACCAACAATCAATTCGTTGTTTTTTAATGGTGGTTTGTTTAAATAATTATTATTAGTCATTTTGCAAATACCTCTACTCTCGCAGGGTGAAATGGTATTTAATCTTAAGAATTTTGGGCACTGCTGGTATAAGTCTCAAGAAACGAAATGAGTGTTATCATAAATTAAACAATGAAACAAGTTTAAAAAAATATTTTTTGTTCACATACTAATTGGGACAGTCACCAAAGTTACACATTGAAAAACTTTAAGCTGAGATTACATGATACAAAATAAAACATAGCGTTGGTAAATAAAAGTCTTTATTCTTTAACATTTCTATTAAAAGTATTTAAACTAATATTTTTATATCTGAGGGCGGATAGGCTGTGTTAGCCCGCGAACTTTAAGTTTTGTGTGCGTTTTTTGCAATGTATAGGTCAGTTCAGTCAGCTTCTTCTGGCGGCAATTCAGAAATTTTTCTTCCTCTGTTTTTCATATTCCTGAGGGCGTTCTAATTTCAGTTTTTCCCTATATCGTTTCGTCCTTTCCGCGCCACTTAGTGGCATAGTGAGATTTATTTAAAAAAATACCTGAAAATAAAATATTGCACATTGTAGCTATGTAATCCTAGCTTTATGTGTCAGTTTGGTGACATTTGTAGTCGGTCCTATATGTGACGGAATAAAAATGTCACCAAACTGACGTCACATTCGCGGGTAAATATTAAAAAAAAATGTTTTCTAATCGCAATTAAATATTTAAATAAAACATGTGAAAATATTTGTAAGTTTTATCTGATTCGGTTGAAACTAGGGAATGCATCTTGATCCTGCATGATCAAGATTCCACCAAGATCTTGAGTGATTTTCCAAGATTCAATCTTGAAAGCCTTCAATCTTTAATTTCGAAATCCTGGTCACGATCTTGATAAATCAGTCCAAGATTGTAACAAGATTTCGAGATTTTCAGACGAAGAGGACAATACCTGAAATTCGCTTTTAACAGTCTTTTGTCTTTTAACTTTCGACTAGTGTGGAGGCAGAAAGGGCCTTTTCAGCCGCGGGCTATTTAGCCACTGATTTTCAAAAGGTTTAAACTTTTTGTTCTTCATTAAACGTAAATTATAGGTTATAATTTGTGATCTCATTGCATTATTGCATTTTATTTTATTGTCACTAAAATGTTGATTGTTTCTTGTTAATTTTAAAAATAAACATTGATTATTGTTAGTACAATGTTGTTAATTTGAAAAATATACTTAATTATATTACATAATATTAAAATACTGGTTACTATCAATTTGCCGTATTTGATACAAAAAAAACGCATTATTTTCAATTATTCTGCACAATCTTGAAAATCCCGAAAATCTTGATTCGAGACCAAGATCTCGACCCGAATCTCGACAAGATCTCGAACTGACCAATCTTGATTCAGAAAAAAGACGCCAAGATCTTGAATAGCCAATCTTCTCAATATAATACTAATAATCAATCGTCACTAACCTGACAAAAAAACTGGAGACAGCTGCCGACACAAACAATAACACCCTTTCACTCGAGACACTGTAGCTATTTTATTTTTGAAAAATTTTGGCCGTGATCTTCTTCACTTAATGTTGCCATTTAAATTATTATGAGTTCCTTTAGTAATTATTTTGAACAACTGGAACCGTCACTAAACTGACATGTCCGACCGGTTTAAATTTAGAACATTTTTTGAAAACGTATTGTGGCCTGTGTTATTATAGTTTAAATTGTATAAATTTAATTTATGTGACGACAAAGATATACACTATGAACACACCAAAACTTTTAAATGTATTCGTAGTAGTATTTTAGTAATTTTGGTCGATTCAATGTTGGCAAGGGGTGGGACATGCCAAAAACAGTTACTATGAATATTTGAAATACTCATAAATGAATAATTAATACGTGTTTTACCTGGATTTCAGATGAATTCATCAATTTAATGAATAATTTACTTTTTTATTCCATAAATTAAACCATATGCCCATGATTTATTTTGCTATAAAATTTTGAATAAGTGGGACAGTCTAAAAATCGCGGGTACACTTAAAAGTGAAAATGCCCATATTATCATATCATAATTGGTCATTGATGTTTACCTACCTGACAATAAACTATGCACTATACTGTAAACACCAATTTACCTGCCAACTGTGGTGTCTATGGTTAAAACATATTTGAAAGCACAAAAACAAATATAATAATTAAAAACAGCTGTAATACTTATTTTAATCATTGATTTTGTTTTAGGTGTCGGAATAATATACAGTCAATTGCAAGCTCTATCAAAGTTGCAATGTGCAGACCAGCCCGTCATATCAACTTGGTCATTAGTACAAATTTCCAAGAATGTCACAGAGATTTATGAATCTCTCCAAAAAGAATACACACTCAAAAAAACTGTAACAGGTATGTATTATAAATATCCTTTTTATATCTTTATTTAAAATAAAAGAGTTAGTTCAGGCAGTGACAACCCACTCTCATGGAAGAATGACAAAACAATAATATTTATAAAAAAACTTAAACTATACATACATGTCTATTGATTATAGCAAATAATGCCAGAGAGTATATAGAGAGTAAATAGTTTGGTTTTGAAAATAACTTTGAGACATTAAATTCAATTTAATAAACATAGTTCTCCACTGCTACTGTCTGTCTGTTAACCACCACATTAAACAAACCTTTGACTAACAAACAGTGACATAGCAAGTGTACAAGGCTCCACATCAAAACTTATTGGATACAGGATAGGCCCTTTACCAGACAATTTCGAAACGGCTGATATACCCTACCACCAAAGCAGTGAAATTATTTCATTGTTCCTAAATATTTAAAAGGGCCGTGGTGAGTAAGAGACAAACACCCGATGTTCATGCAAAAACTATAAGCACATTAAAAACTCATAAACTACATTTCAAAACATAAACAAACCAAAGAGCAAATCTCGTAGCGCGCTAAAGGAAATTAAAAAGAAAAAACAAAAGAAGAGAAAATCGTCCATCCCGAGGCAACACTTTTTGTATACATATTATAATTAATTAGATATTTACTATCGGCAATAAACCTATAGAATAACCATTTCTTTCCACCTGGGTCTTAACAGATGGGCAGCAATATCTATCAGAAATGCGCCTACCAAGCGTGGTGATTACGGCAATGTGCGTCAAAGCCTCGTCTTTAATAGGCTTTCCAAGTTCTATTAAAGACGAGGCCCATGTTCAGCAGTGGAAAAAAAAATCTTAAATATTTTCTACAATTTTACCAAACAGACATAGTTCAAAGAAATAGGTATTACACGGGTATTTCTCGAATAATAAACAATGAGTTTAAGATAACTTCATATCAGCCCATAAATGTTTTATGAAGGTGACAGTCTGAATTAATCGCAGTGGAAATATTGTAATAACCTGTTTGCTTACTTGATTATTATTGTTTTATTTGATAATGATAATAGTATTTGTTAACAGTGCAGAGCATGTTCTTACACACGATATCATAGAATTCGTAATGTATGTATGTAGATGCATGATTTCAGAGTCACGTAGCTAGTTATTTTACATTAAAAGGCATAATTAACGATCACAATTTTTAAACCCTTAGTTAAGGCTACACACATGCCGGCGGCAATACAAGCATGTATTTGTATGTGCAGCCATGCCGGCGGCTCCTTTGTGTGGCAAAGCCGGCGGCTTTGAATGCCGCCGGGTGCACGGCGGCTTACCCGGCGGCCCTGCCATGCCGCCGGCATTGTGTGTAGTAGCCTTAAGGCTAGCAATAACTTACTACATAATATTATGTTCTTCCGAAAAATACAAAAAATACTGTAACCCATCAAATATCTTGTTGCGCCCGCGCCTGTTAAGGCTGTTAAGCTAGCGGAAATCTAAAAAAAAACAGCTCTACCGATTTGGCTGGTTTTGTTGTGTTCCTAAGCCTTTTATATCCACAGGCATCGTCATTATCCAATTTAAAATCCCTGCGTGGAAATTCATCCATTCCTTTCGATTTTCAGGGAGCTCCTTGACTTCTAGATACGACATGGCATTTACTATTCCTTTATTGTATCCATATAAGTTCTTCTTGGTCTTCCCCGTCCTCTGTCTGCCATCAATTATGCATTTTGATATCATGTCATAAAGACTTATACACGAACTTCTTATAATGCCTATATCTGGACTAGCCTAAATTAAAACCTCATAAATCTTTCAATAAGGCATAATACAATACTGTCACGATTCGGCACTGTACTCCAAATCACGTTATAAATACACCATTACTTGTGTATAACGTAGATACCACACCTATCCACCTGAAACTAGTGATAAACGATAGTAGCATCAAATTATGTTGTATAATGATGACATAGCCCGCCCATAGGTTCATTTTAATATAAATCTCGGAAAATACTTCTTGTAAGTTAAGTATTATTTGCGTTTATTTATTTAACGACTAATTGAATATCTACAATGAATTTAGTATGATGCGTGTGAGAGATCACGTACCTATATTTTTTTTGTATATTATAAGTTTTTTAAGACCGTACTAGCGAAATAAATACTTGTGTCGACGTGGGAGATTTCACATACACAAAATTTGCGGACTGAAAGCACACTTAGGTTCAGAATAACTACCTGTGGTACTCACAAATTATTGTCCCAGGTAAGAATCGAACCCAGAACACCAGCTCTCAGAAGCGTCTATTGTTCCCACGTAGCCGAGTAAAAACGTTTAACTAACGATATTGAACTGAACTATTTTTTATTAATTCCAATTCATGTTGAAGTGAATCAGAATGTCTCATCACAATAGGCACGAATAAAAGGTCACACATGCATGCAATGAAATGCGACTGCCGATCTATGCTTGGAGTCGTGTTCATTTTCACTCTCTATCAAAGAAGAAAATGTGAACCTAAATATAGTTTACGATTACGACAAGGCTTAAACAGTATATAACTCCAATTGTCTTACAAGCTGTTTCTCTCTATTTTCCTAAATCCTGCCTATTCTACTGAGATGTTTCTTTTGGCTTAAATATAAAACAACAAATGGTTTTACGCATAAAACGTTTATCCTTTTGAGGGTATCAGTAGCTTGGTATAAAAGTATAGATCAGGAAATGTAAAACTGACCTGCGCCATTGAGCTTTCCGAAGTTTATTTATTTTTTACATATCACTTTCTAATAAATTAATTATAAATAAAATATATGACAAAGTGATATGTAGGTAAACGAAGAAACGAGGCAAACAATTCGGAAAACTTTCCTTGCTTCATAACTGTACTTAATTGGCTAAACAATAACTGTGTTCAAAATTTGGAGCTTGTGGGTCTGCGTGAAGCACCAGAGAATTTTGATGATGCACAGTACACACTGACTAGTGAGTGACAAAATTAAGGAACTTTGACTTAGCAATTTTCAAATACTTATTAAAATTTAATGGAATTTGGAAAAATATCTATGTAGGTAGTCCTCTTGGTCCGTAAAAAAATTAGGGTTCTAGATCTTTCCACAACGAAGTTACAAGGTGTTAAAATTGCCCGAATAGGTTCGAGAAAAGGAATGGAAATGGCCCCGCGAAGTCCAGCATGGCGCATGGCGTTAGCATCATGCTGGACTTCGCGGGGCCATTTCCATTTCATTCCAGATTTCTATAACAATACATAGTACCTAACTATTGAACTGGCAGCTTAATTATTTTTGTGAACCGCTGTGTCAGTCCTTGCTTCAGTTTTTACTCAGGGTTTGCTTCATGTCTACGACTTGAGTTGTAAAATCCTTTTATTGTGTTAAAGCAGCAAAAGCAGACTTGGGCCCTAGGACTCCGGATGATATCGTCTAGCATAATTACTTTATTTTCCGTTGCCACGTCTAGCAGTGATGAAGTGTTCCTAACGAGATTTCAATTTAATTAAGGAAAGGTGTTAAAATAAAGGCGGAAACATATTATTAAAACGCGACGCGTGTTGAGTTGAATCAAATGTATTGTTTCATATAGACCAAAATCACACTATGAACACCCGACGCGACGTCGCGTCGGGTGTTCATAGTGTGATTCTGGTAATACATGGTCAATACATTTGATTCGATTCAACACGCGTCGCTTGTCGTCAGGTCGCGTCTTGTTTAATTATATGTTTCCGCCTTTAATTTCATAATTAGACCAGGGACATCATTTTTGAAACCAAAAAAAAATATAGTAGTATGAAACCCATTGGAAAAGGAAGAAAATATAACAAAAAATAAAGGAAAAATAAATTACGGGTGATCTGAGTTTGGGAAGTGGAAAAAAATGGGTTTTAAGGGTAAAAAAAGGTTACCCTCGATTTCCGACAAAACTACAAGTCCTATGGAAAAATGTTAAATAGCATAGTTGTAGGTAATAAAAAGATCCACAACTTTTATATTCACACTTTTTACCTTAACCTCCAAAATCATGTAAAAAATTCAAAAAACCGAGTTTTTGGTTTTTTATTTTTATCTTTTACAAATTTTGATTTTTTTTCACTAAATTTGCTGAAAACTTACCTGAGTATGTCCTAAACATACAAGATTTATTTGATTCAATAATTTTTATTGTTCTCCTTATTTTGACTCAAAAATTGTTATATCTTCGTTTGTTTAAATTTACATTTTATAATAAAGTTGATTATAATATTTTTATATACATACATAAGCTTACGCCTTTTTCTCAGCGGGGTAGGCAGTGACAATGAACGGTGGTCGGTTTAGGGTGGATCTTATCTTTTTTTTTGTTTCAGTATAAAAAAATAAATTATATAGTATATTTTTATGTTACAATGCTACCATGATTTATGTTGTTTATGATTAAGTTGATTGCTGTATTTCTTTACATTATTATAGGGATATTAGACGATAATGTATAGTCAGGTAAAAAAAAGGAAATAAATATAAATATTATTTGAAAAAATTCTAAGTGTTTTTACCTTTTGATGAATTTACACTCGTGAAAATTTTACAACTATTTCGTAGAGGGCTACATTGTAGACATTATCACAGATTGGACATTTTGGGAATTGGACTTTTAGGGGATTGGACATTGTGGGAATTGGACATTTAGGGAATTGGACATTTAGGGAATTGGACGTTTTGGTAAATGGACATTTAGGGAATTGGACATTCTAGGAATTGGACATTTTAAAACCGTTGGACATTTCGGGAATTGGACATGTTGGACCTAAACTAATTATTTGTGTGAACCACAAATAGTTGTTCTGAGTCTGGGTGAAATGAAATGAAATGAAAATGAAAATGAAATGAAATGAAAACGTTTATTGATAATGTAGACGAATCGATCGTACTTATTATAAGTCAAATACAATGATACAAATATAAAAAGAGGAAAAAAAAAATCTTGACTAATTCATTAGTATACATTTCAACATTCATGTTATTAAATATAATTTAAATCTACCAATGTGGCATGTGATAGTCGCGTACTATAAATATAATTAGAATCAACCAGCGTGGGCTGGGATTCGGTCAGAAGCATAGAACGCGTCGCGAGCCTCGCCTTGCAAGGACGACCGGACCCTATCCTGGTGTTCTTTGTGTCCGTAAAATGAATGTTTGTAAAGTCCCCCGCGACACAGGGATTTATTTCCCTAGTGCGGGAGTTGTGGTAAAAAATAAATAAATTCAAGACTCTAAATGTTACGAAGTCTATGCGAAGCAAAAGAAAGCGATAGTACCGACAATAGCGAGGGGAGCGGGGAATTCAGAGTTTAAATGTGTTAGATAGGATAACGAAATATTGAAGGTTTGTTTTTGATAAATATATTGTTTTGTAAAAAGTCGTAGAACAAAAGTTGTTGTTTATAATGTTAGTAATATAGTCCTAAGAGGTTACCGGTGTTTTACAAATAAAAAAAAATAACCCTGTATACAATTATGACCTATTTATTACAATTTATACTTTGATTTCACGAAAAACGTAAGATTACAAGTTACATTTATAAACAAAACGATTCAAGTCAAAATATACTACTATAATCATCAACCGAATAAGTTACTAAAGTTAATACTTAATAAGACACCTACAAAATGTTGATTAAGTTGTAGAATCTTCTTTAAATTATATTCGTAGATGCCTCTTCATTGCTATTTTAAGATTATACTTGTATACCTGAGTGACCTATGGAAAAAGTAAGCCCAGCAAAAGGTATTTCATAAAGAAGTGGAGAAGAGGCTAGCAGGGTCACAGATTAAAATGTGGCTACTGTCTACTGAAAACATGGTTTAAAATGCATAAATTTATGTTAAAATTGTCATAATTCTCAAAAATGCGCCAATGTGGAAAAATCCTACGACGTAGTTAATGATTCAGCTGAAATTACGGCTAAAGAACCAATGCATACTGAATATAATGTTGGAGACGAATACGGTAATGGTCTTGAAGATTTCAAAGGCCTGTCGTATCTAACGATTAATAAATACATTTAAAACGACTTTTTTTATCTTTATTTTTTATGGATTAATAATTCTTTTGTTCATCAATATATCGTGGAATCTTACGTTATTCGAGTAATTAAAGTATACATTTTAATAAATAGGTCATAATTGTACACAAAGTAAAAAAAAACGAATTCGAGTATTTTTAGTTTTTAGCATTTTATGAAAAAAATTACATTTGTACATTTTTTTATACCATTAAAAAGTAGAGATTGCAATGAACAAAAAGCGTACCGACTTTTTTAAAAAAGCAGATATTTCGACGTGAGAATTTTCGATTGAACATGAGGGTGATTTTTTCGATTTTTGAGTCAAAATAAGGAGAAAAATAAATATTATTGAATCAAAAAAAATCTTGTATGTTTCGGACATACTCAGGTAAGTTTTCAGCAAATTTAGTGAAAAAAAAAAACAAAATTTGTAAAAGATACAAATAAAAAACCAAAAACTCGGTTTTTTGAGTTTTTCACATGACTCTGGAGGTTAAAGTAAAAAGTGTAAATATAAAAGTTGTAAATCTTTTTATTACCTACAACTTTGCTATTTAACTTTTTTCCATAGGACTTGTAGTTTTGTCGGAAATCGAGGGTAACCTTTTTTACCCTTAAAAACCCATTTTTTACCACTTCCCAACCTCAGATCGCTCGTAATTTATTTTTCCTTTAATTTTTGTTATATTTTCTTCCTTTTCCAATGGGTTTCATACAACTATATTTTTTTTTCATTTTTAACCATTTTCAAACGCGGCCAAACGATATTTTTCAAAAGTTGTGTGTAGAATTTACTTAATTGGTAATATAATATGTCAAAGTCAAAGTCAATAATATCTTTATTCATATAGACACAATTCAAAAATAATTAAATCATGTTCTTATGATGCGTCCATTTCTTTTCCTACCACCAGTTCAAAGACGTGGCAACTCTGAGAAGAACTGGCAAGAAACTCGGAGGAATCTTTTTTAAAATAATCAAATCATCATTTATTTTACAATATTGTTAAGCAGCAGTGTCATTCCAGAGCAAGTTACTCCCAAGCCATTCTGTCATTTACATAATCTGATATTCTATAATATGCCTTTTTACATAGTTTAGCTTTGACAGTGGCTTTAAATTTATTAACAGATAATTCTCTAATATTATTTGGGAGTTTGTTATAGAAGCGAATACATTGCCCCATAAAAGAGTTGCTTATTCTATGGAGACGAGTTGCAAGTACTACTAAGTCATGCTTATGTCTAGTATTCATATTATGTATATCACTTTTTTTCTGAAACTTATCTATATTCTTATGTACGTATAACAAATTTTCATAAACATATTGCGAAGCTAGAGTAAGAATTTTAATGTCTTTGAACTTCTCCCGTAGGGAAACCCGCGGTCCAAGTTTGTATATGGCTCTTACAGCGCGTTTCTGCAGCACAAATATAGTATCAATGTCCGCACAGTTTCCCCATAGAAGAATTCCATAGGACATAATGCTATGAAAATAACTAAAATATACTAGTCTGGCCGTGTCTACATCAGTAAGCCGTCTTATTGTCTTAACTGCGTATGCCGCAGAACTAAGTTTACCAGATAGATTTTTAATTTGTGGTCCCCATTGCAATTTGGAGTCGACAGTTATACCAAGAAAAACTGTTGACTCCACAGGCTCCAATCTCGTTCCGTTAATTAGTAAGTTGGTGGCGACCTGTTTGACATTAGGGGTGGAAAATTTGATAAGCTTGGTTTTTTTCTCATTTAGAACGAGATTGTTTACATTAAACCAATGCACGACCTTCGAGAGAGCATTGTTTACGTCGTCATAGTTAAGTAATTTTCTACTAATTTTAAATGTCAAAGAAGTATCATCGGCAAACAATACAATCTCATGGTCATTCCCTATGTGGTAAGGCAAGTCGTTTATATATACAAGAAACAGGAACGGTCCCAGGATAGAACCCTGTGGTACGCCTATATTAACAACGGACCCTGGAGATATTTTACCGTTTATACCGACCCTCTGAGTTCTATTGCCCAAATATGAAATCAGAAGATCGAGAGCCGTGTTCCTAATACCGTAGTGGTGTAATTTCCTGACTAGCGTATCATGGTGTACACAATCAAATGCCTTAGATAAATCACAGAATATACCCAAAGCATCCTGTGATTCCTCCCAGGCCGCGAATATGTTCTTCAATAATTCGATTCCAGCGTCTACGGTTGAGCAACCCCTCGTAAATCCGAACTGTTTGGTGTGAAGGAGTTTATGTTTTGTAAAATGCCTAAGCAGTTGACTAAGAATAACTTTTTCAAAGATTTTACTCAGTGTGGGCAATATAGAGACAGGTCGGAAATTCGAGGATCAGAAGTATCACCTGACTTAAACAATGGAATAACTTTACTATGCTTCATTAAGTCAGGAAACACACCACTACTTACACAACTATTAAATATATTTGATAGGGTGGGTGCAATTATTTCTACAATATTAGCTATGAATTTTACTGAATGCCCCCACAAATCTTTTGATTTAATATGGGTGTAATATTTATGTTTTCTTTCATACAGTGGATACAAAAAGATTCTTTTTTTCAATAATACTGTTTCCGCACTGACAAAAGAAGTCCTTCTTGCGTGGGGATTCGAAAAAATGTTGTTCCGCCCTCAACATTGTGTTATATCTGGCTTACAAGAAATTTGTAAAGTTAATGGCCTTAAATAAAGATATATCTATATCTCTTTTTATATTGTAGATATTTACTACCCAACAAGGATGATTACCTTTTTGTATCGCAACGTTTCAATTCAAGTCGCATTGAATTGTGGTCGTAAGGCAGACTGGCTAGTCAGGTTTTTTTTTTTTTTTTTTTTTTTTTTTAAATATAGGTTTACGTTTGACCATAATCTCGCTTGATGGAAGGCGAAGATAAGGCCTATGATGATTCACGCGTGCCTAGAAAGTGTCCGTTCACTTTAGCTTTAAAGATGTCCAGATTATAGCGTTCCGGAAAAACTGACCCCGGCAGAGAATTCCACTCCTTAGCCGTCCGCATTATGAAAGAAGAAGCAAATCGCTTCGTGCGTATTGAAGGAATGTCTACAACATAGGGGTGAAACCGCTTGCCGCGCCTGGTCGTCCGGTGTCACTTAAGAGGGCTTTAATTTTCCGGTTGGATATTTATTATATTTTATTATACGCGAAGTTTAAATATCATATACTTGCTTGTGCCCACGACTTCGTCCGCGATGCATGGTTAGTTTGGGCTTACCCTGATTTTAAAACATGTGTCATTGGTGCTCCGTTCCTGTCGGTCTTAGTGCGATGATATAAGTATAGCCTATATATAGTCTTCCTCGATAAATGACCTATCTAAAACTAAAACATTCCAAATCTTACCAGTAGGTTCTGCAAACTAACAAACTCTTCCGCTTTATATTTTATCTTATATTTTTGTTTCAGAAAACGTAGCCCATTGTCGAGATGAGAAGTTGATAGAAGTATATCTGAGCTCCTGGGAGTTTGAGGCTTATTTTAGGTCGGAGTTACACGCCTATTTGTTTGCAGAAGTCGGATTGACTGGAGTTACATAACGTTTACATACCTACCTTGTTTATCGCATTTATGTTAATTATGTTTGTTTTAATGAAAATATATTTTATGGATCAATTTTTAAGTTTGTGTTTCACTGTCTTCCTTCCGACTTATGTCGCTTGGTATGTTAAATGACATACATATCTTATTGGTACTAGGCAAGGTTGTACAGAGGCTGCTTCACCTTAGGGATAGGTAGTGGAACTGCACCCCTTGAACTCTGATCTAGAACCTACTATTGTCATATTATCAATAGAGGCAGAATCGGTTCATTTTGCGTAGGCACGCCAACGCATGGGCGTGGGTGTATGCTCGGATGTGGGTGTGGGTGTGAAGGCAAACGGGTGCGTGGGCGCGGACACGGACTTGACCGTGGGTATGGATATGAAACACCATAAATTGGTGTTGAAACATCGCGGGGCAGCTATATAGTTAAAATAAATGACAGAAAGACAGAAAACGATATGTTTCTGTTAATTTATTTACCAAGTAAAGCATATAAGTAGTTAGCTTCCTCCTCAAGCGGTTTCACCCGCGTAGCTCCCGTTTCCATGATAACTCCATAATAAAATATAGCCTATAACTTACCTCGATGGAAAATGGGTTATCTAACATTAAAATAATTATTCAATTCGGACCAGTAGTTCCTGAGATTAGCGCGGTCAAACAAACATACTCACTCTTCAGCTTTTAATCAGTATGGATAAGATGCCTATATTATTATTATATTATGTTGCTACTTACCGTTACAGTATGAAAATGTTTCAAAATACATAATAAATACGTGTTGTGGTCAACCCACACACATACATACATGCCCTGGTCATCTAAAAATGTCTTTCATTAAAACTTATTTCTTTCAAGAAATACATAATATCAGTATAGTATAGTATAATATAGTATTATTATATATCTTTTATAAATATAGTATTACCTTTTAGAAAAGTATTTATATTATAAATGTATTATTAGAATGTAGTCCTAGATATTACGTAATTTTTTTTTTCCTACCAGTACGGTAGTAAATTAATTATCAACTACTTCTGGGCACCTATCACTTTTTCTCTGCACCACCCTATGGTTGACTGGTAGAAAATGCCTATGGCATTAAGTCCGCCATGTACTGTCATTGTGCAAAAGGTTAAATAAATAAATTTTATAAATAAACTAGCTGACCCGGCAAATAGATGTTGGCCGATTCTCAGACCTACTCAATATGCTCACAAAATTTCATGAGAATCGGTCAAGCCGTTTCGGAGGAGTACGGGAACGAACATTGTGACACGAGAATTTTATATATAAGATAATCTAAACTACAGAGTATTTCATATGTTATCACTTGCGATATAGGGTACAAATTAAATATATACCTATGTATGAAAATACATATCGTCCCTTTATTGGTAAAACCGATTATCTGCACTTTTTTTCAAAAATGAGTTATTTACACCAAGCTACTCAACTTTTTGAGCTCTATCTACAGGTCAAACCGATTTTTCGATACGATACATAGTTTCCGAGATAGATACGCAAAAAAACAATTATATTATAAGCTTTTAAGTAACATCTGCATTCAATAACAGCTAAAGTCGATGTACGATTTTTTGTAAGCCTTGCAATCAAAAACACATTCCGTTTCATATCTTATTTTAGTTGCAATTTACTTACACTCTGAACATACTGTAGCATTGTACTAATACAAATTAAAATACTAATTATTGGAAAGTACTTAGAATCTTACACATTAAAAATAAAGTAAGTAGTTCTACTTGCTTTTAACAGAACATAATCCTTCGCGGTTGTGCAGATTTTAATTCAATTAAAAGAGATTATGCAGTTTTATTTGTTTTTTTCACAACATCAGAGATCGTATCGTTAAGATTTAAATACATGTAAAAGCAACTATTCTTAAATAGTTTTTTTTTCACCGAAGCGTATGGTGATATTTCCTAATATTCCCAGTCACCCCCGCGAGGATTGCCACCGGAAATGGGAATCAATATTCCCAGTCGCCACCGGTGGCGACTGGGAATTTTGATTAATACAAATTAAAATACTTTAAATGGTTCTGGTACTGCTGAATGATTGGAAAGTTCTTAGAAACTTACACATTAAAAATAAAGTAAGTAGTTCTACTTGCTTTTAACAGAACATAATGCTTCGCGGTTGTGCAGATTTTAATTCAATTAAAAGTGATTATGCAGTTTTATTTGTTTTTTTCACAACATCAGAGATCGTATCGTTAAGATTTAAATACATGTAAAAGCAACTATTCTTAAATAGTTTTTTTTTCACCGAAGCGTATGGTGATATTTCCTAATATTCCCAGTCGCCCCCGCGAGGATTGCCACCGGAAATGGGAATCAAAATTGCCGCCGGTGGCGACTGGGAAGTCATTGCCCCCCAAGCAGCAAAAACTAGTTGTATAAAAGTCCATAGAACGTTTTGTAAAAAACTGTTTTTGGCCCTATAAAAAACCTAAAAAAGAGTTATTTCTTCGAAAGTGGCGCAGTTATATCTCTGTTTAGTGTCAAAACGATCTGTTAGCAGTGTCACACATCACAAATCAGTCCTATACAATCTATGTAACAGTAACGGAGGTCTCAAAATAGTGATGTAATGGCTACTATAGAACCTTTTATAGTACTTTTTCATACTAAACTAGAGTTTATGTTTCCTTTACTTTACCATTCATTCTTTTATCATTCGTGACAGGGTGCAATGCCAAAATTTAATAAAAAAAACAAAAGGATACCTAGTACAATCAATTTGAGGTGAGTAAGATTTTATTTTGTTAATATGATATTCGTCTAATAAGGTAAAAATGATGTAGGAACGCAGTTTTACTGATAAACTAGGGTTAGGTTTACCATGAATTTTAAGTACCCCTTCGAATTATTGAGTTTTTACTAAAATATTTATCAATTAATGTGACTTCAAGTTTCTAAAGACCCTTATAGTACATGTTGTGACAATGTTTTCACTGTCATCATGGGTTCAGAGTGATTTTGGGGATCCGTGTGAGCATAACTAAATAATACACCATGATTTTTTTTTGGTTATGTTTCTGAAGCTCTGATTCTACGCATGAAAAAAAGCTTTCTTTATAAATTTAAAGGGTTTACTGCTTAAACTGTGTTAATCATGTGGCCACTTTTTTCTTCGGGAAAGTTGATTAGTTCTATTAAGTATGTAGAAATATAAAATGTATCTAGTCAACATTGTGTTTTTTTTTTCAGAGTCATTGAAGATTAATGGAATGGAAGATTCTGAAATATTGTCACAATAATCGCTGGAGTCCTTATGTACAATCAAAAGCTCATGATCTTTGCAAAATACAACAACAATACAAAACGTAAACCTTAATAAAACGTTTACACAGCTTTTTAGAGGTATAGGCTTTAGCTATAGGACTGTATTGCTGGTTGGGCCCCACTTCAGTTTCGCTGTACATTGCTTTCTCAATCGTAGAGAATAAAAGGATGAGGCAACTTATCCTAAACCTGCTTCTAATCTTTAAAAAAAACCGGCCAAGTGCGAGTCGGACTCGGGCACGACGGGTTTCGTATCAGTTACAAGTGCGTACCTATTTTTGATATCAAGAATAAATAAAAACCGGCCAAGTGCGAGTCGGACTCGCGCACGAAGGGTTCCGTTTCAGTTACAAGTGCGTACCTATTTTTGATATCAAGAATAAATAAAAAAGCGTATGTTTATGAAATGAAATGTTATTTTATATTTTTATATTCGAGTTCATTGAATGAAAGCTAAATTGCGGTTTACGATTTTTGACGTATTAAAAAAAAACTACTTACAAGATCTCGTTCAAACCAATTTTCGGTGAAAGTTTGCATGGTAATGTACATTATATATTTTTTTTAGATTTATCATTCTCTTATTTTAGAAGTTACAGGGGGGGGGACACACATTTTACCACTTTGGAAGTGTCTCTCGCGCAAACTATTCAGTTTAGAAAAAAAATACATTAGAAACCTCAACATCATTTTTGAAGACCTATTCATAGATACGTATGGGTTCGACGAAAAATGTTTTTTTGAGTTTCAGTTCTATGTATGGGGAACCCCAAAATTTATTGTATTTTTTCTATTTTTGTGTGAAAATCTTAATGCGGTTCACAACATACATCTACTTGCCAAGTTTCAACATTATAGTTCTTATAGTTTCGGAAAAAAGTGGCTGTGACATACGGACGGACAGACAGACAGACAGACAGACAGACAGACAGACAGACAGACAGACAGACAGACATGACGAATCTATAAGGGTTCCGTTTTTTGCCATTTGGCTACGGAACCCTAAAAAAGCGTATGTTTATGAAATGAAATATTATTTTTTATTTTTATATTCGAGTTGATTGAATGAAAGGTAAATTGCGGATTACGATTTATGACGTATTAAAAAAAACTACTTGCAAGATCTCGTTCAAACCAATTTTAGTTGGAAGTTTGCATGGTTATTTCTTTTCAGTTTTATCATTCTCTTATTTAAGAAGTTACAGGGGAGGGGTCACACATTTTACAGACACTTTGGAAGTGTCTATCGCGCAAACTATTCAGTTTAGAAATAATATATATTAGAAATCTCAATATCATTTTTGAAGACCTATCCAAACACATTCGTGTAGGTTATCTATTAACCTACACGAATGTGTTTGATGAAAAGTCGTATGATAGACCTCTTCCAATAACGGAAGCTAAGAAAAAAGATCACATTAATCTATGTGAGAAGGGGGTTATACCAGAAGAGGAACATGGATGGTACAGAAGTTTAATACTATAAGATAATAAAACAGAATAATTCAATTCAGAGTGAAAAGCGTGGGGTGCTCGATAAAGTAAATGTCACAATCATTCTATTGGCAACTATCTATGAGAGGAGAGTTATGAAAAGTGGTAAAATGCACCCCACGCTTTTCACTCTGAATTGAATTATTCTGTTAATAACTTAAACTTTATTATAATTTTATTTTGAGGTGAAAATTATTTTCTATTTTTTAGTTCGGTTAGCTATAAAAGCGTGTTTTTTTTGTTTTTTTTTAACTATTATTTATTAATAATTTATGTTAAGTAGGGTGATACAAAGTTCATCGATGCACTTCGTATCACCTACCTACTATTACTTATGAAAAAAAGCTTCAAAAACTGGTTCAACCGATCTAGCCCAAAATGCTAGAATGTTCTGAAAGAAAAGAGGGAGGGTGATCCGGAAACTTAATGTCATCAGTCATCACAGCGACAGCACACGGTACATTGGTGCGAGGAGTTTCCGGCTTGGGCGGTGGAGCGAGAGTGATGGGATCCGTCCTCTTGCTACCGACCATTGCCCATTCAGTAGAAGTCCGCCGAGTGTTTTCAGGAGAAAGATCTCCCCTACCCATTTCACCCATTTCACCGAAGGCGCACAGACAGCAGGCTGTCCCGCGAGCCTCGGCTTCGAGGAGTAGGCAACATAGTCCTAATTTCTTTTAGAGGCCGACCCATGATGCGTAGTGTTGTAGTTGTGCTCCGTGCGCCGCCAAAAGGTGCATTGAATGGTCCCAGGAGAGTCCATGACTGCTAGGTCATAGGTATCGCCACGGTACCGGATGTATAATAATATGCATTAGCTATTACTGGCATTTAGAGTAACATCCTGGGTTAAGTTAAGTAGGTAAACCATCTTCTAGTGATATAATAAGCATATCATCGCTATAAATAGGGGAGTTCTATATACTACATACCACCGCTGTAGCCGTGGATGCCTAATGCATTTTCAAACGGGAAAAAAATGGACATTGAACGACAGCGACGAATTTCTTATAGTAGCAACAATTTTTTACGTTTTGACGAATTCAAAGCTACTACTAACTGCAGCAGTTTATATTTTGATCAAATTGTGGTCACAGTTCACGTCAAACAAAAAGAATTAATAAAACAAAAAAACAATTCACACAAATTAGAATTATAAATTCGTAATTTCATTAACGCCATCGAATATGGATAGAGTAAGTTTTCTAGATTTTTGAAGGCACCTTTTAAGCAGATAGTCTACCAGAATTCTTAATTTTACTCAAGTAAAACCAATTATAATTTTTTAAATTTAAATTTGTAGAATTTTTAAGTGTTATATTTACAGTTGTTTTTGGTACCTTATTACTTTCTTCGAAAGGTTACGGTGAACCTATAAGATTAGCTCCAAGTGATTTAATTAATGATATACATGCTTATGTCGTTATTCAGGAAACACCAACTAATTGACCTCCCTGAAGATAGTGTTTGGCATTTTTTCAAGCATTATCAATGAAGTACTTCTATTTTTATGATTTACAAACACACTTTATTATTTTTTTCATTATAATTACATGATTGCAGGTAAGATATATGTAATTTAGTTACATAATGTTTCTGTCAAACTTTAAAATCATCATTGCCACAAGTTTACTTTTCGGTAGATAATCGGTTTTACCAATAAAGGGACGATATAGAAGAGATTAACCAGGCCAAATACTCCTAATTACATAGGTAGTACTAGTAGGGTACCCAAAGTAGGGTAAGTAACTTGACCCTACTGAAGGTTCACCTGCCTAGGTTGAATTAACTTCTAATACGGGCTCGAAACAATTATATAGTAGGTATTAGAGCGATGAACTACGACCAATGGCCGTCTTAGTAGGCTACTCGGAGAAATTAGACGTAGGCTACCATGTAAGAATATTATCCTACTTGTTACAGATTTGGATTATAAAGCAACTTTTGATAACCTCCGTGGCGTAAATTTGGAATATAGCAACTTTTGATAACCTCCGTAGCGTAGCGGTATAAGTCTTGCTTTAAGATTTGGAGGCATGGGTTCGATCCCCATGAGAGACAAGATATCTCTGTGTAAATTCTAAGATTTATTTCCGGGCTTGGTTTGTTGAGTTACTACCTTCCATGCCTCGGAAAGCACGTTAAACCGTTGGTCACAATCGTTATAACAAGCGTATACCAGGTAACGGGCAGCAGCGTTTCCTCGTGTGTTACAATATAATACTGCTGTCACCAACCCGTCTGCATTGATAACAGTGCACCCGTCTGCGTGGTGACTATGGCAAAACCTCTAGAGGAGGCCCATGTTTAGCAGTGGACGTTACGGGTTGCTGAAATAATTTTAGGTTTGTATTAATTGACTCGCGTTTTTATCGTTTATGTTGCAGCAAAAAATAACCACAATTTATCAATTGAAGACGTGAGTGGATGAAGGTGAAAAGTCACATAATTTAAATTTAGAGTAAATCCAAGTTAAAGTTTCACTTCTATTTTTTGAGATAAGTCTAAACAAAACTAATGTTTGTATTAAACTATGATGCCAAGTTGTGTAAATAACCGTAAACCAGTAGGGACCATACACACTTATATTTTTTAAATGATTGGACCACGGAACTATCAAAAGGTGCTGTGGTCCAACTATTTTTAAAGTTGGACAACTGCCCCTAGTAAAGACCCATGGTCCAACTAGTTGGACAGAGCAGTTGGACCACTGCCCCGCAATGGAAATATTAATGGGATGAAAGCAACCAAACAAATTTATATTTTTTATTATTTAATTTGAAAAAAAAAATCTTGACATAACTCCTTTTTTCATAAAAAAAAGTAAACTTTTCTGCAAGTTTAGATATTGAAAATGAGGTGCAAAGATTAATGTAGTTGCCTCGTAATGCCTTAAATGGACGGTTTAAGATCTGTAGTCGTATTGTATTGACATATCACCTTCATCTATGCAAAAAAACACAAAATCTCGAAAATGCGACATATCACCTTCATCCACTCACTTCTTAAATTGTTAATTGCTACAGTCATTTAAATACAAGGACAGCTAGTGCCTGTGCATTGGATGTCAGCACAGATCTAGCCCTGTTGTTGTTCACTATACGCCCTATTTGAAGAACTCGTTTAGTAAATTTTCTAAACTATTGATCCTATATCAATTGAGTTTTTTTTATTCGGTGCATATTTTATCTAATCTAGTTTTGAAGAACCAAATCCAGCTGATTTCATTAGCTTACCTGCTAGGATACCTACAGTAGTGGATCTTCGCCCTTGACGGGCCCCGCTCCGTATCAAAACTTGTTGAGAAGGCCCTCCTACCGCACACTTCCGCGGCCCTTTACTTTCATAGCCGCTGATACGGTGGTAGCTACGCCCCTAGGTACAGACCTCTACAGCTAGCACAAGATCGATCGGTGATGATTGATTTGATCGATGTACAAATACATCGACCGATCGATCTTGGGCTATTTAGAGCCCTGGTTCTGACTAGGTTATTCAACCACATCTCATAAAATATTCGGCCTATAAATAGGTTACGACCTATAGACATTTAAGTTCATTTCAGTAAAGAAAAAGTAAATGGGGATTCTTAATAAAGAATGACCTCGGCATTTCCATTAATTTACATGAGGCTATTGGAGATGTTAGCGTCGAGGTTTTTAGCGTTGCCATGACAACGACGTCAAAACAAACTGAACAACTAGTAGTAGGTAGGTACTCGAGGCTTGGAAACAAACGGCTGCTTGTTAGAGATATCTATCAGTAATTATGGATATAGCCGCTAGCACACGGAATTTTACCTTGTAACCCATGACAATTTATAAATTAATATTCATAGCTTGACATCATAATATGTAGCCTTCAATAACCTATTTTGATATTTTGCCATATGCATCACTAGTCTTAATATAATGTCATTATACCTACTGGCCACAAATTCGTAACTACATTCGAATCACTGAATATCCAGTACGTTCCTCGACAGCAAAATTTCAATCTTAATTTAGCTAGCGGCAATGGTGTGTGAGAATCTTAAAAGAAGGAAGGCTATAGGTACTAGGAAGCAATCAATTTATTTATTTTTATTTATTTACCTGCCATCTTTGCATTCTACATATTTCCAATTAAATTAAACAAGTTGTGCCCCGCAGTTTTACAAGCAGAGCAGATGTAGGCCTGTACGGATCTAAGTCATAAACTTCCTTTTGTTTCCCTGCCAAATTTCAACTTAATCTGTTCAATTATCTTTGTATGAAACAATCATACATTACCACACGCTGCATTTATAATATACGTATAAGTAAAATATCAGGTAACCGTTATGTTTGTTTAAAAGATAGATTGAGAAAACAAATTACGCTGGCCTGTTACATTTTATAGTTTTGAGAAAGCGCGTGTATTTATAACTATAAACACCTATTTGGAATTAACCGTTACATAAATAGAACGCGAAGGAAGGGCTCACAAGGTGTCCCTTCTGTACAAAATTGACCCAAATTCATGCAGGAAGGCGTTGCCGTGTTGCCCCCGGCTGTCATTTCACGCTCAATTTACTTTCTGCTAAGCGCATTTCCGAAATGATAAATTTCAACATTTTCGATGAGATTTATTTATGAAAATTATTTTCGCCTGTTTAAGAAGCAGTGATAATATGTTGTTACACCATAGACACACCTCGGAGGACTCCAAGTGTGTCTATGGTGTGTGTCTCGTATGGTCAGCGTATTCTATTGGTTCGTCCAAAAAATGTGAATCTCTCTGGTCGCTAATAAGGCTGGAACCCTGCTCGCCAATATGCCCGGCGAAATAGCAAAAGCCTCGTGGCTAAGTACATAAGTTCGTCCCATAAAAAAAGTGTAAATAAAACTTTAGTCAGGTACGTTGGAGAAAATCAATTTCCTTTTTTTATTTTTATAACTGAAACTTACCTTAGTTGTTACGTACGTTAATAATTATAAAATTATGAGTAAAAAGAGTTTTTGAAACGTATTAATTAGGCAGTTAAAGGTTTCAGTTTTTGAAACTTAAACCTCTAAGCCTTTTTTATTAATGATTATGCATACTAATTTTTTCAAGACTTTATAGGTAACATTTAAGCCTATTAAATTAAAATTCGACAATGTATAAATAACTATGTCAAATTAATCGTACATTGCATGTGTGTTACGGTTTCAGTAGGATGAGAAAATGTGATTATGTTATAAAGAGACAGTGTTTATCGTCTATAAACTGACATGCCTGATGCATTATTTAAAACACATGTAAAACGCATCCTAATGAGTAGGGGCTATTATAGTACTAAAGAGTATATAGATGACAAAGATGTATAGCAGGCTATACCCTCGTGCACCAGATCGGATACCCTATAGCTGATGAAGCATTGAAATGTGAACTGAAAGATCATGATAGTGTATTCTGTGTACTGTCTGTAATCATAATCATAAAAATAACACATGTTCTGTCTCAAAATAACTTTTCTGATCTGTTAAATTAGCAAAATAAAAATAAAAGTTGTATAAAGACAGCCGATTGGTAAATTGTGTAAGCCAATTAACTAAATAAAGACAGTAACTGGACCTAAATAATGTTGACATGCCCATCTGAGTATGTTTCGCCGGATCGTCTCAATGAGGCCGCGATGAAACCGGCAGTAGAATACCCCACTGAGTTTGTTTCGCCGGATCTTCTCAGTTGGGGCGTATTGGATCCGGTGGTAGCATAAAATCGCGTCCGACGATATGCTTATGGTCTATCTAAATAATAACATACTCAAATGACAGAACTTTAGACTATTAAATTATAGATAAAAAATAAAATTCTATTTTCATACCTGACAGCTTTTACGCTAAAGCTGTAAAAATCTAATACAAACTATTTATTATTATTATAACTATAATAATTAAACTAAATTAATAAATTAAATATATTATATTAATGAGCCAAATATGTTTTGACTATTTGCAAATGCCTGTAATAGGTTTACGTAAATAAAAACTTTTTTTTTATTTTTATTTTTTATTTTTATAAATAACTTTGGTTTATTTTTAGAGTAGTTATGTTATTAGGAAATACTTTACAAAACATCGTCGTCAAAATCAAATCAAATTATTTATTTGCCAGAATACATAAAGATTTAATAATTCACACATTCTCTGCTATGCCATATTCCAGGCTATATTCTAAATGTATTTGCACGCCTTGTATGCATAAAAGGCGTGCAAATACATTTAGAATTAACGACAATGGTAACAAAATATATAAACAAGCTTATAATATTGAAATGACACTTTCAATATTATAAGTTTGTATATTTTTTATATAATTCATGAAATAAATGTCCAAATACATGTAGTGCCAAAATTATTATTAGTCTTATAAAATAACAGCTCAATCTTATCGCCAAGAAAGTCTCTAACATCATAATAACATTTATTATTTAAGTAATAACTAGTATACTCTTTTTAAATACCTACAAGTAAATTAATTAGGTTTCAGGTGATTTGTTAAATATTTATATACGCATGCAATTAACAGTTATATTTTATTTGGGGTAAACGTTGTGTATTTTTATGTCTGGATCGGCTGTGGATTATTAAAGTTGTTAATACTCCATAAGCGAAGGGTCGGTATGTGGGCTGTTCAGCTCCGGTGAATGCGTTAGCGTTGCCTGGGCAATAGATGAACAATAAACACCGCGAGATTTTAACCTCGGCATCCTATAACCACGGCAAAACTCTCTGACTCTGTGTCATCCGAATTTCCTAAGTAAGAAAGCAGCCAAGTCATAGAAGAACACCCCGAGGATTTAGGTTTTGTTTTTTTTTCGGACCGACATATTTATTTAGCCCCGATGCTATTGCTACTTCACCGGGCATAAAGGCGAGCAGAGCTCCAGCCTCGATAAAGGGTTTTTTTTTTTTTTTTTTTTTTCTTTATTTTTAAGGGTTTTATCGCACAGCGATAATGTCACTCCATTAAGTAACAAAATACATATTATTTACATTTACAAATGTTAACCACTTAAACCTTCTAAAACTAGCTTATACAATATCCTCGCTTTATTACTTAAAGGAGATGCCAATATCGTGTTACACATACCAATATTATGACCATCCAAGACTTCATTACGAATTCTCCTGTTTCGGACACACTCCATCAAAACATGTTGCAGATCTTCAATAACACCACAATCAACACAGTTCGGGCTCGCAGATATGTTTTGATGGAATGTGTCCAGAACGCGATCTCAAAGCAACTACCAATTCCCGTCTTGAAAATTTACAAAATCAATCCAAGGATAATGTAAGGGTTGAGGTTGTATTGTTTTAAACCAAATGCCTTTCTCCTTAGAACGCTCATCAAAATATTCATTCCAGATCTCGGCACATTTTTTTTTTACAAATTTAATACACTCTGAGTAAGCGGGCACCACGGCGAAACTTATACCATCGATACAGGCCTGTTTGGCCAGCAAGTCCACTCTCTCATTTCCTTCAATTTGAATGTGAGATGGTATCCATTGTATTACCACATTTTTTGACATTGACTGCAGCTCAAGGATTAACCTAATTATGGAATAGGCGATCGGGACGCCTCGCACGGACGTGGTACGTCGAGCCAAATGTTGAATAGCACTTTTTGAATCTGAAAAAATTACCAATTTATCGTGATCTACTGTCTTAAGGTAAGATAAAGCCTCAACAATCGCAGTAAGTTCTAATGTCATTATTGACAAATCACTATCAATTTTAAATTGGACTGAATTTCCAGATTCGAAATCTAGAAACGCTGCACCACTTCCTAATCGGTCTTTTGATGCATCTGTAAATATACGATAATAACCTTGATAGCAGTCATTAATATGTTGATAGCACAAGTTTTTTAAATGTTCGATGTCATATTGACTTTTGGATTTAGTTATAGATGGTATACTATCAATCAAAACACTAGCCACTTTGATACCACTGACCCATGTGTTCAATGAGAACATTTCTAATTGTTCACTGGAATGAACATTTATTTCATTATTATTACAGTTATGTATATTAATCAATAAAGGGATTTTCCTATATCGCCATCTAACATTTTGCAATCTATTAGATAATTATTGTATAAGCTGAATCGTTCTTGTATAAGCTGAATCGTTTTATTATACAAAGATTTTGATTTTAACCAAAACTTACTAGCCAAATACCTTCTACGAATATCAAGAGGAGGCAAACACAAATCGGTCTCCATTACATGGATAGGAGTACTTCGAATATAACCTCCTATTACACGTAATGCTTGGTTCTGAAGCTTATCAAGTTTAAATAAGTTTGATTTACAGCTGTCGTCAATCAAAAAACTTGCATAATCCATTCGACTACGCAAAAGCGCGATATATAGCCTTCTTAAATATACTTGATGGACACCCCAGCTCGACCCAGCTAAAATTTTAAAAATGTTTATCATTTTCAGAACTTTTTGTACTGTCTGGTTTATGTGCCTGCCCCATCTCAATGACTGGTCTAACCATAAACCTAAATATTTTATACAACTTACAACTTCAAGTGAAGATTCGTTTATGGTAAGACTTACACTCAAATCATTACTCCTAAATCCCCTTTTTCTAAAAATACAGATTTTGCTTTTGGATGGAGAAATATCGAGCCCTAATTGACTCATTAACAAGTTAAATTCATTTAATGCTGATTGCACCGCCTGCACTCCAACTGAAATACTATCGCAAGATTTGTATAATACAAAGTCGTCAGCATATTGAGAAACATCGACATCTCGAATACTTTGACAGATTGTGAATGTCGCAACATTAAATAATAATTGAGAAAGAGGATCACCCTGAGGAATTCCTCTACCAGTATACCTATTCACATCCTCATTTTCAAAATTAATTATGAGTAATCTTTCTTTAAGGTAATTCCATAAATAGTTACAAATGTTGGAGCCAACTTTTAATTGATCTAAAATATTTACTAAACTAACAATGTATTATAAGCGTAATCGATATCTACAAAACAACCAAGAGTGAATTGATTACAAGAAAAACCTAATTGAATTTTAGTAACTAATCGGGATAAGTTATCTAAGCATGACCGGGACTTCCTAAAACCAGTCATGTCTTCGGAAAATGTATTATTTTTTTCTCAATACTGGTGGTTAATAATAATAATGGTTTGACGTCCCCATTTGTTTTTTGACTCACATCCTGCATATATGCATATCCATGCATATCCTCGGTTGCAACGCATCCATGTACGTAAATTCTAGCATACTAAAACTATTCGGTGGTGTCATTAGGGGCTGTGTATGTGTTGATTTGCACCTTGAATTAAGCGTGGGAAAAGATTTTAAGTCATTAACGTTTGGAGACGGTGGAACATACAGCATCAAAGCTTTTCTATATGTACAATTAAACTCGGACATAAGTTCTCGAATCTTTTTTCTTTAACATATTTAGGACAACTTTTATCCAAAGCCATATGTTTTCCCTTACAATTTACGCACGTAAAAGATTCCGTCAAACAATTATCATGTTTCTCACCACACTTGGGACAAACCTTATTGTTAGTCGGACACATTCGTACACTATGGCCAAACTTCCAGCACTTAGCACACTGGGTAACTGGAAATACATAAGGATCTACTTTTACTCTGATTGAATGCATAATTACATGAGGTGGACGTGTGGATCCCTTGAAACATAGGCGTATTGTTTCACTAGCTGTCCATTTATTTTGAATATCTTCCGAATCTATATCCCTCCGGTTTAATCGTTTAACTGATACTAATTCAATGTTACTATCAATATTATTTATCAAATCTTCTTCTGATACGTTTATTTCTACATTTTTAATGAGTCGATATGTGAATCCAACATCTGAAGTTCTCTGCATCCTCCACTCCAAACTTTTTAAAATAGGTATTATTGATAAACTTTTCAGAATCTTCATCGCTCAAAAAAGTAAGTATAATTTTATAAGGATTAACGTATTTAACGCAAGTTGTATTACATATATTATTTTGTTTAAATAGTCTACCCAACTCGAACTGTTTAGGTAAGATTGTCTTACTCGTCACAACAACTTGTATTTTATCCTCTAATGATTCAATTATTTCCTGTGTATTTCCGATACTTCCTTTTTTTTACGCTTTGTAGTTATCCATTCCTCTTGTATTCCTCTTTTCCTGCTTTCCTCCTCCACGTCCATGGTCTGATTATCTATATGTATTGATTCCTCAAAGTGCGTATGGTCCTCATAAACTTCTTCCGCCGTTCCCGAAAACTGGGTAATGTCATCCATCACTAATAATCATTTTAGTTTTAATGTCACAGTAAACCGTTCGTTCGATCACTTCTGCGAACGAAATTTAAACACTATAACACACATTTACTGTGCACTTTACTCGTTTTAACAATTTTATTTATATTTAATCAAAATCTGTTTACCGCGTTTTTCAACCATAGACAACGGAATGAAATGGTTTATACACTACAAACTAAGCAACCTGCGCAAGAGGGCGTCCCCTGTGGGACGTGGACCTTGGCTCAGGGCGGTCGCTGACGGGGAGATTGAGGGATTATAGCTTTTAGTTTTTTTAGGTGAGTATAGTGCAACTGTCGCAATACTTTACAGTTCGCGGGCCTCTCGGACTACGGGTCTACGAGGGCATCGGAAGGTTCTTAGCAAACTAAGGGTCGGGAGGGATCTATATCTATATGGGATCTTTAGAAAAATCTATAGTTTTTCTCTCCTAAAAAGTAACTGTTATACCTATTTTTATAGGTATTATTATTATAATAGGTATATTATTATTTACCTATTATACTTAAGCAATGATATTCAACTGTTTAGGTATGCGACTGTATGTCCGAGTTTTTACCCCTTGAGTTTCGATTAACTTACCTATATATCGAGGCTAGCAACATCATTTATTAATAAACAACCTCCGTGGCGTATAGGAGTATTTGGCTCGCTTTAAATCTTGGAGGTCGTGGGTTCGTGTAAATTATTTGTGTAAATTCTGAGATTTCTTTCCGGGTCTGGTTGGCTAAGGGACTACCCTCCTCGGAAAGCACGCTAAACCGTTGGTCCCGATTGTAACATCATCATCTATATCGGGCACGGGTAGGGAACGGGCAGCAGTGTTTCCTTGTGTGTTACATCATAATACTGCGGTCACCAACCCGCCTGCCAAGCGTGGTGACTATGGTAAAACCTCCCTCGGGAGAAGGGCCCACGTTCTGCAGTGGAATTTATACGGGCTGGTAATGATGATTTTTTTTAATACTGCTAAACTTTAAGTAACATTTTATTTTATACCTAAGACTCGAATGACACAAAGATTTCCTAACCTAATCATTACACTATGTACCAACGCGTGTAATGTGTCAATATTTGTCGTTTAAGGCAAAGTAAACGGTTAACAAGGCTACTTCGGAAGCTTCACCTGTTGCAACAACTGTACCGTACACTACACATACCTACCATCGGTGGCTCTTACCTAAAATTATTTGCAGTGGGTTATGAGAGCACGGTGATATCAACAATAAGTTGCTTTGTATTATTTTTGTTTAAAGTTCTTTTTCGGTCAGACATAGTAGTTAGTCACGTGACTTTTGCTACTTCACCGGGATTAATGCGAGCAGTGCTCCAACCTTAAACGGTTTCAAAACTACAACCTGTGGGACTTGGGCCTTGGCTTATCATCATTATGGCCAAAGCCCGCCGCGCCGTTGCAGCGAAAAGAGATGGGTATAGAAATGCATTTCCCTCTGGAAATAAGGTAGATCTATATAATACAAAGATACGTTACTTAATTCTTTAAAAAAGCTTACAACAATTATAATTTTTTTATAATGTAGAATTTTGTTTAGTTGTGGTTTTGAGGTCTATAAGGTACCTACCTATAGGTTTTGTTGCCGGAGTTAGGTTTCCAAGAACAAGTAAAGTTTCTTGCACCATAAATACATTACGAACTTGTTATGCATGGAATATTGTTTTCGTATGTTGTTTAGATAAATGAGTCACTATTACAACCATGTAGGTATATTATATTTGATTAGGGTAGTGATTTTCTAAATCTATGTGTGACTAATTACTGCCTAGCATTAGGTTCACATTTACAATACGTTGCAAGATATTTCTTTATATTTAGATTAGGTATCTACATTGCTTTTTGTTAACTCCTAATAGAAATAGAATATGACTGTGATAAATATCTCAGATCTCACGGTATAAAAAATGGATTAGCATATTGATTGTCTTATTAAATTGAATAAAATATTCTTACATTACTGCGATAACGCACCTTTTTATTGATTTATAATATTGTGTTAACAATCATTATTTATCGTAACCTAATTACTATGCTGAGCAAAGTACATTGCAATATCTACTTCAGTATATTTTTCTTAGTGTACAATTCTTTCTTTTATGGGACAGTCGTGAGTGATTTTTCATAAATTAAATTAGCTCTGTTAATTCGCAAAAATTAACATAATCGATAAGTGACACAGTTTAATCAATTAAACCCTTTGACGAACGACGTAAGTACCTACTTGATTCATTTTGTTTTGCATTTTTGTTCGTATTCGCTAAGGGTTGGAGAAAGGGAAAATAAATCAAAAAGGTAAGGTCCCAAGTTTATATCGGAGGCTTCTACCCGGTAAACGATGACCTTATGACCTAGGCTAGTTGACACTTTTTTTTTAATAACTTTTATATGGTACACAATAGTTTTATTGATAGATTGGTTTAGCAAAACTATTGTTTACCAACTACAAAAACTATTGTTTCTTGGGAAAAAAGATACCAATTTATCTTCTAGAACAAATATAATATAGTTGACATTAGAAACGAAAACGGTCGTGTATCAGCCATATTGGTCATGACGTCATTGCTGCAGTAAACGCGAACAAGTTTATATTCTAATGTTGAGTTTTATGAACTAAGAAAGTTTTGTCATGACAATTTCGACAAATACTTTCTGAAATAAAAAATCATTGTAATAATTTGATATGAATTAACTAGCCTATTGCATTAGGCCTGCACACCATTACAACGATGAGTTAGGTAGAACTCTCATTTCCATGACAATGATATGCTAATCACACCGCGAGGAGAACTACGTTAGAAACTTAGGCACCGCACTGCAGTGCATGGTCTCCACTTGCTACAAAGGGACTATGTCTTTTCTGGATGGGTGGAAAGGAGTGGAAAGTCTGTGTACATTTCCGGGAGTTCTTTTGTCCGAGCGTTTGTACCAATGTACCTCTGTGTAATTAAGAGAGCAAAAATTATTAGCGAGATTATCTCGAATATCTATCTAGTGATTATATATTTTACAAAGAATATGTAGGTATCTTAATACCTGTATAGCGCCTGCTTACAATATTTAGTCAAGAGGAGCATGTGTCTGTATAATTATGTAAATTAGTTCAATAAGTACGAACGGTAAACACCTATAATGATCATTGCTCTGTCTATATTACATAAGGTGCTTATTGCTTTTAATGTGCAGTGTATATCAGAATATAAGTGTATATTGTGTAGTGTTATACAATGATTGTAAGTTTTATTATATTTTATACAATTTTATTTAATTGAACATTTTTTTTTAAGTGACTCAATACGTAAATTGAATTTTTATACATCGCTTAGAGTGAAGTGCAGTGTGTGTGAGAGCAAAACATAAATACCAATCATACGGTTGTGTTGCCATATAGACTATGGTTATATCGCGGTTTGAGATATCTAGCAATTAATCGTTAAATTCATATTAATATATATTTATCTAAGACATAATAATATTATAGCCCATAAGAACTTATTTCAGATTTTTGTAACTTTACAAGCCAGACCACGACAAATACAAACTCATGTAAACTCCTAAGTGCTATATAAATTCCATTTAATCCATTTTACTTCATTAAACAACATAATTTTCCTCGTATGTTACCTAACTATCATTTGAGGTCGAACTTGCGACTGTGTTCTCAGCAGCGCGTCACGCAGTCAATGACAAGAGACATACTTTTATTCCTCGACTTTGAGTGAACCATGGAGATGGTTCACTCAAAGTCGGTGAATAAAAGTATGTCTGTACACCGTGTTCCCCAGATATAGATGTAAACATAGGAAATATAGTTCTATGTATTTTATGATGCCGCCGTCTAAGCGACGAACTGATATGAGCTGTTTAAAAGCTACTGTAATTCGTTGGCATCCAATCATGTAAGTTTAGTAGATTCTGAAACGAAGTTAAGGTATTTTTTTCAACTTAAATTCAATTATTTATTGTAACCATGGTAACATTAGGTCTTTAATACTGTAAATAAAGTAGGCATGTCGGGCACAGTAAAATAGGACAGAGGATTTTTAATTGACTTTGAAATATTCATCCAAGCTATAAAAGGACTTGTTAATCAAGATTTTTTTATGGAAATAGCAAATTGCATGTAAATTGTATTGAGATGTAGTGGGTCTATCGACCATTTATGGACGAAAGCAATTAAATTTTTAATATGGAATTCCTACGGGAACGGGTGTTACCGCGTTACCGTTACCAGAGAAACCTTGCGCGGGAAGCTAGTATAATATCATATTATGTTTAGTTTGACCTATATTAACACACATATTAAACATCACACTCCGACACATTGGTGTAGAAACTTACTAGTATTGCAAGTTTTTTTTTTTCGGATTTACTCATTTAGTTAGCCACGAGGCTTTTGCTACTTCACCAGGCATAAAGGCGAGCAGAGCTCAGCCTTAATAAATGTTTTAAAAACTACAAACTAAGCAACCTGCACAAGAGGGCGGTCGCTGGCGATGAGATTGAGGGATTATGACTTTTAGTATTTTAGGGGAGTTTTGTGCAACTGTCGCTCTACTTTACAGTTCGCGGACCTCTCGGACTTCGAGTCTACGAGGGCATCGGATGATAGTATTGTAAGCAGCCAAAGCTTGCTGCTACCAAACGCGCGTAAAATAAGTAGTCAATACCTTAAAAACGTGTATAAAAGGGATTATAATAAATTTCGAGTGATCGGTTGGGTTCCACCGTAGCCGAATTGGTTTAGGCATTAGGGGCTAATCCTATGATGCAGGTTCGATTCCTGCCGGAGGTCTTAATTTATTAATCTCAATTTTGAAATTTAATAAGCGTAAGGTAAACTTTTTCGTAAAGTATCCATTTGTTTACAAAACTAGTCAATAGTTAATTTAATTAAAAAAAACGAATTTTGTTCAGCAACGTAAAGTAAAATACGAAATATAGAACGCTATCTCTTTCACAATAGTCTTTCTTCCTTTTCATAAAATATCCATAGTACACAATGATGACGTAATTTCTACAGCCTCTCCGGAAATGCAAGTTGCTTCGCCCTAAGCTATTAGACCTAATTAACTCAAACTGCACTAAGGAAGTAATAATAAATACGTATGTATTAGTTATATGAGGGCATGAATCCGGTAGTTGAAATGAATATATTATACGATTTATTATTAGCCGGCCGTTTTAGTCCATTAGCTTATATTGTTCGAGTGAGTATTCATTAATAACGGTAATTTATATCTAAGTATACTAATATTATGAAGAGGAAAGATTGGTATATGTAGCTTTGTTAGTTACGAATTATCTCAAAAACTACTGGATGGATTTCGATAATACTTTCACCACATTAGAATGCGACATTGTCCCTTAGTAATATAATCTACATTTTATTATGAAGTTCCTATGGAATCGGAAGCTACGCGGGTGAAACCGCTTGCGGGAAGCCAGTTAGTGACATAAGCTAATATGTTGATTTATAGGACTAAGCGCAACTTTACATCGTAAACTGAAAATGAAATATACTGTTTTTATAAGTATTTCTTGTATTATGAAAATTATTAGCCTATTAGTACGGGTCGCAATAGCGGTGAAATTTTAAGGAAATTGTTACTTTTTTAGTTTATCCGACGACGTGACATTCCGAAATTTATGTGTATACACCCTCTATATTTTTGCTCATCCCTTTGCGTAGATGCTTCCATATATTATTATGTCAAATACCTACGTAATTTATCCACCTTACTAATTATTATTTTAATATTTAAAATCATACCAATAATTTTATAAGAATCTTCGAATTCATTCCATGTGAAAACGGGAAACAAATACCATTCTATTCAAACCAATAATCATTTTCCTGCAAACTTTTCCGCTATAATCTAATATTTACAATTCAAATTGCGCACACGCAGCATAATACCTTGCTGCATTGTTCCTAAGATTGTGTTAACATTATCTAACTTAGAGCAAAACCGACAGTAGAGACGGTCCCACTTTTTGATTTTCTTATTATTCAATATTTAAATTGTGTTCATTAGTTATTTTATCTGTAAGTATATGTTACCTTTGATGTGCAATTATGATTAAGACGGATTACAATTATACAGATAGATATGCCTCGTGGTTTCCTCATCAATTAATTGCTATTCTGCTATCGGTCGTAATATTTTATTGCCGAATAGTGATGCTATATAAATATTCTATCGAATATATTTTTTCTAACCTGAATTAGAAATTTATTAGCATTAAATTAGCGCTTAAATAATGTAACAAAAAATCACCTCTCATCTTTACCTTTGAATTGAAATGGAACTGAACACTACAGCAAATGATAAGGGCGCATTTTATCAAAATCTGTAGTTTAAACAAAATAACCGACTACACAAACGACCTTGTTGATACATTGTTTGTTTGTTTTAGATAGGTGGCAACTCCGCGGTTTCCTCTGCGCGTATATCTTATGCCACGTATAATTTCGGTTACCGCTCAGTTAACTTCATTTGTATCTCGGTGACGCTTCTCAATACATTCATTGGCTTTCTTTAATTTCGAAAGCGACTAAATCGATTATTCTATAGAAATGTAGCCCTTTTATCGCTTAAGCCGACTCGCGCGGTAATCTATTTGCCTAGATTTATGGTTTTAGTATTGAGTTTCTATTCTTTATTCATTTTTTTAATAAATAGTGCTAGTTTATTTTCTAAGTTTGATGTAAAGATTGAGGTATTTAGATTTTATTTAGAAATTGCACAAAATCAGCGTTGTAAAGGAGAAAACTATCTTCAAGGATGGGTCACCTGTTAAGAGCTCAGTTCCTTCTTGGAGGCGATAAGGACGATGAAGGTGAGATTTGCATATTTTTATGACATTTGTAACAAAAACTTATTCATAACAAATTTTATCTCTCAATTTGAGTACCTACTTTATTTTTATTTTAATCGGATTTCTAATATTGTTTGAATAAAGTTTACGACCCCTATATGTAAAAAAAATACAGTAACTATATGTATTTCAAAACAAATACCTCGGAATTAATTATAGCTCATATACATAGAGAGTGAAATTAATATACGTAACCATTTTTTTGTCGGTTGTGCGTAATGTTCGTAAATAAATCTAGACGACCTTAGTCGGATTTACGGTTGAAATGAATACTGATTAGGTAATGCCCTAACAACAAAATTAATTAAACTTATGGTCGCTTATAAATTCGACCATAATTAAAAAAATATTAGCGTTCCACTCTTCTTCTCTATGTAAACTAGGTATAAGTGTGCGAAAATCCTCTATTCGCGCAAATTTCGTAAAAAGGGGTACAAAGTTTTGTTTGACGTATTAATATATAGATTAGGTATGTCGTCAGAATTCGTTGAAAGCGATCATATTTATTATGTAATGTTCATGTACCTATAGTTCGTCACTACTATCTAAATTGAATCACATGATGTGGCTGCTTCCGTGTTACCAAAAAAACTTTTATACATCATATTTTTTGTATGGTAAATCGGTGATTCGTTCCTCTTCCTGAATACCGTTTTTGAATTGCAGTTTAGTCTATGGTGCTGACAAAGAGGGACTGGCTGATTAGAAATTCTTTTGTTTTTCTAAAAGCCCTTCGCATTTTAAATTTATTTCAAACTGCAGTTTGCTTTCTAAAGGTCTGTAAAGAAGAGTGTGTTTATTTAAATAAAAATATATTGTATTGCATAATACAATTAAATATAAATAGAAGATGAACGAAAAAGGTTTTAATCGCTTATTGACAAAATACAATTATCGGTAGGTACATAAACAAAAGGGGACGTTTATATTGTCGTTGTTTATTAAACTCTTATTGTAGCGATTAATAGGACATAGGAATCAGAATAATTTCCATCAAACAATAGGACATTTTCCGGTATCTGTCACGTTCCTAGTTAGCATGGTGAACTTGAGAATACGGTAATGATCCCCGTGTCCATAAAACGATAAATTTATGCTTTTTCACTCGTTATACGCAAAGTAGTACAAACGAGTCTAATTGTCATGTTAGCTGGCCTGATTCATATCACATAGCAGTCCATCAATAAGTTTTGTAGTGTAGTGTAGTAAGCATTGATGTATTCGGAGTCTTTGGGCTTTACTGGCTTAATACTCAAGGATCGTAGCACGTAAGCGTAACATGACAATTTAATGCGTATTGACAATGCTTACACTAGCATGAGCAACGTGTTATCAGTCAACATGACACTGACATTGTCAGTAGTATTACCGTAACTCTCGTCTCCATTGTTTTTTTTTTTTTAATTTTGTCTATGGGTGCGTTCCACTAAGCGTTCACAACGATCACGCTCACGACCGCAGTTTTTCCCATTCCACTTGCTTGTGAGCGTTACTGTCGTAAACTCAAGTGGAATGGATTATAGAGCGTTATGAGTGTGGAGGTAAATAATACAAACGGCGAGTTAATAAAAAGAATGCAAAAGATTTAAGAGGTTAGGTTATAATCTGTAAGCCTTGAAAATAAACAATTAATTATTGTTTAAATCGGTTTATATTGAAAAAAAATATAATTAAATTTTTAATATTTAATATTAGTGGTGTATTTAATTAATTTACGTTTAAATGTAATTAAAATGTCTTTTAATGCAGAAACATTCACTTCTACAAAATATCTCTTTCCGCATGAAATAACGTAAGCTAACGGTCGCTATTTTTGATGCTTTGAGTTTTGAAAACGCCGCTCATTTTCTCAACGATCACTTCGACCCACCTTTTTAGATGGGTCATCGTGAGCTTCGCGTGAGCGTAAGTCATGACGTCATAAGTGACGTTTTCGCCGCGACCACAACGACCGCGGTCGTTATGTGGAACGACTAAAGGAGAATTTTGATCGTTGTGGGCGCTTAGTGGAACGCACCCTATGTAACTCCTGGATAACAAAGCTTAAAGTATAATGGACCAACAATATTTTTTTAGAATTACTATAGAAGTTTTTGCATTCATCCGTCATTAACAAAGGGGACTATATTTCTTGTCATCAAAGTTTACATCTGTCATCGACTGGTTTCACCTAATTAATTGATCTATCGCCACGAAATATTTTTATCCTCATATTAATAAAAAGTGACCTCAGGTATGAATTATCTATTTAATGTCCATAGTCAACTTAAATAAGAGATGGATTACCAATATAATTGTAGTTCATCAAGTGAATATAATATTTGTTGTTAAATTATTAGGTTCAATTCAAATAAAATAGTTTTGTCCTCAGAATGGTAGATCTGTCATCAAATAAATCGATTATGCACCGCAGATTGCGACTTCTTTTTATTTGTTAATTTGTCACCAGTACAGTAGTTACATTTTATTTAATTCTTTTAGTAAAATATGACTATTTGTTACCAATTAAATAGATGAGTTTATAAATTGAGAGAAAAAATCATCAAATGGGCGGAGCCAAAATGGCGCGCTATGAAAATTGACCAATCAGGCATCAATTATGGGTCGTATGACGCGGGAGTAGGGAGATGCATGTTTGTGTTTTGTTTACTTCATTCGTGTCGATTCCATTTCCGTGTTGTGAGTGCCCTTAATTAAGGGATAAAATATAATGACCACCAAAAATATATACTTGACACCAGAAAAATAAAGTCTAAAATTATAATAGTACTAGCTATTTTAGTCACGACTGCACTTCAAATTGTATTCGAACACCAAATGTAGTTAATGATCACCAAATCTTAGCGAGCAAATTATTGCGCTATTTCTACCTTAATAAAATCAATGAAAAATGACAATCGGTTAGGTTAGGTTAGAGCTGCGGCCATACAACGCACGAGCCGAGCGAGCGAAGCGAGCGGTGCCGCGGCAGCGGCCGGCGAGTGCCAGAACCGAATAGTAAATTAGTAAAACATTTAGGTACTTTTGGTGATCATTTACTACTTTTTGTTGTTTGACTGAGACGATGTAGATGACAACCCTACATTTTTCTGGAGCTTTAAGAATTTGCATGTGTCATTATACGTAATTTTTGATGATCTCCTTTAATTAGTTTGACTATGCAGTTATCAGAACACACCTATTATATTAAATACAAAAAAATAAATTTGGTACTTGATAATATATCCCGATGATTTTAGATGATTTATTGTAAAATAGATTTTTAATTGTTTGGCGATAACGGTTTGATGACAAATCTACTATTTTGCGGATACACCTTATTATTTAGGGGATGCGAAACAAATTAAATTGATGATTGCTTAAATAACACCCATTAACAAATATACAAATCTTTTCGTTTTTCGTGAAGATGGAATAATTTTGAGGATATATGACAAATTCACCTTCTTGTCATTGGCAAAATCATAACAGTTTGGTGTTTGGTTATTTAATTTTATTAAAGAATATTTATCATATTCAAAAATAATTACTACGAAAAATTGGTAAGCTGTGTGACTACTGACTATTTTTTTGAAATTTGTTAACTTTATCGTTATTTGTATTTCCGACAACACAGCATTATTCAATAGAATAAATTGGCTAGACCCAGCCATAGCCATTGTTACCTTAAACACACTCACAAATTTAGTTAAAATGATGCAATAATTGAACATGTGCGACAACCCAAAAAAGTGTAGCAAATTTAATATGTATAACGTAATCTACGTAGCATACGTAGTAAACGTAGCACTATGTCACAACTAGCAGCAAATCTATGGGATCTATTCTATACCTACTTTGAAAAGTCTAAGTTACATAAAGACGTACGAATTCATCGTAACTTTGAAAGTGTCGTTGCACAGATATTCAAAGAGACACATAACGACCGCTTCACGAAATGTGTTACAGAAATTGAACATGAGACAACTAAAAAGTCCCCTCTATCTTCAAAGTAACTCCGGAAACGGTCACTATCGTTAATCAGAATGACTTTATCACAAACTCTAATATCAGAATTTAGAAGTCACTATATTAAACATCCAAACTGTTCATTTTACCGCCTCTTCGATGCGTAGAAGGTATTTGAACTTTCGTACTTGATTTGGGTATCCTCAGTATTTCGTATTTCAACTTTCGGCGGGTCATGTTTTATTTATAGCAGTAGTTTCTCGGCTCTCAAGGGATTATTATTCGGGTAAAGGACCTTGAAGATATTTCTGTATTTGGGTATGAAATTAATGAACTTTGTCAAAGCAACATAAAGCCTTTTACGCACTGTACCGGCGGCACAGCTGGTGGACTGATGCGGCGTCAGCATGCCGCAAACATTATTTCTCTAGCCTCCGGCAATTGTTTAAAGTTTCTACAAAACTCAAAAACAATGAACAATTTTGTGTTCCTAGTTCCTACTAGTTACTGATAATCCCGCCACCAGTTTGTTCTGTAAGACAGCGCCGTCTATGTATGTATGTCATTGCGCCGCCGCGCCGACCGCCTGGGACTTAAATGGGCTTGTTCGGCGCGGGCCATCTAGTATAGTGTACAGGATCCTAAATGATTTATTTTTATAGGTACACATCTCCACAAGATAGTAGCTATGAACACATACATAGTTGGTACTTGACTGATATTTATCCAATCTTTAAAGTGTACATTCTAATATTGATGTAACTTTTAATGAATACTTAAGTTACGTTATATCACATAATATGTAGAAGTAGTACGTGGCTATTTAATAAAACATTGTAATATATTAGTTACCTACTAGGTATGTGGAATCAGGTATTCCCCAAAGTGATTAATATATTACAATGTTAATTGTTTTTAAATGACAGAAAAGTAGTGGCGGATTGAAAAGACTGCGACTGTGACTACAAAATTGCTAATACTGTTTTGGAGATTAGGCGCAACACGGACAAACAAACAGACAGACAAAATAAGAAGGAGCCTTATTTTATATTATACATTATAAACGAAGCTATTTATTAGTGTTTTTGTTAATACTCTACAATCCTAATGTATGCATTTATATAAAACATGTTATTTTTCCATTACAAACATATTTATTTGTAGATAAGATGTAGGTAATTAATTATACATATGGGTCCGTGTCTGTACCAAAAAATCTCATGGGATGTACAGGCTTTGTATAAAATAATTTGAATAATATAAGATTTATCTCATTACCATCAGCCCGTATAACGTCCACTGCTGAACATGGGCCTTTTCCCGAGAGGGTTTTGCATATAGTTACCACGCTTGGCATACGGGTTGGCATATAAAAATTTACACAAGGATTTCTTCTCCAACATAGAGATCGAACCTACTACCTCCAAGACTTAAAGCGAAACTTATTCCGCTACGTCACGGAGGCTTTGTAGAAAATAATTGGAGTAATTAAAGTTTTATTCAATGATCGTTAATGAATCAAATAAAAGTAAGTACCTAATATACTTTCTAAATAAGGTATGTAAATTTATCATTTCGCGTGCAGGCAGTAAAAATATAAGTTAATAAACACTTAGATTATAGTTTGCGCAGATACTTTAATTGTTTTACTTATCAAATTATAAGATGCTATTGTTTAAAGGCTTATAGTACTTATAATAATAAAACTTCCTAACGTATTTATCTTAATTTACGATGTTTTAGTACGAATGACGTGAAATATAATTCCTTTGCAGTTTGTAAATAGAAGATACAGGAATGAACTAGATTTATAACTAAATTCAGACATAACAAAGATTTAATTGGGAATGTTATGTGTCATGTACGGATGTTTCATGTTCAAATTGAGGATGTTCTTAAGAAAGGCCAGGTAAAAGTACCCCAAACCGAAGGAAATGCATGAGGAGAGAAGAGGCGAAAGTGGTATGTCAAGATCGTAGCTAGTGGAAGGAAGTGGTCTCTGCCACCCCTATGGGAAAGATATGTATGAATGTATATATTATTTAAAATACTAAGTTTTGGATCTTCAATATAAATCTCTCCACCAATTTTCTTGACAATCGGTGCAGTAACGGCGGAGTACGAGCCCGGACGGACAGACGGACGGACATGACGAAACAATAAGGATTCCTTGTGTACTACGGAACCCTAAAAATTAAGTCACACGTGACAATGTCAATTATTTGGTTAATAATTGTTTGTACTACGGTTTTGACAGACAGATTATAAAATCTGTAGAGATCAAAATAATGTACCTTGTTTATAACAATTTGCGTGATAATTTTGTTAGTTTTAGTCTTACTCATTGTGATTCTAAAAGTACAAGTGTATATGAATAACCAGGTGCTAAATCAATTTCATTATATCTTTATAAATACATCGGTGGGGAATTAAGTACGATTAAAGATCAGTAACGATCGCAAAATGACGGTTGTAAGCTGTTCAGTGCGTCTTTCGTATGTTTCACTTAGTTAGTTTTGCTGAGAAAACAAAAAGTCCGTTAAGCATACGCATTTCCATTGCGGGTTTCCCAAATGACAATCATAGCAACAATCAATTAAAATGCATATCTGTTAACTTAACTTCGCTATCAAATAAATTCAGTTTTTAAACCATGAATTAAGAAATTATTCCAGTAGTTACAACCAAAATAATGTTTGCCTTTGGGTCCTGAATGAAAATGTTAATCGTAGATTAACTAACAATAATCATATAACCTAATCAATTTCGCACATCCATTTGACGCCTAGCAAGAGTTTTGACGCCTGATTAGTTAATTTCAATATTGAAATCTATTTAGAAACTGTGTTTTAGAGATTGGCAGTCAGAGATACAGAACACAAAACATATTTATCTTTTCTATAGTAATGTTCATTATCAGCCGGAAACAAATAAAAGATTTTATTTTGTTTTTGTCCGGGGAGAAATGCATTTACTCATACCCTCCGCCGCTGCTGTTATCCTGCGCCGGCCAAGGGGTATGTAGGACTAGCCCTCTCCATAGCTGTGGTCTGCTAATCATACCACAAGGAGAGGACCCTACGCCACTAAAACCCCCCGGATACTCCTCAGTCCGGCCCTGCTGAATCTAGGCCTACCCGAAGGGGATTTTTGCCAACGTAGTCACCACGCTTGGCAGGCGGATCGGTGACCGCAGATAGGATTGTGTTATAACTAGTTATAAGATACAGGGAAACGCTGCGGCCCACCTCCTGGTACATATTAACGTGCTTTCCGAGGCACGGAGGGTAGTCCACAAACCAACCAGACCCGGCCCACGACGTACGACCTCCGAGATTTTAACAGAGTCCTTTATGGAGTTTGTTAGTATGTATGTTATACGTAATTGCAACTTGAGATTTAATAGCAAAGTTTTAAATATGAATATCTACTTATCAAAACCACTCATATTTTTATATCCCTACTCTATACAAATGAATAAAATTAAAGTGTTTGTTCGTAATGAAAAAATAAGAGGTTTTTACTTAATGTATATAAATGTTTAAAGGGTAGGTACTAATAAAACATGTTTTGGCTGTCTGTGTGTCTATATTCAGGCTATCTTAGTTATTTAATAAATATCTGAAACCTGAACAGATATACCAAAGTACAATTTTAATGGTTAAAGGTAACCAAACTAAAACCGCCCAAAGTATTTGCGGGCAGGTATTGTCTATCTAAGCTTAAAATATTGCTAATAAAATCCTGCTCGTGGTCTAAATTTATTTCGGATTTTTTTATTGCCATAACAGTATGAAATTAAAGAATAATATTAGAAATGTGATGCATTAATCAAATATTATTCTTTAAATTAATACCGTGGTGAACAGTTGAATCTAGGTTGGCAAACAAATTTATCTCTTCACAGTGTCCCATTTTAAAAAGAAATTTATTAATAAAAGTAAACTAGTTTATGTAGTCACTTTGGCCTTGAGTTTTAGTTTAATCAGCTTATCAAAAGAAAAAAGAAACTAGGCTATTCACGCCGCTGCAACGAAAACTCATCAGTACTTATTTAGAAAGTGTTGAATACAACTCGGTTAGTGTTTTTCGCGAGTGATAAAATATTTTAATTATCTACTTATTAAAATGGCTTCACGAGTCAGTGTCCAGGCCACCATTTGTATTATACCTACAACATAAAAGTTACGCACGTCCGAAATTCTCTACTGTCTTCTTTCACTTTATCGCGACTTTTTAAAAGTTGACAATCTTTTGGGTAATTAGTTTTTTTAATAATATTTGAAATTAGAGGCACTATCAACAGACGCTTTTTGCTATACAGCCAAAGACTTTATCCAAATATTGCATGACGGAGATTGCTATGTATGAAAGTGTGTCATAACGTTAGAACGTTCGCGTTATTAAATACATTGATAGACATATTCAATCGTGTCAATTGTGTTGTTACATTACATATTTAAAAAAAGGTTAAAAGCACCTAAAGGAACTTTATAAACTATAAATACTTTTACGTATATCGCCTGGCTGACAAATTTAACTCACAGTAGACCGTAAATTTGTACTTTTAATTATTTTCATTCTTAGAACATGTAAGTTGTTATTATTTGTTACATCAATCCAAATACATCATAAATTGTGTTGAGTAATTGTTTATGACGTCTCGATTCTAACGTGATACGGACTGATATTGGTCACTTTATGGTCAGGCTTTCAATACAGTTTTTGTACACGAAGCGACCAAACGTTCCTTATGTCTCGATAATCAGTTTTATTCAGTGTTATTCAGTGTTCATGCTCGATCAATATTGATACTTATTGTTGATATGTACGCCGGCTGTCGAAGTGCGATAGTGAGTAAATTGTATTAATTGTATTGTAAAATAAAGGTAAATTGTAAATCTTAATAAGTAAATAAGGATATATTTAACATTCAGCTCAACATTTTCTATTGCAGCACTATTGATGTTTCGATACATTAGTTATATTGTGGGAAACTAAAAAAAGACTTGGTTGCTATTATTTTTAACATTAATTGTAATTTTAAATGCTTATGAATCATGGCACAATAATAACGTAACACGAGTAGTTATTTTGGTTCTAGTTCTACGATTGATTTTGTTTAATACAATTGAAAACCTAGCATATCTAGGTTCAAATTTGAAAGAATATTTTAATGATGTAATGCTTATGTTTAACAAAATATATCCCCGTTAAATCCTTGTGGCACTACTGATTTATAAACTTAAATCTCAGTAAATATTCGAATAGCCGCGTACCCACCTAGCGCACAGGCTCGCGCGGCAGCCTCGGTGTCCGGATCGCGAGCGATGGCTCCCGCGGCAGCCTCAGTAGATTTGTTCAATTACACGAGGCCGCCTCGCGAGGCAGGCTGAGCCATCATAAGTCCGCGAGTATTCGTAATGGACAGTCGTGTATTTTCAGCTGCTGCTATTTTCCTAGCTGGTTATTGTTTAAAGAAACGAAAACAGTCACGTATCAAGAAAAAACCTAGACGCTTCTGGATTAGAAAAATTTATGAGCGTCGCCACCAATATGGAAATAGATTATTTGGAGATTTAGTATATGATCAGACTGTACATAATTTTACAAGAATGTCCGTACAAGAGTTCGAAAATTTGTGCTCATTGTTGTCTGATAAAATCAAAAAGTGCGATACAAAATATAGAGAAGCAATCACTGTGAAAGAACGAGTTTTAATAACTTTAAGATTTTTAGCAACCGGAGATTCTTATAGCAGCTTGCAATATTTATTTCGAGTATCGAAGCAGAGTATCTCAAGAATAGTTCCAGAAGTTTGTGACGCTATTATTGAAGCCTTAAGGGATTATGTAAAGGTAAATAAAAATAATTTGACAAATTTAAAAATCAGTTGTTTATTTTAATTACAATTCAGTGATAGTTTCGAATCCAACATTGGCATTAGGTGATTGTGTAATGGCATGAGAAGACGTAGCGGTATGTGATGCTGATGATGAAGTGCCAGATGAGTCCATTGTAGAGGAATTAGTGTACTGCTGTGTATAGTATCCTGTATTAATTTGTTGTTGTGTGTATTTCCCTAAATCGGCTTCAAAAATTATATTATTGATAGCGTTCTTAACATACGCTAATGTGTGCGAATCATATTTTCTTAGCTCGTTGGCTATGTGTCTTCCAAATGAAGAGTATGGATCATTGATGTCGGTCGTAGACTTTTGCAAGTATTCAAGGGCTTCTGCGAGCATGATATCTGCCGATTCTTCCTGTGGCTGCGTTTTCTTCGGATTATGTCGTTTTTTTTTACGAGCAGGTTCTGATGGTGAAGGCATGCTAGCATCCGAGGTTAGGTCTTGTTGTTGTGGTGGCGCTTTCTCGGTGCTAGCCTCCGGCAATTGCGTCTTGGTCGGAGCGTTTTCAGTCTCTGTGTGTCTCTCTACGTCAGAAGTGTGTGAAGATTCCGGTATTGCCTCCTGAAAACATAATTTTAATTAAAAGATCAATTTGTGGTGCAGTGTGAATATGTATATAATGTGGCAGGACCCTACGTTTAATCTCATTGATTATGTTGAAGCTAAAGTTTAACGTCCGTAGTATTTAAAACCTTCAAGTAGCTTAGTAGCGATATTTTTTTATGTACTCTATTTTTTTTTTACAGATCCCATCTACAGAAGAAGAGTGGCTTTCTATATCAAAAGAATTTGAAAATAAATGGAATTTTCCCCACGCTATTGGAGCGATGGATGGAAAACATGTTATGTTGCAGGCACCGATTAACAGTGGCACTGATTATGATAATTACAAACAATTTCCAAGCATCGTGCTTTTTGGATTAGTTGATGCTAGCTACAATTTTTTGTATGTAAATGTTGGTAGCAAAGGGCGAATCTCTGATGGTGGTGTTTTTAAAAACACAACGTTGTATAAAAAGCTAGAACTGAAAGAATTGAACTTGCCTAAAGAGAAGATATTGGAAATACCATATGTAACAAAAGTTCCTTATTTTATTTTGTCCGATAAAGCATTTGCACTCAACGAATATACCATGAAACCATTTGAGGGCAACCCAGAAAATGGTTCTAAAGAAAGAATATTTAATTATCGCCTTAGCCGAGCTAGACGTGTCGTTGAGAATGCGTTTGGTATATTAAGTGCCATATTTCGCGTTTTTAGAAAACCTATCTTACTAGAGCCAAATAAGGCAACAAAGGTCGTCTTAGCAGCTGTTTATTTGTACAACTACATCCGAAAAAATACTTCAACTAATCTTATTTCACCGGAATTGTTTGACAGGGAACTTGATGGCGCACTGATTCCTGGCCAATGGAGAAATGAAATAAATGAAGTTACATTCGCACCAATTGCAGCGGTTCCAAGGCGTAGTTGTAATAACGCAAAAGAAATACGGTTGCACTTGGCAGAACATTTTATAACTAATGGTTCTATACCATTTCAAAATCATTATGCATAGTTAAAAATTCTTACATTCGGCATCGTTTCCTGAGTGTCACCAGTTTCATTTTTATCCTTAAGAAAATGAAAATAAGGATATCCAAACCACTTCGAATTATAAACATCTGAAGCGCCTGAAACAGAACAAAAATAAAATTTATATTTCCATAATTTAAAATATTTTATTGTATAAATAAATTTTCTTCAATTTAATCATTCGTATATAATAAGTAATTATTTTATCAAATAATTTGTAAGTTCATATTTTTAAGTATAAAAATGCATACCTGAACCTGTTATGCGACTTTTTTTCTCCCTGCTTTTCTCTCGACGATAAGAACCACACAAGGACACCATTTTGTTTTTCACTTCCTTGACAGGCATATTAATTTGAGCAGATATTTGCCGCCAACTGTCTTCCCGCTGATTTTTATTTAAATATTTTGGATCTTTGGGGTCCCAAAGCGCATTGTACGTGCTGTACAGTTGTATTAAGCGAATGGACTCCTCCTGACTGCCCATGATATCAAAATTACAAAGAGACAAAACTTGTAGTAGCTTCGCGCGCGAGCCAAAACATAACCGTCCCCACCTAATGCACAGCGCACACTGAGGCACCTTTGAGCGCGTCAAGTTTACCGACAACAGATGGCTCGGGGCCGAGCCGTGCTCGGTCGAGCAAACGCGCGCCCGAGGCAGGCCGAGGCACGTCCACACCAGCCGAGCGTTTGGCTCGCGAGGATGCCGCGCGAGCCTGTGCGCTAGGTGGGTACGCGGCTAATCATAAAATATTTAACAGCCGTCGAGACTTTTGACATTTCACGGTTTTTTTTTTGCATTTTAAAAGAAATATTCATGTTTACAAACTGTTAAAAGAAATAATGTGTGAATGATTATGTTACGTACAAATTATTATTTTCTATCGAAAGTTATCATAATAGAGTCTGCATTTGTAGATTAGTTGTGTCTGTGCAGGAGTAGGCATAGGACGCAGAAAATTATGAATTTGATTCCTACCCATTATTTGAAGGATCTGCAGAAATATAATTTATTTCCCAAGTATGGGAAATGTCTAACAGACATATTTTCTATCTTGTTTCTGTTTAATATAAGACGCCAAGAAAGTACTGTACGGTAAATAAAGTGATCTTACTCGGAAAACAAAACAATTTAATTTTCTATTTGATATTTAATACGAGTTTTGACATGCATTTATGTGGTGAAACATATTTTTATTCCATCACAATCTGGTAACAAACATTTAACCATACAACAGGTGTAGTTATTACTGTTTAAATCAAAACCAGAGTAATTTGCACACAGATAAGCGCAAGCCCGTATCTTATATTAGTAGGTTACACATTTTTAACATAACCATTCTGTACGGTTTGACATTACTTTATTGAGGTTTCTGGGACCGGTTGCCCTTAGACTTGTATAATTTAAAAGCTGAGTGCAACCTAGTAACCGAGAACATTAGACCTTAGGATTTATGGAGATTTTATAAATAAGTATTTAAACTCGTCTCGCGGATTCATACCTGAGGCTTCTATTCCAGTCGGAAATTGAAATATGACCTACGTTACTCAATAATAACTTCTATAAGTGACTAGCCGACCCGCGCATTTTTACTCGCATAGCTCTGCAAGTATGTGTTCACTCGTGCAGACTTGAAGATTTTTTATTTTTATTTATATGTATTAGATATGACAATGTAACGAAGACATTTACCCTGGATATATCAATCATTTACGAAACATTTACGAAAATAAATTAGATGTAGTCAAAATAAGTATCTAAAGTTGCATCAAAAATTAATATTCTCATAGTTCCGAAGATTAACTCTTACATCTAAAGACAAACATTAGGTACCTTTATAATAAAAGTACCTATGTATAGATAGATTTGCAGTTAAACAAGTAACACGAGATTAGATTATATACTTTGCAGCATCTTATGTAATAACACAATCAGTAAACATGTTACGTTAAAAACTAGTTAGTGCAAAACATACAGTAAATTATACAATATTGTCGGTAAACAAAAGAGTTGTGGTGTATTGTAACTTGACATTTAATATTTTTATGTAACGTAATAGTTTTAATAAAGACGTAGGTATTGTTATACCTACAGGTATTAATGACATCAGTTTCTCTTCGTATTTTTTTTATTCTGATGAGACGCCGCGCGCCGATGCTAATCTCACATACCTACGACTTATCTATCACCATTATTTATGACAACGCTTCGGTAATGTTGAATAAATTTAGCAAAAATGTTAATGTTGAAAGTATAAAAAGGCTCAATCTCTTGATTGGTACTTAGGCTCACTGGTTGGTAGCGTGACAGTCAATAGCCTATATGTGCATCACGATTATTAATCGTCAAAAAGAAAACCAAATATTCCCATATCCTTTCATACTTACATACTTTCGCGTTTTACCAGCGTTAAACTGCTAATCTACCATAGTGGGTCGTAGTGTAATGTAGCCCATATGTTAATCTAGCTTATAAACAATCCCTGTACAATATGACAGCTAAATCTGTTCAGTTGTTTTCCGTAAAAAGTAACAAATATCTAAACATACAAACTTTTGCGTTTATAATAGTAGTTACTAGGATAAATGAGTTGCAAACGTTTTTGAGAATGTATGGAAAAATATTAGTTACTCCACAAAACTATAGCTTTTTTTATAAAAACCTTGGCTCACATACATAGCCTAGATTAAAGCAGTCTATATATTGGAGTGGGAGAGCGATAAAATTTAGATATACTGCTACTAAATATTTATCTATCAGAAATTATAAAAAGCAGTAACTGTTACATAATTAATTATATCAAAAATAGTAATAATATTATTTTAACTGTGTGGTTTCCGGCATAGAATAGATTACATCACATCTTCCAATGGGTATTGTAAGAGGCGACTAAGGGACATACAACTGTTACTGATGAATGGACAGCATGTATCAGCTCAAAGATACTTCCATCTTACTGCGATCACCAATCGGCTAGCCAAGCTTGGTAAATAAGGCAATGCCCTCGCTTGGCAAGGTATGGTAAAGAGGAGGCCAATGTTCAGCTGTGGACATAAACAGGTTGCTAAAGTAAAAAACAATTTTAAGACTTGTTTACTGAGTTATTGGCCATTGTCGAAAGAAATCGCATACCAAAAAAATATTTTTTCGAACGGCAATATGTAGCCGCGAAGCATTTGCTACTTCAGCGGGAATAAAGGCTAGCAGAGTTCCAGCCAGCCAAAAATGTAATAAATCAAGAACAAAGAGTACATTTTTCCGTGTAATAAATAAAGCGTCAAAAAGTTTATCCATAAATCTTTAAAAGGATAATCATGCCCAAATTTGTCAAATTAAGAAACACAACGTAACCTAAATTGATTTATTATTAATTGTTTAATGAACTTTCAAGAAGTTTATTATTATCTTTTTGCCTCATTGCATACAATGGATACAATTAACGATAGCAATATAGCAATTAAAGCGTTAAAATTTATACTTTCGTAGGAACTTAACCGAAAAACAAGTAACTTACTAAAATATTCATTAGTAATAGGTGTAAATTGGCTTCACCCCGGTTTTTTAGGTATACTGTATTTTTTCATATTATGATCTAGAGCAGGGATTCCCAAAGTGGACCGATATGGACCCCTTGGGGTCGATATCGTACTATTGACCTAAGTCAGAATGAAAAATAACACACTGTAGCAGCTGTTTTAAGTTGGCGGACCATTATGAATAAGGGGGTTGATCTTAAAAGTAGGTAATTTGGCCATGGGGGTCTGAGGTAACAGTTCATTTTGGAAAAGGGGTCACTTGTCCAAAATAGTTTGGGGATCCCTGATCTAGAGTATACCACCCCATGTCTTTCGATGGGTGTCGTAAGAAGCGACTAAGACGCATACAGCTCATGTATGGGCAAAAGTATCTATCAGCTGTAGTATACGCTCCATCTTTCTGCAATCAATAATCCGCCTGCCAAGCGTGGTGATTATGGCAATATTCTTCAACAAACCTGGCTTGCCAAGGTCTGTTAAGAGAAGGCTCAAGTTCAGCAGTGAACGTAAACGGGATCGGGAAAGATCGGCATAGCATAAACTATTTCATAGCTTCCTTTACTATGTGGCGCCTAGTACTAAACGTGAAAAGGCTCCTTCGCTCGCTATTCTTGTTGCAAAAAAGGTGCCATGAAGAGAAAAATGGGATTAACAAACATAGTATCGATAGGTCATGTATTTTTGAACATCAGTAAAGGAGAGTTGAATTTAACGAAAATAATAAAGTACTCGGTACATGGAAGGATCTTTTATTCAACCATGGCAAAATGATTTACCAGATCTGAATTTCTGAAATAAAATATTGAACATAGATAGACTCTACCTAGCCTAGAATAGCACTTTTAATTCCGTATCCGAAAAAACACCTTCATAAAAAATACCTATCTTAGACGACTATGAATACCAATGACTTGTAAACAATAAAACTCTTAATCATACATAAAACATTTCATTATCAAATTGTAGTTCCTTTATTAATTATTTATTCACATCCTTCCTCATCTTAACGAGTTGAACGTACTTTTGATAAAGGGGAAGGTTGCTAGAGGTGAATTGTCAAGCAGATTGTTAATACAAAGGAAATTTTATTATTCTTGACATACTATTTTTCGTTGCATTGTTTGTAAAATTCAGTACAAAAAATTGCAGCTATTTGTAAAATAAAATGATGATTAATTTTTCAACAATCATCGATAATTTTGATTAAAAAACAACGGTTATTGAACCAAGACCCGTAAATATATTCCATTGATTTATAAACTTAAGGGGTTTATATTTCTTAATTGCGTGTTCGAATCAGAAATCAAAAGATCCGCAGGAGAAAGCAAGCTGAAGTGACAATGGGCAGGACACCTAGCTCGAAGAACTGACGGCCGATGGAGCAGAAAGGTTCTCGAGTGGAAACCACGAACTGGCAAGCGCAGCGTGGAACCACCGCCCGCACGATGGACCATAGCTCATAAAGGTCGCAGGGAGTCAGAGGATGAATGCCGGTAGCAATCGTTCCCGCTGGATCGATGGGGGAGGCCTATGTTTAGCAGTGGACGGCAACAGGCTGATGATGATGATTATTTCTTAATTAATATCAATATATTTTTTATTTTGCATCCCGTTCAAGTATTTAGGAAAACAAATTCTTATGTTAAATTCTCTACAAAGGCTTAACATCCATTATCCTTAAACGGCACATGGTGTTTTATCTATTTATGGCATCTACTAATATATATTTCAAATATTTTATTTAATATAAGTGTCTGACATACACACGTATACACAATTAGCATAGTTTTCCTAATAATACCTATAGACACGTTTCCTAGTGTTAAGTGAAGTCAATTGTTGTCCGAATATATTTATAATCCGGTAATAAATAGTTATAGTATGCTACGTAACATATTTGCTTTATTATGACACTAAAAACAAGAAAAATAATCACATAGTGATTTTTGTCGTTGGCAATATTTAGTAAAATAATTTTAGTAGTACAATCGATCTTTTTATATACTTTTTCATTAGCATTTCCAGGCCAAAATTACATCGAACCTATATTAGAGGCGCCCGTTCAACCTACATTATCTTTTACTGCAATGCACTAGAGTTCAATTTGCCATATACAATCATCATTATCGTCTCAGGGAAACTTCATATTTTCGTAAAAAACCATATAATAGTTTTAATAATTAATGTTAATTGTTTATAAATTAATTTTACTGATACTGTTATGTAATACTGATAGTAAATCATCGTGCTGAGTTTTAGCAACTACAAAAAATCGCGATGTTATAATAAGTTTTTTTTTCGGACGGACATATATGTAGTTAGCCCCGAGGCTTTGCTACTTCACCGGGCATTATTTATAATAAGTGTAAAAATATTTTTGTTGGTCGTTATTTAAGGTTGAAATGGAGCGCCGCGCGCCGGTTGACGTATTTTAAATAAGGCGAGGCTATTTTTGCAGTTGAAAATGCCCATTGCTTCGGAAAAGCAGGCTTTACTTTTAAAAAAGTGAACTATATAAGTATACATTAGTAGTGTAACTATGTAACTATAATGAACGCGATGTTTTATTTGTACTTTTTTAATGTGATCAGAACCCCGCGCGGTTCTACCGAATAAGTGTGTAGATATACAGTTTCCCCCCATGCCGAATCCTACTATAAAAACTATAGAAGTTTCATACACTTTGCACATACCCCCTAAAAAGGCTTAATGCAAAATTTGAAACTTTTAGGTCAAACCACAAGTTTCTGAGATTTCGTGATGAGTGACTTTTCGTGAAAAGTTTGCTACAGGCGTTACATGTTTGGTCAAGGATAAAGATTGGTCAATGTGTAACACACATTTAATGGTGGCAGGAAAGAAAGCTCACGCGAACAAAACTGCGGGCTATAGCTAATATTGGAGATCTAAAGTCATCACAAATAAGAAACACAGAAAATAAATATATCAGCACAACTTATGACACATCGCATCGCATCAAACATCGCATAGTACTTAACTTAATACAAATATTTTAAAAGACAATAGAATCAGCCCGTAAACCCTCCACAGCTGAACGTTTGGTAGCCGTTAGGTGACAGAAGCGTAGTAACTATTTATTAATCTGTGACTGAAGTATTATTATATATTAGGTACCTATGTACACACAGGAAAACGTATAAATGATTTTATAAGAATTGTTCCCTATAATGTATTCTTCAAATTTATTAAACACTTACGTAAAAAAGTGGTCTAAACAAACGACCAGTCTCGTTTTACAAAATACATATTCAATGTTTTTCATACTACACCTTTGTACCTAAATATAATGATAACGGACGCGTTGAGTCAAATATTGGTTTTGCGTACAAACTGTTATTGTCTAGGTTATTCAGTGACACGGGTTGATTGACTTCTCAGTTTTCATGTGTTGAAGCGTGTAATGCACTGTTATGTAATTATGATGATCACTCGTTTTTAACAATAACGTAATACGTATTAGGTACTTTTAAAGTACTTCGTATTTGGTATTTTGTTTTTTTATTCCCTCCCTAGGCACTGGTACAGTGACTACGATGCGACGGCAATTTCGTGAAATCAAACTCATTATAATATCTGTCGGCGGCTGCACTCCAGAAACGATAAGCTAAATGCACTGGTGGCACAGTGGTTACGGTAGTTGTTTCTGAGTCCTGGTATTTTGAGTTCGATTCCCAGTCGGGACAATTATAAGAATGAAACACAGATCGTGTTTTATACAATTATCTATGTTTTATGAAACACAATAAACAAATTGAGAGTTTGTAAAGTTCCCTGCGTCACTGGTATTGATTTCCCCTGTGCGTAAGTTGTCACTTTTGAAAAGTCTGGCCCCGGTCTAAGTGGCAGACGTACAAGCGGCACACCTGATGGTCAGCGATAACTGCTAATGAACTTAAGCAGTACCAAAGGTGTGCACTCCTACTGTGATAGTACTGCTCTCATTTAGCCTCGTTTGAAGAAGGACATGCCAGCGCAGGGGAAAGACCGTAGCAGGAAAATCATACCTCAGCTTTTTTAGCTAAAGCACTTACCTACTAGTTTCTGATTTTAGCACAAGGTTGCTCCTCTCTGCTAATGGTTCGTAGCGTAATGTTCTATTTTGGCCAATAACGTATCCATATCAAACTTTGATAATAATGTACATACAGTTTACAGTAGTCTTCATACAGTATACAATAATATTGCTGTGCTACACAAGCTACATTAAAGTAATACCGTGGTATATTTAAAATATTTGTTACATGCATCGTTAAGCGATAATAATAGCAATTTTGTTTAAATCTATAAGTTTGAAGTGACGTTATTAGGGTTCAGGTTTCAAATCCATATCAGATCAAAACTTTTATTGCTTGCAAGAGTTACAACAGAAATCCGCTCGTTCATATTATGATGGTGCCGACGAGTAAATTAACGTACAAATGAATGCATGTGACTATATCGTGTGACTATGTGCATGATTACAAATGTACCTATATCATCAGTTTAAATTATTTCAAATAACCTACTTACCTAAATTATTTTCATAGTTGCACTTTGGAATATGTTTTGAATAAATTATCTACAATATATTTTTCGATGGTTGTTATTGAGAGTCCAATGACCTGATTCTGGGACAACACATAAACCAAACTAAACTAAGGTACTGGGATATCCAAATAAACGCTTGTAATCGATACGACAATGTTTAGGCTAAGGTTCTGTCTGTGAGTGCCATTGGAATACATTTTCCGGCATTATTATGATAAATACATAATAACTCCTAGTAGTTAGAGATCGATAATAAATGGGGTAAATCCGTGACTGTATCTCGAGTTATTTTTAAATTACACACAATATGTTTCCTAAAATTATAGATTTTAAATTATATGCCTACTTTTTAATTTAAATCAATAAAAACATTACCTAAAGATTACTGGTACTTTCTTAATAATTTGAACTAAACAGTTTTATCCCCGGCACGGATTTACCTCGAGATACTCAATGTGGGTACATCAATATTATTGATTATTATAAGTATAGATGTACATTTTGTATTGATTAGTATAGATTCATATGATTTATGCATGGTAGTTAATATGCTTCACTGCTACTGATTACATTCCTATCATATGACTTGTTTAGGCTTCAACATTGAGATCACAATAACTGATATCAAACCAAAACAATAGGAAACAGTCGCCTTACGTTTCAGTCCAATAAAACATGCAATCTCCGTTCCATACGTGCATCCAAAGGTAACTGCTTGTATTTGTGCAAGGGGATCTTAGTGTTTGCTGACGACAGATGTTCGCGCCACAAAGACAAATATCATAGTAACAAAAGGCATACTTTATCACGACGACGCCTTGTCGACAAGCGAACGACTTACCATACTATTGTCGATAATAATGACCCTATGTGTTATTATACAGCGTCAATCATTTATCTCATTAATGTCTGGACGAGTAACTTAATAACAAATCAGTATCGCTTAAGCGTTAAAGGTGGCCTGGTGTTTGTGAATAACTTGTGTGTCGTGTACATAAATAAACAAAATAGTGATTAAAATTTATATTTGAAAAAAAAAACAAACAAAAAATAAGTGCAAGAATGGAGTTTCAATATTATGGGAATTACGATCGGGCGCCGACACGTCGGATACTAGAACAGCCGTTATGGGATGAGGAGGATACCTTGTCTGACAGACGAATAAATGGTAAGACAGTAAACACGTAAATTAACAATTGTTCAAAGTAAAGTAGCACATATTTTTATAAGAATTAATATTAAAGCGTTTTTTGTTTACGCGCACCGGCGTGTGATGACTCGCTTCTTATCTCGCTAAAACTGGAACACAATAAGGCTATATCACGTCATTCACCTCGTCACGGTGAAATTAATGAAGGTTTTGTAAATACACTGTCTGATGAGGGTATGTAGACCACGTGACGCGGTAATTCAATAAAAGAGTGTTGAGTAAAAAGTTAAATAATGAAGGTATGTCAGTAGGTATGCATATGTCTGTCTAGACGACTGGGAAGTGGGGTATATCGATTGGATGGGAGATAATTTTAGAAAAGGTCCTGTTAGGGAACTTTGGCAATGGCAACCAAGTGTGCAATTTTCATTTAACCATTTTGAGGAAGGGACGGAATACAATATTTTTCCGGCCCAAGTTAGGCTATACTAATGCATTTTTTAAATGTTTAACAAAGCCTTTGCTTGGTAGATAGTTAACTATAAGTACGTACATTAAATTACGTTTGGTATATTTTATGTTCTTACTTATTTACAAATAATTTTACGCAAATAGACAATCCTAATTTAGATACTATATGTTATTTGAAGGATAGATATAACTTCCATAGGTTATAAATAAATATAATTATTTATACTTAATCGTTATTCTTGTTAACAACTTCCATAATTGGTAATTCAATTAAAAAGCAGTTAAACTAGAAGTTAATCGATGAAACTGGAAACAAATATGATTTGCTCAGGTGGGTTAACTACATACTGATTATAACTTGTACCTAACTTATACTTATAATGGAAATTTAACAGTTAGAAAAATAGATGTGTGCACTCTATCTATATCTATAAAAGTAAATTTAATAGAAGTTTCTGCATGCATACTAAATGCATATTAATGTTTATAGGGTACTAATAAAAACAACACCATCTATTACGTCTGGACTTGAAATTTTTACGGGACTTTCACTAGATAGATAGGTAAAGGCTTGTTTTGATCTGGATTTTTTTTTTCAAATCTTTTCTCCATCCATTTTCCTTTTTTTTACGCAGACGACGAAATCGCGGACTGGTATTTTAATAAATGTTGACTATGGCTTGAATTTATATGGTCATTTTATTTGGAAAAAAGTTATGATTTTACTTTGCAACCATTATCTTTTTTTATCAGAATCAGAACTGTTTTAAATTTAACATGTTTTACAGTAGGTACATCTTCTATCATAATATTAAAAGTAGGTAATCTTATGTTATTGTCTATTTAAAAATAAAAGGGTACACTTAAATATTTTAAATGTGTTTTTTAAGTATAAAAAATATTTAATAATCTCATTTGTTGTCATGTAAGAAAATTCTTAATATAAAGGCAAACGTAACATAAAAGTCTGTTGGAAACCGCTGCAAAAAGCATTTATCAAGGTTTTCATTTCCTTTCAACTGCTTTTTCACTCTGGTTATAAAAACTGCAAGATTCATGAATGTTATCTGTTCAGTGAATATTGAAGAAAAAAATTGGTAATATTTTTTGAGTTAGGTATTTATTTTTCATTTTCCATTTCATTTATCATGTAATTTTCATTGTAATTATACTTACTATCTTATATTAATAAACTCATCGGTCTATTTATTCGCATAGATTGAGATCCCGTGGCAATCATATCGATCGACACAGCTTACATCATTTTCAGCTATCATGCAGTGTTTTTATATATTGTAGTAGAAGTGTACAGTACAGTGTAGTAATGTTACTTTAAAACTACTTTAAATCTAAATTACAAATACCTATTTGATATCATTTCATCACTAAGTAATACTTACTGATATATCGACTCCTGGTTATTAGTCTTAATGTGGTTTTACTCCTATAAATGATAAGCTGAAATTAAGTGAAAATATGAAAGTAAACTACTTATTTGAAATTAAGTACTGACTTAATTTACTTAGTGTTTAGTTCAGAGTAAATGACATAGTTTCCTTAATCGCGAGATCAATAAAAGGAAAAGCAACAAAAATATATTTATAAATGTTTTCCATTAGTCCAACGACCTTTGGAAAAGTTATTCCCATCTGTCTTCAAACATAATGGGCATTGATTTGTAATATAAAGACAGAGTAACGAACGGTGGCCATGTCAAGCCGTCGAGGAGCTATCCAGGTCAGAGCGTTACCCCCAACGGTAGGGTTACATTACAGGGTATGAGGCGACCCATCCCGTTAGTGGAAACGGGTTTATTGTTGTTGTCTACGCGTGTATTATTGTGATTGATGTACTTTCTTCAATTGGTATAAGAAGGATAAGCTAGTATATTTTTTGTAATGTGATTTTAATTTTCGTTTGACAGATAGTGCTGATATTTGGCAGGCAGATAATTATACCATTAATTATACGCTCTGACCTGGATACCTATTAATTACCCTTCTAAGAATATGAAACGAGTCCAAAGTTTGTATGAAGAAAGTCGTGGACAATCCTGAAATACTTTTTGAAAAATGCACATTGTATAAACATGCAAAGTTTATCTGTCAAATACATTTCTAAGCAGCCTTCTCATTAGATAGAAACTCTAACACAGTGCTTTAAAAACTTTGTTAATAATCGCAACGGAAGTGAATTTTTTTGTTCGTCGTATTATTAGATTTAAATATACTCTGAGCAGCAGCTCAACTTGAAATTAGCTATTTCTCCCAACAAAAAGAATGTTTGTGACCATAAGACAAATCAACCCAATTAAATAAAGTAAAGGAGATATTGTGATGAAAACATCGTACAATCTTCAAATACAACATATTATTATTATTAGTGTATGAGATGGTTTTTTACTAATGATGTTTTACTTAAATTGTCTATCCATCCACTCTCCATACTTAAGCATTATTCCCCCAGAATATAAACTCAAAGTTCTTTTCGCGAATGAGTTTTTGCCCTGCATTCGCTATCTTCGAGGAAAACCATTTGAAAAGAAAATTATTTCCTTTTCTCGTTTCCAGGCTTATCTCTAAATAGATTCGGGGTCAGGAAAAATAAACAATCATAATATTCACATTGCAGAAAAACGAATACCGCGGGTTATATAATGTATTCTTTATGCTTACGTCTGTAACGGGGTGACCTCACAACTAAGATAAAGAGAAAATAGGTTTTCCATGTAGATTATTAGTACTATCATGTATATATTGTATAATGTTATATTTATTAGTATTATGCTGATGTATTTTAAAATTATTTTTTGCGAACAGACATATGTAGTTAGCCACGAGGCTTTTGCTACTTTACCGGGCATATAAACGAGAGGGCTCCAGCCTTATTAAAATGGTCTAAAAACTACAAACTAAGCAACTTGCACCGGAGGCCGTCCCCTGCGGGAATTGGACCTCGGCTAAGGACGATCGCAGACGGGGTGATTGAGCAATTATGACTTTAATATATTGTATTGTGATACTGTTAATATATTCATCAAAGTAGTAAAATAAACAGTACTTGAAATTATTGAAATTTAACATAATTATAAAATAAAAAATAAATACACAGTTTATTTGAAATGTAAAAAAGTGACTACATTATCCTTTGTTTAAACTGTATATAAAAATACATAGGTACTAATTAGGTACAAAAAATGTACTTTTGTACTTAGCTACATCTATTTTACAGACATAGGTGTATATAATAGTATTAAATGCAGCGAGAGTTTACATGTGTACTTTTTTGGTTTATTATAAAATGCTGAAATAGTAGTCTTAATTAGGCATGCATAATGCATTTCACTGCGCTCTTGTTTTCGCTACAATTTTGTGTTTAAAATTGTTTCGTTCTGTTTCTTTCACATACTTACCTTGGATTTTACGAATGTTTAAAGCTTTCGTGCTTCCATGAAACATTTTTATGGATTTGATTTTAATTCAATGTTAATCCAATGTACAATGTCAAATAAAAAATAAATAAATAGCCACATAAATAAACTTTAGCAACGATCATATTCATCACCCATACAACATAAAACTTTTATTAACATACTTTGAAGTTGTACATCGAATAGGCTAATACCATTAAAAGATCACACGTTCTAGATATCAATAATGTATTAGCAGTTGACAAGCGCTTTAGAGACGAGAGATTTAATTTATTCCTTTGTAGCAGGACTGCAACGTCGGCCATACTGCCAAGCAATATCTATCGCAGTATTCCAGTGCGCTTAATTGAAAAATGTCTACTCAAACAAAGAGAATTGAAATTCAATCTGACCACTGCCAGCATAGTTGGTCTTTGCTTTGTAAAAACACATTTGTAAGGAGACTATTAAGGGATTACATTTATTTATGTGGTTGGAAAAAATATAATTTAATCTAATGGTATAAGGTTCAAATTCAGTCATTTTTTGTTGTTTCTGTTTGACTCTTGGTACGGAAAATAAAATGCTTACAGATACACTATTAATAATAGGGACATATTATTCGCAATCTCTTCTCATACATTTTTATTTTTTATACTTTTGTTTGTTTTTCCCAGTCTTTATCAAAGTTGCAAATAATTAATAGCAATCAAGAAGACATTATAGTTGGTCCAATTGCTATAATTTTTTAACATTTAATGAAATTAAATGTTTTGTTTTATTTTTTTATTTGAGTTGATCGAATGAAAGGTAAATTGCGGTTAACGACGATTTATGACGTATTAAAAAAAAACTACTTACTAGATCTTGTTCAAACCAATTTTCGGTGGAAGTTTGCTTGGTAATGTATATCATATATTTTTTTAGTTTTATCATTCTCTTATTTAAGAAGTTTCGGGGGGGGGGGGGGGGGGCACACATTTTACCACTTTGGAAGTTTCTCTCGCGCAAACTATTCAGTTTAGACAACAACGTTTAGATATTAGAAACCTCAATATCATTTTTGAAGACCTATCCCTAGACACGCAGAGGCCCCAAGTAAATGATATTGATTTCAAGTTAACGCTGTAGTAACACTCAAGTTTAATAGAGCCGTATATAAACCAGATTTGGATTATATATAGTCTGCGCTGGTGGCTCAATTATTACGGTAGTTGCTTCCGAGGTTCTGGGTTAGATTCCCATCCGGGACAACTATTTGTGTTAATAGCTGATGATCGTTCTAACAATAGAATTTACAAACACAAACAACATCCATTGTTGTTGTTTGTGTTTGTAAAGTCTTCTGCAATATAAAGATGTAATTCTCAAGTGGTCAGTCTCAGGGTAGGCAGAGGGCCGTCTTTAGTTTAAAGGAAGCCTATAACGTAAGACTACAGACTGTTAGGTAAATCTTCGACGTGAGTGTCAGGATTCCAATGGCCTATGTCTAAATAATATTAAAAAGAAAGAACTTTAAGATCAGGTGTCGGCATGCGGGCTTAGGATTTATGAGGTGAGAGCCGTTTGTTTTCATGACATGTGACGTAAGCACTATGCTACAGTATAAAATATTTCATTAAGTATTATTTATAGGGATTTTAATGAAACAGTCGAAGGTCATAAGCACATTGTCTTTTATCACATATAACAAAGTCACTTCCCGCTGTCTGTCTGTCCCTATGAATGCTTAGGTCTTTATAACAACTCTACTTTACTTAACTTTTTTTTAATAAGTAGAGTGATTCAAGACGAACTTTTATAATAATAAATGAGCTTTGTATAGCCTGGGCGGGTCGCTATTTATTATCATAAAACAAGATAATGTCGCTATTTTAGCTTTCGGTATACATAACAGCCAACCAGTCACATATACAGGGTGTTTGGCGCATGGACCGACACAATTTTTTCAGGGATTTGGGAGGTCATTTAGCTAGGTTCTACCCATGATTATAATTAATTTAGAAGTTGTAAAATTTCATTCATTAAATAAAAAAAATAACTTTGGAAGCTTGTAAGGAATTTTCTTGAAACCAATTGTATTAAAACAAAGATGTTTTTAGATTTAATAGACTTTGGAGAATGCAACAAAATTTGTTTTGTGTCACTACACCCACAAACAAAAAAGTTATTTCGAATTAAAGGAAAAATTTTGGGCATTTTTTTCATTAAAAAAAAATCATATGTAACCAATCGTGACATTTGGGACCTCCCAAATCCCTGCAAAAATTGTGTCGGTCCATGCGCCAAACACCCTGTATATTACAGGTAGTCAGTATTTTTAACCCACGACGCAAATAGAGGGGTGTTATAAGTTTGACCGCTATGTGTGTCTGTGTGTCTGTCTGTGGCACCGTAGCTCTTAAACGCGTGGACCAATTTTAATGCATGAAAAGGCATCCCAGCATTTTGACACATCTATTTAGCGGAATTAACACTTTGATATTTGATTTTTAATTTAGTATGGATTTACGCAAAGTATCGGCTCATCATCAGCCCGTATAACGTCCACTGCTGAACATGGGCCTCCTCCTGGCGAGGGTATTTGCCATAGTCACCACGCTTGGCAGGCGAATTGGTGACCACACAAAGAAACGCTGTTGCCCTTATTATTATTATCGAGCGTGTTCTTTTTCTCAGCTCGTAGGCTGGTTTTAGCTACATTTACGGGCCAAAGCCAAGTAAATGCAGTGTGTGGTGTGTATTTAGGATGAGTGTGTATTTTCTTCCTCTAATTGCATGAATTTTCTAACTATTCTACAGGTGTTTAAGATGGCTGCTTTCTGTAAGTTGATATAAACGGATTCTTCTAAATCTATTAATTTAAGGCTACGGAGAAGATGGCTGGGGATGACGCCTGTCGTGGAGAGAACTATTTCCCGTTTACCAATGTAAACGGGAAATAAAAAGAAAACTCCAAAAGAAAAACAACTGGATGTGTTTGGCGGTAAAATTTGTAATAATGAAAAAAACATGGCGGCTACATTAGACCATAGATAATAAAAGAAAAATATAATGTTAGTGGCCATTTCTAAAAATAGAATATACACGATCTGCAGTGCAGGCGTGAACATGCCCCCGGGCGTTGAAGGCTATGCGTTCAACAAAATTGTTCTTAGGCAGATCTTCTGGAAATTATTATTATTATTATTATATACGGTTATTATAGATGATGTTATAACAATCGGGACCAACGGCTTTACGTGCTTTCCGAGGCACATAGGGTAGTCCTTCAACCAACCAGACCCACAAAGAAATCTTAGAATGTACACAAAGATTTTCCTGTCCGGCGTGGGGATCGAACCCACGACCTCCGCGATATAAAGCGAGAAATACTGCTACGCTACGAAGGTTGTCATGTGAGGAAGTATCGCCTGATTCCATTAAATAAATAAATTTTGATCCAGTTTTTGCGGTTCCGTAGTCCACAAGGAACCCTTATAGTTTTGTCATGTCCGTCCGTCTGTCCGTCCGTCCGGGCTCGTACTCCGCCGTTACTGCACCGATTGTCACGAATCTTGGTGGCTTGAAATGCAACAAATCTACCTTGGAACTATGTAGATCAAAACCCTCAGTCTCGAGATACAAACTTAAAATTAGAGCGTCACCCACTGTAACTTTTGAAAATTTCTAAAATAATTCTTTATTTTTATAGATTATTTTTAAGCAAGATATATGTAGATCCTTTGTTTACTTGCCATGTCTCTCAGCACGAGGAAATTCTGAGAATAACAATAAACGTAGACTAACTAACTACCCCACTTTGAATAACCCTGTACTAGAGGAACGGAAATAGGGATGGCGATTCTTTCCGAAAGAGATCGATTTTTAAATCGATTCGAATCGTGCCCTAATGAATCGATCCACAAAAAAATCGAGGCCAAAAAGATCGATTTCTGAAAAATCGATCTTTTCTACAAGTTTTTGTTTATAATGTTAAATTAAATTATTTTTTTGTAAATAAATCTATTTTATTAAAAACATGACACATATTATAATTTAACGATCTCTTATCAGTAAAATCAGGTGATTCGATGATAAAAAATATTTTTATTACCATATCAAAAGATCAGATCAGGTATAAAATAAGACATTTATTTTTTGATGTATTGGTTTACAAAGTTAAGAAAATAGATAATGTAGCTTATAGTTCCCAATGCATAATATCTAAACTTTTTAAAAACAACAGTCTGTCATAAAATCGAATGTCGATTTTTAAGGGTGAAATATCGATACACTGAATGATCGATTAAAAAAATCGATCTTTTTGGCTCCAAAAATCGATTCTTCGATTAATCGATCTCAGATCGCCATCCCTAAACGGAAAATGTGGAGTAAATTTGTTACAAAATAGTACTAATAAACCCGTTCTGAAAATTTATTTTATGTTCTAATATGTACGTTATTAAGTATCTAAATTTCTTATGCTATGCGTAAGTACTTGACAAGTATACCTAATGTTCCCACGATATGATTTTAGCGTAGCGGAATTCTATGTCAATAAAAAATCTTAATGAAAATGCAACTGCTTAGAAAGACAACAACAAAAAAAATAAAAACTATCAAAGGGCAAAATCAAAATAAACCTACAAAGTAATTATGTACAAATCTTTACGTCACAAGAAGTTAAAAAAGGGTGTAATATTATATGTATAAAGTGCTTCCAAAATATATACCTGCCATTTAATACTAGTATGTAGATATAGTGATTACGTTATTGAATACATCACTGTGATGCTGTTATATAGAATAAATGCTTAATTTTTCATACAAAAAAAAAACGATATTATGATACATTTTTGTCCCTCAATTCTAGGTGTGCTGACTTTACCTACAGATCTATACATTATACTATTAATTAATGAGTATAACATTATTTACTACTAAAGGGATGACATACATTAGGGAGCACCTTATATGAAAAGTGAAGAGGTAGTAGCTTGTATAATATGTAGTTCAGTTCAATTAGTTCCTATAACATGTGACTAAGGTTATCATTGTTATTATTTTGAATCAAGTGCATTAGATATTATTATTTCTTGTTATCACTGATATACCATATCTCATAAAGTGTAGTCTATATTTGTTGAATTCTAATTGACATTCATTACCCACAATATGTATTTTATTACTTAATTCAAATTATATTGATGTAATTAATGCGCAAACCGGATTTTATTGCGTATGTCTCATAACTATAGTTAGAGATGTTCATTTAGAGGTAACTACATGTTGTTTTCTGATATAAATGATTAAGATATTTAAAAAAAAACTATTTATATTTAACGGGCCAGTAAATTCTATATCACTGTACAGCGCTGCAGCGTTCCCAGAATGCTGGCAGCATTACCCCGTGCTACTACATTGCACAGCAGCCAAGCATTGCAAATGGCTGCCGCTTAGCTTAAACCTTAGCTGCTTAGCACTCGGGAAACGGGTTGCGTTAACTAAATTTACTGCTAAATTTGTTTCTATGTTGTCCTACCTAGAGTCTTTTGTTTATGATTGAATGATTATAACAATCATTACATAAGTCACCCGAGAACGATAACATTTTAAGTTAATTTTTTTGAAGTTAACCATCTTGTGATGTAGACGGTTGGAGGGATGGTAGTAAAACGATGATAATCTCGTCTGTATTGTTTCTTTATTAGTCGTACAACATGAGGTTTTAAACGTATTATTACGTGACGATAAAGCTAATAATTATATCTATCTTACGTGCTAGAATGTGTCTAATTCTTATGACTACGTGATGTGCGTGACCTCTCACCACATCACCCTTCCTAGAGGAAAAAAAAAATATATGATTTTTTTTTTTTTTTTTCTTAATTATTATAGTATAACTTAGTCCTATTTTTATGTACTATATCAATCTTATTTTTACATTGTATGACAACATTTGGGGATTCATCTTTAATAACTACAAAAGGTCCATCATAAATACAATCCAATTTACTTCCAGTTTCATTTTTTATTAACACTAAATCTCCCTCTTTGTAGCTTATTGGATTACTGCTTTTGTCATAACACTCTTTCCTTTTAATTTTACTTAACATTACATTTTTTCTTGCATCAGCTTGTGCTCTTTGTAATCGGTACTTAAATTCTAATGGAAAATTATCAAAATTATACAACGGTTCAACATTTTCACCTTGTAAATTACTTGGTAATCTGCATATCTTACCGAAAACTAACTCATACGGTGTATACTTGGTTACGGTATTTACTGATGTATTATATGAAAAACACCAATACGGAATCCAAGAACTCCATGTCGATGTATTGTTATTTGTTTGCATCCTCAAGTATGCACCTAACGTCTTATGAACGTTTTCTAATGACCCTATACTTTCGTGATGATATGCTGTTGATGTTGTTTTACTAATCCCTAAGATACTACAAAGCTCTACCATAACTTTTGAAATAAATTCTGAACCCCTATCCGTAGCTATACTTTTAGGTATCCCATATCTTAAAATAAAATTTTCTGCCAACGCCTTTGCTACCTCATTTGCAGATTTATTTTTTAACGGGTAAGCTTCCACAAACTTTGTAAGCTCACATTGCAAAGTTAATATGTATACGTTTCCACATTCGTCCTTATCAAAAGGTCCTACCACATCTAAATATATTTTCTCAAAAGATGATGATGCTGTGCTTGTTATTGTCATTGGTTCCTTTACATTTCTATGATACTTTTGTTTTTGACATTTCTCACACCTATGGACATATTTAACTACATCTTGTTCCATAGATGGCCAATAGAAATACTTTTTTATATTATTTATCATTCTACGTATTCCCGTATGCCCACTCGTGGGTAAAATATGAAAATCATTCATAATAACCTTCCTTTCATCATTTTCTTCCACTCTCCGTACATCTGGTACTATACAAATTTTTAAATCCTTACACATTGACTTACCGTTCCCTTTTAGGTACTCTGTCATTTCTTTTATAATGCCACTGTTGCAACTATTTTTCATAATAACTATCTCTTTTATGCCGTTTTCTATACAAAACGAAACTAGATCTTTCGACAACTCGTCTCGCGATGATGTCGATAAAGATTCATAGTTTATATAAATACTCGAGTTTTCTGGCATATACATTAATTTGCGCGACTTAGATATTATTTTCGTACAAGAGCTCTTGTTCCTTAACAACTTTTCCCATTTATTTACACCTACTTGAAGTACTTCAATATCATTCTCCCGTTTCTTAAGAACTTCTACGATACCAGGGTGATCAGTCCTGTTAATCGCAAAGTCTTTACTATGTATATCTAAATCATTTAACCGTTTACACTGTGCTCTGGTCATTACAGCTATAGCTTTTTCACGCATGGATTTTAATTCTTCACATGAAATCACAATTCTAGACAACGCATCGGCTAACACATTTTCCTTTCCTTTCACATATTCGACCTCAAAGTCGTATTCTTCCAAACACAAACGAAACTTAGTTAATCTACTTGAAGGATCCGTCATATTAAACAAATACAAAAGTGGTCGATGATCCGTTTTCACAACGAACTTTCTCCCATATAAATATGGTCTAAAATATTTTACTGACCAAACAATAGCCAATAGCTCCTTCTCTATTATAGGATAATTTAATTCGCTCTTTCCCAATGCCCTACTAGCATATGCAACTGGTTTTCCATTCCCATTGCACAAGACACTACCCACAGCAAACCCCGAACTATCGGTCTGTAATGTAAAAGTGTTGCTATCGGAAAAATCTGGATAATCCAACACTGGTGGGTTTACCAATGCTTTCTTCAGTAACAAAAATGATTCTTCGCATTCATTCGTCCAATCAAACACTACATCTCTTTTACACAACTTATTCATTGGAACAACCATCCTAGCAAAGTTAGGAATGAATTTTCTATAATAATTTGCAAACGCTACAAAACGCTTTACTTCATCACTAGTTGTAGGACGTGGATACTTTTTTATCACTGAAACCTTCTCTGGATCCGGTGAAATGCCTTCTGATGAAATAACGTGTCCTAAATAAAGTATTTGCTTTTTCAAAAACTCACACTTTGATGGATTTAACTTTAAATTAACTTTCCTTAACCGTGAAAATACTGACATTAGATTCCTATTATGTTCATCCAAATTCCTTCCAAATATTATCAAATCATCCAAATAAATCAAACACCTATCATAATTCAACCCGGACATAGCCACTGTCATCATCCTACTAAACGAACTTGGGCTTATTTTTAATCCCATTGGTAGCCTACACATTTGATACTGTCCTTTATCTGTAGTAAACGCCGTATACTTCCTACTATCCTCATTCAAACTACACTGATAATACGATTGAGATAAATCGCAATGACTGAAATACATTGCACCCGATAACGAATCTAAAATTTCTGTTATATTCGGCAAAGGAAACTTATCATCTTGTATTCTCTCATTTAACTGCCTATAGTCTACAACAACACGCCATTTTCTTTCGCCACTACGGTCCGCTTTTTTGGGTACAATTAACACAGGACTGGACCACTCACTAACTGACTCTTCAATTATACCATTCTTTAGCATTTCCTTCACCTGCTTATCAACCTCCTTTTTCTGTGCATATGGTATTTTATATTGCCTCCTATAGACTGGAGTAACATTGTCCTTCAATCTTATAGATTGTTTATACACGTTCGTGATAGCTAATTTATCTCCTGGTATATGAAATATATCCGGATACTTGGCACATATCTGTTCAATGCTCAACCGCTCTTCATCATTCAAATAGTCCAGTTTAAGTAAAGAAAATATTTCCTTAACTCGTCTTACGCTTTTCTCCGACTCCGTAAAATAACAATAATCATAATCAACTAACGGATTCACCTCTACGTCACTCAAACTACAAACAACTTCCTCAGACGTTGTATTCAGTATCCTAATGGGTATCATACCATTCATTGGCCTAGCTATTACATTAGCTAAGAAAACACCCTTCTGTAACTCTTTCCTAAACACTACGCAATCGTCCGCTCTATTAACAGGAAAATACCGTATCACTTCACAACGCGGAGAAATATTTAACGAATACTTATAAAACTTAAGAGGTATCGAAACCATTCTATTACACTCCCTAAGAGTTAATCGGTTCTCTGAGAAATCTATAATACCATTATACTTTTGTAAAAAATCCTGGCCTACTATGCCTATTGACTTACACGGCAAATCTTCAAAAATATAGAACTTATGCAGGAATAAATGTTCGCCGTATTTTAAACTTAAATAAACATAACCGACAGACTTTAAATTACCACCTACGCCATTAATAACTAACTCGTCCTTAATAATCTTACAACGCACCTCATTATCCTTTAAAAAATCATTTTTGATGGCTGACAACGATGCCCCCGTGTCAACCAACCACTCAGTATGTATATTTCCTACTTTGAAATTAACCCAGTTAATACTATTACACGCTAAAATATGCTTAGTCTCGAAAAAACTGATTTCTATTCGAGTGTTCACTATTACTGAGCTGCGACCTTGACATTGCGCCTGAGTCACGGTCATCCGTCATCTGTTCATAATATGCTATATGCGCACGCCTCCGGTTTTGCTGACTATGATATGTAGTATTCCTTAGACCTTGCGTACTATTGTTTTTATTATTTACGTAAGCATTATTGCTCCTCCAATGTGTACGCGCGCCAGCTGATTTTTGTTGTTCGCGATTATTCCGAACATTGTGGCCGTACAGTAAGTACTACCGCTACCTCTATTATGACTTTTCGGATGATTATTTGGTCTAGACTGGCGCTGAAAATTCATAATTTGTCCCGACGACGCACAATTTTCGTCTTCCGCCACTCTAACCGCATCTTTCAATGAAGTTAAATTTCTCGCCGTAATAATGGTTCCCAGTCGGTGATTACGTAGCCCGTCCGCGAATTTCCTAACCGCGTACTTCTCATTCAAAGGCTGCAAAACCTTATATGCTTCCTGACTATCCCCAGTTTGTGAAATAGTCAAGTCTACCATTAACCTCTCTATTTCAGCCCCGAACTGTTCAATAGATCTATTTTCTTGTTTAACCCGAGCTAACTTAGCCTGTATAGCGACGTCCGATTTTACAGTTAAAAGGTGTTTCTTCATATCCGCTAGAAGACTATCCACCGTGTCATAACGTGAAGACAACCGCATCTTAGCACCCTGAGTTAACCGTGTGGTAAGCACGAATTTTATTAAAAGCTGACTACCTAGTTCTCCTATCATGGAACTATATAAATCTATGGCCTCTATTAAATCTTGGGTGACACGCTCATCACCGTTCATCTTCGGAAGCAAACTAACCGCCGTTTTTAAACAAAATCTCTCTGAATTTCCCGATTCCATTTTGCTCTCGCTTTCAAAACTAATTGTTCTTACGTATAAATCTTTTATTTTACTAATTAACTGCGTTAACTCTTCAGAGAAATTAGACACGCCTGATATTATTATTTTAAACTTATTATATAGAGCCTTTGCTTCAGCAATCTTAGTGTTAAAATTATTTCCAACCCGTCTGCTAGGTCCTAATTTAACTATGGACTCTCTTATTGACTTTAGGTGAACATAAATTGCAGTTAGCTCCACTTCCATTTATAAAATTAATCTATACTTATTGTCTCTACATTACTTTAGGTAATAGATACACGCGCACATAACTTATCACAACATTTAACCACTTGCCTTCTATATGTACTCCGTCAAGCTGTCTGCACCGCACGCTGTACCTCTCTTCGGTTCATCTCCTGTTGAATCCACCCGTGATGGCACCTTCTATATAGGTAGAGTGCTCCGCCAATGATGACGATGCCCATGCATGCCGCCATAAACATAACCGCCGTATTGATAGCAGATACTTGTTCCTGCACCACCGAAGCGCTGTTTGATCCTCCTGAGGCCACTTGCGCGATGACCACCTCTTCCTTTGATGTGGTACTGCCCATATCTTCCACACAAACTGCCCATGAACTATGCACACCGTGGAGTAACCGTGGCAAGGTGGTGAATTTCGACGTCACACGATTTCAGCCAGCAGCTCCCAGTAGCTTACGCCATTCGTTCGAACAGCAGGGTCGCCATGTGATGTAGACGGTTGGAGGGATGGTAGTAAAACGATGATAATCTCGTCTGTATTGTTTCTTTATTAGTCGTACAACATGAGGTTTTAAACGTATTATTACGTGACGATAAAGCTAATAATTATATCTATCTTACGTGCTAGAATGTGTCTAATTCTTATGACTACGTGATGTGCGTGACCTCTCACCACAATCTATTCATTTTACTATTTATTTGATTGAATTAATTATTAAATGAGTATAATTATTTAATATTCATTATTACAATAAACAAACAATTTCTCAAACTGAAGTTAACTTCTGTGAATATACCTACTTCATGTAAGAGTATCTCGAAAATGTCTGTAATGATGTAATGTACCACATAATTAACAAACAATCAATACCTATCATACGAAACATATTCAAAAAGAGACGTCTTTTTAATTAAAACCCGCTGTTAAGTAAAATTCAATTAATAGATAATTTCCCTCGCTTTATAGTAATACTTAAAAGTTTCACTGCTACAAATGTGAAATCAATTTTCACGTTGGATAAACGCTCCACTGCTCTGATTCAATTACCTACCAGGCTACCATCAATGAAAAACTGTAATAAAGATGAAATCTCTGGTTCATTCACGAGCCAATAATAAAGATCGTAAACACCATCGATAACAACTCTATGTTGCCAACTCTCTTTTATCGTGAGTAGTTTAACAAATTTTAATAAATTACATTAAAAAGAATAGACCAGGGGTCTGTAAACTTTAAAGCCTTAGGGCTATAATGACTTTTTCAGTATGTTCCAAGGACCAAAACAGTTAATATTTTTCTGCCTTCTCACTCGTACTTCTAGACTAGTCGCAAAGTACGCGACCTAAGCAAAAAATACGCTTTTTTATTCCAACTGTATTTTTTCTTCTTTAACTTAAAACAGAAATAGTAAAAGCAATAAGACATTGGCTGTCGCGGGACAGATTGATGTTACGAGTCTTAAGCTCTGTGTTCTGTACATACTGTTGTGTTATTTGTCCTGCGAAAATGTTTGACCTCCTTAAAGATTGAGAATTTTAATACGAACATTGCTTAGGGTATATTTTTTTAATAAATAGTATTGGTCATTTGCAAAAAATGAGGTGAGTACAGTTATAAAAATGTATTTATTAAAATAAATTTAAACAGTTTTTAGATACTTATAAATACAAAATTAGGTAATCTCATTCATTTCATGCATTCTCATTTAGTCATCTTTGTTTTTAATCTTTTGTTTAAGTAATCTACAAACTTTTTAACCGGAGCGGAGACAGTAATATACCTACTCATGTCAACGATATTATACAATTATACATTTGATATATTAAGGCACGACATCGCCCGCGTGAAATAGTGATAACTTCCATATAAACTTACATTCCTTATTTTTTAACCCTGCAAACGCGATAAAAGTTTTTTTAGTTTTAAAGGTTATGTATCAAATTTCCTCAAAATTGGCTATAAGTATATAAAGTCACTTTCGCATTGATATTATTAAAGGTTGTATATATTATATTAAATTTATTATTTGACCATATTTGATATTATTTTCTCTGGCCATACAAAACTTAAATAAAGATATAACAATGATAAATTTCACTTTTTGTACAGTTATAATAAAAATCCCTGTCAATAAAAATTGGCAACACTATTAAATAAAACCTGATGCTAAAGTCTCGCAGATCCCATGAGTTTATGAGTTCAATTATCTATTTAGGGAGTGAGTCAAGGTTCCGACGTGCAGTTGAGCAGTCGAACGCATCGCTCTTACATGACTTTAAAAATAAACAATTCATCTGTTTACCATCTGATCGCCATTACTGAGAAATTACGAGAAAACGCGCTGTGTGGAAATTCTGGGCGATTGTAGAGTGAAATGTTAGGAATAGGTATTATTATCATAGAAAACGAATGTAGGAAACATTTCGGGCACGTGTCGAAATAACAGCAGATACATTTAAATACTAATTGCATTTGGGCCGCTACTTTGTTTTTTTTAATATAACATTTATATTGTCAGCTGCGATCCTTTTGCTTTCACCGGGCATAAAGTTGAGTAGGGCTTCTGCCTTATTATATGATGTATCTCCCGTTCTCGTGGGAACTTCATAATTCAATATAGCCTATGGCATTCGGGGATAGTGTAGCTTCCCAACGGTGAAAGAATTTTTCAAAGGCATCTATTTATCGCGGCCACAAACTAATCTGATTTAGGATTATAAAAATAATTAAAATGGGTAGCAAAAATAATAAGTTGGCAGCTACAGGGAAGTAGTATTTCAAGTATAAAGTAGCAGCTTTATTTTGAGTTGTAAGCTTTGTTTAAGTTTAAATTGGCTGTTATTTTTTGGTGTGGCAACTGAATTTATTGTTAGGCGACCACTTGTCCGATAAAAAATAGAAAATAGGCTTTCATAAATTACACAACGAGTTTGCTTATAAAATTAACTGCCTTACCTAACCTAACCAATAGTTGCCAATAATACAATGTTTGATATCCCTCTGTTAATGTTAGCCGCCGAAACATTATTTTTAATACCGCACCTATTATTTCATTGGCCATGTTTAATACATTATTATTTTGATTTCATAGATTCTTGCCTTTTGTAGTTAATATAATTGTGATAAAAATATTTAATCGCTAACACGTTATTTTTTTTATAACCAAGTAGTTAGTCGCCTAATAAGTTGTTATTCGCCTCAAAAATAATTAATCTTTTTCAAATCGGTGACGCAGTTTCGGAGGCTATTCAATACAAACAATCAAATCTCTCCTCTTTATAATATAGTATAGACAAACTAAGCAACCTGCGCAAGAGGGCGACCCCTGTGGGACTAGGATCTCGGCTGAGGATGATCGGATTGACGGAGAGATTAGGACTCTTTTTTTAGGAAAGTTAAAAAATTAACTTTCCCTCTACGTGACAGTTCGCGGGCCTCTCGGATTTTGGGCCTACAAGGGCATCGCTGGGTACTGCCGACAACATAATGTTTTGGACACATTTCTTATGCGGTTCTTTCCAGGCTTTAATTTGCCTTTTTGTGCGAAAAACTATATCTTAATTTAAAGTAATAGAAGCCTAAGTTATTTCTTGTAACATCAGCTATATATCAGTAAAGTCACTTCATCATTATCTCGTATAATGCACACTGTTGAACATGGACCTCCTTCCGTGGGAAGGTTTTGGCGGAGGGGTGGGTGACCCTGACACAGGTTTACACATGTTATTGCGTTTTCTTTATTAAACAACTATCTAAAAATTCATAAAAGAAAAAAAACTAGCTTTGGCTCGCGGCTTTGCTTGCGTTATATTCGGTGTAACTACCCCTTTTTATCTCCTTTCTTAGCGGATACCTACATCAGGTTATGTTAAAAATTGTATCTTATAGTTAATCATCTTAAATTATTCCCGATCTGGGTCAACATTTGTTAGCAATTTAGGACAAACATATTATTTTCTGTCGCTTCAGAAACTCAATCAAAAAAAGTTATACAAAATACATCAGTATTCTTGTTTCGGATATTTTAATAGGAGACACAACCCAGGCCGTGTCAGTATAAAGTTACTGCTGACAAGCCTTGTGTTTCGAAACGACTCGAAAATATATTTCGTATTTTATTTCTACGTTTAGTTTTAGTGAAAATAACTTAAATATTTTAAAACTGTGTTGAAACTTCACGGGTTTATTATGGATTATGCAACAACTATCAAGTTTATAACGAGAGACTATGAGTTTATACTAACAACTGTCCTGCGCAGTTTCAATAGCATAGATCGTCCTAGTCTCGAATCTCGTGTTACCAGACCCCCTACAACCTCAAAAACGTTACCTCTTTATAATATTCGTAAATACTAGCTGCTACTGCTGCGTTCACGTAAAATAAGGATTTTATAAGCTATCCAAAAATTAAAGGCCCATCGAAATCACTATGACCGTTTTGTAAATTAGCCGGAACAAATAGACATACAGGCAGTCAATTATTATAAATTGTGTTTTTGTTATAATTACCTTAAATGTATATTAATGTATAAAACATTTTCCATTAAAACAGGCACTTAAATTTTATTTATTTGTTATACAGTATATGTACACATAATCAATGTTGGAAAATGGTCTATTAAAAAATTAACTCGCGTAAAATGCGATTATCAACATCTGTTGATAATCTTTCGTACGTACAAAATTCTATGTATTATCTAATAAGGACACATAATATGATGTCCACAAAACAAGAGTACGGTTCGCTTTAAAAATAAAATACCCTCATAAACTGCGCAAGGCTTTTGTGACTACTATTCTATCCAATTTTCCATTATTTTCTACTAAAATCGAAATATTGACGTATCGTCGTTTGTGTCGTAATACACAACACAAACATAATTTAAAATGACTGGTAATGACTTCAACAGAAGCAGCACATTTTTCAAAGGAAATAATGATCGACTATGTTTGCGTTATTTGTTACATAATTCAGTAGGTATTTATGAAAAACAAAAGATGCATTACGTAATGCACTTGGCACTATCTACCAAACATTATCCTCATAGCATGAATAGCTGCAGGGTAACGATTCTAAGACAATTATGAACAAAGGTAGATAATATGAGTTACTAAACGCATAGCACGGTTTTACCTGTTTTTAGTTACAATGCAGCCTGTGTAACAATATTTCGCAAAAACTAAGTATGTAATGGAAAGATAAATTTTGAAATCTGTTTTGGTATTCTGCATATTATAGTTTATACAAACACTTTATAAAACAATGAAACCATAGAATAACGAATATATAGCTAAAAAGAGTTAGATAATATTCTTTAGTTTATATAAACCCGAGTTATACTGAAATTTATATTTATAGGTTTGAAATCACTTGAACTATAACCATAGGAATTAATTAATCTTTACTAATATTAAAAAGAGAGAAGAAAATGTATTTCGTAGCATACGATTGCGGAGGAGAGGGAAGAACCACAGACTACGCCGCGCCAGAGGTAGCTTAATGCATTTTCCCTTTGAGGAAAAAAGATTATTAAAATTATAGATTCAAGTACTGCCGGTGGCTGTAAAGAAGCGCAACAGTTGAATAAAAATCTCCTAAAAAAATATACTAATTTCTCCTCAATTCCCCCGCCACCGACTGCGCTGATCCCATGTCGAAGTCCCATTGCAGATGACATCGCGCGCAGTTTTATTATAGTTTAGAGGTGTGTAACTCTTTACTGAACCGACTCACTGTTCCGAAACATCTAAGTGTTTCGAAAGATTGGAACGTCAGTAATGTTTTAAATGCATCATTTGGAACACTGAATCTGAAACACTACTTTGCGGACCGACGCGACCGGACCGTGAACGACGTCGCTTGCGAGTTGCGAGTGAGAGATTTGAGTGAGACACAAAATGCTGAGCGGTGAGCGGGATACATATACGCTCGCTCGCTAGCTCTCGGACAGCGGCTCTTGATTCAATGCACGTAATAAATAATAACCATTATGGTGCTTACATATCAAATACTATTAGGTTGTTTCTTGTATGAAATAGAAGACTAGGTATCATTTTACTTTGACAAAGCTTTTTGAATTGTTTATGTTTGCGCAAATTTAAACAAACACGATCAGTTGTTTTATGATATTGTTTGAATTGCATGTTTATTCAATTGCATCTTTTGAGCCGGTGCCGGTGTTCCAAATGAAACATATCAGTGTTCCGGAACAGTTTAGTGATTCAGATGCAAATGTTCCAATCGCAAAAATGATACACTTTGCGCGGGCCTATATAGTTTTTAAACCATTTATTAAGGCTGGGGCACTCTCACCTTTTTGTCCAGTGAAGTAACAAAACCTTCATGGCATATTAAGTCCGCCCTAAAAAATTATTGGCGGTGTCTAAAGACTCAAATTTTATAATCAATAACTTTATATTAGTAGATAGAAGATAAGATAAGATACATATGAGTCCTGATTATTCACCGTGACTGAGTCTATTTGCGTACGGAATAATAGACAGATCGCGTTACAACGTGTCACAAATTCAATAATACAGAAATATAATACTGTTATTATGTAAGTGGCATAGCCTGATGACTTGAGCCGTGAGTTCCGTAATTCATTTAGTATTGTAGAACTTCAGTATAGTCTTATTATTCTGTACTAGCTGATGCCCGCGACTTTGTCTGCGTGGTGTTTGTTATTCCTACGGTTTTTTAACTATCTCACGGGAAATCATTAATTTCTGTGATTAAAAGTATTTCAAATGTTGACCAGGGATGTAAGGTAACACTATGCAATTTTATTGAGATTAGCCCGTACAAACAGGCAGAGAAACAAAAAATAAAAATAAATCTGGATGTGTTCTATTTTACTTCTAACATCTCACTGACTCTGTTTTTAGTTGTTTTTTTCTTTGTACAGACATTTGACCTCTACATTTTTATTATATACGTATATAGATCAACTTAATAGACTATTTAGAAGTGAAATGTAAACTATGTATGTGCCCAACAGGATCTATGATGATATATTCCTTTTTTTTTCTTTTAAAAATACAATTTAATTGTAGCTTAACTACCACCTAGTTGAGTTATGAAATACAAAAAGTTTGATTATTACGCTTTCACGCGAAAACTACTGAACCTATCATCATTAAACTTTATACACAATTTTTGGGGGTATCAGAAGAAAGCTTGAAACATTTGAAGGGGCTAGTTGAATAAATACCTAATGATTTTAAGTTGGAGACCTGAAGTCCAATAACACAGGAAATCTTAGTACAGGCTATGGTCGCTCGTTGTATTTTGTTAGGTGATGGAGAAATAAAAAAAAACAAATTAATAGCCATTATAAGTTGTTTAGTACAAAAATGCTGAGTGAGAAAGTGAATTAGACTATTGGTCCCACATTTATCGTGGCAAATGTCAGGACTAAGTTTGACAGACATGTTTTTTTAATCCACGGTCATTATGAGAAATTTGCGACAAACAATTAATCTATAGGTACTAATTTTCTATATCTATAGAACCGAATTGGAAAATTCTTATACCAATACAAAGGTGCATTATTTTATGTAGGCTATATCTTAAGACAAGGTTTCTATGGGAACGGGATGTAGATAGAGAACAGGTATTTCTTATGTTTTTCTTTGGTTGTTTGATCCTGAACATTTAGTAATTAGGTTTGCCCATCTAATGTGCGGTAAAAATTAATTTATATTTTCCTATTTTAAATCCTATCTTATTTAATAAAAAACGACAAGGAGAGTCAAAATAACTTGCTCTTATACACGCATAAAATATGTATATACTACAGCTGTGTAATCTGATTTGTTCTATACATTAATTACGTGGGTGTTCTATTCTTTAAAAAAATAAAGAAATATAGTTACATAGCTGATACTGAGTGCAAAAAAATAAATATACATAAACTCCACTTGACCAAATAATTAACTTATTATCATAACCACATTAAATTTGCTAATATAATCTGATGATTAATTTATTCACATAACAATTAAATGAAATGTTACTATATACTTAGGTACGTAAATGAATAATAAAAACTTGAATAGTAAATTAGATTACATTTAATGTTATTTAAATAGAATTTAACAATTTTGTTATGGCATGTGATAGTCGCTTATCTATAATATAAAAATGAATCGCAAAATGTGTTGGTAAGCGCATAACTCTACAAAGCCTGGACCAATTTGGCCAATTCTTTTTTTTTAATGTTCGTGAAAGTTCAAGGATGGTTTTTACGGCGAGAAAAATTCGAATAATTGCCTGAAAACCCCTTAAAACAGCCTTTTTCTTTTTCCCATACAAACGTTTTCTAACTAAAGTGTAGAGTCAATTTGAGCTTTACTTTGTTAATTCAAAACTTGAATTTTTTTGCCAAGATTTTTTAGGGTAGGTGTAGGGTAGGGTAGGGGTAGGGTAGGGGAAGATTAGGGGTAGGGTAGGGGTAGGGTAGAGGTAGGGTAGGGGTAGTGTAGGGTAGGGGTAGTGTAGGGTAGGGGTAGTGTAGGGTAGGGGTAGTGTAGGGTAGGGGTAGTGTAGGGTAGGGGTAGTGTAGGGTAGGGGTAGTGTAGGGTAGGGGTAGTGTAGGGTAGGGGTAGTGTAGGGTAGGGGTAGTGTAGGGTAGGGGTAGTGTAGGGTAGGGGTAGTGTAGGGTAGGGGTAGGGTAGGGGTAGTGTAGGGGTAGGAGTACCGCATAAACGAAGTCTCTACGGCCCAGTTTATTTTATACAAATGTTTAGGTCTTTTATGTATCGATTGAGGCAGTACGAAGTCTGCCGGGTCAGCTAGTTATAAATATAATTAAGTACAATCAGCGCGGGCTGGGTTTGGGTCTGAAGCATAGAAGCAGTCGCGAGCCTCGCCTTGCGAGGACAACCACACCCTATCCTAGCTTCCTACGAGTCTTTTTAGTAATTTAATCAATCTGTAGATATGTTTACCTAATTTATATGCAAATACAAACTGCAATCGTATATTTGCTGAAGATTCCATAAGTAATTAGGTTACTTTAGCCTACGATGAACATTCATATAATACTATATGTTTTATTTCAGGTAAGTGATACGAATTTGAGATCTTCGATTCGGAGATCAGGTAGTGACGGGAGTATTCAGCGAGATGCGATGGCCGCTGCGGCCACTCCGCAGTTTCATGTCTGCCAATTAGGTAAGTTAAGTACATACCATTATACTAGGGGACATGTAGTGATCATATGATCATAAAATTCGTATACCTATGTGATTAAAAGTAGGTAGGTAAGTATGAGATTGTGAGCTTTTAAAAATATCAAATTTTAAATTTAAAAAACTGGTGAAGGTACGTGTTCCACTAGAATCAATTAAGATATAAATTAAGTTTATTTAAACTACCATAGAACATAAATCATTTTTGAGAAGAATATATTGCTACTTAAATTAACTTAAAGTAAAAATAATATTTTACATACAAATAAATAAAATATCTGAAGTTTAAATACATTTTATTGAATGGTCATTGTTCATCTATTGAAAATTTCTTGAAAAAAACATACTTAAACTAAAAAAATGGCCTAAATTCTTCTAACATTACAAATTAATGTTTATATTTAAACGAGCTTCCGCACCCGGTTTTATCCGCGTAACTGCCCTTCCCGTAGGAATTAAATATTCCTAATTAAAAATAGCCTATACCCTTCCTCGAGAAATTAGCTATATAACATTAAATCATTTTTTTAATCTGACCGTCGTTGTCGTTGTTGAGATTAGCGCTCTTCAGCTTTATATATAATTAATAATAAGATACAAAAAATCGAATAGAATTCTTGTCATCTCTTTATTATCAGCAGACAAAAAGTTTCACACACTAATTAACGATAGTGAAGGCATAACGAATTATTATTATGTCTGTCATTTGTCGCTTTCATTTTCCACTTATATTTTTTGTAGCAACTTAAAAAAGATGTTTGTAGGTTACTTTCGTTTGAGGAAATGTTATAACGTATTCCTCCTAATTGTCGTTTTTTTGTTGTCAAAATATATCCACAAATAAGCAGGCGGAAGTACCAAAAATAATTACCAACTTTGACAGGGAGATTGATGGAGGTTACAGAGAGAAAATATATTGTAGGATTTGGCGTTTATTTATGATTTGACTTATTGTGATGAATAAGGTAGGTATAAGTCTTGGTTTCAGTCGGAGGTCGTGGGTTTGATCCCTACATCCGTACCAGAAAACTTTATGTGAAACCTAAGATTTCTCTCCGGGACTGTTTGGTTGATGACCCTCCGTACCTTTGATAGCATGATAGGACGTTGATCCCGAGTGACAGTCCGATAAATCGATCAACCGATCGCTGACAGTGATCAGCGCATATAGATCCGTTAGCAACGTTGGTGAGCGTCAGTCTAAAACCAGCATTATATGAAGTATCTATATCTACGTTATATGAGTATTATCACTTCAAAATTAATAATTGTCTCATCATTTATTTCCTAATCTATAGATTTTAAATTAAGTAGATATATTTATGTATTCATAAAATCAAACTAATTGTTGTCTACAACATTCGGTTCCAGAAAAAAAACTGACGTAATTTATTAATAGCGCAAAACAAGTAAGGAATCTTATTGTATTAATATTAAAAGTATATCTCGTACGAATTAACATGACACCTAGTCCGAGTGACATAACTTTTAGGTACTCAAAGTACTGAGTGCAAATAGTTCTGCATTTTACATAATAATATTTAGTCATGTTAATTCGCATAAGTTATTACCGGTTCCTAATCTATATTCATCATCATCAGGGCGAGCAACCTCCACTGCTGAACGTGGGCCTCCTCCCGAGGGAGGATTTTTGCCATAGTCACCACGCTTGGCAGACGGGTCGGTGACCGCAGTATTATGTTGTAGCGCACAAGGAAACGCTGCCCGATCCGTGGTATACGATTTTTATAGATGATGTTATAACAATCCGGACCAACTGTTAAACGTGCTTTCCGAGGCACGGAGACCCGGAAATCTTAGAATGAACACAAAGATTTCTGTTCCGGCGTGGGGAACGAACCCTCGACCTCCGATACTTAAAGCGAGCCAAATACCGCTACGCTACGGAGGTCGTCTACTAATCTATTTGCAATTGATTAAAAGTTCTTAGTTTAAAAACTAAACAACTACCTGAAATTAGTTACTGCGCAACAAGCAGGTTATTACCTACTGATTATAAAAACTCATACTTTATTATACGAAAACAATACGTGTATTTAAACTTACCTATCGATGAGTCATAGTTAAAATACAGCGTAATACATAATTCATGACATAATAAAATGTTTATGTAATGCAATATTGTAGATATGAACGAATTCGCACATTAATAATACCAAGTTATTCCTAAAGGTCTATTCACATTACATTGATTTACGCAAAAAGTTTTAAGTCAATAATAAATAATACATATCGGTCATTCTGTTTAAAGCATGACCAAATTTAGTCCTCTGTACTGGCATCATGATTTATACTATTATCTATGTTTATAAACATTTGCTTAGTAGGTACCTGAAATTAAATTTATGTGGCACTGTAAGTGTGGCGCAGGAGATCCCGCGGTGCTACATTGGTCGCGGGTGCCAACGGCGCGGCGGATCGGAGGAGTGTCCGGGGGGTTTTAGTGGTGTAGGGTCCTCTCCTCGTGGTATGAGTTTAGCATAGCACGCTATGGAGAGGGCGAGTCAAAAGACAATAAAAAAGGGTATCTGAAATTAAATTAATGACTTTATTCTTAGACTTAGTTTTATACTATGGTATTATTGGTATCAGTAATCTAGCCCCGCGGCTTTACCTGCGTTATACTGCTACTGTGCCACAGTAGATCGTAGCGTAATGTTAAATAGTCTGTAATAATATGTTAATCCAGCTTATCAACGATGCCTGGGCACGATATTAGTAATTTCTGCGCGAAAGAGTTACTAACATCCATACATCCACACAAACTTTCACGTTTACAATATTAGTATTATTTATTACTAAACTTGTAGTAAGTGGTCCCGAGTCTACTTTATCGTAATGGCGTGTCCATGAACTGTAAATGACAGTTCAATGGTCGGTTTTTTTCCCATTTGGTAATCTACTAATGTGTGTCACTATGTGTAACTGTGTCACTATGACACCACGATGACATTAGCGTAGTTGAATATAATAACAAATGATACATTTATAAGTTTTGAAATCGCAATAAACATTACAATCTCCCTAACCATCTCCCCTGCTACTTCTGTTGACGGCCTTTTGCTGCGGTAGCAACACCGACTGCCATTCCAGCGCCGCGCCGACACCATAGTGAGATTAGTAGATTACCGTTTTTGGCATAATGATATCACGATGGAACTACGGTGGCACAATACTTAAAAAAATAGCGGACTCGGCCCCCAGATGTATTTTTTACAAATTTGCTATCGAATATATGTACATAAAAACTGCAAGTAGGTGGGTTATACTGAAACATAGGTAAGTTAATATGCACGACATAGTTACGTCGTTTCTCACATCAATTCCATACAATGTTAAGATTTTTGATATCATTATCATAGTCATCATTATTATCGCACTGGAACATTAGTCAAGGTAGGTAGGTTATGTAATTCTTCTTTTTTTTAAATCGTACTTGTTTTGTATTTGTTGTCCTGACTGATTTCGGCCAAATTTCCTAGTATAGTTGACAGTAGTCCTTAATAAAAAGCATAAGAGATTGGCCATCTGCGTAGGACATATTGTAGTGCATAAGTTTATGTGCAAATATAAAAGCACTCTCTTTGACTCTCCGAATCCGGTAGGACGGTTGCGAGACCACCAGTGATATATCAGGCGCAGAACGCACTGGACACACTATACCCAGCTTCCTGACTTCGTGCTTGTTAGATTTTTCTTGTCAGAAAATTGCTAATATAACAATTCATTCCTGACCCGGGATTTGAACCCAGGATCAGGAGTTAGTTAAGATCGAACTTATTACAGCAAGATCAACGATGCAGTCAATGCTTTTAACTTTTTTTTTTCTAAAGATTACTAGCAGAGTTTTTGCAGTCTACTAGTATTCTCGTTAACCCCTCGTGATAAGCTAAAATGCTTGTGTTACGAGTGGGTTCTCGTCGGTAGTGCAATGGGTGGGGTTCGAACCTGCGACCTCAAGTCCGACGCCCTAGCCCAATGGCTAGGGCCGCTTTTTATTATAACTACGTAACATAGTCAAAAGGATTGGTGGAATTTACCTTGTTTATCAATAAGATTATACGAAAATCTAGTGATCATAAATATTTATGCAATATACCTACTAGCAAAGGCGAACATTGTAAACAATATAGGTACTAGGTAGGGATGTCGATTCTTTCCAAAAAAGATCGATTTTTAAATCGATTCGAATCGTGACCTAATGAATCGATCCACAAAAAAATCGAGGCAAAAAGATCGATTTCTGAAAAATCGATCTTTTCTTCAAGTTTTTGTTTATAATGTTAAATTAAATTATTTTTTTGTAAATAAATCTATTTTATTAAAAACATGACACATATTATAATTTAACGATCTCTTATCAGTAAAATCAGGTGATTCGATGATAAAAAATATTTTTATTACCATATCAAAAGATCAGATCAGGTATAAAATAAGACATTTATTTTTTTATGTATTGGTTTACAAAGTTAAGAAAATAGATAGTGTAGCTTATAGTTCCCAATGCTTAATTTCTAAACTTTTTAAAAACAACAGTCTGTCATAAAATCGAATGTCGATTTTTAAGGGTGAAATATCGATTCACTGAATCGATTCAGTACTTCATATCGATTTAAAAAATCGATCTTTTTGGCTCCAAAAATCGATTCTTCGATTAATCGATCTCAGATCGACATCCCTAACTAGGTATATGACCTTGTTGTGATAGTTGTGTAAGTAATTCTCCATTTCGTTTGTTTACTTGTTAATGGTTTTTAAGTGAAGGGCTCTTCACGGTCCACATGTTGAAATCCATCGACAAATACACTTAAAAGTCTATAGAATATTGTTACAAATAAAACAAAGAGGTATGAGAGCCTCCCCTCCCCATCGCGATGATATGCTTCTTATATCATTGGAGACACCGGGAACTGTATCAGCGCAGCGTGCTATCGGAAGGGCAACATTCATAGCTTAGCGGTATTAGTTACGCTTTTTGAGGTCGCCTATAAGGTCGCGTTCCCCACGCTAGAGATAACCCATTAATTAATAAATAAAATCAAAAACACATTAGACACTGGTTCAAAATTATTATTATCACTTAATTTTTAATTTGGAAGCATAGAAAATGATCTTATTAAACGACATTATACGATATTACGAGGTAACCGGGAAGTGAAAACATACGACGCTCGCGCCCTACGCAAATGGTACCTACTTCCTGCCACGCCATAGTTACGCCTCCATAATTATAACGTTCGAATTCCGAAAAGAGAATGATATTCGTTTGGCAATATACATTGACACACAGTATCGGTACCTACGTAAATTAGAATAATATATGCAGGACGAAATGGTGCACCGCCGCGCCGCCGCCGCGGCCGCTCCGTTCCGACCTTTTTTCCGTGGACCTTAAATAAACAGTGCAATTTATAGCTGGACCTGAAACTTAAATATGTAGAAAGGGCAGACCAATAAAGTTATTAACTGTTATTATATAATAACACTATTATGTATGTATTATTTTTACTCCATTATTGCAGCTACATTATTTATATATAATGTATTTACATATCTATACTAATTACAAGGTGTAACGGAAAGGGTATATAGGTACATAGAAAGAGCAAGGCTTCTTTGGATCATAACAAACGATATGGCAAGGGTTTCAACTCAAAATAAAATACTCCAAGATTTTTTTATTTTGCAAACAAATATAAAAATGCGGAACCCTTTATTTAGAAATACCGGGAGTAAGAGGTTTATTTTTACTTGCAAATAGTTCGTTGACATCGATCAGCTGATTGAGTGCTAGTGATGTATTTATTTCAATTTGAAAAGTTTGGTTTCTGGTATCTATGAATTTAACAAAAACATTACTTCCGGACTTGTAGAGATAGGATTAAATAACCCTTGCCATATCGTTTGTTATCATCCAAAAAAGCCTTGCTCTTTCTATGTATATACCCTTTCCGTTACACCTTGTATAAGTATGAAGCTGAAGAGTTTGTGTGTTTCTTTATTTGCTTGAACGCGCTAATCTTAGGAACTCCTGGTCCGATTGGGCCAGGCTATGGGTGATATTTAATTATGTATTCGTTACGGGAACGGGAGTTACGCAGGTGAAGCCGCGCGCGGGAAGCTAGTTTAAAATATTTTTGCATGCGTAGCAAACGCTGAGTAGAGCAAACATTTTTATCAAAGTAAATAGTAAATAGTATTATTGTTACGTGATAAGCCCCCAGCATTCTTTCAGAGCAGCTCACTCCCAAGTAGTTTGGTCATTAGAATAGTCAGAAATTGTATTTCTTTTATCATGTTCGCAAAAATCATGCTTACTTCCTTATTACATCTCACGCGGGGTTGTCCGCTTGCTAGACGTTGTACTATATCATATTAACCGAGAGAACATGATCTATATGACGGCAATGAACTTCAATATCAATGGGTTATCGCCACTCGGGTGGTAGTGAGGTCTTGAAATTCTTATTTGACATTTCGACAGCAGTATGACACATTTATTGATTTTGCATCGAAAGAAATGTCTGGCTACAAAATGGCATGATACATTTTCGAAATACATTGGTAAAATCATATTTTATTGTGCTTTGCGCTTTGGAATACATTATGTAATATATTCAGGACTTAGGTATTTACATACACTTGTATTACTAGTCAGAATCACAATGTATAAGACTAAATCGAACAAAATTTTCACTTAAGTAGCTAAGAACAATGCATACATTATTAGCTCTTTCCAGAATAATCCATTAAAAAAACTAGTCACATTATAATAAAATGTGGTAACAATCATATATGATATCAAAAATCATAATTGAATATTTAATATAAGTATAAATAAAGTGTTTCATTTTTTTTTAAGTTTACAATCAGAATTTAGCTGTCCAAGTATTCATGTTAACCCCTCGTGCTAAGCTAAAATGCTTGTATTACGAGTGGATTCACGTCGGTAGTGCAATGATAAGCTACGGCCGAATAAATTAATTATATTAAACTTCTCGAGGTTGTATTTACATTAAATACCGACTTTTGAGGGGCTTTCATTTTTTTAGGTACTTTCGTACGGGGAGTTAAAAATATAAATAAACGCCTATAACAGTTACTCGTAGCGGATACGCTTCATGAATACAAAGTGCTAATGTTCATTCATAATGTTATTATACACCCAATAAGAATTCTTAACTAGTTGTGGAAACGACATGTTTATTATATTATTTTCTTTTTAGTTTGCTAATTATTTCCTCATTAATTTTTATGTGTTCCTAAATGTACACATGAACTTAATTTATGAAAGACTAGCGACCCGTCCCGGCTCCGCACGGGTGCAATGCTGATGTATCATACATATAAAGATTCCTCTTGAATCACACTGTCTATTAAAAAAACCGCATCAAAATCTGTTGCGTAGTTTCAAAGATCTAAGCATACAAAGGGACGGACAGGCAGCGGCAAGCGACTTTGTTTTATACTATGTAGTGATTAACATTTGAAGATGATTAACAATGGCGAGCTTAAAAACCTTATCAAGTAAATTATAACCTTATTTCAAAACCATTGAATTTTTAGTATTTTACACATCGCGGCTTGCCACGACATGCTGCGGGATGCCATTGCATTCCACGATGTGCAAAGTTACATGAATTCTAATCTTATTGAAATAAGAATGATAAAAATAACTTGATCGATCAGAAATAAGATGCTATGCCATGCCACCAGTCAGTAATCAGAGTGAGATTTGTGGAAACCGGTACCTACAGCTTGGCAAAAAAGTCTAGAAACGGAACTAATTTTTTGTCTGTTGGCAACATTTCCAGAATAATGTCATTTCATAATAAACAAAATTAAAATCAATAAGTAGAATTACTTATTGATTTGAAAAAATAATACATAAATAAACTAGGAATAAATATATGTCTAAAAAATAATAAGGTAAGTATCAAGATTAGGTTTATATGCTATTCGGTTGCAACGGGTTGCCACACAAACAACACAGTGGCGCCCCCATTATTTTCTACTCTTTTTTGCCAAGCTGTACATCTATGTCGAATAAAGGTATGGTATGTGTACAAGGGCTTAATTCTCATTACTTAAGTAAAACTACGATAAATCGAATTGAAACCTACTGTTGCGAACTCTTTTATTTATGAAATTTTTAGTTTTATATTTTCTTTATTTTTTCATTCCTTTCTTGTGTATATTTTGATAATACACTATTGATTTGACTATGTCACGGAAAATCGTTGTTTTTGATTTCTTCAGCGTAAATGAATAATTCAATATACCTATAATTCGTCATATATCCATCTTCTTAACATTAGTGGTCCTTTTTTTATTTCTTCAGCTTAAATAAATACTTCAATATATCTAGAATTTCTCATTATCCATGTCCTCAGCACCTACTATTGATATTGCCTTGTGATTGTAAGGTATTTGCTATTCGGATTAAAAATATCCCTAACGCCGTTAGAGTCTCAAGATCGAGGAGGCAAATATATGGAATCAATCAAACCCATAAATAGTAACATTATATAATAAAATACCAATAGTTGACATGTGAAAAACACTTTCACAAATCACCTTCCAGAAAGCAACATGCCTACAAACCGTCTACCAAATCTCGTTTGAAGCATATTTAAATTAGCAGAATCGCTGCACTGGTCAACATTTAGAATTGTGTTTTGTTGCGTGTTAATGAACTTGCCAGAGTTTAATGGCTTTAATGAAATATGAAGAAAAGAAATATTAATAATAATAATAAAATATTGCCTATTTAACTCATTTAAGCCTACATTTTTACCTATTTAACTCATTAAAGCCTACATTTTTGCATGGATTCGTTAAAACGAATCCAGTATAATTAATATGGTGAACCTTTGTGTTTGTTGATTTTTTCAGGATTTGTCGTAAAACGGAAAGCTCTAAAGCCGATGTCAATATTATAAAAAAAGTTTCCCGCGCACGGCGTCGCCCGTTCCTCGCGTTCCCGTGGGAACTTCATCATTAAACATAGCTTGTTGCTCCTGGATAACATAGTCGCTAATGGTGAAATAATTTTTCAAATCGTAGTTCCGGACCCTATTCATTGCAAATAAATAAACAAAGAATAAAATATTTTGTCTATAGTGTGTTACGTGCGCTAATATGACAGGCGCTGGAGGGGCTCGACGGCGGTGCTGGCGGGTAATATAGCGCCACTCTGTCGCGGAACTCGGAGGATTGTGGGCAGCGCGTGCGCGGGATTGTTAACAATATAATTTCGGCAAACACTTTAATTAGAATTAAGTGCATTTAGAGGGTTAAATGTGAATAAATTACTGTCGAATATTGATTAAAGTTTTGTAAAACTGTATCTAGACTTCTTTTTGTTACATTCAGAAGTGGGATAATAGGACAAAATGAAGCGTACAGTGCCTAATAAAGACAGTGCGAGTACTTGTGCAACTAAAAAATCTAGACTTTCTTCAACTAGTGCTGGTACATTACACGTGGACTCATTACGTAGTGTAAACATGATGTCAAGTGCTAGCGATTCTGACGAAGATGATTCCCCAAACGTTCTTTTAGAACGATTGATGACAAAAAACACGTACAACTTCACGGCCGTTAAGGAATGTTTCTGGAGATAAAATTATACCGGTTTTTGACCCTGATAACCATGAAGTCAATGTGAAAAATTGGCTAGCTAAGATTGATCAACTAGGGTTAGTCCATAAATGGGACGATTATTCGAAAATCGTAATTATGCAAACAAGACTATCAGGTCAGGCACAACTGTGGTTTAGCCGATTGGAGGAGTATAATTACACTTGGGAGCAGTGGAAATCTTTATTGATCAATGCATTTCCGAGGAGTTTCGAATATGCTGACATGCTCGAAGAATTAGTGGCTCGAAAGAAACAGCATACGGAAAGCATCACACACTACTACCATGATAAATTGGCTATGTGTCGTCGTTGTCGGCTAGATGACGCTGCATCACTTTCATGTTTAATTAAAGGCTTACCCTCAGATTTACAAAATAATGCAAAGGCTTTCAAATGTGAGAATCCTGAGCAGTTTTACACCGGATATTTGTCATCATTTGAAAATTACCGTAATAAAACAGATTTGAGGAAATCTGATAGTGAATTTGCTAACTACCCTCGTATTACGAAACCCGATTGTGACAAAGAGCGGACATCTGACTTGATGGGACCTACAACATCGCGTGCAGCACCAACATCAACACCTCAGAAGATGCTTTGCTTCAGGTGCAATTCTGCTAAGCATATGGTTAAGGACTGCCCAGTTCCAGACAGACGTATTTGCAACTTTTGCGGTCTAGTGGGTCACAACATCAATAAATGTTTAAAATTAGAGAATCTGATGAAGCAATCTAAAGATGATGGAAGTGAATCACACATGCCTCCGGCCGCAAACATTGAGGTGCGTAAGAATTTTTAGTATTTAATCTGTCTGGGAGGGTTCCCGTAATTCTGTCATTCTGTCTGATCTGTTTAACTGATTTCTGTTCTGTTCAACATGTTACATTCTGCTCTGTTTTGTTCTGTCTGGCTGTTATTTAAAATGCCGTGAATTTAAAACATAAAAGTTATTTTACAAAATTACTTTAAAAGAAAATGTGTGTGTGAACGATTTTGAAGTACCTACATTTTACAGAGATTTTGTTATTTTAGCTATATTTTATTAAACTGCAGGATTGGCTTAACCTATTTCAGAATGGAGCAAGTGTATCCGAACGACCAATACAAAACCCGAAGTATTAAAGGCATGAAGGGTTATAAAAGCTTTAATGCAATGGTGCCTGCTGATGCTCTGCGACCTTACAGAAGTTCTGTTATCTGTGACACTGAATCTGAAAGTGATGCTGAACGTGTAGACACTCAGGATCTCATTGACCTGTTAGAAAGTTAGATAATAGTGAATTCTGTTCTGCTCTATTCTGTTGGGTTCTGCTAATTCTGAGTAGATATAAAAACAATTCCTCCTACTAATGCTTCTTATTGTGAATACCTGACGGTATTCACTTTCAGGATGGCCGATGTTACGTGCGCTAATATGACAGGCGCTGGAGGGGCGCGACGGCGGTGCAGGCGGGTAATATGGCGCCACTCTGTCGCGGAACTCGGAGGATTCTGGGCAGCGCGTGCGCGGGATTGTTAACAATATAATTTCGGCAAACACTTTAATTAGAATTAAGTGCATTTAGAGGGTTAAATGTGAATAAATTACTGTCGAATATTGATTAAAGTTTTGTAAAACTATATCTAGACTTCTTTTTGTTACAAGTGTCTATACATATATAGTCTTATTATAAAACATAACTTTATAGGTTTGGCTAATAATAATACTAGTGAACTTCATTTAAAAATATTATTTATTGCAAATATAGAAATTTATTTACATTTATTTTTTTCTTCTACGACTTAACTTATGGCCAAAGCCAACAGCCAGCTTATGGCCTTGATCAATTATAATGTCGAATGATCTGCTTCAAAACAAAAATTATAACCATGAAAATCCCATGGCTCTTCTGCTATCGTTGAAAAAATATAAATACATTAAAATCATGTAACCAATAAAAAAAAACTTGAATATGATTTTTATTTTTATTTTATTCAGGAAACCACTTATTGCCACTTATATTAAACATTTCCTGTGATATTCCGAATCAATATTATTTGTCAATTTATTTTATTTATATGGTAATATACAAAATAATTTCACAATATCAACATTATCAGTTGAGATTAAAACCACTCTGTTTGTACGAGGCGAGGTAGTTAAACGATACGTGTCAGAACACTTCCCGATTTCTATAAGAGGCCGATCGACCTTCGTAGTCTTACAATACACACGTCGCGTCAGCTAGCATTTTGCATATTCTATAACTTGTTAATGTGTCTAATACGTTTACTAGCATCACATTGATATGTTACACCTATCTGTTTAGCAGAGGCTCTAAAACTTTTATTTTCGTAGACTTCACTGGTTTTGACATTACACACTTACGACTTGTTTTTTTACGCATATGTAGACCCCTGTTGAGTCGCCCAGTAGGAACCCTGGGGTCTACCAGGACCACTTTGGGAATAACGGATTTAGAGCATATACCGTGATTTACCATCAGTACCATCTATCTAAATGCAATGAACATTTTTATCTGTATTTATACTAATATAAAAAGCTGAAAGGTGTGTTTGCTTGAACGAACTCCTATTCCCGTGGGGATCTTCATAATAAAATATAGCTTATAGCCTTCCTCAATTGCTACCTAACATTAAATATTTTTTTTAATCGGACCTTTTGTTCCTAAGATTGTCGCTTTCAAGCAAACAAACAAACAAACTCTTCAGCTTTATATATTAGTATAGATAAAGATAATATAGCAAATAAGAATAGATTATCGCAAAAAAGATGTAATAATTACATAAAAAATAGGTTAAACATTATACAGCTAAGTAATTTTATAAATCCGTATATTATAAATCCCCTTGTTTCAATTTTAGTTATACCAATTCAATTATTGTTATTTCTATCAACAAGTGGTCGAGATACACACGGGGATGCCCCACTGGGTTATCTTTATAAATGATAACAGCTGTTCTTCAAACTTCAAGTATATTTTGAATAAAATACTTCCCAAGTAGTCTTGAGAATTTTATGTAAAATCAAAATTTTGATCACGCCTAGTTGGAGGTAGAGGCTCTACCCTCCGTACTTCGGAAAGGAGGTTAAGCCGTCGGTTCCGATTGTTACAACAGCATCTATAACAATCATAATTCAAGTAAACGGGTAGCGGCGTTTACCTGTATATGATATAAATAATACTGCGGTCACCAACTCGCCTGCCCAGCGCGGTGACTATAGCAGTATGGCCCATATTAAGCAATGGAATATGGATACGGGCTGATGAAGAAAATTGACCACATTTCAGTTTTTCAACACGTACTTTTTATATTTTTTTAACACCGTTGCTCGTAAAGCTGATGTAATTCCACCGGTTTTAAATATGTAAAGCGGGTCATAAAAAACGCGTGTGTTACCAAAGCAAATAGTTAAGTTATAGTCCATACAAATTCCATAACAGTATTATTTGCCATTTCGCGCGCTGTTGCTATTGAAATTTCGAACTTATCGCCGCGCGGCGCCAGTCAGTAGGCAGCGCTAGCGCGCTGTTAAAATGGCGGGAAAGCAACAGTGTGCATTCACAAATTCAGTTTATTTAAAATAAAAAAAATCAGTTTATTCGGTAATTTAAAAACTTGGCTGCATGCTCTAACGTCTTTGCCAACATTTTCACGCAGCTACGGCAGAAAATAATCCTCGCGCCATTTTTCTCAAATTTTCTTCTCTTTGTACTTGTATTGTGAAAAATGTTTTTTTTTGTTTCCTCGCAAATGTGTTAAAAAACGTCGTACAATACACGTGCGTATTGGTTATAACATGCTCGGCTCAATTACGCCCTCGCCTACGGCTCGGGCTGAAATTCCGCCTCGCATGTTATAACCATCATAACGCACTAATATCGTAATGTACTATTATGAAACTATATCAAAAATCAAGGAATCCATATTTTTTCTTTTTTCGAAATTTAAAGTTTATTATACAAAAAAAAAGGTTTGGCTCATTCTAAAAAGACGTAAGCGCCGGATGACGTCAATGTTAGGGTGGTTTGAGAAAATTTCTTGGTCAGAGTTGAAAATAAATAATTGACATTAGCTAATTTCAAACGCTTGTGATTAGAGTTGTCAATTTAAAAATGTTTGAAAAGTTTTAAATTTTAAATAGGGAAAGGTAATATTTCAGTTCACCGTTAAAGCGGTTTCGCACTACGTCCGATCCGAATCCGATCCAAACCCGATCCGAACCCGTGAAAATATTGGTCTAGAAATTTGGAAAGAAATCGGATGACGGATCTCGGATCTAGTGCGTAAATTACCATAGAAATAGTTCTACGGCTACTACGGACCATATTTTCCCGGGTTCGGATCGGATTCGGATCGGACGTAGTGCGTAACCGCTCTTACGATGAAGTGGTAACGAATTTTTAATTTTTTTTTTCTCTAAAAATAAACGGCAAAAAAAAAGATATTTTTTCGGTATTTTTGATTTAGGTTGTTACGAATTTTGAAGTCTTGACAATAATTGTTATGTTTGCTGTCTTATTATCACAGTATTTCCCTTCTCTTACTAAAATATTTATATAGTTACACTTTGTATGAATATCCTTATTACTTAATCGTTTATACATTAAGATGAGTAATTAAAATATTAAATGGTTCAAAAAGCAAAAAGATTAGTAGGTATTTTAGATTGTCATACATGGAAATAACTATAATACAGTTTTAGACATTATACATAATATTAAAGAAGGAAATTTTAAAATCGTTGTTTCAATTCTTAATATAATTCGTAAATACAAATGTATTAGTACACGTAGCTTCCCGTAACTCCCGTTCCCGTGGGAACTTCATAAATAAATATAGCCTATGCCATTCCTGGTTAACGTAGCTTTCTAATGGTGATTTTTTTTTCAAATCGGCCCGGTAGTTCCTGATATTAGCTCGTTCAAGTAAACAAACTCTTTAGCTTTATAATATGACTATTCGAATGAGGAGATGGCCAGAAGCAGCGACGAATGTGATTTATTGTATACTTATATTGATAGGACTCGTTTAAAATTCTTGTTTCATTTCCTGATTATTTTGTCGTTTTTTTTTATTGATTTATTGCTTATTAGTAATTATTATATTCATATTAAAATACTTGCTAGACAAAGGAATGATATCATCACTTCCGAGAGAGCAAAAATTACAACATAGAGAATGAAATAATGTTGAAATTTATCGAAATTACTTAAAAACCTGTAATTTTACCGCACCGATGGCTCAGTGGCTCAATAGTTGCTTCTGAGATCTATTGTTCTGGGTCCGATTCCGTTTCCATTTGTATAAGTCAATTTAGTGGTAGTAAGGTGCGGGAAGAGTCTTTTTAAAAAGCGCCATGAATTGCAATATTAGTAAGTATAATGTATTTATTAATATAAATAAAAATGAATCGGCGAACTTGATAACGACTTTACCAATTTGGTTAATTCTTTTTTAGGGTTCCGTAGCCAAATGGCAAAAAACGGAACCCTTATAGATTCGTCATGTCTGTCTGTCTGTCTGTCTGTCTGTCTGTCTGTCTGTCCGTCCGTATGTCACAGCCACTTTTTTCCGAAACTATATGAACTATAATGGTGAAACTTGGTTAGTAGATGTATTTTGTGAACCGCATTAAGATTTTCACACAAAAATTGGAAAAAAAACAATAAATTTTGGGGTTCCCCATACATAGAACTGAAACTCAAAATTTTTTTTTTCATCGAACCCATACTTTTGGGGTATCTATGAATAGGTCTCCAAAAATGATGTTGAGGTTTCTAATGTCATTTTTTTCTAAACTGAAAAGTTTGCGCGAGAGACACTTCCAAAGTGGTAAAATGTGTGTCCCCCCCCCTGTATCTTCTAAAATAAGAGAATGATAAAACTAAAAAAAATATATGATGTACATAACCATGCAAACTTCCACCGAAAATTGGTTTGAACGAGATCAAGTTAGTAGTTTTTTTTTAATACGTCATAAACCGTAAACCGCAATTTGCCTTTCATTCAATCAACTATTATTAACATCGATCAGAGTTACAACGAACTACAAGAACGTTTATACTATGTTACTTGTTGTATTCTTGACATCAAAAATAGGTAGGTACTTGCAACTAGTAGGTACGGAACCCTTCGTGCGAGAGTCCGACTCGCACTTGGCCGGTTTTTTATTGTATTTATAATTATGGGTACAAAGTTTGTATGAATTTTGGAAAATCCACGGTCGGTCAATACGACCGACGGGCACATGCAACGGGTATGAACAATTTGATAATAAAAATATAATTAAAGATAAAAAAAAAATTGATACATTTATTTTATTGATACATCGAGAATCAATAAAATAAATAATAGGTTCTAATTTTAAATCACAGTTTCAAAAATAACATCGAAAGAAAGTTCGGAAAATGCGATTGGATGGCTTAATTATAACGGATTATTATTAGCTATTGATTTTAATTGTTATGTGTTTAATTAAATTAATTAAATACTATAACCTAAATATTTGTATCATGACAAATAATAGGAATGCCTATAAGTAATAAGAATATAACTATGTTGAGCCATAAACACGGAATAAGTTGTTTTTTTTAAGTAATAGTAATATAACATATATATTATATATGTTTTAAGCCTAGTTTTAAAGGGCGTTATCAAGATCTGTATAAATCGATAGCACCTGAAATGAATAAAACGATATGAAAAATTCTACAATGCTCATATCAGGCAATAGCACAGGCTATATTTTATCGAAATATTCCCCTGTAAACTCTGTGATAAATTCCAATATTTTATTAAAATAAGTTCAGTAAGTAAATGGCAATATTGGACATTTCGGTCACGCTTCCGGGACACGTACTACATTAGTACATTCCAAGAGCGTTGAACTCTTTTGTACGACAATATTAGGTGAATATTTATTATATATAATGCATGTTTACTTAGTAGATATTCTTAACAATACCTAATATCTACATGCAACTAAATGCAAGTGTAAAAAATGTATTATGGATAGTTTTATTTAACATTTAATTTAATGGTGTACAGTGTCGCACTGTGTAATGATTTGATTAAATGATTTAATTGTATTGTATAAATTGTAAATAAAAAAATAAAAAGTACGTAACCATAAAAAAAACAGTTTTTTTACAAATATTTTATGAATAACGGATTTTTTTCAGGTAAACCTGTCATTGACCCTGATCTTATGCAAATACCTTGCAGAAGACTTTTTATCATGAATATAAATTAGTCACAAAGTGTTTATCGTTTCATTTATTACCTATTCCAAAAATATATTTGATACTTACCATAAAAAAAATATAATATATAATCTTAATAGCGTTTTTGTAACTTGATCATAAATAGGTTTCTTCCTACGTACAATACCTACCTACCTATAAGTGCTATGATTGTGCTATGTAAAGATTTGAAAATCTACGAATAATACCTAGTTCCAAAAACTGGGAGACGATTGACCGACTTCTAATACATTACTTATTAGAAGTGCTTTATCTAATTACCCTTGATCCGCGTTTACTTCAATTCTTCACCAATTTTCCAATACTACTCCTCACGAAGAAAAGTTAACAAAGTTTGAAATCTGTGAAATAATTTCCTCGGTTTTGTTTAGTATAGAATAGTTGCGGTGAGTCTGTTTGGTGTGTATGTTTCGGTCGTCAGTCGCACGAGGGCGCTCGCACTGGTTGCACGTCGCGTCGCCCGCGAGTTCGCTACGTTCGCGCATACGATGTCTATAGCCCCGCGTCACCGACGCTTTCTACAGTTCAATGGTATAGAAGCGACCGCGTTCTGAGCCGTTACACCGACATGTTTACTACCCCTGTTTACTTTAACACATAGTTTTTCTCAGCTGTTAACGCGATCGTGTGAATGCGCACCGGCTGAAGGATTGCGAAACTGTACAAGTGAAGTTTAAAAATACATTGGCACTAGTGCGAAGTGACGTATACGAGATGTGTGCGTGCAGCAAGTTTTGCGACTTCTGGAAGAACTCATGCGGAGCAGGTGAGATCCTCGGAGCACTTTCTAATAACCTCGCCTGCCGCACGGCCCACCCTATTCCTTTCTAAACTATACGTGTGCAGTAAAAAGTTTCCAACGTGTTTAGAAGAAAAGTGAAATCGTATCGTCAATGCTATCTTCAGTTTGGAGACGATGATTTGATTGAATATTGCATATTCAAAATAGTTTTGTCTCAATTAATAGGCGCGAAGTCCGCCGACACATAACAATAAAATTGGATCCGTGTCTATCCATAAATTGCGAGAATTAATTCGTTAAATAAGATTGACTTTGAGAAACACAAATGTTTACAAGTAAAAATTTAATATGCAAAGAAATTGAGTATCAGAAGTAAAATTTTAAAAGAAGGTAGGTAGTTCCACTCATATCGTGATCCTAAAGCATGTCATCACATTCGTCACGGCCACGACCTTCAAAATGTTGCCGAGGAACTAAGACATTGACGCGGGAAAAGAAGAGAAGAAATGTCAAAACATAGACGTGATTGTTAATGAAATAACGATGATTATGCATTGGATTGGTCAACAGAATTGCCATAGTTTTATTTGGATAAATTAACTGTCGTCGTTGTAACGTCAAATGTGAAGATAGATAGGCAGGTAGGTAGGTAGGTACTTGGCAACAGTAAGTTTAGAGTCTGAACAGATTATATATCTGTTTCTTGGATGATGGTTTAAATTATCTTTATTCTCTTAAAACATAATTAAATTCTAATCAAAACAAGTAGAAAATAAATAATTTATGATTGAATTTGGTACTATTAAAACATTACCAACGCTAATATTGGGAATGAAAACAAGAGAAGTTGCCAAGGTAATTCATTATGTGATGAGGTCTTCGTGCGAATTGAGACATAAATAGTTGATACAGTCAAAGACAACAACATAAGAACGAAAACCCCAATTAATAATAATACGACTTTAATTACTATAGGTACTAGACTAACCTACTATAATAACTACTTGTATTATATAAGAAGTCGAACAACTACTAGGTATCATTAATTTATATAGTGATAAAATATTTACCTTAATGCTAGACCGGTATCATACCTATGTAAGTAAATAAAGTAATTAGTAAGATTAAAACACTATGCGGGCATCGCAATTTTTAGCAGTATGGTAGGTAGGTAACCTGGATTTGGTTACTAGAGGGGTGGAATATCCCCAAATGTATTACTTACCCCTTGACCGTAAAACAACTAAGTAGCTACGTAGGTACTGGAAACCGAGTTGTTACTTTAGACCCAATAGGTAATCTTGTTATACAATAATTTCTTAGAAGATTAATCAATCAACTGTAACTCAATTTAACAGCAAAATAGCCGAAACAATGTTTAGTTTTTATACGAAATAAGTGAAACTGGTGATAGACTTCGTACCTACATAATACGGGACGTTACGATAACCTTTTAAGTATATTTACTATTGAGTCATAAATCTCTTTCTCTTCTAAGTTGAATAAAAAAGTGATTGATTAAGTCAATCGTTAATCAGAAAGTTATATTATAATGTAACTTAGCAAATATCTTCAATATTTTTTTATGTCCATAGTAACAGAAAAATACACTTTAAACATTGGCAAATTAAACGCATCCGACTGTATCGATCTGCTGTATGCAATTAGATGTTAATAGCAGTCGGCTAAATATTGCGAATTTATTTCTGCAATCCGTCACGTTCAACCATTAACACAACTATCTCAAGCGTTGGAACATAGCAACAGTTTAATATCCGGGTGTACTAATGCACAGCTTCGGAAGGATTTGGCTAAGAGAATGTGAGAACTGAACGCAAGGTTATCTGCGTCATGAATGTCTCCAATTCTAGTTATGGTGAAGTTGCAGTAGGTACACGTGATCATTCACTACCGGTTTCTACCAGTTGTAGTAATCATTTCGGTTTTATATACCTACCAGGCTTATCTGCATCACAGAACACCTTGACACTTCTCATACTTAAGTCTATATGCGAAACTTTAGTCTGATTTCCCACGACCTCCGTTTCACAACGTAGATTCTAAAGTTTAAAGGATATGAATATTACTACTGGTGAGAAGCCGGGTTAGGATGCATTGTTTCTAAACGCAAAAACATTTAAAAAAAATACATTTCGCAAAAGTAATAAAATGTTAGTCTTTTGCTACCACTTAGTTGTATGAACCAATTGAATCCGGTTATGTTAAATGTTTGCCCGAAACTAACAGTCTATGTCTACTTGGTCTAATACTACGCTCATTTGCAAGTTTGTTGCCAAAATATTGAATGTGTTACAGTACTTAAGCAGCTTTTCTGTTGTAAATTACACCCTAAGCACAAAGAGAATCCCTCAATTTACGTTTTCTGCATTAACTCCAGCCTGACTCATCATCAGGTATGCACAAATGCGTACCAGCCTTATTTAAATTTAAAGAACTATTCAAAGGCCTTGTATGATTTAGTAAATGTTCCTTAATTCCGAGTTTTGCACGGAAGATTGTGAAACTCTATTAATACTTGACAATTTCATCTCCTGGCGTCACCAACCTTGAAGGCATCCAATAACAATTTAGGATTTATTCAAACATCTTGCGACAGATTATGTTCAAGTGGGGGCACGCTTTCCTAATGTTTTCAAGACGGGTTTGTGCTAACGGCGTCGGTTGTTGGGCTGTTTATTGAATACATTATTAGAGTTCAAGTTGTATTCATTCAGTTTGCATTGACGGATCGGGGATCAACATTTTTTAGTGTTATAGGTACTTCGATTTTGTATTTGTTTAAATGCTGTGATGTTAGTAATTACTTCTTTTTGTAACGTTTAGTGCTTGTGGCAGAACTCAGGTGTGGAAAGTGTTGATGTTCCTTAGGATTATGCCCGGTGAAGTAGCTAAAGCCTCGTGGCTTATTGGCTACTAGTTATGTCAACCAAATAAAGTCCCTGAGGTACATGATATGGAGTTATTGTTTGTTCATATTTCATAGCGAAAACGGCACATGGACAAATTTAAACTTAATACAGAATGTATGCGGCCGCCCATCGACAGTCTTAACGCTTACCTAAGTGCTTAACCTCGGCCTTGGTTTACGGTCTGGTGAATCTATCTGGCTTTGAATACATGAAAACTAATTATTTAGGCAAAAAAATAATAAATTAAGTACAATTAAAATTTGAGTAAGTATCTAGTTTAATAATATAATAATTAAAAAGAAATTAAATAACATTAAGCTTCTATCTAACCAAGGTAGAATGACCAAGGTATAAGTGTAAATTTAATTAATTTGTCTAAAAAGTTTTTTTTTCCTTTAATATTGTATAAGCCGGTAATTTGGATACCTGCAAATATTCTTTGGAAATCTTTTCTAATTATTATCTATTTCTAAGATCTTGTTTTAATCAAACTCAAACAAGATAATTTATTAAAATCGTAATAATTATTTTAAGTAATATGTAATGTACTAACAATTTCTGGGTTTCGAAATTTAATATACTAGCTATTAATCCAGCTTAATCTATCCCCGTGCATAAATATCAGCCAAATCCGTTCAGCACCTTTTGCTTGAAAGAGTACTGAATAATATTCATCCATACAAACTTACGAGTTTATAAAATATATAGAATATAAATACTACCATAAAATATTAACGTTTTACTTTATTGTATAACGCAGAACGATTACAATTTATGTTGGGGTCCTCGTTGCCATAGGAATAATATGTATTACACTGGCCACATATTAATAAAATTGTTCCATGTCACGAACCACTACAGTTCTGAACACAACTTTGTTTGTGTTTATTAATTTAACCCTGAATCATACATATATTAAACAAACAATGTAGGAGGCGTAATTAAAAACTGAAAGTAAGGATTTATACACGGACTTGGATTTGTACACGGACGCCTTTCTATACCGAAATATTTGCTAAAATTATTAGGAATCTATTTTGGCACATATGAAAAATAAAAAATGCACATTATTCTATTTAGCCGTGATTAAATAAATTTATCTCATAGATACTTTTTCTGCTTACATTGAATCTGAAATTTCAGGACAGTAGTTTATCTAGTGAAGGGAGAGGAAACGACCTAAATTAATAAAACAATCATCACCGCAAATTATCATCTTCCATTTACGTAATTTAACGTACGTTTAATAAAAAAATAAAATAAAACTACTCCTTTGGGTTATAACAATAGCCCAAAAGAATAATTTTATTTTGAAATATTTTTGTTATTTATATATTTTTGTTCTTTTTGTGTATCTCTTTGAAATTTTGTTATGTTCTTGCACTTACATATGAAAAATCGAGATTTCATCAATATTTTAAGCCGTAATAACAATCTAACATAATATTACCCCTTTAACGTTACAAAAACAATCGCAGCTTGTGTCGAAATACAAAGGAAATTGTGACCTAAACTTTCCCACACTTTCAGTATTACATCAGCCCTTTGAAAGCTCATGTACGTAGGTAATACTCTTATATTTTTATTTTAGAATAAATATTTGCATAATTAATACATTAAAAAGAACTTCCATTCAGGAAAACGTTAGTTAAATGAAAGCCACTTTTAATACTGAAAACTGTTCGATCCCAGTTCAGTTATTAGTTTCCCAAATACATGAATTGGTAGGTCAATGCCAATTCCGACAGGCTGGCCAAAAGTCCATAAAATCTAAATAATCACAAAAGTTTGTTTGATGTTTGAACCAATTATAAAGAAGCAGTAAATACATTTCCAAGTATAAAGTGCATTGGCTTTGTTAGAACAACGATTCGTTCTGATATTTTGCTATAAATGTTTGTTGAATAATAAAGAGAAGCCGCTTATATGCGTGTTTTCCGACTACAAACAAGGAAAATATCTTCAGTATGTTAATAATAGCCTTATTGATGCCATTGACACTATATTAAAGCATTCCTCGGACGCCAATAAACGTCGTCCTATATATTTTTTCTTATTAACGCTTGTAACCTATCGCTATAATTGAGTAGCTTCATTTTATAAGTTTCAATTATGAATACCATGCAAAATTAATGCAGGTAAATCCTACCATCCTACCAGAACACAACAAATTATTCAGATTTTTGTTAGTAAAGTCTAAAAATAGGCTGTGACCTACGGGTTGACACACAGCTATAAGGATCATTGTAAACGTTTTCTTGGTCAAGGTATTCTTCTCCCAAATTCTTGCGAGCTCATTAACATAAGACTTAAAAAAAAAAGTAATTGTAGAGTAAACTAGATTATTTCAAGGAGGTTTTATCAACATTGAAAAAACCTTTCTCTTTGGCAAGTGTAATTTCTTAAAAACTTATAATTTTTCGGAACTTATTCCGAAAAATTATAAGTTTTTAAAAAATTATCAAAGTATCAAAGTTTTGCTGAAATTTTACAATCCCAGGAAAAAGGAAGGAAATAATACAAAAACAAAATATATACCTATAACCACAGATCAGAGAAAAGTATCTCTCTGGTCTGTGTATCCGAGTAGAGTACCTATACTTTACAGTTAACGAATACAGTAAAATATGTAAATAATAAAAAAAACGCTAAAATTTCTTTTCGCGCATATCTTGAGAACGATTTTACCAATTCGGGTATTTTTTAAATTTGTTCGTAGTCCTACTAATGTTATAAATGCGAAAGTTTGTATGCGTGAATGTATGTATATTTGTTACTCTTTCACGCAAAAACTACTGAATGGATTTTGCTGAAATTTTGCACGCGGATAGTTTATAAGCTGGACTAACATATAGGCTACAAAATATCACGCTCCGACCCGCTGGAGCAGAGTAACGCGGGTAAAACCGCGGGGCGCAGCTAGTTAGAAATAAAAACTAAAACCAATTGAGATCTCAAACTTTATAAAGTAAAAACATAAAAGCACAAAAAATATGAAAGTTAAAATCCCGTTTTTGAAATAACACCTAAATATAAAAGTAAAAGTCTTGCGTTTATTCATATCATATTAACACTCGAATTTATAACAGCAGTTAACATTCTAGCATGGCTCTAACTCATTTGGTTTTACACCTATAACGGTACACGGTATAAAATAACACTATTGACCTTGAAAAAACTCCGCAGTGTTGTTCACATAGACTTACAATGTTAATGTTACCAAATCTTAGGCTCGTTGTATTTATATAGAGAGAACAGTAACAGTTTTGTAGATTTGAGAACATTAAAAATAGAAATGGCAGTCGAACTAAGCGGCCGTAGCCCAATGGCTAAGGGGGTCTGAATTGTGATCTTGAGATCGGTCACCGGTTCGATCCCCACCCATTGCACTACCGACGTGAACCCACTCGTAACACAAGCATTTTAGCTTAGCACGAGGGGTGAACAAGAATATTAGTAGAATGTAACAATCTGCTAGTACTAAATCATAATAATAAATCATAAAAAGAAATCTTTGTGTTAAATCTAATATTACTCTCCGGGTCTGGTTGTTTGCGGGACTACCCTCCGTGCCAGGAAAAGAACCTTAAGCTTTTTTATAACACCATTTATAACAATTATATACCAGGGATAGGGCAGAGAGTTTCCCTGTATTCTACAAATACTGTGGTCACCAACCCGTCTACCAAGCATGGTGACTAGGGCAACACCCGCCCTCGGGAGAAAGCCCATGTTCAGTAGTGGGCGTTATACAGGCAGATGATTACGGTCGAACTTCGTTCGGAAATAACTCCGCGAAATTAGGCCTAACTAATTAAAAGCCTATAATTTCTCATAACATTATCGGTATCCGTATATATAAGATCGATTGCAAGAAACAGGTCTTTACACATAGTCATACAGGTTTTTACATAGTCGCCACGATAGCAGGTAGAATTAGAGTTTGCCCCTAACAGATTTTGCCAAGCGTGCAGATTTCAAAATTGATTCGTCCTATAATGTTCTTGTACAGCATCTACTTAAGCCTTACTACTTACGGTTATACTGTCTTATTATCTTTTCAATATATTTTTATATCTAATAGTCTAAGATCCGAACCTACATCGACCTTCACCGAGCTGATAATAGAATGAAACATGTTTTATAATAAATTAAGTATATTAGAAAATATATTAAAAATGGGTTGGCTAAAAAAATCCTGGGCAGACTATTTTTAATTATTATTTAAAAAAATATTTTAATGAAATTTTAAAAAGATTAAATTAAATTAACGCAAAATCAGCGCTTGTTTGTTATTATAATTTTGTAATTATCCAATCAAGTGAAAGTAACTGTCATCTACACACCTTTTTGTACCTAGTAACCCAGTAGTTCGTCCAGGTCCAACCTAACAGCTGAACGTTCTATACGTTTAATAATTTTAGTAATAATAAAATTTACTTATTATCTTATCTATTTTTTAATGATTTAATTTAATTAAAATTTATTAATTTAATTCAAATCATTAAAGAAAAGTCTGTCCAGGATTACTTTAGCCAACCCATTTTTAATATATTTTCTAATATACTTAATTTATTATAAAACATGTTTCATTCTATTATCAGCTCGGTGAAGGTCGATGTAGGGTCGGATCTTCTACTATAATAAATCAATCTGTCGTCAGTGCCATAAAAAAAAATTTGTAAATTCATGCCATTTATTCAGCGTGATAAAATTTATTTCATTTAAGTGGCATGTGTAACATCTTATGAATGAAATCTAAATAACTTAAATGATAAACTTGTTTATATAAAAAAGAATTTTGTGTAAATGCAATGTTCATTATTTTAATTATCTTAACTGTTCCATTCTTTCAAGTTAAATATAGAGGTAAAGAGTTTCACAATAATAAATAATCATCACCAAATATTAGCAACACAGATATAAAAGACTGGAAACTATTTATACGAATAGCTTAACTAAAGTTTTAATAAGTCGTCTTCTCGTGTTTTGTTCGCCTTATTTTCGTGATACGTCAGAAATTATAAAATTAATGAAGACTTCTGGTGTCTGCATGAAAAAAACTTCCACGATCTTAATGTAGGTTTTTGATGATTTTACCTCAAAATTAAACTGGTATGAGTATGTTACATTCAGTGAATTAGTATCTCTTATTATGTTAAGGCAGACACCACATCGGTGATGCGCGTTCCTCGAGCGTCCGTGTTTGACACATGAATTATTAAGGCTGAAGCTCTGCTCTCCTTTTTGCCCGGTAAAGTAGCAAAAGCCTTCGAGCTAACTGCATAATTTCCGTCCGATAAAACACGCGCACACCCAATGTGGGGTTGGCCTGACGGCGTATAGCACCTCGATTGATCGATTGATGTTTATTGTACCTTTTTAGATGGACTCTGTCTATAAGTCTTATTAAAACAATGATGCTATATCTAATTATATGCATAAATCTTATAGAATCCGTGATAATTTATAGGATATACTTTATGCCATGTCCAGTTATGACCTGCCATGCAAAGCGTTTTACTACAAGACATTATGAATAAGGAATGGAATATCTAAGTAGATACGCCAGACAGCCAAGCGTATCATATTTATTAAGTACGTAATTACCTACTTCACACTCCAGACAGAATCCGAGGTCCCGAGACGTTTTATAGAATTTTATTAGAGTAAATCGGGCAGGTCAACGATCTCCTTTGAACTCGGCCCTGACATAATATCTATTGATACAGAGTCGGTAGTCGGTAGTAATTATCATGTATCACTGAGATATCAAATCTTTAATGGAGACGAGGAGACCATAGTTTTGAGGATTCGAGAAGTATTTACTAATGTGTAGGTACAATGGGCGCTTTATTGTTTCTTTTACTAAAATTACGGAACATTATTTGTGAAAGTCATAGGCTATATTTAAAAACAAAGTTTCCACGGAAATAGGATCAACGCAGGTGAAACCGCATGGGACGACCAATAGGAAAGAAAATCGAATCCTCTTTCGAGTGTATGTTCTCAAGATAAAACGTTAGCATTTTTTATATTTAACGGAGTAATTTTCACCGATAATGTTGGCAAATAATTAATTTATTAACATATAGATAATATTACGATGTAATTTAACCAATAAGAAGAACCTTAAGTGCGAACTTTTCCCCTTATAGAAATTACAAACCAAATTCTAAAATTAAGGTTCAAAGTAATTGGTTAAGACTATCGATTCGATACACAAAGTTGCAAAAATGAATATCAGAACAAGCACATAATCCATATGCATAATCTTTTCAGTTCTTACAACATAATCGGTTTACAATCACACTCAGCTTTTAAAGCAAATGTAAACAAAATTTTATAAACATGAAATAGATTCATTATATAGTTTCGGGGTATACGAATAAAAATGTATCAGGAACCAAAATACAATGTTCCCAACAAGATGCGCACAGCTCATCTTCTTTTAACATATACAATTATTCTGCGGACATTAGTGTCGGTTATACGTTTATTTAATTTACGTTACCATATAATCTGCTAGAAATACTGTAACGTGTAACTGTTTTGCGTCCCAATAAATAAAAATAAAATAAAATAAAACAAACTCAGGAGATGAGACTGTATAATCTTAACTTTTGCATACATCTAATAGTGTCATAAAATTATTCTACCGACTACATGTAAAAATCAGTCAATATCTTTTTTTTAAAAACGATTGGGATTTTACGTGTTCCTTATATTTTGCAACACACACACAAATCACAAAATTATGTATAAAAATGCTCCGTGACATGAGTGATAAACTTTTTTTTATAAATAACGATCCTCAATGTCGGTAAAACCTACTTTTAACGACTACTCCCGTGCTAGCGAAATTAATCTCTGTGTCGCGGCGATTACTTCTACTCTATGTAGGTACCTACATAAGTCTTATATAGAACATACAATAAATTACTTCTAGACCATTTACAGCAACATTTTAGGTAACTAGTTGTCATATAACCAATTTTAACAGTAAATATTCCAAATAAATGGCTACATTATGTGAGACTATATTTATTATCTAAAGTCTGCCTCGTACAGACTTTTTACAATATAAATTGGCGTCAAAAAACCTAAGGATCCAGCAAATCAAAATGTTAATTGTTTAACATATATTGAATGCAATACTTTATATTCGCTTAACTTCGCATAAACCTGTTCATCTTCACGTAACGACCCAGAATGTTGACGGAGTTGTAAGTCGAATGTATGGCATAAAGTTGTACTCCTACAATGACAGAACGTGCTCAGAATCGATCTGACTTAAGATTATTCATTGTTTTTAAACAATGCTACGTGTTGGAAACTAAGTAAGGCCATTGCTTGTGCAGCTGCAATATTACATAAGGTTTTGATTTTCTTAAAGAATTAGCGTATTTGCTGAAATAGATGTGTTTTTTTAATATTTCCTTACCAGCAGATTACCAGGTGATTACGTTAAAAGGATAGGAGGATGTCGTTGAAAGGATTTTATTTAAAAAGTTGTTCACTGTTCATGACCCTGTGGAGACGTCAATTTTAAAATAATTATCGCGTAATTAATAAAAATTGTACTCGTGACACCTGTCATACTGTTTTTGGCAAAAAACGAAGGTCAAAAATCGAAATCAACGCAAATTCAAGGCGGCAACAATCCACTAACAATTGCGACCTTTTGCATTAAACCAACGGAATTACTTGCGCAGTAAGCAAATGGCGGGAAACAGTTCATACTTTGTTTCGACAACAGGCAGAATGAGTTCGTACTGTGCCTTCGATTTCTCTTATTTTGATATTGTGCCAAATTTTACGAATAACTGTGGAATTGTTTACTAACTGGATGCTATACAAAATATTTTTTCACATGGCATGTTGACGCATATTTTTTTGTTACTCTGTGTTATTTTATAAATATAGGTTGTAGGTACTTTGTCTTATCTATATTGTATACAGCTGTCTTGCGCGGTTTATCCCGCGTAGAACCCGTTCGCGTGGAATAATGGACTTAAAATATAGCCTTTGACACTCACAAATAATGTGGCTTTCTATTTGGTCCTATACTTTTCGCTACCTATGCGATTTTTTTTTTTTTTTTTAGTTCACTTTTTCATTTTTCCTATCGCGGGTCTGCTGGAAGAAATTTCTTTAGCAGTAGGTACCTTTGTACTACATTTCTTTTATTTTTATTAATTAATTTTTAAAGTTATGTGTGTTCATAAATTATATAATTAAATTAAAATCATCATCATCATCAGCCCGTATAACGTCTACTGCTGAACATGGGTCATCCTCCCGGGGGAAAGTTTTAGCCATAGTCACCACGTTTGGCGACCGCAGTATTATGTTGTAACATACAGGGAACCGCTGCTGCCCATTCCCTGGTATAAGATTGTTATAGACAATGTTATAACTATCGGGACCAACAACGGCTTAACGTGCTTTACGAGGCACGGAGGGTAGTCCTTTAAGCATATCATAACCAAGACTCGGAAAGAAATCTTAGAATTTAAACAAAATATGCTTGTCCGGCGTGGGGATCAAACCCACTACCTACGAGATTTAAAGCGAGCCAAACTTTTTTTCTTATAATTAGTAAGAGTACAAATAGATACGCAAGATAAACATAAAATGTCATCTTTACGAGTTGATTACACTTCAGTAATTAAAATGCGTTTCATCTTAATTGATGAAATTAATTCCATTGTTATTCAATGCCTGTGTGTGTTTTATTGCAAAAACAAAGATAATTTTGAGCCAGTAAAATATGAGCATATATTTTATGTACATACAATTAAACTAGAACGATAAAAGTGTTAATCAGACATACTGTTATAAACATTTTACATGATAAATCTTATCATTAAGTAAATTCTGAAAAATATTTAATTATGTGACATCAATCTCTTCTTATATGCATTACAAGCTACTTTTTATATATAAATATATACACTTTAGTTGCTAATATCCAAAACCTATAAATAGTCCATACCTACTTTCATCATCTTGCTGCCATCACATTATTAGGGATAAGCGAAATCTGCCATTTACTTTCATTTTTCCCTATTAGACGTCTCTTCCATACTGTGAGCGTTGAAGAGACGTCTAATAGGGAAAAAAATCCCTTTTTATTCATGTCATTAAACATAAACTATACTGCATACTATAAATGGAACCTACATTGGAATTAATTTTGCAAGGGCTTATTAATTAAGTAGGTGTACAGAAAGTAGTTGACTCTTTTGGAAATCATTTTATTTTTAAGCTACAACATAATAATAATTTGTAAAAAAAATTACACATTCATCAATTTCTGAAGGCGGATCAAGCTGAAATACTATCTATAATTTAGTTAATCGGACCATTTGGTTATTGCTGTAAAATCGGGTAACGTTCAGGCTCTAAATCCCTGCATTCTTGTATCCCCCCGAAAATTTATTTGTTTTTTAGAATCTTAATCAAATAAAATCATGGTGGAATGACTTTCGGGAGGGAAACAAAAACGCAGGAATCAAGACTAACCAAATTTGGTTGTCTCGAAGTACTGAAACGAGTAACAATCTTCAGTTACGAGTGTAAGTCACTTCACTCACTATTTAATTAAGTACTTACAGCAGTGGTTGACATTGAATATCTACGGATCGGGTGACTTCGCTATTGTAGAATTCTAGGTCCTTGTGGTTGCACACAAATCAACAGACTGTGTATTATTATCCGTTGGTAACATAAGGTAGGTAGCACAAACTTGAAAGTTAAAGTTTTACTAATTCCTTTAAAAACCTTAATTATTAAAGTTTTGTTAATATTAACTAAACCTATTTTTAATGAAGTCTAAATGAATTAAATCACGACTGTATAAGTAAGTGTAGATCACTATTTTTTTCCTTTATAGTAGATCACTAATTGAAACGAACCTTTCCCAGTAAACAAACAAATCTTTTGTATCTACCTACTAATTAAATGTGTGACATTGAGGCCGGACGAAGTTTTGTGGCTTCTTACGTAGGAAGTCAGCCATTTACGTGTTCATTCAACTAAAGTATTGAACTGTAAAACTGACCGCACTAAATAACTGTATAAAGAAGAGAATGAAGAAAATACCTACATTTATTCAGACTGATGACAACTAGTTACTTGTTAATAAAAATGATTTAAAAAAAGAAGACAAAGAAGACAATTTTAAAATCAAGACAAGCTTCCAAATACTTCCATGTCTAGTCTAATACTCAGTGTGATAGATACAACGCAGTTGTATTTATCATTCGCTATAATCCGATGACCCATAGTTATCGGCATTGCAAACAAATGTGTGATTGACCAATCATAATTTAATCAAGACACAACTAAATATTCAAACAATTAATAGTTTATACAAAGAATTCAGCTCATTGGGAAGTTATGGCAATTAAAAAGCAATTTACAATTTCAATTGTACCGAACTGACAGACAGGAAACAAAGTCAAAAACATGATGAAATAGGAAATCACGTCATGTTTTTCATTTGCTCAGAGATGATCTTCTTTATAACATGATTTAAATTTACTTCCTCCTTAGAAATGTGCAATACTCATTACATATTCATTTTACTTGCGTATTTTTTGCAGTGGAAGCCAAAAAACATTTCTTTGTTTAACTAAAATATATTTGTAACTTACACTGTCTTCTATTAAAATTCAAGTCAAAAAGTTTGCCATCCCGCTAGAAGAGCGTGTGATCTGAGTTTTTTTCTTTTTAAATTTTGACTTTGGAACCTCGGTAAAAATTTAGCCTAAGAGCCTAAGAAACTCCTTGATAACATATACTAAAATACCAATATCCTCTCTTAATAATATTAGTATGGACTCTATGGACTAAAATATTTCTGAATAGTGCCTTTCGTATCTTACTACTTACTACGAGATTGTGACTGACGTAGAAGGAAGCTTGGGGAATAACATTATGTGAGAATACTTCATATCCGCCTTACACTATCTGCAATGAATTCCACGGGAAACTAGTTCTGTAAATATATATTAACTAGCTGTTATCTGAGTTATGGTTTTGGCCGTATATAAAAAAAAACGATTTGAAGGATCATATTTTTTAATTAATCATATTTTTTTGGACTTCACCGGGTACAAAGGTGAGCAGAGCTCTAGCTTTATCTGCAATGAATTCCACGGGAAACTAGTTCTGTAAATATATATTAACTAGCTGTTATCTGAGTTATGGTTTTGGCCGTATATAAAAAAAAACGATTTGAAGGATCATATTTTTTAATTAATCATATTTTTTCGGACTTCACCGGGTACAAAGGTGAGCAGAGCTCTAGCTTTAATAAATGTTTTTAAAACTACAAGCTAAACAATCTGCATAAGACGGCGCCCTTTGTGGGGCTTGGACCTCGGCTGAGGCGCTCGGGTGGTTGAGGGCAGGAATAAAGCTTTTAGATATTTAGGTAAGATTTGATCTCGAATACTTGATGTCATCGGATCAGCTGCAGAAATGTGCTCTATTGGCTAAAAAGGGGAGTTTTTAACAACTGTCTCTCTACCTTATAATGTATCAACAACCTTATAATATCTCAGAAGGCAAAACAACATACTTTCACAATAATATTAAAATTAATAATGTAATGTGTGCATTACCTAATAAATATTGTTGAATCCAATTTCGAGCAATATAAACTTATCGTAGCAAATTACTAAATTATTTTATTTTATTATGTTCATGAGGAGACGATAAGAATCAGAGACACACACAGAGAAAACAAAGAAAAATATTTAGTTCAATTTATTGCTCTGGGTTTTTACTGTAATCATCATAATCTCGTAATAGTAGTAATAAAGTACTAATTTGATAATTTAATGAATAGGTATATTCAGTTCATATCGTCACATGAAATCATGATCATTAATAAACAACATTATTATATTAATAGTATTCAATTAATTAAGACAATTTTTAGACGAATTTTGGCCCCTATTTCCTAACCATTGGATTCCTTTAAACTCATGCTTCATAATGGTTCATTTTTTTGTCAGAGTTTATTTCATACTATACTGAGACCTAACTATGTAACCTATACAATAAACAGTATTTATTCAAACTTCTATTGAGTGCTGTTGTCCACCCAACAAGCCAGTAATTACTGCGACTTTAATTAATAGTAATTACACTATTATGACCCGATTGTATATTGTATAATTATGTTCGAATATCGTAAAAATCACATAAATTATTTTTTGTATTCGGTTAACCCACAGCTAAAACCACTGAACGGAATGCGCTGAAAATTGTCACGCAAATAGTTATCATGACGAAGGCATCAACTAAAAAAGGATTTTCCAAATTAACCCCCTAAGGGGGTGAAACGGGGTCCAAAGCTTATATCTAGAAATCTACGCAGGCAAAGCTGGTTATTTTATAATAAAACCAGCGTAAGCTTATGCTTAAGTATATAAATATGCTACCTCAAACTCCACAAGCGGTAATTACCGCCATCACCATAAATTAAGATTAACATTTTCAATGTAAGGGCATTGGTCCATTGTATTCTTACATCGCAAAGTAACCTTTCGTGTCGCCTTTAATTATAAGATCAACTAGCCACGCTTCAATAGTCGATTTATCGCTTTCAATGTTTAAAACAATGTCTTTACGAGTATTATTTCTGATCAGTTACAATCGGACACAGGCAATTGGTTCTATAAAAATCGTCACGGCCTTTGACTACAGTTAAATAAACCGCTAATTAAAAATATAATATTACTTAAAAATAAAGTCTTGTATAATCTTCTGTATATCTTCAGAAGTATGCTCTTTTGGTATGAATCTGCAACTACAGGACTGATTTCAAAAACGATCTATCATAGGACTAGCGGTCGAAAAGGCTCGAGCCTTGTAGCCCTAAATTTAAAGCTTGCGAGTCTTTTTTAAAGGCGGACTCACAAAACAGTAGTTCTAAAATTGCTCACTAAAAAAGGGCTTGAGGCTTTTTTAGGCCTAGGCTTTCGAAAAGGCTCGAGCCTAGTAGCCCAAAATTTTAAGCTTGTGAGTCTTTTTTAAAGGCGGACTCACAAAACAGTAGTTCTAAAATTGCTCACTAAACAAGGGCTTGAGGCTTTTTTAGGCCTAGGCTTTTTTTAAAGCCTTTTTAGAAGACTGGCGTCGTAATTAGATTTAAAATATAATAAACTGTAATAACATAACAAAACTTTCATTTATAATTCATTCATTACGTTTCTATTAACCTGATCCTCAAAAGATGCTTAAGAGTTTTTTTTTAAAGCTAGAACTCATATTACGACCCTTGTCTTCTAAAAAGGCTTTAACAAAAGCCTAGGCCTAAAAAAAGCCTCAAGCCCATTTTTAGTGAGCATTTTTAGAACTACTGTTGCGTGAGTCCGCATTTAAAAAAGACTCGCAAGCTTTAAATTTCGGGCTACAAGGCTCGAGCCTTTTCGACCGCTAGCAAAAGCCATAAATACAATTAGCCTCGAGGGCTTAAGAGTTATTTAGCCTTTTAGCCTTCTAGCTATCGCTATAAAGCGGCGAGTCTTAAAAAAGGGCTAAAAGGCTCGAGCTTTTTCGATCGCTATAGGACACTAGTATTTTGTTACCACCAATGCCACGAGATTGATTTTTGTCTTGTTGATATCTTTATCATCAGTCCGTACTACCATTGCTGTAAATCACATTTCGTCTCATGCAATGTTATTGATACGGAAACTTTTTTACGACAAACGTCAAATGGACACCCGACATAATATTTCATTTATGAGTTTATGAACGACAGAACCTTTGAACTTCGAACGTTTCACCTACAGGAAGTTTAATTCATGGGTGATTTACTAACAGAATCTTTCTATTTTCCATACATCGACGACAAAACGACGGCTCATTCGGTAGCGAAGTGTTATTCGTAGAAAAGTTTCGGAATCTAAGTAATTCCACTGTTCAAATATGGCATGTAATTGTTGTATGGGCGATTAATGTAGGTGTAACAAAGTAACACAACTACAAAAAAAGAAAACGAATGATCTCAATGAATTATCATTGCATACGTTAGAACGGAGTGAACTGGTTCTAGTGTGACGTCAGGCTAGTTAGTCAAGATATCGCCGCATTAAATGATATTATGATAGTCGAGTGTTGCATGACGGTCACCCGCTCATACTACTTATATTGTATCTATTATAATGTATTCTGTTTTATTTTATATTGTTAATAAAATCTCAAAATGTATCCAAAAATGTATTTAAATCCAAAGTGCGTCTCGCAGTTTAGACTAAAATAATCTTCCGTGTTATCCACTGTTTTTGATCATGGTTTATTAGGTAGTGAGCCTATCCCAGGGATTAGTAGGTACAATCTTAATTAACTGTATTTATGATAAAGAACGAAATTGTCTTGTTTAATTGCCAAATGAATCTTATCCCTAACGAATGTTTCAACATATCGCACTATGAGCATCACAGCTTAGACTTAGTGTCTTATCTGTGTGAGTCGTCGCTTTTGATCCTGGTTTATAGAAGTTGCGAGCTTGTGGGAGGGATTAAACCCTTATTAAAGTGTATTGCATTAGTAACTTAATTGCACTCACCGTAACTTTTAGCTAAGTACTATACTATACTAGTAAGCGATATATTTCGAAAGTTCAAAGAAGACTTAATATCCTAAATCGAGATTCAACTTGAGCAACAGAACATAGGATACTTTGTTATGTAGTTGAAAACAGCATTATCTGTCCTAAGTATTTGATAAAACAACATACCTTGTTTGTTGTAAAGAGACGAGATGCACAGATTGTTTGCGATCTGTACATAATCACAGTTAATAGAGCATTTTGATTGTTATACAATTATTTGATTTATATCAATGTCATGTGTTCTATTCATTAATTGGGTGGCACTACCACGCGGCGAGCGAATGAGATGCAGGGATATAGTTTGTGTAATAACTACTTATCATTACATAAACGGGTCAGAGCCCACTCGTCTCCTAAAATTCGTCCCCCAGCATAAAAGTTGTAGATTCGGCCCCTATATAGGTGCCCATTGGTCTCCTGGTAGGGGACCAATTAATATTTTAATAAAAAATATTTTTTAAGGTACCCATTCGTCCCCTCTAATATATATACAATATAAGTTAAAGATTCGGCACCTATTCAGGTGCCTATTGGTCCCCTGAGATAAAATTAGCTATATTTTACATAAGAAACGGTTAACATAGTACACTTGTGAACAGTTTATTAACGGAATTAATTTAATAAATCATAACAGATCATTGAAAAAAGAGCTATGATGAATGATAATCCGTCATGATAATAATATAACCTGTCGATAGGCTTACGATGTAAAATTGTCTCACTACGAATGGCTTGTTAAAAAAACGGGTTATAAATAAGAGATAAGGTGGAATGCCGAAGCGGGAGGGGTAATCTTAGCCATAGTATCTGCGCGCGAGCAAATAACAAAGGCGTAGCCCAAAACAATAGACGCTCGATGAAAGGACTTGCACCTGATTGGCTAACACCAGTACTAGACAACTTCGGCGTATTTATTCCAGGAATGTGTTACTACATTAAGTTTACTTATAGTTGCAAATCCAAGCGTACTGATTTTTATACTGTCTCGAGTGAAAGTTTTCATTAGCGTATCCTGTAGGATTACTTATTAAATTTAATTAGTGAGTGAAGTGATCAGTGCATGTACGTGAAGGAAAAATACGTAAGTTCTACAATTTACCTATACATCCCTATTTCAAAAGAATTACGTGTATATAATTGGAACGAAGACACAGAAAAAAAAATCAACTGCTGCTACTTTTTAATAGTTACTATTAAATACTTTATTTTATTTTAAGGTAAAACATAGATTTTTAGTATGCTACTGTGTATGCACTCACATAATTTTCTATTTTGTATGATAAAATATTACTTTTTCTACTTTTTCAGTGAAAAATACGGTGATTTTAGCCAATTTTTATGTAGGTACTTCTAGTTACAATTTATTAGATTTAAGTTATTACGATTTTGCATGTAGTTGGTTAATATACAAAAAAAATATATGTTGATTTATCTAGTCTTCAATAATTACTGTGATTTTAGTATTTTTTTTTGTACTGTTATAATTTTTTAGATTTAAGTTATTATGATTTTGCATGTATGTAGTTGGTAAATATACAAAAAATAAGAAGTGATTATTTACTGTTGATATGTGTTCTATTTTTTTTTTGCATATTTTATATTTAATGTTTATTTATATGATGGTCAATCAAGGCTGATTTTTGTAAAAGAGTTGTATTTCGTTAGTTTCTAGGACATTGTGTTTTTTATGTGTTAATCTTATTTGAAATAAACATGATATCTACCAAATTACAATATTTTTTATTTTAGCCTTTTCTGCGCGACTGTACCCGGACTACCAAGCTGCAGTATACTCATATACATGTACTTATATTAGAATAATGAATAAAAATAAATATTCTTCAGGGGTCGAATGGGCCCCTCAAAAGTTCCAGGGGACGAGTGGGCACAGGGTGCGAATCTTAGGAGACGAGTGGGCTCTGACCCACATAAACAATAGCTAAGTCTGTTTTATATCAGTATGGTAATTACGTTTTCCTTAGAGACTTATTATAAAGGGCAGTGGCGTAGCTATCGTCGGGCCAGGTGCCAGTGCACCAGGGCCCTCGGGGGGCTCTCTAACCTAAGCTTTGAAAAGAGCGAGTTCAGCCATCTCGCCAGCTCTTGAAGCTATGCACCTGGGCCTTTGCGCACCTTGCTACGCCACTGATAATTAGATTCAAAAATTTCAATGAGTTTAAGTTTAAGTTGGGATCCAACGTGGCCAAATGGTCTAGGCATTAAGGGCAACTAAGATGCAGTATCGAATTATTGATTTTAAATCTTGTACCTATGCGGTGAAAAAGTATAATGATTATCTCAATTCGAAGGCAGTACAGCATGTAAAAGACAACATTCTGAACTTCATACAAACTTTAAAATATACATAAATAAGTATATCGTATCCATGAAATTCTACTTTTTTTTGTTGGGAGTGCGATACTGAATCACACTCTTAATGATCGGATATCAATCGGCGTAAGTTTTAGAGCGAAAAATAATTCGTTGTTACAGGCAACAACATACAAGCATTTCCAAAAAATAGATTTACCTACATATATTTTTATTCTTTCGCACAATCGTTACACTCGTTGCGATGTAGTTAAGTAAAAATGTAAAGTAATTCCAGCTGCCGGCTTCTCAAATCAAGTTTTGAAATGGCTCGATGTCCGAAGGTTAACGTCGTCTCGATCAGGTCTAGTTCCGCGTGCTTTGCAATGTGTTTACTACGGCGGATACGAACGTAAACAAATATCTATATAATATGTCTATACAAAGAAACTGAATCTGAAGTATTAGCTATTAGTATTAGCTAGCATAACTTTTGAGGAACTACTTTTTAATTTTTTCGCATCTTTATCACTAACATAAGCTCTCCTACAGCCAATTTTACACTTGATACTTTTTAATCTAAGATAAATCGGAATACGGATACCTAGTTGTATATTGAACGGTAACAAAATAAATTGTTGAGTGCATGCTCTCTGCTTCCTTATTCAGTCCGCCTCGAATCCCGATTACTCCGTTTTTGGCGTAGATGTTTACAACCAATTTTGTATCTAAATGTAACTCTACTTTTATGTTTGTTTTGTTCTGTTAAGCGACACATTTGAATGCGTTTACAACAATGTTTATAGTTTAAACTAGCCACCCTGCATAGTTTGATCCGAAAAGTTGATGATCCTGTGTGAATCTGTTAGTAGAATAACAAGTCCCTAGTACAAAATCGATTTGATGTATTACTTAAAAATGTATGACACTTTAAAGTTACAACATTCAATGTCAAAGTTTTATAATTATTTCTTTTTATAATTCGATATATGTACTTAACCATACTGAATAAACGTCTCTTAAAGCAAAATTATTCTGCCTGGACTAGTTGAAGAGAACATAGTTCATTTCAACATACTCTTCAGCTTTATTATATTAACATAGATTAATGTATCCTATTTCATTCATCAGTACAAACTACGGGTATAATGATAAAAGAAACAGATTTCCCTCCAACATCCTTCATAATAATATATGTAGTGTAATACAACATGAGCAATGCATCTGTCTGACCCACGACCCATTCTACTTAACTACTAAATTAGAGTAATAGACTTGATCAGCCTAGCGATATGAAACTATATACTAATGAAAAATAAAGTCAAGGATAGCAACTTTCATTTTATTAGATATAGGTAAGAGAACAATGAACGATGATATACAAGGTTTTGCCAATTGTAAAGTGTTAGGCCTCGGTTCCCATACGTACGTCTTTACGGACTATCGGGTAGGTATCTAACTAGGTATTATACAACAATGGATTATTGGCATTGGATGACTAGAGAGAAAATGTTTATCTGTTCTTGTTCCGTTGTGTGTGAATATGTTTGTCGCAGCCGAATTGTAGAATTAGCGTTATAAATAACGCCTAGGTTTTAATAACATGAGGACACTGGTTTTGCTTGTTTCCTTGCAGTAGGTATGCGGTATCTAAATAAATAATAAATATAGAACAATAATAAACAACTAATTACAAATGCATATGTTACTGAGTGTATATTTTGTAAATACTTACCTATATGAGATAGAAACCCGTTTTACTTAGACAGGTTACAAGTCTAGAGAATCTAGCACAGCATACTGTATGTGTGGGGCACCTTTGATAGTGATAGGTAAGTAGATAGGTACTTTACCTTGTATAGTAATGTAGGTATACATAGGTGTAATGACCGCGTGAATCCTACTAACATTATAACCGCAAAAGTTGGTGAAGATATAGTGATGTGTGGATCAATGTAGTGATCTTTTTACCATTAAAAAGGAAGGGTAATCTCTAAAATAATCTCTTTAACATCAAAAATATGAACGGATTAAGATGAAAATTGGCACACAACACAGCTAATTTATAAACTGAACTAACACATGACTATGAGTACGAAGTCCGCCCGGCTTCGCACGAGTGGACTTTTTTAGCATGTTACTCAGGGATAATGAAGCATTTTTATGGTAAAAGAATTATCGAAATCCGTTTGTAGTTTTTGAGTTAATACGAAACAATAATACAAAAACTTTTCCTCTTAATAATTTTATATATAAGACTGAATATAAAGATAGAGGGACTGTATGAAAGATGACAGCTGGAAGAAAGGTGTGAGTATGAAAGAGACGTCTAATAGGGAAAATGGAAGAGGATGACATATTGTGCCGACCTCAAATAATGAGAGCAGGACAGAAAGATGATGACTACCCCCGCCACTTAAACTCCGGCACGTCAGGATCAACAGGAGCGGTACATGGCAGAGATTTAGGCAGGGACACCTATATTCTATTTACCCCCAGTGGAAAGCCACATAGGCTATAACACATTACGCTACGACTCATTGGAGCAGAGCAAAAATATCATCATCATCATCACCCCGTTTAACGTCCACTGCTGAACATGGGCCTCCTCCCGAGAGAGGGTAGTTGCCATAGTCACCACGCTTGGCAGGCGCAGGTGACCGCAGTATTATGTTGTACCACACAATGGAACGCTGCTGCCCGTTCCTTGATATACGATTATTATAGATGAGGTTATAACAATCGGGACCAACGGCTGAACGTGCTTTCCGAGGCACGGAGGGTAGTCCCTCAACCAACCAGACCCGGAAAGAAATCATAGAATTTACACAAAGATTTTCTATCCGGCGTGGGGATCAAACCCAGGACCTCCGAGATTTAAAGCAAGCCAAATACCGCTACGCTATGGAAGTTGTGGTTTACCCCCAGTGGAAAGCCACATAGGCTATAACATATTACGCTACGACTCATTGGAGCAGAGCAATAATATAACGTAGGTATATACACAAAAGTGCAGTTACTGGGTAATATTCCACTAATGTTATATGATGCATAATTACGCAAACATATTTTTTCCTTCATAATTCACTCTAATTAGTTATTGATCGATGATTAAATTTTGACCTCTTAGCCAGTCTTTACGTAGATGATTATACACATAAATAAATAGATTGACAATAACTAATTATATACGCGTAGTATTAACATAACTCTTACGTATCTACTGTTAAACTATATCAAAGTACTATGTACTATTTAAAAAAATAGGTTCAGTTTAGGTTTCTTACCTAATTATTCCGCCAATATTTAACGTTTTTGATTTATACATAAATCTCACTCTTTGAGTTTAATAAATTGCAATTCTAGAGCTCAGAGGCATAAGGTCGAATGTGCCATTATACGTCAGAAACATTTGTCGTATTTGCCTTTATCGTTTATTGGTACTTCTATCCTTATACTTTTGAGGTCTAGAATTAATGATTTGAAACTGGTGCAATCTACAGTTCCGGACATATATCAACGGAAAAGAAATAGGTGTTCCACCAAGGCAACCCCATTTAACTTTTAAAAAATTAATGCTGATTGCACGTATACGTATGTAAGGCCGTACCAGTTTGATTAACGACCAACACAATCGAATGCCATTAAGTCGCGTTTACAATCGATTTGATGTTTAACCTACAATGTTACATGACAAAAAATTACGCAAATAATAGATATCTAATAAGTACGAAATTAATCTGAAAGCAGAAAATTTTCAAAACCTATTTAGCTTAATTAAAATAATAACCTTGTGGCTTAAACGGCAATAATTTTGGTTGCTTAATCATTAATTTGGGTAAGTAGTATTTAATCACATATCAGATAGTGTGATATTTATACTTACATTATATAGTTATATTATGTTACAACAAACTTTACCAAACAAAGCAAAATAGGTAACACTATTTACAAAATGTACCATTAGGTACATTGATTTAAATTTAATTACATATAAAAAACTTATCGCACTTTAAAACAAGGTACAAACTACCTTACTCATCCGTCATTCTGCTCTGAGTTGGGATTCCAATGATGTAACTTTCTTTAATTTGATTTGCATTTAGTATTTTTAATAGGCATTAAAAAATTACTTTACCTACTTATCAAATATAAATTTGGTAAAGCCTATAATTATTGTATTAAAATTGCATATAAAGATTCGGAAATTACCTTTTTTTTTTTCATTTAGTGCCTATCTTCATCCACTTTATTAAAATGATACTTTTTACTAACGTTGCAACTCTTCAATGTACCTATGTGGCCAATTTTTGATACACAAACATTGAACTTTAGTCGATTAATTTAAAGCTGATTAACAAATAAATATTGCGTCCAAATGATTTACTATCGGCTAAGCAACAGGCTAGATGTGTTTCCGCACGTTCGCACTAACATGTGCAATAAACTGTGACCTAATACTTAGATACAGCCTTAGGTACTTTGCTTAAGGCTGATACGATAAGTATTAACACCAAGTTAAGTAAACCACGTTCGTACGTGGAAATGAATTGAAATGAAATAGTTTATTAGTAACGTAGACGCATAAATAGTTTATTAGTAACTCGCGCTTGTTATACCTACGTCATTTACAAGGCATTAACGCATTAAAGTACATTATTTTTATTTAATAAATTAAGAACAACATAAATACCTCGCAGCGGCCCTCTTAAAAGCGGCACGTTCTCCGAGTGCTAGTTTCTACTTTGCACAGCAGGTAAGCGTTGCCATTCAACGGGGTAATGCTGCCACCATTCCGGGAACCTTGCCAAGTAGAATAGATTTAGAATAGTAGTATTGTATAAGTTAGTTTTATTTTTAATTAGTTAGTTTTAGTTATGTATTTTATTCAAGTTTGTTTATTAAATTAAAAAAGAACAACAATATTTCATATTTTATTATATACCTCAATAGAAGGTATGAATTAACTGCAATGCAAACTAACAATCACATATACCCTACAAATGAAAAATATATTTCTCTAAGGGAAAATGTTTCAGTCGTCAGAATTAAAAAATATCAGAGGAATAAATAGTCATTTTGACAGAATTTTCATATAAAACCTGTCGAAATTAAAATGTTAACAAATAGATAGGTATATAAGTTTAAACGGAAGAAAAATAAATTGGCTGTAAAATAACTTAAAAATAAAGAAAACTTATGTTTTTTGGCGAGGCAATATAGAAAATTTAAACTAATGTTAATATTTGTAAACAAAGAAATTTCACGTGTACTTATATGTTATGATGACCTTAAAGTCGGTTTTGTAATTGCTTCCCGGCCTTCAAAAACGCTGCGGTTTCAGTTAGCGACCGCACAAAAACAATGGTATAATTATTTTGATAACAATTTACGAAAGGTTATATTTTCATAAAACGTCAGTCACTTATCACATATTACGTACTATTTTGAAATATTGAAAGATTACCTATTTTTTGCGTATTATTTATAGATGCAATGTATTAAGATTAAAAATCTTAAAATCAATCTTTCATTTTTCATTGAACACATATTTTTCAGTTGCCCAACAAATTGGGGCAACTCTTATTCCTCTATGGTGTAATTCCTTCCTACTTATACATCCCTATTCATTTCACTTTTAAATTCCTTCTTTCCCTTGTATTCACTCCAGTTATTTATTTACTGTGCAAATTCATTAGAATATACCTAACCATATTTTCTCGTATACCGTTTATCTCTGTAACTTGAAATATTTTTATTCATTTGGATTTTATACTGTGGTATTTTTAGACTCATCAATTGAATACATTTCGGTCATACAATTTTCTTCGTTTTACGTTCTATTTTATGTCCGGTGAAGTAGCAAAAGCCTCCTGGGTAACTGCATAATGCCCGATAGAAAAAAAAAGTTCTATCCTAAAACATTGGCAAAATTGTGGAAGCCTGTCCCCAAAGGCCACATCAGGTGAACTGAATATTTTAACTATATTTGTCATTGGTCATAACCATAAACGAATTTCGCTACACTTTCCACCTTTATGATAAAAAGTTTTTTTTTATATACCTACCCAGTATCATGTCAAATTTGTTGCTGATAAAAAGGGTTTTGTATCCAGACATAAATACATTATTAATAAACTTTTCAATGCATTTGTTGTGCTGGTGATATTGTTGATCTAATTATTATTTATTAGGAGTTGTTTCTGTACAAATATTTAGCGTGACCCAAAATTGGCTGTCATTAGGAAACTGCCTCGTAAACCGTAGCGAATGAGTTTTAACGGGAGGTCACCGATACCACTCGCAGTTCTAGGTCAGTGTTGCCACATTTACTATTTGTAAAAATCTGGAAACTTTGGGATATATATATATTTTTTTTTAAAAGACGTCTCCCGCACTCGGGAAATAAATCCCTGTGTCGCGGGGGACTTTACAAACATACATTTCACGGACACAAAGTACACCCAGACTCAGGACAATTATTTGTGGTTCACACAAATAATTGTACCGGGTGGGAATCGAACCCAGAACACCAGGTCCCAGAAGCAACTACCGTAACCACTGCGCCACCGGTGCAGTCAAAATTTATCTATAATATTAAAATTACAACTGACCTACTTTGACGAACTTCATTTATTTTAAGTATTCCTACATAACAACATACAATGACATATTATTATTATTTCAATAACTCGCATTTCCAAAGAACAAACAAACATAATCGAACTTTAATAATCCCATAGTTACTATTACGTAGTTACAAGAATCTGAAACATATAATTATCGAATAATAATAATGAAAAAGTACTTACTTATTCGTGTTGCTGTCAAAACAACCTCCAAACGATATATCATGTAAATGCCGAATTAGAAGTCAGTCAAGTGATGGATGGACTACTACACTTAGTGGATAGCTACATACATTTTTAATGAGACTTATCGATTTAACTCAACTTCTATAGACGGCAAAAGAATCTAGACGACTTATGGTGACAACCATTTTCGGTTGTGTTCAACTTTATATAATTATCATCTCTATTGAAAATAAACATGTTCCTAAATTATTTGCTTAAAACACGTGGTAAATATTGTTTACGAGTAACTGGTTTTTGCTTCGGAAAATGATCACAACAATCAACAAGTTTGTTTTGCAGTCTTCATGTAATATTCCAAAAAAATATTTCCGATCGTTAATAGGTTAATATTTATTTGCTTGATTGTCCGTAGTACAACTCGAGAAGTAAGTAGCAAGTTTTTTTTACATACATATACGTAGGTAATGCATCGTGGCTACAAAGCTTTTGCTACTTCACCAGACATATAGGCGAGCCTGGGTTAAAACTATGAACTGAGTAACTTGCTCCAGTTCCACTGATATGTAGGAAGATGAAAAAAGACTCGGCCAGTGAGGTTAGGTTATGTGGACTTAAGTACCTCTCTAGGCTTCGATTAATGACTTACCAAAGACTAATCTTTGCGAATTCATAATAAAAATGAAAACGTAGATGATACAAAAAAATTCTCAGCGATTCCTTTTTCATATGGTGGAAATGGAGCTATATGGGACTCGTTCACATGGTCCCATGAGCCGGGCAACCGGTTTCCCACTAAAACCACCATGGTAGCCAACTTCGGATGCTTGCGGCGGTGGTTCCGGGACTCTAGATGATTTCATATTTTCCTTTCCCTGTGTATACACCCTACGCTACCCTATTTCTTTTTCTTTTACTTTTTGGTCCAACCTAGGCATAAGGTTGCCTGGAAGAGATCGCTTGTAGCGATAAGGCCGCCGATTGCAAAATATTATTATAATGATTCTCATATTATGTTATCAAAGTTACTGTATTATTTCTTCTCCATCCAATTTTAGCAAAATAGTCAGAAATTAATTTAAGTAAATAATGTATTAACATATACATGTTATATTTGTATGCTATAATTCGACAACTAAAGTTTTTTTTTTAATTAAAATTGTACCACATACTTATTAACTACTGGCGTACTTAAATCTACTAACTTTACTAGTAACCTAAAGTAAATATTATACAAAAGTGACATAACCGTCATTAATTAAATTTACTTTTTATTGCACACGTAAAAATACAACACATTGTAGTAAGTAGGTATACAATAGAAACAGCATGTACAAAGGCGAGCTTAATTTAATAATGAATTCTCATCCTTCTTGTAATATCGACCCAATCACCGGATAGAATAGTGGTGTCGTGATATATAAATATTTACAAAAAAAGAAAGTATATTCCACTTTCTTTATTTTTATAGACTGGTAGTCGCAGTCAACCTTGCTCGTATTTGTTATTTTATTTTGATAATAACACTAAAGCTGTAACGAAACATATTCAATGCGTAGGTATATATAGTTTCACGGATCTACCTCTACATACTAATATTACTTACTTTATTTTTCCCGTCTACGTCCACTGCTGTACATGGGCATCTTCATAACGTACATTGTCGTTGAGGGATATTACTATAATCACCACGCTTGGCAGGCGGATTGGTGATCGCAGTTAGATGTAGTAATCTTGAGCTAATAGCTGCTGCCTGCCCATAACCTGTATGTCCCACAGCGTCTTTCGACACCGAAGACATGGGAATGTAGAATATTTACTAAACATGAAGTACAAGAAATCCGTTCAGACCGTGAAAAATCATCTCCATTACAGATTCTTCCGCTATCTTTCTTCAATAAAAAATATTTGCATGCAGTACACTAATACTATAAAACTGTTATCAGACATAAACACGGTAAACACACAACAATCAAATTTTATTAGCACACACATTTTTGACTGTATCAATTAGTAATGATTAGTTAAAATTGATATCGATACGCACACCTCATTAAATCAGCCATTAATTTCATTGATCCACATCGGAGAATCCATTTTTCACATTAATTCCTGAAGTCTCGACCGGTTATTTATTACTGTGTTTACTCAGGTGCGTATATTTATATCCGTATGATGATTTGTATAATTTAAAGCCTCAAATTACTAAAATTATAAGTAGGTCAAATATTAACCCGTGGTATTTCAGGTTTTTTAATCTATATTATAAGTAGCAATTGAAAATTTCCTAAGCGTGGATGAAAAGACTTTTACGATGACGTTTTTCAGCAAAAAGTTAAATCTATCATATCGTTGTGATCTGTTTCAAAAGATGTTTTAGTGATGATGTCATATTAACAACTCATAACCCCAGCTAGTATAGTCTTTTTTTTTTAAAGAATACTTACAGAGTTTTGCTGTCTACTAGTATTCTTGTTAACCCCTCGTGCTAAGCTAAAATGTTTGTGTTACGAGTGGGTTCACGTCGGTAGTGCAATGGGTGGGGTTCGTACCGGCGACCTCAAGATCACAAGTCTGACGCCTTAGCCATTGGACTACGGCCGCTTCGTCAATCAAAGCTACGATCAGTTTCAGATTCAGTTAAACTCAGTTTACGTAATGAAGCAAAAAAAGAAAACAGTACAATTTAATATTGCGCAAAGTGGGGCCAAAATAATAGATTCTATTCGGTCGTAGATAGTTAAGAAACCACTCGTCTATGCCCTCAGTTGGATTAGATTACTTGGCCGTGAGCATTCTTCGAACCTACGACTAACGCTTGCATCGAGCTCTCGTCCCTGTCCTCTACTACCCTGTCGTCGGCGCATGACACATGCTCGAGGACCGCGAGGGGCCAATGTGGAGTCACCTTTACCCTTGATTTTGGTTTATGAAATGGTAATTACCGTCATTTTAAACTACATATACTACTAAAATCAAATTAGTACCAATAATACGATCAGTAATGGCTGGCCGTCATCTAATATTATAAAGAGGAAAGATTTGTATGTAAGTATGTTTGTAACGAATTGGCTCAAAAAGTACTGGACCGATTTTAAAAATTCTTTCACTATTTGAATTCTACATTATCCCTGATTAATAAAGTCTATATTCAATTATGAAATTCCCACGGGAACGGAATTTAGGAGGGTGAAACCGCGCGCGAGAAGCTAGTTTATACTAAAATAATAAAACTAAAGTTATTGAAAGATAAACATAGCAATTTTGTTTAAGTTATAATCTCACGAAATACGTTACGGTTTCTAATTAAACTATTAATAAGATGTAAGAAATGTACATAATTATCTATAGCTAAGCGTAAATATTAATTTAAATGGATATTAATTCAATAAGTTCATGTATGAAACTATTTTTTTACTAAGACATGTCTACATAAATTTTGCGTAGCCTTACTTTTATTTGCTGTATCTTACCGCTGCCGAACAAACATTTTCTTGTGAGATCTGAATGCAACTGGTCTCTGCAATTTGCTTGTATTTCGTGAAGTGTGGGTATTCGCTAACGTTCAATTTTTTATTTTATTTTATCTGCTTATCAATTTATCACAATTATAATAGTATAAGCAGCCATAAATAAACAATTAGGTATAGTATCTCGGGGTAAATCCGTGTAAGGGGTGAAACCGTTAAGTTAAAATTATGAAACTTAACTAACCATCTGAACTAACAATCATTGATTTAATTTAAAAAGAACTAACATATTTTTGAATTTAATTGTTTTCAGGAACATATTGTGTGTAGTTTATAAATAAATTGAATTAAACGGAATTATCCGCGTGGCGGATTTACCCCGAGACACCTTACTAATTTTAGCGACACTGGTATTTGAGTTCATCAGGGTCTTTCTAGAATATAATTAACTTATACCTATACCTACATCACCCTTGGAGAACCAACATTGAAAACCGAGGTGCTTTGTATTGTCTTAGAAACATCATAACTATTAATTATCCTTATAACGAGGTAAAATAGCCTTAATTAAATGGAGGCTTTATGAATTATTTTTTATTAAAGATATACCTATTAACTGACATTTATCTGATTCATCATTGATAAAATCTTATTTAACGGCATGGCTTCTATAATTATTGACCCACTGACTGTTAAAGTCAACTTATAAATACATAGTAAGCTAGCTGTTGATTAAGTTGTCAGGTTACCTTACAAAATTTTTCGTTCATCATTTAACATATGGCTTGGTGACTTGAACGTTCCAACGAGGTCCGTTATTTAGAGATGAAACTTGAAAGTCAAATATGGATTGGAGAGTGACGACAATGACCATCTTTTTAGTGAAAATGAAATAAGTTTAAAGTTAAGTAAATGTTTTGTTAATTTTTAAAGAAGATAGTGTTCTAAACTGGGTCTCCTCAATTTTAAATATGAAAGGCAACTGTATTTACTATTTATATATTTGCTACTATTGATGTATTTACACCTACCGTGCTACGTCGCAGACGCTGAGAAATTAAATCACTTAACAAGCGTTTACGGTCTTATCCTATTTAGCTAGACCGTGTGTCTCGGCCTCCGCGCTTCCTCCCGTCGAGGTTATAGACCAAACAGTAATGATCCATATTTCATATACAAAAGTAAATGTAACTTTGTTTATAATTTATTTTTACCATAAATCTTAAAGATGTTTAGATTTTTAGATAACATATCGGGATTATGTTTTGAAACAGTTAAATGTTCCTTTCATATTATTTAGTATCAACTAAGATCGTTACTTGCAAGCACCATTTCATAGGAGTTTTGTCAAAGGTCAAAGTTTGATTGAATTAATCTTATTTAATGTACAACAAAGTTTTTGCAGTATTATTTCAATTTAAGGACTTATTTACGACATTATTTTCCAAACTGGGTCAGTGGGACATCGAAATACAATAATGCGACTGCAAACACCACCGCCATTGTTCCGACACCTACTTGCTAACGTCTACAGTTCAATTAGCACGGATTTCAATGTTATACCAGAAAATATCACAATACTAAAAAACAATTCTAACGGGACAATAGCCAATAGTTTTACTAAACTTTAGGGGCCTGAGTCTACGTAATGGTGTGTCGTGGAACTGTCACTTAAGTCTCGATGGTCGGTTTCCTGTCTTTTGGTTTAGTATATTACCAAATGTGCAAAAAAACGACCAGCGAGACGTAGACTTCAGTGACAGTTCCACGCTACACCATTACCTTAGTAGAATCAGGCCCCAGGTCTGATTATTAAGGTCAGGGTGGCTAATTCCGGCATAGTTTTTTTTGGACTTACCTTTGAGTGCCCGTATCCGATGAACGTTTTCATGTATAATCAATGTTATGGTCTCATGAAAATAATAATGTTTTAAGCTTTCAAATACAGTGATCTTATTTAAATAAACTATCACCAGTACTAGGATATACAACTTTTTTTAAAACTTGACCAGTAGACGGATTTTCCCTTCTAAATCGGGAAAATCCGTCATACGGGACGAATTTATTGAAATCTTTAGTGATTTTAAGGAACCACGTAATAATGACATGCGTTCGTAAGAGACAGTTAATTCTGTGCTTAACGATCTTAAAAATAAAGTCTCTATCAGGTTAAAATACGTAAAAATTATTTTTGGGGGCTATTTCGGCATGCATAAACAAACAGGGGTGGTCAACATATTTTAGTGGAGCGTTATTAGCTCATTTCTTATTATTAATTAAATAGGTATCGCTATTATGCACAAAAAATATAATTTGAGGATTTCTCTTCTTATATAATACAAAACATTAGGTGATTCGATTTATGAGAGTGAAATCATGCTATTTGGTTATTTGTTTAAAAACATCCTAAATTAATACAATAACATACCTACTTATATGATGTTTGTTCATGTAATATTCTTGTGAAATAAACAAATTTATGCTGACGACGCGACGTCGCGGATGAAATAAAAACTTTAATTTAACAAACTTAAGATAAAAGCACACAGAAAAATATGTAATTATCTAGATAAAATTAAGGTACCTTTATAAAATAAAAATACACGTTTGGTAGGTATCGTAAATCGTTTTAATTCAGTAACAAACTTAAAACCTATCAAAATCAAATGGTTATATAGTCTTAATAAAGTTAACAATCAGTCTCATTATAGTAACTATAAAAACAACTAAACATAAAATGATAAAAAGTATCAAAGATAAACAATATAAAAAACAAAAAATCTTCACTTAACATCAGGCGAGCCTGTCGATGAATCAAAATAACAAAAACATTCAAAATAGAACTAACCTTTCAATTAAACATAACAACAACAAGGTACCGATAGGTAACAAGGTACCCGGCTATAAATGTTGTACATCAAAATTTTTGGTATTAATTGCTGGGTACTGTAAGTACTAGTTTTTAGTACACGAATAAAATCAACGAAAAAAAAAACCTAAAAGAGAGTTTAATCTTTTTTTTTATTTTACAACATGTAGTATAAAATTAAAAAAAATATTATTTTGTGACACTCTTAATTAATATGTTTTTTTTTAATTAAAATAGAGCTCATCATCTTCACAAGACAAAACCAAGCCATTTAACATTTGTTCATCATTGTTTAAATTGACCTTTTTAACGATTGATTCATCTGGAACATTATCTTGATCAACTCTTTTAGTCATTTTAAACAAAAGCTTCGGTTTTTTTATGGTTTTATAAAATCTGACAGAGTAATAAATCTCTCCACCTTGAATATAATGATTTTCTATAATGCCAACATAGTACGTCCACTTGTTCCTGTTATAGTACCTTACTAAAACATGGTCATTGACAGAATATACGTGTTTAGTTGTGTTGAAGTTCATATCATTTTTAGTAATATTACGCTTATTCCTTAATTTGAGTCTTAAACTACTATTTTTAGCCTTATTCATTTCAGTCTCTTCGTTACATTCTATTTTTGAGACCTGAATTTGTGAGTCATGTGAATTAATCTCAAAATCAGGTACTTTCATTAGCATACTATCCAAAAAAACATCGTCATTATATTCATAATCAGAACTTACATTTTCTATATCAGAATCACTATGGATGCTACACGATCCAGAGACACTGGTGGTTGAACTAGATCGAGAAATTTGTTTTTTTCTTTTTATTAATTTCGCGCGTTTGCAATGGTGCAAATTGTCATCAGTATTTTCCAGGTGAAGTTCTTTGTTTTCTTTTCCCTTACTCTTCTTGCCAATTCCTTTTCCTTTATATATTGATGTCTTTACTATTTTATTTGCAGAAATCTGTATTAAGCTAGCAGTTTGATTAATAGTTTTAGTTTTGCTTGTAGGTTTTAATCCTGAAGGTCCTGGTTTTATATGATCCTCATCTGGTTTGGTTGCAGCTTTTATAATTACGTTGGATGTTATTTTAACTTTTGGAGTGTCAAGTTCGTGATTTTGAAAACAATCAGGCAGATCCTGGGAATTTAGTGCGGTAAAAGGTTTCGACTGAGAGTTGTTCCTTGATAAATGACTTAACAGAACTACATCATCTGTGTTTTTCTTCGTCAGATTAGAATGTATTTTACTTTTTATATTTTTCTTGGTATTTTGTTCGTCCTTTTTGAACTTGAGTACGTCGTCGTGAGTAATTACTTCTGCGCCTGGTGCCACTTTTCGTCTCTTTGGTTTGGATACATTTTCGCTGCGCTTTACTTTTAAGAGCAGTAGCTCTTCAAAAGACATTTTATTATCTTCGGCTAAATCTATCGATAAATTTCCTTGTTCATTACGACAAAAATAGTTATTAATACAGTTAAGAGTGATGCCTAATAACTTTTGGGGTTCCTTTTTCGATTGTGTAGGCAGGTTTAATAAATACTGTTGCCAACGTTTTAGTTGTAATGGATCGAATAGCCGCTCTTCGATTTCATTCCGATTTATTGGATAAATTCCTGTCTTTCTAAACCCATTTCGTAACACTTGAGGATTTATTTTTGTCCATATAGATCCAATCAATCTAGAGAAGTCCTTTTTTGGTAATGGCTTACCAACGTTTAGTCTTTGCCACTGTACTAACGTTATATCCCATTGATTTTTAAAGGATTTCATCACTGAAACATCCAGTGGTTGTAAGACGTGACTGGTATGAGCCGGTATTTTTAATATAGTTACGTTAGCTCTGCGAGCTTCTTCAATTATATTTAATCCAACATGTGTAGAGTGGCCGTCATATATCAAAAGTACTGGACGTTGGTTGCCAATGGTTGGCAAAAAAGTTTTTTTAAAAAATGCCTCAAATACTTCGGACTCCATCCAGCCATTCTTAGTGGCGGCATATGTTGTACCTGGATAAGCGTCTGGAGAAGTCCACTCATCCCATACGTTTTTTCCTTTAAAAATGATGAGTGGTGGTGTTTTTTGTCCAGCCGCACTAGCACCCAGAAGAACCGTTGTATTATCTTTTCCAGGCGTTGCAATCACCCTAGTAGCTGCATAGCCTTTAACTCCAACTATTTTTGTTTTTGATGGGTCTTTCGAGAAGCTTGTTTCGTCCAAATTCCAGATCGCGTGAGGTTTATTTTGTAAATTTAATTCTTTTATAGTTTTTTCTAAGAGATCAAAGTATGGAAAAACGATATACGGATCTATTGCAGTTTTTCGAGCATACTCAACCGCTTGCGGTTTTTTAATCGATAAATGATGGCGTTTTAAAAATGAAACAAACCAATCTTTTCCTGGTACCCCATTTTTAAATGATGATGGTATATTATTTTGTTTTATATATTCTCCAACCATATCTAACACTTCTGCCCTTGTCAATCCAAAACCATTTGTTTCCATAATATGAAGACAGGATGCAAGATTCAATTCAACTTCGGAAGATAGAGTGGTTTTCCTCCCAATCATATTGGAGCTTCTTTTTCTATGTACGTGGTCCATTATTGTCATTCTAGGAATTTTGTATACTTGTGCAGCTTTATAACCACTTAACGTGCCATTACGGACGGCTAATACGGCTTCACGTAGTTGATTTTTATCATAAGCACCTCTATTTGTACGTCTTTTATATGTACGTACCATTATGAATGACGGCGACGTCTAGTTGAACTGAAACAATTTAATTAATTCAATTTAGTACCAACCGAATTATCTTAATTTACGATACATACCTACAACGATTATTTGTGATCATAAAAAAAACAAATTCAGAAGAAATTTCCTTATAATTGATTGTGGTGGCAATTATTCTGTAACTGTTACACACATTTTATAATATCTATTCTCTTTCAAATGAACTTTTTTGAACTCTAAGTTAGTACATAATGCTGAATATTGATTAGTTCTCTATTAAAAAGTTAGGATAAAAAAGGTTTACGATCTCTGAATTGGGGCAAATTCGTCATATGACGATCTAGCCCCATTCAAAATAGACGGAATTTTGCACTGAACGATTTCGAGGTTATAAATTTGTCACGTTGAATAATCTAATAAATTGCAGCGTTATCTTGCAAAATAATACACGAAACCTTTACAAGGACCCTATACTATACATATTGAATTCATTCGACAGTGTAAGTTACATAATTTTAAACTTACCTTCGAAAATACAGCAGCGTAGGACACTCACATTTCACTTTAAAAATGCAACTGAACTTTGAAGACGGTTTTACCCATTTTTAAAGCGACTATCGCCACCTAGGGAATTTTATTTGAAGTTAAAAGTAATGCTGTTTTATCGACACTTCAACAAACGCTGCAAGTCGACTGTGACGAGGATAATTTCAAGTAGACGGTTACGCCCCATAGACGGAATATGCCACCCTGACCTTACAGATTATTTTAACCTATTACGTTACGGTATACAAAATCGATAAAACCGTTTGCAATGTGACGTGTAGAACAAATCTAAAACACCAATCATTTTATGGCTGATGTAGTCATAAAATTATTGGTACCTATTTTGTTGACATTTCCTTGAAAACGTGTTGGTAGAAAAATATCCTGATAGTCGTAGTAGTTTCTACCTAATATGCTAAAATATAAGAATAACAAAGAGAGAAAAAAAAAGCAACTGGACGGAATAGTTATTCTTTTGTTGAAAACAACAACGGAATACTTTAGCCTTAATTATATTTGGTTTATTCGTCATACAATTCTTGTGTGAATATTAATTCAAAGCAGCAGTGAACCATATTTCATTTCTTTTACCATACATTAAATCGAAAAAAGAATAATAATCCGGTAATAGAATGACCCAAATGTCAACTGGCAAACATATCTGTTTGAAGTCATTAACACCGGTCAGAAATAGACTCGGTTTAGCTCTGGGCAGATGAGGATGAGTTTGGACGCACTCGTTATGTAGGTGTGTCTCATTCTATTCTAGCAGTCCAACATCACAACTCATTTTAGTTCTTTTTCTTTTAAAAGACAGCTCTCTATCTTTTAAGGAGTGTTATTATGCGTTGGAAAGTCCCCTACTTAAAAATGAATAATAAAAATGGTAATACTTTACACGCACATTATATTTTCGCATTTATAATGTTCGCACGGTATAGTTTCAAAAATAATCTTATAATCTGTGGTTTATAAACATTTTATTTGATCGGGCATAAGGGCTAGCAGGGCTCTTATATGATACCACGTTGCACAGGCAGTAACAGGCCATGGCTGCTTCGGCCACTACCTGTGCAACGTGGCGCAGAGAGAGCCGGACACTCGCTGTCACCACTGTGACTGTGCCGACGATACGGCGCAGCACACGGTGGTGGAGTGTCCGGCGTGGGCCAACGAGCGGGAGGAGCTCGTTGGCGTGGTGGGAGACGACCTCTCGCTGCCGACCATCATTTCGAAGATGGTTCAAAGCGAGAGGTCGTGGGAGGCGGTTGCCTCCTTCTGTAGACAAGTTATGTCACAGAAGGAGGCCGCGGAACGGGAGAGGGAAGTAGATCCCTCTGCCCACCCGCTTCGCAGACGGCGTGTTGGCCGTCGGCGGCGGGCCGAAAAAAAAGGGATCTTATATGAACTATAAAGCTAAAACCTTATCTATATTAATATATAAAGATTAAGAGTTTGTTTGTTTACTTGAACGCGCTAAACTCAGAAACTACTGCTCCCATTTGAAAAATTATTTCAGTGGTAGATTGCCCCTTTATCCAAGAAGGATATAGGCAATATTTAATTATGAAGTTCCTACGGGAACAGGAGTTATGTGGGTGAAACCGCGCGCGGGAACCTAGTTCATATAATGCTCTTATAAAGTTCTATGAGATGTGGGGATTAAATTCATCATGACATTTATCCAGATAAACAGTACTAAATACCATGTCATTAATAAATAATGTAAAAAACAAGCAATCAATGTACATGAAGTAGCAATTTACAATTTTGAGGAATGAGGTCAATGATTGAAATGCGTCTAAATGACTTGCGATCTCTCGACGTCCCTTGATTGATGACATTATTATGTTATTGTACAAGCCTTTTGTGTCGAGTTTGTTATTATATTGGTTATCCGACTGCTTTCTTTTTCTATTTCACCGAGGAATCGTGACTGGGTGATGTAGAACTTCATCATTTACAAAAAAATAAACTAGGTATTTATTAAGGGGTCGTGGGGCTTTTTGGACCGGGACCGCGGTCCCGGATTCCACCTATAAACGAAATATTTATTGTGCAGTAGTATTTTGGGACCACAATTAAAAAAAGTTAAGTATGTTTTACAAAAGTATGGTCAACCAAAAAACTTTTAAATAAGTATAAATAAAACTATTTTTAGGTAGGATATTGTTATGTGCAATTGCGTAGATGTAAGTCATAAAAACATAAATATTTTTAATTGAACTGCTATATTTAATTTTTAGACATATTATCATATTAATATAGTATAGTAATTATATTTCTTAATAAGTACCTACATATTTTTTATTCCAATAGAAAGCTATAATAGAAAATAAAAGACAATATATAATTTAATAAAAATACCTAGTTTTATTTAAACTTATTCAAAATTTTTTGGTTGACCGTACTTTTGTAAGACATACTTTACTTTTTTTTATTTGTGGTCCTAAAATACTACTGAAAAATAAATATTTCATTTATAGGTGGAATCCGGGACCGCGGTCCCGGTCCCAAAAGCCCCACGACCCTTATTAAGTAGGTACATGGAAACATAATTAGGTACTTTCATATTTGATGATCGATGGATCCCGCCACGGAATAATATTACTATGAATATGTACCCATGGAATTCACCATAATTTTAAGGCTTTATTACTAACAACCTGCGCCCCGCGGTTTTACCCGCGTGACTCTGCTCCAGTGACGGTCAGACCGTGATACTTTTCAGCTTATAAACTATCGGCGTGCAAACTTTCTGCCAAATCCAAATTATTTGTTTTTGCGTGAAAAAGAAACAAACATACATACATCCACACATACAAACTTTCGCATTTATAATATTAGTAGGATGGATAATGTGGGTTTTTAATGTTGAAACTATTATTGAAATCGGTCAACTATTTTTTTTAGATTATCCCAAGATTTTGATGGCAAACATCTTACAGGAATAATCTTCTACAATTCTTCTTCTTTCTTAATAATAATTAGAGTAATGCCCATATTCTTACTACCCTAAATATCTGTCACCCGATATTAAACTATTGGTTGATATTGATTTTCCATTGAAAATAATTAAACATATTATTATATATATTCATGTACATAACCGTTAATTGTGGGACGCTGCGAACAAAAGCCTATACCAACATAATGATACCATATAATGTCAACAATACTCATAATTTTCATACGTCCATAAATATTTGTTTGTCGATTGCAAAATGCTTCTTGTTTGTACGCCATTGTATTCGTAGTTGGATCTTTATAATTCATGCAAAGTTTGACAAGTAAATAATTTTATAAAACTTAGCTATTACACGAAGTCGAAGTCGAGTTGTTGTCAAGTAGGTACCCATACTTTAGGGCCAGATTGCCTCACATACATCCGGCCCTCGCCAACGGCGGACGGAGGAGTGTCGGGGGGGTTTTAGTGGTGTAGGGTCCTCTCCTCGTGGTATGTCTAGCATACCACTCTATGGATAGGGCGAGTCCCACATACCCCTTCGCGGTGCGGGAACGATGCAGCGGCGGAGAGGATGCGTAAATGCATGTCCCCCCGGAAAATACAAATACAAATCGTCACATATTAATAAGAAACGAAAGTTTTTCCTTAAAAATGTTAATAGGTGCAGTTTACATACGTTTATCAATAAACTACTTTAAAAATTAAGTCTAGATATTAGGTATATCATTCTAATCAGACATTTTAAAAAGGTAGCAAAAAGAAAAATAGTCCCTTCGTTTAGCATTTATAATATTACTAACTGATATCGCTGAACTATCGATTTATTTATATACCTATTACTAACAGCGCGTATCGCTGGCTACATTTATATCTTAAAAACAAGACAATGATAAAATATTATTATATATTACCTATATATAGTAGATATAAATAAATGAGTTTTAAAGGTCAACGACAATATTATAAAAATTTCCAACTCTTGGTAAACAACGTTGTCTATGGTATTGCTACGTGACAATTCGATAAAAGCTTGCAGTGCTAATGGCCGATTATAACTGGCACTGTTAAAAAGTAAGTATTCATTTTTTAGTTTATGAAAATGAAGTTCGTGATGTTCTTATCTAAGTTATTTTCTAGATTGAAACCAACACAAATAAAGTGCTAAAAATACCTTGTCCATAACAACTTCCATACTTATGAATATTATTAACAATGTAGGTGCCCAACCAGCAATACAGTCCTATAACTAAAGCTTATACCTCTAAAAAGCTGTGTAAACGTTTTATTAAGGTTTTAGCGGTGACAGCGTATTGTATAAAAGCGTTCGATAACACATTATTGCTCTATAAGCTTATAGAGCTAAAATGACATATAAACAATCGTTGTTAACGTTTACTACGCCATTTTATACATCCGTTATAGTCAGGTGCTATAGCAAGATCTAATATAACTAGTACATAACGATATTGCTTTATAAAATTGTTCGCAGATGCCTTTATTCATCTGATTTGCAAAATAAGGGTTCCAAACGAACTGCTATACTTAGTACTTTCGTTTTAGCAGTGACGAACACTCAACTATGGAGCGATATTGTAGTATTGTGGATACTCAGATCGTTGTTATAGTACTTAGTACGTTAGTAGTCACAAAAACTCTACAATAGAATGATTTTGTAACTGTACTATAATCATTTTCAGATGCCTATTATAGTTTCACTGATAAGACAATTACACAGACACTTTTTTAGAGCAGATTTGTTGTATAATGTCTTCTTTAGTTCCTTTAATACATATGTTAGTATTATAACAGGGTATCTATCTCTTTAATAATACAAAAATGTCACACAAAAGTAGACAAATGTTGCTATTAAATGACAATTATATCCTGAAAAAGAATTTTTATCATGCTTTTAGAACAATACTCAGATATTTTGATTCAACGATCGACAAAAATGCATTTAAAGAATTGTAAAATATATAAACGCAGTGGAACATATAGAAGAGAAGTTAATAGACGTTATAAGAAAGCACCATCATCATTAGCAAACAATCTTACCAGTAATAGCAACCAAAATCAAGTTGAGGGCACAATTATAGAAAACGGTTCCGTACAAAATGAATTTTGCAAAGATCATGAGCTTTTGATTGAACATAAGGGCTCCAGCGATTATTGTGACAATATTTCAGAATCTTCCATTCCATTAATCTTCAATGACTCTGAAAAAAAAAACACAATGTTGACTAGATACATTTTATATTTCTACATACTTAATAAAACTAATCAACTTTTCCGAAGAAAAAAGTGGCCACATGATTAACACAGTTTAAGCAGTAAACCCTTTAAATTTATAAAGAAAGCTTTTTTCATGCGTAGAATAAGTGCTTCAGAAACATAACCAAAAAAAATCATGGTGTATTATTTAGTTATGCTCACACGGATCCCCAAAATCACTCTGAACCCATGATGACAGTGAAAACATTGTTACAACATGTACTATAAGGGTCCTTAGAAACTTGAAGTCACATTAATTGATAAATATTTTAGTAAAAACTCAATAATTCGAAGGGGTACTTAAAATTCATGGTAAACCTAACCCTAGTTTATCAGTAAAACTGCGTTCCTACATCATTTTTACCTTATTAGACGAATATCATAATAACAAAATAAAATCTTACTCACCTCAAATTGATTGTACTAGGTATCCTTTTGTTTTTTTTTATTAAATTTTGGCATTGCACCCTGTCACGAATGATAAAAGAATGAATGGTGAAGTATAGGAAACATAAACTCTAGTTTAGTATGAAAAAGTACTATAAAAGGTTCTATAGTAGCCATTACATCACTATTTTGAGACCTGCGTTACTGTTACATAGATTGTATAGTAGGACTGATTTGTGATGTGTGACACTGCTAACAGATCGTTTTGACACTAAACAGAGATATAACTGCGCCACTTTCGAAGAAATAACTAGTTTTTGCTGCTTGGGTGTGTACCTACACACCACACTGTTAATAATATTCACAGATATCCTATGTATAATCGTAAAGTTAACATAATCGTAGACAACAATGTACGTCTTATATTAACTTATTTAATTATTTACTCAAAATATGTAGGTATGTCTGACATTTTTATTGAAAGTTTTGTTTTGCCCATATTTAGTATCACGAGTGTGTTTAGTAGTCTTGTGTAGTTCGTGAACGATGAACGAATAGGAGCCGTATCTTCGCACTGTACTAGAAGAAACGTTTCCGAACGCTGATTTGTAATCGGTCTAATAGGTCAAATAGCTCTTTTCGTACTTCGTACATTGTAAACCGCGAGATCGTATAAGTGCGAACGAGAACGAAAAATGTAATAGCTCTGACTGATTGTTTTTGACAAGTACGTCATACGAATTCATAGTCCTAAGCCTGTACAAGTATGAATGAAAATCAAATATGTTAAATTAATACAATAGTAACCATAATTTGGTCACCGTGGTGATTTGGTGGCTGCTCTGTGGTCCGCAAATACGTTCTAAGTACTTAACAATGTTCCTAGAGAACGTATTTGCTCTGTGGTCCGCGCTGTCCTATAAGGAAATGCTGACCGAGCGCAAAGACCGAATAGAGCTGTTAGAACTAATAGAATGAACTAGTTCACTGTCCGAAATGAACTAGTACGGAGCGATCTTGAAAATGACCGAGCAGGCACAAGACTAGTGTTTAGTATTTACATCTAAATTCGAGTGTAGGATGTTCAAACCGGTCCTTGCCATATAAACGCGATGTGATGTCAGGTTCTCGGAAATTATTGTAGAATTCACTAGACTAAGCTACGTCATCTCACCGTGCGTTTATAATAATGAAATTATAAAACAATGATTTAGCAGCAAGTAATGAATAAAACTAATAATATTACACGCTACAATAATTTTGGGGGCTGTTAAAATTAACCTTACCCATTTTCTCCAGCACTGGCCTGAACTTCAGTGTTCGATGTCTACTATACGAAGTATACGACTTTATCTAACGATGATATTTACACTGAATTCAATACAATAGCAACTGTACCGTTCCATCAAATTACAATGTTGTAGGTATACTCGTCCAATGAGATTAAATATTTTACCTTTATTACGATTGTAAAACGTTATCTACGATTAGGTTTAGGGTTTTAGGTTGTTTAGGTTCCCAGAGGAGTAGCCTCAGTACGCACTTACTTTACCTATGTATTTACTAAATACATAGGTAAAGTGCGCACGGAGGCGTTTGAAAGTTGTCTTAGTTATAATTTAGATACACAGAAGATAGAAAGCTCCAATCTATAGAAGATCTATAGAAATTCTATCACAACAATACAAGTATGTACTAAATATATAAAACCTTTTTTCCTAAATTAATTTATTTTGTGATACTTTTTTCATTTTAACCATCGCCCTCGTGGACTTGTGTGTATTAACGAAGTGTGAAAGGAAGAAGGTGATAGGAACTCACAAGTGACAAGACTGTATTCTCGGAAACTTATGTTTGGGGAAAATGCACTACGATAGTAAATGTATGGGTTCTTCCATATTATAAAAATTTTATGTTAAATGACCATTCTTGTAAACTTTATGTATATTTTGTTTACATACATAAATAAACTTTTGATCTAAAGGCAAAATAAGAGTGATAAGTAGAACATAATATAAGCTACGATAATTTTTTTTTTCAGTTAGCGGCAAATATTACTTTTTTCTTACAAGGATTTTTTGTAAAGGTAAAATTCATATGATGGGCGAATTCGAAAAATCATCACCACTGTATTTAAAACAGGAAAGTTGGTAAATAACTAGATAAAACCCAAGAATAATAAATATACTTATTATTACAGGAAAACTTTACCAAATACCTAGTTATTTACTTATATATAGTCAATTACTTAATTACCTGTACAAAGAATAAATAAACACAAATAGGTACCTACAAGAGTGTCAATCTTATGAATAATAATTGGAATATTTTTGCTCAAAATAATAAAATAATTATAAAATACCTACTATTTCTATCCTAAGGCACAAATAAAATCTATGTAATATTGTTCATGTAACTTGAAATTTGTACTCTCTCAGGCCTATCCAATCAAAACCATTCGTAGGATAAATTTTACAAATATGTACCTTTATTGATTGAGTTGCACTTCCAACAACTACTGTGACATGTAGAGGTAATGTGCTATATTAATAATTGACCTAATATAGATCAAACTATCCACTAATTTCTAATAAACGACGAAGATATTAGTCGCCAAAAATTGTATTATAGGTCCAAAACTCCTTTAAGTGGAAATTCATATAAACTCATCTTGTCATCACAAATTAACAGTAAAATGATAAAAACTAGCTTCTCGCGCGCGGTTTCTGCTGCATAGCTACTATTCCCGTGGGAACTTCATACCTAAATATAGCCTATATTATTTAGGGATAATGTACAATTCTAATGGTGTAAGAATTATCCCAATCCGTCCCTACTGGACGGCTTTCGATAAATCTTTCACTATCGGTGTTTTTAATATTTGTGTTTATTCGTAAAAAATATATAAAAATACCAATAATATCTTTCCCCTTTACAGTATTAAGGATAGATATTATTATATGGGTAACTCACAGTCACACTCACAAGTAATCCTGTTATCATTGTTCATACATAGGTAATTGCGACGTTATTCGGGGATTTACGTAGCATAAAATAATTCTTAAGATCTAGGAAACATACGTGACTAAATCCATGATTTGCGCAATAGCAGAACACTACGTGTAGCTTCGTAATCATAATTCTAGTACATAAGTAGATAATTAAGATAAAATTGTGTATGTGTCGTCGTAAACAAATAGAAAACTGCAAGGCGTTTGTTTTTCTTAGATGATAGTCACGAGTTATGTGAACACAAAGAAGTAGTTTCGACGTGTTCACTTTGAATCTATTTATTTTTATGTAACATAAAAACAAAAGACTGAAATGTTAAGATAATCTGTTGTTCTTTTATTCTTTATCCTTTTTTTAAAAAGATTACTATCAGAGTTCTACTAGTATTCTTGTTAACCCCTCGTGCTAAGCGAAAATGCTAGTGTTACGAGTGGGTTCACGTCGGTAGTGCTTGAGATCTTGAGGTCGCCGGTTCGAAACCCCACCTATTGGTGGGGTTTCGAACCGGCGACCTCAAGATCACAAGTCCGACGATCTAGCCATTGGCTACGGCCGCTTAACAATGGCATGAAAATAAGAAGACGGTAAGGTGACATGGCTGTAGCTAATTATGTTATTTTGAACGTTGAGACTAGAAATATTTTAAAAATAACTCTAATGTGACCAATTATGCTATAATATTATGTTACACTAGTTGTCCCGCCGGCTTCACCCGCGTAGATCCCGTTCCCGTGGAAACTTTAACTTAAAATAGCCTATGACACTCGCAAATGACGTGGCTTTCTATTGGTTAAAGAATTTAAAAAATCGGTTCTGCAGATCCAGAGATTGCACCCTACAACGTCAAAAAAAAACAAAAGTCACAAACTTTACCTCTTTATAAATGTGTTTGGAATTTTTACCAACTCGAGCCAGTTCGGTATTTTCCTCTTCCCCGAGACCCTCAGGGAAGAGGAGGTTCGGACTGTCGATTGACCTCTTTATAATATTAATATTATTATAATATTAATATATATAATAATATTATAAAGAGGTAAAGTTATCAGATCACATTTTCTAGAACTCACCTCTTTCTATTAAAGATCCTGTGGAAAATAATTAATAAATTTGATACACTCAGATGAGAAAAAATGTACTCTGAAATGAATTAAGCTTCGAATAAAAATACTAATTGGTGACTTGATTGTCAGAAACTCAATTAAACATAGGTTACACACACGACATGAAAATGAAGAAAATCTAAACAAAATGGCGATTGAATTAAATTGTTTTTAACCTTTTTCTTTCCTTAACTTTTGGTCGATGAAGACATAGAATTGTATTTTTAAATATTCGAGATTATATCGCATCGTTATGTAAACTCAGTGTCATAGATGTATCTCAGTAAAAGATCAGTGTGATTTATGAATTTACTTGCAACACACGGCAATAAAAATATCCAAAGCAAGACTGTACTTTCCTTTTTATCCTTTTTCAATTATAGTTATTCTAGTAACGCATAATGTAGGACAATATTATTAAAAAGTAAAAGTTCAATCATATAACCAGGTTTATTGTATTTTTTTATATTATAATAACGCCACCAACAGGGTGTTGTTGCAGCGCCATGCGTATCTACATGGACAGCTGTAGAGGAGTAGTTATTTAAATATAGTTAAGTGTCTACGTTAAAAGGTTAGTTGACCAGACGGAGTTCCAGTAACAGTGAGTGTTGTGACTCGTAAACGCTGGGGACCTCATACGTCACCGCATGCGTCACATGCCGGCTGCCGGCTGTTTGAGTTTGAACAAATATAATGGGGCTCGCTACACGCCTCCATACGTATAGTGCTCGTCGTGACGACCGCTCGCTACCTACTACCCGTTATCACAACTTGATAACTTAGAACGCTGACGTCGTGTTCATTATTTCGTTTTTAGTTAACAATTGACAGCTGTGTGTGCTAGTGGTGTTTGTGAAGTGATATTTATTGGATATTGAAGGATTTTTTAATTCGGCAGGTAATATTATTTACACATATGTACTCTACAACAAATTATTATTAAAGGTACCCTAGTAAATGTTATCTTAAGTATCTATATTATAAGGAGAAAAAGAAAAAGTATACTAAATTTAAAAAATATTTTGCCATTAAGCAACGACTTTCACCAGGGGCAACAAAGGTAGGATGATAACTAACAAAGTGAAAATGCACGGGAAATAAAAAATGAATAAGTAATAGAATATTGGACTACAAAAAAGCAACCAAATCTATACAAACATTTGACTGTCTGTAAATATGGTTTTTCCGACTTTTCCGATCTTAGTACTCGGTAATCTGCATGAATCATACCCTCTTTTATAAAATAATCGTCTCGTCGGTAAACGGTAACATTTGAATAACGGTAATTTAAAAATCATTATGATTTCACTTACAGGTACATTACGTATAGATTGTGCAATCATAATGAAGGCTTTTTTTACATTTTTCTCATGGATATGTGTAACATTTCAGTGGTTGAATAAAGAAGACGAATATTCAACCACTACGTTTTAAGATCCTTAATTTTACCCAATATCCATAAAAGAAACTTAACAAATATTTACAACTTTAACCAGTTGTTCAATGAATTAACAAGAGCATAAAAGAGATAAAGTTCCAACCTTTTTTAATAGCTTACTTAGACACCATGATTTTTATGGTTGCTCATAAAGATTTCTATTTAAAAAAAACTATATATCTATTTTATTACTAAGAATAAATCATTTTGCATTTTGCTTATTAGCTACCATATTAAAACAGCACGGTGTATAATCTAGGCTTAAGCTTGAAAGATTGTAAAACCGTTACTATATGGGTATATTACCTAGTTACCTAGTATTCAAAGAACATACATATTAACACAATGAAAATGAAAACATTTGTCAAAGCCTTTGTGACATTTACAAGTCATTTAGTTTTGTTTTAGTAATTATCACCTTAACATAATCACCCATTAAGTGGTATCGATTGAAATAACTGAGGTGAAACGAATTAAAATATATTATTATACAACTTCATATCACTAATGTTTTCCTACATTTAATATAATTTTACTATTTGTATCGTATCTAGGTATAAAAACCCTTAAGGTTATTCACAGGCGTCACATCTTCAATGTTAACAATCGACTTTTTATTGTAAGTCCTATTATTTTTTTTTAATTAATTTCTCTTAAGTCCTATTTTTTTTTAGATTTTTTATAAAAGACAACTCAGAATTTGCTCATAAGTAACTGTAGTTCAACTATCACTTTCAAATTAACTGGTTGAATAATTGTTCCCAAGTCTGAAAAAATATTCATAATTGACTGACATGATCAGTCAGTCAATCAGTGACTGCCTAATAGTTCCTAATAATGCTTATGCTAAAAGCAGATAAGCTTTGCCATTCAACAAAGCAGTGCTGCATTTTGGAAACGTTGTATATATGGCATATATTTAGAATAATTTGTATTTTCTAAGTTAGTTTCGGCTTAAATTAGCTAACATTATGATTAAATTTACTATATTTAAAACTTCCCAAGCTTTTAAAGCAGGTAATTACAGTAGTAATAGAAAAAAATATTTCGTTATGTGTAAATATGCAACAATTTTCTTGCTTATTGTACTCATAATACAAAAATGGAGCTAATTTCCACAGACACTGATGACGCGGAGCGATTGGTTGATGCTAGAAAGGAAGAGAAAGTGTCATTAGGTACACAATATCTATGCTCATTCATATAAATGGCATCTATCATAAAATTTAAGACTTTCTTTATTGTACAATAGGGATGATGACCAAAAGATATTGGACACGTATTTTTTTTCTTTCCGTAAAATCTTCTAGGTAGAAGTTTACCTAGGAGTGACGTCACAAGCCTCCCTCTCCTGAACTTTGTTTCTCTACAGTACCTTTGATCAATAAAAGAAGTATGTGTTGTGTTTGTAATAACCAAGATAGATACAAGATGAACCAGATACAGGAGCAAACAATCACTTAGTTGTCCCACCTAAAACTGTGTAACCATTTCGGGGCTCTAGGCAAAAAATGACAAAAAAAAGACATGGAGTGTTATGGCATGAAAAAACTGCCAAAAGGCATACTATATTGTATTTCGCGTCCCCGTAGTACAAAGTTTAGTACTGATACCTACTTACTTACATAGTGTCTGTATCCGGTGACTCAGACAGAAGTACCTACTCGCTAGCTTATATTAGAGTTGACATAAAACTAAATATCTAGGTAGATTTTAATTTTCCAAAGAGCATAATTAAAAGAAAACATCACTACATTAAACTTAAAGTTAACCATTATACTTCAAGTTAATTTGTATAAATACTAGAACAAATTACTTTGTACATGTGTTTTGGTAGAACAAATAAATTAAGAACTAATTAATTAGTGCATTCATTAAACCGGAGCGTATCAATCGTTGGACACAGACACATTTGGTCATTACTATTAGAATTACGGAATAAAAGGGACCATAAAAAGAAACAAAAAAAAATCTACCTATCATTCTCTACTGCCAAAGAGAGGTCAAATTTATAGTAATACTTTATTTACTCTGCTTGAACTTCAAATAAAAACACCCTACATGAAGAAAATACATATTACTATACTACTAAAAGTAGGTAACTAATTTAAATTAAATTAAAACTAACTTAATAAAAATAAATAAGCATTTTAGTTTAGCACGAGGTGTTAACAAGAATAATAGTAAACTGCAAAATTCAACTAGTATTCTTAAAAAAAAAAAAACTATACTATACTACTTGGCCAGGTTCCCAGAATGTTGGCAGCATTGCCCCGTTGAATGGCAATGCTTACTTAAACTTAAATCTTCTATAAGTTGACGCAAACATAGATTCATCAATCATTATATTCCACTATGTATTTATATTCTTGAGTTAGTTCCGTTTGTTATGTTAAATGTCAAACATTATACCTTGTTAAAATAACAATAAGGATATATTACGACACTCGTTAACATTATTATTATCCACACTTATATAACAAAACAACTAATAACTGTGTACATGTGTAACAATCGGACGCAAGGCAAAGATTAACGCTCTTTTCAATACAATAGTCGTAGTAAGCACAACGTCTTAACTAAAACAAGTAGCTAATTGTTATTAGTTTTTATCTACGTTTTTTTAAGACTTTTATGTTCGGATACATTTTGTCTTATTATATTTTTCTGAAAGCCTTAAAATAGAATATAAAACCTGTACAATTTAGTTAAGTGACGTCAATTAAGCTTGTTTTAGTTTAATGTCTTTATTTGCATTAATTTAAGTGCAAAATTGACTACTTTGGGCATCACTAATGTAGCATGTATAATTTTTCATATTTTTGTCCGTTGCAGTAATATGACCGCAACTGGCGAGTCGCACTGACGTATGTACTTATACTTACTTATTATGTATATTTTGTTTTATATACAGGTACATACTTACCATAGAGCGTGCCTCGGACCGAGACGGATCAAGGTTGCCCCCACGACCAGTGTCGTGTCGTAGCCGCGTAATACGCGAGGTCCCTTAATAATATTTCCATATTGAGTAAACTGATTGATGTTGTAATGTCCGTCCGAAGTAACGTTGGGTAATAATACCCAAACTTAGATTAAATTCTAGGGAAAACTATTGATCACTATACATATAAAAACTCTAGCTTTCCGGGCGCGGTTCCACCCGCGTAGCTCCCATGCCCGTGGAAACTTCATACACCCTATAGCCTTCCTCGATAAATGGGCTTGAGAGAATTTTTCAGCAAACAAACTGTTCAGCTTTATTTATAAGTATAGATTATATACTCATCAATGATGACTTGATACTTCTAGAACGGAACCTCGGAAAAGTCTGATTACGATGATAAATAATAAATAATTAGTTGTACCTACTTAGCTACTTTTAGTTTTAAATATGTATTTCATTCATTAATGTAAAATGGTAAATTTATTAATAGTAGTTGTACATATTATTATGTATTTTATTCATTCATGTAAAATGTTGTGAGTAGCTAATAAATAAGTTTACTTTTTATATTATTTAAGTGCAAGTACATACTAAATTTCAACGAACACTACAACAGCAAAGGTTTCTAAAAAAAAAATAATTTGGGGTTACAACAACTTAAGAAGGAGGTGACTAATAGACATGGAGACTAAAAAAATCTATTTAGTCCGTCAGTTAGATTACTAAAGAGTATTGGACACGTATTTTTTATTTTTTATCAAATCAATAAAAATTTACAAACATACAGAGCAAAAACTACTGTTATAGTACTTAAACAAAGTATACAGTTCAGGAGATGTTCAGGAGTTCGGCTTATGATGTCACTATTAGGTAAAATCTTCGTCATTCTTTGTTTGAGGAACGAAAAAAAAATACGTGTCCAATATTTTTTGGTAATCTAACTGACGGACTAAATATAATTTTTAGTCTTCATGCTCATTATTTATATTTAACCATATTTAACTATTTTGATATGTCACTTAATTTGTGTACAAAGGTTGAACTACAAAGGCTTTGTTTAATACACATTACAATGTCACCAATTAGACGCACTTTATAACCATACATTTTTCATGGTAAGTTATGTAATCCTTTGTACTAAAGTCGTTCTCTTTCATAAGTAAATCCTGGCCTTTAAAATACTATATTATAAATGCTATTTGTTAACACGTGTATGAAGATAAGGATTTGGAGTCGTACAGTCGGCAGCACAAGTTGCTAACCAATAACAGAAGAAAATCCTGACTATCGGTTCGAAACAGTGTATCTGATGGTTATTTTGTGTGATACCTTGAATGAAAACCTAGTAGCTAAGCTAAATAAGTAAACAAACGATGTATGTATAGGATTAAAAAAGGATTCCTCTGAGTTTCTTGCCAGTTCTTCTTAGAGTTGCCACGTCTTTGAACTGGTGGTAGGAAATCGTCGGCGTCCATTACGCATCATAAGAACATGATTTAATTTTTTTTGAATTGTGTCTATATGAATAAAGAAATTATTGACTTTGACTATAGGTCTAAGCTAAATGTTTTAAATTCTTAATATATATTTAATGGAGACGATATAAAAAATCATATACATATATATTTTATGTAATACTAGGGTAGGAGGAACCGCGCGCGCGTGCCTCCTGTTCCCGTAGAAACTTCATAATAAAATATAGCCTATATCAAGGGTGGCCAACTTAATAATACTACTATTAATCGACAGTTTACTATATGCGATCGACCATATGGCATGCATAACGTTAAATCATGTATCGTATAAGTCAATCGAATCTTCTTTCAGATATATAATATACGTCAAACACAATATTTTTGAATCTGTGGCACATACTTTTAGACTAATATGGACTAAAATAAAAGGATCCATATTTACATCAAAATATAGTAGTATGTATACAGTATACAGCAACATATGGTTTGATGCTAACTGTAATATATTTTTAATTAAACACATTTAAATATCTATAATAAAAAATATCATTATACCTACATATAATACTACTATTATGTGTACAAATCGCGAAAGTTTAAAAACATTCATATTATTATGTATAATACTACAATTATAGAAACTAGCTAATGCCCGCGACTTTGTCCGCGTGCTTTTTGTTATTCCTTCGGTTTTTTAACTATCCCACGGGAACTCATTAATTTTCTGTGAATGTATTAAAATGGTGACCGGGAATTAGGGTACCATGCAAAATTTCATTCAAAATGGTGCAACAGTTACGGAGATTTACTCGTAAAAACAGACAGAAAAACAAAGAAAGCGAAAAATGTTGTGTTCTATTTTATAGTTCTAACATTCCCTTGACTTTGTTTTTAGCGGTTTTTTTCTATGGACAGACATTTGACCTCTACAGTTTTTATTTTATGTATATCTATAATAATAATATAATAAAAAATCTGTTCGATAGCCCATTAATCGGGGAAGGCTATACATATATCATCACCAGACCACGCAAAAGAAGCGAAGTATCAATTTTATCTTTTTGAGAGTTTCGCAAACATCATAGATGGCCGAATTGTTCCCTTTTAAGTTCTAAAAATGGTCAGCTATATTTTAAGAATTGCTCACTATAACCTTTTTTATGCTAACAAATTTATTTTTCTTCTTCCTCGCTTTATCCCGTTCAGGCCGTCAGCTTTCCCAATCATGCTGCGCCATTTAACTCGATGAAAAACATCTTTCTTTTCAAGTCCATGAGTTTTCATGCCTTTTGGACATTCGTTAGCCATGTGGTTTGAGGCCTTCCTCTCCCCCTCCTGTTTTTTGCCATGGAAAGGCACTTCACAAATGCCAATCAAAATTTGTTTTAAAATAAGGCTCTTTTATTTGCGAAGGAGTTTTTTTAAACGGAATACCGTAATCTTGTAATATGGATTATGGCGAAATAAATTATTAACTAATAAGTTAGATGAGCAGGTAAGCTTCAACAGCCCACTTACGTCCACTGCTGAGCATGGGCCTACTCTTTGCAGACCTTATCTAGCCGCAGTTGTTGAAAGATATAGCCCGCTTTAGCTTACGCCTGCAGAAAACAACGAGTTTGACGCGTACTAGTCCTACAATATTGTTGTATTTAATGGACATAAGCTGAATAAAACTTAATATGTGTGACTAGGTCTACGCATCGGAAAAAATGGAATGGCCTATTCTAAGCCGGATACCACGACGCATTAATTACTTAATCCTCGGGTGTCGTAGTTTTATGCTCTTTTCCTTAACTTTGATGTGAGGCAAAAGTACGTGCATACAAATTATATAAGCCGTACTAAGAGCGCAGAATCAAGGCATTATTTCATTTCGTTGAGTCAAGGCGATCTTACTCACCTCCAATCTAATCGGATCAGCCACAAAAACTACGGCCACAGACTTTGTCTAGTTATTGTTAAATTGTTAAAGGAAACATTTTTTGTGTCTACCGAAAACCATTAAAATAGTAGCTATAAATCGTATGATTCAATAATGTAACTACATAACAAAAAAACGATTCCAAGCCTGCTAATGTACTCGTGCATTTACATTACGGATTCGTAATGGTTTGATTATATGGACAAGACTTTTAACGTGAAAATTTTAAACAACATGCTTCCTTTGTTAAAGTAGCACACTTATCCATCTTATAACAAACAAATTTCGCGCCAACTCAGCCTTAAAAGGAGGCCATCATAATTCAAGTGAAAGTGGGACCCCATTTATGGGTGCTCGAGACGCGTCCAGAAGACTAAATCCATTATGCTTATGATGCCATTGATATTCTCTACGGAGACTGAAAGCGGAGTGCCCCTGCCCATTACGAGATAAACTGTCGCGTAACCACTACATTGAGTGCAAAGTTTAGCTTCTACTTCTGCGATGATCTAGTCCGCGCATCGTCACGCAGCTTACAAACTTACATGAAGTATACTGTATATACCTTTGTTATCAACTGTGATACTTTCTATCAAAGTTGGTAACGAAGGTAGGTACATATGTTATGAGCATAAGTACCAAGGGAATTGCCCTTAAACTAAATCAAGTCGGAGCAATGACTGCATTTCGTTTTTAATTGCACGTTGGAATGTTTACATTTATTTTGTACTCGGAAGCACGTTCTAGCACATTGTTTCAAACGAAATGATCGTAATAAATATGTGGAAATAGCTACACTTGCTTGGTGTAGTAAAAGTCAACGTAATCTGAGGTTCAGCGAAGGCTAAGATTTGAAACAACTTAACTTCCGGGTCAAAAGGTCAAAGGCTCAACATACGCACTATACTTAGTTATAAACTACCTACCTATTTATACTTTTAATTATGGAATATAAATTAACGATAAATCAATACAGTTTTGTTTACTTACGTCATCGAATACGTAGTTTATTGAGATAACTCCCGTATTCCCCGTGCTTCAAGTACAACCAGCGAGAAACTATTATCTGCGTTTGTTATTTATCCTCGAAGTTACTATGAATTTCTAAGTTTTGAATCCAAGCAAATTTTGTTTGTATAAATCTAACTTCGGCGCAAAACTCCAAGGTTACAATACCAACTGTACAAACCAATGTATTTCAACTCCGCAATAAATGTTTTAATTTTTCTATTGTTACACTTACTAGGCGAGGAATTGACTTACGATATTTATTAATTAAGTACTTGTACAAAAAGAAAGAACAGTAAACAAGTTATTGCGCCGAATATTTGATTGTTTACGAGGTCTGCATATTCTGAACTGAAATTCTCTGTCGTATAATGTTGTAAGAGGAAAAAAAAATTGAACAATTTACGTAAATATGTACTTACTTATTCCCATTTGACTATGATCTTTATAAAATTTTCATCGGTTCGGCATTATATGGTTCTTTATCATATAAATATAAATAAATCTCAGAAACTATGTTGCCTTTAGGTACATGATACAATATATATTTTTATATTATTTATCATATACAGGCAACAAAGTTATATTATATGTTTATATAACTATTTATATATTTTTTCCTTTCATTTTGATATCTACATTGCGGAACTTACTACAAAATTGCTATCTTGGTGGAACAAATATGCTTTGTTACTTAAATAAAGAATTATAATGTTTCGCAACTCACCGAAGCAGATCTTAAAAGCGGTATAGTAGTGATAAGTATCAAAAGCTTTTACGAATAATAGAGTCACGGGACATGCGCAGGCGCGCCGCTATGTTTCCGCGGCTCACGCGCTTTCGACCATGAACAGTCCCTGCGTCCCGCATAAATTGCCCTATAACGACTAGGGCCGCCTCGGCCAATTATTTTTGGTTTTTTTTACATTTTACCCACCCATATTACCCACATGTCACATATAGAAATGGTTAGGGTTTTGTGTCATAATTATTATTGATACTCGTTATTTTATTTGTATAGATGATTTTCTGATTCTTATTCTTTCTGAATTTCTAATGATCGTGATTGAAAAATCTACCTTTAACTATTTTAAAAGTTTTCAAAATGTCAAAAGTGTAAATAGTTTTTACATATTATCGCTTAGCACTACCTACATAGCATATAGGTACTAGGTACTATTTTATGTTATTTGAAGAAAAAGATGTGTACTGAGCGATTTAAAAGTGGCTCGAAACACTTAATGAAATAAACGATGTTTATTCAGCAGTATTTACGTACTTCTAAAAAAAACACAATGTACATAAAAATAATTTTAAATAGTTTACATTTATAATAAAATTATGTTTAAATTCATTTTAGCTGTTTGAAAGACAGAAGAATTTATTTCAGCTATGCTAATAGCTGAAATAAATTCTTCTGTCTTTCAGTCTTGTATCAATAAATACGTTCTTAGTAATTTATTATTGCTATTAACTATTTGCTATTGACACTGGCAGAAATTGCTGAATAAGTCGACAGATTGCCAAATATAAAAAAGTCTATTTGCTATGTTTGCCACAATCGAATGAAAACTTGTATTTCGTAATTTCTAAATAAAACAAACTATAAGTCTACTATAGCCAGAGTCAATTAAATCAAATGATGTTATTCACGTTCTTCACAAAGATTGACATATTAAATGTCAAAATAATTTACGCTGTCCAAAGAATATGTCTGACATCATCAGATCAACTGACTTAACATTAGTCAATAAAACTTTGCTTCCGCCTGATCGTTTGTTAAAGCGATAGGTGCGAATGTATTCTCAGTGATAACAAACAACTTGTATGGAGTAAGATTAATGAAGATAATTAAAATTGTTTTCCGTGATTTCAGCGCTTACGCGATGGATGTTATTATTTTTTGAACATAACATTTTAGAACATTATTTTTATTTTTATAAATTCCTTATAAAAAAAGTTAAATCCTTAGGTATATTTACTTTTAATATAGATTACCTTACTGAATCTAAAAGATTACTGACACATCAATATTGCATTGCGAATGTGATGCACAATACGCCATTATTTTTCTTTGATTTTTAATGTATGCGCGCTATAGGTACTTACACTACATATATCAAAAGATTTCGTCTTAAAATTTAACGATGTACTTTATATAAAATAACAATTACCTATTTTTTTTTAAACCTACCTTATAAGGTACCAGTTTCAGTTTGTATCAACGAATTGTATTCAATTTTTAATAAAATTTAAATACTAAATGACTACCAATACATTGCTTATATTATATTTTAAGTACATCATCTTTCTTCAGCAACCCTATCAAAAGCCATTGTGTTTAAGAAAGTTGCCGTGTCCGTTATTTTGCTCTCTTTTTGTATGTTTCTTCATGTAATTACGAAATATTAATGTTACCTTTGTTTTTGTTGCAGGTAAGCACCATGTCGATGATTCACCAAACTAAGGATTATACACAACCTTGATAACTACGTTACTAGGTATACTTAGTTGAATATGGTTGTAAGCACATTGTATGTAAAGAGGATCATTGCCATCTTTACATACAGTGTACAACCGTATTGCATGGTAGGTACCGTATTGTTATTAATTAGGTACGCAAGATACAAAAGGAGTACGCAAGATACATAAGTAAAAATCTACCGAAGTCAGATTTACATAAATTTAAGATAACGTCATACTATGAAAACTGTCTTGGAGTTAACGTTTTTACAATTTTGCGCCAATATCTGTGTTATCACAGCAAACCTGCTGAACTGATGTAGGAGCTACAAATGAAATCCTAACCAATATAAGTAAAAAATAATATTCAAAATGTACGTACGTGGATAAGTTGAGTACGACATTATCAATTTGATTAATTATTTTTTTATGTATTTGCAATTATGAGGGCAAAGATTATATAAAAGGATTGTCAGAATAACGAACGGATGACGCCGGGCACGAACACTAGTGTTTGATAATAATTGTGTCAGTAATTCTAAGAATTGAAGCATTTTAGATTTACTTGGTACGGGACTCTTCGCACTTAGCTAAATTTATAGATATAGTCATCAATTCTGTTTTATTTTAATAGACCATGGAGATGGAATTCCCATGCCAATAAATCATGAATAATATTATCATCATCCTTACGTTTTTTAATCGTTTGGTTTCTACATTACCAACCATGGAAACTACGGGTGATTAAAATACAAAGAAAATCTACCTACTAAGCAAAATGCAAGAATGCGATATTTTACTACTGACTTCCCTATATAGATATTAGTCTGCTACTAAAATTCTATTTTTGTAAATTTTTATGGAGAATAGACACACCTCATGATTAAGATTAGAATATTTTAATCTTAAATAGGTATACCTAAAGGAATGAATGTCGCTAACCAAACTAGTTATTCAAATTTTTATTTTCCTTATGCACTGTTGCCGACTTGGCATTAAGTAGGTATCAAATTATTAGATTTCTTTTGTTTCATTACTACCTAAATCACTAAGCTATTCATATAAGGAAAGGGGAAAAGGGGAGGGCTGCTGCCCTCAACTGGACCTCTGATTACCCATAATTGTCATACATATTATGAGTTACATTCGGCTTGATTGACACCTCTGTTTTGACCCCCGCCTTGGAGTCACCTTGACCAAAAGCTGGGTATGCCCCGATTCATATCGATAACATGAGATCTAAGAATAAAGTCTTTTATGTATAATTACAGTAAATGCATAAATAAAAATAGTATAGCTGTGTTTTAAATAATCTTTAATAATGGCAATATATTACGGTGCAACAGTTTAAGATGTAAAAGATGAACATATAATAAAAAATATGTGTAAATCAGTCGCGAAGTCATTTTTAACACCGTACAAAAATGTCACAAGACAAATTTAACTTTACGACTACAATATTTAGAATAATTTAATTGGTTCAGTGGTCTAGACGTGAAAGCGTAACTGACAGACAGGCATAGTTTATGGTGGTATCAATAGATTATACTAAAAAAATATTTCCGGCGTGATAAATCCTTGGGGGGGGACTCTTTTACATAAACTATTAGTGAAACTTCTGTAAAATCAAAGAATCATTTGGGCACGTTGTAAACTTATCTGAAATTAACAGTTCTGCATTTTGACAAAGATTATTTGATAGAGTATTAAAACTAGTACCTTCGTATCATTAAATATTATATTACTTGATAGGTACCTAATACTACTACTTAAATTGTTAATTTAAAAACTAGTTTCTGTTAAGATAGTTCAAGCTTTCGCGTCGCTCGCTCTTGTCTCTAGAACCGTTTTCCATCAATGGGGAAAGTTTAAATGGCAAGTCTAAAGGGCCGCCGAATTGATTCACTGGCACACAACGGTCGTAGCCCCGGAACAGGGCCGAGCTCCACTTAGATACCATTACAATATAACAAAACGCGAATAAAGGTTACTGGTTAGCGATAAAAAACAATAACTGTGTCAAGTGTTATGAGTTTTCCATTAACACCGAGGTTCTGAATGTATGACTCGTTTTGTTTTGGTGTCACACTTTTGGCTCCTCGATTTTTGGTTTGAAAACGTCGTAATAAATCTGTTGATTTAACATAGGTAATAAAATATTTTTATGACACAAATACTACTCCTATACTACATTATTATATTATGACAGTTTTATTATTATTATAAAAATAATTAAAAAATAAAAATAATTAAATATTAATAATTAAATAAAACTGTCACAAATATGTAAACTTACACATTTGTAGTATCTTTGAAAAAAGTATTTCGAAACATAAGTACTTTATACCTACTACACGTGTACCTAAGATCAAACAATAGTTTATATTATTATGTCCTTTAATTATGCTGTTAAAAAAGTTCTAAGTAAATTGTAATCAGGTATTTTTATACAAATGAACACTACTGAACAGACAAAATAATGGTGGTAGGAAAAGAAATGGACGCATCATAAGAACATGATTTAATTATTTTGAATTGTGTCTATATGAATAAAGATATTATTGACTTTGACTAATATTTTTTATAAAAATACCGTGTAGTTTCCGTTTTCGGAGATCTTCCTATGGGTGTCGTAAAAGGCAATTAAGGAAAATCCCACCACCTGATGGATGGGCAGCAGCATCTATCAACTCAAAGATACGCCCATCTTACTGCGATCGCCAAACCGCCTACCAAGCGTAGTGTTTACGGCAATATTTTTCAACGACCCTGGCTTGCCTTAAGGTGTAATGTTGTTGTAATGTTCACGTATCAATTTACAAGATTTTAACATTTTAATTATGTTTGTAGGAATGTAATGGTGAAGGATGAGTGAAATAGAATGTATGATAGTGAAAGAGTTAGATATTTGTCTTACGAGTGAAAGAGATCGAAAATGTTATGTTACTAGTACAAAAGAAAAGTAGGTGTAATAGAAGGAAGATGGCGAAAAGACGACGAAAAAAGCATGTAACAAGTAGTAAAAATAAATCAATTAATACTGAAGCAATATGTATTTTATTTGGCTGCCTATTGACTTATCCTTACATGTATATTAATAAAGATATTTTAACTTCGATTTATTATGTATGTATACAATGCAAAATGTTTATCAGTTTAGATAACCATATTACTCATCTGACATAACAGCTTGTATTTAATTATAATACCGTTATTACTTTATCGGTCTATTTTCAATATACTTGAAAACTGTTGAATCAAATAATCAGAAAATTTTCCTTGATTAAATTCTTATGAAAATACACTCGAGTAGTTCCTATAAGATAAATAAATAAGTGTGCGAGACTGTACAAGTGTGCCGTGGTTTTTAATGGTTGAAAATAATCAGCAAATTTTATTATTATTATTGTATGTCTTTACCATAATCTCGGAGCTATGTAGCTCCGGACCTTTGGAAGGCATGCGGGGGGCCGAATCCAACTGAGGCCCTTTAGACAAGTTTAATCTAAATGTTGTGTGACACCAACCGACGATTATCCCTGTACACACTATGAATATGCATCCAAGGATAATCCCCGGTTAGTATAATGCTATTGCATAATATGGTTATAACAAAATTTTGGTCTATGGGTTTGGGTGCTAGTGGATGAAAACTGGGTCTATGGAAGAACTATGGCCCCTGCCTTATTATTATTATTTATTTGTGGTAATTAAAACGATCTACATATATAAATTAAATCCCTTCAAAACTATTTTAAGGGTGCCCGTTCGTATAACCTAAAGTATCTTGTTGTAATTCGCTAGAGCTCCTTATGGCATACACATTTTTCAATAATTGTCAAACCTTGCTTACAAAAACAGCGTTTTATCTACAATAAAGATTAGCTATAGTACTATATATATATAGTAAGTAATATTGATCATCGTCCTACCAAGTAAAAGCAACCATTAAGAATTAAGATGTAAGTATATTCGTTTGATCTGTCAAAGGTTACTTTACTCGTAAATGTGGGACTTTACTTCACACTGCGGAATAAACCTCTTGTTCGATTTTAGATATTTTTTCTACTACCAAATTGAGATTTCCGCCATCGATTTACGAAGGTGGAAATTTTAATTTGCGTAAGGGAACAAATACCTACACTTACTTAATTTTCCACATCAGCGGATAAAGATTTTTGGACAGTATTTTTACATTTATTATTCACCTTTTAATTTTAAAAAACGCGTACAGGACTTATTTTTCAAAAAAACTGTTTATATGTTGTGTAGAAGCTTAACTTATTTTGTCGTCCGTTACGACTTTATTTCCCATCCATCCAAAATTTAAGTGCTTCGCCCTTGTCTGTGTAGCTTTCTTCATCTATCCCGTTTTCGTTTCGGATTAGATGTCCTATCATCTTACCCCTTCTGGTTTCTATGTGTTTTAAAATTTGTCGTTCTTCATTTACTCTTTTTAATATCTCTTCATTGGTAATCTTTTCTGTCCAGGACACTTTTTCCATTCGACGCCAGCACCACATTTCAAAGGCTTCCAACTTTTCCCTTTCTTTTTGTCTTAGGGTCCATGTTTCGCAAGCGTAAAGGGCAATGCTCCAGATGTATTATTTTATTAAGTTTTTTCGAATATTTTTACTAATTTTTGAAGGGAAAAGGTGTTTCTTTTTGTGGAAAGTCTGTTTTGCAATAGCAATTCTGGTTTTAATGTCGACTGAAGGTCTCGTATCTTCTGTTATTATACTTCCTAAATATTTAAACTGGGTTACTTGTTCAATTGGGTTATCTATTTTGATGGGATGTTATTTTGTGCGCAAATTTTGATGTCACGAGGATTTTGGTTTTATTTATGTTGATTTTTATAGAGTATTTAGCGAAGACTGCGTTCATTTTATTCAGTAGGTTTTCGAGATCATTTCTATTGTTTGTAAGTGCCGCAATATTATCCGCGAATCTTACAAATACAATTCGGTTACCATTTATGTTAATACCCTCGTGCGCTTCTTCCAATATCTCTTGTATATTTGCTTCTATAAATACGTTAAATATAAGTGGAGATAAAGTACAACCCTGTCGAACCCCTAGTTTTATGCTTGTAAGTTCTGTATAATCATCTATTTGTATAACTGTTTTTTGGTTCCTGTACAGTTCGTATATTATTCTCCTGTCTTTATAGTCGATATCTGTCCTTTTTAGTACCTCCATCATCCTTTTTCACGTTACTTTATCGAATGCCTTCTCAAGATCTATAAAGGCCACATATGTATCACTTTATTTATATTACCAATATAAAAAATAACGCTAGTTACGACTGTATTTGCTGTCATGCACGATGTGTTGCTATTATAGCTAATTTATTAAAATCAATAATTAAAGTAAAACTTTCATGTTCAAAAGTTTGACTTTAATTATTGATTTTAATAACTCTCGGAACGCTTTTTATCTCATAAAATCAATCATTGGGTATACTTTTATAGGTATATATGACCTACTGAAATAACATTAAGTCTCACCTTACCAGGTCATTGTACGAATATCTATCGGTAACCGACCCACGGTACTCAATAAACATAATTACCCGACGACCGCATGCCATAGTCGCCAGTAACCCGACACCATCATGAGGGTGTATGATACTAACGTATTTGTGACGATAGCTTGTTGCCGACAATAGTGTGGTTTACCCTTAAACCGAAACATTCCACCCCATAGCAAAATGAGTGATGCATAACTCCACACTATTAAAGTTTACTTATGTATCCATATGTAGGCTAGGTTTTGGCCTCGGTTTCTCGTTTCATCTCATCCATTTTAGGGGTTCAATTTTAAGAAATCTCTTCCTTAGTGGTCGTCTTAGATACCTAAGGAATATTATCTCCGAATTTCAGGATTCTAAGTCTAACAGTTTAGATAGTAGTTTGTCTATAAGTCTGTCGTCCAGTCAGGGTTCTACTTTACATTACATACCTACGAGTTAAATAGATTAGTTCGTTACAATCAACCGATAAGCTAGTAAGTCTTCTTTATCCATTCAAATCTCTATTACATCAACAATGACAATCGTTACGGACCGAAGCCTAAAAAATATCGTCTGTCAGTTTACACTAATTGGGTTAGCGAGGTTAGATACCGCCGAACATGCAGCTATACATATATAGCTATGTTTATATAGAATCATAACATTGCATCACTCTGTACGTGCTCTAGGTGACTGGCAGCTTGGCGGATAGAATTAAAATAAAATTCTAGAACAGCGATTTCAAAAGTTTGTTCCTTGAAAACGTTACTTTGCCTTAAAAGTTTAGGAACTGTTGCTTTAGATCTCCTTAGATGACTAAATTATGGCGAATTCACTCTTCAAGTGTATTAACGATAATGTAGTTTAATTGATCCGTATATAGAAAGATCTGCTAAAATTTATAATAATAGCGGCCCGCCTCGGCTTTGCACGGGTAGACTTTTATAGCATGTTACTAAGTGATAATGAAGCATTCTAATTGTGAAAGAATTATCTAAATCCGTTCAGTAGTTTTGAGTTTATTCGAATCAAACATACAAAAATAGAAACTTTTCCTCTTTATAATATTAGTATATAGATAACTATATACAAAATAGTTAAAAACCTAACCAAAAAAGGTATGAAACAATTTTTTTATTATTTTATTTAGTAAAAAAGAAAATTAACTTTAACACAAATAAGGTAAACCTGTCGATGGACTCTATATACGTACCTACTCTATATTAAATTAATTATATACTCAATATAGTTATTTTGTTTTCGGCAAAACATGCAAGGCATCTTATTGTTTTGTACATTTAACGAAATGTTTACTGTATACTATCTTGTGTGTTGTGCTGAAATAAATGTATTTTCTTTCTTTCTTTTTTCCATTCTGGGATCACGTTTGATACCAATATTTCAAATAATCAACTTTGGTAACACATGAAAGCGATAAAGAACTTACTTAAGTATTTACTTATTTAATGAAGCTTTACAATTGTTGTGTTAAAGTGATATTCAGAAACTACAGTGCGGCGGGTTTTAATAAGCAATGAAAATTAGCACTTTTAGGGTAGCGAAGGCAAGCTCAAAGCGGACAGATTTTTTCGTCAATTATATATTTAGAAGCAAACAGATGTTCTTGGCCCTGATGTTACGAGAAAATATGGTCCAGATGTCGTGTGGACAGTTACATGATGAGTCATAATAAATTAGGGCTAAATAAAACTTATCTCTTGATCGAGTCAATCTATATGCGCCTAATTTAGTTGATTGTATACCTTCCTAAATATGGGTTTATTTTTTCGTACAGACATTTATTTAGTTAGCCCCGAGGCTTTTGCTACTTCGCCAAGCATAAAGGCGAGCAGAGTTCCAGCCTTATTAAATGATTTATAAACTAAAGACTCAGAAACACTTCTCAGTATTATCACTATGGTACACCTTCATTTAGTTAAACAAGTTAATGTTATTTCATTGTAATATTTTTGAATGGTTATTGGTTCGCGTACAAATAGAATTGTATGTATAAAGGTTCTAATTGATATTAAAAGTACACAAATGTCCATAAATCAATCAAACGCAGTGAACATTTCCATATTCGTATAAGTGTTAAATCCCATTCGATAATTTGGCTCAGTTTGTTAGCTCCGGGTTTCAAAACGCAGATCACATTTAAATATATACTGAAGCTATTACAATCAGGACACTTATTTAGATCTATCGATTAGGAAGTTGCCTAAAAGGTCCTCAAAATAGTAATATGTCAAGTATCCAACCTATTTTTTTCGTATCACATTAACTTACAACACTAGTAGAATACCATGAACAACTTGTGTTTAGCTAAATTCATAAATCACATGTAACGCTATTTTTTTAAGTCAGAATTCTTTATTGTTTATACACTTCACTCTGTTGAGAATATGGACTACTACTATACGATTGTATATAAGAACAATATTGAAGGTTATCAAAACAAATTTTATAGCAAACATACAAACTTATTAATTTGAAATTGTTATTGGAACACTGTAGTGCGCCAGAAACGAGTAAATAAGTATCTGTAGGTTGAATTAAAATAGTAGTCTTTTTTCGTATTGGTTCAGTGAACTTTTCGGTCACTACTGAACTCGTGGTTTGCCGAACATTTTGACATTGAACACAGTTTTTATAAAGATAAGAATTGGCCTTTTTGTTTGGATTTGATGTGTAAATTATTAGAGCTTCCAAACTCCGCACAACCGCCGTGGCATAGCTGTATAGGTCGAGTGGGTACGATCCCCACGCCGAAGAAAAAAGCTTTGATTCAAAGATTTCTTTCGGTCCAGTTAGTTAAGAGACTCAGAAAGCACGTAAACCCGTTGGTCCCGATTGTTATAACAGCATCTATGAAAATCGTATAGCTGATAACCTAGGTATATACTGTATATAATACTGCGATCACTAACTCGCCTGTCAAGCGTGGTGACTAGGACAATACCCCCTTCGAGGGAGGCTCATGTTCAGCATTAGACGTATTACGGTATAATAGATATAATATACAGGGTGTCCCAAAAGATTACGTAGCTGGGAAGAGGGGTGATAGGGATGGTCACAAGGGTCACTAGAAAAATATAAAAAATTCCCTCTGGGTGTTTAAAAAAATAAATGGCATTTTTTAAAAGACTAAAAATTTGACACCGCACACGGTGTAAAATTTTTAGTCTTAAAAAATGCTGTTATGTAATCTTCAATAACAACAAGGTCATCAACATCAACATCAAAAATAACAAGGTGTAAAATTTTAAGTTTTAAAAAAATGCCTTTTTTTTTTAATACCCAGAGCGGATTTTTTTTTTATTTTTCTAGTGACCATTGTGTCCACCCCTGTCACCCCCTTTCCCAGCTACTTAACCTTTTGGGAAACCCTGTATATGAATATTAATAAAAAAGATAAGAATTTTATTGTTTGCTCTAATTAAATTCATACCAACTTTTAAAGAATCCGTCGATAAATTCGCAATCAACACATCAATCGCATAACATTAACATATAAATAATAATTATAATAGGTATTATCATATTGTATCAAGTAGTTATTAACGGCGAATAAGGTAGCTGTTTCCTAGAACGAGTGATAATACTCACCAGTTCTGATAAATGTCACTTGATCGTGTTCTTGATATGTAAACAGTGTTTTACTAAGTAATATTGGCGCATTATCTATATTTGCCCAACTCAATTAACACATGCGGAAATAAACCAGTCTGACATTTACTTAATAGAAATGTATTTATAGGTATAGTTTATCATTTACGAGTATGTTTTAGTTCAACAGGTAATATTGATAGATTCTGCTTTTAAGACATATAAGTAGGTAATATGTGTATTGAAAATGAAATATTTTATTAATAAGCTATTACACTATACCTAATTTCTCGAACGTGAATCCAAGTAACATTAACCTAACTGCGTTGTCAAATTGAATTCAGTTTCTAAAACTTGAATTAAGAAAGTCTTCCAGTAGGTACCTGCATAATGCCGTCGGGGGGCCGGATTGCTCATGCGTACCCGGCCCACACCAACGGCGGATCGAAGGAGTGTCCGGGAGATTTTAGTGGTTGGTAGGGTCCTCTCCTGGTAGTATGAGTTTAGCATACCACGCTATGGAGAGGGCGAGTCCCACATATCCCACCGCCAGCGCACGAATACGCTGCAGCGGCGGTGGGAATGCGTAAATGCATTTGCCCCCGGAAAACAAAAAAAAAAAAAAAGGTACCTGCATTCGATTGTTTTGTTTTTCTTTTGTCGTTCGATTGTGGACGAAAATGTGATTTAGGCAATAAAATGATAATCAGATCAAACTAGTCAAGCTTACGGAAACTGATTTGAAACTTTACATCATCTTCATCTTTAGCCCGTACAGCGTCCGCTGCTGACCATGGGCCTCCTCCCGAGGAACGGTTTTAGCCATAGTCACCACGCTTGGCGATCGCAGTATTATGTTGTAACACAAGAAAGTGCTGCTGCCCGTTCCCTGGTATACGATTGTTATATCTGATATTATAACAATCGGGTCCAACGGCTTAACGTGCTTTCGGAGGGACTGAGGGTTGTCCCTCAACCATCTAGAATTTACACAAAGATTTCTTGTCCGGTGCGGGGATTGAACCCACGACCTCCGAGATTTAAAGCGAGCCAAATGCCGCTACGCTACGGAGGTTGTAAGTTAAGTAAACACTTTAAATGTGTTTACTTATCTTACTAAGAGCTGATTACTTAATTTCTTGAGAAGTCATCCATTCAGACGGGTCAGAGCCCACTCGTCTCCTAAGATTCGCACCCTGTGCCCACTCGTCCCCTGGAACTTTTGAGGGGCCTATTCGCCCCCTGAAGAATATTTATTTTTATTCATTATTCTAATAAATACATGTATATGTGTATACTGCAGCTTGGTAGTCCGGGTACAGTCGCGCAGAAAAGGCTAAAATAAAAAATATAGTAATTCGGTAGATATCATGTTTATAAAGATTAACACATAAAAAACACAATGTCCTAGAAACTAACGAAATACAACTCTTTTACAAAAATCAGCCTTGATTGACCGTCATATAAATAAACATTAAATATAAAATATGCAAAAAAAAAATAGAACACATATCAACAGTAAATAATCACTTCTTATTTTTTGTATATTTACCAACTACATACATGCAAAATCATAATAACTTAAATCTAAAAAATTATAACAGTACAAAAAAAATACTAAAATCACAGTAATTATTGAAGACTAGATAAATCAACATATATATTTTTTGTATATTAACCAACTACATGCAAAATCGTAATAACTTAAATCTAATAAATTGTAACTAGAAGTACCTACATAAAAATTGGCTAAAATCACCGTATTTTTCACTGAAAAAGTAGAAAAAGTAATATTTTATCATACAAAATAGAAAATTATGTGAGTGCATACACAGTAGCATACTAAAAATCTATGTTTTACCTTAAAATAAAATAAAGTATTTAATAGTAACTATTAAAAAGTAGCAGCAGTTGATTTTTTTTTTTCTGTGTCTTCGTTCCAATTATATACACGTAATTCTTTTGAAATAGGGATGTATAGGTAAATAGTAGAACTTACGTATTTTTCCTTCACGTACATGCACTGATCACTTCACTCACTAATTAAATTTAATAAGTAATCCTACAGGATACGCTAATGAAAACTTTCACTCGAGACAGTATAAAAATCAGTACGCTTGGATTTGCAACTATAAGTAAACTTAATGTAGTAACACATTCCTGGAATAAATACGCCGAAGTTGTCTAGTGCTGGTGTTAGCCAATCAGGTGCAAGTCCTTTCATCGAGCGTCTATTGTTTTGGGCTACGCCTTTGTTATTTGCTCGCGCGCAGATACTATGGCTAAGATTACCCCTCCCGCTTCGGCATTCCACCTTATCTCTTATTTATAACCCGTTTTTTTAACAAGCCATTCGTAGTAAGACAATTTTACATCGTAAGCCTATCGACAGGTTATATTATTATCATGACGGATTATCATTCATCATAGCTCTTTTTTCAATGATCTGTTATGATTTATTAAATTAATTCCGTTAATAAACTGTTCACAAGTGTACTATGTTAACCGTTTCTTATGTAAAATATAGCTAATTTTATCTCAGGGGACCAATAGGCACCTGAATAGGTGCCGAATTTTTAACTTATATTGTATATATATTAGAGGGGACGAATGGGTACCTTAAAAAAATATTTTTTATTAAAATATTAATTGGTCTCCTACCAGGAGACCAATGGGCACCTATATAGGGGCCGAATCTACAACTTTTATGCTGGGGGACGAATTTTAGGAGACAAGTGGGCTCTGACCCATTCAGACAATTATCAGAACAGATAAACACAACACACAACAATAAATTAACTTATAATAAGTAAATGCTAGATGCTGTTATGTTAAAAAGTTAAAAATAATCTTCATTAATGGAGTAAGGTCCGATTATATATTAACCTTCACCCATATGTTTACGAAACTAAATATTTCTTTTATCAATCATTACCTATATTTATACGAACTTCCAACGGCGCATAAATTATCAGCAAGATTCAGGTCAAGGCTACCCCTTATTGTTATTTTCATTAAGCAACTAAATATGTTGAATACTACGCAAGTGTAGCGTGTAGATTCATTCATTACATATCATACGGTCAGTGACACATAGATGCGACTCAGTCTGACCGGCTCGCATCGCCCCGGGCCGGACACGCGGGGCCTTCTCTTGGACTATTTCAGTTATTTTTTCGAAACGCCATAATCACTTGTGCTCGGGGAGTTAAGGGCACTCTAAAATCTTAGGTTGCAGCAATAAACGCACATGCGTTTATGCTCATATGAGAGAAAACGCTACTGAGACGCCTTCTCTTACATATCTTCGTAAAATTTTCCTTTATCAGTTACTATTCAACAAGATTATTCATGAGACCACGGCAATCACAATACATATAAAAAGTTTATTAATGTAATTTTCACTTTATGTCTATCTTTAAAATCTCGAAATCTCCGCCAAGCTTAAAATAACCGTATGCTGCATGTATAAATCTAAAAGCAAATTATGTACTATTAGTTCAAATCAGTCAAAACCATACAAGTCCAATCATTCGATTAATTTTAGTTAAGAAAGACGTTAAACCAAAACTGGACATTGAACTTAGCTTTTACTTATGTGGTCCAAAGTAATAAAATAATTCTAGGCCAACTACTGAATACTAGTGAGTATTAGGTTATTGGAAAGTAATTAGGTTATTGGATAGTAATAAATATACAGGTCACTAGTTATAACTAATAAAAAGTAAGTAGAGTTAGCTATTAACTATGAATCTAATCGGGTAAAGGGCCAATTTAGATATCAGTCATTGGACGAAAGGCGACCATAACTGATTTTTAATTTATGGTTTGACGATATATATAGTAGATAAAATCGAAGTCTACGAATCATACTAATCAGTAATTAAAGTATATCTTAAACACAGAATAATAACAGTACCTACCTTACTACCTCACTCTTCAAGTCTTGAATTGCAAAATGTCACCTTTGAAATCGATGCAAAATCGCAGTCTCAAATATGTATAGGTTAAAGCCACTTACCCATAATTGTATATGCTAACAAGAACTAAAGTCCGAGCAATTTGCAACGAATATCACATTACTGCCGTTACGGTCACGATGACAAAGCTTTTTGCAAGACAATCGATATCTATGTCATTGACTATTGTAGGTACTTGGGTATTATCGTGGGAAAATAAAATCACGATCAGCTTAATGTATTAAGTATATTAAGAAGGTTACTAAAAATACTTCTAAGTCAAGGTGCCTACCTAGTCGCATAGTGAGCATGATTTGACGATTTTTTCATCATCATCATCAGCACGTATAACGGCCTCCCCAGGGAGGGTGTTGCCATAGTCACCACGATTGCTTATTCCGGAGTGTAAATCTTAAAATTTACACCTACATTTACCTATATTTATATTAAATTAATCATGTACAAGAAATACCTGATAATTTATTTGTCAATTACCTATTGACTTACGTTTTTATGGATAACGTGTCTATCGATGAACAAAACCGATTTAACTAACAGTGGATATACAATTTACAGCCTAAGCAATAACTCGAGTGTCCTTAATGTCCCTATTGCTAGAGCATTAAAAACTATTAAAGTTACACATGAAATAAGTTAAGATTCGTTAATTAATATTATTTAATTAATAAATGTGGTTCCGGTAGCGTAAATCAGTTAACAGCTTTTAAAGATGAAGGTCACGAAGAACTGGATTCCCACACCTTAACCAACGCCTGCCTCAATATATTTCGATGGAGAGACGATTTATATTTATAAAGCTTTGATTTCTCGTTAGTCTACATCTTTCTATTTAGATATTAAAATTATTTGTTGACTGAACTGGTAGCTCAATGGTTGCTTCTGAGACTTGGTTCGATTCCTACCTGGTAACTCCTTAATTATTAACATTCTTCCTAATTTACGCGGTTAAAGCGTAGATTTTCATCGTAGGCGCTATTTTGTTCTAATATATGTGCAATTCTTCCGCAATTGCGATTCCACTCATTTATTCCAAAGTAGTCATTAATTTTACTACATATGCTGATAAGATAAGGAATTATTATTATTAATGGACACGACTAAGAAATAAATACTTTTGTATCATGTTTGTAGCGTGGCATATGTTAACTATGGCATTATTGTTTTTATTGGATACAAGTATAGTTCCCAAGAAATGTATTATAACTAATAACTAGAGGTTAATCCACACTGGATCACTCAGAATCATATTCTGGCAATACGTAAATAAATTATGACTGACAATTGTATACCATAATAATGTACCCATTAGGAATCTGAACAGAAAGAAAGTCATAATAATTATCTACTGGTTATGAAAAACAGATTTTGACATTACAATAGAACTCGTATACCCAAAGTAAAGGTAAGTTAACATGGAAAAAGAAATATCATAACCTAATAATCTAAAAGACACACAATAGTAGGAACAGCAATCACCTGCTGTATTCGTAATCCAGTTAAGAATTATGCGGAGCCACAGTCAGCTCCTACTGAAGCCTTACATCCGTGTTAGCGTAAACCGGCTTTCAACTATCACTAACTGATAGATCAGAAATTAAATCTAGGTACCTAATAACTCAGACTTAATAAAAAGTATAGACGGTGCTGTCAATGCACTGAAGCCAATTTTTTATTGTGCAGTAGTGTGGGTAAAATTCTTGCTATGATTTTTCATAGTATCCCAAATGTTATAAAAATAACCTTGAACTTTGATTTATATACCATTTCATGACACAATTGGTAATGGTGTTAAAAAATAATTAAGTTTGTTAAGACAAGGTAGCATAGTTTTTGTACGCGTGTGTGCGTAAGCTGTGTATGTTATGTACACGCCAAGGCTTAGTTTTTACCGGCTTCAATGTATTACTCACAGCGTTCTGTCTTTACTTTTTATTTGTTCTCAGTCTAATATATGTATTATCATTATCATTAACCTATGCAAATGTCATTGTAGTGTTATCCTTAACACGACATTGTGTCAAGGGAATTCGTAGTTCGTCCCTCTTTCCTCCATAAGGTTCAATAGCGTCTTGATGCATATTAGACCACTTGACTTTGTATGTTTATTCGTCAAACCGAGGCCATGTCCCGATCGTTTCATTGTCAAGTTTCCTCCTTTTAAATATGTTGACCTATTATCTCACCGAAATCTTTTATGAATACCAAAACGATAAGATAAGTAAATATCTCAAGATAGGATGAATTTTAAATTGTTTATTACATATGTATGGCTCCTATCGTTAAAGATACTGCAAAATATTCAAAGTGCGTGCATCTTATTACTTATACTATCTTTTTAAATAAAGTGTTAGTTTAAACAATAATGACGCCGTGGAATCCAATTCATTACTATTATCTGCAAAGTCTAAATGATACCAATATTAGAGGACATGGCATGGCATGTGAGTATGACTGAAAAAATTGTGCTAGACAAAGAATATTTTTTAGAAATAATTGTTGATTTTTTTTTGAAGATAAGTACTACTTTCTCATTAAGCTTATCCCGAACTTGAAGATATGAGAAAATTAAAAAGCGTGCCTATCAATGAGATCTTATTGACCATTTCACAAATACCACAAATGCATGTTAGAGAATAATGGGATATTACATCGCCACTAATGGTGATCAATGGTTAATCAAGTAGCTTGTTGTAATTATTTTCCTACTTAAACTGTTAAGTATTACTATTTCCATATTTACTATTTCCATATTTACGCCACGCGGCGGTCCATTGCTATTATCGGCAAAATTCTATATTGGCATGTTTTTTGAAAATGAATATGAATCAATTACTAGTTCATGACAAGTGAAGTGCAGTTCCTTTAAACTCTTATATTAGGCATTGCGTATGAGTTTAAAGACAAAAAACAGGTACAAAATCGAAACAATGAACGAGACAATTCATATGTTCCTAATATAAAGATCGCTCATAAAATTTGACAGCCTCAAATGTGAGCCTATGCCTTATAACAACTTATAATGAAGTTCGTTATGTATTCCGTCCCATTGACTGGGCTGGACATCATGAGGTTACGCGTGACCACTCAGTGCTACTTCAGTGCACACAGCAAACTTGACCCACTTCTTCCTTAAACCTTAATATCTTTTAATATGGCCACATTCATTAACTCATCAACAAATATTTCTTAAGCTTATTTCTGTAGTAAAAATGTATGAGCATTTGTTTTTCTGAGGATTAAACCGTCAACAAAACAATTGCTCATATGACCTTTTGACAACTACGGATCTCCCACCCTACATTCTATACAATTGGAGTTCCGTGTCATCTAATTGTGAACTTTCCCAACTTTCGTTTTGATCACCGGTTTGTGAATAATAAATCCCGTTATTACTCCGTGTCATTTGCCCCAGTAAGCTACATGATAAACACTTTCCACATTTTGACGAGTTAGTATTACAGGCTTCCGTATTTACTCACTATAAGAATGCATAGTGTGAAAATTTAGAAAATATAACCTCATTATCCTGTTTCCAAGAAATACTATAACTCCTCTAAATACTATACCCACTACATTGAAGACCATTGACAACAATAAATAGTAGTGACTCTTGCTATTGCACAATATCATATAATATGTATGTATGCTTTATATTGTATGGTAATATAGCAAATTATACGGCTTTACTCACTTCCGTTCAGTAATTGTAATTTTCTTGTTGCAGGCATGTCTCTAGACGAAGGCAGACAATCACAAAGGCCATACCGCTATGGAATGGTGTTGCTCTGCGCCGGCGCACTTATCAACTGGCTGGGTCTTGCGGAGGACTACGCAGAGCCCGTGCGTTACGTGGGCGTGGCTTGCATCGTCGCTGGAGCCCTTCTCATCTGCGCAGCTATGTGCTGCTGGCTGCAGTCGCCCGCCAGGCAGCCACAAACAGACCGCGCGTCACCTGACACACATCAAGTAAGTTTTATTAGCAATTCATATAGATACTTTAATAAGTTTTAGGTTGCTTACCGATGAAAGGAAAATTGTGTGGTGTTATTTTTTTAAACCAGCAGTTCCCCAATGTTCCATGGAACCCTGGGGTTCCGTAAGAGACTTTCGGGGGTTCCACGAAAATTGGCTCAAGCCTGTGATTTTACGTGAAACAATGTTACCTACAGTTAGTCCTTACTTAAGCTAAAAATGATGAATCAAAAAGATTATGCAGCAAAAAGAATACGAGAACCGCTGGTTTAAACTATTTTATTATTATACGTCAATTCCGTAGGTACACGAAATATTAATCAAAAACCAAATTTAACCATGGATTGATGTTCTTATAGTATTCGCTAAGATTTGAAAAGTTCCCCAGTAGATCAGTTCTTTCCATATTGAACTCTACATTTCTTTACAGTAGAAACTGCGACAATGTCCATATTTTATCACAGCCCCAGCATTTTTCGAGGCTTTTAAATAGTTTTGGTAGAGCAAGAAATTTATAAACTTATTGTCACAGGGGAAAGCGGGGCGCATTGACATATTTATTGTTATGTATGCCATGTTCAATGGCCTGATTAGGAATATATGTCGAGTTCTATATATACTTACCTACGATAAACAAGATTATACATTTATGGGTTCACCCTTTATCCATCAACCACGTTACGTTTATGTAACGCAATATCCTACAGTAGATATTTAGAGTAGAATTATGTACTTACTTAATTAAAAATTTCACAGCTACATTGGTTTTTTTATGATTTTTCTGTTCTATCAGTAACTAACGGATACTATTTTGAAATTCCAGATTGACGACCCCATACACGTAATATCGATGCCTGATGAAGAGACAATGCAGCAGAAACCTCCCGACTACGACACCGTAGCAGGCGCGCCCCCCACATACGACGACGCTATCAAGCTGAATCCCGCGCGGCTGTTGCCGGCAACGAGTAGCGCAAGACACGACATGGCGCCCGCGCCGCTAGATGTCACCATCATCCCTGGACAGCCCGATGACGTGTCTGCCGCGCAACTCGCCGCCATCGCTCCCGTCCACCGGGCCCAAGTCCCAAAGACGCCGCCACCCCCCTACAACCCAATACACGCCATCAGATGAAAGCCCGGCCACTATACTTGTTACTTTAAAACGACTGCTGTTTCATGTGATGAGACTCGTATGTATAGTGATTAGTCCATATTGTTTGCGCAACAATGTCTCGGTATTATATTTATATCGTACGAACATATCCTAACATGAAACTATACTGTTTTTATTTAATGTAGGCTGTCGAATATACGAAGCGTTCGCGTACTTATGTGATAATAGGGAAATTAGTTACTTATTTCCAAGTCTTGTACATAATTATAAAAAAAAACTTTTGTAAAATAGCTTTTTGTTAAAATATGTAAGTACCTTTTAGTTAGTTTATAAGTGTAAACTCTTCCAATAATTATTTTATAGCTAATGTGTTCGAAACAGAGCACCTCTGTGGTTCCAAATAATTTTAGAGTAGAGTAAGTCATCGGGTCGGCGGATAGGTCGATCAGTTGGCAACAAGCATCCATACATATCTACAACAATCAATTATATTTATACTTGCAAGAGTAGTGACGTACGTCACTGTGCCATACAGTCCTCTAAATATTCTCTGGTGACTGATGCATATACACGGTCTACGCTGCTGTTATAAATTAAATCTGGCTCAAACAAGGCACTGTATCAGACTAAACTACACGATCATCGAATTCATAATAACAAGAAAGTTCGGTAAAATTATATTGGAATAAAATTTGAACCAAGTGTATGAATTTGTATATTTTGTACTTTATAAATCATTGTTAGTTTGTCGTTGTGATTAGTATGACCCTTCATCAATTTTGTTAACGTTCGCCTATTATTACCATAGTAGAGTTATAAATAGCGCCCTGTTCCGATTGTCTATTCTAGTCTTCAAATTAACGCATATTTACTTAATAATTATTCCGTTAGACGTTCAGTCATGCATAATTATTTGTAATATGTACATATTCTGATTGCACAACTTGAAGATTACTAACAACTCATCAAAACATTTTAGTCAACATTGGAATGGGGAAAGTCCATTATGAACTGCTTGCTAGGGGATGTAACTACGAATAACTAGTCAAAGTGTTAATAATATCTACACCTGGATAACGAACTAGCATGGAAACTGCAGTTGGTTTTGAAGTTACTAATGAAGATATTCACTCTTACTTCATTCATTGTACTTATTAAGTAGACGACTATTGATATCATGATTACGATACTGACCGTTTATATACAATTAAACAAGTTAACAAGACTTGAGAATTCTTCTTAGGTCTCGTGGCCGAAATTCTTAAAAGTAAATGGATACTTACATATTATATTTGCATGAAAGCAATAACGACCATCAAAAAGCCGTGTGCTTGAAATGGATAAAAATGGGACCAATATACGTTTTTAATTAATACTTTAATCGTGTGCTTATACCTACTAATTGATTAAAATAGCGCGTGTCTGCGGTCTTTACGAGGATTTTACAATGCTGAAGTTGTGCATTTATTATTTGTACATTGTACAAAGTTCAGGAGATAAGATGTGTATATAAAAAATAAATGTTGTTGAAAGAAAATTTTGTTTTATTCAACTCCTACCAGTGGTTTGGTCTGATGCATAGATATCTACAGTGCTACAAATGATTCCAGGAGTCATCACTGGTTGCTGATAGCTAGTCTACTTATATTATAATACCAGATTTGATATACCTAATACGGGCTAGCTAACTAACTACTTCACCGGTGACGTTTGTTTCCCAGAAACCGCCCTCAAACCAGATTTCAGATCTAAGTAATCCTACTAATATTATAAACGCGAAAGTTCATAAGAATGTTTTGTAGTTTTTGCGTGAAAGAGTAACAAACATACCCGTTTTTTAGTCTTTCACGGATGCGCCAAAGTTCACCTAAATTTTCAACTCCGCTAATGGGAAATCCGAAAATGTTCTTCCTAAAATTTTTCATCCTAACAATCACTATTCCTAACTACTCTGTCTCTAATGTTCATATTTCCGAAGCATCCAACTTCATAATGTCAGTAGCAATAAACATCTATTATACTTTTATTTGTTTTCCTATATTTTCTCAACATAACCATCTTTTACACTATTATTCAAAGTCATATCTTTTTTGTTTAGATTTCTTTTTATTCATAATAATCAGTATTAAATACATTAATTTTGCGTAACTTTTACAGTTTTAGTTATTAAGTTATTTTCACATATATATACCACGGTACCATTTATAGTCATTGGTTTAAGTTAAGTTAGAACTGCGACCATACCGCACGAGCCGAGGGAGCGAAGCCAGAGTCCTGCTCCAGACATTTAGTCAAGTTCCAGAAACGAATCGGTCCTATTCATAATTATTGGTTTAGGTCAGGTAAGAACTGTGACCACAACGCACGAGCCGAGCGTGCCGCGGCAGCGGCCGGCGAAGTGCCAGAACCGAATCGGTCTCATAGTTTTTTTTTTTTTTTTAAAGACATCTCCCGCACTTGGGAAATAAATCCCTGTTTCACGGGGGACTTTACATACATTCATTTCACGGACACACAGAACACCCAGACTCAGAACAATTATTTGTGGTTCACACAAATAATTGTCCCGGGTGGGAATCGAACCCAGAACACCAGGTCTCAGAGGCAATTATCGTAACCACTGAGCCACCGGTGCAGTCAAGTTATTGGTTTAGGTATCTACGGTTAAAACTGCGGTATAAACTCCCAGGCCATAAACATAACCGTAAATGAGTCGTGTTTTATGTATTTCATTCATTTAAGACAAAAATCTGTGAAACGACCTTTAATCACACTTGCTAAATGTTTCTTTCTGAGTATGAGTGAAAATATTATGGTAATTATGTTTATGGATAAAAACGTTATGTTAAAAAACAGTAGGAGTTTAAGTATATTTACATTAATGATATTATTAATAACAATTTTCGGAAACATAAGTGTTATGAACATAGCCGGTAGCACTACAAATAGTATGAATGAAAACCTTAGGATGAAAAATTTTAGGAAGAGTGATCATTCGGATTACAAATCGTTGGGAAGAACCATTTCGGGTAAAGAACTTTAGGTGAGCCAATATGGACCCCTCTTTCACGCAAAAACTACAAAACGGAATTGGCTGAAAGTTTGCACCGAGATAGTTTATAAACAGGATTAAAATATAGGGTACAAATCCGCTCCGACCTACTGGAGCAGAGTAACGCGGGTAAAAAAGCGGGGCGTAGCTAGTGCAATAATAATTGTGTAGGTAGCAGCAATGTGACATTTTATAATAAAAAAAACAGTATCTAGTATTTTGAAGAACCTGTTGATTGGTTGGTTTCAACAAATATTACAACGCTATGGCATTTTATTACATAATTGGCCCACCCGGTCTTGTTAGAATACCTACATACCTATTGCCCTATCGGAGTAGTAACGTGAGAAAATATAGTGGTGCACCTGTTTTACCATCACAACATATTTTGATAAATAATTAATAATTTAAAAAAAACGTTTGTAAATTATTGTAATCGAAGTCTTTTAATTTATGAAGGAATGGTGGGTGGTGTTCCTCCACAGAAAATGAAGATCTTTGCTGGGCGAGGTGGTATAAAATAAAATAATAAAATTAAAATAATTTTTATTTACGTAAACCAATTACAGGCACTTGTAAGTAAATCGTCAAACATTATTTGAAAATTAATTATTATTTATCTTAAATTACATTTGCTGTTTATTTATAAACCTATTCAAATTACTTATTTATAATTAAATTAATTATTATAATAAATTTATATTGTCGCTAGGAGGCAAAATGCTTGTTCTGTCTATGTTATGCCAAAACAATTGTCATTATTTGGGTGGACCATGAGCATATAACGACGGACGCGCTTTAATGCTACCACCGGACCCCAACTGAGAAGATCCGGCGAAACAAACTCAGTGGGTTACTCTACCACCGGTTTCAACACGGCCAACATGAGGCGGTCCGGCGAAACATACTCAAATCGGCAATTACGCGGGGTTTAGGTCCAGTTATTTTAATTTATATTTTAGTAGGCACACACATTTATATAGGTATGCCCGGCGGCCGACGGCCAATTGTTGATATTCTGAACTTGTAAATTTTCTAATTGGCTTGAGAACTTGTATTGTGCGATACAGTTTAGTTGTAAAGGTATTCCTTATCTTTTAAGTTAAAAATTGTATAATACATAATGATATGAACCCAATGAACCGGTTGGTACCGTGGCCCTAGCCCAATGGCTAGTGCGTCGGACTTTTGGTGATCGCCGGTTCGATCCCCACTCATTGCACCGCCGACATCAACCCACTCGTAACACAAGCATTTTAGCTTAGCACGGGGGGTTATCAAGAATACTCGTAGAATACAAAACTCTGCTAGTAATCTTAAAAAAAAATAGTTACATAATAAATCATGTAAATTCGTTTTAATGACGAACGTTAGCTAGGATAAAGTGACAAAGAACTGCGTAGAACGTAACGCAAATGTCATATTTCATTTATAGCAGCTGTCAGTGCTGTCACAAAGAACGGCATTTTCGTAACTTTTGTTTGTTATTGTAAAATGTTTTATTAAAGGCTAAATTTTCGAGAAATATAGAAGGATAACACTTATAAGTGAACTGATTCCTTAATATTACGTGTCCTATAAACGGTATCTATGAAAAATATGCCAGTTGAGTTAAACAGCCTGACGGAGGGATGGCTGGAACTAGAAAGCGATCCAGGGTTGTTTACTCTATTGTTAGAAGATTTCGGAGTGAAAGGTGTTCAAGTAGAAGAAATCTATGACCTGCATAAACCGCTGGAAAGTCCAGTCTATGGATTTATTTTCTTATTTCGTTGGATAGAAGAAAGACGTTCACGACGTAAGTTCGTGGAACAGATTGAGAGCTTCGTTCGTGATGAAGAGACTATAAACAATATATTTTTCGCGCAACAGATGGTACCAAACAGCTGTGCCACTCATGCGTTACTGTCAATCTTGTTGAACTACCCTAATCTTCATTTAGGGGAGACACTTAGCAGATTAAAGGTATGTAAGTAACATTAGTTATACTAGTAGTAATTAAATTGTACTTAAAGATTTTTCTCTAGGTCTGGTTGGCTGAGAGACTTTCCTCCATGCCTCATAAAAGCATGTTAAGCTCTAAGTCCTGATTGCTATAACATCATCAAAAATAATCATATACCAGGGAATGGACAGCAGTGTTTCCCAGTGTCTTACAACATTATACTGCTGTCAGCAACTGCCTACCAAGTGTGGTGATTATGGTGAAACCCTCCCTCGGGAGGAGGCCCTTATTCAGCAGTGGACATTTTACAGGCTGATATGATTATGTTATATTGTCATTACAAATATAATATTTGCACTAATCCAAAATAAAAATATAAAAGTAAACAGATCTCTAGATCTGCACAAATTTTTACTGTTCATTAAATAAACTATAAATTTTTCATAATAATATTACACACCGACAGTAATAATACTTTATCACTGACAGTTGCTAATAAGGTATAATTCTATTCCTCAGAAGCATGAGGCCGGATATACTTTTATAATTTAGTAGCATTTGGTTCAATGTGCTATTTTATGATGAAGACACATACAACAAATGATTCTGATGTGTAATGTCACATCTGACCTTATGCTACTGAGCTCTAGAATATCATCAACTTTGTGTGTGTTCTATAGAGATTGATTTGCAATCCCATTACAGGTTGAAAATTTGTAGCAACTCCCTTGTGCCACATACAGTCAAATATATAATTTAGAAAACTATGTAAATACTTTTTTGAATTAACCTGTGAAAGTTTTAAAAATAAGGATGATGTTAGTTGACATTTTGTTGTTGACGCCCCAAAGTTTGGCTTCATGATGCCTCCCTGGGAGTCGCAACCCACAGATTAAAACAGACTGGTAAAAGCAAAAGATCAATTTGCTAAAGTTAAGCTTTAACCTTATTAGCTATTGTCACTTATGTAGTATTGCATTATCAGCAATGACATAATATATTTTTTTTTGCTTCACTATTTTACTGATTGTTATGTACTTATAGCATCACACTCTGGGTATGAACCCAGAAAACAAAGGATGGGCAATAGGCAATACACCAGAGCTGGCTTGTGCTCACAACTCACATGCCATTCCTCAAGCTAGGAAGAAGGCTGATAAAAATGCTGGTGTATCAACTGGTCGCTTTACAGGTTTGTGTATTGTTTATTTCTCAACTTAACCTTGGAAGATTTTGTTTCCATGATGATCCGGCGACAAATGTAAGTTCAACATATACATTTTTGTTAAGGCCTTCATTAGAGTAATGTTAATAAAATATATCAGTTAAACAACTTTAAGTTAGTAATTTTAATTATACCTAGGCTACCAAAAAAAATCTTTGTGCAACTTTTTAAACCAATTTGTCTAAATCTTATTTCTTATTTTTGGATGCTGAAACTGTATTTGGTATTAGTTTTTTTTTATCACTCACAATTTTCACACAATATGACATCTTTAATGAAAAATTGGTGGGTAATACAACTTTTTTATTAATTTTTTCCAAATCCTGCTCATCTAATTACATAATGTTTAGCTAAAATTATTGAATAAGTTTTTTTATCATTTGCGTGTGTTATTCCTATTATTTATAGTTTCTGCTAATGTTTATCACCTCCAGGTGAAGCATACCACTTTGTTAGTTTTGTCCCCATCAATGGGCACTTATTTGAGTTAGATGGATTAAAACCATACCCCACTGACCATGGACCATGGGCAGCTGATGAGGACTGGACTGACAAGTTCAGAAGGGTCATGGCAGAAAGACTTGGCAGAGATGCAGGGGAACAGGTGCATGATATCAGGTAAATATATTAAATATTAATTAATATTTTGGATGCCACCTCACAACAAAGGTAGTTATTGTTTTACTATCTATAGTTATAAACAAAGGACTATCAATATTATCGATACTATTGATTATGCTGCGATTGTTTAACTATTGATAGACCATAGTTTAATCATCTCTAGTCAACTATCGATCGGCATCACTAAATGAAGGTATTATTTATATAGGATAGTGGTATAGGTGTGTTTTGTGTCTGTGAATTCTTTTGTTGTAAATTTTCTTATTACACAGGAATTTAATTCTATAGAACTAGAGTAATCTTAAAAAGAAACAAGCATACTGTAAGCAAGTAGCAAAAAGCTTCTATTATTTGTAGGACCTACTTGTGTAGTACTTCTACAGGCAAATGAAAATGAAAACGTAGACATTGATAATGTAGACGAATCGATCGTACTTATTATAAGTCAAAAACAATGATAATGAAAAAAAAAACAATCTTACTTATAAATTAGTTTACATTTCAACAATAATGTTATTAAATAAAATTTATTAATATTGTTATGGCATGTTCTTAATTAATCGCTTATATATTTTTTGTGAAAATATAGAACGAGTTTGCAGAAACAACACCTTGTTTTTTGACAGTCAAAATAAAAATATTCTTAAATTGTACCTAATGACATCAAGCATAAGGTTCAAAGTTCTAAAAAATACTGTTATTGTACTAATGCTAGCTATTTTCACATTGGTGAACTAAAATTCTAAACTCACAGTTACATTACAACCTAATAGAGAGATCCTAAATAATTTTGATTATTGATTGAATTTTTCAAATTTCAGGTTTAATTTGATGGCTGTAGTGCCCGACAGGAGATTGGCATTGACACAAAAACTTAATGCACTTGAATTGAACCAAAAGAGAGTAAAAGAAGCAATTTCTAAAATAGGCAAACATTTAAGACATTTACTGTCCAAGAGAAGAGAACATAATGGTACCTAATTATTATTATTATAAGCTAAGGACATGCCCCTTTTATAATTTTAATTTATAGGCAAAGGTTACATAAAATCTCTGTTTTTATGCGAAAGAACCTTTCTAAAATAATCTATACTAATATTATAAAGAGGAAAGATTTGTATTTTTGTGTGTATCTTTGTAATGAATAAACTCCAAAACTACTGTGCCAATTTCAAAAATTCTTTCACCATTGCAAAGCTACATTCACCCTGAGTAACATAGGTTATATTTAACTATGAAGTTCCCACGGGAGCGGGAGTTACGCGGGTGAAACCGCGCGCGTGAAGCTAATCTTTAATATATTGGCGGTCTTTGTACCAGATTTGGAGTAAAGGTATTGTGTATAAAGTTTTTAACATTGCCATATCCATTGTTTTTGTTTGTAAATGTGAAAAATATGAAGTACCTAATTATATAGGTACCGGGACCTAAGACTTATTGCATTGCTTTTATGTCGTGGCTGCCATTCCACAGGTTTAATAACCATGTCAGACATATTGGAGTGAACTACAAATTAAATTTTTTATGTGTATTTTTCGCGATTTCACGATTCCAGCTTTCTAATAGTGACAGTTTTTTTTATTAGCCTAGTTGTTCCATACATTAATGACATAGTTGTTCAATTCATACAATCAATTATTTCAGATGATATATAATACTGATAATTTATAAGAATCATATCTCTCAAAGAGTTGATTCTTATGAGATCATTTCTGGATCCAGTTATCAGTTACAACATTTCATTAGATCCATAAATCAAATTTTGTTTTACAGAAGAGGGAGAACTAATATCAGAAGGCAGCAATGATAACTCACTGAATGACAGTTTGACTAAGATCAGTGAGGACACAATATTGACTGCACTAGAAGCTTCAGAGTTACAGCTATATGATGTGGACTACACCATACCTATTACAATAGAGATCGGCGCTAATGATCGACCACTACAAGACAGCAGTATTGAATTAGGTATAAAGATTTATAAAAGTTTTTTTGTATCGATTTATATTTCGAATTAGTTTACCTCACTTTTTGAACTAAAATATAGTTGAAATTGCTATTGTCTAACCTTTTTATAAAGCATGGACAAAGATAATACTTCATAAAAAGTTTATGTCTAGAAATTAAACATTTATTTCGAAAAAATGCTGTGACTGGCTATAGACAAGCATTAGGTCAAGAGTGCCGCTTTCAACATGCGAGGATACCTGAAGAGAGCAAAAACCATTACAACAACAATCATAATAACCAAAAGACCTCCAGCAGAAGGTTAAAAATTATGCATCATTTATATTATAAAGTATTAAATATCTGTATTTTTTCCTTTTTATAGTGATGGAACTGATTATATATTTCCACTGTCGTAACTGATTTAATAATGTCATATAATTGTGTCCTTCAATTGTTTATTATTATTATTATAAATAGTTTCATTTACTAACATAATATTTTACCATAACTAGATATAATATTTATTTCAGTGGATCCAGTAGAACAAGGCGCTGTAGTAAAGTTTATAACAATAAACCGGGATAATCAAATAGTTGGAGATGTGAGTACTTGCTACTTGGTAATAAGGACAATACAAATGACGATAAAAATATATTTGTTTCTGTATTTGAGTCATTGTAATATATGTTATTGTTAATGTGCTTATGTAACCAGCCTGAAGTCTAGAGGTTGGTTATATTACATTTGTACCTTGAAAATAAAATGGCTTTACCGCCATGGCCGGTCATGTATCGGTTAAGAGTACAAAATTATTATTATTATTAGTTAGATTACCGGGATTTAACTTTTATTTGCATTCATTTTGTGATACTTAACTCATTCTTTCTCTCTTTCAGCTGTATCCCACATCAATAACAGCCCTAGTAAAAAGTAACGACGCGCCATTGCTAGTGTGCTTCGAGACGGAGCCCGACCAGCCTCTCAAACTGCGCAAGTTGTTGCTCACTCACACGGAACTTAACGCGCTGATGAGCAGCATAGTGAATGAAGTGCAGCTCTGTCAGCAGGCGCTTAACGATGAGAATGATAAACGGGACATGTATAAGGTAATTTTTATTATTATCTAGCAAAGCAGAAATACATAGGAATGTATTTTCAACATCAATATTATAGTTCATCGAAATAACAAAACGAAAATTAAAGTAGCAATACTTCTTTAGCAATAACCTTAAATCAAGTTAAAATCATAGAACAGGAAAGATGTGGTTGCAGACATATTTTAATTCTAGACAGTAAAGAATTGAAATTCCTCTCACATCGCTTATCATATAAAAAAATGTGTTATAATTTTGATATTAATGTTTTTGTAATTCGGCTTAATATATGAGGGACCATGTGGTTTCCGGCTTAGAATAGATCACCCTATGGGTGGTCTTCCCATGGGTGTTATAAGAAGCAGTACCTATCAGCTCAAAATTTACTAAACATCTTACTGTGATCACCTGCCAAGAGTGGTGTTTATGACTACAACCCTCAACAACCTTGACTTGCCAATATCAGGAGGTCCATGTTCAACGTTAAACGGGTTGTAGAGTGTAGATGTTGACATGAGGTTTTCATTCTCAGGTGGACGACTGTCGGCGCACTCACAACTACGATGAGTTCATCTGTACGTTTCTCTCGATGTTAGCGGAGCGAGGCAAGCTGGGCGAGCTCGTCGCCGCTCAGCTGGAGCGAGGCCGCTCATCTAGAGCGAGGCGGAGGAGACCGCGGCCCAGACCTCGGGCCAGACCGCGGCCACGTGCCAGAAAATAGTATAAAGGGAATTAGGTCTTATTATAAGGCCGAAGCTATAAGTAGAAGACTATGTTCAACAGTTTCTTTTTTAAGATTAGCCTTCTAAACGTTATGTATAAGCGGTGTTATATTGAATTACATATTATGTAAGTGAATGTAAGCCAATGCTTGGAGACTGATAAATGCATATTTGCCGTAGTAGTGATATCAGTGCCACATAGAACGAATGGTGGAAACTTTGCAAAATACCGTATTTTGCTCTGACATTGCTGTTTGTTTCTGCCTATAATATTAAAAACGAAATCGCATTGAAAGCCGGTAAGGAATCATACTGATATGTTGTTTAAAGAAATTGTGTATTGTACGAAAGTAGCAGGACTACAAACAAATTTAGCATTTACTTTATGGATATGTTGATTATTTACATGTTGTTGTGTATTATTGAAGATATCTCTGAATTTCTTGTTGTAATACAACATAATCATTACTGCGATACGTAGCCGTATAGTAGCTAAACAATAGACATCCTGAAAAAATCAAATAAAACAATATTTTAAAAACGATTTTTATTATTATACTACGAACAGAGCCGTATTTACATGGTCATCATATTGTTAAAGAAATGTAACAACAACGACTGATTATTGTTTGCTTAGGCACGTACTTCATCGAACAACATTCTTATATATTTAGCTAACTACCACTGAACGGAGTCGCGGTCTTAAGCTATCCTTGTATAAACGTAGCCAGGGTATTCACGTCCACATAATATTAGAGAAAAACTTTTTTAAATTGTATCTACTTTTAAACCTTATTTTTTTGCTGACCACTTATAAATTTTTCTACAAAAAAGAAATTGATAAATATTTGCATATGGCAATTGGACAAAATATGAAACAACAGTTGAATGAAAACAAACTAATTCTCTTCAATCACTTCTGGCTACGCCCATTCATTTTTAACTTCAACACGCGGCGTGCGATCTATTTATATAAAAAACGAGTGGTTATATAATATGCGTCTACATACAATGTAGTTAAACTTGTATCTCTACATGAGAAAATAAAATATTATATGTAATAATAGATGTGTCGAGCATTTATTTTTTCTATATAAAAATAATATTTATATTGCTGAGAATTTCTGCTTATTGACATTTATCCATTTGTGCACAGATAAACTGCTTGAGTGAGTACAGAACTCAACTTGACGTTGATATACAATTTAGTTAATATATTAAAAACAGTAGATTATTGTTCGATTGTGTAAATATAATAGCTTTATTACTTTAAAAATCAACGTAACATATATATCATTTCATACATCAATGCATTGCAACTCATCATATAGCAATTAATACATCTATAACTATTGCTGTGAAATTTAAACAATGATATTTCAATAAAACGGTATGTGGAGGCTTAAAGTGAACTTTAATCACTAAAGTTACACAAAAAGCTAATTCGGACAGATAGCGATCGTTGATAACAATTAACGTCATGACATATACATCTATTGATTTCGAAAGGCAAAACTCTTAAAATAGATATTTTTTCCAAAACCACACTCATTAACATTTGTTCATTTGGCGTCACTGACAAGATATTAATACCGTTATAAGAATAATTGATTTACATTATAGAAGTATAACATGAATACGTTGTAGGTACAAGATTCTTTCACAAGGCTCGTATATTATAATATAATTATATTAAAATCACTAATTTATTCTTATTTGGTTGATTCAATCTTATTTTAAGTAATTACCAAAAATGTTCTGGAAGCCAAAGTAATGTCGCCAGTTAGTTTGTTTATTGCGTAAACAAGGCAAGTGACTCGATGATAAACATGCTATATCACAGACTAACGAAAATATTACATAAAAACTTACATCCTTTACATACATAATTATGGCACTAACAACTAAACCAGAATCTAACATGTAACGTTAAAGGCAGTGTTTGTAAAATCGAGCCGAACTCGTTTGCTTCCTTAACGAACAAATTTAGCATGCAAAACAAAGCTCTTGTGCGGTCCAACTAACTCGACGAATACAGAATCTGTTACATTTCAATCACAATATAACTGAATTTCTACTGCTACAGGTGTTTCAACAAAGTACTCCCTCGCTAGTTAAAAAAAAAAATTAATACTCGACAATAACAATTCATAAAACCATTATAATATAATCATATGAAGGACAAATCGGCAGTAGCACCAGTTACCATAACAACGACGCGCACGGTCTCAGGTTCACAACCAAAACTTATTGCTATTATCACTACTTCAAATTGCACTACTTTGGGTGTAGAATTAAATTGTGAATTCCAAAAGGAAGCATAAAATTAAAACTAGATCTGCGCGATTTGAGTGTAATATACTCACATGCATAGACCTTCGCGGCCCGCGAGGATCCATCAGATAGATACACTTAATTATTTGATCAAAATAATATCCTCAAAATTTAACTAACAAAACAAAATCTACATCAAACCTTAGCACACTATTCACTACCGCATACATTCATAGATAAGGAACAATATCATCAATCAATAATCATATTAAAATAACAATGTATATAGTAAACGTTCAGTAGGAGCTGAGCGAATCGGAACGGAGCGGACTCTGAGCGAGGGCGCGAGGCTTCAACTCTCGGCGTCCGCCTTGCCCAGCTCCGACAGCACGCCGGGGATCGACAAGTCCTTCAGCTGTCTCTTCTCGATTTCCGCCTTGAACTGCTCGATGTCTTGCGGACTGGAACGGGAAATAATTAAATTAATAAAAACATTCGACACAAAATATATAAGTTAACATATGAAGATAATGAAAGCACGTCTTATTCTGTTAATTGTAGCTTTGACTGAGAAAACAACAGTGTCTGGATTGAATGGGCGTAAATATTCTACGATAATACGTGATCTCATGCTGCCAATTAATACAATACGCAACTACGAGTTCCACAAGACATCTATTCGGACTCAAGAGTAAAGCCGACGTGGTGGCCGAATCCACAAAGGCACAAATACCCGTACCCTTGATAGTCGCTATGCCTTTGACGTCGAAAGATTGGACCCGGCACCGGGAACCAAATTTAGTTGCTACTTTTAGTTATATATGTATTTTATTCATAATTTAATAACAGAAGTATAGTATACCTGATCTGCACAAACAGGATGCCATTGATCAAGTTGAGCATATCAATAACAGAGGCCATGCCGGGCGGCTGGATGTGCAGGGGCGCGGGCGGCTGCGGCGTGCGGTACGCGTCCGCTAAACGCTTCTGGAGCACTACGGCCTGTTGGGTCAGGTGACGCAGGCATTCGGATGACTCGCGGGTCTTCTCGTGCTTTTCACCCAGCTAAAAAATATACATTTAGAGTTATATGACTAAAAGAAGTGGTCGTAACAAATAACCCACAAATACGAACCTTCCTTAATTTGATAAAAAAAAACTAGTGTATGAATGAAAATGTCAAGGAATAAAAAAAACTATGTTATAGAAAAGTTAAGTTAATCTACTACTACTACTTGAGGACCTTGTCATTGCATGGGTGCGTTCCACTAAGCGCCCACAACGATCAAAATGCTCCTTTAGTCGTTCCACATAACGACCGCGGTCGATGTGGTAGGGATGGCGATCTGAGATCGATTAATCGAAGAATCGTTTTTTGGAGCCAAAAAGATCGATTTTTTAAATCGATATGTAGTACTGAATCGATTCAGTGAATCGATATTTCACCCTTAAAAATCGACATTTGATTTTATGACAGACTGTTGTTTTTAAAAAGTTTAGATATTAAGCATTGGGAACTATAAGCTACATTATCTATTTTCTTAACTTTGTAAACCAATACATAAAAAAATAAATGTCTTATTTTATACCTGATCTGATTTTTTGATATGGTAATAAAAATATTTTTTATCATCGAATCACCTGATTTTACTGATAAGAGATCGTTAAATTATAATATGTGTCATGTTTTTAATAAAATAGATTTATTTACAAAAAAATAATTTAATTTAACATTAAAAAACTTGAAGAAAAGATCGATTTTTCAGAAATCGATCTTTTTGGCCTCGATTTTTTTGTGGATCGATTCATTAGGTCACGATTCGAATCGATTTAAAAATCGATCTTTTTCGGAAAGAATCGCCATCGACTTACGCTCGCGCGAAGCCTCAGAATAAGTATAAGCATAGAAACCAGGCTAATTTTGGTTTGTAGCAACAGCAAAAATCTTCTTTTGGTCTCGCTCTAATTAATACATGTTTTACTTAAGAGCGAAAGAGTCAGTGATTATTTTAATAGCTTACATTGTTGCAAGGTTGTCCACGCCAAATTTAAAAGTGACCTCTTTTTTGACATTTGTGACTTCTTATTATACGGCTGTGCATGAAAGTAGTAACTTGACGTATAAACGTCATACAAGGTGACTTAAACTGATTTTAGTCGCATTATTTATGTACATTTGTGTATTTGCTGCAGCAGTGAATAATTTTAACGATTTTGCGACGAAAATAAATTAAATTACAATTATTGTAGGTATATGTTGTAGATTATAACTAACAAAATATCGTGTAATATTGAAGGATGCGTTTCACATTCCGGAAATAAGCAAAATGATCCTGTTTGTGTAACATTTCATCGGTAAGTTTATATCTTTATTATTTGGTAAATGTATGATATAAAGTCGAAAAATCTTATATCTTATAATAATATAACATGGATATTTCAAGTTTCAACATGTAAAACATAGCTTAGATGGGATTTTAAGCACAATACGTATATTTGATTCGAAATGTTTTTAGGTTACTACCGTTACTAGTGATGTAGGTATCGAAAGTATCGATATGGTAAAAATTGAAAACTTAGATTAAATCAAAATAGCGGTAACCGCTATTTTTATTAATCTAAAGGTAATAGTAGAAAATTTTATTTGTTAAGATTTTGCCACTTATTGCCTATTATTGTTACGGTGAGATATTTCTGTAAATCGTAAAAATAGTTTCGAAATAAATAGCAGGTTAATGATTAAAATTTGAAATAAAACGAAACTTTTCATTAATAATGTTTACGCATCGATCGTACCGATGATGGGTCAATTACAGTGATATTAAAAATAAAAAATTAACATTTAATTCAAATAAGTGATCGATTGATACTTTGATCGATTAATTTTTGAAATCGAGTTCTAGTTCTATCGATATATAAATTATCGACTATCGCATCCTTGACAATATCGCAAACTTGTGACAACCTACAAATTTACGAAAGGGGCGCCATATATGCATCCTTTTCTGGTATTCTATGAAGGTCATATGTAAGAATAGCGTGATATAACCGTTTTTGGTTGCTGTTTAACCCTCCATCTATGTTAGTACTATATCAGTGCGCGAAGCTCACGATGACCCATCTAAAAAGGTGGGTCGGAGTGATCGTTGAGAAAATGAGCGGCGTTTTCAAAACTCAAAACATCAAAAATGGCGACCGTTAAGCTTACGTTATTTCATGCGGAAAGAGATATTTTAGTAGAAGTGAATGTTTTTGCAGCGTAAACGTAAATTAATTAAATACACCACTAATATTAAATATAAAAAATTAAATTATATTTTTTTTCAATATAAATCGATTCAAACAATAATTAATTGTTTATTTTCAAGGCTTACAGATTATAACCTAACCTCTTAAATCTTTTGCATTCTTTTTATTAACTCGTCGTTTGTATTATTTACCTCCACGCTCATAACGCTCTATTATCCATTCTACTTGAGTATACGACGATAACGCTCACAAGCAAGTGGAACGGGAAAAACTGCGGTCGTGAGCGTGATCGCTGTGAACGCTTAGTGGAACGCACCCCATAAGTGACCAACACACCGGAGTGACAATTTAAACAAATTGGTGTTTAGAAATTTTAGGTGTTCTGTGAATATGATGCTATTATTCTGATTTTTATTTACTGAGATTGATTATTATGCATAAATTAAGTTTTGTTGATTTCGTTAATTAAATTTTATTTGAAATTAGATAATAAAATACCATAACTAAATTCATGTAACTTATGTTACTGTCTGAACTATTAAGTCCACTTCTTCATTTATAAATATAAATCATATCTATATATACAAAAATGAATCCTTATTTCTCTTGGTCACGGCATCACGCCTGAACGACTGGACCGATTTCGCTATTTCTTTTTTTTTGTGTTCGTTATTCTAAGGAGAAGGTTCTTATAAAAAAAAAATAAGAAAATTTCGCGCAAAATTAGAAAATGTATAAACCACCATATAAATTTTTCTAATGCAACATTAGCTTTTTTGACTCTAAACTTTTTAATGTAATCTTATGGCGTTTGACATAACATTGACAGAATGCGTGCCGCTTTCGTGTACATCACGGTCAGTTCTGAGCTATCACGCCTAATATTAAAAGTTAAATTTAATATAGTTTCGGTTAAGACAGGACAACGTCTGTCGGGTCCGCTAGTGGAATATAAAATAAGCGTGTCACCAGTTGCTTGTAGATAGAGTAGGTCTCCTTCTCGTGTTGCAAGGCGGCTCGGAAGTCGCCCAGGCAGGACAGCGTGCGCGCGAGCAGGTGGCGCGCCACGGCCGCCTTGAGCGAGCGCGCGCCGTGCGACGCGCCCGTCGCCACCAGCGCGCGCTCCGCGAAGCGCAGCGACAGCTCGTACTCGCCCACCGCGTGCAGGATCAGCGCTATGTTGCTCTGCAGACACACCGGTAGGGTTGTACGACAGTTAGTGTCATGGAAAAATTACAGATTAATTAATGATAGTTTCCGTTTTCGTATTTTACTTTAGCGATTGGACGATACATTTCATATTCATGACCGATTGCTGGAAACAGGAATCAGTAGTAAACATGACGATAAGATAATTGTGGTCAGTTCAACAAAATTATCGTTACTAATTTTACGATTAAATACAATAAGACTTTTATAGGCTTGGTATATAAAAGTTAACATTCATTTGCTTCGGAATGTGGTCTTTATTATAAATGAATTTAATATGTGTACGAAATCGAAATACATTTTATTTCAAATCAACTTAAAGAGAAAATAAATTTTAATTAGTACCCTGAAGCATTTACAATAAATATAAAACATAGAAATATTAATGAAACGATTCAGCACTTACATCGAGCAACGCCATCTCCGGATGGTTTTCCCCACATACTATTAAGGCGAGGTAACGGGCGCGGTACAACAGCTTCAGCGCTGTGCTTACTTGTCCGTTGGCGAAACAGTATAGAGCTAAGTGAGACTGAAATCAAAAATAACAATCATGTATAAATATTAGGATACCCACTAAAATTATGCTAAATAAATTAACTTTGTGCTTGCAACATAATTCATATTTTGTTATGATATGGTAAATTTATCCTAACAATTGGGAAAGAGGTTTACGAGGGAGCAATATCGGAGTAGTCGTAATGTCTAAACTTACGTATTCAGTAATAGTATAGGGATGGTCAATGCCGTTGACTCTCTCGGACATGAGCACCGCCTTTTGTTGGTAAGCCATGGCGTCCCTATGTTCCCCTGTGACGTAGCACAGTCGCGCCACCATACGTAGACACTGTGCGATCTCTCCGTGCATCGCTCCGTATACATTGTTAAGAAGGTTCAACGCTTCAGCGATTAGTTCGTGTCCTTCGGAAACGGCACCCGCCTGGATTTTGTTCTGGCCGGTCGTGTAGAAATTGTATGCGTCGGATGCCTGAAGAAAAATAAATTATTATGTTTTATGGAAACAAAAATAAAATAGACTTCAAAATATATACTGTAAAAAGACAAAAATCCCTTAAAGTACATTGAAATGACATGTACCTTTAATATAGGTATGTATAGTCACAGTCAGTTAGGTTTACTATTGTTAAGGGTGAGATTCGCGCTCAGTGCATAACTACGATAGTAAGTTCTTTGCCACTATGGCAACTTATGTAACTTTTAAACTACTTCATAGGAATATAAATGTGAATGTCAAGATACTTACTCGTGGGTTGATATGTTTGACGACGGGGAAAATATTCATGATGTCTGATGCAGTAAATGGCGCCTTATTCTTATTATCGAAGTCAAATTCACGTAACATCAGTTGTAGACCTACTTTGAGCGAAAATGACCTAGAATTATTAAAAAAACATTAAGTTTCGCACCATTCATCAGGACTAAAGGACACAAATGAGTAAATGAATCTCAAAATAGTTACCTTAGTAGTGATATTTTCTGCAAGCCGTGCTTTTCAATAATAGAGTCCATGTTGTCAGCATTCAATTCATACCCCCAATAAGCCTGGAAAAATCACAAAACACCATTAATTTTGTAATTAACTCACGGCTCATTTATGACTATGAGGCTGTTTAATAATGTATTGTGTGAAGGATATGATAATAATAAATATATACTTCAATTAATAATTAATCGAGTCATAATAATTTGACTTTAATAATAAAACATACATATACATGGGTACCTTAAGAACTTTGTAGATTTAAAATGTTCGGAACTCTGGACGAAAATTTGAAAGCACTCTCAAAAGCACTTGTTATATATCGCGCCAATAATGTTCTTGATAAACAAGTTTTACTTAATAATATCCTTACCTTAAGTTCATGTCTAATTTGCGAGAACAGCATCTTAGGCGTCAGGTTCTGCCAATCAGGGTTGTTTGCCTGCGGGGCGGGTTGCGCATGCGCATGTCTTCTCGCCCTGCGCCCCCGTCCCCCGCGCGCTCCCCCTCTGGCCACACCCGGACCCTCGGGGGCACTGACCCCGGGGGACGAACACGCGCCGATCAAACAGTTTAGGAAGTGAGCGACGGCAGCGCCGATGCACATTGGTTCGCTACCCTGTTTATTATTAAAAAATGTAAAGTTATTGAACAATTCAAAAGAACCTTTTATGTGATGGTATATAGAACTACAGTTTGTCTCTTCTTCTAATTAATAACTTCAGTTCATAAAATTGGAGGATAGCAGATGGCAGTAATTTGAAAAGCTCTTTTTTATCTATTTATGTATGTGTATTTCTTTCTGCCATTTTGTAACGTCACAGGCTCTGTCTGGCTTCGATGGCCTTTGAGTATATCGTTCACTGTCAATTATTTTCGTTAACAGTAGCAATGTCATGGTTAAGATAACCTATAGTCTTTAATAGCTGACACCGATCTAATAAAACCATTCTTAACAATATACGCGTAATAGCAAAAAAGTGTCATCTAGATTCTGAGGTACGGAGAATATAATAACTGATAAAGAAACCATGTTATAATAGAGGTTCATTAGTATTTAATTCTGGTAATAATACTGTCATAATAATTACCAGATTATAATATAGTCACCAACCGCAATGATGATGAAGAATTATTAACTCGATCTGAATACGTTTGATTCGGAAATGCATTAAACCTGAATATTATTCGACACCTGTCAATCAACTACACTGACCTGTAGATACGTGGTATAGATATGTTTAGCAGCTCTCAGCAGCAGTTCTCCAACAGCTATAGCGTGTAGGTAGGACAGATTAGCGTGCGGTTTGAGCGCATTGGCCACCCGACCTAAGTACCGCACGTTGATACCGCGAGCGTGCAGAGCTTCCGTCAGACCCGCGCCGTCCATGGGAGCTGATGTGTGTTCCAAGCATTCGCGGACCTGTCGATTGTGAATGAAAAACGAATTTAGTCAAATAGACTCATACAATTATCAGCCATGTTGTCTTTTTTACCAAATGAAAGAAAAGGGACAAAAATCGATTTTCAGAGCTTATTTACTTTAGAAACAAGATGAAGCATAATTTCAGTTCATACAAGCCATTTACTTAAAGTCGAACGCCGAAATAATCTTTAAAATTTCCTTCGGGGACCCGTAGGAAGAAATTGGCTTACTGTACATATTATTACACAAAAAACATAGACTGACCGGCATTTTTTCGTGATTCCTAATATATAACTAATAAAAAATTGTGACATTTTTCATCATAACAGCAGTATTGTAATAGCACAAAGTTGTCCTTGTATTTGGACACCTATGCCACTTAACATCAGATAAATTTGCCAAGTCAGGAATAAAAAAACAACTTACAAAAGCAGGTATCTGTGTGGTCAACAAGAAGGCCGCCGCCTCCTTCACCAAGTGCCGTTGTTTCGCCAGCTGTTCAGGCGTGGCCGCGTGTTTGATACCCGCCGAGTACACGTCCGGGTTGAAACGTACGTCGAACTCTGATTCCTTTAGGGAAGCCACTGCTTGGGCCGCTGCTGCTACTACGGCACGGGAACGTTCACCCGCTGTAATTAGATCTTAATATTTAGTCAAATATAATAAATCCTAATATTTAATAAACCTTAAAAATAAGATATTTTATTGAATACAAATAAATAACTACTTCACTGATTTGAAATCGTGAATTTCCTTACGCTAATGGTAATTATAACACATTGCACACTGTGAAAACAGGTTCTTAGGAAAAAGTATGTAATTTATTCTGAATTCCTTTTATACCTTTGCCCCTATAACTTCAATGTTATAAAAGGTATCTCCTAAATACAAATATAACAGTCAAATAATAAATATATTTCACTTACAATCACTTTCTTGTTTATCTCCACCACTGCAGATAGAGTCGGTAATACTCTCAACAATCTTCTTAGCCACATCTGTATCAATCTCCGAATAATTCTCATTCAGAGATAAATCATCATCCTTCTTATCTCTGCTCTTTTCCTCGGTTTTATTAACCTCTTCTTTAGTCTGTTCCTTTTTGGCACTTTCTTTTTCTTGTTCTTTCTTTTCTTCCTTCTTTTGTTTTTTATCTTTTTTACTTTCTACTTTGTCTTTGACCTCTTTAGGTTCAGTCTCTTTGGCAGGCTCCTTGGAGTCAGTCTCTTTGTTGACTTCTATAGCTTTCTGTTCAGTTGACTCGCGTTGTCGCTTAGCGCTTAGTTGCTGGAGGTGGAACGCCGCATATCGGATGAACATAAAATAACGAGCCCTGGAAATATTCATAAAATATTAGACTTTTTATTATTAAAGATGAAAAAGTAGTTGGAAAAAGCAATAGTTGAAGACACTTACTCAACGAAACTATCAACTAATTCCTGCCTAAGGCAGCAGAGTTTGTGCTTGTGGATGATAGGGAAACCCATGGATTTTATATCCTCTCGTAGTTCGTCGTCTTCCACTGTAAAAAGAACAATATGGATTAGAAAATTAGTTACATTAACTTACAAAAAGTCAGCCTTTAGCACACTTTCTAGAAAATTATATTTGACATCTACCAAATATTAGTGTATTTCCATTTCACTAATTTTATTAAAGGATTTGTGCTCGAAATCTTATGTTATCAAATTAGATCTAGATGAAGCTAAACTATACAAGAGATGTTATTTTAAAATATATATATGTAGCTGTAAGGACTTCTGTATTATATTAGTACAGATATCGACAAAATATTTAGTGAGTGTCTTACATTGCAGGAAGTTGACGTCAGGCGGGAACGTTCTCAGCAAGTCCAGTATGTAGTGACGTCCGTCATTGCCGATGATACCCTTGCACTCGACGCTAGAACACAGCTCCACTGTGTCGCCGTTCGCACTGATTACTGAGTGCGGCATTATCTTCAGTTGCTGGCCTGCTTTGCTCAACTGAAGAAAGCGACGTTTTACATATAGAAATCGGTTTACAAAAATATCGTATACATATCTATACCTCAGAAGCATAAGCAAGGATGTACTTCAGAAGCATTTGGTCATAAGTGCCAGTATACGATAAAGGCACATACGGCGAATGTTTCTGACGTATAATTGCACATCCGATCTTATATTAGTGAGCTCTAAATATCTATTATGTAGAATGTTTTATTCACATCTTTTATTTCTACAAAATATCAAATCGATAAGTCGTTTGCATTTATATTCTTGGAAGATTAAGTAATACTTGGAGTTTCACTAACTGTCTATTCTTTTTCATTATATTCCTGCTCTAAGCATATAGATATGGAAGTTACTGTATAAAAAGGATAATAAATGAAGATATCACTTGCTGAAATCCTTGCAGACCTCTTTTATTTCCTTTACATGTTATGAATTCGAGTTCTATGTCGTTTTAAACTTACAACCGAAGCAACTTCCACACCTTAACTATTCTTAAGTCACATCACACATACTTCTCATATCAATATAAAAACGTATGACCTACCAGCTCCATATACTTGGGGTGCGACAGTACAGTGGTCCCGAAGTCGATGCTGCCGTACACGACGCTCTGTTCCTGTTCCTTCTCAAGTATGCCGGGTATGATGGACTGGGCTGTGACACGGTAGCCGCGGTAGTCTACCACTACTGTGCCCAGGGTGTGGAGACCAGCAGTGTCTACTGCGCTGTATACGCGCACGCCTTGTAAGTCGTTGCGCTGGAACGAAATTTTATAATATTTTATTACGATTGATATGGATCTTTAATCGCCCTTTATATAAAAGAGTGAGGCGAGGATGTCCTATGAGGGTTTAAATAAGTTGCTATAAGTGCTTTCAGAATCACATTTTAAGTATGAATTGAGACTTAAGTATTGAGATTCCTTAATAGAGATGAAGCATATTTTCAACTCCTTATGCTTTGGAAATTGCATAGGTATTCTAAGCAGGGACGGTTACCGTTACCAAAAAAATACCGGTAAAAGTACCAAAACATTTCGTTCCGTTACGTTAAATATTTAACGATAAAAATAACGTTGTATCGCAGGATTTACCGGTATTTTAATAGCGTTACTAATAGCGTTATTTCGCTAAAATCTAGCAACGTCTGGTGCGACGTTGCCAAACCGAAACGAGTGCCGCGCGCGCGCCGTGCATTGGGCGGGGCTTAAGCGGAGCGGCAACAAAAATATGAGTACGAGACGGCTCGCGCTCACGCGTGTCATTTTATTTTAGTGATCATAACAAACATCGAGTTTTTTTTTCGGATTGTTCGCCACAAGGCTTTTGCTACTTCATCATAATCATAATCATAATTATGTATTCGCAGGAATAATATATAGGTACATTTGCAGGTGGTTTGACATACAAAAAATATAGATACAATAACACTGCGAAGTTTTTTTTTTTGACCTTACTAACAGCATTTTGCAATCTACTAGTATTCTTGTTAACCCCTCGTGCTAAGCTAAAATGCTTGTGTTACGAGTGGGTTCACGTCGGTAGTGCAATGGGTGTGGTTCGAACCGGCGACCTCAAGATCACAAGTCCGACGCCCTAGCCAGTAGTTACTTTGGGCTAACTCTGATTTTAAAAGATTCTTTATTGGTGCTCAGCTCGTATTGGCCTCAGTGTGCCATCATATAGCCTTCCTCTATTAATGGGCTATCTAATATTGAAAGAATTGTTGAAATCGGACAAGTAGTCCAATTGCTGGGCATCGGACTTGCGATCATGTGGTCGCCGGTTCGATTCGCACGCATTGCGCTACCGACGCGAACCCACTCGTAACACAGGTATTTTAGCTTAGCACGAGGGGTTAACGAGAATATAGTAATATATAACAGTAGTTTGCAAAGACTCTGCTATTAATCTTTTATAAAAAAAATCAATCTTCTTCTTTATAATATTATTATAGACTAGCTACGACCCGCGGTTTTACCCGCGTTACTCTGCTTCAGTGGATTGGAGCGTGATGTTTTATAGCCTATATGTTAATCCAGTTAGTCAACTATTAGCTTCCCGCAGGCGGTTTTACCCGCGTAACCCCCGTTCCCGTGGGAACTTCATAATTAAATATAGCCTATATTTATCGGTGATAACTGATAATGTAGCATTCAAATGGTGAAATTATTTTTTAAATCGGTCCTGTACTTTTTGAGCCAATTCTTTACAAACATATTTACGTACAAATCTTTCCTCTTTATATTATTAAGTATGCGTGCAAACTGTCAGACAAATGCGTTCACTAGTTTTTGCGTGAAAGAGTAACAAGCATAAATACATCCACACATACAAACTTTCGCATTTATAATATTAGTAGGATATTATTTCTATCATTGCCCTATTTGGGAGTAGTTATGTGGATTTGATTCGTTTTTCTGTGGTTTTAAAAAACTAACACCCACTGGAGCGAACGCCTTATATGAAGCATTTTTAATTGTTTCTGAAATCTTTGAATGCTTTTGTTGGTTAGATGCGAGCTGTGTTGTATCTGAGTCGGTTTTGTTACTATATGAATTATATGAAAAAAATTATAAATTTTTAGATAGTATAATGTACGTATTTGCGATGTTATCTGTTATTAAATATCATGGCAAACCAATGGTTATAATTAAACAATTAAATATGCGACTATTGGTTAAAATTTTATAAACTTAACCTCGTTTTGATATAAGCTTTCTATCCGATCCACAGGAGAAGAATGCGCCCGTGATCGCGACTTGTCCTTCATCCTCCTGACCATTAGTTTGCAAAAAACACATCAGAGCTCCTGAAAGCGTTTGGATTACCGGTACTTAAAGTCTTTCAGAAGCTCTTAAATTCCGCCTTGCTCGGAGGCACCACGCCTAAAGCATGGAACAAAAACGACGTGGTGTTGTTCTTTAAGAGAGGCGATAACACCTTACTAAGGAACTACAGGCCCATCTCGCTTTTGAGTCATGTCTATAAGCAGCTGTTCTTCAGGGTTATTGCGAATCGTCGCGAACGAAAGCTTGATGACCTTCAGCCTCCCGAACAAGCCGGAATCCGAAAAGGTTATAGTACCGTAGACCACATACATACGCTGCGGCAAGTAATACAGAAGACCGAAGAGTATATAACTTGCCGCTTTGTTTAGCGTTTGTGGACTACGAGAAAGCCTTTGATTCGGTCGAAACATGGGCGGTACTTGAGTCTCTCCAGCGATGCCGTATTGACTATCGGTATATCGAAGAGTTGAAATGTTTGTATAGAAACTCCACAATGTCGGTTCGAGTACAAGAACAGAGTACGAAGGCGATTCCACTAAAAAGAGGCGTAAGACAGGGAGACGTTATTTCTCCGAAACTGTTTACGACCACTTTAGAAGACACCTTCAACTTCTGAATTGGAAAGGACTAGGCATCAACATCAACGGCCAATACATCACTCACCTTCGATTCGCTGACGATATCGTGGTCATGGCAAAGTCGATGGAAGAACTCAGTACAATGCTCGAAGACCTCAACCGAGTCTCCCAACGTCACAACGGTAGGTTTTAAAATGAACATGGACAAGACGAAAATCGTGTCTAACGTCCATGTTGTGCCTGCCCCTATAATGGTTGAGAATACGGTTCTTGAAGTCGTTGACGCATATGTATACCTAGGACAGAGAGTCCAATTAGGTAGGTCCAACTTCGAGAAGGAGGTCAATCGCCGAATCCAACTCGGATGGGCAGCGTTCGGGAAACTTCGCAACGTCTTTTCCTCCAATATACCTCAGTGCCTGAAGACGAAAGTCTTTAACCAGTGCGGGTTGCCAGTGATGACCTATGGATCCGAAACGTGGTCCTTTACTATAGGCCTTTTGAAACAGGCTCAGAGTCGCTCAACGAGCTATGGAGAGGGCTATGCTCGGGGTTTCTCTACGAGATCGAATCAGAAATGAGGAGATACGTAGAAGAATGCGGGTTGCCGACATAGCTCAACGGATTAGTTCGTTGAAGTGGCAATGGGCAAGCCATACAGCACGGAGAACAGATGGCCGTTGGGGCCGAAAAGTTCTCGAATGGAGACCGCGGATCGGCAAGCGTAGCGTAGGACGTCCACCTACTAGATGGACGGATGATCTGGTTAAGGCCGCGGGATCACGGTGGCTGCAGGCCGCTTCTAACCGCAACAAGATCTATGAGGGAGGCCTATGTCCAGCAGTGGACGTCCTACAGCTGAAATGCTGATGATGATGAATAATAAATTACCTTTTTAATGTAAAGGTACATTGTAATTTTTTTTAATCAAATTGTAATCTAATTTAATTATTATTATTATCTATTCAATATTTTATTTTAATTTTATTTGAAAGACAATTTTATCCAACTTAGTTTAATATGTTAATTGTATTGAAATTTTATAATAATTATTTTTTGCTAATATTATAGTGCATGCAGTGCTCTTCTGTAAGTAGTGAGACATTTAGACTTAAGTTTACAATATAATTGTTTTTTAATGTAACAGTGTACTCATTGTTGAAGAGCCAAATATCATCATCATCATCAGCCCGTATAACATCCACCGCAGAACATGGGCCTCCTCTCGGGGGAGGGTATTTGCCATAGTCACCACGCTTGGCAGGCGGATTGGCAACCGCAGTATTATGTTGTACCACACAAGGAAACGCTGCTGCCAGTTCCTTGATATACGATTATAATAGATGATGTTATAACAATCGGGACCAACGGCTTAAGGTGCTTTCCGAGGCACGGAGGGTAGTCTCTCAACCAACCAGACCCGGAAAGAAATCTTAGAATTTACACAAAGATGTCTTGTCCGGTGTGGGAATCGAACACACGACCTCCGAAACTTAAAGCGAGCCAAATACCGCTACGCTACGGAGGTTGTCCCAAATACCGCTACGCTACGGAGGTTGTCGGAGAGCCAAATAAATAAATAAAAATGTAAACAAATAAAAATCTTTCAAATTACTTCTACAGTAGGATAGAGGAATTATTAAATAAAAAATCGGCCAAGTTCATGTCAGACCAGGCACAATGCAAAGTTCTGTAGTTGGGACTAATTTACCCCATACAATATCTTATATCACCCACTAATTGCAACTTAGTGGACGCTAGAAACCTAAGTTAAAAAAACGGGCCAAATGCGAGTCGGAATACTATTATCGCAAAAAACGGCAAATAAACACGTTTGTTGTATGGGAGCCTCACTTAAAAAATATTATATAATAAACAATAATAATAAATATAAAATAAAAAATATTTTATTCTGTTTTTAGTATTTGTTGTTATAGCGGCAATAGAAATACGGTACTATCACGGTTCATGAGATACAGCCTGACGGACCGCGGAGTGTTAGTAATAGGGTCCCGGTTTTAGCTAGTCGTAACTCGTACTAACACCAAAATATGCTAGTCTCCCCAACTTCGTTGTTAGAAAGAGATAGGCGTATAAATTACCGGTATAACAATTGCAATTTTAACCGGTAATAATACTGGTAATTAGATAACGTTAACTGACCTATGGGTATCGTTATTAATATCGTTATTTTTTTATCGTTAACGTAACGGTAAATGGTATCGTTATAAAAAAAATACCGGTAATTCGGTCCCTGATTCTAAGACTAGGTACAATACTAACTGCTATCATAGCACTAGAAAACTCACCGGTGCAACGAAAGCAGCCGCATCACCACCCAAATCCTTGTAATGATCGCGCACATCGAAGCCGAGCGAGAAGAATATGTTGTTCCATATGAACATCTGCATCTTCGGTTCTTCTCCGGGGTTGATGGCCATGACATTGCCGTCCACAACGGCCATGGCGCCGCGCGTAGCCGCCGCTACGAAATCACTGTGCACCTGAAATAATATTAACAATTATTTGACTTCCTCAAAATAAATAATGATGAAAGTATACTTCGTGGATAACGGTGTCGGTTAACATTTATTAAGAGTGGCTACTGCCCGCGTCTTCTGCGTTAAATAAGGATCTAACAATGCAGGCCCCGTTTAAGTCGGTGTAGTACCCACTCAAACGGGACCGGGGACGTTTTGGAGTTGAGGCAGACTAATAGATAGACAAAAAAAAGTAGCCTATATTATGCGTTATAAAATTAGCCATCTACCATTGAAAACCATTCCGTCGATATCGGTCCATCCGTTAGTGAGTTTAGCCGAAATAAACAGACAATAAATATTTTTTAAATGTGTTTTTGTTATTAATTCCGTATATATTTTGAAATGTGTTTTCATATGCGTTTAGTAAAAATCTGTTATTTTCCATTACAGACACTAAATTTAAATTCATTGATTTTGTCAATTTTAAACAAATGCATCATGAAATTTTTGTATACATTTTTACATAACTACTCAAACAATACTTGTTTAACCCACATAGCAACAGTATAATTTTAAGTAGTGTAATTTTATCTAAACATGCAACTACTAGTTAAATCAGGCCAATAGCAAATGCAGTGAATTCATTAATAATAATGAGCCGGCAATGAAAGTTACTTAACAGCCGTTTGAGCATTAGCATCGTTTGTATCTAATTATTATCCTACTAAATGGCGATGTTATATTCTATAAGGTGTAAAATGGAAGAGTAGACATTCGAGTTTATTTTCGGACGGACATAATATGTCTGACACGAGGTTTTGGCTGCTTCGCGGGTTTACTAAATAATTTTAAAACTACAACCTGTAGGACTTGGAGCTCGGCTTAGGGGCGGTCGTTGGCGGGGAGATTAACGAATGATGACTTTAGATTTTTAGGGTACAACAATAGTTCCACAAGAACAAAAAAAATATTAACTAACTGGCTTGGGGTCATGACTCATGTAGTATGTGAGGACCATTTTTTATAATTCTACCAAGTTCTTCCAGGAAGATGTTAAACATCATGGACAGAACGAAATCCAGCAATAATATGTCTTCACTTTCATTTTACATTCTGTATAATTATAACCTATTCTACAATACAAGTTACAATACCCGACAGAACCATTTTTTGTCGCCCCGCTCGTGTTAAAAATGTGAGTCATCGGACATTTTTTGTTCAGCTAAGTCCGCGCTATACGTTAAGTTATGCAGGCAAAAAAGAAATTAATAATAATTAAAAATAATAATTATGAAGGTCACAGAAGCTTATGGCCACGGACAAAGAGTAACAAACTGAAATGCAAATAATAAAATAACAGTTTGAAATTTAAGTTTTGCTAATTATAAAATTAAGACTCTGTTGGCACGAGACTTTTGCTACTTTACCGGGCATAAAGTGAGCAGGGATCTAATCATATAAAATTGTTAAAAAACTACAAACGAAGCTACGAGGGCCTGCTAGGCTTGGACCTTAGCTCAAGGCAATCGCAGGGGAAGAGGGGCAGTGAAGAAATTGAGGAATAGATAAGATTACTACTACAAAATTATGAAGGCAAACTCATTATAACACTCATTATGTTTGCGCTGTATTTGAAAACTTATGATTGCACAGTGTATGTATGTGTACTTATATTAAAAGTGACCAACTATATTTTTCTTTAAGTGGTTTATCATAAATGTTAAAATTGATGAGGGTAAACTCTACACTTTTACGCGGAACAAACTGGACGAGATTTGGAAGAAATTTGACACAGAGAGTTTATGTAGAAATCCAAATATGTAATGAATAAATTTCAAAAACATATTTCCTGATGACGTTTTTCGGAATGTATGCCAGTGGCTTCTTATAAAATTAAGCCGATTTGCTTACGGAACTTCGTACGAGTTGCCAAAATTTTCATTGCAAACTGACTGAAACATTAAACAAACTTATGTTCTTAGAAGTTCAGTAAACTGATTGAGCAGCTTACACATAATTTAGGTACATAATAGTGTTATTTACTTCCACTATAGTTTTCTATATAACAAAGACATAATTAGTATTGAAAACCTCCGTAGCGTAGCGGTACTTAACTCGCTATAAATCTCGTAGGTCGTGGGTTCGATCCCCACACCGGACAAGAAATATTTGTGTAAATTCTAAGAATTCTTTCCGGGTCTGGTTATTTGAGGGACTACCCTCCGTGCCTCGGAAAGCACTTTAAGCCGTTGGTCCCGATTGTTATAACTTCATCTATAATTATCGTATATAAGGAAAGGGAAGCAGCGTTTCCTTGTGTGTTACAACATAATACTGAGGTCACCAACCCGCCTGCCAAGTCACCACGACTATGGCAATACCTCGAGAGAAGATCCACGTTCAGCAGTGGACTATAATTAGTATTTATAGTGTACAATGAACACAAAAACTACGTTATCCAGGGACAAAATAAGCTATAACTTCCCCGGATTCACTCTAAACGGGAGCTACGCGAATAAAACCCGCGCGGAATGGTTAATTACGTCATAAAAGTGTCGATGAAACTATAGTCTGACTGAAGAATTTATTGGCATCCCTACGAAAGTGCTAATGAACAACCTTGAAAAATTTATTCACGCAACCGCCACGGTCAGTTTGACACGACAAAACTAGTTTCGTGTTTGAAACACTTTGAAAGGTATTTGTTTGCATATCAAAGTACCTATACATATTGCAGAAAGTTTTATGATTAAAGCTTTTAGTTACAATTTAAATTTTAACAATATTTAACAGAAAGATTGACAAAACAGGAATACATGGCAAGTGTGAGTCACACAGTCGGAAGGGGAAGACCTCGACGAACGTTCTCTGACCAAATCGGAGACATCCTCGCAAAAGGTCAAATAAGATCCACCCTAAACCGACGTGTTGTATGAAGAATGTTATGAGAGTGAATGAAGCGAAAGATGTGTGTAGGAAACAGGCGTGAGCTTATGTATGTATGTATGTATTTAACAGCTTTTTTCTCCATAACTTTCCGTGCCTCGTAAGGAATACATATCTACACTTACTTGTATGTAACGTTATGTTCCTCTGAAATCTTCTAAACCAATATTCACAAGTCTAAAAAACAAGGGATGTGGAAGGATTATAGATGGTGGGATATACATGGTTTCAGCGTATCTTTCAGTCAATATACATAAATAGAACTAAGGTTCTCGGGACATTAAGCGTGTGGGTTCCGCCGCTATCCACATGTGACACCTTTTTTTCTGGCGGACATTATGTTATTAGCCAGTAGGCTTATGTTACTTCACCGGACATAAAAGCCGAGCAGAGCTCCAGCCTTAGTAAATGGTTTAAAAACGAAGAAAACAGCGCAGAACGGCGGCCCAGTGGGACTTGGACTTAGGACAGTCGCAGCGGGGGAATTAAAGGATTTTAGGATTTTATTTTAATTAAAGGATTATGACTTTAGATTATTAGGGGAACTTTGTGCAACTGTCGCAAATGTGACACCCGCTAGAGGAACGCACACGGTCAATATGGGGTCAGCCTGAGTCATAATCATTATCATAGGCCCCCTTTTAATAGTGGTATATATTAGAATCCCCACAGATTGGTAAACGCCATACGACTTTGTTTTTACAATAGCTGTTACTTGTTAACTATTAAATGATTGATAACATTTATATCCTACTAATATTTGAACGAAAAAGTTTGTAAGTATGGATGGATGTTTGTTACTCTTTCTCGTAAAAACTACTGACTGTATTTGGCTAAAACTTTGCACGGGTATAGTTAATCAGCTCGATTAACTTATAGGATACAAAAATCACGCTCCGACCCACTGGAGTAGAGTAACGCGAGTAAACGGTGAGACACAGCTACATAAATGAAAGCAGTATTTCTTCCTATTTTGCATAACGTCATCTATGAGAATGATGTTATGCAAAACGGAACCAATATCGTAACAAGACATGGCGGTAGAATATCGAAAAGATTCTTAAATGTTAGATTTTACTTAAAGAAGACTTTTATCTAAGTTAGGGACGATACCTAAGTTATACATGTGTCTACGTACTTTAAATATGGCCCGTTCTCGCAACAATCTTTCAGGTAGGGTGGAGCGGGGCAGCTCGCGTGTGGTCTGCAACTCCTCGTTCCAGTCGCGCGTCTGACCTGGGATGTGCTCCTCATAGCCCAGCTTGGATGAGAATGCTGTAATGTATGATCAAAGTTAAATGGTTCCAATTTTTGAGAATTGACTTAAATGGAATTCAAGGTTAGGTATTCAACATAATGTAATATGTAGTATAAGTTTCATTAAAACCTTAAAATTAAAAGGCGTCAATTAATATTGGATTGAAATTTGTCAGTTCTCCCACTTTTTCACTCTTTTAAATACATCATTAAATAAATACGCTCCAAATAATCCATTCATCAGCATAATTGCATAAAAATACATATATATAACACATCAATAAATTACCTTCTTTAGGATCAATACTAATAATGTTGATATCATTAAGATATTAATAAGTATAGAATAAAGATATTTCAGTAGATTTCATGCACTTTACGTATGTTTTGATAGGTTGGACTCGACCAAAGTTCATGTAAATACTTATACATTGTCTCTGCATACGCACAATGTCATTTTCATTAGGGACATTAAATACGTCCGGTAATGTTATGCGCTTTATTGTGCTGTGAAAGGATTTTTTTCTAGTTTTTCGGCTTCAACTCTTCACAAACTTCAACTATATTTTTCATATAATAATAAGCTCATGACTCTCTAATCATAATGAATAAGATCTATTTTTTTATATAATTTAAACAGTTTTGCGATATCACATTCAAAATAACATATCTACAATGCAAAACAATTTCTTTTTCATACTTCTACTATAAAACGTGAATTTCTATTAAATATTTAATAATATGTAGAAAGATTTGCATTAGTAAACAACTATTCTAAAAAACACAGAATAAAAAAATAATAATTATAGAGCTCTATCAAAAAGGAGTTACATAGGCTATATTGTATTAATAGGGTCTCACGGGAACGTGAGCTGAAGGAATAACACCGCGGCGGGTGAAAAAATAAGAGATTAATACACTACAACTTACTGTCTTCAGCGCGAATAGCATCCACTGTATGATCCAGCATCGGCGAAGCCCACTGATATACTTGGTAGGGAGTAGCCACCCTCTCGAAGGGGTGTTTCTGCATGCGTCGTTTTTGTACTAGAGCGAAGTTGCGCTTGAATGCTTGCGACACTAAGCTCAACAACTCGATCAACGAGTGGCAGAGCAGGGAGGGGGTCGCGGGTCGTGGGTTGAACACTTCTTCGGTAGACCTGGGTGTGAACAAATAAAACTCCTTTAAATTATGTTTTTAATTATGAGTCTTCAGTCTTCTTCAACAGCCCGCTTACTAATAACACCTCCTCTCGACGACCTTGGCAAACCAGGGTCGTTGAGAGATATTGCCATAATCACTTGGCAGGCGGCACCATTAGGTGTCTACCCTTTAGTCGCCTCTTACGGAACCCATGGGAAGATATGGAGTGGTCTAGTCTAAGACGAAAACCTCATTTTAATACGAGAGGTTGTAATTTTCGCATAAAAGAAGCCTCCAATATATTCCTACTATATAAAAATCCACTATTACAGTATTGTCGTAAATGATTTCGTCGTCAATTCTTATGTGCGTAATACCTTAGTGTTACGATAGTGAGGGAACCTTTTTAATTTTAATAAAAAATATCCTGAAAATTTTGTATTCAACTGACTTTTCAGGATTATTATTATTATTTTCATTAATGATTACTAGCAGAGTTTCGCAGTCTACTAGTATTCTTGTCAAGCTAAAATGCTTGTGTTACGAGTGGATTCACGTCGTTAGTGCAATGGGTAGGGATCGAACCGACGACCACAAGATCACAAGTACGATGCCCCTAGACATTGGGCTACGGCCGATTAAAATTATTATTATTATAATTATTATTTTTCCTATCATAATTCGATTCCTAGAAATACTATAAATAATTATTTTTGATTGCAACTATTTTTTCTCTGGTGTAACGGGCTATGTGAGGACGGTTTCGTAACCCTTTTTTGTATAAATAGATTAATTAGAAGGTTTCATGATTTATTTTAATAATAGCATTTAATTTAGAATTACCTACTTTTCTCATACAGACTAGGTTCATTATGAAAATCATCATCATCATCATCAACAGCCCGTTTACTTCCACTGCTGAACATGGGCCTCCTCTTAATAGATCTTGGCAAGCCAGGATCATAGAGGGATATTGCCATAATCACCACGCTTGGCAGACGGATTGGTGATCGCAGTAAGCTGTAAACCTTGAGCTAATAGATGCTGCTGCCCATCCATCAGCCATATGTCCCTTAGTCGCCTTTTACGACACCCATGGGAGGACATGGGGTGGCAAAGCCGGAACCCACACGGACATATAACTTATGACAGGTCACTTTATCTAATGAAATAAAAAGGATTTGTGAGACAAATAAACATAATGAAAAATTATTCATTTCATGTATCCAATAATATCACAATACGTGATTATAATTGTAATAAAAACTATAAAGATTAAGGGTTCAATGTTCACTGTCCCGGTATTTGCTTTTTTATCTGACATACATACTTCCTTATCACTGACACACCTACCTGATAGCTAATTTATATCGCAAACACCAAGAATATTGTTAATATTCTAAATAATTCTGTTCCCACAGTAAAGTTACTGTTACCGAGGAAAATCTCAGCGGAGATAAGACACAAATGTACAACATTATACATAAATACAGGTAGAATTAGACCATGACATCATTGATCTAGGGATTTTTTTAAGGAAGCCAACCTATTCTACTATTAATTACACAAAAAACCTGTTGTTACTTATAACATTAAACCATAAAAAATACTGTCTATGTCTATGTGACCGTTTGTTCCGGCTAATCTCAGTAACGACTGGACCGATTTTGACAGGACCTTTTACTAGTGGATTGCTAATTTATAAGGTACTACCAATCCGCCCCGGCTTCGCACGGGTGCAATGCTGATGTATCATACATATAAACCTTCCTTTTGAATCACTCTATCTATTAAAAAAAACCGCATCAAAATCCATTGCGTAGTTTTAAAGATTTCAGCATACATAGGGATATAGGGACAGAGAAAGCGACTTTGTTTTATACTATATGTATAGTAATAATATAGACTTCTCTTTATTATGTCTACATATTTGTATGTCCGTCTTTGTTAGATAGCTTATAAAATCCTTGTTTACACTAAGTCACGGGCAGCAGCTGGTGTTTATTAAACAAGATAGGTAAATAAGTAGTACCCTTGTGCCATGAATTTCTATGTATTGATTTATATATTTGTTATTTAGTGTGTACATATATAAGAAAGAAATAAAGAAGTAGAAACATACTGGTTGAGGTAGAATCCTCTGGGGCAGGCTGTTATGTGGAAGTGCCTGTCCTCGAGAGTCACCACGTGCAGGTACAGTAAGTCACCGCACATCTTGCGTGGACCGGGCGGCGGGTTCCAACCCGACGTTGTTAACACCTGGACACAGAAAACCATTTTATTTTAACACTCATTTATTGGTTTTAAAAAAAGAAGTCTACCTATTTTTTTATTTTTTTTACCATCATCGTAATTTGGCAACTTCAAAAAGATTCTTCGGAGGTGAATCATAAAAAAACAATTATGATTATCAAATCACTAAATCTTAAATGTTGTTGTGAAAATCACTTAGTGTTGCTGTCCATAAGTATATACCTACATTATTATATGTTTCAGAACAAAGCACTCTGAATAATCACAACGTTTCTACATGTTCATAATACGTTCACAAATTAAATTTTAAAACTTTAACCCAGTTCTGGAAACGATTAACTTTTAAACGAGTTTTCAAAATTGCATACATAATTCGATTATTTGATTTGGTTATCGTGTTAGTTAATAATATGATTATATCCGTATAACTAACGTCATTTTGGATGTACCTGATTATCATTGGGTAGCTTTTCTGTTGCATAAACTAAAATTTATTTTTAACCGGTAATTTAATAGATTGTTGCTTTGATGGACTTTTGAGAAACTGGGTATTAGTCTACCAAAAAAATAACTTAACATGAATGTTTTAGTAATTGGTAATTAATTTTGGTTACGGTTTGTTCTGGGTTAGATTCCCATCCACAACATTTTTTTGTTAAAAAAAAACTTATTTGAAAATCTGTTTACATTGCATACCTTCAAACACTGAGGGGCTTTATTCTCCTTAGTTAATCCTGGATGCAAGGGCAACAGTGGTCTTTCTGTGCTACCAGGCATTATGTAGTCGGGAGGCGTGCAGTCAACGCTTTCAGGCCGAGATTTTTTCTTTTCTATACACATTCAAACAAAATATAATTACTCCTTACTTTATGTTGTGAAAGTCTTAATCTTCTTATATCTAAAATGGTAGAAATTAAACGTCAAAGTTTCGTCATCGATTTCAATATTTTAATGACGAATAAAGAGTTGTATTGAAATAGGGGTCTTCAAAATAGAGGGCCATAATATTTACTCCAAATGACAACCTTATTCATTATTTATATATATTATCATGCCTCTTCTTTGCAGGGTAGTTAAATATAATATGGGCAATAACTATCTTGTAAAGCAAAGTTATGAGATAGAACAAAATATTAAGCTCTCGAAGAATACTAATCATCAAAACAAAATAAGTTTTTATAAGTATCTAACTGAACAAATCCTTTCACACATCAACCACAATGAAAACTTAAAAAGAAACTTGTAGATGAGCTATTATAAAATGGTATTGTAATAAAATTAGTTACCTAAGATATCTCCTTGGGTGACAATATTAAGGAAAGCAAGGGAACTGCACTCCTGTCCAGCATACGCGTCCGTGAAGTCAATGGATTTAAGCAAATCCCTCACGTGACGAACGTGGATCCGAGCCTCACGCATTGTATATGATTCCTCTACCACCTAAAAAAAATAATTTACATAAAGTTTACTTCAAATTATGTAATTATAATTTATGATTATTATCATGTGGCTTTTTCTTTCGTCTTATTTACACAAAATATTTCATCAGATTTAAATCGCCAGTTGCGTTTATAATAAGTTTCAAGTTTCTTACTTTTATGACAGATCCTTCTTTCAATCCTTCGATATTTTTGAGTTCCGCAAAGTTGTCCAATGTGACGCCATCGAGTTGTAACGAAAAGCAAGTCCTATGGCATGTGTCTTCGCGATCCATTAAAACTTGATGAATTTCCTGTACCAGCTCCATACTGGAAACCTACAATTAACATAGTGATTAACAAATGTATACTTTTACTTTTAAATAAAATACTTGTCATGTCCTAACATCATAGAAAAAACTTATTATACATTCTATTTAAATAAATGCTAATAAACTTTAAAGTAGGTACCAACTATGATGAAGTGGTTAAGTGTAAAATCGTTGGTTGCCATATCCAACAATCCATTTGTTGTTGTTAAACATAACATAATGTAGCAAATTCAACAGCTTCAACCGTTCATTAAAGATCGGTACATAATATATGATGATTGTATAATGTTAAATGGGTCATTAAGACAATTACCTGAATGTCTAATGGCTCGGCGCCAGGGCTCACTATCTTGACAGTGAAACCCATATCTTGAATGAATACAACTTCTGCGTCCCGCTTCTTGTCGTCACCGTCCTCACTTGGAGTAGATTCGCGGTCTCCATCACCATTTACTACTTTACCACTATCACCATTTACTTTTTCTGCTCCTTCTACTTTATGTACAGTTGCCTCTTCTTTTTTCCCTTCTGTACTTTTACCTTTACCGGAATCTTTTTTCTTGTCAGAGTCACCAGTATTTTCTGTCGCTTTAGATTTTTTCTCTTTCTTTTTCTCTGAAACCTGTCTACCTTCCACGGGTTTAGGGCAAGCGACCGGTATGACTTCGGATTTTTCTTCAGACTTATTCGATTTAGGATCATCAGAGTCACTGTTTACTCCATTAGAAACTACTTTAGTATTATTATTACTACTAATATCACAATCTAATTCTTTTTTTGGGTTACCATTTAAAATAGTCGCTGTTGTATCTGTGCCGTTTGCTGTTGGTTCTTTGGTACCTAATTTATCATTCTTACTACCGTTATCGGTCGGTAACGATCCTTCTCCGTTAACTTTCATCGTGCTAGATCCTTTCGGTTGTGATGGCTTTTCCCCATTGACCTTCGTTTTGTGTGTATCTGAAGAGGTAAACAAAAGATATAATAATATGAGCGGTGTGCGATGGAGATGTATCTAATCTACTAGTAATGAGAGTACAGTATTAACCTGTACTAGAGGGAAATGACGCGGGAGTGTTGTTAATCTGTGGCGAGAGCGGTTTGCGCGCCGCGGCCGCATAGGAAACGCGAGGCGCGGGCACGCCGCCGCCGCCGCCACCCTCGTCGTCTGCGCGTCCATTAGGTGTACTGCCGTGCCCATTACTACAAACCACCGGCTTTAAGCATAATTCCTTCTTATCATTCTTCATCTTTGCTGATTGTTTATCTGGTTTTTCAGCTATAACAAGGAAACAGTACACATTACCTTGATTGCTCATTAAGAATTTCTTATATTAAGTAATTTATCTTTCTGGTTATTTTATTTAGATAAATTTATATCGTTACTATTATTATTTATCAATTATTTATGTAGCTAGATTCTCTATTTAATTATAACTAAAAAATAAATATTAAACTTAAGGGTATTTTAAAAATAAAAATAGTTTCTTAGAGGCAATGTCAGTAGTGGTTCATTTGTTAAAGCAAACATCGAATCAGGTTTTGTAGACATTCTAAGTAGTACGGGGGCGAGGCCGTGCGCGAGCAAGTGTTACGCAGACGCAATGCGATGGAGCACAGCGCGTCTTAACCCGTGACGCCGGAGCACGTGGTCGGCGCTGGCGCCGCGCCAACTATCTCCAGCGTCGAGTCAATAATAGAAGGCAACGGGATGCCGCCAACAATAGACGCCATCGATGTTGTCCATACTATACAACTAACGCCGATTTACGCGCGTACATTATATGTACTTAAATATTTAGTAATTCTGCAGCCTGACAACAATAGGCAATAGGAAATTTAATCATATTGGTACGCTTACAGCTGTTAGAACGAAAAATGAAGAGTGATATGCATGGCCGTTACAAACAACACAGTCTTCCTACCATTATGAAAAAATATGTAGTTTTGCAATTGCAAAGTATTAATTTGAGCTATGCAAAAGGCTGCGAAGAGTTTTCGGAGAAATCTTCAATATGCACGTTTGAAAAACGTATGTGGGTAAATAATTTCTAAACCATTTCTCACTTAGACCAACATTTTCGTCGATTTCTATTTAGAATGCCGAAGTCAAATGCGTAGCACTTTAGTTAAGATCAATTTGCTCTACTTTTTGTGACACAATTATTCATGTGATAGAGATAAGCTGCCAATAAACGTAATAACAGTGTTATTGAATAATAAAATTATTTGTGTTTTTAAATCAATCTGAATGAAATTGTTGTTTTTGGCATAATATTCGATTTTTTCTACTGTCTACAACTTAATATACATATGGACCATAAATCTACCAATAAGGATCGAGTTTTTCAATAATTTTCTAGTTTTCAGTATTTACCTTTCAATTTTTACAACCGACTTACATCAGGTGACGTAAATTAGTCTGACAGTCAAATCGAGGTCATTATCCCATGCTTAACATAAGTGTCAAAGCTCACAAGCAATAAAAGAAATAATTCCCACCAGGCACTACTATTGTTGCAATGGATGTAAATGCGCTAGTACTAAACTAACTCTGCAATCCTTAAAAAAACGACGTAACAAAATGTTATGAGATGATAAAAAATTATCATCAAAAAGTTTGATGTTATCTTCCTTTGCTTCACCAAACAAGATAACAGTAGAGCGCCTGGGACTCAAGATAAGAATTAAATCAAAATGCGTGCTTGATAAACTGTCGTTGACACAATTCATTTCATCATTATCGTGCATGTGGGCTAGTTTTACACCATCCTATGATTGGGAAAGGTGAACAAGTGTCACAGTTAAACACGTAAAAAATTATTTATAAAGATATGTGTATATCGACAAAAAATAACAATTTACAAGGTAGAGTTTTTAGTTTAGAAATAATTGAGGTTAAGACTAAAGGTTCTATAGTACAAAAACAAAATCCAATTAATAACATTGTACTCTATAATATGTTATTTTGTGAACGTATGAAATGTCCCGGTGTCCCGGGCAATGGTCCCGGAGGGCGCGAAGATCCCTGCTTCGTTTGCAATACCCGCCCCGGCTCTGTGTGACGTGTTATTGTTTCATTCTCCCCACCCCCCCCCCCCCCCGCTCTGAGCAATGCCCCGGTCAACGCCGTAACATTTATGGCAACCCTAACGTATATTGAACGTTGTTTAAGGCTTTATCACGATCAGCTACGTCAATCCCAGTTGTCTCCAATCAGAAAAAGTTTATTTGAAATTCAGTATAAACAAGTTACTTGACCACAGTTGGTGCACCAATTGAATCGATCAATGAATTATGCAAGCAGAAGCAAGCACGTAGCGGCGGCGAATACTGAATATTTTACTTTTAAATCATCGATATTTGTGATCTATTTCCTTGACCTTACCTTTATTTGTATCCTGCATACTACACATTATCTAGCAGCCCTTAAAAGCATTGACGCAGCTTTAGCAGAACCAATTTTACTGAATTAATTAGTGTTTATTTTTCCTACATGAATATACATAAAATAAATGTTGACTTTCTAATTGACATATTATTATGTCTTTAGAAAATAGGCATGTTTTTATTATTGGAAAAACTCATTTCAATAATATTTCAGTCAGTTTTTTCCTAAGTAGGTATTATGTTATGTAAATAGACAGGAAGGAAAAAATGCTTAGTCATAAGTAGTTGACTATAAATTCACCCTTGTAGAGGATCACGAGAGGTTATTGAACTTCGTTGCCAAGTGAATGAACTATAAAAAGAACAAAAAAAACCCAGCGAAGTAGAGCACGGACCGAAATGCTACATTCCCAATTCTATAGAGCGCTATCATTTTGCTAACTGGTGCGCGGTGCACACTGCACATGCACCCAGAAAAGCTTGAGAGTAACCTGAATTTGTAGTCTCGTCTTTCTATGAATTAGAAATAAAAAAAATGCTTAGTAACACCAAAATTACTAGTTAAAATGTTCGGGAAATATTTAGGTTTCATTAAAGATTTAACTCTGTGGGACTAGGTATTACATTGTGTCCTTGTTGTCATAAAAACAGCAATCATACCATGCTATTACCGCAAGGTTGCGGTGGTGTGGTAACTGTTGGGTGAAGCTTATGTACAGCGAGGAACGTATATAGGCCAATGATGATGTTTAATACTGAATAATATTAGAATTAAAAACGATCGTTGCTATTTTTACTTGCAATCACTCTTTATCTTTATGAGATAAGCATTATACATCATAGGTTCCTAAACGTAAAATGGAACACCTTATATTTTTGGAGCCCCATATAAAATGATTAGTTACATAACTTCAAGATGAATTCTCACTAACTACCTGCGCACATTACTAAATTATAATATAACTCTTTTCTACAGTTATGATTTTTATAAATCAATTATTTGAATCAAAAAAAGGGTTGGAACACTTGGTAACACCTGTAAATCATAGTTAGTTTAGTTCCAAGAAAACTTAATAAAATCTCAGTCATCATTTTTTTATCAAAAACCAATGCATATTTTTTATATTGATTGCATATTATAATATTAGTATTTATTGATTTCAAACATGTCAAAAAATAGGACTTAACAATTATTTGTTATATTCAATCCACATCTCGCCAAAATTAATTTTGTTTGTTCTACGTCTCCTCGGCCCATTTTCGTGAACAAAATAGATATTTCCGGTGTAACCTAAATTAAGTCGACGGACTGTTCAGTTCGGTAATATTACAGATGTTCATATTAGAATCTAACCCTGAGATTATAACTTGTAACAAGACAAATAAAGACAGTTCCAAAAAGGAGGCTAAGTCAACCGTTGTGCGAGAATTGGCATGAAGCAACACTGTCTTCAAATTGGTATCTCACGACTGCATACAAATTCAGTAACCGGGCGCGTGTCTACGAACTACAGCTACAAGCTTTAGGAGCATGTTAAAAATGGAAAAGTAATTCTGTTTACATATTCTGATATCGACAAAAAATGCCATGCTTTAACTGTTCAGATAAAATGATCCTATCATCCTATGATTGGAGTGGAATATAGGCTATTTTTCCTGCAGGTAAAATCGCGAGCGCACTTTCGGATCCTTTTTAAGTTAGGTATTAACCTACCATAATTAGTTTATAAAAAGCAGTGCAATAAAAGTACAATATATACAGTTGTAGCTAGTAAGATTAGAGAAGAATAGATGGAGGAACACTGTATTAGTTAATTCAAAGGATATAATATATCTCTTCAGTTAGACTTAAGGGTCAATTGCTGATCCATTGTTAATATAAATCGATCAAACGCTTAACATTGGCTTCAATATACTTAACTTTAATAACGTTATTGAACGAATTGACCTCTCGTTTTAAATCTTTAAATCAATTTCATAAACTGACAACTTATATACTCATATTTTAATGATAATAATTATGATGTTTATTGCTAACCTGCATAATAGCTAGCTATTGATGAAGTACCTAACAGTGTCTATTAGTATTCAATTCTGCATAGGTACAATATATATCTATGCCAGCTGCAGCTATCGGTGGGTATAAATAATATGCAAACAAACGTCTTACGTAATAGTCTCACATCTAATAACAAAATTAAACTAGCTATTCTAGTGTAAATATTATACAACCTATATATATTTATTCGGAAACTCGGATAAAGATTTATCTTAAGTTTCATTTCTGGGATAATTAACCCATTTTTAGACAAAAACCTTCAGTAGCCCGGGTACCGCATAAACAAAGTAATTTGACACGTCACAATATAAATGACTTTCAGGAATCTGTTCTAAGACCCTATGTCCTTTTTCAAGGTCTAGTCTGTCTGTATACTAACATTTCTTTCTCTAACAGAATCGGTGTTTAGTCGGGAAAGAGAAACATACAGAATAATACAAATAGTTTCGCATTTATAATATTGATTTGTAAGCCTAATAAATGTAAAGATCTATTTTCATACCTATAAGAAGTAGCACATTAAAATAACGAACTCTTCCCGTAATATTAAATGAATATAAATTTAGAGCGAAAAGGTTTTAAACACTAATTAATCATAAATATTTTAGCATAGCAATACAGAATTTAATGTATCCTCGAGGCCCTCCGGGTCGGGTACCCCGTGGATCGGGCTACTTAAGGAATAACTCGCCTACGATACTAAATAGTTATTATAAAGTTAAAAAAAATGTGGACAGAGGCCGTCACCCCTTCCGACTAGAAGTTTACATAACCACTTATCTTAAACAAACTTCTAATGATAAACCGAAAGTTAAAAAAAACCGGCCAAGTGCGAGTCGTGCACGAAGGGTTCCGTACCATTTTCAAGTGCTTACCTGTTGCCATAATTGATATCGGCCAAAAAAATTGGAAATTACTACTAACTACTTAAATAATAAATTTATTATTTAAGTATTAGTTATTATTTTATTTTATTTTTAGTATTGGTTGTTATAGCGGCAACAGATATGCATCATTTGTTAAAATTTCATCTAAAACGTCTACAAACAGACGTATTAGTTAACGGAATCATTTAGATATTTTGGACCAACATGTGTATTTAAATATTATGTCTTCGTGACACTCCTATGCTACATTTTTAGATGTGTGTACAAAAAACGTCCGTCTTGTCATGGGCTATTTTCAATCTACTGTTGAAATATTTTAGTTGAAGTTTAGTACCAAATATAGACGTACTGAAAGATTCAACTTTGTGAATTGAAATGAAATTACGTTTTAAAATCAAATCTATAACTGAACTTCAATTCTATAATGATAATATTTACGAAGGCACTATCATAATAGAATTGAATACTACTAAGATAATCTGGTCTACCATAGATACTTTTATACTTAGTAAGATATTCTGGGCTACCAATAGAGACTTTTAAACCATAATCCTATTTATACTGCATTTTAGACAGTACCGCACTGCTCAGTTGTGACGATAGTGAATGAGTTATGTCCTGGTTAATTACATAATGTCCATAGGAAAAAAAAACCAAAGATAAAAGAATTGAGACCTTTTTCTGGCTTCCATCCCAAGGCAACTATTTGTGTCAATCATGAATAGATGTTCTGACCATGATGCATTTTGGGTCTATGAATTATGTGCATGTCCCCCGCGACACATGGATTTGTTTCCTTAGTGGGGGAGTTATAGTACAATAATCTATAAGTTATTTTATGACTGGCAGCATTGCATGATTTGACATGGCGCGCAATCAAACGCAGGTAGATATTTTTATTTAATATTCAATAACTCTGTAAGCTGTATTTAATTACCAATGAATTAAAAAAACGTATTGCAAAATTCAAAACACGATACGTGTCACGAATCCATTGTTTGAAGGTAACAACAGCTTTCATCATAAAAGATTATTATTGATTATTACTTATACATATTATATTTTTATTAAAAACATTTATGCAGTAGGTACCTAGACTATAAAATAACAACCCTGTGCCTATAGACACCGTGAGGAATAAATAAATGATGAACACGAGCGAATCGTTGATCAATAAATCTTTCGTCGATAATGGAGCGTGGAAGTGTCAACATCATAGATGCCTAAAGAACAATCACTTCTTAGCTAACAGATGATATACACATGTTCCTCACTATTTAGCTACCGGCTGCTATTATCCTTAGTTTGGTAAGGACAAAAAATGACGGCTGACAGACAGCTCTAGTGGAGGTCATTTAATTAACGTCGTTTCTATTCTAAATTAGGTAGGTACCTAAGTGTGCTTACCGAAAATAATAATTGGAGAAAAAAAACAAAAAAAAAGAGTTTCGCGAACTAAGAATTAATTAAATGATTAAAAACTAATTTAATTTTGATCAATGTATAAAAACATAGGGTATTAAGTGTTCTATCAACGTTTACATTTATTTTTAAAGTTTCATAATATTATAATTTACAGTTTCATTATACCTATTTATATTTAGCATAAATATTTAAATTAATGAGATGTCAAAAGGTGATTCTTATAATCACCTTTTTGTCATGTTTAAAGTAGATAGGTGCCTAACTCATAGTTATGGCTAAATGGCCTTTTTATTGCAACATTCGATCTATGGGAGTATCTTAATAATACTGGAATATTAAAGCTATAAAAGAATGCCTGTATGGAATGCATAATGAGTTCTGCATATCAAGGATACGCAACACTTGAGTTTGTAAAAGCCATGATAATGAAAAGAAAGACGTTTGAAAGGATTGAAGAAGCAAGCAGAATAGTTTATCGACTTTGTGAAACATCGGTCATCATCGTACATCAAGAACTTGGTCAAGTCGTAGGGATCTGGGCTATATGTAGGTAGATACTAAGGCATGTTTATATTAAGTAAACAAACTTAAAACGACATCTAGAAATTCGTCGCGAATGGTTAATGATGACGAATAATTAACCTTAATGCATTTTAAAGGGTTATCCACAATAGCTTTAGTAACAGCATTTTTAAAATCTATCCTTCGATCCTTCAAACTAAACAAAAATACAATATAAGTACATGATAATATAGGTCACACACGTAAAACGTTCCCTTTTTAGGGTTCCGTAGCCAAATGGCAAAAAACGGAACCCTTATAGATTCGTCATGTCTGTCTGTCTGTCTGTCTGTCTGTCTGTCTGTCTGTCTGTCCGTCCGTATGTCACAGCCACTTTTTTCCGAAACTATAAGAACTATAATGTTGAAACTTGGCAAGTAGATGTATGTTGTGAACCGCATTAAGATTTTCACAAAAAAATAGAAAAAAAGCAATAAATTTTGGGGTTCCCCATACATAGAACTGAAACTCAAAAAAATTTTTTTCGTCGAACCCATACTTTTGGGGTATCTATGAATAGGTCTTCAAAAATGATGTTGAGGTTTCTAATGTAATTTTTTTCTAAACTGAATAGTTTGCGCGAGAGACACTTCCAAAGTGGTAAAATGTGTGTCCCCCCCCCCTGTAACTTCTAAAATAAGAGAATGATAAATCTAAAAAAAATATATGATGTACATTACCATGTAAACTTCCACCGAAAATTGGTTTGAACGAGATCTTGTAAGTAGTTTTTTTTTAATACGTCAAAAATCGTAAACCGCAATTTAGCTTTCATTCAATCAACTCGAATATAAAAATATAAAATAACATTTCATTTCATAAACATACGCTTTGTTATTTATTCTTGATATCAAAAATAGGTACGCACTTGTAACTGAAACGGAACCCTTCGTGCGCGAGTCCGACTCGCACTTGGCCGGTTTTTTTCCTATTCTTATTCATAAACGGAACCTCACATAAAGGAATTGTTAAGGCACAGGTCACGAAACAATACTCATTATAATTCTTGTGTGACCTCACAACGGTATTCAACGGGTAACTTAAGTAATGGATCCATATAAACATGGAAAAGGAAAAAAGGCTTTAGTAAGAGAACATTGCTAGGTACGTAAAAAATAATACACATTTCCGGATAAAATGGAGCATTCATTGTAGTTTACAACACATTAATAACCTACCTGTTGAAAGAAAATAAATTGTACACTATATCAGTCATGCATTCAGTAATTTTGACTACTGTAATAACTAGTTACCTTATTGCTTTGTATTATTTGAAAATCTGAGTGTTACAGTATTATTTGTTCCTATAAAAGAGAAACCAATTTAAACCTATGATTTATATACGTCCATTTTTTCCCACACGGTTCATTTCAGATTTATTTATTACAAAATGCCCATTGCACATGTGCCAGTCTATAGATTAAAATAGACAGTAGGTACCCATGTACTTGTACAGAACGAGATTTTAATCCGCGACTCCAAATGCGTAGTCTCGATTATTTTTCTTTAAAATCGGTTCCACAAAAAATTATACAATGCGCGTTTATCAACGAAAGTTTTTATTTATATGGAAATCCCAGCCAGATAAACACTTCGGCTTTATTTATTGGTAAAGAAGTCTTTAATTTAAAAAAACAGTTTAATGAGATTGAAATAGGTATATTTTATTTTTAATCAGCACCAGATTAGCAAAACATTAGCTTATAGCTTATACCTTCAGTCATAAAATAGAAGCCATAAATGATTAAGGCACCACGTTTACTTGCTATACCTAGCTGCACGCAAACTTGAAATAAAAATATTGGAGAGGAATATAAAAAGCTACTGAAAGTGCTTTAACCCATAATGTAATAAAGTTTCCATATACGACCTCGTAGCCTAGAGCCATTTTAGTTCCTTATTTTTTGCTTACCTTTGAGAATAAGGTCAGAATGTATTTAGGTTTATAAAGATTAAAAACCGAATAGGTATGTAAGCTAGGTACTATGTTGAAGGAAATGGAGGAAGCTCTTCTACCATATAATTATAAATGTATTTTAGAATTAAACCAAAGATACCTAATTTTTGGTGACAAAAATTGCAGCGTTGTTACCCAATCATCCTTGTCATGAGAGGCCTTACATATAGGCATAAAACTGTCAAAATGGGATCTACACGCTCTTTGCTTACTTTAATTGAATTTAAGGTAGTTTAGAATTCGATAGCGAGAACCATAAGGTGTTCGTCGTCAAACATTAACTACGTTCATTAAGGAAATAGCTAAACAGTAAACACTTACAGTCCGGCGATAGTTAGCTTAGAAGCTATAGCTTTCTACTTGCGGACTAAAAGACATGGCCACAATATACTAGTCTAATGAAGTCTTCAATCTAACTCGTGAAGCCAGACTACGTCGCAATTAGTTTCAGGTCCGTCTTGACGTCCAACAAATACCTACTGTCATGCTGCAACTAAAGGGGATTGCAAATTTTTGCTCTTATTAATTATGGCTTATGTTTAACTTACCATCAGATATAGTAAAAATGATCACCAAAATTAAACCCGCATTTTAATGTAAAATTGTAACCAAAGTTTTAACATTTCGCTATCGTATTTAAGCAAAATGACTCCAAATAAATCATTGTTAACCCAAAAGTAGTAAATGATCACCAAAAGTACCTAAATGTTTTACTAATTTACTATTCGGTTCTGGCACTCGCCGGCCGCTACCGCGGCACCGCTCGCTTCGCTCGCTCGGCTCGTGCGTTGTATGGCCGCAGCTCTAACCTAACCTAACCGATTGTCATTTTTCATTGATTTTATTAAGGTAGAAATAGCGCAATAATTTGCTCGCTAAGATTTGGTGATCATTAACTACATTTGGTGTTCGAATACAATTTGAAGTGCAGTCGTGACTAAAATAGCTAGTAGGTACTATTATAATTTTAGACTTTATTTTTCTGGTGTCAAGTATATATTTTTGGTGGTCATTATATTTTATCCCATTAATTATTATGAGTGAAGTAAACAAGTCAAATATAAGGACCAAATAACTTTTTTAATCTTATAGGTATTATCTTTTTCCAAAATTTCAGTACGAGTTACTGGACTGGACCTGTTACTGCTTTTCAGCCTTACTTTTTTGGATTCGTTTACATCAGAGATGGATTATTTCAGCGCACAGACATTAATATTCAACATTATTTCCGAAACGTGTCGATAACTAGGTACCTACCACAAAACATTACGTTCATCAAAATCTTTAATTTTATTGAAATACATGAATGATGGAAGGATATAAAATGCCTTTAACTAAATTAATTCGAAAGAATCATTAAAGGTACAAGGACTGATGGTTTAATATTCTATACACATAACATATTCGGTATTTTCCAATTAGGAAAACGTTATTAGTAGGTAAGTAGGTAGGTACTTGGGGGTAATATGGCTTCTCAATCTATGTTGATTAATTTATTTCTGTACATACCTATTATGTGGCCATATCTTGTAAACCAAATTATAGTGCTAAACTCTTATAAGTTAACTATATACCTATTATTTAAAAGAGAGATTCCTAACCCATGGTCCGCGGACCACTGGTGGTCGATGGAAGAATAGGAAGAGTACCCACCACGACGCTACGCCGCGCCGCCCGAAAAATATTACGCTTATTATAGCAAATTAAAGATTCACTTAACAAAGAACTCGGAAGTTATTAAATAGTTTAAAGTATAATATAGATAGTCCATAGGGAGAAATACCTACTTTCGTAAAATGGTCTTTCTTACATATATATATATATATACTGAAGTCACTTGTCCCTTGAAGCAATCTACACAATAATATGATAACCTAGCCCCTACACAGAACTAGGTGAGGTCAGTAACTTTACATATAATTTATAAGTAGTAGGTATAGCAATATGATTTTCTTATTTTTTTAAATTGTTTTTAGCTGTACCCTAACATAGTTGGATGTATATTTTATATAATAGACTAGATTCCCGCGCGCGGTTTCACCCGCATAACTCTCGTTCCCGTGGGATCTTCATAATTAAATATATAGCCAATGTCACTCAGGGTGAAAGAATTTTTTAAATTTGCACATATGTTTTTAAGTTTATTCATGACTAACATACACACACACAAAAATACAAATCTTTCCTATTTGTAATATTAGTATAGATAGATGTATAAAATAAATAGGTATAAGTATATTTTTGCAAACTGTGGAAAATTTTGTATTATCTACATGTAATTATAAATTTAATCTAATGACCTTCAGTACTTATCTCAGTAATTAAAACCCTATTCCTCACTTTTGAGTTATTCATCTTGGAAACCTTAATTCTGATTTCTATGTAATACATTACAAGAAAAAAAGTTGATTTACAAAATGTGTTCAACATAGAGATGGGTTGGATTAGTTAAAAATGATACCTAATTCATCTAATCCTAGTATTTTAAAATACCTGTTCCATTTACCTAATCCTAATATTTATTCAATATAGCTGGCCTGTTACCAATATTATGTAGTTATTGTATGTGGATTACGTAGGAAATATTCAGCATGATCGTTCCTGTTAAGTAATCGGGAAGTTGGCATATGAAAAGTATATAATATGTTTTCACTCATACTAATAATAAATTATGGTTGAAATTGAAGTACTTTCGAAATTAAATTTATAACAATTAATATTCTAGGTAGATTTTTATTAATTATTCCATTTATGGTAGAATTGAGAATTAGTCGAATAGAATATTGTAATTCACTTTTATTTTACTAACTTTGATATCGATACTAAATTAGATATATGTCATATTAGTTACGCCTCTAGCAATGTCAGAGTATTAAAAAAAAAATAAGGAATGTAAATTGTACTCTATGTAACGAATATTTTGTACCATACCTAATCCTCGACGCTTTTGATTAGGTACGGATTCGGATCGAAAAATACCTAATACACTAACCTATTCTAATATTTATGCCTCACGTCTAGTTCAACAGCAATTCCTAATTTTTAAATATAATATATATTTTTTTAAACAAACGAAATTGTTTGTTTAATCCAGTTAAGACTGTACAACTTAACTACATTGTCTTCATTGCTTAATTTCATCTCAGTGTATTTACTGAATTCAGTTATAGTAAATAACTTGAAAAATATTTTTAATATAATCATGTAGGTATTAAAAGGGGAAAAAATGGTTTTAATCTATATTATGTTTAGTAATTACCATTGACACCTAAAGATATTAATTTAATTTTCTTATAGTATTCTTAGTCATCAAGTTTTAAAACATATATTAGGTACATATAGCAATAAATCTTGTTTATCCTTTAAAGGTATACATCAACACAGTATCTGTGTACCTAATTCCCCACAAAAAATACTTCATACTACTGATTTTATGAGGTAAATTTATTAGAGGAATTTTAATCCATTTCCCAATTTCCTTAAAATTTGATACATTATACACATAAGTTTTATAAGCCCGGTGTAATATGTATAATTATGCAACATTTGAACAGGATAATCTACCTAATATATCATGAAATTGTTGGTTTTACTGTAGTTATTAATCTTTGGAAATCCCAATCCAAGGGCTGAAAAATACACCTATTTTAAATTAAGTAAGTATATACCATATTGCTAATAAAATACATTATTTGTTTTTTTGAAGATTTACTGAAATCATAAAAAAATAGATATCTAAATAACAAAATGACAGGACATTTAGGTAAGTACCTACCTAAAGGTCCAAATCTTTATTAAATTACACTATTAATAATGATCCATTTAAATTTAAATTAAATAAAGGTATATCCAATATGATTATTTTATCTCTTCTGAGCTTGAAGATCAGAACTATTCCTTGAACCTATTATGTGATAACAACATACCTACATTATGAATGACAATACAGTTGGCTACAAATATAGAATACTTTGAATACTTAAGTATTATCACTCTATGTTTGTATGAATATGTAATACTGTGAACAGTTGTGTAATAACTTACAATTTTAAGTAATCAATCCGACCCAGCAGTATTGTAAGGCCTTGAAGGAGCTTAATTATTTTTAATAATACACTGGATATATCATCATATATTTGTAAGTATTAAATATAAGTACGCATATTATTTTTATTACAACAAAAATGTAATGATCACATGATTAAACATTTTACGGGAGTCACATGACTTAGTTGCATTTGTAGGAAACGAGCATTGAATTTAACTTGAGTAGTAGATAGTAGCCTAAAACCATTCTCAATGTTACATAACTGAGGGCATGACCATTTAATACTTACTATTATTGACATTGCCACCGTTGCCCTTGTCGTGCACCGTACTGTTCGCTGGACATTTTTTCACTTTATGAGAAGTATTTTTTGAGGAGTTATCATTCACTTCACTACCGAGAGCCATCACAACACGAGGAATCAATCCGGTTCAGATTGACCGCAACGAACACCGCTCCACTCAGCTGAAAGAACACATGCGGTAGATTTAAGGTTCAATTTGGACTAACAAGATATGAATATTCAGTATATACCTACAAAATTCAAAACTCAATGTTTGGTTGACTTGAAGAAGTATGTGTTATCTTTTTAATTTAGTAGGTTTATAAAGCTGTACTAACAAAAAAGCACAAATTATCTATATCGACAATTGTTATAAACTAAACTAACATCGTGGCCTTTGTATAGTCTACAAAACTCGAATGAGAATTCAAACCAGTAATGTATAGTAAAATTTGCAAATAAGGTTTCAATCGAATTCGACCTGAAAAATGAAGTGACATCTAGCGACGGAATAGATAAAGTTTTAAATCAATGACGTCTCAGTGCATGACATTCTGGATGCGTTCATATTTCATAAATTTCGTTTAACACTTCGATCAATTTATAATAAACTTTTTAACGAATCTCAAATGGTGTTCGCCGTCAGAATGTAAATTTGCCATTAGTAACTTATGTGCAAGTTAAATCATTAGCTTTACTTTTGCTCAACAGACCTTCGTTTTTGAATCAAAGATTGCCGCAGCTAATTCAGATCTGCAAAGTGTAAATTTTGTTTTAAGAAGAAAATTGAATGAATAGTAATAATATAATTTATTTTACGTTATGAAACATATCGAATAAGTAGCAATGAAAGCTAGTAATATATGACTAAAAGATCAAAATAGTGAGTAGACTTTAAAAAAATGAGCATACTGTCAAAATTGTATGTTGTCAAACAGATGTCATCAGTGTTGCCAACTTAGCACTTTCGGTGCTAGATTTAGCACTATTTTCGCAATTCTAACACTGTCATTTAACATTCAGCACCTAGCACTAAATTTAGCACTAAACAGACATCATTCGGATTTTCTCTGGTAGCCGTAACAAAACGCAGCCACGCAAGGAGTAGTAACAAAACGCTACTTACTACAGTTTTTAAATCGAACGAACGCGCCCATATCTATCTAATCTATGTTAGGGGAATTCCCGGCAATCCCCGAAAAGAATTATGTAGGTACTGATATGTATGTCTCTCTCTCTCTCTTACTAATATGATAATCTCTTCTTTGTCTTAGTCAGTTTACTGAGTAATGCGAAGCGAATGTTTTTAGTTGTGAATTTGTCAATTATCGCTATTAGTAAAATATAAAACCTACAAAAATGGATATACCTTTAAGAAAAAAAGTGAGTTATGTTCAAAATTACAGAAAAGAGTGGGAGAACAATCCAAATTACAAAAAGTGGCTTAGACCTGTGTTTGGAAATAATTTGAAAGCAATGTGTGCATTTTGCAAAACAGAATTTAATGCGAGAGTATTTGAAATTAAGCGGCATTTGGAATCAAAAAAACACATAGAAAAACTTAAACCGTTTTTCTCGGGCCAGGCAATAATAAATGGGAAAATGTAACTGACACATTGAAGTTTTGGGTAGAGGTATCTGAATATAAAGATGCAAACAACGAAAATCCCTATAATGAACTAGTTTCATTGGCATTTATATTACTATCATTGCCGCATTCTAACGCCGATGTTGAGAGGGTGTTCAGTTCAATGAACATTTTAAAAAATAAACTGAGGAATAAAATGAATTTGGACACTTTGAATTCACTTCTTCATATCCGAACAGGGCTTAAACGCTTTAATAAAACCTGCCATACATATGAAATTCCCCAAGATATTCTTAAAAAAATAGGCAAAAAAGATATGTACTCATTTAAATTGAAAAAGTACGAAAGCGAACAACCTTCTACTTCCACGGCGGCTTCAGCGTCAGTACAACGAGAAGCAGAAACAGCAGAAGAGACAGATAAAAGTGAAGATGATTGGATGTAGTGTGAAATAATTGTTATAATTATTGGCTGATTCAAACAATTATTATCATATTAAACCAAAATTAAACAATTTTATCTTCTTTTTTGTCATGTTTAAAAAAATAGCACTGTTTTTGATTTTTTTTATCAATCTAGCACTATTTGAGATGTCATTTAGCACCTACCTAAGATATCGTGTTGGCAACACTGGATGTCATAAATGCCAAACTTCCACCTTACCTACTGTACAACAACCGTAATTAAAAATATTATATGATTTATTTTTTTCAATTAGAACATATATTTACTTATTAATAAAGTTTAATTATATTTGTGATACTGGCGTCGGAAAATTATTCGAAGGTACTTAGGAATACTTCATTTAAAGTAACATTGTTTATTTTAAAATCAATAGGTACATAAACAAACACATTTTAAAGTATTATTCCCTTGTTTTTTTCAAATAATAATTGGTATCGTATTTCACACCTATCGTATTTTTACAGAAAATGCTAGACGGGTGGTACTGCCGCTCTATAGCAAACATGCAGGCTAACGAGGCAAGCGTTAGCAGTAATACTCCAACGACGGAACCCCCTCCGTCGCGCGGTTCTCACAAGGACTACTCCAGCGACAGTAGCAGTGAGCCAGAGCCAGAACCTAACTATAGAGCACAGTATCTCTCATTAAAAAAGAAGCTCAAGTACCTGATTTATGTAAGCTAATTTAATTACCTTTTAATTTTAATATTTGCTTTAGTGTGTAACTACTTGGGAAATAGTAACTAAGTACTTATTTTATATCAAAATTATAGATACATTAACTCAAAACTTAAAGTTGACCTATCTGTATAGGTTTATTTCACATTATGGATATTTAAGACTGTCCTTCAGTATGCTGAGGGTTAGTGTCAGTCTAGCAACTGAACACCTGTATCTCTAAACTAAACAAGCCTCTTAGACATATTTTATATGTTGGTATATTTTTTCTTTTCTTTTCTTATTGCATAATGTAAAATATTTAATATGAAATGCAAGAACATCACATTATCTTAGCCTACTGCCTTTTTCAAAGCAAAAACTCATACATATATGTTAGTATAGAGGTGACCTCTATATTAATAAAGTTAATAGTAGCAATAAATATTGTAATAAAAGTAATTTGATAACTATAAAATTAATTTAAAAAAAATCCTTAACACTTGGTTGGTGGAATGATGTATAACTATGGGTAGTAAATTGGTAGGATAGTGAGCCTTCAGTATTACTATGAAAACAGAAATAGATATATGTTTATTATGAAAAATGTTTTTCACAATAAGTTGGCAATGATGAAATGGTACAGAACTCTATTGCATAGCAATAAAAGATTATCTAGGTTGTACCAATGGATGCCCCTAACCCAGTTTCAGAGTCATTTTAATCTGTTATTGTATTCTTATGTTTCAGGAAAACGAATGTTTTCAAGATGCTTTAAGAGCTAGTCAACGGAGGCTACTAAAAGCATCTAGAGACCGCAGCTTTCTTCTAGATAGATTGTTGCAATATGAAAAAGCAGATAGTAGTACATCGGACAGTGAAGATACTGAGTCTTCAGATGATCCTGAATACTATCGCACAGATGCCAAGAGGTAGAGTACATATTGTATTAAAAACATACCAAATTGTAAATAATAATATTCTTAATTTAATATCTCCATATCACAATTTTACAATAAATTTTTAGTTAAAGGTTTTTTTTATGTGGTAAATTATCTTCAACTTTTTTTGTAGCACAATTTTATTAATTTGTAAACACAAAACGTAACAAAAAACCTATTGTATTTATGACTACAAAATAATACAATTGAATGGAAACAATAATAAATAAAAGAATAATTTTACTAGGATTTATGGTTTTATGCTTGGTGATGGGAGATAAAGAAGAAAAAAGCTTTTTATTTTTATTAGTTATAATTTTTAATTGTTTCTTTATCAGGAAGAAAATGGATGGTGGTGCTGCCAATCAGAATATGTCTGCCAGTTCTTCAGTTAAAAGTGCAAATACTGTGAAAAGGAAAAGGACAGTAGTTCCTAAGAAACCTCCTGTTGGCCATTTAGTAAGTTATTAACTAATTAGTAACCATAAATCTAAAGTTCATAAGCATAAGGTTGGATGTGCTTCAGAAACATTCATCATATGTGCGTTTATCCTTTAGTCTAGAAATGATTAGGCAAAGTATTTTAGTCAGTCTCTCATTAAATATCATAGAGCGCAATCATAGGCACAGAACAAGATTTTAATCTGTAACTTTAAGAAAAACATTTAATCGAGGAATTAGACCCTAGATTTCATCTATTTTCGTAAAGTTACAGATAAAAATCTTGTTTTGTGATCTCTAGACCTCAAGCGCATCAGCTGTGGATGACAATAATAGTGCCCTAATATGGAAGAACTAGATCTATTTCAATGGAGTGGCACACAGTAACGGCAACACAGTACTATAGTTAAAAATAACATTATTTAAATTGTAATGCATTTTTGTATTTCATCATTCCAGCATCAAACCACCAGTGGTATTCTATCTAAAGTATCACCGGCGCTTGGGTTGGGGCTGTCTCCCGGCGACGGGCACATGACACCCGAGGAGGTGGAACGCCATCTGCAATCGCGTCAATCTTACATGGAACTATTACCGGAACGAGCGCCACCTACCGTGCCTACCGAAATGTTCAGCAATGATCCTTCACTCGATAGGTAACCACTGCAGTTACGTTTAAGTATCTATTTAAAAAATAGTTTTAAGAAAGTTAACAATATTTCTCGCAACACAAGAAGCAAAGGAGGCTTCCAAATCTCCTAAAGTGACAATCAAAAAATTGCCACTTAAGATCAGATAGAAACAGAAATAGAAATACTGTCAGAAATAGGTGAGTGTAAGAACCGCAGAGCCATGTCAAAATTTTGCATGTTGGATAGTGTACATGATTAATACTATGCCAGTACCTTTTAGTACCTTTATTTAAAATATTAGTACCTTTGTATAGTTCTACTTTATCTTATTTTTAAATGGTCCGCCATAATGACGTCAGGACCGCGGAGCCACTGCCGATTTACGAAATACCACAAGGCTTAACAAAGACTTTAATGTAACAACCTTTAATACCTTGTGTATTATAAAAAATGGCATTTAAAATTTGCTTGTAGATGCCACCATCTTTAAATTATAAGCATTTTATTTATTCACGCCTGTTCGTTTATGATAGCAATGTGAAATAAAAAATATTAATGTGACCTAAGTTGTAGGCGCCTTACGAGATTTTATGCTTAATAATGCTTATAATTTAAAGATGGTGGCATCTACAAGCAAATTTTAAATGCCATTTTTTATAATACACAAGGTATTAAAGGTTGTTACATTAAAGTCTTTGTTAAGCCTTGTGGTATTTCGTAAATCGGCAGTGGCTCCGCGGTCCTGACGTCATTATGGCGGACCATTTAAAAATAAGATAAAGTAGAACTATACAAAGGTACTAATATTTTAAATAAAGGTACTAAAAGGTACTGGCATAGTATTAAACATGTACACTCTCCAACATGCAAAATTTTGACATGGCTCCGCGGTTCTTACACTCACAGAAATAGTTACTTTTCAGAAAAGTGAAAATTATATTAATAGTAGTATGACAAAGTCACAATTACAATACCTATTAGAAACACATAATAATATGTGTTTCTAATAGGCTAAAACAATGATTCTCTAGCAAATGTCAAATCCGCTAAAAGTGCGTGTTTTGTATCGAACGGATCAAACGCAAACCTCATTCAGACCTTTTTTTTTCGGACGGACATAAAAGCGAGCAGAGTTCCAGTCTCATTAAATGGTTTAGATACTAAAAATTAAGCAGCCTGCGCAAGAGGGCGCCCCCTGTGGGACTTGGACCTTAGCTCAGGGCGGTCGCTGGCTGGCGATTGAGGAATGAAGATTTTAGATTTTTAGACTTTAGAATGTTCTACTTTACAGTTCGCGGGCCTTTCGGTCGTCGTAAGGGTTGGAAGGGCGAGGGGGGTCGCATCGCGTTCGCTGCCGCACTCTTCTCCGGCGGGTCGGACAGAGTGGTCTCTGTATAGTGGTGTTACTTTCTTGCAGTCTCAGTATTGTTGTGATCTCGTCATCCGGGTCATCTAGGACGCCTCGAGCAAAGGTTTTAATTTGATGCTGCAACAACCAAAGGGCTTGGGTGGCCTCTTTCATCCACTACTCGATGGAAGGCAGTTGGAGATCAGCATACATGCCGATCTGAGTTGCAATTACAGTAGTACAAAAAAGTACTGTTTTTTTTATTTTATTATTAGCAGAGTTTTGCAATCTACGAGTATTCTTGATAACCCCTCTTGCTTAGCTAAAATGCTTGTGTTGCGAGTGGGTTCGTCGGTAGTGTAATGGGTGGGGTTCGAACCGGTGACCTCAAGATCACAAGTCCGACGCTCTAGTCATTGGGCTACGGCCGCTTTTGAACAGTTTGTAAGCGGTACAAGCGGTATGATCGAATACGGTGCTCGCGTACGTCATAATCGGTCGTATACACTTGGTCTATCTTATCCTAACCTTGTTATCAAGTGATATTTTACTGCGTAAATTTAAAAGACAGTGTCGTAGTCTGAGCGTAAGTAAAGCCCGTGCACGAACGGTTTCCACATGCGCTCTGAAGTTTAGTTTTCGGTCAAGGATTACGCCTAAGTACTTGGCTTGCCGTTCCCAAGTTCGCCTAAATTAAATAATACCCCATTTAACTTTCGTTTTGGTATACTCTTCACAGTAAGAATCCGTTAACAGTAACTTATAGGGATCGATTCAAAGGAGGCATCTGTTCGGAAAAAAATATTATTTTTGTCTACATTCAGTTCGAAACAAACCCGTACGTGGTATTAGAACTTAAAACAAAATTAACTTCATGATATTAAATTTTCTCCACAAGCTTATGGCTTAGTATATGATCGGGGTACGACGTAGAGATGGCCAAAGCCATTGTGACTCAATCCTTTGGATTGTTTAAGATCTTACCTTGCTTCTATCATCAGTGGTAAATAAGAAATCCGCGAGGATTTGAGGGCACTTGGATAGTGGCGATTTCATGAATCTTGATTTTAAAGTCCATCTTCAAGTCTGTGGATAATAATTATCCACTGACTTGAAGATGGACTATTAATATACGATCTTTGAATCTTTTTATTTTCTTGAAGTCAATCAAAGTAATCTATGTTCTATTTAATTAACAATTCTTAACGATATTAGTTACGAAACGTGCATATTAACATGACACCTGAATATATTGTTTGTTGTTATCGCATTTTTGTTTAGTTTGGACGTTGTATTTGTTTGTGAAATTTAAATGGCCTAAAATTGTTATACAAAAATTAAATTAAATTCAAATCGTTTTTGCACTCAGTAGGTACCTACTTTAAATAAACCTTATTCGAGCCAGGTGTGATTTTAATTCGCGCGGCATGTAAGTAATTTAATGTGTAACGTAAATAGTATTAATCGTGTTATGGGTATTTAATTAATTCAACCTGAGTTTGTAGACTCGAGTCTCGTTATTACATTCCTGTATTCTTTAATACCTAAAATCATTTGTGAATTTTGTAACTAGCCATTATCTTTTATTTTTGTTTTAATGCATAATTTGATCATTGTCATGACTGCATCAATTGCTTATTTCTCTTTTCAAACAATCATGTTTTTTAACCAAAGCCTTAAGCTTGCGCTAGCGCCCTATGCGCCAACGTCAGCTTTATTCGATAGTTAACAAGTCACATATAGGGTAAAGTCTAGAATAAATGCTAGCAGTTTTTTGTGTTTTCAATCATACAATATTTCAATTTTGCTAAGTGTTTTCCTTTAATATGTGTGAAAATCTAAAATCTTATTGTTACAGTGAGTCAAATGATGTGCTGGAAAATTCTCCGAATGTCGAAGAGTGGTTTGATTAGTATTAATAGATATTATTATTGTATTCTTTAACTAAGCACATAAGAAGTATGTTTTATTGTCATCTATTGAGGAATGAACTTTTTCATGTTTGATAAATAAAACATTGACAAAATACGTATTGGATAAATATTTTATTTAAGAGTTACAATAATGGGTTCGAAGCGCAAGAACAAACATCTATATCTGGTACTGAATCACACCCAATTTGTGATATTTTACATTTGATAAACACACATAATAATATATGAAGTGTACATGTATCAAATAGGGATATATTTTCTTTTTAAATTTTCATAATATACATACAATGCTATAGATACCACATTCTTAACAAGATTAATAAAAACGTTTATGATGATATATTAATTTATTATTAATTTTATCTTAACAAACCTACCATGCAAAGAAAACTTTAGCATGCTTGCTACTAATAAATTTATAACAACATTTTATGTCCATAATACTAACATACCTAATCTAATTTCTAATATTTGTGGTATGTATGAAAATAAATCTTCTAAGTTTTGTGAGATTCCTACTTTATGACTCAAAACATATATACTGACTTAACACACCAACACATTAATCTCTTAACAAACAAGTGCAATGTCATGAGCATAAAGCTGATGTACTACTGTACTGGTAAGTAACTGGTACTAGTAACATATATCATTATACATTAGGACAAGTTCAAATGTACCATAGAATAAAAATTAAGTCACATTAACACATTGTTAGAAAGGAAACTCACAAGTTCTGTAAAACAATATAAAAGTAGGCCTATTATATAGGAATGTTATGAAGTTAGGTGTTGATAAGCACCAGCTGGGTCAAGTAATATGAATGCATGTATTGAAAAACATCAAATACTTTTGTGTCATTTGCACCAAGAGCATATTAATGCTACTATTTTGGTAACTAGATACATTGCTTATCTAATTTCCAATATGTATTCACAGACATAGACACTATAGACCAGATTTTCTATGAAGGTGAGAAAGTTAACCCTTTGACCGCCAATGACGCTTCAAAGCGTTAATTACGATTTCACTCCAGACGCCGACGACTCTTTAAAGCGTCAATTTTTAGCCATATGTTTGACATTAAAATACACAGTAATAAACACTATTTTACGTAGTAATCATAAATAAACTCAATATATCACGTTTTGCAATAATTATATTGTAAGAAGGGGGCACATCACTACAGTATTATGCGAGAAATTATAGCAAAAATAGGCGTGGCGCTGGTGGTCAGGTTTTTAAGATTGAGCGTGGCGGTCAAAGGGTTAATCTATGATAATAAAATATGATTGTCTAGTAGGATATAAGAAAGGCCTGTCTTATATTGCTGTTAATAACATTAGAAAGGTTCAATATACACCAGTTGGGAAAACAACATTACACCTCATAGATCAAAACATAATAAATATTATAATACTCAACAGTACATGACACAGTATTCTATCAAGATTTATTCGAAAGTGAATACCTACTTCTGTAGATGACTATCTATATTGTTCCATAGAAAGAAATAAAATAGCTTCAACTGCAAAGTAATAATACCAAATGGGTAAATAAACCAATATAAATTTTGATATAAGATGATGTTAACAGCCAAATTTAGTTACTTTGGTATGAGTTATAATTTTCTACACATTAGATACATTTGAATATATTTATCTATAAATATGCGAGACAACAGTATTATTCTGTGACACTAAACAACTATTTAGTTAGCTCTCAAACAAGACATGAAGTAACAGATGAGAATCTCATTTATCCACTATATATACAAATAAAGCAATATTTGGTATACATATTATACCACACCTATAACATTTCCAAACATGTAGCATTTTCGGATGACATAAATAATATAAATTATTTTATAACTACTAGTAATATCAAATTAGGTATTATGAATGGAAGTATTGATTTACAAAATGCGATGAAATTTCCTATGACAAATATTTTATTATACTGAATATCTCATAGCAATATAACATGAACGAAAATATTTCTTGTCTTTTGATATTTTATCAAATCTTACAAATCACTTTTTAAATATTATAAACAAAATATTTCATGGTTTACAAAACACCTAACTCTATATTAGCAATAAAATAATCCAAAATTGTACATGAGAGATTTCATACTTAGTTCAGTGCAACATTCACAAGTGTTTTGCATCATATATTTTTCCAAATTGTACGCATTATTTTATTTCAAATCTACTTTTATGTGACTGTGAACTTCTAGGCGATTGTTACACTGACTTCATTGTCTAACAATGTTGTTCATAATATGTGATTCCTTGAAACCAAATATTTAAAATTGATCTGCTAACAAATTGCAAATTTCTTGTGAGACTGTTTCCTTGCTAGATCGTACTGTCAGTCTAAACATTTGAGCTTGCTTATTTGGTTCCAATCTCATTAGACACCCAACTTGTTGCACTCGAGTGTGCACAATACCAGCACATACAAAGTTATCAGCATTAGGATCAATACCATCTAGCAACTGCATGCCAAATCCAGCAAGCTTAGTGCGTGTTGCAGGTATATCAATAGAACCCTGAGCTTTAAATATCTTTTGTGCCCTTTGTTGTTCCCCACCCAGATTCTTCCATCTAGCGAAAAATGATTCACCATTCATTTCAGTTGGTTCAAAGAATTTATTCAGAGTGAGTGGCAGTTTCATTGTAATTTTTTGGGGTACATTGTTGTACACAAATGACACAGACATACTTGGGGCATCAAGATAATCTTCAATGCATTCTGCAGTCAACATCTGTTGGATTTGAGCTCCAGCCTCTAAAACTGGCTCCATTGGTTTCATCTGTATATTAAGCTTATGTAAATCAGTCCAATGTAGTTCAGGACGGACATTCTGAATAGGAAATTGTGTCTTATTTCCATAAAATAAGCCAATTCTCCCCAAATTCTGTCTAAATTCACTTTTGACACCAATCTGTATAAGATCATTTTCAAAAAGGACTCCATTATTCTTGAATAAGAATTTCTTGATGTTATTTTGTTGTACTGTGCTAGGACTTACTTTTGGAGCTGTGTACAGATCCCCAAGAACATCAAACAACCCATTACCTGTCGCTGGAGCAGTTGTTCCTGGAGGAGTAGAGAGCCCAAGTAAATCAGCACTTGAACTATTGGTGTTGTTTGATGTATTGATTATAGCTGTGGGTGCTGCTGTGGGCTGAGGACTCTTGGAATCTCGGACAGTATCGTCAGGTATACGTCCAGGCTTCTTCTTTTTCAAAACTGCCAAAATAGATGATTCTCTTTCTGGAAAAGCAGGCATCTCTTCCAATACTGTGGCCAAAACATCAGCACTAGCAACAATACTTAATTGCAGATATTCAGAGGCTCGTTGCTGTAACTCAACATCAGAGGAGCGGAGATTTGAATCAGCACGAAAAACTTCTTGGACCCGATTTTTTATTTCTGGGAAGAGATTTACAAGTTTAATGTAAGTTGATAACAGTAGTGCTCTGGTAGCTGCTGAGCAAAGGTGATACTTGGAATGCAGCAAGTCAAACTGAACTTGTGGAGAAGATCTAGTATCTCCAGCTATCAAATTACCAAACTCCCCCAGTATATATCCACCCACTTTAACCATGTTTTCATGACAGGTGGGAGCCTGTAGAGCTTCAAAGACAGTTTTAGCTGCATATCCCTGAACCTCTTCTCTGTTAATGACAATCTGTATAACTCTGTACCAAACTTCTTCGGATACATAGTCTCCAGCAATTCTAATAAGGTTCAATATGACATCAACGTACCACGTAAAATCTGTAGCATATCGTTCTGCCAATATGGCTACCTTCAATACCATTTCTTCTCTTATAGAATAGTCAGCTGTTTCTAAATAAGCTAACATCTCCTGCACTATTTCTTCAGCATTTGTTTTATCACACATGGCGTAAAGCAAATCTACTGCTTGCTGGCGGACTGAAACATCCTTTTCCATTTTCATAGAAAGAATAACAACTTCCTGATGTTTCTTCACAGCCTCATGAGAGAATTCAGAGGTAGCCAAGTGACACATAGACTCCAGAGCCAAATAACGCAAATTAGTCTCACGGTTACTGAGAAATTGGCCAAGTTGGTTACATGCTCGTACTAATAGATTAGGTTCACTATCATTATGTATAATTAAGCTTATGGCCTCAAAAAGTACAGCATTCTTAGCATTTGAGTGTTGAACTTTTTTAGATTTTGGAGGTTCTTGAGCTTTATTAAATATAGTTTCCAGACATTCAGACAGACGTCCACGAATACCAGGTTCTTCTGATGGTGGGGTGTAATTTTGCAGCAAGCGCAGTAGTTTAACAGAGAGCCATGGAGCAGGCACAAAGTAGTATGTATAGTCTTGTAGATCAGTGTAACTGGCAGTAACAATTCGGCTCAATCTGGCAACAGCAAGAGTTACACATCCTTTGTACTCTTCTGGGTTTTTCTTCACAAGAGCATCAATAAGTGATGTAGCTGCAGTCACCACTCCCATGTGAGGATCATTCAAGAGATGTATAATTCTAGAGGTCCATTCTCCTCCAGGTATAATCTCAGGTGACTTTCTGAAAAGTCTAAGTAGGCAGAGAGCTGCAGACTGCTTAACAACATCCATTGTATCACCTGACACAAGAAGTTTTGGGATCTCTGTGCCAAATGCTTCTGCCATATCCTTGCTGCCTATGTTAGCAATACACTGTAGGGCCAAGTTAACATGGATAGGATTTCGCGACTGCAAATCATTCTTAATGCTCTGGATAATAAGTTTAATTAGATCACTGTTAGTATTGACCAGCACTGATATGAACAGATATCCTATTTGTTTTTCAGAATATTTATTGGATGAAAGTAAGTTGACCGCTTCCATATGACCGAAGTCGATATCGTGACCCAGCAAAAAGATAAATAACAGTTTGCATACATACTTCTTTTTCTGATAGCCATCGAGAGTTTTGTCACCCTTGAACTTACTTCGTATATTGGCCAGTTCTTTATTGATTCTCTTTATTTCTGCTTCTTTACTTTTACAGTTTCTTATGTCTGATATGAAGACTGCGAGCCCTCGCATTCCATCTCCCCTGACGGCAGGCATATTGCCAAGTGACTTATCGAACACCAGTTTTATGCCTTTTCTTTACACTTTAAAATAAAAACTTCAATACACCGAAACACTACTTCTAACTTATAATATAAACTTTAGAATTCGGCGTTGAATTACAACAAATCAATTAGCGGCCGTCATTAGAGTAATCGAAAAAGATGAGATTTCTTCTGCTAGTTCTACAACGCCTTCCTTTTCCATAGATCCGTTTGAAACGTCAGACTGAGCTTATTGTTTATGGATCAATATTCTTCGCCAATCAAACCATTACCAAGCTTTTATCACTCTTACAGCATCAACACAAAGTATATATTTGTCAAACATTTGTTTGACAGTTAATCTATATAAATACTAGCACTAGTCCACACTATTGCCAAAACAAAGTTATAGAGATTAAATTACTTTGAAATATAATAATTTTCTTATATCGTAAACCCGTAAAACCTACAAACTGCGAGCAAAACATAATGTTGGTACGAATAAAACATTTTTGAAGTAATATTTCGTGATAAGCATTCAAGGAGAACTTAATCATATCTACATAATTATATTTCTATGACAATCGTGAAAAAAAAAAATATCTTAATAGTCTATGCATAGTCTATGGTTGTTCAATGTTCTTTCGTTGTCGTTCCACCAGTCACGAGACAAATGTAATAAAATCGAAAATACGTCTCAAATGTAGCACACTTTTAGTTTAAATTAGTGTTATGGATAAATATGACTCGTATGTGTTGTTGTCCTTTTAAAATGATATCACTAAGTTGAAACTGATCTCTTGTGAAAGGCTGGTGTCAAAGTACGACTCAACTGATGAATGATGCAGTCTATTTTCTGGACAGGGAGACTGCTATCACGTGCTCTAAGAAATGGACTCTCAAGTTTCTCTAGTGCTGCTGAATTGAACGTTTCATCTAAGAAGCATCCTTATTTAGTTTCTGTAGTTTGTGGTTTTCCAAAAGATATTGCTAATGGAAGAACAAGTAAAGGACAGTTTGGTGACGACGCATGGTTCTCCACTAATTCCAGCAACGCGGATGTTATTGGTAAGTTCCTGATCGTTTGTTGTTATTCTAGCTAAAAAAATATCAAATAAATCCTTATCACTACAATATACATCCTTGTCAGTGTCATTAATAATAATGTAAAATATAATTCAACAACTTCTGTTTTATTTAATTGATCATTGTATGATATCCAGCTTGTTTTGTTTAAAGAATAATAAACACACATATGGTAACTACTAATTCTGGTGTTATAAAATGTTATTATTATCAAATCTTGTTTGTTTTTGTTATAACAATGTAATAACTCATTAGTATTACAATTGTTTTTATACTATCAAGTTGTGAACTTACATTTTGTTATCAAAACAAAATGATGGCAAATTGTATATCTCAGTTAAAGGACCATGAGTCAAATTGGACTCAGTGTCCAACAGAGTTATAGCATACGCCGTTGTGAAGGATTTTGGTTGTACTAAAATTGTTACTATGGGCACCACCTTCAATTCCATTGCAGAAAAAAGATGTGCACCTAAATAGGTTTTGTAGAAAAAGACAATTGTTAGGAGTTGTAAAACTTATTGAAACAATATACTCATTCTTAAAATGCTTAAAATAGTGGTAATCAATAGATGCGCCTGCGCCCGTGTGATTTACAACACTCTCCATCCCTTTCACACCTCCCGGACGCCTGCGCGGGCGCCCGTCTACTCTCAATCAGTTGACTCGTGAATATTTATAGCAAAATAACCCCATGGATTCTTCGCAAAAATGAGTTTAAATCTTTATATTTAGTGCTTTACAAGTATATACAAAGTGGTCTCATCTCTGTTGGTGGGTGAGCCCAGGCTTCATACATTTTTGCCCATGGTCCTTTGAAATACTCTTATCTACTTCAATTGCTAGAAGGTAATTTATACATAATATGTTTCGGCAGCGCATTCGACGAAAGACATTTTAAGACTCATTTTTATATAATAAAAATGTTGAGGTTGAATGTCTGTTCATAGAAAAAATATGCTAAAAACCGAGTCAGAAGTAGAAGTAAAATAGAACACATCACACACACAGGATTATCTCTGAAACTATTGCACCAATTTAAATAAAATTTTGCATGGTGGTACCTTCCATCTTTTAATCACAGAAAATTAATGAGTTCTCATGGGATAGTTAAGAAACCTAAGGAATAACAAACATCTTGCAGACAAAGTTGTGGGCATCAGCTAGTCTACACTAATATTATAAAGAGGAAAGATTTGTACCTATTTTTGTATGTTTGTATAAAAACACTGAGTACAAAAAGTACTGGGCCGATTTAAAAAATTCTTTCACCAATAGAATGCTACATTTTTCCAATTTGACATAGGCCACAATTTATTTTGAAAAAAATTAGGGATCCTTGGTAAAATTTGAACAATGTAACCGAAGGTGTAGAAAAATGAGTCTTAAAATGTCTTTCGTCGAATGCGCTGCCGAAACTATTAGCGATAGAACAAAATAATGTACTACAATATTGAAGAACATCATAATGTCTACAAAAAACTCCGCGGTAGCATATGTCCAACTATTGTAGTTATGTCACTACAACAACTTTTTTCATTTTAAACATTAATGAAAATGCTAACCAAATTCAAACCATGCTATTTATGTGTTTATATTAATCCTTATCCAAATAAATTATTTTATGGTCAAGACCATTTAACTACTTAAAAAATAGTTTTTTAATTATTTAAATTGGACTTTCCATTCAAAAGATATTACGAATTAAAAAATATCTATATATATAAAACAAAGAGGGGTTTGTTACAAAACTTATAACTCGAGATCGGCTGGAACAGTTTTCATGGTTTTTGTTTCGTTGGATTTGTCTACGCCCTGAATAGCAGAATACATTTTAAAAACAAAAGAAAGTCGTGTTAGTTACACTATTTATAACTCAAGAACGGCTGAACCGATTTGGCTGAAAATTGGTAGGGAGGTAGCTAAGAACTGCGAGAAGGACAAAGGATACTTTTGGGTAGGGGTAGGGTAGGGTAGGGTAGGGCAGGGGTAGGGTATAAAAGTCCACCCGTGCGAAGCCGGGGCGGGCCGCTAGTGGCTAATAAAACAATAAACATTCTGATCAGAATTTAGTGTATGTATTTTTCTGGATCTATGACAACCAGTAAATAGCAAACAACTTTATCAGCTTAGCTTAATAACTTGTAGAAATCAAAATAATAAGTATTGCTGTTGCACTTCATATATTTTCATTTTTTGTTGTTTATTAAATTCATCTCTCTTAGTGCTTTTTATGTAAATCATCACATAATAACTTGCCTGCTATAACTTTGTTCTGGTTGATTATAACTAGAGACCAGATTATATGCAACATAAAAAGCTTGTTATATGCATGCAAATATGCATGAAAAATGCTTGAAATATGCACGTAAATTGGCAGGATATGAAAAAATTAATGATTAGTTTTAATTAAATCAATCAATTCATTCCTTAAAAAAAAGAAGAAAAGTTAGTTTTAATTTAATTTTAAACTCAAACTCAAATATTTGAATGCATTCCATGTGTAGGTATTACATAAGTTGGTACAGATGACATTTTTATTTTTAAATTTTTATAAATGTATATCACAATTATTATTATTAATGTATATATTTATTTTGTGACTATAATTTGGTTTAATTCGCGATATTATCTCTTTTATCGAATATCAGAATGCAGGATGACTGCATTGCACTGGAAAAAATTGTAAATATACCAATAATATGTATCTTTCACATATTTTGTTTGAGGAACGAAAAAAATGTGTCTGGTATGTTTTGGTAATCTGACTGATCAATTACTGACTAAATCAATTTTTTTAGTCTTCATGCCCATTGCTACAACTAACTGCTACTGCTAACATAGCATATGTATGTTAAAGATCTTTAAGTAGTACAGATATTAATTCCTACTAATTCCACTAGTTACCATTGTTGTTTGTGAAAATATTTTGTTTTTAAACATGTTCTAAAACAATAAACCTGTGTGTATTAAGACATAATATAAATAAAATTAAGGCATCATAAGACACTTCTTATGAATTTTAATATTGCTTGTTTGGTTGTACAATAACAAAATAATTAATACTATTGACTCGCCCTGGCTCCGCACGGGCGCAATGCTGATGTATTATACATATAAACCTTCCTCTTCAATAACTCTATCTATTAAAAAAAACCGCATCAAAATCCATTGCGAAGTTTTAAAGATTTAAACAAAAGTAGTGATATAGGGACAGAGAAAGCGACTTTGTTTTATACTATGTAGTGAATGTAGTGTATTTGGCACATTTATGACCTGTTTTAACAGAGTCTTATTAACTACCTAATTATAACTAAAACTATTTTGAACAATATCAAAAAATGTTACAACACTGTACAGTGGCCACCTACATTTTTTATTTAGCAGTATATACTTAATAGGTATGACAATACTTTTATAGGTAATTCTTAAATTGCCACACATCTACTATTGTTCAATTGTAATTTTATTATATATTTATTACCTTGGGAACCTAAGTTACTACTGACCAAGTCTCACAGAAAGATTATGTAATACATTTTTATAAATAATATCAAATTTCTAGTTACTTATACTTTTTATAATGCCCTAAACTTCATTCTTTTTTCATTGTTAAACAGCCTTAGTCTTTATTATTTATTATATATATTGGTTATTGCTAATTTATGTATTAATATAATATTCTTCTTAAATATCGGGAATACTTAATCAAAACATTGATCATAATAAAACATACATGATTGTTCATATATACGAGCATGACCCTAAATAAATATACAACTCATACATTAGTTAGCTAAAATTTAAATCAACACAAAAATAAATAAAAAACTAATTTTAAAAGTTTATGAAAAGCAAAATATTGTTTTTCTTAAGTACCTTCTTACATATGTTGTATATTACTTATGCTTTAAGTCAATCAAATTTCTTTTTTGTTCTATTGTTTTAAAATAAATAAAGTTATATATTATATATTTTTAAAATAGAGGATAATGTACAAGAAAATCTGACCCCAGATAAACTGGGAAAAGGGTTGGACAAAAAGTGGCTCACTTGTTACAGTAGTTAAGAGAGACCTGGTGTTTAGGGTGCCATTCCAACACAGAACAACAATTTATCTTTCATAAAAATGTATTATTATGTAAAGCTGTTGCAATGCAAAATATGTCGAAGACTGCATGAGCACTCACATGTTTGGCTGAGAAAAATGAAAGAAATATCATATCTCTCATATTTAATTATGATAGTTATATAAATATTATCTAAGTCTAAGTTGAACTTTCTATTTAAAACAAAATATCCAATTCTATTTTTATAACATTAACAGGTGTGGCAGACGGTGTAGGAGGATGGCGGGCGTACGGCATCGACCCTGGAGAATTCTCCTCATACCTCATGAGGACATGCGAAAGGCTAGTCCAAATGGGACATTTCAAGATGTCCGAACCAGGAGATTTACTAGCCAAGTCATATTATGAGTTATTGGAGCATAAGAAGCCTATACTAGGTACTTATATTTTCCTTCATGTAATGATTAAGAATGCTGTTGGAGAAAACCTATTGACAGAGTGCTAAGTAAATTATTCTTGTCTCACTTTTATTTCAAGCAAAGGGAAATATCAATTTTCTCTCTGACCTAAAAAATATATATAGCTATATATACATTTAATTATGACTATACGTCATAACGTTTACACATTCAATTTAAAAAATGTCTATATTGATACAGTAATCATTCAACTATTTATTTACGCACAGCTGGCAACTAGAGCTCAAAGTACAATCTGTTACTTCATTGATTACCCCAATGAAACTACATCTGATTCCCTATTAAATGATGCATTTACACATTGGCTATTATTACGACAGGAATTGCCATCGCCAATTGAGTAACACAAAGTCCACTCTTTTTTTATCCAACCCAGATATTCTAAGGTGAAATCCATTCAACCATCGTTAATCAAGTCGCAAATCCTAGGAATTTTTGGTAGAAATTTGAAAGTGACCAGAGCATATAGACAAAATAGGTCCGGACCAAAAAAAAACAAATCAGCCGGATTCCATTTTACGCATTCACCCGATACAAGGACAAAATTCTATCACATCCATTTCTAGTGCCTTTTTTACAAAATTGTGAAGTATATTGGTATCCGCTTTTTTATTGTTTAACAATTAAGCTATGCTTCAAGAAAATTGGTTGAATAACTAATTTTATCATTTTGTTTATGTATAATTTGAGCTTCGCGATTCTTGTGTGCCTTGGGGACACCCAAAGGTTTGAACACGGTGCAGACCTTGGGTGTATATAGAGCTCATGTCAATTACCAATCTAGACACGCGGCAGCGTGTCAAAGCCAAGTTCAAGCAAAGAACTGGCTAGCCAGCGCCAAGTGTAATATTACACGAACCACTTGGTGCCACTTTTGACCCTTCTATAACTCAAAACCTCTTTAATGTAAACAAATAAAACTACGTGTGTTTAATTATATCCATAAGGACATGTAGAAGCCCAAATTTCATGAAGCTAGCTCAAACGGTTATAAAGATATGAAGGTCAAAAAGTCGTAAATTTTAGCACTGACTGACTGACTGATATATAGTACCTAATTCTAACCTACTTCCAGATGACCTAGAAGGATGAAATTTGGAATCCAGCTCAGTAATTGTGTGTAAGCCCAGGAAAAAATCAAAAATTCAAAAAAAGTCAACAAAAAAAAAGTTTTGTCCCCATAGAAAAAAGTTTTAATACGCTCTAAAAAACCGACCAACGGTGTGTCTTCGGCGGCGCGGGGCACCACATAATTATACATAGAACAGAAGTAAATCTACATAAAAGTGCTCCCGAGCAACACATAAACATAGGCATCGCTTACGAATACCGATTTAGTTATTTATTGTTTTATTATATTTATGTTCATCCTGCTTCTTTCTCAACGGTGAATGAAATGATTGTCATACTATAACCACAAACGTTCTTCGTGCCTAAACCAATAAGAGTACATAGATGAGATTCAATGAATAAATAAATACTTTATTTATACCTACAACCCGTTTGCTATAAGTTTGCCGCTGTCAACTGTCACGCGTTTAGCGTTGTCTCACTCACTCAGTTCTAGTTCCAGTGAGAAAACGCTATACTGACGTCATAATAATATTTAATACATAATATTTTTTAATATTTAATAAATGATATTTTAAGGTATAAATTTGTTAGTTCGAACTCTTTGTAACTTAAAAGAAAGTCCAATGTGTATGTATACCAAGGTCAAGGCAATAGCGATGTCTTATTGTTACCGATATAGGTATGTATGTATTGACTAATTTAAGAATGCTGGTTGAACTCGCTCGCGCCTTGCACTTGTACGCGCGCCCGATGCCCGCGAGGCTCACAAGCGCTATACGACTTAAAATGCGAACGAACCAAAGTATGCTGTTAGCGGCGGTGGCGCTCATTCGCGCCAGCGTCATCGTTATGCCCGGTTGTTTAGCGGAAACCCACCTATTAGATTGCGTTTTATGCTGCGTCGTTCGACTAAATTTATTTGACTAACACATTACATCTCAATACCTGCCTTGTTTTCTTTACAAAAAGTAATGATATCCCACCAAAAACACAAATGTAAAAAAGGAAAGCCAAGTTCAATACAAAAATTAAACTTGGCTGTGGGCTTCGTGGATACCTATAACAATTGTTGTTATTTAAAAATGTGAGATCTTAAAGTAGGTTAGATCTGACTTGGCCCGTTTTTATCAGAATTCAAATGATGAATAACTTTATAAAATGACTGATGTAATGAAAACTGGCCAATTCAAATCTAAGCTACTTTAAGATCTCACATTTTTAAATAACAGCAATTGTTATAGGTATCCATTAAAGCAAAGAATTAGAGTTTAATACTTGTTCATAATGTTATTTGGTTCCTATAAATACTTATTTCGATTTTGCATAGAACTTGGCACTCATTCAGATCTCCATTCTTTTTGCGGCGAAGCCCACAGCCAAGTTTAATTTTTGTATTGAACTTGGCTTTCCTTTTTTACATTTATGTTTTTGGTGGGATAATAAAATACGAACGAATTCCCACTAACCGGGAGTCGCTAATGCGTGGGTGTGTATTTAATAACACATGTGAATATAAATAATTATCTATCTACGCCGCCTGCTGTTAGTTTTCCTTGCATAAGTAGATTTACATAATATTGTTGTATTGTAGTTGTACAATGTTACAACTCTAGTTGCGTTGTATATTGGGCGTTTTGCCTAAGATATTGCCCCAGAGTTAACATTATTGTTTATGTTACATGATATTTATATGTCAAGGTAAGGCCGCATGTCTAAAATGTGATAAGTGATAAACTAAGATTATAGAATGAGCAATGTTTATCAAATAAAAATATGATATGACACCTATTTTACAATTAATAATGATAGTGTGATCAATTGATATTTAATTGTGATAACTGAATAATGTTTTGCTTTTATAATGGAATAGAGAATACCTAATTATATCAAAAGGGTATCAAAAGGATAGCTGACACGTTTTTAGTAATTACTTTTATATGGTTAAGAATGATTTTACTAGACTAGAAAAAAAAAAATTTTTTTTGTGTCTACCATCATCATCATCAGCCCGTATAACGTCCACTGCAAATAGCGTCCACTGCTGAACATAGGCCTACTCCCAATGGAGGGTTTTTGCTTTAGACACCACGCTTGGCAGGCCGCAGGCCGCTTGGGTTTGTGACCGCAGTAAGCTGTACCACACAAGGAAACGCTGCTGCCCGTTCCTTGATATACGATAATTATGGATGATGTTTTAATAATTGGGACCAACGGCTTAACGTGCTTTCCGAGCCGCGAAGGGTAGTCCCTCAATTAACCAGACCCGGAAAGAAATCTTAGAATTTACACAAAGATTTCCTATCCGGCGTGGAAATCGAACCCATGACCTCCGACATTTAAATCGAGCCAAATACCGCTACGCTACCGAGCTTGTCATGTCATTGTACAGGTTTATATTCTTAAACCCATTATTTTGTAAAATTAAACAAAGAATATAGTAATTTTCAGTATATAGTATCCTACGAGGCTACAAGAATCCACCGATAAAGACCCCTGGTGAATATAGATTGACAGGTTCGAATGGCTATCGAAGCTAGAGCCGTAAACAGCGAATGAAGATTTTTTTAAATAGTTAAAAAAAAACTTCATTCGCTGTACCCATGACGTCATAAAATGGAGAATTTGAACTCATGATGGTTGATAAATGATGTCAAGCAATTGCCTAATCGAATACCTTCTTATTTTACACCGATTTTTGGGTAATTAATTTTGCACAAATTTCAGCTGGCTATCAGTTCTTTACGTCTCCAACTCTTAATAACACAGTACATTCCTACAGCTATCAATAGCATAGCTAAATAAAACGTAATTCCAGGCAGCAGCACAGCATGTGTGATGATCCTGGACCGCACCGAGAGCGTGATGCGGGCGGCTAATATCGGTGACAGCGGCTACATGGTGGTGCGAGGCGGCCGAGTGGTGCACCGGTCACATGAGCAACAGCACTACTTCAACACGCCATACCAGCTCAGCCTCCCGCCTCCGGGGCACGATAGGAACGTGCTTAGTGATAGGTGAGTTACCTAATGGAACCTTTAAAAAAAATCATAATGTCAGCAATCATACATTTGTTTCCTATAATGGGATGCAGTTACTGAAGCTTACGATTATAATCCAAGAGTTAACAATTAATCGATAGTCATAGAACACACTAAAACATTAATCAGAAATGTTATTTAACCATGGTATTCTTACTGTTGAAGTACTTCTCCAGCCTTGAAACCTCAGTTGAGGTGGTCATCTTATTTCTTTTACTACTTTTAATACAGTATTATATCAATTAGGTTAAATGAAGATATTTAGTTACATGAATAAGTCATGTACTTATTCATATAAGTCAAATATCTTGTGCAGTTTATGGTTAACTTCAGTGTAAAATGCAGTAATACAGGAAAAAATGTGATTAATTGCATTACGTCGTCTACATTCTACAAAGTAAATAGAGCGGGTATCGTGTCCGGGAGAGTTCGTTGCGCAAACAAATACCAAAGTGTGCTCATGTTGCGAATTATGTAAAATGCCTATTTCTATTGGGGTCTTGAATTTTAGCTTAGTTTGGTTAAGTCTAAAATTATCTCATTATAGGTCAACTCATTACTTCATTTATGTATAGTTGAGAATTAGTGGAGTAACTCACATGCATAATTTAAAAAAAAACTAGTCGATATTCAACGGAAAATAACCACCTCAACTGAGAGTTATCTTGTTACGTTAATGTTATTTATGTCCTTTATTTCTCAAGGGCACTTTTTGTGACCCATGCCCCCAACAGATTCACCTCATCAATATAAAAACACTTGGGAGCACAATGCACGTGTTGGGGAAATGTAAAAAACCGGCCAAGTGCGAGTCGAACTCGCACACGATAGTTTTCTTACCATTATTTATACAGTAATGCTTAAAAAACGCCAATTACAAAATTTACCGTACCGCCACTATAAAATAATATAAAAATTTAAATATTCTGTTTTAAGTATTTGTTGTTATAGCGGCATCAGAAATACATAATCTATGAAATTTGAACTTTCTAGCCATCACAGTTCAGCAGATAAAGTCTAGTGACAGACAGTCAGTTGAGTTATAGTAATAGGGTCGCGTTTTTACCCTTACCTACGGAACCCTAAAAAAAATTGAAGTTCAGTTTAGCTCGTAAAAACTTCAGGAGAGTGAATTTTACAAAGTATAAAGTCACTTGAAATATATATCCTTAAGTTTAGTATTTAATTAAATTTAAGAATATATAAAAATTAGATCACTGCACAATAGTTATCTGAGTTAGAGCCCCAAATATCTTGACGCAACAAACGCAGACGCAATTTGATTTCAAAACTCTTTTTACATTTACTTACATATGCCAGTTTTCTAAATTTATCATTCTCAAAAATTAGTTTAGTAAGTACCTAAAATCGCGGAAAATGTGCAAAGCACGATACAACCAATCAATAAAAGTTTAAAAAATGGAGGGGTAACAAGGGCTGAAGCTGATATTACTAATTGAATAAACCTATATGGTAAGCATGTTCAATTGGCGATATGACACAATGTCCCAATGAGAGCAGAAGTATTTTATGCTGCAAATGAAACCTGCAAAATCCTGTTCACTGCGGCTGAGTCTAACCGTCACCACTAAACCACTGAGGTCATAGCTCTAGATTTCAGCTAAATAAAACTATACCGATACATAAGTAGCGACAGAGATCTATCACTTATTTTTCAGAAACATTCTGATTTATACAGTTTTGTGTAAGCTGTATCCACTAAATGATATTTAAATTGATATATTCAGCGTCTGAATCATTGATATGAAACACACGATTTTATTAAAATACATCAAAGAATTGGACTCTACTCAGTCAAATATAAAGACTTTTTTTTTTATATGTAGTATTTGCTTTAAATTATACCTATCCACTTGAGGCTTAGTCGTATGGGGGTCAAACTACAGGGAAAGGTATTGCCAGTGCAGAATATGTACAGCACTAGCCGCTCCTTTTTTTCGGACGAACATATTTTGTAGTTAGCCACTAGGCTTTAGCTATTTCACCGGGCATAAAGGCGAGCAGTGCTGCGGTCGTAATAAATGGTTTAAAAACTACAAACTAAGCGGGGCGTAGGACCTCGACTCAGGGCAGTTGCTGGCGTTGGGATTGAGGAATTATGACTTTAGATTTTTTGAGGAATTTTGTGCAACTGTCGCTCTACGGTACAGTTTTCGGACTTCGGATCTTACTTACGTACTGAAACACAACATTATTCAATAATGTTATTTGCCTGTAGTATTCTGTATAATAAGGTACAACCCCAGTCGAACATTGAGTGTACTAATGCTATAAACATTATATCCAACCTCTCTGGTTACTTATTAATTTAAACTTATATTAAAATAAATTATTTCACAGCCGAACTGAAAATACATAACATCCACTTTCATTGTAGCAGTTGCAGTTTATAACTGTACAAAATCATTAGGTATTTTGTCTAGATCCGTTATAATAACGGTTTCAAGCTGTCACTATATAGCAAAATATATAACGGTAAATTAACAATTATCTCTGTGCTGACAGTTCAAGTAGGTAATTCGTCTCAGTTCAGCCTCACTAATCCTTGGCCTTAGATTGTGATAATGCGATAAATTAATTCAAACGAATACTGTATTCAAAACATTTTATTCTTATTGCCCAATTAGTTGAGTATTGTATATAAGAAGCGTGACCTCCAGACCTCGACGCGTGGCTTTGGATAATTATCACAGAAAACAATAAACAAATTTAGACATAATTATCTTAGAAAGACTTAAACATATAGTGACTATATGCTATTCTTTGTATCCATAAACTGCAGCGACCGCTTATCAGTTTTACAAATAAAAACACTGTAAAAAGAATGACGAACATATCTGACGCAAGGACATAATTTTACTGTATTATGCGAAATTGAAAGCAGACTTTTTTCTAAGTACCTACTTAAGGTGAATCTAAAGATATTAAGTCATCAAGATAAATGCTAAATGACATTGTACTGAATGACTTGGATCTGTTATTTATGTCTGCCTGTAAAGCGTGTTCAGCTATTGATTAAAGAAGGATACTGCGTCACAATTTCTTGTAGATAGCATTAGAATTAGAGCGAAAGGTTATTTCAATAAAGATAATAACATAAACTACATCGAAGGTACAATGTGAGTTATGGCGCAAACCATCGCAAATACTTGCTATTATAATGTTATGATGGCCATAAAATTTTAGTATTCTGCTACAGTTTGGCGAAAGATCAAATAAACGATACACTGAATTGTTGACAATTTTGTATTGGCATTGATCCAATGCTTATTGATTTTTTTTATAATGCGCTTTTTATTTTTAAAATGTCGTGGCTTTGCATTCAGTGATACGCTTTTATACAACTACGCTTGCTTAATTGTTAGTATGATGTAAATTAGTAATAACTGGAAAAGTGTCTCGCAGCATTAATTCCTTAGTCACATCCTTTGAATTTATAAGTACTTAGTAGTACATTGTAGAATTGTGTTAGCTCATATTACTGTTCTAGTTTCACCAGAATGGTTTATTAAATTAATAGGTACATGAAAATACATGGCAGACTTTTGAAAAAATAGCTCTTTATTTGTAAAAGACCGAGTATATTAGAGTACTGTAACGCCTCGTAGGTGCGCAGCTCAGCAGCGCTCACTGCTGTTGGTCCTCGAAGAGGGTGTGTGAGGGGTACGATCACTATTCACTATCACTCTTTTATAAATGAAAGATGGTAAACTTTATAACTTTATATTATTGAATTAACACACAACACTTCTTATTATAACAATAAATTGCACACACAGACAGTTGCACCAAACTCCCCTAAAGAAACTAAAAGCCATAATCCCTCAATCTCCCCGTCAGCGACCGCCCTGAGCCGAGGTCCAAGTCCCACAGGGGACGCCCTCTTGCGCAGGTTGCTTAGTTTGTAGTGTTTAAGCCATTTATCTAGGCTGGAGCTCTGCTCGCCTTTATGCCCGGTGAAGTAGCAAAAGCCTCCTGGCTAAACTACATATTATTATGTCCGTACGAAAAAAAAAGTATATATATATATAATGTTATATACATTTGACATTTTTAAGTTTAAATTCAATTTTGGATTAAACTTTAAATCGAATAATAAATATTTTAGCTGCCAGAACGTCATACCGGTCAATCAATGTAGTGAGCGATTTAAACCTTAATCACTACAGTACCTACCTACAGCAAAACTGCTTGGGTGATCATTGCTCTTTAAACTAACTACTCCAATTGATGTATACAGTGAATACTCCAGTTTTTACTGCAACCAACATCCTGACGTTCAGTAATATCCTATTCAGTATATTCAAGAGCTCTTGAGAATTAAATAATATACAGGGTGTCCAAGAACCTGGCGTCCAACTGGATTCCCACGATGCCCCAAGTTCTAACAGTACTCAGAAAAATATTTTAAAAAATCCACCCCATGTACTTACAGAATTATACTGATTTAAAAAAAAAAGGGGAAATGAGCACCCTGTGACATTCTGAATGCTGTGACTGCTAATGCTGATAATTTCGATATTTCTTGGAGGTTTTGTAATCTAGGGTATTGCTGTGTCTAAATAGAATGTAAAAATAAAGTACTTATTGTACCATTTTAAAATAAAATATTATTTTAACTAAAGGTGATATGGAAAACTATTGAATTTCGCAACTTTGACCGACTGTAGTGTAAAAAAAATGTACCAAAATAGTATGGCAAGTGACGTCAAATTTTGACGCGTTTATTCCTCTTTTTAAAAAGGTATAATACTTACACATTAATTTGAAAAAAAAAAATTGATAATATTTTTACTCAACAACCCAATTTTTACGAAGTGCCTACCTACTAACGGTAACTGTCGGACCCTTTCTTATCTTAGAAACTGTTATGTTACTACTATTATTTACTTCGGTTCCAAGAGTGAGCAAGAAGGAAATACACACAGGTAGATGGGTTCCCAGTAGAATAAAAGCAAAGAATGTTAGTTTAAAGATATTTTATTACAATAAATGTTCAAAATGTTGACCACCCGCGGCAATACAAGCTCTCACTCTCCTTAAAAAGGACCGCTTTATGTTTCGCGAGTAACTTTTTTGACGTATCACCTGCACTGCTTGTGTTATCTTCTCACGAAGGTCAGCGATGTCATTAATGGGCTTCGCATAAACGAGCTCCTTCATAGTTCCCCAGAAAAAAAAATCCAGCGGATTTAAGTCAGGTGAGCGGGCTGGCCACGGGATTGTTCCTGATCGCCCAATCCACCTGTTCGGGTATTGCTCGTCCAAAAACTCTCTAACGGATACGCGAAAATGTGCTGGACAGCCGTCGTGTTGGAACCACATATCTGGTGGGGTCTCTTCTAGTAAGTTTGGCAAATCATTTTGAAGAAAATTTAAATATGATTCGCCAGTCAAATTCTCGGGCATCTCAAATGGACCAATAATATTCCCACAGAGAATACCGGTCCACATGTTCACTTTGAACCGGTACTGGGATCTATCTTCTCGCATCAAGTGCGGATTTTCCACATGCCACTCGTGCAAGTTGTGTAGGTTCATGTAGCCATCCTTCTTAAATGTTGATTCATCTGACCACAAAATTTTGTCGATAAAGTTTTCGTCTTCTCGATGTTTTTGCAGGATTGTTTCACAAAACGCGACTCGGCTCGGATAGTCTCGAGGTAAAAGACTTTGCACTCGCTGTACGTGGTACGGATGATATTCTTCTTTTTGGAGAATACTGTGTGCTGTGCTCTTCGGTATCCCCGTATCAGCTTCTATTCCTCGCACAGAGATGCTTGGATTTGCCGACACCGCCTCTAAAACTTCATCGCGTATGAAGTCATTAACGGGTCGTCCTTCACCAGCTACTTGATCGGGGAACCGCCCGTCACATAGTGATCTGTGCACATTAATGAAAACTCGATGGTCGGGATATCGCGTAGCCCTCGGATACCTTTCTCTGTAAAGTCTCGCTGCAGCTCGTCCATTACCTCTACATTCTCCATAAATGTAGTGCATATTTGCGTATTCTTGCGGAGTGTAGGTCGCCATGGTAGCACACACAAAACACAAACTGTCCAAACACAGGCAAAGGTCGTCGTAAAGAGTTCGTTTCAAAGTCCAGAGCACAAAGAGTAATCGAGTCCAATAAACAAAGCTTTAAATCGTAGTACGTGATCAATGGTAACAATAAGAGAGAGGTGCGTAGTAACGGCAGGAGGCAGTGACGCGTACTGACCGTACTGTTATCCTAAATAGCACGATCCCAGATAGCGTCACTATCTATCTCACTCGCACCTCTAACCTTTTTCTCCCTCACTCTTACCTGAATAATGGGGTACCATAAAGAAGAACCAGCAAATCGCAAAGATAGTTTCTGTCTTGCTCCCTCCTGTTGTAATAACGAATCACTATGGTGAGATGCATGCACATACCGTCCCTTACGGTCTAACCTGTTTTTTGAGAGGCCTGTTGTTATTTTTATGAGCATACAATAGTAATTCTTTAGAGGTTAGATTCAATTCGTCGTAAATTTTTCTTTCTAAGAATTCTGTAAGACATCGTAAAAATTGGGTTGTTGAGTAAAAATATTATCAAATTTTTTTTTTTCAAATTAATGTGTAAGTATTATACCTTTTTAAAGAGAGGAATAAACGCGTCAAAATTTGACGTCACTTGCCATACTATTTTGGTACATTTTTTTTACACTACAGTCGGTCAAAGTTGCGAAATTCAATAGTTTTCCATATCACCTTTAGTTAAAATAATATTTTATTTTAAAATGGTACAATAAGTACTTTATTTTTACATTCTATTTAGACACAGCAATACCCTAGATTACAAAACCTCCAAGAAATATCGAAATTATCAGCATTAGCAGTCACAGCATTCAAAAGTATGTCACAGGGTGCTCATTTCCCCTTTTTTTTTAAATCAGTATAATTCTGTAAGTACATGGGGTGGATTTTTTAAAATATTTTTCTGAGTACTGTTAGAACTTGGGGCATCGTGGGAATCCAGTTGGACGCCAGGTTCTTGGACACCCTGTATAATATATATCTTAGTTTTACATAATACTCATGCATGGATTTAACTACAACCTTGTCCAATCGTATGACCAAGCCAAAATGCGGTAAGAATATCAAGTGGTACGACAAATTCTCCTAATTGGAACTTTCTGACAGCTGCAGCAAGTTCTGACAGCATCAGCTACTATGTTGTAACAACCGCTCGCAACCAGATTTGGGCTGCAGTCATAAGACCCATTATATTGTACCACAAGACCAGTAGTCATGTGCTTGTTTCACAAACAACTGTTGTATTTCTGTATGGACTAATATTAGAATTTTTAGCTCATTGGATATCTGCCAGGTCTTAAATGCTTATGCGTTCTCTTCGAAATTATGGAATTCGTTATACATAGGTGTTTACATTTTGTTTACTCTGGTACATAAAAATAAAATACTTTAATTAAGATGTAAGTCTTTTTGTTAATTTTGGTTGTGTACTTTATGCATATAGGTATACCCATCACTTTTAATTTGAATAAAAAAATGTTAAATTGTTGACGCTAATTTTTTAAGCAACTGACGCAAAGGTTATGTACTACGACTTAGGTAGCTGCGAAAAACTTCATTCATATTTATGTTTGTTACCTGTTATACACTTTTATTCAAAGAAATAAGAATGAAACAGCGGAGGTTATTGACGTTGTTAATTAATTGTATCATTGACACTAAATTAATTGATGTTTCTTCCTCAACACTGTACCTACCTATTTATCTCGGGAAATTAGGTTAGTTCATTGCATCTTCAATACCTAAGATTGTCGCCAACAATGCAATACATAACAGCTATAAATATAGTACCTAGTCGAATCGTGAATCAATACCGAATAGAAGAACTTGATTTATACTGTTACATTGAACTGGTTCATTAATTACTCTACATTTTGTGGTGTATCAAATTATACTGCTTATACGGGTTTGATTAGGTACGCGCCGAGATATTTGGGACTTGGCATCTTGGCAAAAATCAGTAAAGGTTATCTTATACTTGTTTTTATGTCGAAAGGCCAATTACATTTCTAAAGACTGCATCCACATTATATTAACATACCTATACGGTTTTTTTACTTTTATATTTTATGTATTATTATTCATCTATAAGTTTGTGTGTTTGCTTGAACCCGTTAATCTCAGGCACTAATGTTCTAATTTGATCGTTGTCCAGAAGAAATATAGGCTATATTATGAAGTACCTACGGAAACGGGAGTAACGCAGGTGATAACACACTCGGAAAGTATTTTAAACTATTTGTCCAGAAAATTTATTGTTTAGCAACGCGTATCTACTTTTCATTCTGATTAAAAATTTAAAATCGTCATTAAAGAATGTTTATGTGTAGGTACTTCGTGGTATACCTACAGCACGTTCCGAATCTTATTAGTCATTAGCATGGCTATAAAAATATACCTATTAACTTTTACACTGTCTTTGTTGTACATATACATATTTAATTATTAATTTTACCGAAACGTCTGCTTTCACAACCCCTAATTTTAATATTGCTATTGAACTTTAAAAGCTGTCTAAACATTGTGATTCAATGACTTTTTAAATGGCACAAGCATAATTATTTTATATTAATAGGCAATGCCCGCAATAAAAAAATAAAACATGCCCGCGTAAAATTACCAAAAAAACTAAGAATTAAATAAACAACTAGAAAGAAATAATCATACATGGTTTTTTAAATATTTATGCTTTATTATATATTTAATATCACTCTGACTAAAAGCTCATCACGTTTAAGAACCTCAATGAACATTTGTTAATTAGACATTAAAGTTTCAGTGTTGAATTATCAAAACTGTGTATCTTAATTTTGTCTAGATGGAACTTATACGTCGTACGGTTGTATCTCTTTTAAACAAAAAAACAACAAAAGATAAGAAGTAATTCTTAAATTGGAAATCAGCTTACGGTTATCACTCTGATATATATGAGTAGATCATGTTAGGTACCAAAAATCATTCAAATCCGTTGAAAAGATTTTACGTGTAAAAGTACACACATTCATACCTACATCTTCACAAATTTTCGTATTTACAACATGAGTAGGATTTTCTGAATGACACCTCATTATTCATACAATTAATACGTCGATATCTCTCTCCTCAGGCCAGAATCAGCTGAAACCTCAGAGTTCACAGTGGAATGTGGCGACGTGATCCTAGTCGCTACCGACGGTGTGTTCGACAATGTGCCGGAACCGGTGCTGGTGGCAGAGATGCGCCGAGCACAAGGCCTGGCCGGCGACACCCAGCGGCTGCAGGCCGTAGCCAACTCCATCGCGTGGATGGCGAGGAACCTCTCCTTCGATGGCTGCTATATGTCGCCGTTCGCTAAGAGTGCGCGACAGAACGGCATCGATGCTATTGGTATGTATGCTAAATACTATAAATAAACCTGTTTAAAATATATGTCAATTAGCTAGTAACTGGCGTCGCCCGTCGTCCGTCTTGCTGACTCTTCCCATGGATTTTACAAAATTTAATTTCATACGAACCTTGTCATACGGTCGAATCATTCTTAAATAATGCACGTACTTGTGTATTTTGGTGGTTCATTTTTGTTTATATAAAGATAGATAATAATAAAAGATTTACTTATCTATCTGTTATCAATTGAAAAACAAACTTGCTGCAGATTTTAAAAACGGTAGCTACGTAGGTAAACTTATGTGTGTGAATAAAAGCCGCATAGCTAGTAACAAAATGTTATTATTCCTTTGATTTAAATGATCCAATTAACAGATAAGCTCTTTGATATATCTTTTCGATTTTCATCATCATCATCATCAGCCCGTTTATTTCCACTGCTGAACATGGGCCTCCTCTTAACAGACCTTAGCAAGCCAGGATCGTTGAGGGATATTGCCATAATCACCACGCTTGGCAGACGGATTGGTGATCGCAGTAAAATGTAAACCTTGAGCTAGATAGATGCTGCTACCCATCCATCAGCCATATGTCCCTTAGTCGCCTTTTACGACACCCATGGGAGGACATGGGGTGGTCTATTCTAAGCCGGAAACCACACGGCAAATTTTCGTTTTTATCATACACCAAGTAGCATTTTTTATAAAGAAATTGAGTACAGATGTACTTCTTATTACGTTTTGTACTCTTTATAAGATTGAAATAAGCTGTTGGAATTTATGAAAAGCGTAAATAATAAAGATAATTCGTAAGTGGACTTTTCTTTGTTCATGAATAATCCCTCATTGAAACTAATCTATAAGTGCTTATAGATTACAAAAATAGTCGCACAAAGGACGCCATAAACTAATGTTGTACACTTTGTTTCAGGGGGGAAACCAGATGACATAACGGTGCTACTAGCGATCGTAGCGCTATGAAAATGTCCCCATGTGATTTATGTAGGTAGATTTTAGGTACATATTTGTTCAAGATGAATGCAAAATTTAGTTTAATAGTAGTTTTAAACAACGAAGCCAAAAAATTGAACTTTGGACCTTTTTTTATTTGATCTGTAATAAATTTTCGGATGTCTTCAGTTAATGAGTGATGGAGGTGGCTGCTTTATACGAATAATTACGATTCTATTTGACATATTGTATGACTCTGGTAGTTAAATTAATGTATGTTTTTGACATTTTTTATATAATTTTATATAATAGTTCAGAATTTTGTGTAAATATTTTATTGTAATAATGTATATCCAGCTTTCTGTTAAGCTTGGTACACAAATACTGTATATACTTGAAAATGGGTAAAAGTCATAGTGTGGAGTGCAATATTTACACCTCTATTAATAATAAATTGATTCACATTTAGATTTATACACTTCTTCAAGTTACATCTTTCATACATAGACATATTTTTCTGTATGATCTAAAAAGTTGTATGTTTTATATTTGTCCTGTACAAACCCATAGACGACATTAAGTCACCTCCATAACTAGAAAGTCTACCTATATTTGTGAAATAGAATTGTTTATTCAGAGATATCACGTTGTGACATCATGATCTGATAGTCGTGCTTCTGAATTATTGTGATATAAACTGATTATGTTACTGTAACGCTAATATTATTGCAATTTATAGCTGTATATGTTATGTGCGATAATCCCTTATACAAGATGGTAGGGACAGCAAGATTTTCTACTTAAGTTTTATAATATTCTGTACATTGGGAATTTATGTATTTTTGTGTAATATTGATGGGTAAAAGGCTAATTGAGGTAAGCGACATCATGAGCACCTTATATATACTAACGGGATTATATAAATTCAATATCCCATTGTGAATGATTTTACCCATTGATATAAATGTTTGAGAGTTGAGACTTTGAATCTGATATGCATGGTCTGAGCTTTATTTATCAGAGCTAGATGAAAATATTTAAGCTAGAACAGCTTTAAAAATCTCTGAAATAAATGTGAAAGCAATTTTGGTGTGTCTGTTATTTTAAGATAAGGTGTTGGCAATAAATTTTATAGTTGTGCACAGTATGCAGCTGAAATTAATCGTGAATAATGTTCACAATTATTTATCAGTTATGGATATGAAAATTGCTAGTGTGTTGAGACTTAAATACTGGGTCTAATATGTCAGTATGCTTTATGCTGTCTCTTTCATTTATTTTAAGGTGGCCCAAGAAGCGGTAACATATTCAAACCGATAAAATAAATGAGGTTCTAATCGCATTTTTTTTAATAGTTTGTATGTGTTCGCTGCCTGGGTATCGTGCATAATTCTGCGGTCTTACATTGGACATATTTACTACAAAGTTTGGTTTTGGTACCGTCATGATAAAATTGGGTCGATCATTGACCAAAATTTGTTTGTTGTGTATTGAATTCCCATACGAAATGTAAATGTAACCAATGTCATACCGCTCCAAAACGAGTAAAAGAAATAATGTCATTGGGTCAGCGAAAATATTGCGACCTAGATAAGAACAAATCTAAAAAGAAACATTTGCTATCTGATAAAATTGCACATATTTTATGCCAATAAAATCAGGCCATGTCTACGAAATAAAGCGTGTTTACTTATTTATTTAAAAGCCATAAATCATGTGGTCTCGTTGATATTATATTTGGAATGAACCATAAGACAAAGCATATGTACTGTGCTTTGGATGTTGATAGTGAAAATTTCTATTCTATTTTGTTCTCTACAAGTCTGTTCATGTAAACATGCAAAGATCACGTGATTTATTGATGCTTTTACACACGGCTGAAATAATTTCTTCATACAACATTTTATTTATATGTGTAAAAACTACTTAGCTACAAGAAGGAAAGAACAAAATAAATTTTATTTTACTTGAAAAATATCATGCCGCCTTTTAATAATTTGTTGACCCAATTGTACAAATAGCTGTATTTAGTTTTATTATTGTGTGATTTTAAAGTTGATGAATACACTTTATATTTGTTTTTTTTAGTATGTGTTGGTGTCGTAATTTTTGGAATTGAGTGTGAGTTTGAATGAAGACTGAATACGACTAAGTGTACTGTTCTTGTTGTTACTACTAGTTTTAATGATGTTACAAAACTTTTGAAACTATCACAACTTACGGTTCTAATAGCCACCTTTTTATAAATTTTAATTAAACTAAATGATAATAGGTAATTTCTGATTATTTAAGTTTTGCTTTATATAAAAATCATCAAATAAAAATCTCGTGGGATTGCCGCTTTGTAGGTTCATTAGTGAAAAATGTCATTGTACTAGACCGCTTTGCTTAGACATCATAGAATTCATTAGAGTCACCTATCTTACCATCATTTATATTAATAGATATTTAACATGTTGGCTAATAGACGCAAGGCCAGGCTTACCTGATAACATTAATGAATTAAAACAAATAGGTTGACACACCACGTTTTGTTGAATGCTCTTAAACTGTTTTTTTTATTCGTAATTCTGTTTTATATAATAATATAACTGCTTGAAGGTGAATTCATTTTTAATGGACAAGCGATAAATAACGTGTTTTATAAGGTCGCTGACAATAGAAAATTTTTGTACTTTCACTTGCTACTTACACAACAAAATTTGTGAAATTTCTTAGTTTTCCGATGTCGTCTTATCTATTCTACATTGTTGAATTTAACTCAAAGATGTAAATTAAACACCTTTAGCTACATAAGGAAGGGTTTAAATCCGATCTCTGAATTTACCCTCATTAATAAATGAATAAAGTAAGATTGGTCCATTCTCAGAATGGTAATAAATAAATGTTGTCAATTCACTGTTAATGTTGTAATGCACTGTAAAAAGTAGGTTGGTATGTTTCAGTTAAAAACTTAAATAAGCAGTGTATATCTTAATTAGAGGTGTAATAGTAACGAAAAAATGCGTACCCGTATGTATTCGTTACTATAACAATAAGTACTCGTTACTTTCGTATCGTTACGTTACTCGTTACTTCTGATACCTCACAACATGATATTTTATGTTAGAGAAACGAATCGAGCCGTGTTACGTACGCGTACAATGTACTCTATAGAAAACTTACTTATTAATAAATTACACACCAAGCTACGTAAGGTGCATTTTTCGAATTTTAGTATATATTTTTTGTATTTGTAATTTGACAAAAATACTTTCTTACTTAGTTTCTGTTACAATTTCAAACGTTGTCTACACATACAATACCTTTGTATAAACAGTAAAAAACTTTAACGAATTATTTCCAAATTATACTTTATTTAATTAACGGACATCGTACCTTATTACGAACGTTTTCAAAAAATACACCGAATAAGCGCGCAAGTACGTAAAATATACGATCAACCAGCAAACGTTTCAATAAACGCATCAACGGTACTCGAATTTTCGTATATTGGGTACCTACATTGTATATGTACCGAATATACGAAAGATGCGAGTAACGAAATTCATTATTTAATTTAACACTAGGAGGCGCACCCGTTACTCAGTAACGATAACGAATACATACGGTTTGCTTCAGCTCTAACCTACATTGTATAGGTAGTTCGAATATACGAAAGATGCGAGTATAACCTGCGCCAATAAAGAAACGAATCTAAAATGGCAGCGGCGATCATGCGCTCTCACTCTAAACTGTTGATGTCTTAGTCACACACGGCGCGTACTGCATGCAAAAAGAAATCCGTAAAGAAAGCTAACGGAAAAAAACGACTTACTTGCGAGTGGTTAAGGTAAAAAATGTTAAAGAAAAGTAAGCAAATAAACAGTTCTAATTTTTATGAAAGATTATGTATTTTTTTGTATACGTTACACATTTCAAAACATAGAACTAACAATTATATTTTACCTACATAAACAATAAACAAACTTTCTTTCTATCTTTCTTTTTATTTGCTGACCCTATCATCTGTCAGTGACATTCAGGGACGCCATTTTAGATTCGTTTCTTTATTGGCGCGGCTTATAACGAAATTCATTCGTGTGTAACGTTTCGTTACTCGGTACTAGACGGCGCACCCGTTACTCAGTAACGAATACATACGGTTAGCTTCAGCTCTAATCTTAATGAGATGACTAGAGTTTTAAATATTATTTTCTTGCTTTGTTTAGTTTTATGGTAATAAGACGAAACAAAGCAAGACTGCTTTAGCAATGTCGAATGTTAACCAATTGCCAAGCTATTTGAAATGTTAATAGCCTACAATTTATCTGTAAATAAAACCATTTTAGAGAACGGATTATAATTCACGCAGCATTTCTTAATCAATCAAAATTAATTGTTCACTTGGACTTTTGTTGTAAATTAAAATTCGCTATGAATATGCGTGAAAATAGAATAAACAATTCTGATTACGATTTTGATTTTATTTTGTACCTAAAACCTAAATCTACACACAAACCTGCTTCTAAACGGACGTCAAGGTAACCCAAACGGAGTTCTCGGAAAAGTTTTTACAGCGCTTTTTTTTGACTTGACTTTTTTTTAATATCACTGTACGTAATCCGCAATTAATAGAAATATGATTTAACTAGATAAACATAATGGAATCATCAATCTTAAATAAATTGTCCTTTTAATAAATAATTATCTGATTAGTGACTATCTGTCCTCAGAAATGAAGAAACTGAACAGAGATGCTGCTTGTTTTATTAGGTCCAAATGACAGTTTTTTTTTTACTATACCAAATATATATATGCTGTGTGGTTTCCGGCTTGGAAAAGAACATCCCATATCTTCCTATGGTTATCGTAAGAAGCGACTTAGAGACATACACCTAATGAATGTGCAGCAGCATCTAACAGCTCAAAGATACTCCCTATGTTACTGCGATCACCAATCCGCCTGCCAAGCGTGGTTAATACGGCAATATCCTTCAATGACCCTGGCTTGCAAATGTCTGTTAAAGATGGGGTCATTGCCGTAATAATTAACGGGTATCATAAAGTAAAGAAAATATGAATTTGTAATGCCCCCATTTCCACGGTCACTATGTGTTACCGAAAGGCCTATCATTTGTACAATAAAATACGAAACATAGATATTTATTTATATTTATATTCACAATCAACAGATTCTTAATCACTTTTTACACAAAATAGATGTATCATTACACTGCTAAAGGTCCGCAAAGTGCGTTTTGTACAAATTCATACAAGAATGCGCTGCATGAATGATTATTTAGTAAAATTATAATTTTGAAAGTTGTTCTGTAAAGAAATAAAATTATGTGACAACAATGTCAACAGAGTCCTTAAACGATACAATGGTATATTTCCGAGGTGTAGATGTTATATCTAAATAGTAACTCTAAAATTTATGTCGTAGGTATTAAACATTGAAAATTAAGGACCCACCCTGCACCAACTACGGAAAAACTATTAAGCCGCCTATGATCATCAATAAAACTATTTCTGAAACCCACCAAATCTTAATTGGTGAGAAAGTTTGTGAGATCTACATACATATAAATATAATTCAATAATGCATTAAACTTAGCTAATATATTATTTAAAGAGCATCTCATTCTTATTTTAAAATAGAAATTCTAATAATCCTAAATAAACTTTTGGCTTTTGAATAAATTTCATTAAAAAGGATTTGCACTTTTGACGTAAAGTATGTGTGTTTTATCTATTGGCATCGTCATCTTCCGGTTGGCGGCGCCAATCAAAACCTCCAGGTCGCATATTATTGAGTTCTGGCAATTCAACATAATCTGGTTCTTCTGGGGCAGGATCAAACAACTTTTTCCTGAAACCAAAAATAAAACTCACTGTGAACTAATTATGAACTTCATGGATCAGATTCAGGCCCATAATTTTGGTGTAAGCTTAAAAATAACATTGCAATTTGTTCTACATACAAAATATTTATAAGTTGAATTTTTAACATACCACATTACTTCGCTCGTGTGTTAGAGTTATAGGTATAATGAATTGAAATAGCCTGATTGATGAAGATTAATTGTATTGTGTGTATACTTTACTAGCATGACTTATTATTTTTTTACAAAATCTTTTTATTTTCTACTCACATAGATAAAAATGTAAGTCCTCAGTTTAATGTTATTTATAGCTAATATACATTTAACATACACAATTTAAACAATACTCACAAAAATCTTGGTGTCTGTAGCAATCTTTGACCCCCTCTCTGTCGAGGCAAGACATCCTCCATAAAGAAGTAAATGTGTCCAATAACCATGCCCACCAAGTCCACTGATATTGCATTACCCAAAAGCACTGAGAAACCTAATATTACCCATGGAAGGAATGGAGCCTGGAAACATAAACCTGCTATTTAGTAAAGTATACTAAAATGTGAAATAAATTTTCACAACCTTCCCGCGGTTTCAACCGCGTAACTCCCGTTCCCATGGGAACTTCATAACTAAATATAACCTATATTAATCAGTGATAACGTAGCATTGAAATGGTGAAAAAATTTTAAAAATTGGTCCAATCATACTTACATACAAATCTTTCCTTTTTATAATATTAGTATAGATGGCATTACATATTGCCTTTTATATATTTAAACTAGCCATTCCTGCAGCCTTAAAAAAACTTTAAAAATCATTGTCAATTGACAATGATTTTTAAAGTTTTTTTACAAGAATGTTGTTATAATTCCAAAATTAAATGAACTCTATAATGGCAATATTTTATTTATTTATTTTTTATACATAAAAAAGTATTAATTACCTGAAAATTCATTAAACCAAAGAAGTTCATCCTGACAAACACATTTCTTCGGGACCATACATACACTATCATTATAGTAAATGCCTGACCTAAAAATAGTAAGTTGACAAAGAAAGCGCAGAACTGAAAGATCTGTTAAGGAAAGTCATGAGTTGTTTGGCAAACACTATCTCTTTATTTAAAGTTGGCAGGAGTAATAATATTCAAAGCCAACTACTTATTATCTCATGGTTTTGTTATGAAAATTATGTAATACTACCTGACCAACAGACACTGTCCTGTCTTAGCTAAAACTCTAAATTAAATTGAATGTTTAATATTAAGCATGATAGCTCAGAACTATCTGTGATTTTATGTCAAAAGCCATAAGATTACATTAGAAAATTTTATATAGTGGTAAAGTATTCTTAATTTTTCTAATTTTCTGTGCAATTTTCTTATTTTTCATAAGAACCTTTTCCTGACAATAATAAACACAACAAAAAAAGAATTACTGAAATCGATCAGAAATAAATAAAATTATAAATTTACTATTTGTATCAATCAGCAACAACATCAATATATAGAGTGGCCATAAAAAACAGAACATGAAAATTTCTTTCCAAGTTTTTGAAAATATTCATTGAATTCTGAAAATTTACATAATAAATTGTTTGATGATCATCAAATTACTGACAAATTAAGTGTTATGTGCATATTATAATTTGCGCAAGCTTTATATTAATTATTATGATGTGAAGGAAAAACATTGTACCCTTTTTTATGTACATTGCACAGAAGGTATGAATTTTTGCACACTATGTGAGTGTAGAATGCTTATATTATTATATAATATAATATATTAATTCAACACTAGTATAAATTATTTGCATATTAATTTCACAGTTGGCACAAAACAAAGGAACATTTTTTATAGCCTGAAGTGCTCATCTATATATTTTTTTAAATGTTAGTCTCAATATTAGAGGCAGCAAAGTGAAGATTTTATGCAGATTTCAATTATCTGCTAATAATTCATAATATTTTTTCAACTATTATGCAAAGTTGTATAAAGTAATATATTATAAAAGGATACAATCATGAGAATTCCTCCAAACATGAACATGACTACAAAGTCAGCTGTTCTGCTCCTAAAAGATCCTTCTTCCAACATTCTGCAGTATCTATATGTAAATATCATATTGAAGAAAAAGTTGAATCCTAAGTTCCCAAAGAAAAGGAATGTTGTTATCAGCCTCCATAGTTGATACTTCTTAAGAATTAGATTAGGATTAAAATACAGCTGAAATGGTGAGACCAGGTCTAATTGCTGAAAAAGAAAAATGATAATTTAGATATTTTTTTTTATATTATGTTAGCTACAAATAAAATAATGAAATTTAATTAATGAGGCACTCAAATTTACATGATTTTGGTCAGTGGGTAGTCTTATTTTGTTTAGATCTACGTGACGGTCGAAGGACACGTGTATGTACTGCAATAAACCCAATTTATACTTACTACAGCTAAAGTTGTGACAACACAAGCAGTGGTATAGGCTCTTGTGACCGGAGGTATGAGCATATATTCCTGCAGCAAGGTTTGATATGCCATTTTGAGAGTTTATTGCACGACAAACGTCATCCACTTGAACTATTCAAATGTAAAAAGGTGATAAAGAATTCACAGTCCAAATCGTCATGATTGGGCCACATCAGATTACAATAGGAACATTTTAATACCACGGCAATTACGACAAATTGAGTGGTGATATATTTCTCATGTTAATTTTATTTACTGCTTCTAAACCTGTAAAGTACTTTATGATAGTAATTGTGTTTAAATGCAACACACTTTATTGATAAAGCCCGAGAAACTTTTATTATATTATCAAATTGATGACTTGAATGAAAACAGTAATTGAGAATGTAATATTTTTAGAGTAAGTCTGAGTAAGGTTAGTTAGCTTAGTATCAAAGATAATGGAAAATATTGTTATGTAAACTGTCGAATTTTATTTCAAAGTTGATATAGTTATCAACAGACTTACAGATGTTAAACGTTATAATTATTTATTATTCGTAAATCTAACACTTAAGGACTATATACAAAATGAATACTATTCTAAATTTATACATAAAAAAATGGTCAAGTGCTAAACCCGGTACGGAACCCTACGGTTCCGTACCAAGCGTCTACCTGTTGCCGTAATTGATATCGACCAACAAAAGGGCAAAAAGAATACAGTTTATTGAATGGGAACCTCCCTATTTTTACTTCATTTTATTTTTAGTATTTGTTGTTATAGCGCAATAGAAATACATGTGAAAATTTTAACTGTCTAGCTATCTGGTTCTTGAGATACAGCCTAGTGATAGACAGACAGCGAAGTCTTAGTAATAGGGTCCCGTTTTAATCCTTCGGGTACGGAACCCTAAAAACATCCGTTAGAGGATACTTGCAAGAGTTAGAACTAGAAACGTAGGTGCGGTAAAATTGCAATTATACTGTCTTTTTTTGTAAAATTAAGTTCAGAAAGTGGAAAATTGAAGTCAATAAAACAAAGAGTGCTGCGCTTCTTGAGTTTGAATAGTCCACAGGTAGGTCAAGGTATTTGGCACACACCTTCCTTGGGAATGGCAAGCCAAGTTAATTACCAATATGCATAGATTAAACCAAAATAGCGGAAGATAGGTGACTCGAGTCTAACGCGTGGACCGCATAAATCAGGTCCCCGTCGCCTAATTACACTCAAGTAATGCGCTTTCATACATTTTAGCGATTAATATTTATTTATATATATGGTGTGTATGGTATCACGAACCTAGTGGAATCGACATTTAAAGGTCACAGATCATTACAGCTACCCGGTACCCTACCCGCACCGCCTCGTCGCACGGCACCCACTCGTTGTCGACAGGTGGTCCTCGGGTGGAGGCCGCGTTATCACCAATAAACGTCGCGCGGTCAACGAATTTTCAAGTAGTCTGTTAACGATCGGCGCATCGCCAAGTATCGTCCTCGCGTGAATAATTCGCGGGCAGCGCGTGGTCCACTCGGGACCCGCGCAGTCAACGCAAGGCAAGCATGCGAGCAGCGAGTTGTCAAATTCAAATTCAAAATTCATTTATTCCGTAAAAATGGTTACATTTGTTTGGAATCGTCATATTTTTTCCCTACCGTGCAGTGTGTGACGTGGCGACTACTGAGAAACACTGCCAAAAAACTCAGTAGAACCCTCTTTTTTTTAAATTATATTATATCACAATATTTTATTAACCTAATTACAATATACTTTATTTTACATTGAGATTAGAGCGATTTAATCCCAAGCATTTTTGTCACAAAGATAATCAGAAAGTTTATAATAAGCCCTGCTGCACAATTTGGCTTTAATAGTCATTTTAAACTTATTTATAGACAATTCTCTTATACTATTGGGAAGTTTGTTGTAGAACCGTATACATTGCCCCATAAAAGAGTTACTTATTTTGCGGAGACGGCTAGCATGAGTCACAAGATTATGCTTATATCTAGTATTTACACTATGTGTGTCGCTTTTTTACAAAATGAGTCAATATTTTTATGTACATATAACACATTCTCATATATATATTGTGATGCAACGGTTAGAATATTTATTTCTTTAAATTTTTCTCAAGCTTTCTCGGGGACCCAGTTTGTAAATAGCCCTTACGGCTCTTTTTTGCAATATGAAAATGCTATTTATATCCGCGCAGTTACCCCAAAGAAGAATCCCGTACGACATAATGCTGTGAAAGTAACTGAAATAAACTATTCTAGCCGTATCAACATCAGTGAGCCGTCTAATTGTTTTTACAGCATATGCTGCAGAACTTAATTTTCCTGACATTTTCTCAATGTGTGGTCCCCATTACAGTTTGGAGTCAATGGTGATACCTAAGAACACAGTGGTTTCCACAGGGTCCAAGCCATTTCCATTAATATTTACATTGGTGGAAACCTGTCTAACATTGGGTGTTGAAAACTTGATTACTTTAGTTTTCTTATCATTTAAACAGAGATTATTAACATGAAACCAATGAACTACTTTAGAGAGTGCATCGTTAACTTCGTCACAATCATGTACTTTTCTATTAATTTTGAATGTCAAGGAAGTGTCATCCGCGAACAATACAATCTCATGTTTATCCCTTACGTAGTAAGGTAAGTCATTTACGTATATTAAAAACAGAAATGGACCCAGGATTGATCCCTGTGGAACTCCCATTACAACTGGTGATCCCGGAGATAGTTTTCCATTAATATCGACCTTCTGAATTCTATTACCCAGATATGAAGCCAGAAGTTCGAGAGCCTTATTTCTAACGCCATAGTGGTGTAGTTTCCTGACAAGAGTCTCATGGTGCACGCAATCGAATGCTTTGGACAAGTTGCAAAATATTCCTAAGGCATCTTGCGAATCCTCCCAAGCCGCGAATATACTTCTTTGTCACCGAGTGGTTCACCCGCCGTCCGCGCGTGGAGGGCTTATGACTAGTGATAAATAGTGAGCACATACCCATACAAGTCCATATAAAGAATACTAGCTACAGTAGGCGAGGCGGTGCGGAGTGGGTGGCTCTAATGAGCTGTGACCTTTAAGGTTCAAAATATTTGTTTACACTAGTGAGATGTGAATCGTTATGTACACGAATGAAAGTTGCAAAATTTTAACCTACTGATCAACAATAATTATTATTGAGATACATAAAAGTGAAAGTTCATTCATTTATTCACTCACTCATTACGAAATCTCAGAAACTACAAGTGCTTGATGTAGGTAAGCATAGAATGAATTTAAATTTTATGCTATTGTTAAAAGTTTAATAGTTATGTTTCAAGGTAATAAATAAAGTTTGCTACTTCCGAACATCTATTCTGCCAAGCACTTTTATTTATCTCACAAACAATAAAAAGACACTGCATTTTGTAAGAAATTAATGCCCAAGATTATCAGCTTCGAGCCTTAAGGGACAACACTGACAAAATGTGATGACTGTTTTTAGTAAAAGTATTATGTAGCTTCTGGCACACGGTTTCACCCGCGAAATATAGCCTATAGCTAGGGTTGCCACCCTACATTATATAGTATTGTACTATATTTCAGTCAAATGTACTATATATTATACAAAAATAATAAAGTACGAAAAGTACTATATTTTTGTGCTAAACTAAAATTCCATTTTAGACAACACCCCTCAGCACGGCATATGAAAACAATGAAAAATGCTTCTTCACAGGAGGTCTAATAAAAAAAGATATGTCACTCTGAGGAATGACTCAGAGTCATTAAGAGGGGCCTCAGAAATCTTTATCAGGCACTGTATGGATCATATAGGTATATGGAAAAAATATTTAAAATAAATGTGAACTACTTTTTTTCGTGAACTTTCCCAAAAGTATATATATAAAAGAAAGTCGTGTTAGTTACACTATTTATAACTCAAGAACGGCTAAACCGATTTGGCTGAAAATTGGTAGGGAGGTAGCTAAGAACTGGGAGAAGGACATAGCTTACTTTTTATGCCGTTCCCGTCGTTCCCGTGTGACGTGACATAAAACGTGGTATAACAAAACGCAACTGACATGAAATAACAAAACAACTCAGTCAAAATATAAGTCAGCGGTTCATTTGTTAAAAATGGTATAACAAAACGAAATCGAGAGCTGAGCATATTTAAAAAAAAAAACATATTTTATTTTCTCATACAAATTATTATAACTGTCAAACGTTACAGTTTTGTTCCGTCATAGATTGATTGAGCAACCAAAAAGTGACAGATAGTCGATAGTATTTTAAAATCATAAGAAGTACATTTCTAGACGAAAGTTGATCTGTCACCATTAGGTGGTTTGGGTTCAGAATATAATTTTGAAAAGAGTAACGATATACTTAGTACACTGTTCATGTTGCGATTCTGGCTTCTTTCGGTCATTTGCAATTGCTTAAACTCTTCCGCGGTGATATTGAAATCTAGAAAACTTACTCTATACATAATCGATGGCGTTAATGAAATTACGAATTTATAATTCTAATTTGTGTGTGAATTGTTGTTTTGTTTTATTAATTCTTTTTGTTCGACGTGAACTGTGACCACATTTTGAACAAAATATAAACTGCTGCAGTTATTGCTTTGAATTCGGCAAAACTAAAAAAAAATTAGCTACTATAAAAAATTCGTCGCTGTCGTTCAATGGTGTTGTGCTCTGTAGCAACGCCACCGGATATTTTTTTAATATGATTTAACCCATTTTTATGTACGGCTGACGGACACGACGTACATGCATTGATTGTGAATGTACGACTTTTAGTTTTTAAGAAAAAAGTAAATTAATGTGGCGTTGCTGCGGAATATTCTCTGTAGCAACGCCACCTGCCATCAACATTTGTAGATACAATTTCAGCTATTTCTCTGAAGTTATATAATGTACGAATGCTGTGTATTATGTACACGTGATAAGTATGGCAAAATATGTTAATTCTAAAGTTTAATTCTAAACTCACAAATTATCCCTTATAGTGTATTAAACGAATTTATTTTAGCGATTACTTCAGATTGACAGGAACATTTTAACATTATATATCCGTGTTGTAACAAATTCTGAATGTAGCTAATGTACGAATGCTATGCAGTATGAAACGTATGAAAAAGAAGTCCTTACATAATGAATATATAAATATCAGACAACATCATATTCATTGATCTGACCCTTTTTTTTCGGAAGGACTTACGTAGTTAGCCACTAGGCTTTTGCTACTTCACCGGGCATAAAGGTTACCACTACACACTACATTTACCAAGATTTGTTGATAGCTTCCGCAAACTGATATTTCGATTACCACTATGGTCAAACATTATGTGTCAGAATCTTCAGTGCTCTTTAGATAATGCTCCAAGTAGTAGTAATGTAGAAAGCTACTTTAAAAATACAAAAAAGTTACTTTTACATAGTCGTAGTGGCACAATGAGAGTAGACGATTTTATAATGCAACATACGGAATACTTATCAGGGGAAGTAAAGTTAGCCCTCTCGAGTTGTTTGGATAATGAAAAAACTGACAATGATGTTAAGACTGATTCGGAAATAATTTCTGACAAAGATGATTTTCCTAAACGATCAGTTTTTACTAAAAATCCTAAACTTGAAGAAAACTGGCGGAATGAAACAGAGAATCAAAAACACATACCCTTGATTGCCAAAGTCAAACCTAAAGTAAAAGCAAATAAAATAGAGACTTTGCCAAATGGAAACATTTGTTCTTCTGGTATTGACAAAGTTGTAGTTAATAACACTTGTGCGTTCGATGCTGTTCTCACTGCTTTGGTAGTTATTTGTACAGACTGTTAATATTTCAGCGTTTATTAGTTCATTGAATAAGCCTTTTTCTAATCTGGTTAGTACATTGCGACATAAAGATGTTTCAGTTAATCCATTAAAAATGAGAACCGAAATTCTGTTTTTTCCAAAAGTAGTCATTTGTTTATTGATTAGTTAGTGTTACATTTTCATCGCATTTCAATCTTTTTCGTCATCATGGATACGTTAAAAATTCGAGTAATTATGGAATATGAGTACCGTCGTGGCAGCAACGCGGCACAAGCGGCACGCAACATCTACGACGTTCACGGAGCTAACACTACAAACCAACGCACCATCTGTTATTGAAATTTCGACCTGAAAAATGAACCTCGCGGTCGTCCGAAGACTTTGGTCGACAATGACGAATTAAAGGCGATTGTGGAAGCTGACTGAATTAGCAGCAGCTTTCGACGTTAGCGTCAAAACAATATTGGTCCATTTGCGTCAAATTGGCAAGGTAAAAAAGCTTGTCAAATGGGTGCCCCACGAACTCAATGATCGCCAGCGCGAAGTACGCGTCGAGACGTGCCTTCCACTGCTCAACAGACACACAAATGAAGAAATTTTTAACCGCATTGTTACCTGCGATGAAAAATGGATTCTGTTTGATAACTGCAAGCGCTCAGCAAGTTGGTTGGATCCTGGTTCAGCACCTAAACAATGCCCTAAACCAAAAATTACCCCTAGAAAAGTGATGTTTGGTGGTCTAGCGCCGGTGTGATTCATCACAGCTTCTTACCAAACGGGGTGAGCATTACTGCAGATGTGTACTGTGAAGAACTGAACACAATGATGGATGGGTGCTGGCACATCTCCAACCAGCATTGGTCAATCGCTCGTCTCCGCTGCTCCTGCACGATAACGCGCGACCTCATACTGCACAGCAGACGGTCTCCAAGTTGCAAGAACTGGGGTTGGAAGGTTTCCGTCATCCGCCCTACTCACCAGACCTTGCGCCTACAGACTACTACTTTTTCCAGAATTTGGATAACTTCATGGCGGGAAAAAAATTCAATACCCGAGAGACAGCACAAAATACCTTTGAAGAATTTGTTGCCTCCCGTCCAGCTGATTTCTTTAAGAAGGGCATCAATAAACTGCCACTGCGTTGGCAAAGATGCATTGATTGCATGGGTGCTTACTTCGATTAATACAAATAAAAAATACATGAAAAAAAAATCGTTTAATTTTTTTCAAACAAAACGGCAATTTCATAGGTAAACCTATTATATCTCTGGACGATGTTCCTTTAGAAATGTTACTTATTGACAAAATTTTTAAACTTGGAGCAGTAATAGGATATACTTCGAATGAAAATGGAGGATTGGCTTATTATAAAACATATTGTTACCGTCGTAATTCAGAATTGGAGTGTTATGACGACATTTTTAATGGTAGTAGAGCCTTGCTGTGTTTTGCAGCATAAATGGGCCGGCTCGACCGGGGAAGTACTAACCACTCACAGAACATCGACGTAAAGCAGCAGTACGTTAGTTCTGCTGTGTTTCGCTCGGTATGTGAGTGCGCCGGAGGCCCAATTGTCCCCATCCCACCTTTCCTTCATCCTTCTTCCTTTCTGTGTGCGATGTGGATCTGCTGCTGTGCTCGGGGTTAGTGAGACGGACGTCCCTCTGTGATCCGTTGAACGTGAGGGGCTGAGGCGAGGTACAGGGAGACCCGGTGGAAATGGTTCCGCCGGCCACCTGCCGGTCAGTGGGGGACCCGAACCCAAGTCCATCCTACTCGGGAGGCTGTCCCGCCAATCGGCGAAAATCCTATATTATGGTCGTCGCGCCGGAGTGGGAGACCGGAGTGGATCCCGGCGATCATAGATGGGGGGGCACCGGGGGCCCTTCCGTGTTTCGTATCAGCACCTCACATAACCCGCGTGTCCATTGGGAACTACGTCTCGCATTTTCCCTAAGTGCAGTTGTGGGTCCTCGTCGCATAATCCCCAAACCCATTTGCTCAAAAAAAAAAAAAAATGAAGGGAAATAAAAGAAAAAGAGTAAGGTCTACCACGGCGGTTACCCTATCCACACTCTCTGTGGACTTTTGCAATGTCAGGGGTTTGCGGAGTAATCTCGATGCCGTCCATCATCACCTTGAGACGGCACGGCCTGCCTTGCTCTTTCTAAAGGAGACGCAGATAGGCGTTCCGGAAGATATTTCGTACCTGAAATACCCCGGCTACGAATTGGAACTACTCCTTCCGACGTAAAGCCGGGGTTTGCGTTTATGTCCGGAGCGATGTCTGCTGTCGACGCCTTCGGGGCCTCGAGCATCGGGACCTGTCAATTTTGTGGCTTCGTGTAGATTATGGGGGCCTCACCCGGTTCTATGCATGCCTCTACAGGTCCCATGCTAGTGATACAGGGTCAACTCAATTGTTTGAGTGCGTCCAAGATGGGATTGATCAAATATTAGAGCAGTGTCCATCTGCGGAGGTGGTGGTCCTTGGAGATTTTAACGCTCACCACAAAGAGTGGTTGGGATCTCGGACCACTGACCTCCCGGGTCGAACGCTGTTCAATATGGTCACGGCCTATGGACTCTCACAACTGGTGACACAACCTACTTGTGTCCCAGATATTGAGAGCCATGAACCTTTCTTGCTGGATCTTCTGCTGACTATAGTGGCGGATATAGTGTGGTGGTAGATGCCCCTCTTGGGTCATCCGACCACTGCCTTTTCCGCTCAACAGCCCCTGTTGCGCGACCAGACCGCTCGGCGGCGACTGGTTCGCGGAGAGTCTGGCAATTTAATTCAGCAGATTGGGATGGATTGCGCGAGTTTTTCGCATCCTTCCCTTGGAAGCGGCTCTGTTTCTCCTCCGGAGATCCTGACACTTGTGCCAACTGCGTCACGAAAACGGTGCTATTGGGGATGGATCTATACATTCCCAACGCCAAAATACCCGTTGGCGGCCGCAGTGGCCCCTAGTATAACAACGCCAGCAGGGTGGCTGCGCACCAAAATCAGTCGGCATACGTGGCCTGGAATAATGCCAGGAAGTGTCGGGACCCGAATGTGAAGGAGGAGAAGCGGAAGTTCAATGCTGCTTCCAGATCCAGCAAAAAGGCTATTGCCGTGGTCAAGGCCGAACACGTTGTCAGAATTGGTGAGCGTCTCAAGAGATAACCCTCCGGGAGTCGTGCTTTTTGGGCGCTCGCCAAGGCTGCGCAAGGTAACTTCTGCCAGATCAATCTCCCACCACTGCGCAAATCCGATGATAGTCTGGCCCACAGCGCTAAAGATAAGGCCAACATCTTGGCCGATCTCTTTGCCTTGAACTCGACTTTGGACGACAAAGGAGCCACACCGCCTACCATCTCTCGGTGTGAGAGCTCACTACCTGAAATCCGCATTACACAACGTGCGGTCAGGCGTGAGCTCAATCTCCTAGACGTCCACAAGTCGAGTGGGCCGGACGGCATCCCCGCAGTGGTGCTGAAGACGTGCGCCCCAGAGTTGACCCCTGTTTTAACGCGCCTTTACCGTCTTTCCTACGAGTGCAATAGGATTCCATCTTCATGGAAGGTAGCTAATGTTCATCCTATCCCTAAAAAGGGTTACCGGTCAGACCCGACAAACTACAGGCCAATAGCGGTGACGTCTTTGCTCTGCAAAGTAATGGAGCGTGTCATCAACAACCGACTGCTCCGGTACCTAGAAGACCACGAGCTGCTCAACGACCGTCAGTATGGCTTTCGCCACGGTCGTTCGGCTGGTGATCTTCTAGCGTACCTCACGTACCGCTGGGCGGAGGCTTTGGAGGGCAACGGAGAGGCCCTCGCCGTCAGCCTAGACATCGCCAAGGCATTTGATCGGGTCTGGCACAAAGCCCTTCTAACGAAGCTACCATCATATGGAATTCCCGAGGGACTCCGCAAGTGGATCGCTAGTTTTTTGGACGGTCGGAGCATTAAGGTCGTTGTCGACGGTTCTTGCTTCGATACCAAAACTATTAACGCTGGCGTTCCGCAAGGTTCGGTGCTCTCGCCTACACTGTTCATTCTGCATATCAATGACCTGTTATCAATTGAGAACATGCATTGCTATGCAGATGACAGCACGGGTGATGCGCAATATACCAGCCATCAGAAAGTCCCTCGAAATGCAATACAACAAAGACGGTTACAACTTGTGTCTGAAGTCGAGGGCTCTCTCGGGCGGGCCTCGGAATGGGGTGAAAAGAACCTAGTTCATTTCAACCCCAAGAAGACACAAGTTTGCGCGTTCACTACGAAGAAGGACTTGTTTGACATAGCGCCTCAGTTCCAAGGTGTATCTCTTCGTATTTCCGAGAGTATTGGAATCCTCGGCGTCGAAATAAGCAGCAAGGTCCAGTTCAGGAGTCATGTGGCAGACAAAGCCAAACTGGCCAGCAAAAAGTTGGGCGTCCTGAACAGAGCTAAGCGATACTTCACACCTAGCCTACGACTTGCACTATACAAAGCGCAGGTCCGGCCACACGTGGAGTATTGCTCACATCTCTGGGCAGGCGCTCCTAAATACCAGCTTGACCCACTTGACTCCCTACAGAGACGGGCTGTGCGTATCGTCGATGATCCCAATCTCACGGATAGACTGGAGTCGCTAGGGCAACGGAGGGACTTTGGTTCCCTCTGTGTGTTCTACCGGCTTTTCCACGGGGAATGCTCCGAGGAACTGTTCGACCTGGTACCAGCGGCACCCTTCTATTACCGTACCACTCGGCGTCGCAACAGGCTACATCCTTTTTACCTGGATTCGTTTCCGTCCAGTACGGTACGTTTTCAGCGGTCATTTCTTCCACGGACGTGTAAGTTGTGGAATGATCTAACGTCTGCGGTGTTTCCCTTGTGCTATGACATGTCCTTCTTCAAACGAGGTTTAAAAAGAGCACTCCTATCACGGTAGGCAGCGGCTTGTGCAATGACAGTCTGCTTCCCTGGCATTGCTTGAGTCCATGAGCAGCGGTAAACACTTACCATCAGGTGTGCCGCTTGCTCGTCTACCACTGAAAGCAATAAAAAAAAAAAAAACATGATTAATAAAGTGATACGCGTTAAAAAAATACAAACATTAATTCCCATTTATACATATATTTTCAGGATCTATTTAACTCCGAATTTTTTTGAATTTATGTAGCTATGTTTTTTTTTTATGTCAGGATATTAATAATTAATAAAGATATATATTCATTATGTAAGGACTTCTTTTTCTTACGTTTCATACTGCATAGCATTCGTACATTAGCTATATTCAGAATTTGTTACAACACGGATATATAATAAATAATTTCTGAAATTTATGAAATCTGTTTTGTTAAAATTTTCCTGTCTGAAGTAATCGCTAAAATACATTCGTTTAATACACTATAGGGGACAATTTGTGAGTTTAGAATTAAACTTTAGAATGAACATATTTTGCCATACTTATCACGTGTACATAATACACAGCGTTCGTACATTACCTATATAACTTCAGAGAAATAGCTGAAATTGTATCTACAAATGTTGATGGCAGGTGGCGTTGCTACAGAGAATATTCCGCAGCAACGCCACGTTAATTTACTTTTTTCTTAAAAACTAAAAGTCGTACATTCACAATCAATGCATGTACGTCGTGTCCGTCAGCCGTACATAAAAATGGGTTAAATCATATTAAAAAAATATACGGTGGCGTTGCTACAGAGCACAACACGTTCAATGTCCATTTTTTTCCCGGTTGAAAATGCATTAGGCATCCACGGCCACAGTGGTGGTATGTAGTATGTAGAACTCCCCTGTTTATAGCGATGATAGGCTTATTATATCACTAGAAGATGGTTTACCTACTTAACTTAACCCAGGATGTTCCTCTAAATGCCAGTAAATTGAGCCCCAGGAATAGCTAATGCATATTATTATACATCCGGTACCGTGGCGATGCCTATGACCTAGCAGTCATGGACTCTCCTGGGTCCATTCAATGCACCTTTTGGGGTCGCACGGAGCACAACTACAACTCTAAGCATCATGGGTCGGCCTCTAAAAGAAATTAGGACTATGTTCCCTACTCCTCGAAGCCGAGGCTCGGGGGACAGCCTGCTGTCTGTGCGCCTTCGGTGAAATGGGTAGGAGAGATCTTTCTCCTGAAAACACTCCGCGGACTTCTACTGAATGGGCAATGGTCGGTAGCAAGAGGACGGATCCCATCACTCTTGCTCCACCGCCCAAGCCGGAAACTCCTCGCACCAATGTACCGTGTGCTGTCGCTGTGATGACTGATGACATAAAGTTTCCGGATCACCCTCCCTCTTTTCTTTCAGAATTCTAGCATTATGGGCTAGATCGCTTGAACCAGTTTTTGAAGTTTTTTTTCATAACTAATAGTAGGTAGGTGATACGAAGTGCATCGATGAACTTTGTATCACCCTACTTAACATTAGTTATTAAAAATCATCGGCATATCATCGATCATGGATAGAGTAATTTATTTTTTATTGTATTCTAATGGCGTTTGACATAACATTGACCCAATGCGTGCTACTCTTAGTGCACATCACGGTTAGTTGATTGCTATCACGCCTTATATTAAAAGTTCAATTCAATTTATAGTTTTAGCTAAGACAGTACAACGTCTGTCGGGTCAGCTAGTATATATATAAAGCTACTTTTTGTAAAAAGTACTATACAAAATTTAAAAAAAGGTGGCAACCCTACATTAATAAACTGTCTTTCTATACTATAATAATTTTCAAAGCAAACATATTATTTAGCTTTTTAAATTAGTAGGTAGATTTCAACATTCTTTTAACTTCATTATTTAGGCAACGGGACCAATCTAAGCTTACACATCATGAAAATTATTTAATAGATTCAAGATTTTGCCGCCAATATTTTTGGGAGATAAAAAAAAATTTAAGGAACTTTGAATTAAAATGTGAATAGTATTTGAATTTGGAATAAATATATTTGTATAACATCAATATCTCTAATTAACAAACATAAACTGAGGCTAAATCATCATAATTATAGGTTCTTTTTAAGAACAGATCCAGTAGTGACACTCCTGATATATTACATAGACCAGTGTTAATTGGAAGAGCTGTCAGTTTGATACAAAATGCTTTCCCAGGCTCTAAAGGTCCCAGCTTTTTGTTAGATATGCCACACCAAAGTAGACTGGTCTCATTCAGTGTGCGTAATTTTAAAATTAAGTCTAAGGTTCTCTCACTGGCATTTACTATCTTGCACTGAAAATCAAAAGGCTCATCTACTGCTACTTTACTTGGTAACTTTTCAAAAATTAATCTGATGTCTCCATAGTCAGGTGTCATTCTGTGCAATTGACTAGTCTGTAACCGCCCCTTTTCTCCCAGATTAGATCTCCATACAATATCAAGTTTACCAATGTTTTTAGCAGCAGCTAATAGCTTGATTTCTTTAGAAATATTCTCTCTTGGACTTAAGCAGTACAGATATTGGCAACTTTCTTGAGGTTGAAGTAGTGTGACTTCTCCAAACACAGATGTTTCATTATCCATCTCATTCAATGACTTCACATTGAATTGTTGAGAGCTTTCTAATGAGACCTGCTCCAGAACAATTGGCCCATTAGTAATGTTTTGTACTTGGGCTTCAAGGTACACATCATCGGAATCTGCATTATAAAATTTCGTTTTCACATCCAATGGCTTCATTACTTCAAATTTAAAGAACTTTCGGAATGATGCCAGAGTATTGTAGTTTGACATATATGATACCTCACAAACGAGGATGTGTGTACCAAGGTCTTTTACTTCATGATGTATGACATCACTTAATGTTTCATCCACATCAAGCATAGAAGGAGCCATATTCTGCTGGGTAGTCAGTAATATCCTTTGGGAATTCGTTTGTAGATCAGCCTTAATAGAAACGCTCTGAACGGGCTGATTTGTTTCATTGTGTACACATACATAACATGAGAATGTTTCTCCTAAATAAATGTTGCCAAAACTTTGAGGTAGCAACAAAAACTGGCCAGCAGCAAGGGTTTCCATTTGAGTGACAGAAGTTGCATCATCTTTAAGGAAATTATTGAGAATATTACCTGGCAAGTCCTTAGAATCACAAGTAACAATCTTAGGGCTTACCAGTGCTGGTTTTGTCAATCTCATAACTTTCAAAGCAACTAAATGTTCCACGACCTCTTTGGTATCCATTTTAAAAGCCTTTATCAAGATTTCTGCGTAAATTTCAAGTGGAACTAGTTTTTCGTTTATGAGCTGAGTATTATAATTACATTTATAAATTAATTTGCGTAAACACGACAAATCTTAAAATCTCCTCCCGTCAAGATTTATGTTGTCATAATTCTTGACAGCAAAATCTTTATATTGACGTTTTAAATTTTACTCTGAAAAAGTACTTGTACTTGTTGGTATTAGTCTTTTGAGAAATACTATCATAACTTGTATAAAATCAGACTTTCAATAATTGGGCAAACGAAATGCACTAAAAGCTAAGAAACATACAATCAACAAAATACTATGAATGAAAAATGGACTATGTATCTATTTATTTAGCTTATATGCTCTGTATAACGTAATTATCAGTCAATGTCATTGTCAACTGACATTTTTGTAAGTCAAGTGTCAACTCAAGTCTGGTCAAGTCAACAATCGCAATTGTTAGGATTCGGGTTTATAATTTGATCTTACTCTCCAGCTTTCCTTTATCAAATTTAAGGAAAAAAATCTTATCAACACTTACGTTTCAATTAAATTAAACATGGTTTTAACAAAGGAATATAGAATCTGTATGCCTATGACGGTCGAAGAGGTACGTTTAATTTAATATTATGTTTTTACATGTAAATCTAATTAAGATTGCAGTCTATTGCTTACGGCAAATATTTATTTTTATTTAATTGTATTTAAATACTTGTGTTATTACCTCGGTTCTATACTCAAAAATGGTTAGGTACTGTATTAAGTACTTACATCTTAGGGACACTAATCATGGAAGTGGCCTTGAAAAGAAAGATTAAATTGACTGTATGTCTATAATTGGGTCAATAGATCAATAGATCTGAGATCTGTCTGTCTTTGTTGTCTGTAACTATTTCTAATGGCTCATTACTTTTTCTATTAATTATAAAGCATTGGTTATAGATTCACTTCAACAAGATTACATACATTACACATTATCTACATTGCATTGAGATATCTGAGATAAAGAAATACAGGAAATATCTTGTATTTATTTATTTATTTAAAAGGCTGTTTGATGATGAATTAGATTTTATTTATTACAAAATCATCACCCTCCTTTTTATTAATCATTGGTCATCCTCACTTATTTGATGAAAAATCCCCCCCCCAAAGAAAATAATAAAATTGAGTGTTGAAGAAAACGCCTGCCAGTTATCAAGCCACCATTACATAAATCTTGTTGCGAACCCCCTGCCGTCGAATGGCGAACCCCTAGGGGTTCGCGTACTCCACTTTGAGAAACCCTGCTCTAGTGCAATCATTATATATTGTTCTGTTGCTGTGGTGATAAATGTAATCAGATACTTAAATTTTTTATAACTTTAATTTCAGTACCGTATTGGTCAACTGTACATGATTGCACGTCACAGTTTTGAGCAATCAAGTAATGGTGAAGGTGTGGAGGTGGTAGCCAATGAGCAAGTCACTGATGAGGTCAATGGTGTGGGACAGTTCACAGAAAAACGTATCCATTTATCTAGGTAGGTTAGGTCCAGATTAGCAAATTGTGCCCAAATCTGATAATGGAACTTATCTGATTATTAAAAAGATTTTATGGAGTTCAATAATTTTCCTTTGCTCTAAGTTTGTATGAATTTTAAATTTACAGAAACAAATAGATTTGTGCTCAGCAACACATTTAGAGATTATTTTTTAATTATGCTAATAGGCAAAAGTAAACTATTAGCTGTAACAATTTAAGAACAAATCTATATATTATTTTTTTGTCAATTATCTACTACAACTATATTATACTTTGATATGATATTTTTTTTGAAGTTTCCTAACTATTTAGGTCAACCATTGTATATGTGGGGGTTTTCTTTAAAGTCTAATTGATTTAAGCAACACAGTTAACTATTAATTAAGTTTTATACTCTATAAAGGGATTACATTAAATATATTTATAATTCAATATTGCCCATAGTGGAGCTTTGCTCATTAAGCAAATAACTGGCCAATGTAATAAAGTTGTACTTTTATTTTATTACACAGTATGTTTTACTAATCTGTTTTCCTGTTTCACAGCCACTTGCCTTATTGGTTGCAGTCGTTGATACCAAAAATATTCTATGTGACTGAAAAAGCATGGAACTACTATCCTTATACCATTACAGGTAAATGTGACTTAAATATTATCGATACTAATATTATAAAGCTGCAGAGTTTGTTTGTTTGAATGCGTAACCTCAGGAACAAGGATATAATAAAATTATAATCTTACACATGCCAAATATATTTGGTCTTTTTTAAATAGTATAGTAAAATGTGCTAATTTAACTGTTTCTTTTTCATGTAATCCTCCTACAGAATACACTGTAAGTATTAAATGATTAATATAATACTGTTTACATACACCATGATTATTGAATGGTTGCTAATACTTGATAGGACAATTTACTATCAGCAAATTTTCCTGTCATAAACATATGATTTATATCAAAGTATCAAGGAGACTGCATTGATAACTTTTTTATTATCACTTAATTTCTAACGTTACATATGGCACAATTAGTAATTTTTAGGAAAGTGAAGAAACTATATTATTTTACATAGATACCTATACAATACCATTTTACTTCTTTACATTATTCTATGGGTTTCATTTGGACAATGTGTTTCTGTTGGCTGAAATGATTAGTTTTTCCAATTCACATTCACCAATTGGCATCAAAATGTCATATATGCCAATGCCAACCACATTCATTAATAATGAATGTGGTGTTAAAACTTAAATTACTCCAAATTGAGCTGTAGTCCCTGACAATATCGATAATCTAGGTTGCACAAACCACTTAACACAGGTTCAAAAGGTGATTTTAATATGTAATTTTTGATGCTATTAAACATGTATATACACTTTGTTTTCACTACGAATACTTAGATTACTTTTACACACATTGTTTTTTTTAGATGAGATTTTTTACTGTAATGATACTTTTATTTTTTTCTAGTGTTCCTTCATTCCTAAGTTTTCAATATCTATTCAAACAAGATATGAAGACAATAATGGAACCACTGAAAATGTAAGTTATGTATTTTATTATTGATTATTTAATTCTGCTCTGAATTGGCTTGCAACTTTTTGCTTAGGCATTGCCATAGAAAAAATCTGACGTGTCCATTTCGAAAAACTTTTTCCTTGTATACGAAAAAAAAAAACGATCAAATAAAATCATATACTTAGTTATTAAGTACCTAGCATAAGGCATTCATTCATATTTATTTTTATATATAGTTACTATTTGGAAGGTTGAGAACATGCATACCTTAAATGTTAAATTAAAACAGTATGACAATTTTGAATCTACTTACCAATAAAAAAACCTAGTATGTAGTACCTAAAATACTATATTGTTACTGAGTGGTGTACTATATTTTATAAAAGAAAGGGATGAATAGTTTTAAAAAGTTTACATGCCGACAACGCTGCTACTGTGTTCGTTTACTGCCGCACCGTAGACTGCGGCGCAGACTGGAGATGTCTTTGTACTTAGTTCTTGTATTTCTTAAAGCAATTAGTTGTTTGACTGCTTATAAAAAAAAAATTCTTACAAAATGTATTCAAAACTCTTACGCATTTTCAGTGTTTGGGTTTAACCCCCGAGGAGTTGGAACTGAGGGAGGTTGACTTTCTGGACATTGCCTATGATGAGATAAAGCCACATCATTACAAGGAGAATGAGGATCCCAAGTTTTTCAAATCTGAGAAGACCAGTCGTGGCCCACTGGTGGAGGGCTGGAGGGATAGCCAACAGCCTATCATGTGCTGCTACAAGGCCGTCAGTGCGAAGTTTGAAATGTGGGGACTGCAGACCAGGGTAGAGGAGTATGTTCAAGGTGTAAGTAATAATAACATACATTTTTATGTGTGGTAGCTCTGTCGGGTATCCTTAACACAACTGCAAAGTTCAAAATTTTCAAGGTGTCATGGAGGTTTTGTAGTCTTAGATCTAGATGTGTATATTGGTTTAGTTGTTTAGAGATTATAGCCGAACTAGTTTTCGTTTCTCCAAGAGTTATAAAGCCTGAAAATTCTGTACCTGGAACCCTAATCTAGAAGAATCTGGTTAGTATTCATATAGTCACTATAACGCAGCAAAAACATATTTACAAGTTGAATCTATTAACATGAGACATTCTTTCAATACGCACGAAGCGATTTGCTTCTTCTTTCATAATGCGGACGGCTAAGGAGTGGAATTCTCTGCCGGGGTCAGTTTTTCCGGAACGCTATAATCTGGACATCTTTAAGACTAAAGTGAACAGACACTTTCTAGACAAGCGCGTATCACCTTATCTTTGCCTTCCATCAAGCGAGAAAAAATAAATCATGATCTAATTGTTAACGCCATTATTTACGTGATTTTGATATTGTACACTGCGAATTGAACTAGTAAAAATAAATAAAGATACACATATACGTAACTAGTGTTTGCCCATGACTTCGTCCACGGAAATAGTTACTAAGTGCAAGTATTTTTTTTGGATAAAAGGTTTCGTCTATATTTATTAAAATCGGTAAAGTGACTGAGTTACATTCGCATTAATAATAATATTAGAGATGAGTAACATTCCCGTACGTTAGGAAACAAATGGAATTTATGTAAAGACATCTGTATTAATATTTTTTCAGGCGATCCGTGAAATACTGTTACTTGGTCATCGTCAAGCGTTCGCCTGGATGGATGATTGGTACAATATGACTATAGAGGATGTTAGAGAATATGAAAAAGAGATGCAGGCGAAAACTAATTCCATGGTATATACGATTATAAACAGTTATTATTATTATAAGTTTGCCGGATTAAGTGTTAGAATCGCTTGCGCAGGTTTCTACGTGTGCAGAGATAAAAAACGAAATAGAGAAAAAAATCACCAAGTCTAAAAAAACTTAGATTTATTCGATATTAATGGTGCATTAATATCGATCTTGATTATTGAATATAATAAACAAAAGACTTATGATTAATCTTTTTAATTCATGTTATTTGATGTTAAGAATCTTATTCATTTAATTTCAGTTAAAAGCTACCATAGAGAACGCCGAGGAGTGCACTGAGGACAAGAATTCAAATTCGTCCAAGCCTCAGACACCCAAGTCTCCTAAAACACCAAAGAGTACTAGCAGTACACCTACGGAAGGCAGGTCATGGTTTACTTGGTCTTAAATTTTACATTGGGTAGTTTTGGTAATTGCGGTAAGAATGGTTGTAATCAGTAGTATACATTTTTTGTGAACACCTTTTATAATAGGCAGTTTAAATTAATTACCGTAAAATCTATTGCATTGGTGAGAATCCCTTGCACAGTTGAGAATGGCTTGCACAGGTGAGAATCCCTTGCACAGTTGACAATGGCTTGCACAGATGAGAATCGCATGCACAGGCAAGTATCAAAAAATCCCTTGCATTGGCGAGAACTACAGCACAGTAAATATCGCTTGTCCTACGTACAGTATAGTTCAAAAGTTGATTTACTATTATCTTTCTAAGTTGATTCTATATTATCTACTGTCCTACCGCGGTTGCAAAGCTATAGCTTTATGTTAAAATTTAGTTAAATGCTTTAGTTAATTTTCTGCAATTTATTTTGGGCTTTTAGTCATGGCATTTAGTTACTTATCTATGAAGTTGAAATTAAGTTGCTTTACTTTATTTGTGGGTATGTTAACAATTAAGGAAATAATCGATTTCATCTTAATGAACAAATAGTGCTATAAATTATACTGGGTGACTTTTTTACCTTCTTGATAATAATATGAATCTATAGACCACAGTATATTTGTACTAGTATTTCGGTAATTAGAGTTTCGAAAATCTCATAAATTACTTAAAAGAAATACACCATACATAGCGCGTGTATAATAATAAAATAGGTGCTTATAATACCTAGATCGCATTCACACATGAATGAAATAGCGTAAATATATACTTAGGTACGCATTTTTACCGTTACGATTTTCACTCTGTCAGTAAAATAAATAAAATGATAAAATAACTATGCCTTAGACATGTATTTCATATACCTATCACGCCTTATTATTTTCAAGGCGGTAAAAAAAGTCACCCAGTATGACAATTTCTGAATATTATGGCATAATTTAGAAAAATAAAAAAAAATATCAAACTTCGATCTCAATTCCTTATCGTAATTGTCATATTAACTGTATGTGTTCATCTGTTGCCTTCAATCCTTATCTTCCATCATTGTTTACTTAAGGAGAATTAGTTGCATACCTGTTCCTACTTGTTATAAACTTTATATTTTATATATGTATAATAAATAATGATGTATATATTTTATATAATAAGTAACAACGTGTTTAGTTTCTGAGGCCTTATTTAAAGGAATTATAAGAAGTGTGTACTGTAATGATATGGGAAAGTAACTGTTGTTTGGCATTTTTTTATTTTGCAATGACTTAAAAGTAATATTATAAATATATACATTCAAATTCTGCGACAATGTTTTCAACAATAGTGTTATAATATTGTTGTAATAACATTAATGTATTACGAAAAATACTCCTTGCTATATTACCTACCGATATTTTACTATAGGTATAATAAAAACTTAGAATTATTTACAATGCAATGCTATTTCTAAAATAATATTGAAAGGAATTTTACAAATATATACAATATTACATAAATTTTTAATTTAATAATTTCGTGATTTGTATACATAACTTATTGTCGACAGGTAAAATTACCTTAAACCGATGAGACTACTCATGTAACCCATACCGTATAATATCTAATGTATATTTGTAAATGTCCTTTTAACCTTCTGTTGTGATAAGCAAGTTCTGAAGATAAAAAATAAAGATATATTTTAAAAGTTTACAAAAACAAAATATACCCCATCTATTTGAATGTGCCATGAAATAAATATTTTGTCCATGTGATTATTTTACTAAGTGACTACAACAACTTAATGATATTATACTTCGGTTTAGGTTTTTTTCAAGGATATCACAGAAACAGTTCATGATGGCCCTTGTTAATTATAATAAGAAGACTCCAGTAAAATGAGATTATAATAATGTGTTAGGTGACATCAGGAGTACTTAAAAAAGTAATTATCTAGTAAGTATTTCAAGACGTGTGGACTCCAATGGTGAGCTAAATTCCTATAGACATTCTTTCAAAATACTATATTTATGTTAGAACGTGTTTTTAGATATATTTATGTTAAATGTTGTGTGTTAGACTTCTAATAATTGTTGTATGTTAACTGGTCTATCGATGTCAATGTTTTACATGTAAATTGAGCGTTGAGATTTGGATTACATTGTTTGGGTGTTCAGATAAAGACTGGACTAGATTAGTTGTGGGAACCATATCGATATAATGATTATATGGTTCTGCAGAGTTATAACCGCGCGATTATACCGCGCCTTAGGTATGCGCGGGACGGGACGGAGGGAATATCGGACGCTCCGTTCAGCCCGCCATTGACGCTCACGTCATGTTCTTATCTTCCCACCTCGTTGTTCTTTCCTAAGGCGCTGCACAGCGGTTTTGGTCAAACTAAAACGGTTTCGGTCCACGTAAAATTCTAAAAGAAAACAATCATTTACGATTGTAAATAAATCTCAGCGATCCAAATGCATGAAGCATCATATTAATTAGAAAATGGTTGTATTTTGAATATTAAATAACTTTAGATTTATGTGTGTAAGTAGTAAACGGGTATTATAAGGTCGGTGATTAGATTTATTGAATGTTAATCAAGGAAAATCTTGTAATTACAGAGTTGATATTTTAAGATATAGTTGTGTCTACTGATATGTGCAATATACTGATGGGTTTAGAAATATTAAAAAGTAAGGGTTTCTCGTTAGGAATATGAAACCCTTAAACGACCAAAGTTTTGAACATAAACTAACCATGGTTCTAATGATGAATAATGTGTAATCTTTAATAGAAAAATATTCATTTATACAGCTATAAGTGTGAACTATTGTATGGTATTTACTAAGGCATATTTGTTTAGTTTTATACATGTATCCGTATTTACTAAATGAACTGTAAACTAAATACTCTATAACATTTAAGTACAAAATAATCTGTCGTTCTTGTGTGTTGAACTATAACTGTATATACCATACGTTTGGGAATTTTGTTTTCAAGCATTATCATATGGGAGGGCTGTCAATATTTTGTTAGAAGAAGAGTACTATTAGTAGTTTTGAGTAAGGTCACAAGAAATATACGTTTTCGTTAATGCGAAATAAAACCTATTTTTTGCAACGTGTAAAGTAAATCTTTGTCGTTTTAAAAAACTAGAAACTAAGCAACCTGCGTAAGATGTCGCTCCGCTGCGCTGTATGACTTGGACCTCGGCTCAGGGCGTTATAGCGATATTATCCAGAAGTAACTTGAGCATTTATTTTTATGGGAAGGTTCCCACATGAACTACGTTGATAAAGCTTGCGGAAGCCTAGATTAATTTATGTGTATTGGCAGCCCTTTCATTTGAATTTTATATCGTAATTAATTTTATAAGTAGATATTGCAATCTGTTCCTTGACAATTGATGTATTTAATAAATAGTAGTTGGTGTACATACTTAGATCTTAGTGTAAAAATGTACCTACTTATGTTAAAGATCGCTAAATGCTTATAGTCAAATGATAACCGTTGTTATCGATGAAATAAAATGTTGGTTTAAAACAAATTATTGTCTTGTTATTAAATTCCCTCTATAAAAATACAAGTATCATTTTACCGCACATAAGGCGAGTAGGCACTAAATGGTTTAAAAATTACAATCTAAGCAACCTGCGCAAGAGAGAGCTCTATATGTATGTATGTCTTTAAGTATTGAGCTTTTCAATTAATTAAGTTCAACTATGTTTTTTTATTGTCAGATTAGGCGAATCCCAACAGATAATCGTCAGATTATGAGACAGCACGTCTAGGACATAAAGATGAACCATATATATCTTAATCTGTCGCTCGAGTGTTTCAAAATAGCGATTTTTTTGCACATTCTAATACTAACTGCGAGTTTGCATCACATCCAAATCGTCATATTATTATATAAGAGCTTTTAGGGTTCACTAAACATCCCCTTAGATAATCTGACGCGCTCGATATATATATATTTTTTCATTTTGAACCCTCACGTACTTCCACCCCATAATGGAAACAATGGATGCTATCAATATCTGAAGCGCTCGAGTATGTCCATGCAACAGTTCTTTTTTACATTTTTGAAATTGTTTACATTATATGGCACTTTTTCTTTTTATTATCCAAGTTTCGCAACCCAATAGGTTTCTATTCTATGACGCTCGAGTAAATACCGATTTAGAATCGTGGGCTCGCCAGCTAATGGGGCATTAATTCTCTGATTTTTTATAAGAAATGGTCTGCAAACAAGGAATGTGTTTTTCTAATTCCGACTAATTCATATAATTAGCAGTCGAACATTACCTATATTTATCGGATATAATATTTTGGAGTAAGGGTTTAAAATTTGTGTATTGTGGTTTTGCCTACTACTCGTCTCAAAGAAGAAAATCAGTTCATAGTACAGTCAACAAAAGAGATAAGTTTACACCGTTAGTATCAAATAATGTAAATAAATATAGGTAATGTTCGACTTCGAAATTATAGGATCAGCAACTTTTGACAATGTAGTGTGAATTTTTATTTTCAATTCTGGCCAATTCTTCATTTTCCCTGTTCAGCGATTTGGGTATAATATGGTGTAGGTACAGCAATTTTTAAAATCCTCCTGTGTTCGTCTACCTTTAATACTAAATTACCTACCTAATTAATTCAGTACCTACTACCTTTATAACCAAAGAGTCGCCAGATGTTAGGTTCAAATATTGACTATTCAAATCAAATACATAATTACCAATGCTCTTATCTTAAATCTTTTAATTCATCATCTTCTATTATACTTTTAATCCATTGTAAATGTGGTCCGATACTAGTGTACACGCCAGGCAACCCCGGGACTGCGCAACTCATGCCGTAGCTACTAACGCCCTCTATTGTGTCGCCAGCGCAAATTAGCGGGCTTCCAGAATCGCCCTGCAATAATACAAGAGATTAATTTGTTTAGCTACCAATAGATGTCGCCTCACGACAAGAATACCAATATTTTTATATGACAGAGTATATGAGGAAGTATTAGAGAGCCGCAAGTTATTAGTCTAGAATGATCTACTCTCTTTCCTATAGTTCCTTTTAGTATACTACAGTCAAATTAAATTATTGAATATTGATAGGTAGATATTTGACTATAAACATGTAGGTACCTTTAGTGCTACAAATCGCCTATTTGGCGACGATCATCACTAAAAATAATTCCACCATTTTTGGATGTTGTTGTCGTTGTTTTGGTAATGCTCCAAGTGTTCCAATTATGAATGAGTTTCTATTCAAGGTTGGTAGGTACAATAACAAAACAATGAGAAATTTAACTAATATGCAGATACCTCTTCCTTTGGTAAAATGTGCGATGTAATAATAAATGAATAAAGTACCTAAATATTTTGTTAGTGCCAAACACTTTTTCTGCCTATATACCTAAACTGCCTATATATATAAAAAATACGTTGTGTGCTCATTTGTTTCAGATAATTAATAGGTATCTATAGATGGCGGCTTAAACATTTTTGAAGACACTTTCTCTGACTGACTCGGGCCTCGGCGAGCGCCACCTGTAGGCGCCCACCTCATAGTGGGTGGCGAATCCATTGCTGTCGGGGACAGTATGCGATATCTAGGCATAGTCCTCGACAGCAGATGGAGCTTCGGGGCCCACTTCCAGCGGCTGGCCCCAAAGCTGGTGGCGGCGGCGGGTGCTCTTGGCCGGCTTTTGCCGAATCTCGGCAGACCCGGGAGCACCTGCCGCAAGCTGTACGCCGGTGTGATCCGCTCCATGGCGCTCTACGGCGCCCCCATTTGGGTCGACGCCCTGAAGAGGCGAAACATAGCCCTGCTGCGACGTCCGCAGCGGGTGATGGCCATCAGGGCGTCCCGCGCCTACCGCACGGTCGCGTTTGACGCGGCCTGCCTCCTTGCGGGGTCCCCTCCGTGGGACCTGGAGGCGGAGGTTTTGGCCGCCGCGTACCGGCGGAGGTGTGAGGGGGCGCGTTCTGGCCGCGACCCCTTCCCGGAGGGTGTTGCACGGTGGCGGACTGAGATCCGTCGCCAAACCCTCCGGAAATGGCAGGAGCGGCTATAGGCCGCGCCGCGGAGCGGATTGCGTACGGTGGAGGCGATTCGGCCCCATCTAAAAAAGTGGGCCGGTCGCCGTCACGGCGACGTCACCTACCACGTTGCACAGGTAGTAACAGGCCATGGCTGCTTCGGCCACTTCCTGTGCAACGTGGCGCAGAGAGAGCCGGACACTCGCTGTCACCACTGTGACTGTGCCGACGATACGGCGCAGCACACGGTGGTGGAGTGTCCGGCGTGGGCCAACGAGCGGGAGGAGCTCGTTGGCGTGGTGCGAGACGACCTCTCGCTGCCGACCATCATTTCGAAGATGGTCCAAAGCGAGAGGTTGTTGGAGGCGGTTGCCTCCTTCTGTAGACAAGTTATGTCACAGAAGGAGGCCGCGGAGCGGGAGAGGGAAGTAGATCCCTCTGCCCACCCGCTTCGCAGACGGCGTGTTGGCCGTCGGCGGCGGGCCGAAACCCGCCGCTTACCGCCCTAGGCTCAGTGGGGAACATGGGCCCCGCTCCCTTCGAGGCTGACCCATGAGGAGTAGGGACGCCTCTACACTCCGGGCGTCCCTATAATAGAAACAACTAGAAAAACATTATTTTATTTTATTTACCTGACAAGCATCAATACCATCGCCAAGAGCGCACAGCATCCCGCCGTCATAATGCGGAGCTACCGTGTCACCTAACGCCTCAATGCAAGTGTCTAAAGAAACTATTCGCAAAGTACCGGCCTGCAGTCGCTCCGAAGCGTCCATTGTATTCGGGTATTTACTGCCGTACCCATATATTGTACATTCACCTGAAATCACCCAAACGCCAAATAAAGGACTTTATATCATCTAAGTATCTACGTACCCTACCGTAGTGTCAAAGTGATACCATGGGTTGACTATTTGCATATTAACGGTACCCTTATCTCGACTTAATAACAGCAGAAGTTAGTTTAATGAGAACGTAACGCATTTAATCTTAAAGTTGTAACTAAGTTGTCCTACCTACCTAATGAGTAATTGTGTATTATGTCCCCGTCTTAATAGGTAGTTGTCACCAATGCACATACCTAGGTAACTTGTACATTTGTTTTGAAAATAGCCCGACTAAGTATCTACACATTAATTTTTTTTGTTTTTAAACTTTTCAGGACTTTACAAACTCTTCATTCACGGATACAAAGTGCACATAGATTCAAAACAAATATGTAAGGTTTGAATTGTTTTTTTATATACTTGAATAAAACCTAATACCAAATTTCAAAATTGAGTTTAATAAATTAGACTACCGGCAGGTTTTGAACCTGCATCTTAGGTTTAGCCCCTAATGCCTAATAATTGTCCCGGGTGGGCACCGAACCCAGAACACCAGATCGTAAAAGTATCTATCGTAACCACCAAGTCTCCGGTGCAATCACAACGGTGTACTCTTATACAGGGTTTTTCAATATTCAATCAAAATAAAATTAGCTGTAAAATAACTTTATCCATATTTCATCATATCAAATTTCGTTTCTGAAACACAAATAAAAAAATTCTTTCAAAATAAATTTAAACACCTAAGTACATCGTTTTTAGACTCTAATTAAAAAGTAATCATATGTTATGATTAAATAGACAACTAACAAAATAATCAAATCTTAGTTGAACATGCTTTTAAAACCTGATTTACCACTTCACAAGAGTATTGTGCTGATAAGTTGATTTCATTGTAGATCAGATACTAAGTGTTGGCAAGTATATTTGTTGATGTAGAGGTTCTACTTATATTAAGGTATCGGTAGAGTTCCAAGGAAAGCCGTTCCTTATAAGGCTAATCAGACATTTGACGGTTGGCCTTGCTAGGGTACACTTGTCACGCAATAAAATAGTTAAACTTAATTCATAAATGGTTTCTTATGGTCTTCCATAGTCCACTAAACTTATATTATACAGGACATGTGGGGAACAGATTAGATTGAGAGTGACGTTAACTACATTATATGTACTTATGTATGTATTTTATAATTGTATCGGACAACGGATATGACATATCTACACTTTATCATTTTAGCGGTTATGTTATACAAGAATGTAGATATGTTGATATGGTGCCAGTAAAAACAACGTCCCACGCTAGGCGAGGAAAAGTCTAATTTGCGTGTTGCACTTGCATATTTTTAATTAGGTCAATGTCTCTCAATGCCGGCGAACAGCTATAACGCTGAGGGATGATAACTGTTTGTTTATGTAGAATTACGCATACAATTTTGGTAACGGTAATGATAATAAGAATAGAGATATGATGCAGACCGATCGGGCTGGACGCCATTTTCCAATGCCTAAAGGTAGGATTGGCTAACAGTGGATTTGTGTCTGTTTTTTTTCGAGGCTCCGTAAATCCCTCATTTGTGCCAAAATAATGCCTACCCAATTGAAAGGGATAAAAAAGAATTCGACATTGAAGTTCTAACATCATCCACGTAGATAGGTATGTCAGAAATAGTAGGTAACTTTTTAAGTCAGTGAAAAATCTATAGAATTTTTAACATTATTTTACAGGTTGCTATGGACGGACGGTGTTACTAATTGGATGAAATGATTAGTCGTTCGATTCTTTAACTAATGTCATCAAAATCGGTAAAGGCTGGTCGTTTTCCAACCAATATCGACACCATTACCTGTGAATTTACGGGTCTTAATGGCGTAAAATATTGAAGGTCAATACCTATCCCTTTTTGTATTTCTCAACATTTCGACACGAGTTACATTGTTCGTGGTCGCGGGGTGACTTGAGATACGGGTTTTACTGGGTTATACTAATTCATATAGTCAGTAATCGCGATAATTTCAAATCATTATAGACAGCATCTTACAAACGGCTCGATGCGAGAATCACTTACGGCGTAGATACACTTATTTTGCTTGGTTGGGTACGGATGCGTCTGCCATAACATCCGCCCAATCGTATAACACTGCTAATGATAACATTCACTGGTGTGGTAGAACTTTGTTGGTGATCATTGTTCTAACAAAATTTGCATTTAGCCAGATTTTTCACATAATGGTTATGTAAACGATTGGCTTCTTAAAAAGTCTTAAGTCCAATATATATTAGATCCACGACGGAGGCGACGACATCATCTATTATATTGCAATATTCCCGCAACCGAGTTTGAATAAAAATTATCTACTTAAAATATTTTAAAAGTTCAATACACGCGTTGACCCCTCGACCTTTAGTTAGCAATCATTGTCTGTGTCGTAGTTAGTTTGGATTTAAGGTACTTAGGTGGTGGCCGTTATTTTTTATTGCAATCAACCCCAAATTGTAGTTGTTTGGAATAAATAATAAATATTTATTTATGATTATTTATTTACTAGTTATGTCTCGTGAACCCGCTTTGAAGTAACGCTCTAATGCAATAGGTAGCTATTACGGTCATAGTCACAGAGAAGGCATGTAGGTAACTATTAAATTAAAAAAATGTCTTGTGTCAATTTGTATTTGAAAATAGGTACCTACTCAGCCGATATTTTCGTTTAATAAGCAACAAACATCTCAACTTCTGAACAAATTATTAACCATAATAATGTAATTAATTGGAAAAAACAAGCTATCAATGTTGCCACAAAATTTATAGTGGCAGATGAATTAATAATAATAATAATAATAAAAAATAATAAACTATTAACCTTCACTTATATTATTTACAATTGTAGATCGGTGAGTAAAATTGAATTACCTGCGATGCCAAACGATGAGGTAGGCAGGATTGTGTCATTAAGCCAAGTTATGTCATCGAGATACAACGCTATCCTTAGCAACGCCACGTCGTGTGCTCGCGTGATCCTGGAAAATAGGATATAAGTAGTGAATATACGATATCACTTGAATTAATGTTAAATATAAATATTATAAAGCTGCAGAGTTTGTTTGTTTGTTTGTTTGTTTGTTAGTTTGTTTGTTTGTTTGTTTGAACGCGCTAATCTCAGGATCTACTGGTCCGATTTCAAAAATTCTTTCAGTGTTGGATAGTCCATTTATCGAGGGAGGTTATAGGCTATATTTGATTTTCAAAAAAGTTAGGGATCCGTAAAAAAATTGCGATTTTGTAACCCAAGGTGTAAAAGCGAAAACCTATTTATGCGTGCGCTGCAAAAACTATTGACAATAGAACAAAATGATGTACTACGGGTTTGTAGGTCTTATTAAGATCTACAAAAAAGCCCGCGAGAGCATATATCTAACTATCATAGTTTAGTCACAATTACCGCTTTTATGTTTATAAAAAAATATTAAATCGTCTGAAGAAAGAAACTACGTTAAATGTATATCGTAATATTAATCCTTATCCAAATTAAGCATTATGTTATCAAGGGTATTTATGTAGGAGTAAAATACTTTTTGTTTTATTCCAATCGGACATTTCGTTGAGAAATTATCACGAGTATAAAACGCAAAAAAATTGTTCCTAATAATGAGTTATTTGCCATAATAGATAAAGCTGAAGAGTTTGTTTGCTTGAACGCGCTAAGCTCAGCAACTACTGGTCCGATTTGAAAAATTATTTCAGTGTTAGATAGCCCATTTATTGAGGAAGCTATAAGCTATATTTTTTTTAAAGTTTCTACGGGAACGGGAATTACGCGGGTGAAACCGCGCGCGGAAGCTAGTGTTAAATATAAGGAGTTGCTGTTTATATAACGATGTATAGATCAAATCTTGATGTGTCATTTGACATTGTGTTCCTGATTTTATATGCTCTTCCTCTCGTTTATGTTGCAAAGAATCTTAGGATGATCAAAAGATCATCTAAAAAGATCCGAAGCTGAGAGAGCGACAGTGCCACAAAACTCATCTAAAAAAGTAAAAGTCATAGTAAATAAAAGATTTTTTTAAATTTAAAATGATCAATTACACATTGATACTTATGAGATCACTTTGTGGACTTAGGATCATCAGGGCATCGCGAGGTTCTTTGCAAACTAAGGGCCGGGTGGGAGGGAAAGCGTTGCGTTCGCGGGCGTGAATTATTCAATTATTCAGAAACTATGTAAGACGAAGACGTCCACAGACGCAGCGCTGACGTGATGTTGCTACAAACGTTTTCATACAAAATTTACGTAGGCGACGACGTGTCTGTATGTGAATTACACACAAGCGGCGTGGCGAAGCGGCGCGCAGCGTGGCGATGGTGCATCACAAGCAAGTCTGTGTTGCGTCTGCATCTTACGTGGTCTCTTTATAATTCATGCCTAAAGAAGTTTTTTAAGTGGAGCGGTTCTTTTAGCGTACTAACGCTACACTCTATCTCCTTATCAAGATTTACTGTGTATTAAAGTGACGTCTTTTAGTGAAGTGGTCAGTAAATCTGAAGCCCTACGTGTTTCCGCCACGCCAACGCGGATTACCTAGTGTTCATAATCCTCTGTTTATACAATACTCGTTTGCGAAACTTGTTCGATTGCAATAGATATAAAAAAAACGATATAATACCTTATTTGTTTGTTATAACTTAAACATACATTATTTTGAACGTGTGTCACGTACGATGTATTTTAAAGATTTATTAGAAGTTATATAATGGAATAGGCGTTTTATTAATAACTTAATTCGAGAAACATTTTTTTTATATCTACAAATTACAGATTTTTGTTAGATAGGAAGATGAAAAATTGGTGAAGATAAAACCACACATTTTTGTTGTTACAGATATAAAACAAATTTGCCTAATTACAGCAAATTGTCAAGTCGTATCAGCACAAGTATAAGTAATGAAAAGAAAACAGATGAAATCCAAAATGAAAATGTAAAGAGTTGATGATACACATAATATTTATGCCAGCTTTTGACTAAAGAGAAATAGGTAATTTCATTTCATGGATCTATATAATTTCCATATAGCATGTACATCTTACGGATCATATCCCTCGTGTGCGATAATCTCCAACACATCAGCTCTCGGTGGTTCATCGTCCACACAGTAGTTATTCAGTTGTAACACGTACTGGTCTTTCGCGTGTTCCACGCAGTGAGCCGCTGTCAACGCATAGTGCGGTGAAAGAATAGACGCACCACATAAATGTTGTAGGCTGCTGGAGTTCCGTAAAGAACATACTCGGGGCTGCTCACCTGAAAGTACAAAAAAGTTTAATAAAAGAAAAAAAAACGGCCAAGTGCGCCGTATGCCGTACCCGTATTTATGCAAAAGGAGACACAATATTACCTATTTTAAGATTTTGAAATAAGGAACCATTTCATTTGTTTCTGTTATTAATATTCAGCAAAAAACGGATACGGGAAACCGCAAAAATGTGTTTTAGGGCTATTTCAGGTGAAGGCTATTGGAATTTTTGGGGTCCAGGTGGAGCCAAATGGAGATTTTGGGATGAATCACTTAAACACTTCAGCCACTGCTACTTCTGAAAGCCAGCATCGACAGCCGCACACACATAAGAAGGACTAGCTGTTAGGCTCAGGCTGGTCTCTGGATAAATAAATGTCTTTAATCCTGCATCGATTAGAAAGTTTATAAGAGCCAAATACCACATAGAGTCTATTATGACTATGATAAAAATGTCTTCCGCACTCAGCGTTTTGTATGTATGCTAAAATTATTTTAAATACCTATGTCAATTTATTAAGTTAATGTATCTTAAATAATAAAATAACAATATTGTAAAACAGTGTGAAATTTGTATGAATGGGTCCGCGTCAATACGATGTGATATTTTGCTCGTGACCTGTCTAACTTTACCTACACTAATTTTAGACTACTGAATGGAGCAGGTTGAGAATATCAGAATTAGAATATCATTTAAATATAGGTTTTATATTTACTTGCTCTCTGCTTTTAATTCGGGAAAATAATTTCCAAATGTCCTTCCTACTTACCGATATCTACAATGGTCAGTCTCTATGGATGTTAGACATATGAGCAGAACATATTATAGTGCACAAGAGTGCGTGCAGACAGTGCACCTGGCACTCTCGGTTCCTTTACCTACTCTCATAGTGCAGTCATTGAAGCGTTATAGGTCCGATTTTTTTTACTGTGAACCGACTTGCATGAAATTTTGGGATTAGGCTCATGTTACCCTTAACTTCAAAAGTGAAAATGATCAGAACGGTGGTGTATTTTTTTTTTACAAAATAACGTCGGATATCACAATTTTAAGACAAAAAAATCTTATTTTTTTTTTCAAAAAACCCAATACATTTCACGTTATTTTTCACGTTTTTCATATTCCGTCTAGAACTAACTTTAATATAAAGAGTTTGATGGATTCCAGCAGTTTGGCTGCTTTAGGAAACATATTTTTCAAAAAAATCACGATTTTAAGAAAATAGTACATTACGATACGTGTGACCTAAGTAGCCTATTATTGAACGGCGTGAAGTTAGCTCCCGAGCGCGCGTAGCGAGGGTGCTAAACGCCGTGCCTACGTGTGACCTAAGCAGTCTATTATTGCACCGCGTCAAGTTAGCGCCCGAGCGTAGCGAGGGGGCTCGGGGGGTGGAGGAGGGGAGCAGGGGGGGAGGTTCGGGGGGTGGTGGACTGGAGCGGGGGTGGGGGTGGTTCGGGAGGGGGGGCGCAGGAAGTAAAATTAGTCGATTACTTTACGCACCGTGCAGAAATCGGCAACTTAAGTCACGAAAATGCGTGCGTAAAATGCGGGTTCATGTCACACTGTGCTATAAAAATAATTTTCGATTTTTTACAAAAACCACCTTCTTTTCTTAATATCTCAAAAATGATGAATGAGACATATCAAAGTAAAGGGATACAAAATGTAGGTCTTTTTCTGACAAAAAATATTTGTTTTTTCTGTCACACAAAAATTGACGGAGATATGATTGTTTAAAGAGCGCGCGGCAGCGCAATCACAGTCTCTCTCGAGCCCTTTGACCCTTCACCGTTTTAAAATAAAAGGGTTTTTAACTATATATTGTATTGTAAAATTGTAACTCTTTTAATTATCTTTAAAATGGTATTTTATAAGTTGTGATAACATCAGAATTGAAGAAGTTATGGTCCAAAAAGTAATCGTATTCTAGCGATAAAATGGCTCAATGTAAATTTTTCCATTAAGGGGTTGTTTACACCCCTTAAAAATATTAGGCGGAGCTCAGATCATTTTCACTTTTGAAGTTAAGGGTAAGATGAGCCTAATTCCAAAAATTTCATGCAAATCGGTTCACAGAAAAAAAATCCGGAGGTAAGAACTAATTTTTCGCTTAAATGACTGCACTATCAACATTTTATCGAAAAGGCCGATAAGAGATCAGGCACGGGACGAAAAACTAATTATGCTCTCCAAGGCAAGGTTGGAAAACACCACCAATTTCCAGAGGGCTTACCTAGATTTTATAAATACAGTACTTTGTAGAATCGTGATTAATGTAATAGTTCTTAAATATTGTAATAACGATTATTCATCTACACTTGTTCACTTAAATTAGACAATTAGTAAAATATCTGAATTCAAATCGTCCTGAAAAGGTACATATTTACTTTTTTCTACACATTTAAACTAATTTGAGGCCAGAGGGGCCTCTTCTCCTTTTTTGCCTCGGGGCCTCCGGCCCTGATATTACAGCTGCATCCGCGTACGCGGTGTGTATGAGGTCTCACCATGCTCCTTCCTCGCCGTCCCGACCCTTAGTTTGCACAGGACCTTCCGATGCCCTCGTAGACCCGGGGTCGTAAAGACCCGCATATTAATATCAAATAAAATTTCACCAATGTTTTTTTACTAATGCATGATACTATCCAGTGTTAAAGACACATATTATAAAATATGAAAGATGCATCACTTTAAGTGGCAATAAAAATTAAAAACGTAATTTCGATCGTGTTAACACATTGCAAGTTATTTATTCTATTAATCATTTAATACAAGAGATACCTATTTTAATTACCTCATTAATTCTGAATAAGTATGTATATTAAAACCATAAAATCTTTAATAAATGTACACCAGGACAGTAATAGTCGTATTAATGTGAGCCACTAAATCAGTGCATTTGAAAGCGTACCTAAGATAATTAGATACTAGTAAGTATCTCACTGAATGTGTGAACGAAAGTGATTTATAGGGCTTTATGTTTATTTGACGACCATCACATAAAGACCTACTATTCATTTTGATGTGAATTAATTTTGCGTCTAAATGTTTATCACGTATCTACCTACTTTATACGCGATATACCTAATATTACCCCGAACCAACGGGTTTCGTCATAATGTTAATCCAGGTTGTAGTTTAAGTGCGACATGAAAACTTCATATTTATTTATACATGTTCATGGTCAAAAAGTTTGTCTTTGAATTCGAGAACGACTTGACCGATTTGGTTAATTGATCACTGAAAGAAACTCCTGCAATTTCTCATAAGTCTTTGGTTACCGCGATCCCGATGTCTCAACGTTAGTAGTTTGAGAAAAGCGCAGAGGAAAAGCTAGGGTAGGGTCGGTCGCTCTCGGCTAGGCAAGTAGGCACGTGCCGCGTATTTATCTTATATATTAATTTAATAATATTAATTTTCTTATAAACTGAAATAAGACAATAATACAAATAAATCAAATTGAAGTGTCTGTTTGTAATATTAAAGTAATTTATTTGTATATATTATTTTAGTTGTTGATTTTTTACGGGCTTTAGTTTCATTCTATTTTATAGACTTACAACGAAATTTGTAAATAAACCTACTTATTTTTTATAAGTATTTAGTGTCTAGTCATATGAGGGAAACATTTTCAATACAATAATTTAAGACATTGATTGCTTTTATTTAATTTATAACGATCATAGTACAAGTTATGTTCTCTAAACAGTTAATTCCTTAAGCGTCTCGCTTCAGTAAATATTGAAGACGCGGTATCTTTCATCCTATGTATCTGATATTGAACTTTCCGTTGACACGGCTTTGGAAAACTTGCACGTTCAGGAGATAGAGATAAGCTTCACACGTATTACATGGAGATAATAACACATCTTAAAAGCGTACTATGTTTTATATCATATTTCGTATGATAAAGGTATTTTAAGAAAATTATAGAAACTATATTTTTCTATACTTATATTATAAAAGAGAAAAATTTTGTATTTTACTGCGTTGCAGCCGCCTCGCTGCTGTAACAAAATGCTGAGCTGCTAGATATTTGAACACACTACATGTTTAGTACTATTAAATGTAAATCCATGCAATCCTTTCATTGTGTACCTATTTATTTTCTCATCTTGCTTTCTTTCTATTTTTGTATTTTTGTGTGTGTGTATGTTTGTATTGAATTAAATCAAAAACTACTATGCCGATTTCGAAAATTCTTTCATCATTGGAAAGCTACATTCACCCTGAGTAACATAGGCTATATTTAATTATGAAGTTCCCACGGGAACGGGAGTTACACGGGTGAAACCGCGCGCAGTAAGCTAGTCTTTAATAAAGTAAATTGGTATGTTTTTCTTGGATAAGAGTAAAATTGTCGTTGATTAAGTTTTGATAGGTATATACCTATTTAGATGGGTTACCAATTTCCAATATGATTTTCACTAAACAAGAAAAACATCATATAGGTACAATTTTTTAGGGATACGTCAAATTATACGTAATTAACATATTTTAGAAAAAAAATCGTAGGAAGACGTATACTTAAATGGTACCCATACATTAAGATAATGTGCTCAAAAAAAATGAATTATCTATTTTATAATTCATATTATTCGGCTCATGAATGTTAAATAATTTATTTTAATTGTATAGTAGGTATACAAAAGGATATTTCTTTTTATGTCATAAAAAAGAAAATTATTGATATCATTCAATGCACACGTACGGATCTTAATAAATCACATTGTATGCAATATAATATGATCATAGCGTTACCTACCTATACCCTACGCGTTGTAAATAGTTACTATTTTCCAGCTATTTGCTGTATATACTTTATATTTCCTATGTAGGTACCTCATTATTATATTGAGCAAAAGTTTGACCAAAGTCCGTTATTTTGATATTTAAACATAGGGATGGAGCGCAATATATATTACTTGTGGAGTTTTATAACCTATGTTACGCAGGGATAATTCGATAATTCTTTCACCATTAAAATGCTGTAGCATTATCGAAATCCGTTCAGTCGTTTATGAGTTTATTCGAAACCAACATACAAAAATATAAAAATACAAACATTTCCTCTTTATAATATTAATAGGTATAGATATAGTTTATACTTTTACAATTGTTTGCCTCCCTATAATTCAAAATGTATGTAAAATTCATGAAAGCAATTAATCAATTATTTTAACAAATTACAGCAGTTTTTTTTAGATGTAACTTTATCCACTAACACCAATATATATTTCTAAATATATTGTCTAGGCATACCATCGCCAGCATACCTACACGAGGTCTTTAAGTCGAGTAGATAAAAAAATAGTTAAAAGCTAACAAACGTAAAATAAAATAATCATTAAAACCAATTACCACACCCGACTTCATATGCTCCGACCACTCGTTTAACTCTCGCACATTCCGCCAATAAACTTGAAACTACTTCTAATAATATAAAAAATATCTTCTTCTTTTTATTACACATTCCCGCTAAATATATGATGGCTAAGTAATTTACTGACACATTCTGAAGCAAATTTTTAATCTGACTGTAACACTTATGGTACGACAGTTGGTTATAAGCATTATAAAAACTATAATGATATTGTGAAAGTCGTGATGAAATGTAATATTATTGTCTTTAAACAGGTGTTTAAATAAGCATTAACAACGTTTGGAAATCAAATGGTTTTTCATGGTTAGTTAGAATGTTTGTTCATGTTGTATTTATGCGATATCGTTGAGAGGTAGGTAAGTAGTAGGTGTTCGTCTTTTTTTGGACATAAAGGCGAATAGGGCGAGTGTAGAGTTATTAAAACCTTTAACCAACCAATATGCGCCAGAGGGCGCTCCCTATGGAGAGAGTAGTCGATTCGATTGTAAACCGTATTGTTGCGTGTTATAACGTAGGTAGGTACTGTGAATAATAACGATTTACATATCTATGAATAGTTGAGATCGTTATGATATTATCATTTACAATTACGCTAATTTCAGCTTCTATTTGAATTGACTTTTCCTCAATTTTCATCTATTGAGTAAGCGTGTAGGAATACAAATGGATGGTTTCTCATAATACCTACTTCAAAGGGATTTTGTTTACACAAAAATCAAAAATAACCGTCTTTGTAGTTGCCATGCTGTTAACGCTATATGTCATAATAAAACAATATACAGAGATGATCATTACCAGGATATTTCTCTATTACTTAACAAAAAAAGATTACTAGCAGAGTGTTTGCACACTTCTAGTATTCTTGCTAACCAATCATGCATAACTTAATTGTCTGTTACGAGTGAGCTCACGTGAGTAGTGCATTGGGTAGCGATCGAACCAGCGACCACATGATCGCGACGCACTAAAAATTATGTAATTCATTGAATTCGTATTTTATTCCCATGTCTGAACTTCTTCTTCTGAAAGGTTTCTTCACAAGTATCCATTGATGTAACCTTCTATGTGATTTATGTTGTGGATTGAAGGACTTTAAATAAACGTTATAACAATATTGAAGTAAACATGAAAAGGAACTTCAATGAAGTGTTATTAATCACGTTTTACCACTTTCTCGGAAATTACTTGAAAATATTGGTACTCTTAAATAAAGTGCTTCCTTGTTTTTCCTTTAACAGCAGATATTATCGTATATACGCCAATTAATTACTTCGGCGAAGAAATTTGTGTTAATTCATTAAATATTTTTATATTAACTAAACTCTCCCCATAAATCCGTTTTTCTTTTCGTTCAGAGATTTTTGAGATCAATACATTACGAACATGCATGCGAACCTACCTACACACATACGTGGTGGGGGTTATTAATAGGGTTCCGTACAAAAATTAAGAAGCTCAAATCAAGATTACTCGTATGTCTGTCTGTCTGTCTGTCTCCTTCTCTGAATCTACTCGACCAAATCAGGTGAAACTTGGCAGGATGGTGTAATCCAAACACAGATGTGTAAAGTATTTTTTTTATTTTTTATTTGTACCATTTTCTATAATTTCATATATTTGATTGTGTCTGAAAAAAGATTATGAATTTAAAGGACTAAAGTAAGAGTTTTATAAGACCCATCTTTTCCTATAGAGTTATTATTTGTACTTATAATTATTATTGTGCAGATATGTAGGTAGATCGGTATAGGGGCTGAGGTCGGAGGCTAATATAACGTTATCGTTATATTATTTGGCCGGTCACCAGAGACTTCGGGTCGCAATTTTTCTGCACAGCTCTGTTAATATTTGACCTCGTTCTGTGTTTTGTTGTAGATAAGGTTTTTCACTATACCTACTACATTTCATATTAGTGTTTAAAAATGGGGGTTGAAGAGCGCCTTACTTTGCTATTTAGAGTTAATAATGAAACACTAGTGCCTTCTTAGCAAATTAGGCTTCATAGTGTTAAAAAATAATAAGACAGGAGAAAGGTAAAATATAATAGGATAATAAAGTGACTAAGAAAATAGCATTCGAAAAATATTCAAAATAATAAATGCAAATTATTAATATTTATAATATTTTATTTGCTAAAATGAATTCAACTTAGTTAGTTTATTACGGTTTTTTTCTGCATATTTGGCTATCGTACCGAAATAATAAACTTAGTCGACATTGCGTGTTTGTCCGGAATATTTGGAATATTACCTTAAAAGGTATTTTGTAAAAGTTTTGTTTTCTACAATTTAACTTTCTAAACTAAGTTTTACAGATTTTTATTTAAAAAAGTAATCAACCGTTTTTATTTTGTAATGTCGCCAGTTCGCCACTCTTACTAATAAGATAAGTGGCTCATAGCTCTTCCTTTGAATCTGTAGATACACCATGTTGCTATGTAGGTATGTAGAATTAAAATATATCAAACAACCAAAATTATTATTATCCTTTTATTATTAACACGAATACTGCTAGAGAACATAAAAGAAAGTGATTAGTCGAATATTCAGAAATCTTAAGGTCACCCTTGACAAGTCATTATCGTCAATAGGAACCATGAAACCCCATGGCGCGTGGCTATGTATGTTAGGTACATACACCCATAACTATGTAGCTATATGGCGCGGATAGCTATATTTTTATAGTGTATTATTTAAACGAACATGAAAGTGGATTCATCGGTCAATTACAGGGAAATCAAAAAATTATCCGTAAAACCAACTCACACACGTGTCTGTTTAAAATCATACACTACGTAAAGATAAAGTGCTACAAATTAGTCTTGACTCGGTGTAGAGTGAGCTTAAAATAGGATTTCTATAATTATTTATTGTTATTGTTGTGGGTTGCATGTGATGCCAAAACGTAGCGACAACAGACAGGTGGGAGCGGGCAGCGGGCAGCGGCAAGCCGCGTGGTTTATGTAACGGTCGCGAGCGAGCGCCGCGCGGCGGCAGTGCTCCGCCGACCCCGGGGCTCGCCGCGCCATGGACCGGGCGCCCGGCAGCCCGCCGCCCGTAACGCACACCGGCTTCAGCGCCTTCTGCAGCGCCCTCTCCGACACCTTCTCGGTACGTACCGCCCTCCGCACTCGCCGAGCGCCGCACGTCGACGCTCTCTCCTTTACACCCACACACGCTCACATATCACACTTTATGACACTGCCACCGTCCAAAAAGCATTTTGGCGCCGATTCCCGATATCCAACTCCGATACATTACTAGAACCGATGATTATTGTCTCGATGCGGTCTATTTAGAGGTGCACGTGGTTCTCGAGGTCGACGAGCGAGACCTCGTCGTCCGATTCTGTCAGTCGCCGAGGAATCAGAATAAAAGTCATGGAGGGAATAAGAAATATAAACAAGTTTATTATTAGAGTGCTCGACGAGGCCGGGTCGCACGGTCGCGATTTGTCCGATGGCTATGATCTACCGAAATACCCGCGCATTAAACGCCCGCCTGGTGCGACGTACAAAGGCCGACGCGACACCGCACGCGTGCTAACTCAGCAACCTTGCAGCCGCCACCGGCACCGCTTGTGCCTTCGCCTGCTCCCGCCTGTCGAGAGCTTCGCTCAGTCTTCCTTCGAAGGAATCGAGTACAGGCACCTCGTTTTTAAAACTCATAGGTACCGAACAATTGATACTCATTGTTTTGACTTCTATCCAAATCGTTATTCTTTATACGGTCGGTTACAAATATACATAAAGAATAATATTTGGAAGTGTTAAATCGTGTTGTTTTTGAAGCCAAGTGTTGTGTTAGAGTGATATAACGGGAAGCGCTAAATGGAGATGAACTATTGAAGACTAATGGTTGTTTCTGTAATTACATGTATGTGCAATGAGTGAGATTTGTTTACCCGTGTGGGCTCGACCGACGGGAGTGTAATCCGCTGCCGGCTCCGACGCCACACGCGACGCTGTTTAGTGTATCTACAACCATGTCCGAGGTGTGTGTTGTTTAATGAGTTTTATTTTAATGCAATATGAAAGTTTACACAAGTTATACACATTATTGTTGTTGAAACCAAAAACCTTGTTTGAAACCAAATATTTAGTACTATATTCCCGCGCGCACTTTCATCCGCGTAGCTGCCGCGTTCCGTGGGAACTTCTTCATCAAATATAGCATGTTACTCCTGGATATCGTATTATTCTGATGGTAATTTTTTTTTTTATTGGTCCGTTACTTTTGGATCTTTCGGAACAAGCTTCTTTCCTTTTTATAATATTAGTATAGATGACAATTTACCCAGAGTTTCCACATTCATTCATGTATTTTAAACTCCTTAAGCCATTTGCTAAGATATAAAGTGAGTTGGCCTAGGAATGTTAAATAACAAAAACTACAATTTTATCGTTTCTTATTGCATAAGGAAAAACCATCGTATTTTGTTGAAGTATTGAAATAAATAATAGTAAATTGTTCCTAGGATTCATTTTATATCAGTGCGTGTAATTTATCATAGATATTTGTCACGAATTAATAAACACACTTTCGCATCATTTTACCAGATTAAGGGTAAAGTAGCCAAATCTATTTTAATATAGTATAGGTAAATGAATAATATAGAGTATAGGTATAGGTACTACTATATGAATAGTATATAACTATTAGCACCTACAGAAATACACATAACGTTATCTCAATATTAATTGTAAGTTTACAAAGTACCTACAAAGGGCTCGCAATGTCAATTGGTAAGTGTTAACAAGTCGTTGGTTTGTACGTAACGCAGCTCAACTATGTAGGTACGATCGTACAGTGCAAGGTTGGGTCCCAACGTTTAACCGCATCGATCGCCAATGACCCTGGCCAGAACACTTTCTTCAATCAGCAATAAACATTCGACTACACACCTTTTTCAATCTTGATTAGAGGTTACCACAACCATTATTACATGAAATTCTACTTAATGGCGGTATTACAAGTTGGTATGATAATAAGACTTCAAAATGAGTTCAAAAAGTATGATGTACAGATGAAAAATGGAAGTCTCGGCACTCTTTCGATTTATATGCGCGCCGCGTAAATCGTTGAATGAATTTTGATGTAGTCTCCACGAATGCAGTGAATAAATTGTTAGCGATGTAAATTGCACTGCCAGTAAACAGAAACAGGCATTAAAGATAAAAAAAATTGGAAAATTTAAAAAAAAACACAAATCTAGAAATTGGAAATAAAAATACAATTGGGAATTGTAAAAAACATAAACTGCATCGAAAAAAAAACGAAATTAGAAATTGCAAATAACCAAACCAACTACGAAACTGCTACGAAATTATCGTAGCATTGTTGTAGTAAACGCTAGACCTCGTACAAAACTTTGGAAAAAACCACGCCCTCCAGTCGTGAAAAACATTATTGAAGTATTAAAACCTGACTAAACATGATCTTAACAATAACAGTTTTGAACGTTGATAGGTATTTAATAATACAATTAATATTCAACCAAAAATCACAGTCGTTAAGTAGAAGAAACTCTAAATTCATTAATTCATCATAAAACATAATAAGAATGATTAATTATCTTGTAGTAATTATCCCATGGGAATTAATTATACACTTTTAATCTTATTTACTAACAAGATTATTTATAGTTAATTAAAAAAAATTATTAAAGATCAATTAAATTGTCATTAAATAATTTATGGGATACTAAGATCTATCTTGTATTTAAATATTAAATACTACCTACTTTTGAGTCTGACGAATGCATTCGTGTTCTGCTACATGTTTTGTAGAGAGTGTAGTACCAGAGATTCCTCTTTAGGGAAGTGAGATCATATTCCCCTTTCCCTATTCTTAGGGGAATAATTCCCGACCTTTGGGAGAGAAGTGAATTAAGACAGAGAATGAATATGAGCCATCTGCCGAGGGGGGATTTTGACTTAGTCACCTCGCTTGGTCGGTAGATTGGTAACCGCATTACTATGTCGGAATACAGGGAAACGATGCTGCCTGTTCCCTGGTATAAGATATAAAACTAGGTATCATATTATAAACTCCGTAGCGTAGCGGTTTTGGCTCGCTTTAAATCTCGGAGGTCGTGGGTTCAATTCCCACGCAGGATAGAAAATCTTTGTGTAAATTTTAAGATTACTTTCCGGGTCTGGTTGGTTGAGGGACTTCCCTCCGTGCCTCGGAAAGCACGTTAAGCCGTTGGTCCCGATTATTAACATCATTCATCAATATCATTATCGATCGTCATTATATTATTGTGTAAAAACACATAAAATAAATAATATAATGGAAATATTCTGTTAAGGCTGCGGTGAAAGAGTAAACGCAAACGATCCAGCGTTGACTTGCACATTTTAGTATAATGAACGACCCTTTCATTTCACTTGTCAAAACAGTGAGATAAATGTACTCATATAGTATATTAGTAATTATTGTTACAAGGAAAATATGGCTACAAATTGTACCTACCTAAACAAACTTGATACAATTTTACAAAACAAAAAAACGTCAACTTCAGTAGGTAAGTCCTGTTGAACACCATTAGTTTAGGTTTAGGTTATTTATTTTAACCACCCGAAACCTCGTTAGTTTATCAAATAACTAGAAAGTTGACGACTCTTATTATTTTCCGGCTACATATATAACGATAATGTATTAACTAATTCGAATAGCGAAGGTAATATAATCGACCTAATTATAATAATCTAAACTTTAATTCATTTAAATATAAGAAATAAAAAAGCATGTGACATAATTAGATCAGATTACGGTGAATTTTAGACTTTTTATAAAACTTGGAAGCTAAAATAATTGTTGATAAATGGTTTCCATTAAAAATAAGACACAAGCCTATAAAAAATACTGAAATTAAAATATTCAGCAATCTACTAAAAGCGGATACTAGATTATCAATAATAGTCGTAAATTTCAAAGCGTTTTAATTAAATTATTATGATTACGAATAACAGAACTTTTTTCATTCGACCTCAATGCGCGGCGTAGTTCCCTTCTAAAACTGCGTAGGATTATTGTACCGGATCCAAATCGGTCACCGAAAACAAAAATATTTTTAAAAAGTCAACGTGAAAAATGGTTATGTTTATTCGGTACTAGTTTTGCAGTGTTGGAGATAGCAATTCGACAGTGTATCGTATCAGTCGGTTTAGTGGGAACATTAAAAATAGAAAGTAAAGAACACAATCGGGAACTCGGCCACTGCTCCTGCTATTTTTGATTGAAACTTGTCCCGAAATCAAGAACACGGCCAGGTTATTGGGAACTCTATGAGTATGAGTCTACACTGTCATTGGGGATACATGTTTCAAAACATTCGTGTAGGATTGCAACGATTCGCTAATTATGTAAGTAATTGTTTCAGTACGTAATTAGATTTTTTTCTGTACTTTGTGTATTTGCCAATTTTTGTTAACACGTTTAGAAGATTAGTATATATATGCGCGCGGTTGCAGGTGCATTTTGTATGATAAATTACTTTTCTGTCCATCAAAAAACAAAGTGTTGTCTACTGTATAATTAATAAATGGATTTAAACGTTTTATATTAAATAATATGTAGACCATAACTACATATTTCCTGCACACTCAAATATTTTACAAGCGCTGAATACATTTAATTTATAGACATTTTAAAATCGTTTTTGTGTGTATTTTTATTCTGAAATATTTAACTATATTGTGTATAAGATCTGGATTTCGTTGGAATTACTAAATACGCTTTACGAAAAAGCTAGAATATCAATCACATTCCCAACCTTGAAGAATCGGGTGTGTTTGGTGATTTCAAGAGGTCGCGGTCTATCAGAACAAACTGTTGTTTGCTATTTTTGACCCACTTTAATATAGAAGGTCATTGACATTTGTTATATATGGATAATTATGAAAAAATCGTATGCAGATCATAAATAATGATTGAAGTGAATTACAGGGACAGGACGGGGAAGTTCGCGTTTCATCAGACCTTATTGAACTATGAAAAAACACAAAGTAGTGTAAAGAAACATTTATGTCTTATTATATTAGGATTAATATACCTAATAAAATGTTATTTTTGCAAAGCTTTATTATACCGTAAAAACATGGTAATTTGCTTGGCCTTCACACTTTTTTATATCCGTTACATTTATGTAATATTTACACTATATAACATAATTTATAACAACAATATTTATATACGCAATAATCAGTTTTGTGTTTTTGATATACTATCAAAAACACAAAACTTATTATTGCGTTCTTTACTAAGAACAATCTTAAAAACCGAATGGGACTGATTTCAAAAAATTTTTCATCATAAGGAACCTACAAAAAATAAAAATACTTATTGTGGCATTCTTCATCTACAGCCCGTTTTCTTTTCAAATCAAGTACTCTATAATTTCTTTCAAATTTAGCGTCTAAAAAAAAAAAAACTATTACCTTTTATGCAATATCGCCATTCACGTCGCATAACCCTTTGGCCAGTCTAGTAAGACTCAGACTTGAAAATATCTCTAATGGTAATTCTCCAAGTCCAAATATATTTACCAAAAATTTTGATAAAAGGCAGTATGTTTGTAGACACAAAGTTCTATGTTTGTTCATTGCAGTTGCATCTCAAACTATTCATTCTATGCTACCTACACAAACTTAGGGTACAAAAGGTGCTCTTATCGTAGTCAGCAATCTTTTTACATTTAGTTCTATATTAAATTACTGTGACTTAAGGACTCGAGTTGAACATTTCTAGAAGTCATGACAATATAAAAAAAAAAAATGCAACTAATTAGGTTCACATTAGTTCGGCCCTCGAGTATTTTTTATTTTGATTAAAGTAGCAAAACGCGATAAAATATTAAATAAGCTTTTTCCAACCATTTAAAACAGTAAATAGTTTCTACGTTATTCATTGGTGAAGTAATTTCTGTGAAAATACATAATATAAGAGCAAAACGACGGCCCCGTCCTCTCGCGATACCTCGGCCAGCACATATAGCATTGGGGAACGACTTCGTTTAAAATAAACGTGTATTTTGAACTGATTTTATTTTTCGTATGGAAAAATAAAATAAATTATTTATTTCATATTTGATTATAATAACAACAAAAGATTATTCAATTCACTCACTATTTAACTGCTCAGAAGTGATACTATACGTGATTACTTTACTGTTAAAGGGATTCTGACAGCATATGTAATTTTAAGGGATATCATTAAAATTATATTGATACTAAAATGGTTGAGTAGAATAAACTGAAATAAATAAATAAATTATAAAATATAAGGAGATAACAAAATATAATTTGAATTAAGTTAAAGTGTATATTGTATAGGAAAATGTAAGATACTTTAAATATTCTATCAGTTTATATAGTTTTATAGGTTTGTTCCTAACCAATTTGTTAACATGTACTCACGAATACATATTGCAATTGTTGTCATGTCCGGCGCAATTTTCGTTACAAATTCATTTCAAAAACAGAAACTCAATGACGTGACTGAGACAGCGTGATTGAGTTTCTGTAGAAAAGATATTTGAATATAAATCTCATCACAGTAGAGGAGACATGGAAGATCAACCTTCACCCATTCAGTTGGATTTTTATTCATTGGTTATCAAATGGGTGAAGGTTGATCTTCCACGGCTCTTAGACATCAGTTGTTTAAGATCAACATCTCACCATGCTTGGAAACAGGTTGGTGTCCGCAAAGCGTCTAATACTCCGTTCGAAGATACCTCTCAAAATTACTCATCAAATACAAGTCGCTGGTGACATAGTGTTCTATTATTTCTACTAATAAATCAAAAGATTTAGCGCGGAATGTGAACAAGTGACAATTAAAATTCCTAATGTACAGACTATTCTGGAAAAAAGCCAATATATAAAAGTAGGTGTATAATGTCGATATTCATTACCAGTTAGTCAGTGCCCGCGGCCCAGCTGTCACGGGCTCAAATCAACTGGGCCCTCTATTTAGCGACGGTTTAACGCAGGTTTAAGGACGCACACAACATCACACCTAGGCTCATACTCTATGGGGAAGTCAGTTCATATTCCCTTTTCCCCATTCTTAGGGGAATCATTCACAATCTACGAGAGAGAAGTGAATTACGAGACAGACGATAAGTAGGTATGCACGGAACAACGTCTAAACCTTCGGTATCAATGATATATAGTCCACTATTGAATATAGGCCTCCTCCCGAGGGAAGATTTTGCCATAGTCACTACGTTTGGCCGGTGGATTGTTGATTACTTAATAATAAGGTTAGGATTTACACCACGTGTATACGACCGATTATGACGTTCGCGAGCACCGTATTTGCTCATACACGCGTCTAGCAGTTTGTACCGCTTACAGACTGTTCAAAGTAGGGTAACTCGACGAGCCACCGGGGCACCATGGTTCATTCGTAATCGCAATTTACATTCTGATCTCCAACTGCCTTCCATCAAGCAGTGGATAAAAGAGGCGTCGGAACGCTTCTTCGAATCCACCGAGATAACAATCTACAACTAGCAGTAAAAAGACTGCAAGAAACTAGCAACACTACACAGACACCACTCTATCCCGCCGGAGAAGAGTGCGCCCGCGAACGCGACGCGTCCCCCCTCGTCCTCCTGACCCTTAGTTTGCAAAGAACCATCCCATGCCCTCGTAGACCCGAAATCCGAGAGACCTGCGAATTGTAAAGTAGAGCGACAGTTGTACAAAACTCCCCTAAAATACTAAAAGTCATAAAACCTCAATCTCATCGCCAGCGACCGCTCTGAGCCGAGGTCCAAGCCACACGGGGCGCTCTCTTGCGCACGTTGTTTAGTTTATTGTTTTTAAACCATTTATTAAGGCTGGAGCTCTGCTCGCCTTTATGCCCGGTGAAGTAGCAAAAGCCTCGTGGCTACCTACGTATGTCCATCCGAAAAAAAAAAAGGTTTATTGTTGACCGCATTACTATGTCGGAACACAGGGAAGCGATCCTGCCTGTTGTTATAAATGGCGTAGCATGCTTTCGTAGAAAGAAATAAATTTTAAATTTCAAAATTTGAAATTAATAAATTTAGAGCAACGGCAGGATTAGCATTTTATCCATAACGGACAAACATAAAAATATCTTCTACTTTTAAATCTTTACAAAATTGGAATAGATAAATTTACTATAGATAGGTACCTACTGTTTAAGTTTGTTAAATATTAGGTACTAATTTAGTTAAAATTGATTCTATTTACTTAATTAGTAGGTATTTACGATATTATAGCCATTTATTCCCATTATGAAGAAAATGGGTCGGTGCGATAGTAGCCTAATCAAATTCGATCAAATGTTGTGTTGACGGTCAATCTATATAATTAAACAGCTATACATTAGACTTAATAAGAACTAAGTAAGAGTGTCAGTATTACACAGTCTGGCTATTATAAACAATTTATTTAGGAATAGAGCAAATGGTAAAACTAAATTATCTTGTTTTTGGTTAAATTAAAATTAGATGACCTATTTATTTATCACATATACATCAATTTAAATAATTAGTGACAATGTAAACTGTTGATTTTAATAAAAATATAATTAGAGTGGTCTGTTGCGGGAAAACGACTTTTTTTCCTTCGAGGTGCGATATATATTTTTTTTAATTTGAAACTATATATCAAACATAAATTTATTGATGTAGATTGTTATAGATTAGGTGCCATAGTAATTATATTTATCTACCTGTTTGTGCCCAGCCGCGGCGTCGAACGCCGAACCGATCGTACGGACATTTAAAAAAAAAAACTTTCAAACAACGAGAAAGGTACCCCATTATTAAGACCACTAAACGAATTGGTCAAGTCATTCCCAAGTTGTGCGCGTACATACATTTTAGCATTTCATTGTTATTTATAGATGAAATGAAATGGATTACATCTATACAATGTAAATTGCTCATAAATCGAGTTAATAACAATTTTAATCAACATATGTGTTGAACACTTTTCTCACATAAATTGTCATGAAAATGTGTTTGGGTAGGTACAGTAATTATTCCTCCTGCTGTAGACAAGTTATGTCACAGAAGGAGGCCGCGGAGCGGGAGAGGGAAGTAGATCCCTCTGCCCACCCGCTTCGCAGACGGCGTGTTGGCCGTCGGCGGCGGCGGGCCGAAACCCGCCGCCTACCGCCCTAGGCTCGGCCTTGGGGAGTGGGGAACATGGGCCCCGCTCCCTTCGAGGCTGACCCATGAGGAGTAGGGACGCCTCTACACTCCGGGCGTCCCTATAATTGGGCAAATGGGCCACTGCAAGTGTGGCCCTGGAGATCCTGCGGTACCATATTGGCCGCGGGTGCCGTCGGGGGGCCGGATTGCTCATGCGTACCCGGCCCCCGCCAACGGCGGATCGAAGGAGTGTCCGGGAGGTTTTAGTGGCGTAGGGTCCTCTCCTCGTGGTATGAGTTAAGCATGCCACGCTATGGAGAGGGCGAGTCCCACATATCCCGCAGTCAGCGCGCGAATACGCTGCAGAGGCGGTGGGAATGCGTCAATGCATTTCCCCCCGGACAAAAAAAAAAAAAAAAAAAAATGTACAGTAATTATTGCATTGTTCTTAAAATGTAATATTAGTTTTAAGGAAATTGTCATCGGAAAACTCGTTTTTATGTGCAATTGTAATTATTTAAAAAGGAAATGGAGTAAGGAATAAAATATAGCTAATATGTCTATGTATCTCACATATGTTGAATGTTTTTTTATTTACATATTTCTGCATAAAAGTGCTACATATGGATAATATTTCAAAACATTTTACATTAATGAATAAAATACATATATACAACTAAAAGTAGCTAATTTAAATTAAACTAACTTATAAAATACTACTATTCTAAATCTATTCTACTTGGCAAGGTTCCCAGAATGCTGGCAGCATTACCTCGTTCAATGACAATGCTTACCTGCTGTTGTATGTAGATTTAAAAAAAATAGATCTTTATTTTTCCATGGATTACACCATATATTTACTGGTAATCCTTTGACAATTTGCCAATCCTGCTTAGGTATTAATCATAAAAGTACCATCAGCAATTCAAATACAATCCGTTAACACTTATTCAGCAAATAAGCGGCCGTAGCCCAATGGCTAAGGCGTCGGACTAGTGATCTTGTGGTCGCCGGTTCGATCCCCATCCATCGCACTTCCGACGTGAACCCACTCGTAATATAAGCATTTTAGCTTAGTACGAGGGGTTTACAAGAATACTAGAAAATAGCAAACTATTTTAGTAAACTTTGTTTTCCAATTCCAAAAACGAAGAGTATATAAATCGTAATTGTTGTTTATATAATGGTAGCGGTATGTAGCATGCAATTGAGTAATGATCGGGCAAACAAAACGCTATTCATAGATAATTGAAAAATCTTTAGTCATCAAACTCACGTTGACTACCAGCACATGTTATAAGTGGTTCTTGTGTATCTACTTTTTCTCAAAGATAATAATAATGTGGTGTGATTTAAGTAATTATTTGTGCTTGGTATGTAGTTCACTTGTTAATTGTTTACAATGTCGGTCACTCGTGATGTAGTCATAAACGCCGTATGATAAAGAAAGCCTATTTATATATTATTGCGTAATTTAACGAAAAGTTTTATCAAGTTTCGTGCATTGTTTTTTTCTAATAGAATTGTTTGTATTGTTACAGGGAATGGCAACCACGTCGAGGAGCAGAAGAAAAGTAAGTATATAGATTAACCTCTATCTGTGGTTTTAATTAATATAAGTCGATTAGAGTGTTTAAGAAATTCGAATTGCTTTGTGTAAATAATAGTTGGATATCATTTTCAATAACGAATAATAAATCTAACTATCGATGTTCTTTAGGTAAAGCTTTCAATATTTCAAATGAAATGAAGTAGGTAATTATACAAATTAAAGGCAAATTGGTATTTTATGTTGCCTTTTTTATGATTCCAAAAGAATTAGAATAATATTGAAGGCTTCAGATTAAGAAAAGCTTGTCTTAATTACAAAAATATGATAATTTATCTGTACAAAAGTATAGTAGTATTACTATTGTGTAGTATTTTTAAATTTGACTGATTGTTTTATTTGATTTATTTTTTAACAATGTCACTGATATAAAACTTAGGTTTCGGTTAGGATCATATCGTAACTCATTAGTAAGTAAGTAGGTATATTTGTCTACAAGACGTGTATAAATGTGATTACATCCGACTACTCTTTTGTACAATCAAACACTGACAATGACAATTGATACCTAATTACATGAAAAATCATTCATTAACATGTAACTTGGTTACTATTACTGTCGCTTTTGTCGTTTCAAGCATGTCCATAATTAATTTTGATAAGGCATTGTACTGGTATATAGCCTCGTTTCTGATGTGCACTCGAAAAAAAAGGTGGGCATCGGTGGGTTGTGGGTATACCCGTTGTCCCATAACGATGGGACATAACATTGGCAGTGTACTAGGTACTCGCACCGTTAATGTGATTTAGCCAAGCATTCTTAGAGGTACGAAGCTATGACATTTGTTTGTACCTAAAATGTTGGGAATCCCTCAAAGCGGTTAGCCTTGCCCAACACTCTCGAGAAATATGCATTGTATGTATGGTTACACTTTGAACATTTTAGAACTATGTAATTTGGAGCATACCGCGCCAAAATGGCGGCCTCGGTCATTTATATGGCGCTTTGTGTTACCCTGTTTACCTGTAAAGTTAAAGTAAAAAGTATTTTTAGTGTGGCAAGTTTCTTTTAGTACTAAGTAAAACTAAAAACTAAAAAGTTTAGTTAAACTATTGTGTACTTAGTAAAATATTTACGGATACGAGCAGGACATAATAGCCTGGGCGTAAACTAATCAATTTCACTGTGTATAAATGAGAAAAGTTTTGTATGGGAGTAAATGAGTGTCTAATATAGGATTAACACAAGTAAATTTACTAATAGTGTAGTAATAAGTTACCATAGCACTGTAAACACAATTAAAGCAAACAACTAATGAGTTTACTTGATAGGAACATAGTTGCCTTGGTTTTATTATAAAAGGTCACTGACTCAACTAGTCTTAAAAATACATTAAGGTATCTATTTTAGGTGATACCATAAATAATTGTCGCGATATCATAAGCTCTCTTAAGATATATTTCCATTACCAAGAACTTATGGGTCTCGTAATATAGCTAATATATGTGTTTGTGTTTTGTGTTCTATAATCATGAATCCTTTAAGGTCAATACACAATATACCTAGTATACTGTTCTCAGTTCGTTCTTGGTCTAATCTCAGTCTGGTAAAATATCAACTAGCTTCAGCTCTCTACTAGGTACGTCCAGGTAGATTTCGATATTTTCATACAACAAAAGAGATTTAGATGAAGTTATGCGTTACAATAATCTTACAGTAGCTAATAAAGACGTTTTATCAGTCATAGTCATATAGTAACGTGATTAGTATCGTTTTAATCCAATTTGTCACTAGATAATATTGTTTCTTGTCTTAGAATTGGTTTTAGTTACAAATAAATTTGGTCCTTGTCATATTGATAATAATTCGTGCAATAATTTCTTTGATAAATTTACATGTTTTATGCTGACTTAGAGGCATTATTTAGCATAAATAAGATTAATGGATCTGCGGAGACTTTTATTTGTACGTATATTCTTATTGATGAGCTGTCATTGTGGAATATTATTCAATTTAGAGATAAAACTGAGAACAAAATTAAATTTTATTTAAGATCTGTGATTAATTTGGCAGAGACAGATGAGTCTATAGTTACCTATTCTAAAAAAGAGATACGTATTGAGATAATATTGGCCCTCTCTTGTATACCTTATCTTCCTTTATATAATTTTGTTAAAATGTATATTATAAAGTATAAGTGCATGATACTATTCATTGTTAAAGCGATGACATACATTATGGAAGCACCTTATATTGCTAAAATAGCCCTCCATCCCACGGAGGGCTATTTTAGTTAATTTATTTGATTACTAGATGTTGCACGCGACTTCATCTGCGTAGATTTCGATTTTTTGGTACAAACTTTGTCATCCCTTTTTACCATTTAAGGGGTTGAATTTTCTAAATTCTTGCACACGTTAGGTACTTAACGATGGTGAACACTGACCAGTAAACAGTGTGCAAAATTTCATGGTTCTAGACCCAGCGGTTTTAGCTGTGCATTGATCGATCAGTCAGTCAGTTTCTGATAGATATTTAGTCTATTTACATAGAATGGGCAATTTTTTTAATTTCGATATTGGCTTTGTTATATAAATATAATTAAAAAAAAATACCAACCTTTTCTATTCTATTCTAATTCAAATGGAATTTTATTTAAGTGCGAACAGTTAAAACTGAAGATTTAGCACGTTCTTTGAAGTTGCTGCTCATTTTTATGCCAGTGCTACAAACTCGTTTATTTATCTACGGCTGGTGTAGCAGGAATGTCACTTTGTCTTAATGCCGGTGATTGCCTCGGCGGATTTGGTGCGGTGCCAAGCGCGACACAGGCTAATACTACTCATTCGTGCTTACAACTATTATTCACTAATATCTCTTCCAGTAAAAATATTAAAAACTTTCAACTCTCTGTCATTTTTATGAAGAATATGTTTTCATGTGGATTTAGGTCAATGTTATAGAGCTATTTAATATTTAAGATGATGCTTTTTGTATCTATCAGTTCGTTTTATTTCTCAACATAAAATATTATCTTAGTGGACGTTTCCTACTATACTAATAGAACTAGATTCTCGCGCGCAGTTTTACCCGCGTGGCTCCCGTTCCCGATGAAACTTATACATTAAATATAGCGTCTGTTACTTCTATATAACATAGCTTCCAATGGTAAAAGAATTTTAAAAATCGGTTCTATAGTTTCGAAGCCTAGCCTTCAATGCGAACAAATAATATTTTTTTTCCTCCTGAAATACTAGTGTAGATAAACGTAATTGTATTTATTGCATAATCTCGAGGTTAAGTCGGTTAATTTATTATAATAGTTATAAATTGTAAACATTTATCTTAGGTGTTAATTTGCTTTCAGAAATCGATCAGGTACTACGCATTCGCTTGGTTATCGGCCAATATTATGAACGAAATGGTTGGCACCAAGCAGATCACGAGCAAGATATGTCAAGGCTGCATGGAATACCTAATTAAAATTGATTTTATATATATATATATATATATATATATACAAACTGTTTCCTATTATTTCTTACTAGCGACCCGCCCCGGCTTCGCACGGGTACAATACTGATACTATAATAATACTACAGAATGTATTTAAACCTCTAACAAAACGAGCGAAATTTAGTCAAAACAAACAGAAACAAATTAATATAGGTACCGACTAAAACTCAATGAAATAAGTAGGTGGGTATACTTTTATCGTATGAAATACCTATACTCTTCAGGACTAACAATACAACAAACACTAAATAAATAGGTATTCAAGTATCTATCCATCATAGTTACAACGAACACAAAACAAAAAAATTGCCCAATTATTCTTAAGGATCCAGCGCGCATAATCGCATTCGGCCTTACTCACTCGCTGCGCTGCGAAAACACGCGCTGTTATTTTGCGATAACTGATAAGTTATTCATTTAAAGTATATAGTGTAGGGGTAAAATAATCTGCATGAAATTCTTAAGAATATTAACTCATTTATAATGATAAGGATAAATACTGAATCCGTCTGATTAGCTTTACAATTACCGCATTATATGTAACTTTCGAATGGTGAAAGAATTTTTGAAATCGGTCCAGTACTTTTTGAGCCCATTCATTACAAACAAACAAGCATACAAACAAAGTTTTCCTCTTTATAATATAAGTATAGATTTATTTGCAATTAATTATAAAATTTATTGCTATATTGACAATAATCGGTAAAAGCTTTACTGGAAATTCTTCATAATCTTTTTCCATGTATTATTTTTTTAATTATTTTTCTCGTAGTTGTTTTACATTTGCATTTACAAAATATAATTTTATTTATAAGGATATTAAACAAATTTAAACTGATTCTTTAGATCGGAGATTTGTGTTCCAATTTTCTGGCATCAATTCCACGTGGGCGAAACTAGTAAATAAATAAATTATACCTAGAACTTAGGTCACAGAATTACGACATTAAATTATTATATTCGAATATCTACTTAATTCAACTTCTTGTTTGTTCTTCTACTTCGGACTTGTAGGCTTTTGCTTCTTCACCGCGCATAAAGGCCAGCAGAGCGCAACTAGCGCAAGAGAGCGAGAGAGAGAGAGAGGTCCAAATACTACAAGTGGCTACTCATATTGGACCTCGACGCAGAGCAGTCGTTGGTAAAAATACCTAAAACCCCCCGGATTTTAGGTATTTTTAGGTATTTTTTTAGGAGTTTTAGTTTTTTAGGGGAATTTCTTACAACCGTAGCTCTACTTTACAATACGCGGACTTCTCGGATATCTCATGATGATGTCGGTGGTGAGAGTTTCACTCAATCGACATGGGAGATTGAAAGTATTTGGAGGATGATTCGCGGATTCGAACGGTTTTCACATTCGCTTTGAGGATTAGCTTTCGATCAAGGATTACGTCTAAGCACTTGGCTTGCCCTTAGGACTACAAAAACAAATTTCATCTTGGTAGTTTTTCGTATAGTATAGGACTGAACGAATTATTTCATTTAATCTTGAATATGTCCTTTTTGCTCGTATGGAGTCACTCGGTCTCTTCGGATTTTATCTTAAATTTGTTCTTACATAATTCTTGCTAGCCAAAGCCATCGTGATCCCTTGAAACTTACAGACTTTATTTGACAGCACAATGAAACTTTTAGCGTTACTGTGTTGATACGAATTTATAGCAAACATTTGTGGTACACTCAATATAGCAAGTGCTAATAACACTTGTGCATGTTGACATTCAGTTTGAGTTAAAGACTTGGGCGGTTAACTGTGTGTGACTCGTTTCAGCATTAAAATATAATAATTTCGTGAGCTGTGTTTCACTAAGTTAGTTTACAAAAATAAAACCTCGATCGTTGCTTTAATGACAGTTGCCATCATAATTAACTCAGCTGTTCGTTGGCCTCTATCTACTCAAGGGCATGTCATATTCCGTTCGCCCGTTTTTTATTAAAATTGAGTTTAAAAATATTTAAATTATTTTTCTATTTAAATATTAGACTCAAGTTTCATTTAAAATTGTCGTTATAACTAGCTGGATATTGCAATTATACTAGGATTAGGTAGTGGTCTTAGCGGTTAACATTCTGTGTTTTTCCATGACATAAACTACATGTGTATCAATTCATTTAAAAATTCTTAATCTTTGCATTTGCGCTTAAAAGTCACGATCCGTCCATCCTTAAAAAAAATCGCCCTTTGTAGATTTTCTTGGAAATTATAATATCTTTCAAATTATTGCACTATTGATACTGGGCGGCACTAGGTATCAGGAACGGCCTGATATTAACTGGCACGAACTGCCAGCTGCTGTTAGGTTATTTTTAATTCAATATTCATATTTTCTGCACTTAAAAGAATTTGTTTCTTCTGATCTTACTTGGTATTCAACTAATAAATTTGATTTATTAATGCTCAGTTATTATGTAACCTTTAAAAAAATGTCGTTTAAGATAATATATCACGTTTTCCACATAGAGATTGTTGACTGGACTGGCGAAATGACGTAGTAGTTTAAGTGGTTATAATATTATAAATTACTATGCACCCTATAAACCTTACCGGTTATGTCAGTGTATTATAAATATGGTTTTAAATGTAAATAAATTACAAAATAATACTACGAAAATTAATACACATTCATTTAACTTGCTACGAAATTCGTAGCAAATGTCGTGCTACGTGTGTAGACTAGCGAGGTCTATCTTATTATCTATATGTCGCAGATGTTTTTTTTTTATTTGAACTTCACCAGCCTATATGCTTTACATAAAACTCCTATATACTGTAAATGAGCAATAAATTGATCCGAGTACAATTAATAATTGAGTGCTAAATAATTCGTTAATAATCATAATCTGCTCTGTTGTCATTTTATCAGATATCCTTCTTATTGATTTTTTAATACTATTGGGCAGGATCAATAAACTTTAAAATTTTATTATTGGCGATGTCTAAGTATTTTATTCTCTATTTCAAAAATACTAATCAAATAATGTTGGAGATCTCGCCGCCACACAAACAAAATATGTTAGCTACTTACATTTCGTGTTCAACATATTGTTTATGTAGGTATTTTAGTATGAATTATTTGGATACAAAGAAATGTTCGTAGTTTCGATAGCAAACTATAAAAGAATGTCAATACCATTCCTTTTTTTTTATTAGTTTTCTTCAATCGATCTCCGTCACTATTTGTTAGTCATCATTTATTTTGTATTTTTTTTGTCAGTTTTCCAAGAACTACAGATACGTGTGTGTTCAAAGGTGCATTGTCGGTGGTGAGAGCCAATTGCATGTGTAATATCGCATTACATTAAAAACATCACCACAATGTACCAATGAAGACAGATCACTATATATAGGGAGCCACTCACTAACTTTGTAGCAGTCCACATAAAGAGAGGAGTCTCTCAACTGAAATACAATTTTAAAGGTCGTTATGAGTTATGTAAGTTCTACATTACAAGTTATTCAACTTCACTGCATCATACATTTTCTATCGAGACCCGTATGCGTCAGATGTGAACAATATAATATTAAAAGTTTATTTTTTTGCCATATAAGTTCGCTTTATTGATCAGACAATGTTCCGATAAAACGAATGACAAAATAGATAACGCTAACAAATTGATAAAAAAAAAACAGTATCACTTTTTATTTCTTACATTAGGTAGTGCTTGATAACAGTGTACTTGGTCAGTCAGTTGTTGTTTTGAACCGTGTGTATGTCTGATAACAGTGTTGCTCTTGGTTCACAGCAAGAAGATGAGAAGAAGAATAAGAAGAAGCAGTCGTCACCTGTGGACGAGAGGCCTGTAGTCCCCGCCCCCAGTGAAGCCATGCTCAACAGTGAGTAAACATATATATATAAATATAACTAACATACACCCACGCCTTTTTCTTAGGTAATTGTATTTCGCCAACTATGTGATATTCCATTATAATAAGTACCGTGCCTATTACGTACCCAATTATTCACATATCCCTCTGAGATCTCTGGGCTGTTGAATGACTGCATTGCCATCGGTTTAATCATTAATTAGAATTTTAACCTACATCCACAATAATATTTATCTTTACTTTGTGTTTCAAATTAATATATTATGTGGCGTGTAGTACAAGACAACGACATTAATAAACAGTTTTAAATCTCAGGCTACTTAAAAAAAGTTATATTTTACTTTATTTATTGCTGTATTTTACAATCTATGAAATACTTGTTCGTCCTTTCTCACAAATAAAAAAACGGGTATATTTGGTACCTGATTTATTTTAAGAGAGTATGTTGGTACCTATTTACTTTTAAAACCATATACCTAATGGTAAAAAAGCTATATAACCTGATACTTTAATTGATGTTTATTCGTTGTCACCATAGACTGGTAGTGAACTAGTGGGTTTGGGCCGATTGGACTATCGATTCATCTACCCACGACTTTTAGTTGTTTGCGAATCCACCTACATTTTCGCAACGCGCTAACAGTCCGGTATGTGGTATGAGGTATTTTTTAGGTATTTTATTTTTGACATAGATGTAAATAAACACAGTAAATGTGACACATTTAAAATTTCTGCTTCAGATGTAGGACCATTCGTTTTAGTAAATAAGCGTTTTCATAAAAAACAAACAATCAATAGCGTTAATAAAGTAATCAAATAATTCACTTGTGTAATTAAATCGATCAAAGCGATGTTCTTTACGATCTGATTGTTTGGCACGTTACGTGTTAGTATCATGAACAAGTAAGTACCTACAAATTAAAGTCTGATTCGTCTTCACGGTCAGGTTTGTTTATCTTTAGCCGAGAGAGATACGACACCTTATCAATATCATTAACACTGCCTGTCTAGAGCTTGTCATATTATTAATGAGTTTAGAAGACAAACTCATCAACAATGATAAAAGATTAGCTGATTAACTAATCTTGAAATAGATCCATATTGCTGTAGTACCTGCCTACAGAATATTATACAAACGTAATTGTACTTCTGTATACATACATATCCCTACATAGAAAAAAACTAACTTCCTTCCGTATCTATTTGTCGTTATATTGTTTAATTACTCAATATTAAACAACTTATTCCTGAAAAATATCAAGTAGCAGCAACGGAAATATGAAGATAATACAAGAAATGATAAAATTATTACCCAGACAATAATACTTTTGTAAAGTCCCTTTCAAAGAAAGGTCAGTTCAGTTGTTATCTAGAGGCTGATCAAGATGAGAATTACTTCATTGTATCAACATGGGAGTTGTTCGTTCGAATATTCTTCAAAGTACCTAGCATATATTCCACCAGCTGGATACCTATATAAAAGTTTTGGCTACTTTTATGTTAGATACGGTTGCCTATCACTGAATGAACGCAAGTTTTTTTATCTATTTTTTTGTATTATAGATTTGTGTATGATGCGGTTAAATAAATATCCTGCCACCGTCTAATTTCTAAAAAAGTAAAAACACTGAAGCATACCACATATGTCCTTCCATATGCATCATTCAATCAGATAGTTATCTAACGAAGTTAATAATCATGTGTTCATACTGATAAATGTTGAGTTTCATGGATTATCGCTGTTTGTTTTGGTTGACAATGATAACGTATCGAGTTAGATATTGAATATATTTATTAGAGGCACATGGCTTATTAGTTGACGTAGATAAATAATATTGCATCATCAACATAACAATAGCAACGACAATTTATAAATGCTGGTCATTGCCCTTTTCTCCTCGAGATTTGAGGTGACATTTTGAAAGGTCAGTTACATGAGTTGATGAGACCATTTTGGATTACGGGATTATTGGTTAGTTTGTAACAAATACTTTGGGTAGCTACTAAGAAAGTCTAATTGCTTTAAAGATTCTATGAGATAACGATGTGATTCATAGGTAAGATTATTTTCTTTGAAAACCAGTGAATGTGAAATAAAATAACTTCTTGCTGAAAACTTTAAACCACCTACTTAATATTTTATAGAGATTATATTTTATAATTGTACCATATACATAAAATAAACTTAACGCTTCGTAGGTATATTGGACGAAACATTACTATCGTATGACATATTATGAACCTAATGCATAATAATAGTTATTAAAGATATTAATATTCACATGTGTGATAAATTTATGATAAAATTTACACGCTAGTCTTTAGCGTTGCTATTTTGTATGTTCCATAATGTATCACCGATATTTCAAACAATGAATCTCTAATCAAATGATGTAAGCATATCAATGAAAATGAGGCAGGTCACGAAAAATTCGAATTTCGTAGAATTAACTGCGATGTATATAGAAATCATAACAAAGGTTGATGAAATTTGGGAAGCATGGTGTTAGGCAAAGAATAACATTGTTGAGTCTGACTTTGACAAAACCATTATGATTTCTGTATACACGTGTATACAGAAATCATAATGGTTTTGTCAAAATGAACCTAGGTCACGTAATAATAGTTGCTAGGGCATTTGCTTAGTATTTTGTGTGTAATGTACAATCACAGCGGACCATGATTGATTCCGTGTTATACACAGTGTAAAGTGATCGCGTGCACAAGGCACAAACCAAATCACGCTATGGCAATGTTTTTGTTAAAACTTCTGTACTATGGAATATTGGAATGAAATTTTCTATTAAATATTATTGTACATTGTATTGTCTCATCGTCTATTAGAATATAAATCTTTTCGAAAAATCACAAAATTTTACAATGTTGGTTTTACATTATCAATCTATATAAATAAAAATAAATTATTATTAATTATTCGCTATACTTATTATAATAAAGCATTTTAGAGATTCAAAATAAATACATAGACCGGTCAAATGGCGAGACCACAGGGCTAAAGCCAAATTACATTTTGAATTAAAGTGAGACACGCCTGAGGTCACCCTTAAAGGGTAACGACTACGGTTCAGGGTTGTTGCAGCTGGAAGACACACAATAATTAAAATTAAATAAAGACTAAAGTTTAATAGGTATAGATTTTATTATTCAGTTTTGAACTTCACCTAAAAAAAAAACTTTTTTTATATTTAACTTATTTCGCCGTAGTATATTATATGACCTTACGATCTATGAAACTAAAGATAACATATAGAGGTATGTACTACAAACATTTTATCTTTGCCACTGCATTCTAAAACATACCTATCCATAACGTTTTGTACCTTGTTCATCAGTCGGTCTTGAATGATTTTCATCGTTATAAACCTTATCTAGATAGCAATGGCTCAAAATAATTTAATGTTGAGATAAACACTGATGCTATGTAATCTTTTGTCAATATTACCGGGTATGTATACGTCGAGACGTGAAAACAATTTTAGTGAAAACATGTCATAGATTGTAGCGACTACTTCTGAGGAGATAAAATACGAAGCAAAGATGTCTTCTCAGTTTTAGTTAAATTTGATAGTTTATTAGTTATTTATTGTGATAGTGATGGCTTTCAATAAGGGTAATGATTTTTGTAAGTATTTTTAGTTTTTACTATTTGTAGTGTATAATATATTACATAACGTGATTGCTATAGTTTAATTGCTATTAGTAGAATTATTTTTGAATTGTCTTTTAATACGTAATGTTATAAGAAAATTGTATATATGTGCACTATTATCTGTTACTATACCCTACGTAATGTGTTTCAATTGAAATATAGTTGAATTCCAGTTAAAGTAGTTTTTTTGGTTTATTTTGATACAACACTTAAATGCAGGCCACACTGCAAGTAGACGAGCGAGCGGGCTAGCTCTCGGACGAGTAAAGTAACTACATAAGTATACAATAAGCGAAGTCTTACCGAACTTAGCTACATAGCTTAGTTTGCCTAGACTTCGCTTATAGTATTTTTTTTTCTTTCCGCGACCTTTTTATCTTTTTTTTATCTCGCGATAAATGGTAACATATATCCTTAACCAGTGTAGTCTTATGTTTGTATTAAATTATTATGGTTCATTAAGCGTGAAAGCGTAACAGACGGATAGATAGACAAATTTACTTTCGCATTTATAATATAAGTAGGGATTCTATAATATTAGTATCGGTTAAAGAAGTGTAGAAGCATGACGTTTAACACATAATATGTGTTAAACGTTATGCCAATGTCTATGTGTCAATAAATATGTTTAGTTAGAGTGCAAATTTCTTCCACTAAAACTAAGACTTGTTGTTCTTATTTTCTTGACCTTAGCAAAAATCCCGAATTAATTTCAGACGTTGTCTGAGAAAACTCATAACGTTGGAGTAATATAATTTCTGGCGCATATTAAATGACACTGGTTGCGTTCCGCTGCGATTCCTCGGATTTACAAGAGTAATGGCCAACACTTGTGAGTTAATTTACATGGGAATAGATAAAATATTAAATTCACAATACACATTTTCTTTGAATGAGATTACTCAAGAATTTTTACTAAGATTTATGTGTACTTGACCTTGGTAAGCCTGCTGGTCTCTGTCTGAACTTCAGTTTGGTTTAATATGAAGAACTTACGTACTAAAGGTACAAGGTAACAAAATAAGTAAGTTATAATTACTTATTTTGTTCCATATTAGATACAGCAATACACATTTACTATGTACTGATATTACAAAAAAAAAATAGAATTACTTAGAATGTTATAAAGTATTTTAAATTTAGGGAATTCATATAGTACCAATACCTCCTAAGTGCTTTGACGTCAATTAAAGTATTATAATAAATCGAAATTATATTTATCGACCCAAAATCCAAGTTTATCAGTTTTATATTGGTTAAACATTTTTTTAAAGTAAATATTCAAATCATTTTCCTTTAGGGTTGCAGCTTATTTGGATAAATTGCTACCAAAACGTTTTTTTCTTGGTAAGTATTTGTATAGGATTTAATTAAGTTTAGACTGTTATCAGATTTATATTTTTTCATAAGTACATATGCTATTTAGAAGGTATTGGCTGCATTTACTTTATGGTAACATTCCTCGAGCCTTGTCCTTCAGGAGAGGAACCAAAGTAGGCATGTAAGGTACCTATCCACCAACCCATCGTGTAATCGTAATGTCACTTTCAGGTTTATAAAAGGTAATTTATTTTTATCTGTGCCTGGGTTCACTTACTATTGATGTTCTTAATATTCCCTCAAAACAAATACAAAATCCGCCAGAATAATAATAGTACCTTTTTTTTTTTTTTTTTTTTTTTTTTTTGTTGTCCGGGGGGAAATGCATTGACGCATTCCCACCACCGTTGCAGCGTATTTGCGCGCTGGCGGTGGGATATGTGGGACTCGCCCTCTCCATAGCGTGGTATGCTAAAGTCATACCACGAGGAGAGGACCCTACACCACTAAAACCTAAATAAATCCGCCGTTGGCGGGGGTCGGGTACGCATGAGCAATCCGGCCCCCCGACGGCACCCGCGGCCAATATGGTACCGCGGGATCTCCAGGGCCACACTTACAGTGGCCCATTTGCCCAATTATAGGGACGCCCGGAGTGTAGAGGCGTCCCTACTCCTCATGGGTCAGCCTCGAAGGGAGTGGGGCCCATGTTCCCCACTCCCCAAGGCTGAGCCTAGGGCGGTAGGCGGCGGGTTTCGGCCCGCCGCCGACGGCCAACACGCCGTCTGCGAAGCGGGTGGGCAGAGGGATCTACTTCCCTCTCCCGCTCCGCGGCCTCCTTCTGTGACATAACTTGTCTACAGAAGGAGGCAACCGCCTCCCACGACCTCTCGCTTTGAACCATCTTCGAAATGATGGTCGGCAGCGAGAGGTCGTCTCCCACCACGCTAACGAGCTCCTCCCGCTCGTTGGCCCACGCCGGACACTCCACCACCGTGTGCTGCGCCGTATCGTCGGCACAGTCACAGTGGTGACAGCGAGTGTCCGGCTCTCTCTGCGTCACGTTGCACAGGTAGTGGCCGAAGCAGCCATGGCCTGTTACTACCTGTGCAACGTGGTAGGTGACGTCGCCGTGACGGCGACCGGCCCACTTTTTTTAGATGGGGCCGAATCGCCTTCACCGTACGCAATCCGCTCCGCGGCGCGGCCTCTAGCCGCTCCTGCCATTTCCAGAGGGTTTGGCGACGGATCTCAGTCCGCCACCGTGCAACACACTCCGGGAAGGGGTCGCGGCCAGAACGCGCCCCCTCACACCTCCGCCGGTACGCGGCGGCCAAAACCACCGCCTCCAGGTCCCACGGAGGGGACCCCGCAAGGAGGCAGGCCGCGTCAAACGCGACCGAGCGGTAGGCGCGGGACGCCCTGATGGCCATCACCCGCTGCGGACGTCGCAGCAGGGCTATGTTTCGCCTCTTCAGGGCGTCGACCCAAATGGGGGCGCCGTAGAGCGCCATGGAGCGGATCACACCGGCGTATAGCTTGCGGCAGGTGCTCCCGGGTCTGCCGAGATTCGGCAAAAGCCGGCCAAGAGCACCCGCCGCCGCCACCAGCTTTGGGGCCAGCCGCTGGAAGTGGGCCCCGAAGCTCCATCTGCTGTCGAGTACTATGCCTAGATATCGCATACTGTCCCCGACAGCAATGGATTCGCCACCCACTATGAGGTGGGCGCCTACAGGTGGCGCTCGCCAAGGCCCATGAAAACAAAGGGCCTCGGTTTTACCGAGCGCCACCTGCATAATAATAATAGTACCTAGTATTAGTAAACAACTAAGGTCGTTGTTACTATTTTATGGGTCGATCCCACTAATTCTATTAACCATTTCACTTTTTTCTCAAAACACTCCCAGTATACCCACTTAATAAAAATTTACCGATTGAAATAGTAAGAATTACTTTTCGTATGATCGTGTTCCAGAATAACCATTTGCGGCGTTTAATAAACGTGTGACGGTAATAATAATTTAATTTAATAAAATAATAATAATTTAATTTAATAAATCGTTATGGTTATTGTGGGAAACTTAGTGCCGCTATTACCTTTAATGGTTATTCTCAATGGAAATAGTGAGAGATAAATGATGATTGTAACGTATGGTTACAGAATTAAATGTAGAATAAGACTTTTGTTATAGACATTAGCACATACGTGAAATAACTGATTACATTTTGTATCCTGTGCCTATTCTGGAACGAATCTTGTGAATTACGAAATATGCCCTTCGAGCAATGCCATCTGACATTTTTCAATGATATTATTATGAATTATGGCTGGAGTTTGTTTGAACGAAGAAGAACATTCGCCACGGTCATTATTAAAATTTTCTTTTAAACGAAGTACGTTATATTATGATGATTGATTCCTAATGCAACCAATCAAATTTGTGATATTTAAGCATATAGAATAGTACTTTTATTGTAATTGAACCTGTGCATCTAATTTTTATGCGGTGACAGCATCTCCACCAAATGAAAAAACTATATCCTTTTTTTTACGTATTCGTACCCATTATATTATTATCAGAGTACTTTTTCCCGTCCTTTATTAATTAAGGAAAAAATATCAATTTTTGCACCACACTGATGTTTTTAATAGTCTGTCTAGTCGTACTTCAACAGCATGGAAAGAAATATTTAAATTATATTCGATATAGATGTTCTTTTTAATTCTTTCATATTAGTTTCAATTTTGCAACATTTTATTTGAAAGTTTGTAGCAGGATTTATGTGGGTGATCAAGGTTCAGAACATAATAGAAACGGTCTCCTCTGATCACCTAGGTGATTTGTTTCCCAGGTGATCAGAGGACACCAATTTAGTCTCCTTGAATCACCTGGTGATACTAGCTGGGTGATTTGATTCGTAGGTGATCAGAGGACACTGTTTCATTCCACTTTGAACACCTAGGTGATATCACCTGGGTGTTCAAAGTGGAATAAACCATTTAGCTCACTTCCTGTTATATAAATATGATCCGTTCTATACAAAATTATGTCATTCTACAGTACTTTGAAGGTTATTTGAATAATATTTGCCAAAGCAAATATTTTCCGCAAAATGATCAATTCTTCCATGATTTTATTACCCACTTACTTTGGATTAATAATATATGGAAAAGAAAATTATTAAAATTATTGCTATTAAGTACCTACCTGTTAAGTTTAAACGACGCCACATTTATCATGGTTGTAGTACATTTATCAGATATCATTTTAATACTTCAAAGGCCCGTTTACTTCCAAAGCTGAGCATGGGCTTCTTCTACGTTTTTACCTCTGCTGAACATGGGCTTACCTCCCTTCCTTGGGAACTCAGGGTCGTTGAAGGACCTACCACGTTGCACAGGTAGTAACAGGCCATGGCTGCTTCGGCCACTACCTGTGTAACGTGGCGCAGAGAGAGTCTCTCGCTGTCACCAATTTTTTTTTTTTTTTTTTTCGGACGGACATTTTTTAATTAGCCAGGAGGCTACTGTCACCACTGTGACTGTGCCGATGATACGGCGCAACACACGGTGGTGGAGTGTCCGGCGTGGGCAAACGAGCGGGAGGAGCTTGTTGGCGTGGTGGGAGTCGACCTCTCGCTGCAAACCATCATTTCAAAGATGGTCCAAAGCGAGAGATCGTGGAAGGCGGTTGCCTCCTTCTGTAGACAAGTAATGTCACAGAAGGAGGCCCGCGGAGCGGGAGAGGGCAGAAGATCCCTCCGCCCACCCACTTCGTAGACGGCGTGTTGGCCGTCGGCGGCCGGCTGAAGCCCGCCGCCTACCGCCCTAGGCTCGGCTTTGAGGAGTGGGGAACATGGGCCCCGCTCCCTTTGAGGCTGTCCCATGAGGAGTAGGGACGCCCGGGCGTCCCTATTATTGGGCAAATGAGTCACTGTTAAGTGTGGCCCATGAGTTCCCGCGGTGCCATATTGGCCGCGCGTGCCGTCGGGGGGCCGGATTGCTTATGTGAACCCGGCCCCCGCAAACGGCGGATCGAAAGAGTGTCCGGGGGGTTTTAATGGTGTAGGGTCTTCTCCTCGTGGTATGAGTTTAGCATACCACGCTATGGAGAAGGCGAGTCCCACAAATCCCATCGCCAGCGTGTGAATACGCTGCAGCGGCGGTGGGAATGTGTAAAGGCATTTCCCTCGGACAACAAAAAAAAATGCTCCTCTATCCTCGTTGTATGAGCATACCACCCTATGGAAAGGGCAAGTCCCACATATCCCACCGCCAGCGTGCGAATACGCTGCAGCGGCGCGGTGGGAATGTGTAAATGTATTTCCCTCCGTACAACAAAAAAAAAAGTTGAAGGATATTACCATATTTCCCATGCTTGGCAGAAGGATTGGTGAAATAACGTTGAGCTGATAGATGCTGTTGCCCATCTCATCATTATTTCAGCCGTAGGACGTCCACTGCTGGACATAGGCCTCCTTCCTCATAGATCTCCAGTTGTTGCGGTTAGAAGCGGCCTGCATCCACCGTGATCCTGCGGCCTTAACCAGATCGTCCGTCCATCTAGTAGGTGGACGTCCTACGCTACGCTTGCCGATCCGCAGTCTCCATTCGAGAACTTTTCGGCGCCAACGGTCATCTGTTCTCCATGCTATATGGCCTGCCTATTGCCACTTCAACGAACTAATCCGTTGGGCTATGTTGGTAACGCGCGTTCTTTTACGTATCTCCTCATTTCAGATTCGATATCGTAGAGAAACCCCGAACATAGCCCTCTACATAGCTCGTTGAGCGACTCTGGGCCTGGTCATAAGGCCTATAGTGAAGCACCACGTTTCAGATCCGTAGGTCATCACTGGTAACACACACTGGTTGAAGACTTTCGTCTTCGTTGCCCATCTATCAGCTTTATATCCATTAATAGCGTCTTACGATGCCTATAGTAAGACATGGGGTCGTCTGTTCCAAAGCGGATACCAAACGGCGTTACTTTTTCAATGTCATAAAATTTAAATCATAGCAGATAGTCATCTTAATTTATTATCACAGAATTCTAAGTCTGTTGAACAGACAAATTACTTATCATAAATATCGAATTAGCAGTTATATTAATACAAATCAAGTTTATATTTTTTCAAATTACTTATATAATTGTTTCAGATTTACGGACAGCATTCGGACTGCTGGACCGGGATAGTGATGGACACGTAACTCCCGAGGAGTTGCAGTTCATGCTGCGCAACTTAGGCATCCAGGTCAGCGACGACCTCATAGCCGAACTCATCAAGGATGCCAGCAAAACTGGTCAGTACCTGTAACTATTACTAATATTAGCTGTTTTTGTGTATTCAAAATTTAGGAGTAAAAAAATATATTTCTTATCGGATGTCTACATCAAATTGGGAATACTCCCTGCAAGATCCCTACAAGGTGTGCCTTGATCAGTCAGATAGTCAGTCAGGACAAAGTGTTTTATGAATACATGGCGTTGGATACTTTGCTGGAGTGGGTTTTAATGCAATGTTTTATAGCCTATAAGGCTATCTTATAAACGATGTCTGTGTATCACAACAAAATAGGTTCAGTAGTTTAGTTTAGGTCCAAATCAAACTTTCGCATTTATTATAAGTGGAATTCGAATTAATCATTAATTATGAATACTTGGCATCTTTTGTCTCACACAGCCTCGTAAAAAGTACTTATTTAAAAATAAAACCTTACGGATGAGTACCTAATTATATCTAATTGGTCATTGGTCAGCAGATTTGACCAATGTCGTTCAACCCACGTTTGCATATTCCCTCAAAACACAATATTAATCTTTAAATAAAATAAAATAAAAAATAAAAATCATTTTTATTTACGTAAACCTATTACAGGCACTTGCAAATAGTCAAAATAATAATTTATTATTAATCTATGTATAGTTTTAACATTTATAAATGAGCATATTAAGCAGGTATTTTAGTTATTGTTTTTAATAATTTTAGTCTTAACTTTATTATTTTATTATATTGTGTCCAATAGCTTGTTCTGTCTATATTAAGAACAATTGTCATTATTTGGGCGGACCATGAGTATATAACGACGGACGCGCTTTAATGCTACTACCGGATCCAATACGCCCCAACTGAGAAGATCCGGCGAAACAAACTCAGTGGGTTATTCTACTGCCGGTTTTAACACGACCCACATGAGACGGTCCGGCGAAACATACTTAAATGGGCAGAGCGTAGGTTTTGATCCAGTTACTTTTATTATTTATTTGGCATACACATTATTTTCCAGAACGATTGTCTTTATAATATAATTATTTGATTATCTATTAATGTTTTTATACTAATAAAAGAAGCTAATTTGAGACAGAACTAGCGGTCTATTAATGTAACTCATTAGGCCGATTACAGATAGTTCACAGAACATCACACTATTATGCTCTAGGAAGTGTTACGCAGGATGGTTCATGAGACCAAACATCTTTATCCTCAATATAGTCCTTAACGCTATAGTAACCTTTAGATACAAGGACACGTTTAATATATGCTTTAAAAGTTGTATCAGGCAAATCAGTAACACGACTAGGGAGTTTGTTATAAAACCTAATACCATTTCCCATAAATGATTTATTGGTTCTACTTACTCTAAAACCGGGTATGGCAATTTTATGTTTATTTCTTGTGTTAACATTATGAATATCACTTTTTTAGGGTTCCGTAGCCAAATGGCAAAAAACGGAACCCTTATAGATTCGTCATGTCTGTCTGTCTGTCTGTCTGTCTGTCTGTCTGTCTGTCTGTCCGTCCGTATGTCACAGCCACTTTTTTCCGAAACTATAAGAACTATAATGTCGAAACTTGGCAAGTCTACTTAGATGTATGTTGTGAACCGCATTGAGATTTTCACACAAAAATAGAAAAAATACAATAAATTTTGGGGTTCCCCATACATAGAAATGACAATCAAAAAAAAATTTTTCGTCGAACCCATACGTGTGGCGTATCTATGAATACGTCTTCAAAAATGATGTTGAGGTTTCTAATGTAATTTTTTTCTAAACTGAATAGTTTGCGCGAGAGACACTTCCAAAGTGGTAAAATGTGTGTCCCCCCCCCTGTAACTTCTAAAATAAGAGAATGATAAATCTAAAAAAAAATATATAATGTACATTACCATGCAAACTTTCACCGAAAATTGGTTTGAACGAGATCTTGTTAGTAGTTTTTTTTTAATACGTCAAAAATCGTAAACCGCAATTTAGCTTTCATTCAATGAACTCGAATATAAAAATATAAAATAACATTTCATTTCATAAACATACGCTTTTTTATTTATTCTTGATATCAAAAATAGGTACGCACTTGTAACTGAAACGGAACCCTTCGTGCGCGAGTCCGACTCGCACTTGGCCGGTTTTTTACTATAATGATCTATATTTTTTCTAACAAATATGATACCTATTTCTGTATATGTACTCAGAAGGAGCGGTAAGTATATTTATCTCTTTAAACAGGGTACGTAAGGAGTCGCGACTACCTAAACCGTAAATAGCCCTAACTGCTCTTTTCTGTAATATAAAAATACTATTGACATCAGCGGCTGAACCCCAAAGCAGTATTCCATAGGACATAATGCTATGAAAGTACGCGAAATACACTAGTCTAGCAGTTGCTTCATCTGACAATTGCCTAATTTTCCAGACAGCATAAGATCCGGAACTGAGTCTACCAGTTAATTTTTCAATATGAGGGCCCCATTGCAGTTTTGAATCTAATGTTATTCCTAGAAAAACTGTCGATTGAACTAGGTCCAACGATTCTCCATTAAGTGAAGCAATTGGTTTAGCGGTAGTTACATTTGTTAGCGCAAATCTGACGCATTTAGTTTTACCCGCGTTTAATAAAAGATTATTTGAAGAAAACCAATGTGAAAGTATACTAAGTGTTTTATTGTGTTCAATAAGGTTAGTATCTTTTCTATTGACTTTGAATATTAATGATGTATCGTCTGCAAAAAGAACTATATCTGACAGTTTATTTATGATGTATGGTAAATCATTGATGTAAACTAAGAACAGAAAAGGACCCAGAATAGATCCTTGGGGCACGCCCATTTTTATTAAATGCTCTTTTGAAGCAACGCCGTCTACATATACTATTTGTTTCCTATCAGATAAATAGGATATAACAAGATCAAGCGATTTTTCAGTAATTCCATAATATTTTAACTTAAGAACGAGCGTCTCATGATTTACACCGTCGAATGCCTTGGAAAGGTCACAGAAGACTCCAAGAGCATCTTGCGACCCCTCCCAAGCCTCTAGTATGGATTTAATCAGAGTGCATCCTGCGTCCTGAGTTGACCGACCTTTAGTGAATCCAAATTGCTTATCGTGCAATATCCCATTTAGATTAAAATGTGTCAACATTTGATTAAGCATAATCTTTTCAAATACTTTACTTAGAGTTGGCAATATCGAGATAGGTCTATAGTTAGTCGCGTTATTTGAGCGACCTGATTTAAATATTGGCACTATTAGTAAAATAGTGCATCTTCATTATGTCAGGGAATACTCCATCAGTTATGAATGTATTAAAGATAGCTGCTAGAATAGGAGCGATATTTTGTATTAATGTCAATAGCTTTAACAGAAAGTCCCCACAAGTCTTCTGTGCCTTTCATTTTAATTGTTCGGAATGCCTTTACAATATCAACATCATTTATTGTCCTGAAGCCGAATTTAGACACGTCTGATTAAATGTTCGCTTTTAATAGTCTTTCAGCTTCCTGAGGGGAAGATGATAGGTATTTAGTGGTATCCATTGGTATATTAGTAAAAAAATTAGCAATAATATTTTTATCTGAGACTAACATATCACTGATATTTAAGATTATAGTTTTATCTTTAATTTTGTTTTTACCAGTCTCAGTATTTATTATTTTCCACGTTGACTTTATTTTGTTATCCGATTTTCTTGTTAATTCACTCATATACAGTGACTTTGCCTGAATACAAACTTGTTTAAAAATTTTAGAATATGTAACAGTATTTATAAAACATCTCGGCTCCGTCTTATACCTTTGGTAGCCCAAGTATTAAATTTTAATTTATTAGGGTCGATTTCTAAACGTTTAATTTTACAAACTCTCTCAAATCCCTCATGAATTGATTGAGCTAATGTACTAAACATAGCATTTGAACTACTGCCTGAATCCAAAGTTTGTTGACACAATCTCGTTTTTAAATTATGACTAAACTTATCTAGATTTTTCTTTGTGAGGGGTCTGAAACTAATAATTGATTTTTCTATATTCAATGCGTTATTAACTTTAACAATTTGGCACTTGTGGTCAGAAGGAACACCAGTTACCAAACTTTTATCGGCTACCTCAAAGTTTGCGATAATATTATCAATGCAGGTGGCCGTTGTTGGTGTGACTCTAGTAGGCTCAGAATACAAACAGTTTAGATTAAAAGACATAAAAAGAGCCAGAAAACTATTTTTTTCTGTTGAGCCATTTATATTAAAACCCATCTTGTGTGCTTTCAGCCATGTTTCTGTAAAGCATACAATGTCAATATTATATTTTTCATTAAAAAGTTCTACATCTAATATTTTGCCAGAGAAGCGGTTTATATTCTGGTGCGATAAGACCAAAAACTTATTACACTTCTCCTTTGTCGTACTTAATGGTTTAAATTACTAACTAGACAAATTTTTGTAATATTACTAAAACAATGTAAAAATATAGGCTTTGTCATACTATGTATGACTGTGTTAATATTGGATGCTAATAATTTAGCAATTAAACTTAATGATTTTTTTAGGACATACACTGTATTCCTGGTCACCCTACAACTAATGGTAAAACTATTTACATCAAAAAATGTAAACCTATCACTATAATGACTAACTAGAAATTGTACATGATTATTCAACATGTGAATATAATTATTAGTTTTGTCAGACATATTTTCTAAATAAGGGAAGGCACACAGTATTATTTTATTGCATTTTAAGTCTAACATTCTTGTGAAACTATCAGTCATATCTTTTTTGTTATGTTTTTGCAATTGCCTACCAGTAATGTTATGCAGGACTCATTTGAATAATTTGTATTCATAATCTTATTTACTAAATCTTTGTAATGTAACCCTGGTATACAACAGTTAAATAAAGGCTGACATAGTTGATTATTGAGCAGAGAGCCCAGACCTACACCTATGTCATCTGAGTACAGGACCGATGTAGTACCACATTTAGTGTATGATGAGTCAGAGCACCTCGTTGGGGTCTTGAGCTCACAGTTAATTATTGAGTCTATTGATGTTTTAGTGATGATGTTGGAAGAAATTAAATCATTTGTTTTACTAGATGACTCATTACATACATGAGCCAGATCTTGAATTTTAATTTTAAAAGATTTATATTTACTGTATGTGACTGCCAATGATTTTTCTAATGTTTTTATCTCATTTAGCAAGTCCTTAGTGTCCTTTTCATAAATATTTTTACTATCCTCCAATTTAATTTCGTAATTCTGAAGTTTATTCAACAAAGTCCTGCGTACTATTTACTATATAATATTGGGTCAAACGGTTTAACGTATCTCAAGAAGCCATTGGCTTTGTTATAACATCAGCTCTAACAATCGTGTACAGCGGCGTTTTCATGTACGTTACAACATAATAGTGCGGCCACCAAACTGCCTCCAATGCGTGATGACTATGGCAAACTTCCCCTTGCAGAGGCCCATGTTCAACTATGGACACAAAAAGTCATAATCCTTTCCGCCAGCAAGTGCCGAGCTCTAGGTCCCACAGGAGGCGCCCTCTTGCGCAGGTTGTTTAAATCGTAGTTTCTAAGCCATTTAGTAAGGTAGGAGCCCTGCTCGCCTTTATGTAAGTACGCCTTCGGTGAACTAGTAAAAGTTTCGTGGCTGACTACATAAATCCGAAAAAAAAACAAATAATGCTGTGGACGTTATACGGGCTGATAATAATGATGATGCTTCATTTCATATCTGCTTTATCTCAAATTCACATCAAGTTAAGAAACAGATGACGTCATATATTAAGCGCAAAAATGGGCGAGATATTTAGAGATAAGCTGACAACCGAAGCGCGCACTTAAACGTCCGGGATAGATAACAACCACATGTTTCTTTTGTGGCAAACTAGAATGATTTTTATCTCTATAATACTTACTGAGCTACGACACGCACATTTCAGTTTAAATAAATATTTATGGGGCATCGTTACAGCTTATACGGCTCAATAAGCACCGAAAGCACGCACCACAACAACTTTAGGGACAAAAGGCTTCTTATACGACCCATTATTGGCAAGCCTTAACCGTAAAACTTAGTCTAGAACATCTTACATGCATTCACGCTAAGAATTTACGTTGATTAAAATATGATTTAAAACATAACATAGGTACATAACATATTCGATTTCTCTGGATTTATTGTTTTATAAGTTCTGTTTATTCAAGAATTCATCATTGTATTTTCTGAAATATGTTTTCCAAATAGTAAATCGTAATATTATGTCAAAAGTTAGTAGTAGTACCAGAACAACATTAAATACCTATGACATCAATCTGACCACGCACTAAAAATAAATACATATTGAGCAAGTGCAAAATCGGTCAATTAATGTGTGTATTTCTTTATTTATTGAAATTTATAGCTATTAGCGAATGTTCCCTCGACTCTAGAAAACGTTTACATGTTTAAAATTATCTTCCACAGATATAATTTTTTATAACTGAACAAATTATAAGTGCAGGCAATAAATGTTGCTAAAGATAAATTCAAACTACTATTTAAACTAAACTAGTTGAACGATATGTGCAAATAAACTACTGCATTTTGTCGTTTTTGAGTGTTTGCCAACAGCATGTGTTTTAATACTATTTGTCACATTACAATAATATGTTGGTGCTTTAACAAGTTTCTAGATTGTGGCAAAAAGTATTAGGTTGAAAGTATAGATTATAATTATGTATATATAATGTATAGTTTTAACCTAACACTTTGAGGATTCCAAAAAATCATCAGTCAGGTCAGCGGTAAAATCATATATCAATATAGTATAGCATTTTCCCTAAAACTTAACTCATCGAGTGAGCAAGACCGAGAACGAAGAGACAGTTTCTGTAACTGTAAGCTGATGAGACAGTATTAAAACAAAATATTTTTGCGCTTCCTTCCAAAGAACAGAAACATTTTGGTAAATTGATAAGTTTTATAGCACAACATGACTAAACAAAACCTGATTAAATCAATGAGCCAGTTAATTTAGATGGATATTGTAAAATGGCGTGCGCGCGTAAAGTGGGGGGTTTCCGGCCTCCCTCCCTAAGAACCTAGTCACGAAGTACGCCGTAACTTCAAGGTGTCGAACCAAGTAACTTTATAAAACTCCAGTAGGTAGATTTTGTTACAGAAATCTTAATCGGAAATATTTATCATATACCAATGATAATGTTTTTTCTGGCGCAACTACGAATACATCACTGAAGGGACTTCACAAACAAATAAATCATGTACCTACACAAAGCAAATTCAGAAAAACGAATAATATTGTCACGAGTGAGAACCGAACCCAAAACCAGGCCTCAGAAGCAACTACCGTAACATAGACTACTCCACTGAGCCACCGGCGCAGTCTAATCAGGTCAATAAAGTCACCACCTACATAATATCATCTAAATAAATACGTCCTTTGGACATGAAGCATTTATAAACGCAGTAATTTGGCTCTTGTACTTTGCTCAATGTTAATTGATGTCATTTCCTAATAAATTTATTTGACAAGTCCATAAATTTTGCACCTATATAAATAGTTTCCATACTAACTTTGTTTAGTTTGAGTGCCTACCTATTCTTGAACACTAATAAATTTACGTTTTATTTTGATTCATACGTGTACCTTACGAGCGATATACTATATCTACTCGTAGCTTAGAATTATGCAAAACATTTGTATTAAGTCGTGCAAGTTTTGTTATCCCGGTTTAACTCTACGCTATTTGGTCTATCTGCCATCGCATCGTACCCGTAATCTGTTGATCCAATCAGGTCGCGGTCCAAGCTCACCCGAGGTTAACATTCTTCACACGATATGAGAATCGACCTTTATTGTGTATCACGTGAGTGACCGACCACAGGGCTAGGAATGTCGTGGGGTCAAGTGTTGGCCGTTTCTTTACTAGGTATAAACTTCATCATCATCAGCCCGTACAATGTCCGCTGCTGAACATGGGCCTCCTCCCGAGGGAGGGTTTTGCCATAGTCACCACGCTTGGCAGGCGGATTGGTGACCGCAGTATTATGTTGTAATACACAGGGAAACGCTGCTGCCCGTTGCCTGGTATACGCTTGTTCGGGATCGGGACCAACGGCTTAACGTGCTTTCCGAGGCACGGCGGCAGTCCCTCAACCAACCAGACCCGGAAAGAAATCTTAGAATTTACACAAAGATTTCTTGTCCGGTGTGGGGATCGAACCCATGACCTCCGAGTCTTAAAGAGAGCCAAATACCGCTACGCTACGAAGGTTGCCTGTGAATAAACTTACCTGTTACTAATTAACAGCAATATTAAACTCATAAAGTAATGTCTCGATTCACACGCCTAGTTTTGTCCATACCAATTGTAATAAATTAACCTATCGAGTGTATTTTTTTCAGTCAATTGTTTGAATTGCTTAATATTTTTGATAGAGCCTATGTTCCTTATTTAAAGTATAAAGAAAATCTTTTTCGACAACGGGTTAGGATTAACTGTGGGTAAATTGGTCAAGGCATTTCGATTTCTCCATATAAACTTTGCTTAATTAACTTGACTTATCGAATGCCTTATAATAATACACCCTCCTTCTCCTCTCTACGACGGATGTCGAATCACGGTCAGTCAGCCAGTCATTCAGGTCTTCAAAGTTCGTACATAAAATTGCGATGTTAAGAACAAACATACTAGATGTCGAAATATATATAGAAGTGTAATGGCATTATTTATACGGTATCACTAAAATATATCAATACAATACACGAAAGACGTTTAAAAAAATGTTATTATTTGACATACCTACCTTGTTTGAGTAGACTGATTGTTCCATTACAGATGAGAAATATTGGTTTCGGAAGTAAATATTAGAACCAGTTCAGTTGATATTGACCAATATGCCATTATTATGCTTTATTAGAAACTAGCTTCCCGCGTAACTCCCGTTTCCAAAGGAATTTTATAATTAAATATAGCCTTCCTCGCTAAATAGAATTATAATAGGAATTTTATAATTAAATAGGCTATATAACACTAAAATCTTCAGATCGGACCAGTAGTTTTGAGATTAGCACATTCAAGCAAACAAACTCTTCAGCTATATATATTAGTATAGATACCTCCCAGTTCCAGCTATACGAACCTCAAGTATTTAGTAGTACAATCTTTAACCTTAATAAAAATAAAACATTATAGTGAATATGCTCATAATATAATAGCATACCATATAATATATAAGGACTGTTATTTTGAGTCCTTATTATACGACTGTTGTCGGGCTCAGGTGCTGGCATTCCAACGTTTGTAAATTTAAATACTGCGGCTATTACTCTACTTTATACTCTATTCCCTCCCGAATAAAATTCAAATTAATTAAAATACGACACAATTAGCTAGTTTAAGACCAACCGTTATAAAAGAACATACTTAACTTAATGTACCGAAGCAAACAGTACCTATTCAGTAAGCTTTGTCAGGAACATAAAACAATATTACGAACGTTAAACTGGTAAATAATAAAAGTTTATGAATGAGAAGGTTTTATTTAATAACACAACATTGATAATTACCGTTATAATTAACCGGAGTTAATGCTACAGAGTGACGTCATTAGATGACGACTTTCCCTGCGTTAATTAAGATTTAACGACTTAAAGCCCTTTCGTTAAGAGACACATAACATTTTGTTACAAATTATTTTGGTTTGCGTTTATATAAATAGTTATAGTGAAATTATGCTATGGGGCAGATCTAAGCATGAACTTTTTAAACTTCAGCACAGGTCCTCATGGCAATAGATTTCCCCTAGACAAAGCCTAAATTCAACATTCCAGTTCATCCCTTTAGCCTGTAATTATATTATCCCTGATAATTATAATATTAAAATAATAACGCTAATTTTTCAAATAGTTTTGAATGAAAGTCGTTCACAAAGGCAACATATTATACTTTGACTTTTGGGATTGACTTACACTCAGCGTTATTACTTTATTGATTGCGAATATATTTTTTAGCTGCAAAGTTCCTGTTAGTTAAATAAATATTTATTAGATTTAAATTCTACGCATTAAAGTCACATTCAGATTAAGATTCGGAACTTAAACCTTCATCAAAAATATTTTCGCATTTATTTCATTTTTTTTTAATTTATATAAACATATGATATACTTAATGTGGTTAATGTATATTCGTTTCACCTGGTATGCTAAATAATGAAGCTTTTGGTTTTGTGATTTTTACGGCCACCTACGTAACGTCTAGGTAATTAGATTCCCAGAATACTCTGTTGGCACGTATGATTTTATGTGAAGTCCGTTTTTAACTATTTGTAATTTTTTGTGACTGCTCGTAATGATTTCCAGAAAGACCGAATCGTAAAATTACATTTTATTTCGCTAATATTTTATCTTAATTAAACTCAAGGGTGTATGAGTTTCACCTTTAACATTACAGTTACGTTGGGGATTATTAAAAATGTCTAATGAATCCTATGAATCTAGCGAAAAAGTCATTATGTTGTGTCTTTGTTCTGTGCAATGTCGCTGTAAAGTTGCAAAATAAAAAAGCATATAAGACCATCCCCGTATTAAATTTTCTCATAGAGAGGATCCCAAACTTTTTTTTTCGTAGACCCCTTTAAAACTTTACTGGTATCGGTGGACCCCCTGTTGTTTAATTTCTATCAAATTACACACTTACAACTAGTTGAGTGTTTTTTTTACGATAACGTAGTCACTTGTTGAGTTCCCCGTGGACCCCTGGGAAACCATCATCAACCACTTTGGGAATAACTGTCATTGACAAATAATTTTGATAGCACGGGGAAGTTCGTTCATGAAGGTTCACTATAATTGTAAGATTTGATTAGTCTGAGATATATAACGTATCGTAATAAAGCCATATATATATATTTTTTAATGTTAAACAAACCACTAATACTCTACAACATTATTCTTCTTTAATTTCCAGGCAATGGTTTAATAGACGAGAACGACTTCATGCAGTGGGTGACAAAGATACAGGCGTTACAAGGACTCGACGTCACCACCAGCGGGGGGGACTCTGAGGAGGAGATCACCAGGGATCTGCTTGCAGCATTTAAGTAAGTCATTCTTGACTGGAACGTAAATCCATTTAACTGAATCAGGTAAATATTGTTACGCTAAACCCGATAAAGATGTAGGTAATTATGATACGCGACAATATAAGTGTACACCTGGAACATATAGTTATCAATAATATGTAATTTTATATATAATAATACTTTGCCATTTTTAATAACAAACCTACATAGACATGAAGAAATTCTAAAATTCGACAATGTTTTACATTTAAATGCGTAGCAAATCTTCTCCCTAAAAATGTAACCTACGATACCAGCGACGTAGCACTACAGGATTCGTAGTACCTACGTAGTCCGTAGCACCAAGTAGAGGTCTATCATGTATAATAGGATAGTTGACACATATGAAATTATGTTACAATGATGTTTATTTCTAAAAGTATTTGTCATATGTAACCTAAATATAATAATTTCTGTTCATAAACCTTGAATATGTTTGTATAAACTCAATATATTTTTTTTTTATTTTGCCTATGTCTTTAACTTCCGAAAACGCTATCAGCCATTTTGTGACGTCATACATCTTGTTAATAAACATGAACGCGATCCTTTTTTATTACACTTTCTGAGTCATGACGTCATTTCTCTTGAACACAGATAATCTATAAAGATCAACATGTCTGACATCGTTTTCGTCTCCAAATGTCTAGCCAATTTTGAAATATTTATTTTAGTGCTTTCTAGATCTCAAATAAATGCCTTTTTTTTCTTGATCTAGTTAAACTCGTGACCATATAAAAATAATTAAAAAAAAGTGTCAACTAGCCTATTGCATTCGAGAATGATCGGTTACCGGAATAACCATCGACTTACAATGACAATGACAGTTTTAAATGTTAATCGTTACAATTAAGTCATTCAGCAAATGCACACAACAATTATTACTGCTTACCATTTTAAAGCTCCATTAGATGTAATTATAAGAATAATTAACATTACTTAGCGCATATAGAAAGATATTTAAAACTGGCTCATTAACTTTGATACTTCAAGAAATTAAGAAAGAAAGGCGCGGTCTTGATTTTAACCTTGATCAGTGTTGATTTTCATCATCATAATATCCTAAACTAGTTTTTTTTACTAAAATGTATGTAGATGGTAGAATTAAAGGATACAGTTTATAAAAGTTTGCCATCCTCGTAGAATAGTGGAATTAACTACTTTTAAATAAGTGACTATTAGAAATGAGGGCCTACACGAAACGAATAACTGTAAAGCGATCTCTAACTTATCCTAAACGGCCGAATGAAAGGCTTCGAGATCTATTTAGGCCAATCGAACTGACATTCAATAAGATTTCAACATGGTTGACACATACAAGATAATTTAGGATAGCAACAGATGGTGTCACTGGTAACCAAAATCACATCTTCTATACATATTATATAACTGTAGAGGTGGATTTTTTTAGTAGCGTTTTTTTTCATGTACAGTGTACATAGAAAAAAAAGCAAGCAATAAAATAGAACACACAGAGATTTTTTTATTTATTTTAGTTTCTCTGTTTGTACGGGCTAATCTCCGAAACTGTTTTACCGATTTAAATGAAATGTTGCATGGTGGTAGTACCTTGTAACCCCGGTTAACATTTTAAATACTTTTAGTCCCAGAAAATTCATGAGTACCCGTGAGATAGTTAAAAAGCTAAGGAATAACTAACGACACGCGGACAAAGTTGCGGGCATCAGCTAGTTTTAGATATAGTAATATTCAACAGTGGAGCGTTAATTTTGTGCGACGGAAAGCCGTTGGTCCCGGTTGTTACACCTCTATAAAAATATATATCCATCAGGCCATCATCAGGCCTTATAAAGGTTGATAATTTAGTGATGTTCAATAAACAAGAACCACATCACGAACAAAAGTAACCAATACTTTGTAACTGTAGGGTGTTCGATCGCGACGACAACGGCTACATAACGCGCGATGAGCTCCGCGCTGCGCTGGAGATGATCGGCGAGCCCGTCACCGACGCGCAGCTCAACCAGGTGCTGGCGCTCGGTGACATCGACCACGATGGCAGGATCGACTATGAAGGTACAACTCAGTATATACCCACTTATAGTACAATTTTGTTTGCCTTTTGTTATAGATAAAAGTTAAGTAAAGTAAGTAATAAAAGTAAAGTCAGAGTTTTGCAGTCTAATTACTAGTATTCTTGTTAACCCTCCGTGCTTAGCTAAAATAGTTGTGTCACGAGTGGGATCACGCCGATAGTGCAATGAGTGGGATCGAACCGGCCGGCTATTCCACTTTTCCCACTTGGCCATCCCACCTGGGTGGAAAGAGTGGAAAAAATAATCCACATTTCCCTTCCAGGTGGGATAGGTGGAAAAGAAGGATTTGAATTGTTTCTCTTATCCCACCTGGGAGATTATTGACGCCACTCTTCCCACCCAGGTGGGATAAGAATAACGATTCTAGTCCACTCTTCCAACAAATAGCCATCAAATTATCGTTTCGTTCCTTTTGAGACCTTAACTGTGCTTATTTTATAAAATAATGACCAAAGTACGACCTTTCTAAATTTCACTCGTGTACTTTGCACATCAGTGAAATTAGATAGGTAGGTCGCCGTCGACTTAGTTCTTAATAAACTTGTAAATTTTTAAAAGAAAAAGACCAATTGTTCCATTATTTAAACAAATATTTTTTTAAATTTAACGGCAATGCACATACTTACCTACTTAATTACAAAATTTTGAATAATAATTTTTATCCATTTTGGAAACGTGGAAAGAAATACGACATCCGATTTAGACTGACACCGGCTGGTCAGGGTTTATTCTTTAGATAGCAGGTTCAAATCATGTCGGTGCCGCGGTGGTTTAAATTTATTAATCTCAAATTTAAAATTAATAACTCTTTAGCTTCTAGATTATACGTAATTTAAATCTAAAACATATTCTCTTTTTCAGAATTTGTGAAAATGCTGTTGTAACTCGTACCTCGCTGAACAAGACCTCACTAGATATAATAATAGTGTTAAAGACATACGGCATTAGTCGCCGACTTCCTGATCTGATCACACGGCCAACGCCCAAGATGGATCTAGCCTTCCTTACGATTGCTTAGCAAATTAAAAATATATCGCTATTCAAGTTCCAACACCACGTAAGTCAGAAATTGTAACTTTATATGAAAGTGTAAAAACTATGACTGTACTGGGTGACTATTTTACCGTCTTGATAATAATATTATGTTGTGTTGTGTAAGTGGAATAGAATCTATAGACTACAGAATATTTGTACTAGTATTTGGGTAATTAGAGTTACGATAATCTAGGGCGTGCATAATAATAAAATAGGTGCCTATAATACCTAGGCCGCAATCACACATGAATGAAAAGAGTGAGCGTAAGAGCGTAGCGGCCTACTTAGGTACGCATTTTTACCGTTACGATTTTCACTCTATGTCAGTAAAAAATAAGGGGATAAAATAACTATACCTTCGACATCTATTTCATATACATATTACGCCCTATTATTTTCATGACGGTAAAAAAGTCATCCAGTATATACCATGTTACTTTTACATAAATTACAACATTACATATATTATTTTACAGGTTTCTATTTGGCAATGTGTGTGTTGTATATTGGCTCCAACGATTGCAGATTCTCTAGCAAATGCCATCAAAATGTTGTAACCACCAAAAATGACTTGAACGGTGTTAGAACTTCACTGACGATATGTAAAATAACAATATATTTATAGTTTAACAATCAATGCAAGTACTAAACCCATTTAAAACTATATTAATTACATAAAAAGCAGTAGATTGCAACTGTTGCAACGTTGTATATAGAAGATAATTTTGTAATTTATAACAATAAATTAACATTAAAGTAGAACTAATTTAGGATATTGAAATTGTATTGTAAATGACTGTTGTATTGTAATGAATGTATATTTTGCATAGGTAATAGTTACCTTGTTTGTCGAATAATTAATATGGCCTTATTCAATTTTGGTTACAAGTGCAATAGGCATGAGGCAAGATTTTGAAATCCTCTTGCGCAACGTGGGTAGTAATTTTCTAAGTACGAAAAACACAATATTTCGGTAATAAATTTAAATTTAACGAAGTTTAAGCCATATTTCTATTAAATTTTAAATAGCGCGCGAAAAAAGGCCTCAAGTGTCATGGCGTCGGCTATGACGTCACGCTATTGTAAAAAATGTCATTGAGTCCGCCAAACCTAAGGTAGTGGTTAAATTCTCTTTGATGGTTACAATATCGTGACGTCATGCGCCGTGATTGGTGTTTCAGTCAAAATGGCCGATTGCAGTATTTTAATCTTTTATTTTATTAAAAATCACATTAATCCCAAGGTTATATATAAAATTAAATAAGTGTAATAATTTATTTTTATATGTACTTTCCCCTAAAAACATTAAATTTTTAATTTTTTGATACTGTCGGCACGATTAATGTGTATCACCTACCTACTTAAAATCGCAACGTGAAAGAGAAAGTCGCTTAATTTACTTTAACTTACAGGCGATAGCGGTTTTAGTTGACTTATGAGAGACACTTTGCGACCAAAATTGTTTATGGTGTTTATTAAACCTTTTTATAATGATAGTCACCGCATATTAATGTTTATAATTGAATTACTTTGTTACAGATTGTTATTTGAAATAAATATTTATCGAATATAGTAATTTATATACTTACCTACTCTTAGCATAGTTCTAAGACGTTAAATATACATGAGGCCCTAAATTATTTATAGACCTCTGTTTACTGAAGAAGGCTGTAAAATGATCCTTCCATGTTATCTTGCCAATATCATTGTTGAAATAATAAACTACAAGAACAATAAGTTGTTAAACATTTGACTTAAATTTTGTTGGAATAAGAACAAACACTTTTGCAGTACCTAACAAATAAAATATGGAAATGATATTGTAATGTTATGGTTGTGAATGATAAGTTTCAAGAATTATGTTATATTAAACATATTTTATCTATGTATAAATGATGTTATTTTTAATAATGCTTGCATTAATTTTTCTGTTTTCTTCAAAATATAATTTTTCAATCTTTGAAAAAGTCATCTAAAAAGCGTAATATTCGTTGTCCCAGAAATTTACATTACTGTGTAATCGCAATGTTTATGATAAATGATTATTTTTTATACATATGGGGCAATATTCGCTCCTAATTATTCACCTTCTATTCACATTGTAAAGCTAAGAACGTGTTAGGATATAATATGTCAACCAAAGCGCCTTCGGAAGGCATGTGATGTGCAATGAAAGTGATTAATAAATCTTGAATTTGTTACCAATTTATTGTAGTTATTATTTCAAAAGTCCATATCCTTGTTATTGAATGCATGTCTTAATAAATATAAACAAAAGTAATATTCAATCCTTCCCAGCGAAGAATTTTCTGAGGAAGTCGCATGGTTTAGGATCAATGGAGGGGTTCCAGTGACTCATCAAATGACCCTTTTGCTGCCACTGGCTAGTTATTTCTTGAAGCTCTATGAAACCCTAGCAGAAAGATTAATAGTATAAGCCAATACTGAAATGTGAACTTACTAACTTATTTAGCTCAAGAGGGATGAAAGATTCGGGTGGTCGTTATATCGGGATGACAACCCGAATATATTAATTTAATGTACTGTCAAACGTATAGATGGTGCTCCATTAACTTATGTGCCTGCGACTGGGCTTTGCAATATATAAAATTTAATTCACTATTAGATATTTAAGTACTCCAAATGCCTTTAGCGCTGAATTATTTTAAATAATAAAGAAACAGTGCAGTGTAGATACTTTTTTAATATTTAGTCTTTAATCGTTATGAGGTACATTGATATGGCGTAGATCTTACAATCCAGACTATTTCTGTCCTACGCTATCAATGTAAATCATAATGTAGGTAATAATAACTTGAATTTCTGTCAGTACAAGACTCTTAATAAAAAAAAACAAAATACAAAAATATATTACCTTGATAACGAGCAAATCTATAACTCTCACATCAGTGATGCACGCGTTTTTATAGAAATATTCCCTCAACTTCCAACGACAATCCGTTTCAGACTTAGGGATATCAAAGTATTTTACTAAAAAAGTAAATTAATCTTAAATATTTATTCTGGACAATTAAATGTAAATAGGGTTATATTTAAAAAAAGTTGCTACTAGAAGGCGCTTTCAAAAAAGTTTGCTTAATTAGCTAAAGCTTAAGCAAAATTAGACATGAGCATGCGTGGGTCTTATCAATACTAAAATATGGTTCAAGAAATTCAGAGAAGGCAATTTGTTGCATATTGTCATTTAAGTTCCAAGACCATGTAGCAATTTTTTTGGCTATTTTGATGCCATTTGATAGGTATTTGTATACTCATCGTTGTTGTTTCAGCTATTAAACAAATATCGTTAATAGAAACTCCTATTTTAAAACATTAAAATTATACCTTCACTAATGGTTTCTGTATAAAATTAAGCAGATTATTCACTCCCTGAAAGTTATTATTTAATATGACAATAATATTTACCTATGTATGGAATATATCTATAAAATGCCCTGTACAACCCCAACACTCTTCTCCTAGCCTCACAGAAGTCTGTGGACATCAATGGCCTCACTGCTTTAGTTGCACAGCCAGACATTTTATAAGGTAAATTGTACTTAGATTTCGAACAATAGCTATTTTTTCTATAGTTTTTTTTTCCTACAATAAACAATGTCCCGATTGAAAAGAATCTGACAAGACAGTTTATGCCAAGGTTGTAGCATAGCATCAAAATTCTATATGTATGCATCGTCCATGCTATGGGTACTGATTTTAGTTCCATAAACAACAATGATTATCACCGTTTTCTGTGCTACTGTCAACTGGACACAATTATGGCAACCAGAACCAATCCACAGCTTTGTTCAAATTAGAGTTGCCTAACTATCGATAGTTTCGCTATCGATAGATGACCTCGAAAAATAGTAACAATATCGATAGTGCTATCGATACTATCGATATCACAAATTAACTAATACTATTGATTGGAAGCAATAGTATCGATACTATTACATTATAATATTATCGATAGTATCGATATTTTTAAAGTAATACTATCGATATTATCGATAGTATCATTGCATTAAATGATTAAAACTATCAATACTATTGATAGTTTGTAATACTATCGATACTATCGATAGTATTGCTCCTTAACACAAATTGGTCCTCGATAGTATCGATACTATCACTAATATCGATACTATTGATATGACGTCAACTATCGATAGACTATCGATAGTATATCGATAGTCGACTATCGATAGGCAACACTAGTTCAAATTGAGTTAAGTACACAGCATGGTTCAAAGTTTATAATATACCTGTTACATAATTGATATTATATCATATAATAGAATAAAATATACAACATTTTCTAAAAAAAAAAATATTTTAAAAGTGTTATCATGTGGTTTGGTTCTATTTTGCATAATTGCGTCCAACTACACCTTCATATAAATAATATTTTATCTTCATCCTATTGTTAATGTTTTTTGGATCAAATAATAAATTGTTTTGTATTAAAATAAATTTTAAAAACTATACCTATTAATATTTACTTATTAAAACACCAAAGCCAGAACTGAATTTTCTATTAATCTTTAACAATTCATAATAACTTATAATATGATGCAACTATTTACAAAATTCAAATTCAATTCAGTTTATTCATTGCTGCTAAAGAATTTAGATAAGAAGTCTTTAGGCTTGGGTTCTTCAGTTGGTTTGAAATAAGCCATGATGTGACCCTTCTGTTTCCACATGTTGACAGATTCCTTCAGCTCCATTTGACCCTGAAAATTGTAATATATAAATATTTTATGATTTCTTATAATACATTTTGTTTTAAACTTTTATTAGTTTAATCTTATGCTTAGCTTCACAATCCTTTCTCAGGTAACCTAAAGATATTTTTACCAAACATGAGGTTTGCTTTAGTTAATGACTCATTGGTCAACTGATAATATGTTTGACCATAACTAGCAAGGACCCAGGTTCAATCTCCAGGTTGTGCAAAAAAAATGTAATACTTAAAATAAATATAATTTGAGAAATTATAAAACCCAAAATCTGGATGTTGGTGGTGTTTTACTCCATGCCTCGAAGAGCATGTTAAACTATAAGTCCTGTACCTGATTTTTGACTGGTTGTGTCCATAGAACTGTCCCACCGGATTTAGCGAGTAAAGGAATAGACAATGTGTATATGTTTTGGTCACCAGTTCATTATGATAAATCCTGTGCAGATGGTTAATCTGCAGAGATTGTGCCTTAGTCATACTTATACTAAATTATATTCATATATTTTAGTTTGTCTGTACATATGTTGCCTTAGAAATAATATACTTTTGTAACCTCATTAGAATTATTTAGACCCTGAATCGTATTTGTGATCACGAATTGTAACATTTAAAAAGTATTCTAATACAAAGTAATATACATAATAATATATTATACAATTGCAGTTACCAAAAAAATTTCCATGAAAGTTATTGGGATGGGAAAACATTAAAATATATTATATGACTTAGATCTGATAACTCTCTCCGATTCATTTAAACTAGATAAAACAATAAAAAATCATTATTTACCTTGATAACAAGCAGATCAATAACTCTGATGTCAGTAACATCCTTGTTCTTCATAAACAGTTCCTTAAGTTTAGCTTGGCATTGCTCTTCTGATTTTGGGATATCAAAATCCTTTACTGAAAAGACAAATGCACAAGAAAAATTAATTACAAATGGCTAATTTACTATAAATTTTTGTAAAACTGGGAATTGAAGATTATTTTCTTAATTGAAAGTACTATATTCTGTTAGATATGTCATTTACAGTATGTTCATCACTTTCTAGATAATTCTATATTTTTGAACACAAAGTAAACATTTACAGTTTCCTAGATTACTACTGTTACAACATGTAACAAGGTCTTATTAGAGATATAAGCAATTCAAAATTCGAGTTTTATTGAAAAAATATGCTGTATTTCTGCTAAAAATACGAAGACATAACACTTCACATATGAAGATATGAAGACCTGAAATCATCATTATTAATTGAATCTTATTGTTCAATTTCTTCAATACTTTTATAATAAAACTGTTAATTAGTTTAATGACAACACTTATTCTGACCAGATTAACTATCACTATGATATACTTACGACAAATACATACTTGTGAATAAACAAATACATAGTAGGTTGAAATTCAAATACACACAGACAGAGTTGAAGAATACAACATCTAATGATGGATACTAGAAGAAAATGGTTTGCTTTTGTTTTTTTCTATTATATCAGACAATTTTAACAAAAATATCGTATATATACTTAATTAATAATTGATATTGCTATAAGAACTGAACACCCCAAATGATGATTCAGACAGAAGATTCTATCATGATTTTATTGACTGCTATAACAAGGTTGCAAATGGATTTTGTAACTGATAACATATAGGATACCTTTTCCTGGTAAAGAGAATTGCGATGAAACAGTTTCTTGATTAGACACATTTTTTCATGAATAAAAACATTGAATCCGATGACATAACAGGTTACCTACCCAAGTAAGGGATCTGACGATACCACGCTTTGTACAAATTTAACACTCTCTTTCTGGCATCCCCCTGGTTTAGGGAAAGCACTGGTCGAACGGTTTTTGAACCAACTTTAATTGCTTGCCTAGCAGACATTTTTACAATTATAAATTGTCGTCTTGCGTAGCAGTCGACGAAATGTTTTGGTTTTGACAATTTTGACGTTAACCAGAGAGTTTGACGTAATGACAGTCTTCTATTGTCCACAGTGCTGCCAACCCTATCTTAGTATAAAACTGTAGATATGCTTAAAAAAAACTATAGAAAACTGTAAATATCAAATAATAATTAAGAAAATAGTTAATCTATATTTTTATTTATTTATTTATGTACACATTCAAAAAGAAGATAGAGAAAGAAAGACAACACCAGTTATCGAGGAAGGTTAAAGGCTATATTTTATTACGAAGTTTCCACGTTACGTGGGTAAAACCGCGCGCGGGAAGCTAGTATCAAATATGATATTACGTAAAAACTAGTAATTGCTATGCTAATCCAACACATTAGAAAATAAAATACATGACGCCATCGTCTTCAATAGAAAACTGTAGATTTCGAGGTCTAAACTAAAAACTGAGAGCATTTCCAAAAAACTGTAGATCTCCAGTTAAAACTGTAGGGTTGGCTACTCTGATTGTCCATGTTAAACATCGTTGAATCTTGGATCTTTTGATTTGTGAAAAAATTCATTGTTCACTGACAAGTGTTTTCTTTAATGACACCCTCATAAAAAATAAGATATCTTCCTCTAGGTTTACCACTTTAAAGTGCAAACAAAAATAAAACAATGTACAATAATTAATTATATTTAATCCATTTTAAGCCTTATAACTAACAATGCCATCACATAATTAAATAAATAAAACATTACATTACATTTTTCGAGTAGGTGATCAAAATTTTATGAATATAAATTTCTATTTTTTTATATTTTATTAGTTTTTTATTGATTCTTAATGACACTCAGGGTTTTAAATTATTTTGAACATATTAATTTTATAGTGAGTTATGCAGTCTACAAATTTACCTAATCGCTCAGGCGGCAAGTCTTAGCGCCGCTTTTTGGTGTTAGCTCCGAGCTGTAAGGGTTTATTAAGAATGTATCTTTCATTCTGCTGGGCATGTAAGTGTAAAATATATCGCTGAAACAAAAAAGTAAAATATGTACAGCATGATTAGTTATTCATTGTATTAAAGCATTTAACACGAGACTACAATTCAGAAACAGTTCAGCAAAAAACCCCAAATATAACTACTACATTATAAGAGAAAATTAAATACGTAATTAGGTCACAGCACGAATTTACATCAACTCATTTGTTATATACGTTTGTTCCTGTAAGGCCAGATTCTTAAAGGGACAGATTCCTCAAAGGACAGATTGCCGTTACCGTTTCCTTACTGGCATAGCTCACTTAATTTAATTATTACAAAAGAAATTCTAGTTTCGGACAGGACTTGTTGGGAATTCCCTTATTGTTGTTTGTATATGAGTTGACAAAATGACATCAGAGAGTCAAGGCAATGGGAAACGGTAGATGATAATAAAGTTAACATTAATACATAAAATTTTAAAAGATGATAACGGATGATACCTTCATGCCCCTTGTTTCTAAGCCCATCTCAAAGTAAAGTACAGCATTTAAAATAATAACTTACAGGAATGCTTTACTAGGATAAGCGTCAAATTTCATAGTAGTCCACCACAGGCGAGTTTGTTCTAGTTGTTTCAGTCTATTTCTTGTAACAAAATCCTCCATCAATTTAAGAAACTGTAACATTTTAGGTTATTAGTAACGTTGAAGGTAACCTTTCCAAATAATAAATTAATAAATAATTTTCTACAACTTATCTTCTAAAGTGAAAGGTAACATTTAATAAATTAACAAGGGAAACCCCAAATTTTTATCTTTCTCAAACAGCAAATAAGTAATAACTCTGTCTTTTGAGTTAGCAGTAAGTAAAATAAAACAAATTGTAATATTATCCCTCTAACTACAAATAAAGCCCAGCCCAGATATCCCAAAAACAAAGACAAAACTGGGAATTCCCGAACGGCTGGCCACCCTAAACTTAACCAAAAAAGGGAATTTTGATGGGTTCTTCAAAGTTTCAAATACTGTTAAGGTTATCTAAATATTTGTAGGTACCAATTTTTGTACTAATAGCCGATGAGACCAATTCATATTCTCCAACTGTTCCTCATTAAATGGTATCCTAAATGCGCGAGCCTTAAAATCCATATGTTTTAAATCAAGCCATCTACGCTGAGATTGTAATATCATCTTCTCTGAAAAATATAAACTGTTAATGAGAATGGTCAGAGACAATATTGTTTTTTTTTTGTAGTCAAATAAAAATGAAAGCTGCGTACTTTTATGTTGCGGTGTTATTTTGCCTTTGACTCGTTTTCTAACCCACTCTTGAAGATTATTTAATAAATTGGCCTGTGGCAAGTGAGGTATCAGCAGAGGCGATTCAGATAAATCTGCTAGAAACGTCTGAAATTTAAAGACTCGTTCAAAAATATGAATATCAAAATAATCTAGTCAAATGAAAACACTATATTTACCGCGAGTAATTCTTTTTCCTTTAATTCATTTGCGGATACAGAAGGCTCTGATCGTGTTGGCTGTAAAAATGGATTCACCTACTCATTAATTAAGTATATAAAATATTATAAAACTACTTTTAGATTTTCCTAATTAGTGTATACTGTCGGTATACAACGTTTCGTAGGCACCATGCAAGCTTAGGAATGGATGAAGTACCTACCTATGTTTTTTAGGAGAATGAGTTTCGTTCGAATCATACATGAATACATGATGTGAACATTCCCGAACCCGACTTGCAATTACAACGTGCTCTCTAGCTGGTACTTACTCCTACTGTGTAGCATATATTTGGGTGGGTACCTACTGTACTTACCCACCCGAGGTCAGTTTTAGGTAGGAGCAATATCAAATTTTGGCGCCCGCTACAATGTCAGATACTTTACCGCGGGCAGGCAAGTTTTGCAAGCGAAGAATCAAGACGGCGCTGTTTTAATAGGTATAAAAAGCGCCTCGTTCCTTTGTGCCTGGAGCCTGCCGAGCTGGCCCTGCACAGTATAAGCCTTGCAAATTAAATCTTACAGTAGCTGCAGCAGACTGCATAGCTTCCTTGAATATTTCCTTAATTATGTCTTCTATAGGATCTAACTGATAAATTTGGGCTTTATCTATCCAAAATGGGCCATGTTTAATTGGCGGATAGAAAAAATTGTCCGTTTGTTTTGATTTTGAAACTGATTTTGTAACTTCGTTTTGATAGTCATAATGATGACCACATTTACATTGACATTTTTTGAGGTATTGCATTACAGCATCTTCCCTGTAAAAATTATATCATTTTATATTTTAATAAAATTAAGTAGTTTGCTAAATCCTTGGCAGTTGTCTTAAAATAACTAACCACTTTGCTAAACATTCGCATGTAATATCACATTTTTCCTTTTCGTCTTTAGGATATCGCCAGAAGCCATGTACATTACTGACGTATACTCCCTTGGATACAACTATTCCTCCATTAATTGAAATGTAACCAGATGGTAGGAGAGAGAAGTCTGAAATAAGTATAACTTTTAATTTAAAATGTTTCCCAAATAAGTAACTTTGACGTAGGTACCAGGTGCAACTTTAACCCTACTGTTGCCATTTGTGATTCCATACAATACCTGCGTACGTGAGTACTAACACGAACAATTCGCCGTTGCAAGACGGAGAATACACTAAGTCGTAAGTATCAACAAACATGCGAATTCGTTATGAGAATAAATTATTTGATTTAAGCATATAAACATACTTTGACTAGATCAAGATTTCTATTGAACGTAACAAAACCCCGCTTTGTTTTGACTCCTCCCCTTGAACCCAAACCTTCTGTTTCGTCTCTCCTAATTCCCGAACCAAAAGCGAAATCATTATAAGAAAGAAATCATTACTTACTATTAATTATATAATTTGGTTTTCCCCCTGTGAAGCTTACACCGGATACTAGACATGAAACGTTCCTAAATGGAGTCTTGAACTTTGGTTTAGCCTTTTTCCTCAACATTCTTAGTCTATTCAAGTAGGTAACCATTTTTGGGTCAGTGTTACCTGTAAAAATGGAGTCATTATCATTATTCTGTGTACGTCCACAGCTGAACATGGGCCTACCCTGAGTTTATAGCACAATCACTAGGCTCAGTATTAGACAGGTTGTTGACTGCGGACACTTTCAGGGACCCGTGGCACCATATCTATAATATGGGTAATACGGCTGTGGTTAGGTTACAATAAACTACACACATCTAGAAACACTTACGCAAAGTGCTAGGTGGTTCCCAAAATTTATAATTACATGTTCTTTCGCCTTGTATTTCACGTTTATTTCTTTCTTTACGTTTTTCCAACTGCAATTAGAATAAAATTTTAAATTATTTTTAATGACACACCTACTTAACTTTTATCTTACCTACATAATGAAAGAAAGGCAAAGGAATACTTCAGCCGTTGGGTTTTGGGCTTAAATTATCCCATCCTATCCTATCCATTCTATGGGTGTGGTAAGAGGCGTCTAACGGACATACCTACAGCTGATGGATGGACAGCAGCATCCATCAGCTCAAGGATACTAACAATCCTACTGCGATCACCAAGCCAGCTGCCAAGCTCTGTTAGAAGCAGGTTCATGTTCGGCAGTGGTCGTAAACAAGCTGATGAAAAAAGAAGACTCAATTTTTTTTTATTCTACTTACAAAACGTTCATCTTTAGTTATGTTTTCAAGGCTCTGGAACAAAAAGTGGAAATTATTTTTAACAAATAATAATTTGTAATTCCCGCTTGATCTGCCATTAATACATACAAACTAGAACCAATGCAATTTTTAATCGCGTACCTAATTGATTAAATCCCAAGGGTACCGTAGGCACTACATCATTCCGGTATATACTTAAGTAACGGTTTTCGACCAGATCCGTTCAGCAGTTCTGGCTAAGGACTTGGGGCGAGATTTAATAACAAATACCATTCATTAATGCTATAAAGCCATACATTCAGACGTTGACGCATATGCTATTTATTACAGATGAAATAAACGTTTCATAGAATTACTTCCTCACTCTTCAAATGGAATTTGTAACCAAGAGGTGGCGGTGTCAGCACCGGCTTCGGTTTAACGTTGGTCTGAAGTGGAACATACATTCTTTGCAAATATTCCCCGTAGCGCACATTCGGTTGAAAGTACTTTTTGTGTTCTGAAAAAAATACTCCGTACTTAGGTATCTACGTAATAAGTAGGTACTTGATGAAGTAAGTCCAAGTAAAACAATGAATTAACGATCAGCAGGACCCTAGCAGAATTTGAATACCACTAAGGCATCGTAATTTACCGGGATTTATTACCCTAGTGCGGGAGTTTTCTTTACAAAAACAAAACTGCAATACAAACTACACTAGGTAATATGTCTTCTATCCAATCTGATCTTAAGTATACTTAATTAACAATGGAACTTACTTATTTCTTTGATTACCGGAGGAGTTCTTTTATGATAAGTCAATTTCACCAATCTTTCTTTACACTCCTCCAAGTCGATGAATACTAGACTCGACAACAAAATCATAGCATTCATGTCGTACTCTGCATAAAGACAGTAATAAATTAAACTAGGCAAAATACTGAGGTACCAAACTATCAAACCTACGCTTACTACCGTAAGTTAAGGTCACAAAAATAATAATAATAAACTAACTTCCTTGTAATTCACTCGGTGATTTTTTATACACAGCTCTATAGAGATTCCACATGAACACTCCGGGATCTTCTACAGAGTCTGCCATTGCTTTAATTAACATTTGTCTCGGAAATTTAATCGTTATACCAAGATCAGACAATGATTTTCGTACACGACGTGTTACGTCTTCCAGTAGATCCTGATGAATAACTGATTTTAAGTTAGCTAATACTTCACGCTGAGGACTAGATAGCTCCACGTACCACGATGGACCAACTTCTTTTTTTAAGCGACGCACTTTTCTTCTAGCTTTAATACGGTCAACATAAAAAAAAAACCTATTATTAAATATTTATCGATCATTAATTGCACAGAATAGTCATCATTCATTATAATAGGTATCTATACCTTCGCAGAAGAAGTAGTATTTTAAATCCTTGAGAAATCGTAACCATGCACCGACTTTTTCATTGTAAGGTTTGTTAGCAATATTTTCTTGCATGTATTTTTCTAAGGTAACCCATATTGGGTCTTTTTTCGATCCATATATTCTCTAAAAAGAAATTTTTAGTAAGCCATTAAAACTTACAAAAAATATTGGTAATTCTATTTTTGAAAATGAACATACAAATATTTTATTAATGTGCATCTGCATTGACCTTCGATCAATAATAGTACTAGATTAAGGATCAGGAACAAAAATGAGTCGCTCAAGTGGCCACGTTTGCACACACGTAAACATCTACATTTCTTAGAAAAAAGTTATTTAATATTAACAACTTCAGATTATTATAAACCTTAATGCTTGAACATAAAGTTTAATTTATATTGCAAAATATATTTATTGAAGTCTTTTCATCAGAGAAAGGTTAGAAGCAATAAATTTAAAATGTAGCTTGAAAATAAAAAAATCATCAGTACAAATATATTTATTCTAAAATGAAACTTAATAGATAAGTGTTAAGGTTAAAAACATTTTGTTTACAATTTCGTGCTTATTCTATTGTGTAACTAGACGTAGTTCTTGGTATTACATTTCAATGCTCAGGACACAGTAAGTATTGAAAGACGTAGAGTTGCAGAATATTTTTTTTTAGGTTTGTTAAGTATGGTGGCAAATATTATATTAATTTTTAACCGATTCAAAAAAGTAGTAGATACTAATAATTTTCTTGTATTTTCTTAGATTTAGTGTCTATAATTCTGCGACTGGTCAACAATTTCTTTTTTAAGTACCCTTTTCTTGGAGTGTCACAAACAGATATTAAATCTGATAATGATGCATCAGGAGACTTAAAACCAACTGCATCAGTCCGAGACACGTCATGTATTCCCGTAGTATCTTTACAACTTAAAGTTTCCGAAGATGTGGCCTGCAAAGAAACACACACAGTATATTGATAACATTTTAAAAATACCTATTATTAAATAAATGATAAAGATATTTACAAAATTTACCTGATTTGATAAATCTTACGTCAATTTTTAAGATGCACTTTTATTGGTCCGTGAATCTAAAAAAAAAGTCATAATCAACTTACTGTTTTATCAAAACGTTATCTAACACCAACTATTTTAATACTTTTTAATAATTACCTGCAATTTGGGAACCGCTGTTTTTAGTAATCTACGCCTTTGCGTGTTTCCAGTTATGTCGAATCTGTCGAAATGAATCGAACATATCCTCGAATATATACAAGGGTTGTATATTTCTTCTCCTCTTTCTTTCGAGACAATAGATACTCATTCTGCACAGCGAAAGGGATCACTAGGAAATATACAAACAAAAATAACATAAAATATCAACACTACTCCATGCATTCCCCTGTTCACGAACAGTCGATGTTTGATACAATAGTTGGTGCGTTTAGCAAACATTGGCCAAACAATTATAAAATTAGCTAACTGAATTATATTTACAATAAAGTTGTTTTTTTTTATAAAAATAAATTAATGATTTAAACTTACCGAAAAAAAGATATTCCTTCCAAAACCTTGGTGTTACGGTGGTTATTTACACAGTTTTTGCACGCGCACTGCGGCATTTTGACGTCTTAATGTTGGCTATGATTGGAACATACTAATTTGAAATAGAGCCACAAAAGTATTTGTGGCCCTATTTTTCGGGCCGTTTTTGAAGCGCTTATCGGGAATCTAGTACTATTATTGATCGAAGGCATTGACACACTCAATAGTTTCAGTTTTATTAAATATATAGTAAAAAAAAAAAAATTTGAGGACATGTAATAAAAAAATTGTAATAACTAATGGCATGGGATCTAAAACTTAGTTTAAATCTGCTATGACCAAAAGAATGGAACACTCAATCCAGTCCATCCATTCTGCACATATCTTAAGGGAAGAAGACCAGTGACTAAATGCTGAACTTGCCGCTGTGGAGTAAATGTGCCACATAGACACATACAAACCTTCATATTAAGAAACTCTGAACCTGTTGGCATTTTAAACTTCCCCATTTTTCTGACTGACGCAAATTTTGAATTAGAAAAGTATACAATTAAATTTTGAAAGTTCAATTTCTACCTCAAATTTTGAGTAAACAATGAATGACAAAAAAATATAGTTTTAATCATAAAAGCACAGAGTAATAATTGTATTTTGCCAGTTTTAAAACGATAGTGATATAAGTTTATCATCTAAATGATGCCTTCCAAAAAAAAAAAACATTTTGCTTTCAGCACTATGGCAAGTAATAAAAAGACATATTAATGTTAATAAATATGTTTTATTGTAATTGCATATTTTTAGTTTTATCTAATATATCTTTATATGGTGGATTTATTGGGCTCTGTACAGGCTCTTTATATTCATAGGTGGTTTGTCCACTGAGCAGTAGTGGGTATGATGTGTCTGAATCATAAGCGCTGAGATCTCCACAAGCATTAAAAGGCACTATGTATCTATTGACACCAGTGAACTCATTAAAATCACAATATTTGTGATCCAACAGTGGGTTCACCATATTTGGCACATATCCCTCAGGTGGTTGATAGTGCTGACACACCACAAATGCTTCTATACTAGAATTTCTTGAACTTCTTGGTTTAGAAACGGTCACAAATTTGAAAAATTGTCTTAGCTGTGAATACAACAATGAAACATCTTTTCCCCTGAATATTTTTGCCACAAATACACCACCAGTCTTCAATACATGTGTGGTTATATTGAGTGCAGCTAATAAAAGCTGAGATTGTACATATTCATCAATGTCATGCAGTCCTGTAACATCAGGGGCTCCATCACAAACTACCAAGTCAGCCTCCAGTCCTTCAAATTCTTTAATGATAGCATTAGCTGTAGATAATTTCGTAATGTCACCTTGTATTTGTGTGACACCAGGCAATGCAGCCATTGCTTGTAAATCTACAGCTACGATTTTCACATCATGTACATTTTTTGCATTTTGACGTAAATTCTTTGTCAAAACTTGACTCCAACTACCGGGTGCTGCACATAGATCAACAGCACGTGTAACGCCTTCAAATATATTGTATTCTTCATTAATTTGCAATAATTTAAAAGCACTTCTAGCTCTCCAACCTTCTTCTTTAGCTAACCTATAATAAATGTCTCTTTTATCTTTAGAAGTTTTCCCCATAGTTACAGGTTTTGATACGCAGTATGTGTGTTTTAATATAAATTAACATATATTTTATAAATAATATTTGGAATAATAATTTATTTAATTTATTAGTTAACACTCCTTACAATAAATGCAAGAAAGAAAACATGTAAACGCAGTAATCTGACTAATCTGACAAGTGACAGCTGTGTTAAGCCTTAGGCATAGGAAAGTGTCGATGTGGGGTGCAACTCAGTACGCCGACTGTGTTAACAAAATTTTGAAATTTTATTTTAGTAACATATTAATTAACCAATTTCTATTAACTAGCGTTCTCCGGCCTTTGTCTTTTTGTCTCGTACTTCCTAGATGTACGTAGTACATACAAATACCTTGAGTAATTGTAAATAGTTTCACAGCAATATAAAGTGTGTCAACGCAGTGTCATAAGCGCATCAAACGGCGTAGTGCAATGGGTTAACTCAACTGCGCTGCGTAGCGCTGTGTTACATCCCTAATATTTTCAATCTGTGCTGTGGTCGCATCTGTCATCTTGTCAAATTCCTATGGTTATCAATCACAATGTTATCACTTTATTCTTGTAACTCCCTTGCTAGTTGCTATTAACTTCACTCAAGCTAAATAATAAAAAAGCTTTGTCTGTAATGTTAAATTCGTTTTGTGTTGTTCGGGTTTGATTTTAGAGTTGACGACAGTTGATGCAGTGTATTGTTCTACAGTAGCTTTATTTGACAAAAACCATGGAATACTTTAGTGGAAGTAAAAAATTGATAGCATTTATTATAGAAGACTGGAAATTACTATTAATATTGACAGTCTTGTTTGCTTTATACTTTTATTACACCAGTACATTTGACTTCTTTGAAAAAAAAGGAATTCCTTTTAAAAAACCGGTGATATTGCTGGGTAATTTGGGTCCCAGATTAAGTGGTAAACAATCCTTCCATGAATTTCAGTTAGAAGCTTATAATTTATTTAAGGGAAATCGATTTGGTGGTAAGTAATGTATTTACTCATTCATAGTTTGTAACTGTTATAATTTGTAATTCATACTTTAAAGTGGTAGGTACCTACTTAGTCAGTTCAAATACTCACACAATTAGTGTAATATTTGCACTTGAGTAATATTTGCTTTAAGTACTGAGTGCAATAAAGTTTTGAATTCTATTCATTTTGTCTGTGTCTGGAATAATTATATAATTTTATATTTATTTAAATATTAATATCAATTAAATAGAAATATCAATAAAACTATTAAATTCAATAACAAATGTAACAGTTGCTAGCCAGGTTTTATATTAATTTGCACAGGTTATAATTATTATCAGTTGTCTTTTTACAGATAGTATTATTATACAAATTTCATTGTATTTTTTCAGGTTTGTTTGAAGGAAGAAGACCAATATTGTCAATTCTAGATCCAGAATTAATAAAAGCTATAACAATTCGTGATTTTGATCATTTTACGGATAGAATTTCATTGAATAGCAGAGAGCCAAAATTCTGGAGCCGTTCACTATTAAACCTAAAGGTAATATATTATAAGTATACTTAAATATAAGCCTTAGTATGCTTATTATTCCACTTCAATGTTACAATAATGCATAAAAAACATTAAAATTTTATTGTAACCGCTCACCTATCCAGAGGTTGAGGTATTGCTATTTTACATAAATGTAGTAAGTCAGAATAAATTATTTACTAAAAAAAAAATAGCTTTTTTGGCACAAAAATAAGCCAATAAAGCTTATTATGCTTTATTGGCTTATTTTAGTCAATAAAGCATAATAAGTTTTGATTTTGGTAAACAGTAGGTACAATTCTGCAATTGAACACATTTCGAATAACCACTTACACCTAAACTAGGCCGAGCCTGTACCCTAGGCGATAGATACTTCCTATATCCTTGATCTATAGACGTGTACATTAAGAACTAATAGTATATTCATTAGTTACAACATAATATAATGTTGTATACGGAGCAACATAGTCATACTATAAAAAAATATATATAACAGTAGTTAGATGAGAAAAGACCATATCGAGGGTTTACTGCAAAAACCGGCTATCTGACATTTCTTCCTAAAATGAGTTAAGAACACCTAAATACTTATTTTTTTAAGCTTAATCTACTGATAAAATCGGCTAAGCGCTACGATGAATCGTTCCGTTGTTACTTGGTGTCAAAACCGACTTAATTCGCCAAATTGGTCAATTCCTATTTGCTAAAATAATGTAAAAAATTTAACTCTAAATATTAATGAATCTTTTCTGAAAAAAATTATGTTGATTTTTAAAGAAAGAAAGACTCTAATTAGTTATTTTTTGTTTTTAAACTATTTTAAAATTATAATTTCAATTAAAATTTCAAATTAAAATTGTTATAATTTATTATAACTTTTTAATTTAACACTAATATAGCTATCGAAATAAAAAGATACAAGCAAAACCAACTACATTTTTTTATTTTGTTAACTACACCTGAATCAAAATCATTACTTACTATATTATTAGGTAAAGCTTAGTTATTAACAAAGAAGTAACTATATTGTAATAAAAATCATTGTAATTGTTAATAATTTCGGTAATACGGCATTTAAGCAATATACAGGCAAAACAAGCTAACAGCACGGCTCTACTTACAATATTCTTTAAATAAAGAATATTGTAATCCATATTCAAAAATATCAAACAAAAATATATTGTTAAAGATATATTCCAACTAAACACTAACTTAACATATATGATGTACTGAAAGATTAGAGATTAAATTCAATGCAAATTTTTAAAAGCAATTATCTTAGAACCTGGTTTATAGCATTTAGCTGGTTTTCGCAGTAAACCCTCGATATGTTCTTATTATTATCACAAAAAAAAAAACATATCCCATTAAAGATATATACAAAAAAAAATCACCAGTATCACCCCTTAAGACCCTCTCTGATTGATGTTGTGGCATCACATGGGATACTTTAAAATCCTAACTATATAGGCTTTTCAATGTCTTTTTAATTTTTGAATAAGTCACTCAGTCAAATGATTTTGTTATTTTTGGACATATAATTTGCTGCTTTAAATTGATAGTGTCACAAAACTAACTCTGTAACTGTACAACAATGAGTTTCAGTCGCATGATAATACAGATCAAATTGCATTGTATCATAAAGTTGTTTTGTGTCACTATCAAAATAATGGAGCAATATTATGTTTATTACCCACAATGATTTTGCTGCATGTATACTATTTTGTCGTTTTGTAGAATGATGGCTTATTTTTATATATAAATTATATGATATATTTGTTGCTACAGGGTACAGAATGGAAAGGTGTAAGAAGCACTTTAACACCAGTATTCAGCTCAGCTCGCTTGAGAAATATGTTGCCGCTGTTAGATTTATGCAGTGATCAAATGGTGGAATTTTTGAAAAAATATGGTTTGTATACTTTTGTTTTATGTGTTGAGTGTTGTTGTGTTGATTATAGCTAACAGCTATAAAAAATTAACAAGGAACATTGAGATGCCTGGTAATACATTCAAGTTTAACAGTAACAGTGCAGTTAGCAATCAGTGCAGTGTTATGTACTGTAAATATGGTTTTAATGTCTAAATGCTTAAGTGTAAAGTGTATAAAATTGGGTATTTTGAGACAAACCAATGGATTTGCAATGTGAAATATTGACTATGTGAATATATGTTATAATACATTTAAAAAATTGTTGATAAACTATATTGACTTAACATATTGAAACATGTTCTAATACTATTCCTTATCCAAATAACATTATTGATAAATATTGGGTTTCTGTGTATTAGTAAGTTTGCCAGAGGTTATCTTGAGGAAGGGGAAAATGCAAGCAGGAATAGGGTGGTAAGTCTTGTACATCTACTGCACTAGCTTTCCTAGTTTTGGTCCCATATCCTACTTAACATCAGGTGGTTAGCGGTCATTTGCCTGGTGAGGAATAGAAAATTGTTTTGTTGTTAATATTTATTGTACCATACTATACTGCATCAGTCTGTTTACATCCACTGCTGAACATGGGCCTTATCTAAACAGACTATGGCAAAACAGGATAGTTGAGGGATATTGCCATAATCACCACACTTGGCAGGCAGATTGGTGATCATAGTAAGATAGTGAGTATCCTTGAGCTTATAGATGCTGCTGCCCATCAATCAGCTGTATATCCCTTAATCGCTCCTTACTACACCCAGGGTAAGCCATGGGGTGGTCCATTCTAAGCCAGACACCACACAGCTAATATTCATTAAGTAAAATTTATTTCAGATAATAAAGATATGGAAATGAAACAAACAATAGGCCATTTCACTCTTGAAGTTATTGGGGCATGTGCTTTTGGAATTAAAGGTGGTGCCTTGGCAGATGAAAATGCTCATTTTTTCAAGGTAATTAGTAATTCTTTCTATCCTAAGCAAGTTGACACTTTTTTGAAATATCTTTTATATGAATGAGAGGGCTAAAATACTCTTAAATAAATATATTAAAATTTTAAATAAATATATTATTTTATGTGAAAAAAAGTAATACTAAAAAAATTACAATTAAAACTAATATACTTAAAACACTATAATGAGATACCAAAAAAAAACATAGTATGTAAAAAAATCGCTCCATATTATCATCATTCAATTTTAAAATTGACATGACATAATAGTATGGTGACTAAAGCGGTGTTAGCCGCCATTTTAGTTTGTACATAATCATCATGACGTCATTACTGCAGTAAAAGATTGCATACCAATATATATTCTTAGGTTTTTATAAAACAATACTAAGACAATACATAGAATTATGAAGTTCCGCAAACCTCGCGCGGGCAATATAATAATATGTAATATTGTTATGAATGCCAAAATAGCTGTTACTGGTATATTGTTTATTTATTGATAGTCATTTGAAGGTGTTATCTTTGTGACCTCTTCTGGATAAGGTTTTGATTCTTTCTTTCATACATTTTTTGTAAACGCATTTGAGTTAATATGGTAAACACACTATGATTTATACAATTTTAGTAGATTGCATTGCTTGCATGTGAGCTTGACTCATATTATAAAGAGGAGATATTTTACTGTTTATTTGCTTTGAATAGGCCCCGAAACTACTACCATGTAAAAAATCCAGGAGTACATACGCTATATTTAATGGTGAAGATCCCAAGACGACGGGAGCTACGCGGGTAAAACCACGCGCGGAACTAATAAATTACAAAACCAGATAGTAAACTGCTATTCCAGACTATAACCTATATCTTCTCAAATTTAACCCATACTCATTCATCCGTTCTGTTCTGGAGTGATTGAGTTAAAATCATTCATCTATCTATTAGTATAAATTAATAAAGGTACTACTGAACGTGAATGTTCTTTTGTCTTCTAAAATAAGCATACATTTGTTCCCACCCTTGTTTTCCGAAGTGAATGGTGTTGTGAGAAACAAATGCCTTATTATAAAAACAACTGAGCATAATGCTACAACAAGTTGTGTGAAAAATTAGTATGAGATGCTTTCAAATTTCAAAATATATTAAGTTAATGAAGAAATTTTTATGATATAATAATTTATTTCAACTATATAAAATGTACCGTTAAAAATATGACAAATATGAATTTTGGTAGCTTCTTGTATAGGCGAACATATAAGTTCTAATCTTTTTGTATGTGTGAGATGTATATATATTAGTTGAATATTTTTTCAGGTAGCAGAAAAGTTCGACTACATGCCACTGCATAAAAGACTGATGATTTTCTCTATCCTCATATTTGCGCCGACATTAATACGTTATTTGAACTTTTCCTTCTTAAATGTGGATTCAACGAAAGAGTTGGTAAGGATTCTAAAAGCGGCTAAAGCTGAAAGGAGAGCGTCAGGTTCAAAGTAAGTTTCTGAATATTATCAAATGGTATTGTTTGACCAAACCGTCTTCTACAACGTAATTATTATGCATGACACTATTTGCTTTTAAAGGGATGGCATAAATTTTGGAAGTCCCTTTCAATTATTTTTGGGGTATGTTCCTTTATGTCAGATCTTTTTTTTCTACATGACATTGAATGGTTTAAACTTCGTTTCGCAGAAAATCGTTTGGCTGACATCATTATCAAAAAGTAGACCCAACATATTGCAGAGTCGTTTAGCATATTTTTCATATCAATAATCATTAAAAATCTGAATTTTCCTACCTCGGAAAATTTACAGTTAAAATCTTCTTTCGGTATACATTTCAGAATGTCTAGAAAGAAGATTATGCCAAGTGTTAACAAATTTCGGAGCATTAAGATTCTGTCAGATTGAGGGAACCTTTCTTAAAGTTATATTTATATTTGAATATATAATTAACACTTTTTTATTACTACTTACAGAAAAAGTGATTTCCTTCAAATTCTCCTCGACTTTTCTGACAAAGAAAAGGCTGACTCAGAAAATAACAAATCGGAAATACGTAAGTGTTCTTATAAAATTGTATAATGTAATACAGGTACTAAAAAGGTGTATTAACTCTTTAGCTACTTTTACTTTTATATTTTCCATTGTTTTAAAGTTTTGTTTTATTGTAATTTTATTTTATAAATATTTATGTTCTTAACTCTTGTTCTAAAAACATTGCAATTTTTATTTTTATTTTTTGACAAATTTAAATTCCTATATCTTGACTCGAGGGACGCGCAGGTAGGCTGACCCCTAATGTGCGGCCAGTCCAATACTCACGTAGAGATAATTATTCTTTTTTTTTCACCGTGCGTTAGGCGAGTAGTACTACAGCGCCGTTATTCAATCAATACATAGTATAAAACAAAGTCGCATCCCGCTGTCTGTCTGTACCTATGAATGCTTAAATCTTTAAAACTACGTAACGGATTTTGATGCGGTTTTTTTAATCGATAGAGTGACTCAAGAGGAACTTTTATATAATACACTAGCGTCGCAACCGTGCGAAGCCAGGGCGGGTCGCTATTGATTTATAAACTACAAAATAAGCGACCTGCGCAAGGTTCAAGGTCAAAGGTTTGTGAAATAGACTTAGGTACTGTAGGATATTAAAATTGTGATAATAAAGCTCAATTGAATATAAATAGGTTGTAACACAGTATTACGTTATCATATAAAACTTAAGTGGGTCATTGTACTAATATGTATAAAATGTAATATCATAAGTGCATTGTGTAAACTGATCAAATATTGCGTACTTGATAAATTTATCTATATTTGGTTTGTTAACATTATCTGTTACAATTATTAATATGCTGCAATGAATCGTAATAAGTACTTATGTATGTAGGTAATTGGTACCTAAATATATACATAATGTAGGTCTATAGTATACTTGTGTTCCCGCGCCATTGTATCAAACTTCTTTAATTATAGCATAGGTGACTCCTATTCTATGTCATCAATCCAGTAATGTTTTAGTTTATTCCTTAGTCCTCCTTCCTTACGGTAAATAACATGACACCAGGCTAGAATAACGTTGGCTCAACGTACTGAGTTCAAAATATTATAGCTAAAACTTATCAAAAATCCGATAACAGTAACAAATTGCATGAATATCATGCTAACGCTACTTCAGGATGGACCGGGATTTCGCGCGGGGAAGCGGGAGGGGGATTGATTTTTGAGTCAGATTTCATGTTAATATGCACAAGTTATAAGTATCAATAACTGTAAATTCCCTGCCAAATTCCAATATTACCTACACTTATCAAAAAAGGGCTACTAACTTTATATGTTTGCAAGACTTCTGATACCTGTAACAGTCAAAAAATATACAATTTTATGACTGTTTTATTTAACTAAATTTTTATACTTATTTGTAGACTTAGATGACGATACAATAGATGCGCAATGTCTGTTATTCCTGATCGCTGGATACGAAACGTCGAGCACTTTGCTCTCGTTCGGTCTCCACGTGCTGGCCACTAAGCCGGACCTGCAAGAAAAACTACGGGACCACGTGACACAAATGACTGACGGCAAAGAGATGAGCTATGAACTACTTGCTCAACTGCACTATCTCGAAGGATTCTTGTTGGGTAAGTTGATTGTACTGGTGGTTCATTAGTTATGTTACGTTGTTTCTGAGACCTGATGTTCTAGATTCGAAAAATATTGGGTGAACCACAGATAATAGTCTGAGCCTGGGTGTGCTTTTTGTCCGTGAATTGTTGTTTGTATTATCTTGTAGTTCCCCGCGACACGGGGATGTATTTATGTAATGCAGGTGTTGTCTAAAACTGTTATTTTTAAGTATCAATTGTCATCAAACTGTTGGACATTGAAGGAGAATATTGAAAGCCTTGACATTAGTATTAGGATTTGTGATATATGATCGTCGTAATTATTATATTTTATGACACTGTTCTAAATAAAACTATACATTGTATTTTTAATAATAACTTGCTTCCTGCGTACGGTTCCACCCGTTTAACTCCCGTTCCCGTAGTAACTTAATACAGCATAGCCTTCTTCAATAAATGGGCTACCTTTTCTTTCAGTAGTACAGAAAATTATCTCGGGATAAACGGCTGCATCTGATTTCTGAGACAGCATTTTTTTGCGAGTCTGGTTTCTTATAATGTGATTACGCTCAGAGTTCCATAAGCACATCAGACTGGAAGAAATTCTGGTGCAATAATTGAACCCAAGCAAGCTTAAAGAGAGGTGCCAGTCAGTAACCTATAAAATATTATATTTTATGGGCTAATGAATTTACTACCATATTTTATTATAGCACTATCAAGAACAAATGAAATGTTTTGTATAATAATATTTGCTATATAATCTATGCCGTAAGTGATAGTGATAACAGAGTTAATAAGCATTTACAAATAGCAGTATAAATTGAGACTGATAGTGATTATATCTGTGTATTAGATTCTCGCGTCACTCCCATAAAATACATAATTAAATACAGCCTATACGCCTATATTATCCTATGGAATATGCCCTATAGATTTCCTCGGAAAATGGGCAATCTAACACTTCAAGAATTTCTCAAATCGGACCAGTAGTTCCTGAGATTGCGCGTTCCACCAAGTAAACAAACTCTTCAGCTTTATATATTAGTATAGATAATACATATAAGGTGCTTCCAAGATCTATGCCATCCCTGTATTACTTATCTGTGTATAATATAAAATTCATTTCCGAAAATTGATTTTTACTTTATCAACCGGTGGGCGACCACTGCAGAATATGATGCTCCTCCTTAAGCGTTAAATTACCGTAATTATCACGCTTGGTAGGCGCATTGGTCATCTTTGAGTTGAATCATATTGCGGGCGGCAATCCATCAGGTGGATGTTCCTTACTTGCCTCTTAAGACACCTATAGGAATATATGGGTTAAGCCTTAACCGGAGTATTTGGTTGTTCCCTTAACCGTTAAGGGAACAACCAAATACTCCGAAATACTTTATTCCGAATTTCGATGTTCCGATTTTCAAAGGTCCGAATTTCTTAATACCTAAGAATTTAAATGTCTATTATTAAAAATCACGAAATTTATTTGACCGAAAGTTGTAAATGCGATTTGTTAGTTTTCTGATTTTCATACGTTCGAAGAGTCAAATGCTCGAAGGGTTCTCGGTCCGCAAAACGACATTCCGATTTTAGAGAAACTGGATGCAATCTGGACTTTAGGGCACCCCGACTCGGACAAGTTAGGTTAGAAGGGGATGGCGGGGTCGTGTAAGCCATCCCCTTCGTGGTTATTTTTTTATAAACCACCCAGAAGTAGGACCGTCGACCAAGCCCACCCTCGACCATCGAATCCACTTTTTGTTACTCGATCTATTGAAACTCGGTATTTTGAGAATAGTAATTATAAACGTTAGGAATATTGAAATTTAGGAATTATAAAAATAGGAGTAATGATAAATCGTAGTTGTTATAATCGGTATTTTGAAATTCGAATTTGTGACTGACAGAATAAAGTTTTTCGTATTTTGTAGTGTTCCCATGGGGTAGTCTACTCTAAGTCGGAAATCACACGGCTGCAAAATTGATTCCTGCTGTACTAAAACTATCTGCCTTTTATATCAATTTCAAGAGAACCTATGGTCATTTATATCAGCACCAAAATTCATTTAAAAAATCTCAATTTCAGAAACTCTTCGCATGTTTCCACCACTAGCGAGAGTCGACAGGGTATGCACGAAGCCTTATACCCTACCTGGCACATCTATACAACTGGAGCCGGGCAACGTGGTGGCTATACCCTTATACGGCATCCACATGGACCCTGATTATTACCCGGAACCCACAGAATTCCGACCAGAAAGATTCATGAACGAAGATAAGAAAGATAGACCGTCGCATTTGTATTTGGCATTTGGTGCTGGTCCTAGAAACTGCATAGGTAAGATTACTGTTCATTATAGCTCATTCGCGAACATTGAAAGAATGAAAGACATTATAGAGAACATAGTCCTTTCAGAGTCTGCTACATAATCATGAACTACAAGCGCGAATTAACATAACACCTGACTAGAATTATGTGGGTTGAGAGCAGAGGCTCCCCAATTTTTTTTGTCGTCCCCTTTAAAAACTTTACGTGTTTCAGTGGACATCCTGATGGTACATTTCTATTATATTACATACTTAAAACTTGTGAACTCGATTCTTAACACCAACGTAGACCCCCGTCAAGTCTCCTGTGGACCTCTGTGGGTCCCCCTGGACCACTTTGAGAATCAAATTGAAACTAAAACAAACAAATAAAATACCTACTATTTAATAAATCCATGCTTGGCAACGTTCCCAGAATTATGGTAGCATTGACATGTTGAATATGCTTATTTGCTCTGCAACTAAAAAAATCCAGCACTCGGGGATCGTGCTGCATAAAACGAAAACCGCAGTGCTTATAAATAAATTTGGCACTCGGCCCCAAATATATCTGAAAATAATTAACTGTAATCTTATTTATTCACAAGGGGTACTTATCTATTGTAATTTGTTCTTCTAATTTCAGGATTGAGATTCGCTATGCTGTCTGCGAAAATGGCGATGGTAGAACTCCTGAAGAACTTCAAATTCTCAGCTTGCGAGAAAACTGTTAATCCTATACAGTTTGACAAGAGATCTCTGCTACTGAAAGCCAAAGGAGGCTTATGGGTTCACATTGAGTCGATACAACCATAAGTCCATTTCTGTTCGCAGTACATACATGCTTATAATTTGCTTCTGGTTCTGGTTTTTCTGTTGTATATTTTATTGGAAGAGAGATTAGTTATGGAGAAAGTAATCTAAAGGTCATGGTAAGAGCCTATGAGAACTATAAATATGAATTATGCATTTCAATGTATTTGTATTTTGGTTTAAGCTACTCATGTTATTATTTTTCTATAAAATTATTTCAAGCAGTATTGAAAAAGTTGCAGTTATAATAGTTTAATTGACTCCATAAATTAACCAAAGGCCGATTTCTTTTATAATACAAGACATACATATTCTTATCAACTTCGATTCAAAATTATGAAATTTTGAATCTTAAGATGATTATTTAAATTGCACAAATAATTAATTAATAGTTCAAAGACATACATTATAAGTGATAATATTCGAATATACTCGTTATTTTTTATTTTATAATACAAATTTAAATAGCTTTTTTATGTATCTAGGTGTGTAAAATAAACTCTGAAATGTATCAGTCGTGAAGACATGAAAATTATAAATTCGATTCCGATTTCAATCATACCACTTTCTTAAACGAAAAAACTACAATACGGAATGAACGGAATAATGTATTTTATTACCACTAGGGGCGCCACTACCACAAGACGTATATAAATACTCCTGACATACATTTTTATGTCTTTTACTGAATGTTGTATATTCGGATGTTTGTATGAAGTGAATCTTGATATTAAAACTATATTCAAAAATTAAGTTTCGTTTTGCTTTTTTGTTTATGGACTGTGATGGTGGCGCCATCTTCGCAACGTGTTACGTCCTATTGGAGACTAATGATCGATTAATTTAGATTATCTAAGTATTATTTGCCATATATAATTCATCCTATTGAGCTCAGTTTTCTGACATAATTTAACTAAAACACTTATTTTCAATATCTGAGTATTATAATAAATGGTGAATGGTATTTTATAGAAATGAAACTTATATTATTTTAAACCACATAATTTTATTTATAGTTATGTTAGTTTCGTAAATGCAGCAATGAAAAACCCTATACTATCCTTGTATAGGTTTTCAACTGGTCTTAGTTCACTGTTTTCTGGACCAAACCTTTGTACCAGCAATCTGTAATTTAAAGAGAATATAAATTAGTACCTATAAAAGAAAATTGTGATAAAGGTGCCAGAAAATGTAGTACAAATTATATAGAAAGATATTTTTATTTATGTTGTAGTAGTAAATTATATTTACAGGAGCAGTTTTTGCACTAAATGAGTAAAACTTGTATTTTAAACAGGGATGGTCTTTAACTTAAGTACGAGATTATATTTTACTTTTGTTTTTTTCCTATATTTCCGGACAAGTACGAGTCGGACTCGCGTACGACACATATTATTTTAGTTTCACCTGCCTGGGTATGTGAACATTTATTGTATGCGAGCCCCACTAAAATATTTATTTTGTTCTTTTTTTTATTATTTGTGATTATAGCAACAGATACACATCATCTGTCTAAATTCTAACCGTGCTGGTATCAGTTTAGAGTCTGAGTAATAGGGTCCTATTTTATCTTTTTGTGAACAAAACCCTTATAATATCATGATTGGAGTTATAATCATTGTAAAATATTAACATTGAAGGTATTTGCACATAACAGTTTACATAATGTATCTATGTTAATAATATTTATTTAGTGGAAGAGAAGTTCCTGTATATAATGACGATGATATTGTAAATTGCTTGCCATAGTATATTAAATTATGAAAATTTATATTTGAATAAAGTTGTTTTTAATACACTTGCCTTTGTTCATCATTTAATCCTATGTTAGGTAATCCTGGTCCTCCTAGAAGGGGTTCAGAAGGAATTAATGTCATACAAGGGAACTTTTCAAGAGCCCATGCAACCATTCCTTCATTTTCTTCTTCTGTTATAGTACATGTGCTGTAGACTAGCTTACCGCCAACTTTTAAGACTTTGATAGCCTAAAATATAAATAAAAACAATAATTAATTGATATTAGATAACTATTCATATTCATAAAAACATATTGCATTATTTTTAACCTTAAAAAAGGCTAAAATCACTAATCATCTACACTCGGCGTCACAAAAATCGCACCTCTTCGAAAATAAGTTTAAAGCATATCCCGCCATCAACGAATATATTAAACCCAATTAATATTGGTATGAATTAAAAGTATGTTTAACAACCATTAAATTAACAACAGTTAGAATTCCTAAACAAAACAGATCTCATTAGCACGTAACGTTAAAAAAAATGTTGTCTAAGCATTACAACGGCCACTAATTGCACCTCCCTATAAGGGTATAAAACAGGGTCAGGATTCGCCGCGCCGTCAAGGAGGAAGCACCTACGCTTCCCGTCGCCGCCGCAACCCTACAAGCGGGTCGACCTGGAGAGGACGCCACCATTCGTCCTCATCGGTCCCCAGAATCCGAAAGGGTCCCCCATGGAGGAGGGCCCCTCCTACGCCACCATGGCGGCATGCCGCCTACGACACCGCGCACATCTTTGCGCCCCTCGCCAAGCGCAACGCCCCCGGCCTCGTAACGCCTCGATGCCGTCCCCGCTGCTGCCACCACCACCCTTTGTGGTGGAGAAACTCCCGGATTGGCCGCGACACTTCAGGGAGATGAAGAAAGCCCTCGGCCACACACCGAACGCGCGCCCTTATGGGAGGGGTGTGCGTTTCATCCCGAGGACCGAGGAGGAGTACCGCTACATCCAGCGGTACTTGTACACGCTGGACCAAGCGGAGACCCCTTGGTTCTCATACACCCTTCCCGACGAGCGGAGTCTGAAGGTGGCCATCCGAGGGCTGCCCGTCGACACCCAGCCGGAGGAGATTGAGCGCGAGTTGACTGAGCTCGGCTTTAAGCCTGAGCTCTTCCGACCCATTCGCGCTCGTCAAGGACGCCCCGGCTGCATATTCTTCGTGCAGCTGGCGAATACGGCAAACCTCATGCCGGGCATATACGAAGTCACCGAGCTTCTGTGTATGCCCGGTGTGAAAATCGAGGCGTGGCGCGGGAAAAAGGACCCCGCGCAGTGCCACCGCTGCCGCTGGACTGTAAGCGCCCCCTGGAGGAGCCGCCGACGTGCGCCAACTGTGGTGGGCCGCACACGGCAAACAACATCCAGTGCCCGGTCTTCCGGCGAGAAACTCGCAACAGGAAGGCCGGGACCGTCGCCAGGACCACCACAGGCGTCAAGCCTGTCGCCCACCATCAGGTCGAGGAGGGGAACGCCCCGATCTCCCTGATGGCAGCCGCCAACGCCCCAGAGGGGCGTACACTAAAGAGGAAACGCCAGCGGAAGCGCGAGGCGAAGGCCCAGGCGCAGAAGCCCACAAAGCCGACTGCTGTGGTCGCCGCCCCATCGGAGGGGACGAAGGCGAAGCAGCAACCGGCCCGAGACCCCAGGATGACCAGCGTTATTGGTACCCTCCAGAAGGTGCTGATCGCGCTCCAGGAGCAGCGGGACCCCACCCAGCTGATCCTGCAGTGCCTCCTCGAGGCGTACCAATAGCGCGGAGAAGTCTCCTGCGCCACCGGAACGCCGAAATCCCAGAATTGACTACCGCTCCCTTCACCTGTCGGCTGACGGTCGCCCCCGGGGACATTTCCCCGGCGGGCTCGACCTCGCCACACACTGAAGGGAGTGAAGAACACCGGAACTGACACGAGCGCCGCTAGTATGTTGGTCACCCCTTCGGACTCGTCTGTCTTGCTTTTTTTATTCCCTGGTAAACAAAAAACCAAATCCACTGATTTATTCTGAAATTTAAATAAATTGCCTTTCCAATGATACCTTGTCAATGACTTTGAAGGGAAATTTTAAAGAGGTGCGATTTTTGCGACGCCGAGTGTATTATAAGCAAATTATAGTCATCATGATGAGTGTAAGAAAAAAAAACCTAAAGTGCATTTTTTGCATATATGATTAAAATTCATTTATTTTGTGGAATATTATAAATAATACATATACCTAAATCTACACCCACGTCTTAAATGGGTGATGGCATTTTTTTTTTTTACTTGCTTCCATCTTTAAATTCATGAACTGAAATTATTATAATTAGGTTCCTTATAGTTATAACAAATACTTCCAGAAATAAACATTATTGTTACATAATATTATATATTATAGAAAACTACAAATTTTGACTATAATTCCACAAAATAAACTTTTTAAAATAAATTACAGTTTTGTGTTTAGCTCTTTGGCTATAATTGCTTTGGTATAGTGTACTCATACTCACCTCAGCAAATAACTTTCGTTGAACAAACTTGTAAGATTTAATCATTTTTGGTGTAAGTTTATTATGTAGCTGTGGTCTCTGTCCTAGTCCACTGCAGGGTGCATCTAAAAGTACTTTGTCAAAGGAATTAGGAGAAAAGGGTGGACCCTCCTTGACATCTTCACTGTCCTCTGAGCAACATTTAGTTGAATCGTAAGCATATGCGGTAACGCAAGTTACTCCTTGAATGTTACAGCTCTCTTTAATCTTAGAAGCTTTTTGAGGTGTTTTATCTAACGCAATAATCATGGCCTGGAACAAATTGTTTTTTTAATCTTTATCACAATTGCAGAAAGATCAATAAACATACAATCTTGGGAATATATTTAAAAATTTAGGCTTTGTGGCAAAAATTGTTAAATTGTAGTTTAAGGTACTCTTGTGCCTTTTTTTAATGGTTAAGTGCTGTATTCCTTTAAGCTAAAAGTATTTAAAAAGTAAAAGCCTCATGGGAAAAAATGGGAATGAGTACATACATTTTACAAACTTCAAAAACCTTTGTCTGAATCTAATGAGTAAAATGTGTAATTTTTACCCCTGTGGTATCTACAGGGGTAAAAATTCGGGTTCCCAAATTGTGTTTAATATGATAGAAAGGGAGCAAGACTTTGGACACCTTTGATTGGAAATAAGTATTTACTAACTTTATCATTAGACATTTCAGCTAAGTGGGTAGTTTTATTACCGGGTGCTGCACACATGTCCAGGATCACTTCATGGGGCTGAGCATTCATAACCCAACCACACACTATTGAAGGCAAGTTTTGTAGAAGAACAGTCCCTTGGGGATATATTGTCTCATTGACTACTGGTAGTTTTGATGCTGGCAGGATTGTGTGTACAGCAATACCACTGAAAAATATATCCAACTTTATGTAGTATGTAGTTGCTATGAATATTATGAATGTTTATGATGGAATTGTAAGTAAAGAATACCACCAAGTTGAGTTCAAAGCAAAAACTCTTTTATTTTCAAGTACCTACATTAATAATTTTTAACTGTCAAACAAATCTTATCATAATAATTTCAATACATAATATACCTTTCCCTTACATTAATTAGGTTAGAATAACAAGAAAGTTAAGTAACAAATGGCTCAACAATTAGAAAACAATTTAAATTTAAATGTTTCTTAAATTTAAAATTACAGAAGCTAACATAATAATCAGATATATTAATTAGATAATAGGTAATATTAATCTTTAGGAATGCCAATTATATCTGGCCACAAATCTGGATGTGGTATCTCAATAGAATGGTCTTGAGACTGGTCACTGTCTGATTGATTTGCCAGGCCAAATTCTTGAGTTCTTGGAGGACTGTTATTGTGATTATCCCCAACTCTCCTTGCTAACATTTGATCAGTATGACGTCTGTGTAACTGTCCATCTTCTGTTCTCACTTTATAAACTGATGGTCCATCAATCATTTCTATGACAGCTCTACTCCACTTCTCTCCTTGGCCATAATTGCGGATCAATACAGGTTGATTTATTGTAAACCTTCGTACCAGTTGTCTATGTGACATTTCTTCAATCTGTCTATCTCTATGATTTGGTGATGCATCAGGATGCAACACTGAAATAGCTGTTCTAAATTTTCGGCCATTTAACATTTCTGCAGGGGTTTTGTTGGTGCTGGTATTTGGAACTGTTCTCAAATAATATAATATTGTATTTAGTTTTTCTGACCAACTACGACCATCCTCCAGTTTCCGAATTTTATTCTTAAAAGTTTGGATAGCCCTCTCTATGTGGCCATTGGTCTCCGGGTGATATGGAGGGGAATATAAATGCTTTATACCATTTTTCTCCAAGAATAAATTAAATTCCTCAGATGTAAAGGCTCTACCATTATCAGAAACTAATGTATCTGGCAAACCTTGCGAAGCAAATATTTTTCTCAAAATAGTTATAATAGTTGAACTGCTCATTGAATTGACAATCTCAGCTTCAAACCACTTACTGTTACTATCAACAAGTACAAAAAATGTCTTTCCGTGAAAGGGACCTGCAAAGTCCACATGGACACGACTCCATGGCTTATCAGACGTCAGCCAAACTTGAGGATCTTTAGGAGGATTATTTCTAACAACTTGGCACAGATTACATTCAGCTACGATTCTCTCTATGTCTTTATCTAAATCGGGCCACCATAGATACCCTCTAGCATACGCTTTGGTTTGGACAATGCCCGCATGTGGGGCATGCAATAATCTCAATACCTCTTCCTGTAATGATGAAGGTATTATGACTCTGTTACTCCACAATAAACAACTTCTATCGTGCGAAAGAGCCTCTCTACGTATCCAAAACGGTCGCAATGCCATATTTATGTTACATTCTGGCCATCTAATACATCTGGTAACTTTTTTAAAATAGCATCCTTTTTAGTTTCTTCTGCTATCTCATTGGAGTCTAAAGTCCATCCCTGAGGTACAGTCAGCATCAAAAGTTGATGACCACATTTAGATTTCCAAAACCGCTGAACACCGTATTATACCTAAATCGCTCAACATGACAAGCGCCAGAAATGAATGATTATCATAAAAGGCTATAAGTAGGTGACCATCACTTTTCAAAAGTCGCTAAACAAAATTATAGTAAAAATAGCATAACATTCTTCGTCTCTAAAGTCTCTGAACAACTTTTTGACAAAAATAGCATACCATCGTTTATCTCTTAAGTCCTTGAACAAACTGAAAAAAAAATTGGGTTTAATATGTGTGTGTATTTTACAAGCTATTATTTAACTTGCAATGTATGTATGTAATTTGTTCGGGTGGAATCTTGCAAGCATATGTATATTGCGTGACAATGCAATAATATGGTACCTTGAGCTTATCTGATGATGGAGTCGGAAGATGGTCATAGGAACTCACTTCTGTACTGAATAAAATAGTCCAGTTTGGGCTCGTTTGTTTTGTGTTTATGAGTACCTACTTTCCATTGCATATGATGACCGGATGGCATCGACCGTGCGTGACCCGCTGTAAATAGGGTTACAAGCTTAAGTCTAAAAAGTCAAAAATTAATTAAAAATATTTTTTAAAACAGGCTTTTATTAAAAAATGATGTGTACTCATAGTACAATTTCAAATATCAAAATATATAAATTGTAATAGCTTGAGGCACTGAAATATAGTAATGAACGCCTCAAGCTTTTATAATTTATATATATCTATACATACAGGGTGTGGCGTAAGTAGTGGTCCACCATTCAGGATTCGATAAACCAGATAATTAACTATACTTAACAATTAAAAATTTTAACCATTTTTACCCAAGGGTTCCGAAAATATTTCCTTTTTGTTTTTTATTTACGAAATTTCTACCTTTTATTACAAATTTGTTTGTAGTTTCAACAAAAACCATTATTTTTTCATTTTGATTTCTGTTAATTACTGCTGAATACTAGAGCTATCATGATAAATTATGATTTTTTATGTAAATTCACCTCTTTTGAAGAAAAAGTTAGTTCTTCTCTAATTTTAACCCGAATTTTTAACATACCATCCAAGTTCAAGGGCGATTTTTGTAAAAAAAACGTACTACACTGTCAGTGCCCATTTATGTAATAATATGCTTACTAAATACCGATTTCAAAATGGTATCATTCTATCAAATCCTATAATTTAACAAAAAGATATTCAATTTTAATTGAAGCAAAGAAGATTTTCATAAAACTACTTTTTTAAACTTTATTGCGTAAATACTATTACAAAACGTATTAAAACTTAAAAAACTGATACAAGGTAACTTTTTACATTTCAAATGTGATTTGTTTTTAAGCACAAACATGTCAGGTAATAAAACCCTGACCCTTTTTTTACCTGAGACATGTTTGTTAACAAAAACCCGTTGAAGCTCTCGCAGTCGAGTTACGCACAATAGGGGTGATAAGGAAAAGATATGGTAGGGTATTGCTATCTCCTTCATTACTAACGTTGAAATCTCCAGATATCTCGAAATGATTTAGTACGATCTCGTCACTCGTGTCGTGCGTCGTATGCGTTTTGTTTTTATTCTGCCTGTGTTTACCTCCGCCATTTCTTTACCCCTGCCTGACCCCGGACTCTGTTTAATTTGCCTACTGATTGGACTTGTTGTTTTGGTGATCTCTGCGATATTGGCTACGTGTACTGGTGACTTTGGCTTGCTCAACGATTTGGACAAACGTGCAATGCAGTGACAATTAAAAAATCTCTCGGTACACACCGCGCGAATATGCTGACATGCATTTTATTTAAGGCGAATGCAGAGGTGTCGGCAGAGAAGCAGCTCGACTTTATCGGGAGAGATATCCCGATCGAAGACATCCAGACCACCGAGTTTTTGTAAGAGTGCATAACGCATACACCGAGGGAAGGATACCCGGCACAGGCGTAGGCGGTGCAGGTGAAGGACGACCGCGACGACACAACGATGAAGATGTTATGAATTTAGTTGATCCTTCAACATCGGTCCGTATCTTAAGTCGCAGAACTGGCATATCAACTAGATCTGTACATCGGATACTCAAAAGACATGAACTGTACCCATACCACTATCAAAGGGTGCAGTCATTGCTACCAAGAGATTATCAATTGAGAGTAACATTTTATAGAGTAATGCTACGCAGAATAAGAGAAGACCCGCAGTTTTTTAATAAAATATTATGGAGCGACGAGTCATCCTGCAAAAAAGATGGATATTTAAATCTACACAATTTGCATTACTGGCGGCTAGAAAACCCGCATCTCATAAGGCAAGACAGATCACAGTACCAATTTAAAATAAACCTTTGGACCGGAATCATTAACGGACTCATAATCGCTCCACACGAGCTGCCAGAAACATTAAATGCAGAAAGATATTTAAGTATTTTATAGAATCGACTTGCCCTTGCTTCTGGAAGGTGTCGTTCCTGAAGTCCAAGAAGACATGTGGCTGCAGAACGATGGCTGTCCCGCTCACTATGCTGTTAGAGTACGAGAGCACCTTGATACAGCGTATCCAAATAGGTGGATTGGGCGCTTAGGTCCAATATTGTGGCCACCACGCTCGCCAGATCTAAATACCCTAGATTTCTTTTATTGGGGTTGCCTAAAAGAAAAAGTCTATAGCAAATAAATTACAAGTATTGACCAATTGAGGACTAGAATCCAGGCAGCAGCTAGAGAAATCAGCGAAAGCGGGTTTGCCCGACGACTAAAACGGTCGTTTATTAGACGTTGCAGAGCGTGTATAGCTGCGAATGGGGGCCATTTTGAACATTTCGTTTAATTTTAATGATTGTAATCATGACAAAGATTAATAATAAATGATAAATTATGTCATTTGTTTTTTTTTATTCTTTGTTCAAATACCTAATAGTAAGGGAGCCGACGAGGCTAAATGGGGATTTACTCGAGCGTCGTAGAGACCTATTGGGATGCAAAGCTTAGATGATAAGAAGAAAAAAATGTTATATGATATATACCTTTACATCGGTGGGGGAAGCGGCTATAGATTTTTAAATATGTAAAAAAAATCTGTTGCATGGACATCCTCGAGCGCGTCAGATATTGATAGCATCAATGACCTACGTATTTTTAATAATGTACGTATGTTAATCTGATCGTTTGCATGATGCGGGTGGTTGTATTTAAGGGTTGAAAATGAAAAAAAAAAAAAATTTAATCGAGCGCGTCAGATTTTCTAAGGGAGTGTTAAGTACACCAAAAAAAAGCTCTCATTCACTAATCTGACGATTTCGATGGGACGCAAACTCGCGGCCATTTTCATAATGTGCAAAAAAAATTCGCCATTTTGAAATACTCAAGCGTGTCAGATTAAGATATATATGGTTCATCTTTATGTTCTAAACGTACTGTCTCATAATCTGACGATTAACTAGAGGGATTCGCCTGATCTGACAAAAAAACTTTAGAAAAACGGTTCACCTTAAAGGCCATCCCTGCAACTTCCCGCTAATTCCATTCCTGGGCGCTTAAAATTGTACTTATGACATTTTTGAGCTCAAAATATAATTTATGTGATATTTTGAGCTCGCTGAGTTCAAAGAAATAATATTTCTATGCATTTGAGCTCTCCCAGCTCGAAAGTCTGATAGAAGTTTCATAGAACACTATTTTTGGAATTTTCAAACCGCAATAACTTTTGAATGGATCAAGCAATTTTCGCGCGGTTGGCGGCATTCGACGCAGTTTTATCATCCTCATAAGTGATTTTGCAATTTGAATTGATCAAACCACAAATTTCGGAGTAATCCCGAAAAAACACTTTTTCGGGTTTCTTTCGTTCACGATATCTTTCGAACGAATCAACCGCTTTTGACCAGCTTAGTGCCGATCGACGTGGTTTTTCAAGCTCAAAGGCGGATTAGTTTTTGAAATTGATCGATAAAGCCGGTTAAAAGTTATTCTAAAAAAAACACTTTCAAAAAAAATGTTTTTCTTATTTTTTTTCAGATTTTTCACCATTTCTCAAAATCTATCGGTCCGAATCGGTTCAAATTCACAGGAAATCTAATTTTGAGGGAAATATTTAGAACGCCGTTTAGTAGATTCCGATCGGTTTAGTCGTTCAAAAGTTATAAGCGAGTAATATTAAATATAGCATAATTATAATTTATAGCACTGTGCGTGATATAAATCATTTAAAGATGATTCCATCGACAATTCGAGGTTATCATATGATCCTCGAGACTTTCGGATAACCGGCTTGCTCCGACGATATTCCAAAATATTTATACATTTTTTTAATGTTTCTACCGTAAATTTAATTGTTTTTTGTAAGGTACTTTCACCACAAAATACACATTTCAAATTAATGTCACTCATATTAAATATTTATAAACTTTAATTCACACAAATAATATTAAAATAGCAAAAAAATCATCAGTATCAGTGGTACCACTGGGTCGTGGTCCTAACCCCTTAAGGGTGCCCCCAGGTGTGTGCCACTTAATTGTATGTTTTTTTTCCATTTTTTTCTATATTGATCCATTAAAGTCTAAAATAATTAATATGAACTTAAACTTATTATGAGTAGAGAAATTAATGACCAGCTGACGGACGGACTACTTTGTCTGTAATATCATACAATTTGCTACCGGTTAATTAAGTATCTAGTTTAATTAATATAATAAGAATAATTGTGTAACATTGTGATTCTGACAAGTACAAGTGTATGTAAATACCTAAGTGCTGAATAAATTCATTATTTTACATTATTTTAAAAGCCAAAACGTTGGAAACACTTTGTAAACAGTATGCCACGAACGAGTCTTTATGATCAGCTGTGATGGAGTCATGGCAACAGAAACCAGAACCAACAGAAGATCTGGAACACTTGCTGTGGAACTCCAAGAGCCCAGCTACACTATTACATATATAGGAATGACGTCTTGTTGTTCAACATTTTTTTTGTTATCCGTTGGAAGTGCATTTACGCATATACATATACACATACATTATAAAACATATAGGAATGACGTCTTAGCAAAAGTTTTTCGTTCTGATGGGCATTTCCTGTTGACTTATAAAAATCGAAGATCAAAAACATCTGATTTGGAAATCAAAGCTATCACTAATTTCACTATATAATTATAAAATAACATAAGCTGGGTGAACGTCCAAGTGGTGACAGTTTAGGACTAATTTTCGATGAAAATGAATCAATGAAAAATATACTGGCCAAAACTCCCATTTTTTTTTTTCGAATAAATATGCCTTCGGACTTATGTGTTTAATTTCCTTTTCCATTTATCTTAGTGACACGCACATCTTAGTAAAGCACTTAAGCTCAGTCAACTACATTGTCTTCTAAATTCACGCGACAATCTTTCACATGATAACAAGGTTAAGATTTACACCACGTGTGTACGACCGATTACGACGTACGCAAGCACCAGTGGTAAAGTGCCTGCTCCTCATTAGACCCCCCTCATCATGTGCAATGAACAATACTCACTAACACAAAACAAACGATCCTGAACTCGACTATCTTAGCGCTTGCATTAAGGGCGTACCAGTGGTAATGTTCCTGCTCCTCATCAGACCCTCGTCATCATGTGCAATGGAAAGTGCTCATAAACCCAAAACAAACGAGCCCAAACTCGACTATCTTATTCAGTAGGTACAGGAGTTCCTATCGCCACCTTCCGACTCCATCATCAGATCATGGTGATCATGGATCATGGATCATGGCTCCATGGTACTATTGCATTGTCACGCGATATACATATGCTTGCAAAATTTCAGCTCAATCGGTTGAGGGTATGTGCTTCAAAATTTAGTTGCAAGATTCCACCCGAACAAATTACACACAAAGCAAGTTAAATAAAAAAGTTCAGTAACTTTTGTTATTTTATTAGGTTAAGTTATTTTTGGACATTGCCGTGATTATACTAGATAACTAAAACAAGCATTTTATATTGTTCAGTGACTTTTGTAAAACTGAATGTTATGATATTTTCGGGTATTATAACGATCAGCGATTTTTGACAAAATGGTGTTCAGTGACCTTTGACGAGTAGTGTTCAGTTAATTTTGAACTTTAATGATGTTCATTCTATACTGGCGCCTATTTCGTTCAGCGATTTATGGGTGTAAAGTGTTCAGCGGTTTTGGAAATCTAAATGTGGTCATCAACTTTTGATGCTGACTAGAAGATGTACATCTTCTAGTAGCAGCACATCTTTAATAACATCTTCTTTAAGAGTTGCGGCAGCTGGGGCTGTCCATCTACTTAGGGCATCTGCATTACCAATCAACTTCCCTGGTCTATACTTGATTGAATAATGATGGCAAGATAATTTAAGAGACCATCGAAGCATCCTTGGTGAAATTTGATCAGGAATTGGTTTTGATGGATTGAATAAACCGATTAAAGGTTTATGATCTGTTATTATACAGAATGCACGTCCTGCTAAGAATTCATGGAATTTCGTTGTACCAAATACAATGGCCAAAGCTTCTTTGTCTATTTGACCATAGCGTCTCTCATGGGCTTGCATAGTTCGTGAAGCCATCATAACTGGCTTTTCCGACCCATCTTCCATTATATGCGCTAAGATCGCCCCAACACCATACTCTGATGAATCACAGATAAGAAGTAAATCTTTCTTTAAATCATAACTCACTAAGGTCAAATCTGAGGACAATAGCGATTTTGCTTCATCAAATGCTTCTTGTTCTAATTTACCCCAACACCATGGTTGCTTTACCTCTAGCAACCTATAAAGTGGCTCAAGTCTTGTACTCTTATTTGGTAGAAACTTCTCATAATAGTTATACAACCCCAGGAAAGCTCGTAATGTTTACTTGTTACTGGGGACAGGCTTCTCTTGAATTTCCTTTACTTTGTCAGGAGATGTATGTGTACCCTCAGCATCCACCATGTGTCCCAAGAAAGTTATTCTATTAGTTGCAAAAATGCATTTTCGTACATTCAGACGGAGCCCCATATCTTGCAATTTGAACAACACCTGCCGTAACCTTTGGTCATGATCTTCTGTAGTCCGCCCAGCTATTGCTATATCATCTAATAGGCATGCTACTCCCTCCATTCCAGAGAGTGCTGATGACATCAAACGCTGGAAAATGGCTGGTGCTGCACTTACTCCAAATGCTAAGCGATTCATTTTCATCAAACCAATGGGGGTGTTTAATGTTAAAAGCAAAGCTGTACAATCATCTACTTTAAGTTGTGTATAGGCTTGTTTCAAGTCCAGTTTACTGAAAATTCTGCCTCCACTTAGCTTTACAAAACTTTCCGTCGACGTAAGTAAGGGAAATCTATCTGTATCTATAGCTGAATTTACTGTAGATCGGTAATCACCGCAAATTCGTAGAGAGCCATCATCCTTCCTAACAATTCTTAATGGGGTAGCCCACTCTGAGTACCGGATAGGTGTCAGAACACCAGTTTCCACCATTTTCAGTAATTCTTTTTCCACTTGTTGCTTTAAAGGATAAGGGACTGGTCTTGCTTTAAGAAATCGTGGTGTTACATTTGCACGTACATGTAATTTAACTGCTGGCCCTTTATACTTTCCGAGCCCATCTTTAAATAACTCAGGAAAATCTTGCTTATATGGTTCTATCTGGTCTTCAGACCAACACAACCCAGATATTTGTAAACCTAAAGTTGGAAATCAATTTCTACCCAAAAAATTAGGTCCTTGTCCAGCCACCACTAGTAGCTCACACTGGGCTTCTCTGCCATTGAGGTTAACCCGCACATTAGCTTGACCTAAAACATTAAGCGGATCCTGAGTCCATGTCACTAATTTGAGATTGGTAGGTAGTAGAGGAGGAGGTGAAGACCACAACTTCTTATATGTAACTTCAGATATTATACTACGTGAAGCTCCTGAGTCAACTTCCATCTTTATAGTAGCACCCTCTATAGTCACATCTGCAGTCAGTGGTGGTTGATAACTGTCTGAGCATACATAAACACTCATCATTCTCTCTCCCAGACAGGAATCATTATTCACCTTTATCTTGCAACTGATGCACCCGACTTGGTTTCCTATCACAAGCATTTGCTATATGACCAAACTTTTTACAGTAGTAGCATCTTGCTTTCACAAAGGGACACCGTTCACCTTGTTTATGAATACGGGCACACCTACGACATTCATTTGATTGAATTCTACCAATATCCATTGGATCATTAGACGGAGTTTGCTTTAGTTCGCTGTCAGGGTAGAAATCTGATGACATAGCTTGATGATTAAGACATGTTTGCAGAGCAACATCATATGTCAGGTTTTGAATTTTCAATAAGTCCCTGCGCAAGCGTTCGTCACGTACCCCAAGTACTAAACGATCTCTCAACTGGCGCTTCAAATCTACAAAATTGCACGTAGCTCCCAATGTATTTATCGCCGAAATAAATTCTTGTAGTGTTTCTTGTTGATATTGTTGACGTCTATGGAACTTGCCTACTTGCAAAATTTCATTTACTTCAGGTTCATAAAATTTGTCCAAGACACCAAATATAACTAATGTTACTTCCGTAGGGCGTGAAGGTACCAATAATGAGGCAATTAGCTTATATGTGTCTCTGCCACACTGTGATAGGAACAGAGATCGTCCTTTGTTCATGTCATCCGATCCGACCCCACGCCACCAGCATCTAACGCACATAATAACTGTTCTTTATAATCACGCCACTTATCAGTTTTTGGGTTAAACTGTCCCGGAAACACTATATTAGTAATATTTGCACTCATTTTCCACTAAATGAAGAATTATTTATCACGTCGCCAATAAAGAATACCACCAAGTTGAGTTCAAAGCAAAAACTCTTTTATTTTTAAGTACCTACATTAATAATTTTTAACTGTCAAACAAATCTTATCATAATAATTTCAATACATAATAGTAAGAAAACTGCCCAAATCTGTTAAGCAGTTTTCTTACTATTATAGTAAGAAAACTGCTTAACAGATTTGGGCATGTTTCTTTAAAATATAGCATTCTAGCTGTATTTTGGAACTAAGTACAATACATTATATATAATACACCTCTAATAGAGGCATGGCTAGTACAGCTAGTATTAACAAACAACTTTAGTCTAAAGAAACATGTGGTTTTTAGATAATTTTAGTGTTTTTCTGAAATGTCTTCACAAAAATAATCCCTGATAAATGTGACATATCCCTGATAATACAATAGCATATATTTAGCAATGACCTTATTATGCATAGTCTCCTAAATAAAAACCTATTGATACTATGCAGCTAACTAAACAATCTATGAAAATAAATGACAGCAATAATGACTGAATTACCATATACATAATACAATATTTATACCTAGTAATAATAGTTTATTCTTACTTTGGTTGAATGCCATTGTCAAATAGGCTGGACCTTAACATTTTAAGATAGCCTGTTCCCACATACTGCTTCTTTCCTTCATATTGCACTTTTAAGCCCCTTTTACAGTGACCTTCTAAATCACCATAAATATCCACCCTTTCATTCAATTGGCAATCTGAAATAAAAAACTTAAAATTTATATATAGTGGTAGTTATGATGACATGTATATGTCAAAAAGAATGCTAAATAGGAAGATAGATGTATTAAACACCTGACATTGGATTAATTGATGTCTTTCGGCACATTGCCATTAACTTAAAATGATAGGAAGATGGCTGGATATGTTTTTATTTTTTTATTAGGGACAAAAAACAGTTACATGCCATGCTTAACTAGAAATTATTAAATTAGTACAAAGCATAGAAATACATCTTTACACAATCTATTACATATTTATGTTACCTATTACACATGTAACCCACCACATTGTCCACAAATTAACAAAAAAAAAAGTTAAAAGTAAACAGACAAACAGTGTGCACCGTAGAAGACTAGTAAGAAGAAGAAAGGAAAATATATATATATATACTTATGAATTTAGTAATTCTATTGCTCTTGCCTTGAAACGATCCTTGGAAAGAGTAAATATGTCAAGCTCCATAAAGTGATCATTGTATGATTGTATCAACAATACGACGTAGAGGCACGCGCACGCCAGCATTCGTCCTGCACGAATTCGTGTGAAATAGTCTAGGCACACGTGCCCCACGACGCATGACTGATCTCGGTACTATATAATTTAGGCTATTTGATAACGGGATGCAGTCAAATCTATTATTGCAGATACCATGCAGCATCAATACACCCAGAAGAACTCGTCTTGACTCCAAACTTAGAACATTATAACGTTTAAGTAATTGCTCATAAGACACTTTAGGACAGTTACATTTATAACTAATGGTGCGTAAAAACTTTTTCTGCACAATTTCTAGCCTATCTTTGTACTTATCATATAGAGGATCCCAAATTTGGACAGCGTATTCTAATTGCGGCCGAATCAGTGTTTTATATAACATTAAAAATGTAGAGGGTCGCACAAAGCTGCTTGAAAATCTCATCACCAGTCCATACATCTGAAAGTCTTTTTTGACTATATTATCAATATGAGAATTAAAATGCAAACTATTGTCAAGCGTAATACCCAAGTCACGGACAGTTTGAACTACATTGAGACTCTTATTGTAAATGGTATAATTAAATTTGATCTGATTTTTATTTTTAGTAAAAGAAATTGTATAGCATTTGGGAAGGCTAAGAAATAGTTTATTTTTGAGACAGTATTCATAAAATCTATCAAGGTCCTGTTGCAAATTATGGCAGTCACGAATATTATTACAGGTGATATAAATTTTCATATCATCTGCATACATCAAGAAATGTGAGTTAATAAAACAATGTTTAATGTCATTAATAAACAATACAAATAGAAAAGGACCCAATATTGACCCCTGAGGAACCCCTGATGTAACAACAATAGAGTCAGATTCATGCCCATTAATGACAATCTTTTGAGTCCTATTGAAAATGTATGAAGCGAACCATCTGAGTAAATTGCCGCGTATACCATTAAAGGTAATTTTTTCCATGAGCAAGGTGTGATCCACCTTATCAAGGGCCTTCTGAAAATCCGTATAAACGGCGTCAACCTGTACCCGGCGGTCCATACTTTCAAAAAGATGGTTCACAAAGGTCATGAGGTTAGTGGTGGTAGGCGGCGTTTGACAAAACCATGTTGTTCGGGTATGATAAGATGACGGATATGAGGATATAGCGCATTGTGCACAAGTCGTTCAAAAACCTTTGACAAAGTGGAAAGAATGGAAATAGGCCGATAATTATCTAAATTACTTTTATCGCCACTTTTGTACACCGGAGTGATAGAGGCTCGTTTCCAAACTGTGGGAAAGTTCCCTTCTTTCAAGCATTTATTATAAATTATGTATAAGGCGGAAGATAAGTGGTCAGCTGTACTTATAAAGAAGGTGGTATGCCATCTGGTCCAGCTCCTTTAGAGGAATCCAATGCTTTCAATGCTGTACGTATTGACTCCTTTTGCAAGTAGATGTCAGAGATACAAGGCGAATTGTCCTCATAACAACTAGACGGTTGCCATATGTCTGGATCAAAGGTAGAGGGTTCATATACGGAACATAAGTATGTTGAAAACAAATTGCATATTTCCTTGGGCTCGACGGACGAAACATTTTTGTAAAACATGTTAGCAGGGTACTTAGCTTTCCCTTTCTTGGAGGAGACATACGACCAAAAATATTTTATAGATTTAGGAATACTATCTTCGATTGATATCATATATCTCTTATAACATTTAGCGACCTCGCTGTGAAACAATTTACGATACTTTGAGAATTGCACATAATCAGAGTGATTACCATAATTCTTCCACTTAATCCAAGCATATTCTTTAGTTTTAAATGTTTTTATTAGAGAAGGTGAGAACCAGATCGGAAACTTTGAGTTTTTAACATGTGTTAATGGAGTATATGACCTGATAACTCTGTATATAGTTTCATAAAAAACGCCAACTCAGAAGAATGATGAGAAAGTAACTCTTCCCAATCGACATTGCCTAAATCGTGCCTTATGCAGTCAAAGTTTGCTTTTTGGTAATTATACCTGCGAACCGGATGGCATTTCATTGGTTTGAAACGCACATCCAGGTGAGTCAATATAGAAAAGGGGGGGTGGAGGCTATCGGGATTAACCAGGATATTACAGGGAATCGTTTGAGGGTCCGCGTTAGAAATTATCAAGTCTAGCACACGACCTGAGCTATTTTTAGTGTAGTGAAATTGTAGACCATCTATTATATTAATAAAATTAAGTAATATACGCCCAGTAGAGTCCGTGTGATGCGCAGTTGCATGGTTGCCTTCCTGCACCCAATCGATTTCAGGCAAGTTATAGTCACCAAAGAAGTGATATGAATTGCAATTGGGATTATTAGCTAAGTCTTGCAGCATGTCCAAGTATTGTTCATATACCTCTGCGCGAGACGCTGGAGGTATATACACGACACCAATCACATGACGTGTGTGCTTCTGCGTGGCAGGCAACTGCACTAATATATGTTCTAATTCAGAGTTAAATAATTGAGTTGTTAGTATGGTCGCCCGCAATTCACGACGCACAGCAATTAGAACACCTCCTCCATCTTTTTTATTCGTCGCTACACGGTCACGGTCACATCTAAAGACAGTATATCGTTCATCAATAAATTCACTACCACGGATATCAGGAATAAGCCAAGTTTCAGTCAGAACGATAATGTCATAAGAAGTACTCAATATGTTCGTGTAGAGCGTTTACAACTTTGTATGAGTACCTCTGCAATTCTGGTAGTAAAACGTAATGTTATTAGATGCCATGAATAACAGTAATATAATAAATTTGTATTATGTAACGCTTAATCCCGTTGTCTACAGTAATTATATGATAAGTTACAGATAAGCTAGAATCACAAAACAGTATAAGTTTGACGCAGTTTGTGTACTGCAATGTAGTTTCCAATATTGTACATAACTTTTTAAACGGCACAAAAAGATTTGATCGTATATGACATAGAAAACCTAGGAAAATATATACGAATTTTATAAGCATACACAGCCAAAGGCGTAAGCAAGTGGACAAGAGATGGGTATAAAATTTGAAACTTACATACACAACTAAAACTATATACCGGATAACTAAACAAAATGGATAAGGACAAAGGCTAATATAACTATACAAACAAACTTATGTTGGAGCAGGAAGGCCAAGAAGCAGTTGGATGGACTGTAAAAATGATGACGTGTCTAAGAAAGGTGAATATGGAAAAGATGTTTAATTGGTAAAAATGGAAGAGGATGAAATATTGCACCAACCCCAAATAATAGTAAACGGGCAGGAATAGGAGAAGTGGCAATAGGAGAAGTGGCATTTAAGTACATTAATTAATAGAACATTATCATTTTCATTGAGGATAAACTTATTTTTTGCTTTTGGTTCGACATAATATGTAGCTATGTACATTTGTATGTATACAGAGCTCTAGTTTGTAGTAAACATTAAGTACTTAACAAAATACTTAATGAGTTTTTTTTCATACCTAATACCTTTTACCAGATAAATTATGTCTTAGATGATATTATTGGTTCTGCCAGAGTTTTCAAGTTTTTAAGGCTTGGTAAGATCATTTTCAAATTATTTAAACATTGTTAAACTCTGATGACATTTTTTATATTAAGTATTCTTCTCAAATACTTACTAGATGGTAGCCCCATAACTCCAGGGGCAAATATATGGGCTCCTCTCAACACAGCCGCAGCACATAATGCATCAACAACCACTTCCTTTCCCATCTTCTCCAAAACTACATCTTTCGTCCAACTCTCCAGAATAAGGCAATCAGGCCTTAATAAGTAATACTTTGGTAACTGACAAGTGTTTAACTCTTTGCTTTGCTAAAAAGAAGGAATTTTCTATAAGACAATACGTAATAAATAATGACAGAATGAATTAAAAGAATATCAATAACAGATACTAGATAATACAATTAATAGATACATTCTTATGACCATGAAATTGAAAGAATTTAATTCTAGTACTCTAATAAGGATCTTTTAGTATCTGTGTTCTTTTAATATTCATGTAAAAGAAAATTTTGTAAATTTTGTTTGTGTGTAATAATAACATAATGTAGCAATAATAATAATTAATTACATTCATTATGTACACTAGGCTTAATCCATAGGTCAGTGGGCAGTCTATATCTTATAAAGATAATACTCTTATAGCAAAATTAATTAATATTTATATTACTTACAAACATAAGCCATTCTTGAAGAATCTGAGTATCAAACTTTTTGAGTTTGTTAATTCTAAAAGTTGTAAACTTAGGAGACTGTGTTAACCACGTTTTTATTTCATCATTATCTAAAATTTCCATGATGTCCTTTTAAATATTTTTTTATTTTGTTTGTTTTCTCTACGAATCATTGACAAGACAACGACAACACATTGACAATATTATTTTGACTTTTGACATGACAGATAACGTCTGTCAGTCAAATAAACAGGATTGCCATATTCCTATACCTATATTTTGAATTGTTTTGTATCACTTTAATTATTAATTAATTTAACGTTCGTGATAACGAAAGGTTTTCAGACGCACAAAATTATTTCCTGGTTAAAGTACATTCATATAAGAATCAGTACAAAAATAAAGTTTTAATTATACGAAGGAAATTAACTTCTTTAATTAAATAAACAAACATGAATAAAAAGATAAAAGATATTTTATCAAAAATACTGGAACGACGTTTTTTTTTTGTTAAACTACGTTACTACTGTCAGAACTGGTAAACTGATAAAATCGTGCGGGTAAGTGCGTAAATTATCTTTAACATATAAGCAAATTAATTGTTCCCAGTGGTTTTATTAGCATTCAATTGCAAATCCATTATTAATTGTTGTGTGTCATTAATATGTTTTATTCAAATCAATAAAGCCAGATTTAGGTAAGATTAAATGACACAATCATAAAAACATCCGAATAAACGTAGCCTTAATATTAAAATAAAAGGATACTTTTGTGAAACGGCTTCTACAAACGAATACTTTTGTTTTATCTTTTTGATATTGATATTATAGAGATAGAAATAACGAATCAAAATATTAATGATTTACTACTCTTTACTCTTTGTTGTCCAATAAAAAAAAACAGAAATTATTACTCCGAAATATTTTGTATTTTTTTTATTCTTACTGGCCACTTTCCCCACTACGTGGCATAGGCACGAACAACTTCCACGTTCGCCGCCATTTTGACATCGAGTGAACTGTGTAGAATCCACTGAAATAAAGCTTTTTTTCTTGATTGTGTTGAAATTTGCTTCTGAAAATGTAAGTGTATCATTTTATGTTATTTACTTAGTGTTTCTAATTGTAGATTTTTTCAGTAAGGGTGTAATTTACGTTTTGTGTACTTTATAAACCGAGGGTGGTGACCGCAGACCAACAGCGGTGTCGTCAATCTTTGTTGTAAACCTTTATCGAGTAGAATCCTAGTACATTCCCTTCAGTAACTTAGGATATTTTAAACAGTATATTGTTTTATAACACTGCTTTATATTGTAAACTAATACATTAGAAAACATCGACTTCTAATCTGTAGGGATCTGCCATGTCATATCATTGATTGAAGTAACGTGTAGACTTGACGGATGACTCAGTGCTAATATATATAATTTCTTTTCAATATTTCTTCTTTCAGACTACTTATAAAGCTTCAAAATGGGGAATATGTTTGCCAATTTATTTAAAGGCCTATTTGGCAAAAAAGAAATGAGAATATTGATGGTTGGTTTGGATGCTGCTGGTAAAACCACAATTCTATACAAACTCAAATTAGGAGAAATTGTTACAACGATTCCCACGATTGGTGAGTAACTTATTTTTATTGAGTGAAGTCTCATATGCCTATGTAGAAACTCCCTGTAGAAACACCCAAAAAACCTAAAGAAATCAAGTGTTCCTAATTTTTATTGGTTTATTTCATACGAAATAACTTGTATTAAACATGTAAATTAATATGTTACTTTTCCTATATACAAGTCTAATGTGTAATAATTAAATCTTTTTCCATATGTTATGATTACCAACATGTTCAAACAGATTTAGACATGAAATATGGTGAAATTATTGGTTCTAGACAAATTGAGCAATTCATACATCATTATGATGGTTTACATCACACTTTGTGGTGTAGTTAGCTGATTCATTACCTACCTAACTTTTAACTACCTTAAATTTTTTACCCTTTATGGTGTTTATAGTTTCTATTTTATTATTTTTTATTTTAAATTCACCTTTAATTGTAATAATGGGAATAATCTGTTTTAATAAAACAGCTAGTTTAAACCAATAAAAATTAAGCAGGAAGTAATGACTCATTTCCATTTATTCTTGTGAAAATATTGTTCTTAACATTTTGTTAGTCCTAATTTGTATTCTTTTCTATTGTGTATGATCAGAATTCCCTTGAGCAAAATAATTTATTTCAAATAATATTAAGATGCTCTCATATTTGTTTCACTATCTAACAATTAAGATATTTTCCATTTTTCTATACCAAATATAATTAATTATATACAAAACCTATATTGATATAATTTGTTTCAAACAACATCTACAAACTACAAGTTTTTCTTACTCTTGTAAAGGAAAATATAGACACAATACATACATGTTGTATCATCCTGATGAGCATGTATGGGTATAATAAGACCAGGTCTGATGTTCAGCCTATGAATATGATACATTACCTTATTGTTAATGATTGTTAAAAATCAAAATATGATTTAATTTATTTTTGTAACTTATTCTTAAGTGTTGTAATAGGTGTTCGACTATAAAATATGTTCATTGCTTATTTTAACATTAAAAATATGTTATCATTTTAATTTCACTTTAAGTGACCTTTTGTTATGTAAATTTTTATTCTAGTACCTATGTATTGAATATTAATGTAGAACTATTCTTTTTTGGAAATTGATTTTGTCATTAAAATTTGCACCAAACACTTTCAATGACACATCTGTGAAGCACTTGCATTAAAAGTGAAGAATATTTTAACAATTTATGAATATATAGGTGCCAGTATAATAATACATTCTTCCCTAATTTTATGTATGTTATTAACATTTATACACAAAGATGAATAACAAAGAATTTACATTATTAGTTTTGTAAACATTGTGTTATATTATCATTAAAATTAAATAAAACCTGAAGACACAGTATTGTACTTGACTCACCTTGCAGTTTGACTTGCGTAACTTCAGTTCCCATGGGAACGTCATCATAAAGTTTAGTAAGTGTTATTCCTGGATAACACAGCTTTATTATGGTGAAATATTTTTAATTTTATTTATTCCTTTTACCTAAGGGTAATAATGGGACCCTAAAATTAAGACTCAGCCGGACCAGCTGTCTGTCGGTCACCTGGCTGTATCTCATGAACTGTGATAGCTAGACAGTTGAAATGTTCACAAATTACAAATTTCTGTCGCCACTATATCAACATATACTAAAAACAGAATAAAATAAATATAGAGGGGCTAAAATAAATATGATTTTTGCTCGATTATTAATAATGCCAACAGGTAGACACTTGAAATGGTGTTTTGTTTCTAAATCCTAATGTTGTATAGATGATGGTACAGAAACTATGTGTGAGTCCGACCCACACTTGGCCAGTTTTTTATCCAGTGGCCCCATGCTGTGAAACACAATGGCCCCATGGCCTGTTATGTGTTTCTTTATTTTAATTTCATATATTAATCACATCTTTCATGTTCTTGTGAGGCAGTGAAGTTATATAAATTTTGTAATCATTTTTTTCAGGATTCAATGTGGAGACTGTAGAATACAAAAACATCAGTTTCACTGTATGGGATGTGGGTGGTCAAGACAAAATCAGACCACTGTGGAGGCATTACTTCCAAAACACACAGGTTAGTAAACATATGTTTATGGGCTTAACACACAAAGCTGGGATGCAAAATAAATTGCAATTAGTTTAATTGATTTGAGTCAAAACAATTAAATGTCTAAGTTGCAATTTATCCCATGAATTATTATGTACAAACAGATGGATCACTAAGGTTATCCTTATATAAATCCATGACTGTTTATGACTGTTTATACCTGTTCAATAGGCATAAAGACTAAAAAAATATATGTAGTCCTTAGTTAGATGACAAAAAAATATAGGACACATTTTTTTATTTATCAAATCAATAAAAATTTACTAATATACATAGCAACAACTCACTATAAAGTTGAGGAGAGGGGGGCTTGTGACATCACCAGTAGGTAAAATTGTATCTAGAAGTGACTTTTTTATTTGAGGAACAAAAAACAAAATGTGTCCAATATTTTTTGGTAATTTAACTGACAGACTAAATATTTTTTTTTAGTCTTCATGTCTAGGTCCTTAGTATATGCTATGTTTATTGTTAATTCAGTGATCGAATTCTTAACTAATTATATTCTACTAAAGCAAAACTCACAAAAATATATTAGGCTCAATAAAAAAGGCTGAACTTGTTTGACTACACTGCTAGAGTTCAGTGGTGCCAATAGCTGAATCTGTGATCTGGGACAGCTATGTTACAGTGCTTGCTGAGTGCTTTGTTAGAGTTGAAGTATTTTGTTTATTTGAGTGATTCTACGTCGGTAGTACAATGGGTGGGGATCGAACCGGCGACCACAAGATCACAAGTCCGACGCCCTAGCCATTGGGCTACGGCCGGAACCATGAAAACCTTATATTTTCCATTACTATTATATCTCTTTAACTAATCAATAAATTATTTGAAATGTCCTGTGCTGATTAAACCTAGGTACCTAAGTACCTATTTCGTATTTTTGTAGTATTTTGTTTTCTTTTTTAGACTTTAATTTTAGGTTAATTAATCGGTTTTAAGTACTTTAATAAGAATATTTTCGGTAGTTCGGTTTTTACATACAATTGTTATAATTAAGAAATCCATTTGTTAGAATCACAATATTATTATTTATGTTTGATGTGTAACAATTAAATTAGTCACTTACTTAATTCCCTTATCGGCGTTTTAATTAGCATTTAGACAACAAATTCAATTAGGTACATTGTTTTAGGCGGACAAGTGAGTAACCTTGATAGTATTTCGATAATAATTATGCGCAAAACCTAATATAATCAACTCATATGTTGATTATATTAGGTGATAAAAACTTGCGAAATTTAGTTTTGAATATCGGATATGTTATAATTATGATAAAATGATTTTGACAAAGTTTATAGTGAACTAGTTGCCCATAGCCAACCTTGCCTATAAAAAAATACTGTAATTTCCTGTAGATATTTCCAAAAACTTATTTTATTTTTAATTAATATTTAGTAACAATATTTATTATTACGATGACAAAATAATCAGCCAAATTGATAAAGTCGACCCCTTTCTTACAAAGATAAACTAGCTGTCCGTGTCCACCCAGCATTACCCATAAAGAAAATCTCTTTAATATATTTTTCCATTTTTTTTTTCTAAAGTTTCATACAAACCTATTGGTCTATTCGATTTCAAGTTATGTGCGTACATACAATGGTGATTCATATTTATTTATATAGATTATGTGATTACCTTATGCTTACTGCAAGGAAGTGTACTAATGTCCTTGTAGTGCGCCATGGACTGTGCCTATTTTTTTGTAAAATATTGATGGGCCCCTTGTTAGCTGGGATAAATAATATGTAACAAAAAATAAAAGATTAATACAATGTTATTCATGTTTAATACCATCGAAAAGTTTGCTGGATGAATATTTGAATTTATGTATTATATTGGAATGATACTGAATAATACTAATATAGAAAAGGTTTTGTACAGTGTACACTATGATTAATTTCTGAAGAAGTTAAAACTGTTGAGTTTTTTAATCGAAATAAGTACTCTACTCATAATTGCGTTGACTATTAAGGTAAAACATTTTTCTTTACATAGTCGTAGGTACTACAAATGTGTTTTATATTAGACACTCTCAAACCACTATTAGATTTTACTAAATTATCTAGCATTAAACACGGCGAACTGACGCTGATTTTCAACGTGAAATAAGGACAAATAAACACTACTTTCTAATTTACAATCTTAGTCCTCATACTAATATCGAAAATTAGAAAGTATATATGTACTTATTATATAACTAGAACATTTTATTTTTTGCAGGGTCTCATCTTCGTAGTAGACAGTAATGATCGAGAGCGTATTGGTGAGGCGCGTGAAGAGCTCATGCGAATGTTAAGTGAAGACGAATTACGAGATGCAGTACTTTTGATCTTTGCCAACAAACAGGTAAAAAAATACTGTTGAAACTTGTATGTCTTCTTTATTTTCAACTTAAATAATGAAAACTATAAATCCTATTTCTTTTTTTAATTGTTTTTCAATTAGTCAAAAGGATGAAAAAAAGTTAAAGAATTAATTTCTTTGAAAATGTTAAGTTTGTCTACATGTAAAATAAAATGTAATATTGTATTTTAGGATCTGCCCAACGCAATGAACGCAGCTGAAATAACAGACAAGTTGGGCCTGCACTCACTGCGTAACCGCAACTGGTACATCCAGGCGACGTGCGCCACCTCCGGCGACGGCCTTTACGAAGGCCTCGATTGGCTTTCCAACCAACTCAAGAACGCCAACCGCTAACCGCATGTGCGCCACCAACTCACAGACAAATCTGATTACTGAAAGAGACTATGGTTTAAGATATGTTAACTTTATTTGCTATTGAATATTGAATACAATGTATTATGTGAGTTTACCTGCGAACGCATTACTGATATAACGTCATCCGGCGACCGATCGGGCGTCGCGTTCACTTTGACCACTTACGTTTATGCGTTCGTAACGTTTAAAATTAAGTTTGGGTATGTGGTGTTAACTGTACAAATGAACCATGCTACTTAGCGATTGTGGTATTAGGGTCCACAGTAATGAATGTGCCGCTCGATCGATCGCCGGTGACGTAGAACAAAACATAGTGTGTAAAGACGATACAAAATTATTGCAGATTTGTTTTCAATATAAATATACGAAGGAGCAAAACAGTGGTACCTAGACTCGCTGAATGATCGTGCATTGTGATGTGGATAGGTTCGTAGCTGACTCGTGATAAAGTGAATCACATCATAACATGTTTTATATGTATACTATGTGGAATAAGTTGTCGCAATAAAGTATTTAAAGTTAATTCACAATTGATGACTTTAATTATTTAGTTTATGATAGTAGTGACCTACACTTTACATTACGTAGGTAGGTGAAGTTAGCAGTATTGAAGCGTAGGTTCTGTCGGTCACCGGAGTGAGGCGCGGCCGCGGGTCTCCCGCCGCAGCCTATTCACATCGCTTTGTGACTTTGGCTTATCAATATCTAAAGCTCTTCTGTTCAATTGTGTCCAGTTTTGTGCATAAATATCACCTGACGTATTTTAACGATTGTAGTTTATTTTTATGGAAGTTATCTAGGTAGATTAAGCTGTTATGTATTTACATCAAAACCATTTCGTACAATTCTCGCTTATTCAACCGGCTCGTTGTGATTGACCCGCATTTACAGTCAATAGCTTCTCATGACGAACCGAGATTAATTTGTAATTTAGGTATAAATTTGTATTAGATAAACGGTGTCATTTTGAGAAGTGTTTCCGCCTACGGGGAACAGTGCTCAGAATTTTCAGCGGTACATGCTCTACACAATTATTGTAACTTAGCATTTTTATAATAATTTAGAAAAAAATGTTGAAACACCATAACTTTGTGGTAAGTGTGATGATGAAGGAGGTTCTTTTTTATTTTTATGAAAAACGAAAATAATGAAAATGCAAATTGTGACATTCCGGTTTATCTTATGCTGTATTATGGAATAAAAATTATCCTCACCAATGTTTCATTTTTGATTTATACTTACGGGAAAGTTGTTCTTATAATATCAGCAGCGTCCCACTAACAAACCTTGGATTTAATAGCAATGGAGACTTATTTATTTTATTTTCTTGCCTATAAACTAAGAGATAACTAATTATTATGATTTAATTTGTGCATTTAGGCGCTTAACATATTATACAGTAATTATAGATTTTAATAATTATTTTGATTTATTTACTGGTTAATATCAGTCTCTGTTTATCACTCCTCATCCTTGTTTCTTACACCAAATTTTGATATTCCAAACAAATACATAATAAGACAAATATGATAATTGTAAGATATTTTCCTATTTCATTACATTCACAGAATCATTAAACTATTTGAGAAATATATAGTACAAAAAAAGTTTTATGAACATCAACGGAATAGTTATTTTAACATTTTCAGAAGGCGTAGTAGAACATTTTTAGCGGCTGTTATATTCAAAAACATATATAATAATATGTTGGCCACATATATATTTTTTTTTGAATATAACAGCCGCTAAAAATGTTCAACTACGCCTTCTATAAAACTTTATAGGTAAAATAAACTTTTTTAATTTTTAGTTTTCTACCAAGAGAAATTAAATTCACATATATTCTATTTATGTTCACAATAATTAAAATCCATATTTCATTTTCTAGACGTCATCAAGTAACAAACGTAAGCATCGAAAGTACAAAGGGGAGACGATAACTACCTAATGATCTGAGCAATGCAAAGTTACGGGCGATAACGCGTTATTTACAAGTGGTTTATTTTTATAAAATTTAAATTGATTTATATATATACTAATATATAAAGTTGAAGAGTTTGTTTGTTTGTTTGCTTGAACGCGGTAATCTCAGGAACTACTGGTCCGATCTGGAAAAATCTTTCAGTGTTAGATAGCCCATTTATCGATGAAGGCTATAAGGCTTTATTTATTATGAAGTTCTCACGGGAACGGGAGTAACGCGGTTGAATAAAATCACATTAGCATTAAAATAATACATTATAACCGCAGAATGTCAGGTTCTTATAGGACCTTTAACTTAAGTCTTTCTTATCCCTCCTATTGTCTTTGATTAAATTCGTTGCGGGTCCCAAGACAGTTTAACTTCGTGAGCCTCGGTGCTCATTGCCATTTACAGTGATTGATCCTGGCTTACAGGAGTTGCAGTGGTAGGAGTGTGGGTGGGACGAGCGTTTGTTCCCGATAGTTCTACTGCACAGTTCTACGGTAGAACTAATGGGATTTTTTTTCTCACTAGTTCTATTATATTTGATGTAACGAAAGAGTAGAACTAGTGGGAGTCTCCCTTCCCTTTTGTTCTATCTAGAATAGTAGAACTAGCGAAACTTGAAGTTTTACACCAATTAATGTGTTAGCAAAATACTAGTCGTGTCTCAATAGGATTAAAGACACTTTGGTATTACTAGACACAATAAATTAATACGCTATAATTAGTTTATAAATCACACATTTTAATGTAACATGCTGTTTTCAATTTTTATATTTGTAGACATTCCTTTTAGTGGATCACACACTAAAATTGTTCTCAATACATTTAAGATAATCTTAGGTATGGAGTAAATGAACACCTTAACATAAAATGCATGGTCATCCTAATCTCTTTGTTGCTCGCTCGAATAATCGACGTCTACTTATTGGAGTATTTCTACATCTTTACTTAACCCGGCGAGCGCAAGGTTCGAATATGCAACACAAAGCGCTAGGTGGGTGTGTCACACCCAGGTAGCAATTGTGTGGTTTTAGTACACTATTATTATTAATACTTATTTTCTTGAATACTGAACTGATATTTACTTCTATTTTGAACTTATTTAAGGGTGAAATAATATAAACAATTCATTATTGTTAGTTATTTATGAAATTAACAAAATCAACAGTTCGAACTTAAATTTATTAGTTAACGAAAATATTTATCACGTTTTGTTAAAAAATAATTTCAAATACTTAGACTAAACATAAAAACAAAATAATACTTATTCTGGAACATAAAACTAATAATAAAAATATTTATTCATCTTGAGATCTTGTGTATGGAACATGCCATTTTTGCCTGTGACAACCACAGGCAAAAATGGCATGTTCCATACAAAGGTAATGTTTGAAAAAACGTAAAAGTTTGTTTTGGTTGTCTTCATACGACATTTTAGATTAAGTCTTGAACTCTAAAACAATGCATAAAACAAAAAATGAGTTTGTTCAAGTTCGTTTCAAGAAGCGTAAAGTGGGTTTCACGCAACCGCTGACAGCTTCAATCTCGTCTACACTATTCACAGGGCGACGGACGACTGAAGCAGTGACAGTCGACGCTTCCGAATCTCCCCCTGCGCAGCTACTGAGGCGCGCGAAGCGTATTAATAATTTGCTATTAAAATATTAGTCGATTTTTCTAGGTCTGGGTGTACCACACCCAACCTTACGCTCGCCGGGTTAACTAGGTATCTACCGAATCATTTCTAAAAAGTGCCCTACGACAATTTCACCAGTTACTAATTTTAATTGTGCATGTCTTATAAAATCATCATTGTCGATTTCCATCGTTCGCCGTTTAGGTTGTGAGTAAGAAGGATAATTCTGATTATTGTGAGTTCGTAATGAAGACATCAATGAATCTTCATATAGAATGTGTAATATTTGCAAAATGTTGCCTTGATTTTTATTTATTTCATTTTCTCGTCATAATGACGAGACCATGCCTGTACACTAAAACTACAACGAATTACATCATCCTGATCAAACCAGTATTTAGTACCTCCGATAATGTATATTTATGTACACCTATACAAAAATATACAACTAATGAGATCTTCGTCTCTTGCTGTAGATTATCGGAAGTACTAAATCAGGTACTAAATACTGGTTTGATCAGGATGATGTAATTCGTTGTAGTTTTAGTGTGATCCGTAACATTTACTGCGGTAAGTACTTTGTAACATAATATCACGCTTCCCTAGGAACTAGATAGATGTATTTTTCCCTAATATTTCACCAGTTATGAGCGTTGACGCGACTGTACCTACCTAATAGTTACATACTCCGTAGATACCTATTGAGAAGATACATATAAGATATACTTTTACACTTAGAGATCTAGACCAAAGAGATTATAGGTTACAATAAGCCAATCTACCTTTAAAATTTATTAATTTTGGTTTTGCTTTTTAGGACCTCAATGCAATACTGCATAATAAACCTCATAGTACCCCATGTTATCCGAATGAAAACCCGGCGTAAGGTTGGGTGTGGTACACCCAGACCTAGAAAAATCGACTAATATTTTAATAGCAAATTATTAATACGCTTCGCGCGCCTCAGTAGCTGCGCAGGGGGAGATTCGGAAGCGTCGACTGTCACTGCTTCAGTCGTCCGTCGCCCTGTGAATAGTGTAGACGAGATTGAAGCTGTCAGCGGTTGCGTGAAACCCACCTTACGCTTCTTGAAACGAACTTGAACAAACTCATTTTTTGTTTTATGCATTGTTTTAGAGTTCAAGACTTAATCTAAAATGTCGTATGAAGACAACCAAAACAAACTTTTACGTTTTTTCAAACATTACCTTTGTATGGAACATGCCATTTTTGCCTGTGGTTGTCACAGGCAAAAATGGCATGTTCCATACACAAGATCTCAAGATGAATAAATATTTTTATTATTAGTTTTATGTTCCAGAATAAGTATTATTTTGTTTTTATGTTTAGTCTAAGTATTTGAAATTATTTTTTAACAAAACGTGATAAATATTTTCGTTAACTAATAAATTTAAGTTCGAACTGTTGATTTTGTTAATTTCATAAATAACTAACAATAATGAATTGTTTATATTATTTCACCCTTAAATAAGTTCAAAATAGAAGTAAATATCAGTTCAGTATTCAAGAAAATAAGTATTAATAATAATAGTGTACTAAAACCACACAATTGCTACCTGGGTGTGACACACCTACCTAGCGCTTTGTGTTGCATATTCGAACCTTGCGCTCGCCGCGTTAAGTAAAGATGTAGAAATACTCCAATAAGTAGACGTCGATTATTCGAGCGAGCAACAAAGAGATTAGGATGACCATGCATTTTATGTTAAGGTGTTCATTTACTCCATACCTAAGATTATCTTAAATGTATTGAGAACAATTTTAGTGTGTGATCCACTAAAAGGAATGTCTACAAATATAAAAATTGAAAACAGCATGTTACATTAAAATGTGTGATTTATAAACTAATTATAGCGTATTAATTTATTGTGTCTAGTAATACCAAAGTGTCTTTAATCCTATTGAGACACGACTAGTATTTTGCTAACACATTAATTGGTGTAAAACTTCAAGTTTCGCTAGTTCTACTATTCTAGATAGAACAAGTGGGAAGGGAGACTCCCACTAGTTCTACTCTTTCGTTACATCAAATATAATAGAACTAGTGAGAAAAAAAATCCCATTAGTTCTACCGTAGAACTGTGCAGTAGAACTATCGGGAACAAACGGGGACGAGTCCCAACAGAAAAAGAAGGCCCTTTAACTTATAGCTCGTTTAACCTAGTGGAAGCCACGCCATAACGGTATCCTCATGCTTTGTACCCCGCAAAGCCCGAAAGTCTGTAAATATCTTGATTTTTTATCATCAAATAGTCATAGTCGATTTTAATTATCAAATTATCATATTTGAATAAATTATTTATTTTCGTTTCCTGTTCTATGTGGTAATATGTAATTGGACTTTATTTTTTGAGTTTCATAACACACTAGCGCCCCGCCCAGGCTACGCACGGGTGCAATGCTGATGTATTATAGGTACATATAAATATTCCTCTTGAGTCACTATCCATAAAAAATGCATCCAAATCCGTTGCAATCACTTACTAACTAGGTTAGGATTTATACCACGTGTATACGACCGATTATGACGTACGCGAGCACCGTATTCGCTCATACCGCGTCAAGCTGTTTGTACCGCTGTTGTACCGCTGCAAACTGTTCAATGTAGATTCACTGGACGTGCCACCGGGGCACCATGGTTTATTTGCAATCGCAACTTACATAATGATCTCCGTCGGCAAGCTTCTTCGAAACGGTGGCTCAACACCCAAACCCTTTGGTTGTTGCAGCATCCGACTATAGACCTTTGCTCACAGAGCGTCGTAAGCACCGTCGGCCTCCGAGATCACAACTTACCAACTGAAGGTGTAGGTTTCTACACCTACCTTACTGCAGAGACCACTCTATCCAATCCACCGCAGAAGCGTGCGCCCGTGAACGCGGCCCCTTTCGCCCTCCCGACCCCTAGTTTGCAAAGAACCTTCCGATGCCCTCATATACCCGACGTCCGAGAGGCCCGCGCACTGTAAAGTAGAATGACAGTTGCAGTTGCACAAAATTTCCCTAAAATAAAAATCTAAAGACATCATCAATCCCCCCGCCAGCGACCACCCTGCGCCGAGGTCCAAGTCCCACAGGTAGCGCCCTCTTGCGCAGGTTGCTTAGTTTGTAGTATTTAAACCATTTATTGAGGTCGGAGCTCTGCTCGCCTTTATGTCCGTTGAAGTAGCAAAAGCCTCCTGGCTAACTACATTATGAAAAAAAAGTAACGCATTTTAATTATTTATTAAAATAGATTTAATTATTTATTATTAGATTAATTTAATAAATTGACATATTTAAAATATTTTTTGAATGCCTAATAATGGCTGAGTAGCGAAGACATTGTTATCGAAGTCATAGTAATATCGATACGTTATTAGACTCCTGATCTAACCTACATAATAATATATGTTTAATACCTTTGTTTGCTGAATTATCCTAACAGTGCCAAAGCGAGCCCGTGATGGGCCCAGTAGGTATCAAAACTAGCAGTAGAAGTGGCCCTAAAGACGTGCCCTTGTATCGAAACTAATTGGAGAGGCCCTCTATCACACACTTTCGGAGCTCTTGTAGCCAAAGTAGTGTGTAGTTCCTGGCCCAGGAACCCCGTATATATGACCCCGCGATATACGCCTGCTGTATCAGCCGTAGCTATACGCGGCGTAAGGTGGGCCACCTTACGAATCAACCACAAGCAGTAAAACACAGAGACCACTCTATCCGACCCGAGTATCTAAAACTGAAAATAGGTCACCAAGGTGCCTCACAAAATTTATCTCACCCACAATTTCAGCCTTATCTACCCCGCCACTGGGCTCATACGGCGGTAACTGGGCGTAGTTTCCGCCGTATCAGCGGCTCTATCTGAATGCAATTTTGTCTTTCGGTATGATGATCAGCTTTGAAGCTTTTCGGTACGTAGGTATAAGTAGCACCGGATGTCATGCGTTGGCAGTTCCCGGTGCCCCCATTAGTGGCGTTCGTAAGAGTACCCTAGGGGGTTTAGTGGGGGATCCTCTTTTCGTGGTATGATTAGCATATCATCGCTGTTGATATAAGATACAGGCCTAGGCTTAGTTTGCACTCCAGATCTCCTACAAATTACATGATTAAATATGTTACCTTGACTGTTTATAAGTAACCAAATTATTTATTAAAACAAATTGTAATTTTGAGGAGATGAAAAAAAATAAAAAAAATTGAATGGGACGCCCTAAATACCCAGTCGCTGCAGGTAAAAGGTAGATATAAGTAAGGCTATCGGAAGTATTTCTGATGTAGTTCCCTTTATCCCCTACACTAGCCAGTGTCAACGATTGGAGGAGTCAGAGGGTTTCAGTGGGTAAACCCTACTACATACAGTATACATATTCCGCCGTTGGCGGCCGGGCTTCACAATAGCGGTTAATAAAGATTTAATAAGGATGGAGCTCTGCTCGCCCTTTAGCCCGGTGAAGTAACAAAAGCCTCGTTGCTAACAAAATATGAGTCCGTCTGAAAAAAACTATAGATGATATGCCAATATCACAAGGGTATACGTGTGATCCTCCAATCGCCAGTTCTAGGATAAAATTATGAAAAGGCATTGACTTCTGAAGAGTTGTAAGTGGTTAAGTCTGAGACGCGGTAGGCAAACTCAGAAACACCCAGGAATTTTAGGAACTGTGCACAAAACATGTTAATGTTTATGTGTAATTAACAAAAACTTAACAAAATAACAATTAACCAATGCTAAATATTGTTTTATTTTTATTTATCTTTATATATATAATTCTTCTGTGAGTGTGTATGTCACTGAACTTCTCTCAAACGACTGGACCGATTTCGATGAAATTTTTTGTGTGTGTTCAAGGGGATCTGGGAATGGTTTAGATTCACAATTTTGTCCGCTCGACAATGTTTTTTTAATTAATTTTTAATTTATTAGTAGTTGCCTGAAAACCCCTTAAAACAGCCTTTTTCTTTTTCCCATACAAACGTTTTCTAACTAAAATGTAGAGTCAATTTGAGCTTTATTTTTTTGCTAAGATTTTTTAGGGTAGGTGTAGGGTAGGGTAGGGGTAGATTAGGGGTAGGTGTAGGGTAGGGGTAGGGTAGGGTAGAGGTAGGGTAGGGGTAGTGTAGGGTAGGGGTAGTGTAGGGTAGGGGTAGTGCAGGGTAGGGGTAGTGTAGGGTAGGGGTAGTGTAGGGTGGGGGTAGTGTAGGGGTAGGAGTATCGCATAAACGAAGTCTCTACGGCCCAGTTTATTTTATACAAATGTTTAGGTCTTTTATGTATCGATTGAGGCAGTACGAAGTCTGCCGGGTCAGCTAGTATCTATATAAATTAAAGTAAAACATTTGCCAAAATATATGTACGTGCATAACTATAAAGCAGGTGTTAATTCCCGCACTGAAAAATAACTTGTAAAATCGAATCAACTCGATTTTCAAGCGTGGTGACTATGGCCACAATTCGCTTCGAAGGAAGCATGTTCAGAAGTGGACGTTATAGAAATTATGTTAACGTTAATGAAATATGTAAAATGTCTAAGAATTGGACCTAATTTCATCGGAAATTGATTTATCAATCGGAGGGAAAGGACATATTTCTTTTTTCTTCAAGTATTAGGCCCACCATTAATTGTAGGGTATACCTACTAATGAAACATACGTCGATTTATTCGTTGTAATCTCTAGTTTACCGTGGTAATATTAGTTTTACGTCGTCTAATGTCTATACGATAGACAAACGCCATCAAACTCTTATCTTTTTCTAAGTAATCGTAGTCCGATGTTTCCGTATATTATCAGGAGATGACATTTATTAAAAAAATAGAAATGTTTCTATTTTTAGAAAGTGTAGTAAACATTTTCATTTCACACTATATACAAAAAAAACGAATAAAACTAATTTCACTATCTGTACCTACAGTTTTTTTTTCGGAATTAGTCCTGGGGCTTTTGCTACTTCACCGGGCATAAAGGCGAGCAGAGCTCCAGCTTAGATAAATGGTTTGATCCCTATAAACTAAGTAACCCAACCTGCGCAAGAGGGCGTCCCCTGTGGGACTTGGACCTCGGCTCAGGGCGGTCGCTGAAGGGGAGATTGAGGGATTATAGCTTTTAGTTTTTTTAGGGGAGTTTCGTGCAACTGTCGCTCTACTTTACAGTTCGCGGGCCGCTCGGACTTCGGGTCTACGAGGGCATCGGCAGGTTCTTAGCAAACTAAGAGTCGGGAGGGTGTACCTACAGTGTTACATTGTAGGTACTATCAGTAGATAGATCCGTTTATCCATAGTGGTATAAGTCTCGCTTTAAGTCTCAGAGGTTGTGGGTTCGTTCCGCAACAATAAATCTTTGTGTCAATTCTTAGATTTCTTTCCGGGTCTCGAAAAGCACGTTAAGCACGTTATAACATACCTATATATTACATCAATATATAGTATACTCGCTGCCCGTGCGCGTAACTTCCGTTCCCGTGGGAATCTAGTCGTTGCGGACCTTTAAAAAATATTCTAAATTTATATTAATATAAAGAGTATCTATATTATGTGAGATTGGAGTCGATATCTTTTAAAAAAAAGAAATTTCCATACAATTTTACACCCCTTATTTGAACCCTTTGGAAAGGTTGTTCAGAAAAATAATTAACTACATTTTAATTTCTTTAAATAAGAAGTATTTTCTAGTAATTTTAAAATCCTACTATTAAAACTATAGAAATTTCATACAAACTGACACCACGTCTTACCCCCTTAGGGATTTAATTTTGCAAAATCCCGTCTTAATGAGTTAGTCTGTCTCCCGTCTATGTCCTAAAAGGAAATTTTAGACTCTTAGCATTTGTAGTTTCTGAGATTTCGTGATGAGTGGATAAATGACCTTTCGCTTTTATACATATATATAGATATAACGTAGGCTGCACCGGTGGCTCAGTGGTTACGGTAGTTGCTTCTGGGACCTGGTGTTCTGGGTTCGATTCCCACCCGGGACAATTATTTGTGTGAACCACAAATAATTGTTCTGAGTCTAGGTGTACTTTGTGTCCGTTGAAATGTATGTTTGTAAAGTCCCCGCGACACAGGGATTTATTTCCCTAGTGCGGGAGTTGTCTTTTAAAAAAGAAGAAGAAAAGAAGAAAGAAGAAGGTATACTAGGAAACGAGCAGCAGCGTTTCCTTGTGTGACAATAGGGGAAAGTCGGGTAATTGGGAACGGCGGGTAATTGGGAACAGCTAGGTAATTATACTTCCCCCCACACTACTTCGCTAAAAACCTGTGCAACGGACGCAAGCAGCGCCCCTCAGCGCCTGCGCAGCATTTAGTGTGAAAGGATGCGCGCACGTTGTCACGGTGAGTCAAAAGATTTTTTTTGCATTTTTGATCTAATTTTTGCCAAGCATAATTTATGGTGTAGCTATCAAACTATTGAGTTTTGAAACACCATATTTCGTTTGAATCTTGCATGTATTATTATTTTTTAATCCTCGCATTATTTGAAGAAAATAAAAACCCCTTTTGAGAGTTACGGCCATCTTGATAAACATTGACTATTTCGGGTAATTAGGAACGGTCCCAACTACCCCTAGTGATACAGTTTGATTTTTATTGTTTGTTTAATGTTTCAGAAATTGTTGTCAAATTGTTTAATGTTTAAGATGCCTCGAAATTACATTCGTAAGGCTGAACAAAATTACCAAGTTGAACAACTACGCCAAGCAATCGAAGAATTTCAAAATAAAAAACTCACATTGGGCCAAACTGCTACCAAAAAAAAACTATAAAAAAAGAAGTCAGTTAAAGGTAAAGCAGTTAGAAATTTGAAGAAAGCTTAACAAGAAAATGAAGACAAAGAACATAATATGCAACGAAAAATATGAGACCCCACTGACAGAAGATTGGATCATGTGTAGCATTTGTCAACTCTGAGCACATGATAAATGTACTGCTGGCGAGACCAGTAAAGGTTACGTGTGTGATATGTGCCACTCTAAAAAGTAGTGGGTTTGTTTATAAACTGTTAAAAGACTTATTTGTTTCGTTCCTTATTACCCCACACCGTTCGCATTTACCCCGCAGGATGGTCTCAATTACCCCTTAGGGTATGGGGTAAAAGGGAACGCCAGTGTTTTTTATTTTCGTTCATATTTCTAATAACACGGTGATTTTTAAGATTATTTTTGTCATTTATAAGTACATTAATAAGTAAACTTTGAATTACAATAAAATATAATTATATTTATTTTGTTTTTATATTTTTTATGAGCGTTAGAAGTTAAGTGTTCCCAATTCCCCCACTTTCCCTTATAATACTGCGGTCAACAACCCGGCTGCCAAAGGTGGTGACTATGGCAGAAACTCCCTCGGGAGGAGGCCCATGTTCAGAAGTGGACGTTATACGGGATGATGATGATGAAATTCCCTCCTTAACTATATGTTTAAACGCAGTAAATTATATATTAAAAGATAAAAATTTCACTGGCTCTGATCACACACTCACCTTAGTCTCGGATTGGTTTTTCGCCAACAATCTCCTACTCAATACAAACAAAACCAAATGTATTAGATTCACTCTTCCTTATGTAGCAAACACTGTTCCAAATATTAAACTTTATGGAGAATCCTTAAGTCTGATCCCATCAGCAATATTTCTAGGTATTACGTTAGACTCTAAGTTGCAATGCACATATAGATAGATTAACAGATAAATAAAGCTCTGCAGCCTACGCGGTTTGGAAAATTAGACAATTGACTGATATAGCAACAGCAAGATTTGTGTACTTCGCTTATTTTCATAGTATCATGACTTATGGAATTACAAATTTAACAGAGTATAAATTAAAAACATATGAAAATCAGATTCTTATGAGCAAAGGCTACTATAATATACAAGAATGGACGATGGAGATGTTTGGCGGATGACTCCGTGTTCTGTTGCAATGAGGCATACTGGCGCCCTCTGACTGTCACACTGAGCTCATACAATTAAATAAATAAATAAACAAACATTGTAAAAGTATAATTATATTAACTAATACGACCGACCAGACTAAGTGTATATTATGTAAGAAAGTTGCATTGTAAACGTGAATGTAGGAGAGTGCTTCCTATAAAGCTACTATGTTTAATTTATTTTTTCTCTTAGTCACTGAAATTATCAGTCTTAGTTACTGAAATTATCAGTCTAAGTCACTTAAATTACCTTTTAAGAGGCACTGTCCTAGATGCAAAAATGTAATGAATTGTAAAGCATAAATATTATTTAATATTAAATTTATTTTTAAAAGATGAAAAAGAAACATTCCGGACTTTCTAGTCTTTCTTCTCCGGATGTCACACTGTAGGTAGATGGAGAAAGACTCGTAGGAAGCTAGGATAGAGACGGTGATCCTCGCGACGCGTTCTTGGCTTTAGACCAGATCCCAGCCCGCGCTGGTTGATCTAATTTCTCAAACCACGCGACTTATTATTATTATTTTGTGTATACTCGTTTTGTTCGCGACAGTTGTTAATTTTATTTAATTTATATCTAATATATAAAATTCTCTTGTTTGTAATTATACTCCTCCGAAATGGCTCGGCCGATTTTCGTGAAATTTTGTGTGCATATCGTTAGGTCTGCGAATCGGCCAACATCTATTTTTCATCCCCCTAAAAGTTAAGGGTAACCCCTAAATTTATTTTTTTATTTTTTTATGATACAGCATACAAAAATACATACAACCCTTGATTTTCACCCTTCTACCATGAACTCCTATGTTTTCTTTGTTTATTAAAAATTTTAATTTTTCGTGGCAAGATTTTTTATTTTGTCATGACTTACATTAAAAAAAAATCATACTACTCTTAATTTTTTACCCCTCTACGATCAAACCCTATTTTCCATCGCGATTTTTTTTTATTATATCCACTTATCCGCAATAAAAAAGGTGGAAATGGATGGAAATGACTATAAAATTATAGATAAAAAATAAAATTCTATTTTCATACCTGACAGCTTTTACGCTAAAGCTATAAATAAATATAAAGTACAAACTATTTATTATTATTATAACTATAATAACTAAACTAAATGAATTAATCAAAAATATTATATTAATGAGCCAATTATGTTTTGACTATTTGCAAATGCCTGTTTACGTAAATAAAAACTATTTTTATTTATATATTTAATATTTTTTGTAATACAATAAATTATTATTCAGAGTTTATAATTTCAATTTCCCTTTAATTATGATTTTTTCTCAATTTATTTTTTTGATCTTCCGCTTCGCCGGTCTATAACTGATCAACTATCAACCGATCACTTATCCCCGCCAGGTGTCTACCGTTGTTACCACTCATCCAACAAATATCACGGAGTAGGGGTGAGGACGAGAAGCGACTTCGAGAACCTGGTTCCCCGAGTCTGCAAGGCGGCAGTCGCTCTTCAAAGGCTGCTCTGCTACCCAACCTCAGGGGACCTCGGGATGAAATTTCATGAAATACGCCTCCTTTACGGTGGCGTGATTCCTTCGATGGCCCTTTACGGGGCGCCCGTCTAGTTTAATCGCCCGACGGCTGCCTCGCGTTGTAGAGCATTTCTATAGGTCTGCAGCGCCAGATGGCCATTCGAATAGCTAGGGGCTATCGGACGATTTCGTCTGAGGCTGCGACCGTCCTGGCGCGATTGCCGCCGTTCGACATCCTGGCGGACATGGACACACGGGTCTACGACCGGATCTGTGCCTGTGTCCTGCCGGGAAGCGGCGGGGACGGCCTGGACGCTCAGCGGCTCAATTTGCCGCGAAACTCGCGTCAACGCGCCGGTCGTTGCCGTCCTGCCCCCCAGCTTCGAGGCATGGATGGAGCGGCCATTCGTCCGCGTCACCTTCAAGTTGACTCAGATACTCACCGGACATGGGTGTTTCGGTTAGTATCTGAGTCGAATAGGACGTGAGCCGGCGCCACAATGCCACTGTGGGGTGGCCACAGACTCGGCCTAGCACACCTTGGAGGAGTGCCCGGCGTGGGCCTTCGAACGCCGAGTCATGACCCTAAGGGTCGGAACGGACCTCTCGCCGCAGTCATTAGTTTCGGCTATGCTGGCGGCGAGAGAGTCCTGGATGGCCGTCGACTCCTTCTGCGAAGTAGTCATGCTCCGGAAAGAGACGGCAGAGCGCACACGAGAAAAGAACGCAGGGCCGAGGCCGGCGATTTTAATTTCACCGGCGAGAATGAGTCGCGCCGAACCAAACTCTACGTTCGGCGCGACGGCGCTGATTATTGTCGGTGCGAGACGGCGAGTTGTGTATCAATCGTAGAAGTGACTGTTATACGTATTATTTTAATTTTTCTGTGCAACTTTCATTTATGATGTATTTTAGCTATTGAGTATAAAAAGTGTCAAAAGAAAATTGCTATTATTGATTTATATTAAATAAATGTTTGTAAATATTCATTAACCATTAATAAATATTTATTAACAGTTTGTAAATTGTACTTAATAAATTACTTATCGACTGTTAATAAATATAAATGAATCACATCACCCTTCGTCACGGCATCACGCGTGAACGGCGGGGTTGATTTCGCTTATTATTTTTTTGTTGTGTTTGTTATTGTCAGGAGAATGTTCATATGATAGAAATAAATAAGAAAATTTCGTGTATAATTAGAAAAATTAAGGATTTCTTTCCACCATATATAATTTTCTAAAAGGTAACCTAAGCGTTTTTAACATTATAAACTGTTTTATTGTAATCTTAGAGCGTTTGACATAACATTGACAGAATGCGTGCTGCTCTTAGTGCACATCACGGTTAGTTCAGTAACGTGCTATTATCACGCCTAATAGGTATTAAAAGTTCAATTTAATTTAGAGTTTTAGTTAAGACAGTATAACGTCTGTCGGGTCAGCTAGTATATCTATATATATTTTATTGATTTTTAAAATAAGAATCTAATAGTAGTTTAACATAAGTGACCTTACAGTTAAGTTATGCTATTTACTTAATTAAGTATATCTATCAAAAAAATGTACTTAAATGTGTTATGTATTGTAAATGACGTATAAAAAGCGTGAATTAGGTATTCGTCCACGTTACTAATAAACTATTTCATTTAATTTCAAATTCAAAATTAGTTGAACCAATTTTATACAGGGTTCATGTATGCAAGTTTAGATGAATAAAGAATAAGAGATTGTCTTTTTTAGTTTATTTTCGGACATATGTAATTAGCCACGAGGCTTTTGCTATTTCACCGGGCATACAGGGGAGCAAGGCTACGGCTATATCTGCTAATGGTTTATGGTTTAAGAACTACAAACTAAGCAACCTGCGCAAAAGGGGGCGTCCTCTGTGGGGCTTGGACTCTGCTCAGGGCGGAAACTGGTGGAAAGGCGGTTAAGGAATGATGGACCTTGTTCGCTGGTTTCTCGCACTTCTGGTCTACATAGGAATCGGAAGGTTCTTTGCAAATTAAGGGTCGGGTCGCTGGCGTGGAGACGTAGCCACTCTTTATTTCCACACCAGCGACCCGACCCTCACACGACCCTCTCTGTGTAGTAGTATTAAGGTACAACTTGGTAGCGGACAACATGAAGCTGCAGCAAACGACGTGTCGCAGCGACACTACTGGTTTCTATGTATTTCTATGAAATTTCCTTCGTAGCGTCGCTAGCTTCATGTCGCTAACTACCCGCTACCAACTTGTACCTTTAGTTTCTTTCGTTGCAGTCTCTGTACCTACTAATAGTTGGTAAGTTTCGTTTACCATGACGACTTGGTCGTAGTCGGGTGTCGCAAAGATATCACCATGTAAAGTATGCGGTTGAATCGCATAATCAATATTATTACATGTTATTAAACTATGTTCTCCGCCACGTTTATCTATCTATTCCTGATAAACTCAAAAATTACTGCAGCGAGTGATATTATAAAGTTAAGGGAAAACCTAGGTAGGTATATTTACCTACCTAGGTTTCCCCTTAACTTTAACACTAGGACAATTGGTGTACCTACAGTTGACGTTAGTTTCCCATACGTGTAATTTGTAGAAAATCTAGCTATAAGCTGGGCCGAAGTCATGAAATTGTTTAATATTTCCTGGTACTCTCATACCCTCCTATAAAAGTCGGGGACTAACTCGTTATTTTAGATAGGTTTATTTCTTGTATATAACCTATACCTACACAGACAACCTCCGTAGCGTAGCGGTATTTGGCTCGCTTTAAATCTCTAAGGTCGTGGGTTCGATCCCTACGCTTGACAGGAAATCTTTGTGTAAATTCTAAAAATGTCTTTCCAGGTCTGGTTGGTTGAGCGCTACCCTCCGTGCCTTCGAAAGCACGTTAAGCCGTTGGTCCCGATTGTTATAACATCATTTATAATATCTTACATCAAGGAACGGGCAACAGCGTTTCCTTGTGTGGTACAACATAATACTGCGGTCACCAATCCGCCTGCCAGGCGTGGTGACTATGGCAAATACCCTCCCGTTATATGGGCTGATGGCTGATGATCATGATGATTATGATACCTACATAGAATCTTTTATTGGAACGAAATCTCTTAAGATACGTGGAAATGTACCATCTTTGTATAAATAACGTGACGTGATCTTTGTGAAAGCCTATATTATTTGACGTGATTCACGTCATGCGTTTGTATGAGACACGTCTTAGTATTATAAAAAATATTTTAGCGACAAAATATCCAAAAAATAAACGTTACCTACTCAACACATAATAACAAAAAATAATTAAAGTTGTTTAATATAAAAATAATATGTTGTGTATCGTTGGACGGATTACTTTAATTATATTGTGAGTTTTAATCTTCTTTTTATGAATTTCAGTTTTGTTACAAAAAATAAACTTTTAGTAATTTATTCATTACCTACACAAAAAAAATGATAGTTCTGAAACTATATTAGTAATAGGTAAACGATGCTTATTCAAAACATCAATATTAAAAAACGTTAAATAAAATCACTACATAGTATAAAACTAAGTCGCTTCCCTGTCTGTCCGTCCCTATATGCATAGATCTTTAAAACTACACAACGGATTTTGATGCTGTTTTTTTAATATATAGAATGATACAAGAGAAAAAAATATATTTATACTACATTAGCATTGCACCCGTGCAAAGCCGGTGCGGTTCGCTAGTTAATAATAATATAATAAATTTTTCGTTCTTATTTTTTCAATGAGAATCTATCGATATATCAAATGTAGGTAGGTGTAGGTTACTTGATGTTACTAAAATGACATTTATATACTAGGCCAAGCCTTATCTGTTCCCACCTGACCCTTAGTTTTCAAAGAACCTTCCGATGCCCTCGTAGACCCGAAGTCCGAGAGGCCCGCGAACTATAAAGTAGAGCGACAGTTGCACAAAACTAAACTTAAGTCTAAAAGTCATAATACCTCAATCTCATCGCCAGTGAGCGCCCTGAGCCCCACAGGGGGCGCCCTCTTGTGCAGGTTGCTTAGTTTATAGTTTTTAAACCATTTATTGAGGCTCTGAAGTAGCAAAAGCCTCTTGGCTAACTACGTGCGTCCGTCCGAAAAAAAAGCCTTACATGTTTCTACATATATTATAAATAAACGATACTACAGTACACAGGTACCAGGTACTTTAAAAAGAGATGATTCAATATTTTTATGCTGGCTTGCTCACGGTACTCGTAAGATTATAATTTAGGTGTTCGTTGTTCCTACGCGTGGTTCGCGCTATAGCCCTGACTCTATTAGAGGTCGTAATACTCACATTATTTATAAATATTTACATCGCTCATGACGCGGACGTTCACAGCTTCTGCACTATTACTAGTGAATCGTAGAATGTATCGGTATTTCTGTTTATATTTTCTTAGATATGACATATTTATTAAATGACTAGTTGGGCCTTCTGCCAAATTCAGTTCTGCACCAAATATACGTAAGTAATTTTTTAAATCTCATTAATGTATTCAACATGTCTGGATTCAACGCACTTCAGTCGGACGAGACAAAGCAATAACAGTTTGTGTGTTTTTATGTGAGATGTTTTAATTCCGTAGGCTCGTAAAGTCGATGATAACTCAATCCTTTTATAAATTTAGAAAAGAAAGAAAGTATTTTGTATTACAAAATATTAATAAATCGTAGACTTTATTAAATATTTAGAACTATTATGTGTTTTAATAGTAGGTAGTAAGGGCTATTATACCAATAAATGTTTTAATTTAATGTTATTGCCAATGTTAATGATCAAATATTATCGTTATCGGTGACGCAAAATATCTATAAATTAGGTCGTAATTTGCTTGGTAATGTTGTCTGTTAACACTGTTTGTAGCGTTGTTTAGCGTACCAGTCGTTGATAGGATATTGACAATCAAATAATTTTACTTAATACATGTTGCGCACGTTAGGATAGCTTCTATTTATTATCACACACAACACATAGGTACATTTTTAAGATATCTCGAATGCACGGACACATTTTTTTATGAATTTGTTATGTATGTGGTTGAAAATAAACCGTCGTGGTGTTTTATTCATTTTGTAGGATAACCTATTCTGCTCTATATAAATGTTAGACTTGTTCTATCTATAGCGTGACTTGTGTAAAATAATGTTTTGTTTTTATTTTAAATTTTAGGTTATCGCTCTAGATTAGGTTGGCTACTAGAGGTGTATAAAAATAAGGTAAAGTCGGCCAAGCGTTAGTCGGATTTGCATTATTTGAAGGATTCCGTAAAGCTTGCTAAAATGCTAGTAATCGCAGTTCTTGACTGGTTCTTACTTTAATTTGTTAAATTCTTTTGTTTTAAAGCCCGTTTTTACCTACCTTTTGTTAAAGCATCTAATTTCAGTCAAAGTAATAACTATTAAATAATGTTTGTAATTAAAATATTTGCATCTTAAATATCTATAATAACTATATCGACAATAAAGATTACAAGCTTTTGCCTGGGTTCTCGTCAGCATGGAATTATTACTTTATGACAAAAATTACGTTTGGCTGCGTTTCAGCTTTGAACAGCTACTCTGCTTCTGTGGGTCGTAGCATATATGTTTTATAGCCTATACCTATGTTATTCCAACTTTTAAATTATCCTCGTGCAATTTGAGCCTAATCAGTTCAGTAGGTACCAAGATGTTGAGTTGATGATGAGTTTGTTTTCGTCCATACAAACTTTCGCGATTAAATTTATTCCTCGGAATCTAAAAAAAGTTTGCAGTTATTCGGAAGTTGGAAATGGTATTGAAGCGACACGAACGCATTTTATGCACTATCTCTTATTCTCTTATGGTTAGCGATAATTATACTGTACTGCTCCCACGCTATGTAGGACCTTAGCGTAGCGAAATTCTAGGTCTATGTTAGTAACATAGCAAACGTGTGTAATAATATTTTGCCAGACTGGTTATCTAAGGTATTTCTATGTTATACGTACATAAGTAGGTCAGTTTCAGTGAATGCTCATAATTATTATATTATTTACTTAGGTAATTGTTATGACACTTGACAAAAACTTCCACTTCAATAAGTCCTGTTGAACCCCATTGGTTTTGGTTTCTTCAGTTTTTTTTAACCATCCGTAACCTCGTTACTTTATCAACTAACTAATAAGTAGATCAACTTACGATTCTTATTATTTCCGGTGACATATATAAATATACATTCTATATTAAGCAAAAATGTTTTTAATTTAAACTGCTTTTGAGTAAAAATAAACTGTGTCTAAAATCATTTTAAACTTGAAAAAACCATATGAATTAGTTCTCTTATGAAACGATTTAAGTGCAGCAATAACTTTGGGCTTTGAAAATGAGCAGCTTGTTTAAAATAAAAAGGATTAAAAAAATATATATAAATATGATTTAATCATTGATTTTAATATAAAATATTTAACTATATTGTACTGAAATGTTTTAAATACTTTTTGCTATGAAAGGCAACCAAAACTTAAAATTATTTTTTCAATTTATAATTATCTTATAATATTCAATACGACTAGTAAATTGCGACTTCAATATAGGTATGTATCTAATTATACTAAGTAGTTATTTAATGCAGCCAGAGGAGTAAGTTGTAATGATTATGTTGACTTAATAATGGTGCATGTCCGGCGGGCGGCGCGACGGGCGGGGCGGGCGGCCGCTGCAGTTTTCCCCGCCCGCACCGCACAGCGCGATTTCCACGAGGGGCGCGCCCCCTCGCCGCATCAGCCGGGAAATCGCGCGGCATTCGTTCGTCTCAGTTCGGCTCAGCCGTCGCGCTACGACGACGCCTGCGAGTCGCGCGCTACGATCGCGAAACTCTCGCTGCACCAATCGGACGAAAAGCGCGCGCGGCGAAAATAGTGAGCTCGTGGCCGGGAGCGATCGGACTCCGTGATACAGTGTAGCGGCGCCATGCTGCGCGCCCTGGTGCTGCTGGCGCTGGCGCTGGCCCCGGCCGGCGCGCGGCGCCACGCGCCCGACCTGCGCGAGGACGAACCCGCGCGCAGCACCACGCGACCTGCCGGTGAGTGCACCACTCTTGTGCCCTAGCGACCCCTTCCAGCACGGATGTTCACCAGCTCGACCGCATCTGCTGGCCATACCGCATACGGTATTAGATCTACAAGTGGCATACTCACGTGTGTTTATGTAAATAATTGCATACCGCAGTTTCCGCGAGTCACTGGACATTAGATCAATTAAAACGCATGAATGCATTAAAGGTAAGGAGGTAATGAGGGTACCACTCATTTGGAACGGTTATCATATCGTTATCAGTAGTAAAGAGTCGATACCAGCGATGAGGATAATAAAAACAATAGCACGTGAGAGCGGCGGCTAACTTTCGTTCAACAATGTCAACAAACCAAGAAAAATGTTGAGATGTAGGTATTTTCGGCGACGCCAATCTTTTATGGGATAAATATTCGGTATTCATTTTGCAAGTTAACAGATCCATTCGCTTTATAATGTATTTTTATTAACGACACATACTATTACTTTGTTTAATGGAAAATATATGTGCCCACAATAATTGTTATTATCGATAGGTACCTATAGCACCAAGATATTTCAATATTCAATAATGGGTTGTAGAACTGTAAAAGATCTATGAGTGAATGAGTGAATGATTTTCAAGAAAGATACTTTCTTGAAAATCAAAGAATTCCCAAATATTATAACCTAGAAAAATGATTGATATCGTTACTAATTTTAAAAAGCTTACAGAAATATTTAAACAATTTTGCTTTAGCTTGCTGCCCAAAAAGTTGGTACACAACAGTTTTCAATTGGATAAAGAATTATTTATGAATTCTTAAACTAGAATAATTAAAAAAACATAGCACTCGTATTGAAACGATGAATTAAGGTTGAATCGGAGAAAAGGCATCAACTTATAGAATACATAAGGATTAAACGAAAAAATATAGATATAACGTTAGCTTTAGTTAATATATGAACTGCACCGTTGGTCCGTATGACGAACGAACCTAGTGTTCTAGGTTGGATTCCAACCAGGGATCATTATTTGTGTCAACCACAGATAGCTGTACTGAGTCTGGGGGTGCTTCCTGTCCGTGAATTATGCGTTTTTAAGTTACCAGCGACACAAGGACTATTTTCATTCGTGCGAGAAATGTCTTTTAAAAAAATTGATAGAAAAAGAATCAATAAAAACTAAGAAAATCTGAAGAATTGTAAACATTCTGAATGATATTCGTTGATTGTTATATCATCCATCTGACAACATAGGTATTATGAATACTATATCATTGTCGTATGATTTTGCAATCTTATCTTGGTTGTAATATGACGATTGCAAATGAACCAAATAGGTACGCGGGCCCTCGCATTCATACATTACATTCAGACTTAGGCCTTTTGTTTCATTACTTTTTATATCTATCGCAATTATTTTATCTGTCATGTTTAATTTGCTATTAAGTATCCATTAAATGTTTATTATGTATTACATCATTCATTATCGGTTTTGATAGATTTTTCATTGCTTGTAAATGTCAACTCTTAAATTTTATGACTATGGCCATATTTAGTTTTTGTGATTACCATTTAATCAGCTTAGACGTAGTGTAGTTAATTTATTTTAGTGAGATCTAGTAACTTTACATTAGTAGTTACCTTTGTATATATTCATTGTATTTGCTTGTTTGTTTGGTAATTTAGTCGAAAGGTCAATTTATTAATTTAAAGCTTTTGGTCGGTCATGCGCCACAATTTTCGTAAATATTCACGTATCCACTACATTATATGACGTTACTAATGTAAGTTTTAAAATTTGATTATCACAATTTTAATAATGTAGCAACGGAAAATCGAATGGATTGGAAATCTATTCAGTTTTTCATTGAGACACTTTCTACTTTACGGACTGGAGACTGTATTTACAATTATTGTAGAATTTGCATTCAATTGCAGATAAAACAGTCAAAAACTCACAGAAACACAATTCCTTATATAAAGTCAACAATACTTGCTTTTAAGTTTTGCACATTACTACAAATTATTTTTCGCCGTTATTTAAATTTTGAAAAGCATGATAAAGCCACATGAGACAATGATAATTTTATAGCTCGGCTATGCGACGTTCATGCGACAAATGGGACATCATATTTGCACGTAATTATTAGCAAAGTTTTACATCCTCTTCAAGGTAAGATAGATATTTATTTATGTTTTATAATCGTGCTTCTATATTTTTTGCGTCTGGGTCATTATTTTAGTATCTAAGACCTTGGGTCCTAGAATAAAATTATTAATATCTCTCGAACGGATGCAAGGACTTTCTATATTTCCCAATGGAGCGGTGATTCATGGCTGACAGCGTTCATTCATTTTCTGGACGTGATAAAAGTTACAAATGCCTGCCAAGATTGTATTAAGAGGTCTGCCAAAAATTGTATTACCGAGAAGAGAAAAAAGTTGTGTTCGTCTGTGATGTCTAGACAGCCGACCGAGACAAGAGGTGACGTGACGTGAACGTTATAAACCTGCCGTGCCATTCTGATGAACAGTTTTGCGGAATTCTGATGAACATTTTTTTAAACTAATTCAGATGAATTCTGATTGCTAATGCAAAAAATATAAATAAATGAATACGAATTCCTCTTTAAAACTTGAATACGCCGTTGAGATGGGATCAAGTAGCATAGGCCTCAAAGTTTACTGTAGTTTTCACTTTATTTACATAAATGACAATAATATAATACCTGTACGAATAATTATTACGTATACCACGTACAATATTACAAGGAAATACATGAACGTCATTTGGAAAACGGCTTATGTAATATGGTCTATCAGGAATCTGCATATTGTGTACCTACAAGTAATAGATAAGAGTTACTTGTTAGTAAACTTGTGAGTTCACAAAACGGAGCAAAAGTCATTCAGTTATTCATGACTATAATCATTGACGGCGGTCAGCGGTCAACGGTCATTTGATTCTTTATTAAAAGACACAGTTATCAGAGTAGTGACGTGGTGCCAGTGGGTGTTGGCTGAAAGGGCGCGCTAATTTCAGGTGTGCTTGCGTAACTATAGTACAAACGAAAACAACGCGGAACGACATCTATGTCCTCTCTCTCGTCACCTGACATCTTTGAATGTCACATTTCTGATTGATTGTGACGTCTTATCGATTTTTTGTATCAGTCATCAATACACAGTTCACTGTCAAGTGTTTATTTTATCTGATGTACACATAACATAAACTAAACAACTGTGTACGTATAGAAAATAATTATGTGTACAATCGAAACCTAGGTAGTTGATAAATGTAAAAAAAAATACATTTATCAACTACCTAGGTTTAAATTCTTGTTAAATTTAAAACTCGTTGAAACGTGCTTTAATATTTAAAAAATTTTCAGTTTCAAATGGAAAGAAAACTTTTTTCTTAGACTCGTCACGCAATAGATGAACTGTTCGTAAGTCTTATAAAGATAACCATGCTCTATGTTAGACCAATGACTTTAACAGGGAAACAATTATAAGTACTAGCTATGTTCCGTAGGATTCATACTGCTTCCGTGGAATGAAGCGTGATTTTATATAACCAATCTTATTCAGCTAATGCGATGCCAAAATTCAATTTTAAAATGTAACTGCTAGTTCCAGAATAACATGTTGTAGGTAAAGGCTTAATCAATAGTAGTTTACGAGTAGCGCAAGCCGTTCCAAAAAATATTCTAAAATAACTTTATAAAAATTGAAATACTTCCGATTTAAATTTATATGAATTTTATTGAAATTTTACGTGCTCATTGTCCGCCCAAATCGGCCTAAATAACTGTTTTTGTTCAGTACAGATAGCACAAACTACTAGACATAAAAATGATGAAATAAACTAAACGTATGTAAAATAGATCAGCTATATCAATAATACTTAAATGTAATTCTTAAAAAAAATATATAACTATTTATAAGTGCCTTTCATTAATAAAAATAAATTTTATTTGGTTTTATTTTTGGCGGTATATTAATTTCTACCGATAATACACATTGTATTGATTATTATGAAACCGGCGGATGTTCTCACAAAACATTGCGGAAACACACGTTAGTAAACATGAAAACAAAAGCAGACATTGCGCATAGTTATTTATAGCTCGCCATTCGTTTTTATCAATTGATCTTTTAACCCGAAAGTTTGTAAAAAGTTTTTTATGTTGTTTCATGTGATAGCGAATGTGTTTTGTTTGACATTTACTTAAAAATACTAATTGCTCTGAGTCACTGTGTCACTTTTATATTAACATTACGTACTTAAAAAGTCAGTTGGTTCTTCCATTCAACCATTATGTATATTAAATGTTGTACAGAAATAACGGCGAATAAAAAAACGGTAGTTGTCGCAACACCAGACCGATTTAATATCAAGGAGATCTTATTCGTCTTTGATATGTATCACATTTTTTGTAACTTAATAATGTGTCTATGAAGTCATGCGCCTCATTAAGATCATACTAATGCTTATATTCAATTAGACGTGTGAAAATGTGAAACAGAGAGTCAAAATACACACAAGGTTTTTATAGCGCGATGTACACATTCCTACTCATATTACTTTTGCAAATAAAATAATAAATAATGATGAAAACATTTAATTCAATGCGTTCCGGAAGTTTATATAGTCTTGAAATGTTTTGAGAGACGCGAAAACACAACACTAGATAAGGATCATTTTCGATTTCAAAGTTGTAATGTGAAGCTGTAAAATATGCGAGTTATTAGCGGATACCCAACCCTTATGTGTGGAATGTTTTAAATGCGCATTTATACGCAAATATTATATAAGATTGTTTGCTCATGCAGTCGCATCGCGATCGGAATGAAAATGTGGCCGAGCTTGATTGCGCCTTATTGTAACTCTGCGCCACGGTCGGTGTTGCTTGCTAATTGTCACTTTACCTACTTGTATAATCTTGCATTTGCCTTCCGCCGCATCGGAATGTTATCATTCGGCTATTAGAATAATTTCCGTAAAATATGTAGGTTATGTAGTCATTTCGACACATGCCTATTATAAGTATATTTAATACATGGGAAGATGGTATTCGGCTAGCGAGTCATCATGAATGAAGAGCTATTATCATCAGAATTAAATATTTTGTTACGCTAAGAACAACGATAAAAACGAGCAAGACAATGATAAATATAGCTCCATTATTAAATTAAAGTTAATTTTTGCAAGTTACAAACACATGTATAGTATGGCGTCACCCGCAAATGTTGTAAATCGTGGCTGGGTTGCGTTATGTGTACAGCGTCGCAGGACACTTATGTCCAATTCAGCCAGTTCATTGCCCTCGATGACGTCATGTCATTACCATTGCACTCAAATTGCATTACCGCAGGAACATATGTGTAGGTTGTATACATCATCCTACTACGAACGCACTCAGGTTTATAGTACGTGCGAATTTTAGAGGCCTCTTATGTCATAAATTTACTGTTTATGATTTAAAAGGCGGTCAATAATAGACATGCCTATACATTGTTAATCTTACATTAAGCATAGTGCACTAAGTATACTTACATTAACTAGTATTGGTACTTATTTTGGAGGACTATCCTTTAGCTTTGTACCTATATAGGTTACTTCAGTAAAATACATTAATTAAGGCATTACGAGTCTAAAGCCTAATGGCATATTCGTTTAGTTCAAATAAATATAATCAATAACACAGTGAAGATTATGTTTAATCGTTAGCGTGTTCTCTACATAAATATTAGCGCACTTAATTAACGCCCAACGAACTCACTTCCACGAAATTAATTGGGGTCAAAGAATTTCAGTGCATACATCTCAATTAAAACTGGACGGGACAAGAGTCATCGCCACTTCGGAACACCAAATAATCCAATAAATTTAATCGCTCGAGAGTTAATCATATGGGTAGGTAGATACTCCATGGAAATAAACATTGTGCCATTCCTAATCCCTGATGCCTCTTGGCTGTTAACGCAGACAATAGACATTAATTTACAAAGGCGTGAGTTAGGAATGTCGCCGGCGCAGGTAGATTTTTTGGCACCTTTATGATCAAATCCTGACGTGTCATAAGCCACCCACGGGCCCTCATTAGGCCGGTAGCCTACAAAGGCGCCGGGTCGCCCATAATGCTGTCGGATTATACGATGCGAGCGACGGGTGGGTCGTCGGCCTGCGGTGCCCTCGCGTGCTACAATTGCACACAGTATGCCCCCGCGCGACCCAAACCAAAAAGTTAGAAAAGTATCGCACGGTGCGGTGGTGGGACGCCGGGCGCGATACCATCTCGGCGCCATGCTGCCGCCGCTAATGCCCCCGCTCTGCGTGGCACCCATACATCTTGTCTCGATCCTTAAATTTCATCATTTCGTACTCCTCCCCCCTTGTAAGAAGCACGTCCGGTGTCAGAGATGCCACTGCCGGTATTTAATTAGAAGTTACTCTTAAGTTCGCGTGAAATATTGCGAGACACCTCTGAGAATTTAAAGTGTTCAAGACTAAGAAAATACGAAGAAACGATAAATGCAATTTGGAACTTTGAGCGATCCGATTTATTTTATGGTGATTTTCGGCATCGTGTGGTCGGATTCCGCAACGGCTCCGTTTATCTTGATCGATAATAAAAGTTTTGGATGATACGTAGTGTCGCCGAGCGCGGGTGTGTCGGCTGAGTTACGGAGCTCGTCCCACGTACGGGTCTCGTTATGAACTTGAATTAAATGAATGACGCAGTTGTATGAATGGCGCGGGAATGAATGTGAGTCGGAAGTGCAAGCCGCGCTTCAGCACGCTAGCCCATTGCGTTCGCGCACGTGCATCCGCCGCGCCGCGCCTGCGCGGGCCGCGCTAGGACAGCGCTGCCTCATGCCGTCACGTCTCATCTATGATGCCTATATCGCCAGCTTTTATCTGCCATGGTGGGTCAAACTTTACGATGCGATCTTATCTTACGTTCAGTCCATGTCCATTACCTCTTACTCACAAAGTATTTAGTTTTACGTTTTCGGGCTATCGACTGAGATATAAAATTTCAGTAGGAAGGGACACAAACAAGTAATAATTAATACTATACAAATTACATATAACACTCGTTCGAGTAAGTAATTTGCATACGATTGTCTCGTAAACATTAGAGTTCACTGCGCAATATTTTAATTATTCATACTTAGGGAATGAATAAAGATTCGAGACCCTTAGTATTTGAGTTAATACTAACATCCGATATTAATGTAAGTACACAGTGTAGTTGCTCGTTAATTAGGACAGTGCGAATTACTACGGCATTGTCAAGAGCGTATTATTTCTCGAGCTGGTTCTATGCCTGGGGCATACACAGGCTATTTGATTACTAAGAAATAGTATTTTTATTAGCCGTTTATAAGTATGCGTAGTGAACACAGGTGTGACGGCTGGTTGCGTCGTTTGTTTACTGTATAAATGAGTAATTAAATAATGTGGTTGAAATGACTTATTTTCATATAAGTACTAAGATTTACTTAGCCAGCCGTTATGTGTTTGCGTTATATTTTGCGGTAAACATGACAATGTACAGAATTTTAAAACTTTACATTTTGTAGCAAATAACTACTTGGTGTTATAGCTTTATATATACTTATCTAGTTTTAATATACATGGTAAACATCGTTAGTATTAACATAAAATCTTGCGTACATCTAGGCAGATCGAGCTCCCGAGGAGCCGGCTTGATGACCGCCATATAAAGACCTATAGCTACTGGATCTAAGCTTTAACCATTACCTACATATCTGTAAATAAAATTACATTTTTTTTAAGCTAAGCCTTTAAGTCTTTGTTCACACTTTCTTGCTTTTAAGAATTAGGTAGTCATTGATTTTATAGCACGTATCACTCCATAAATGTGATTCACACAGTCACATTTATTTTAAACGTCATATAAATTAAATACAAATTTTAAGAACTAGGATGTTTAAGAATATAAAATATACGCTTTATAAATATTATATGAAATGGTTAAAAATATCCTAATAATAAATGTAATATACACTGATAAAGATTAGAACAATTCAAATTAACCAGCTTCAAATAAAAATAAGCATTCAAATAATTTGATCGATCCAGGCGAGGAGATAGCGAGGTATTCTATTCTTTGCAACTTTTTCTATTTTTCGAGGTTTTCTTTGTTGCAACTGAAAAGCCTTCGACCTAACATGACACATTAATAAATATATACGAATAAACTCTATACGAATTCTAGGAAGCGCTTTAGATACACACAAATTTGATTATATTTATTTCACATTCACATTGTGTGTTATGTTTTTAACCGATATAAGCTCAAATCTTAGTTTAAATAAAGCATCTAAAAAAACACTATCGAGTGAAAATCTTAAAAATACCTATCGTTATCATCTTTCTGTCTTGCATCATATGTCCTCCTCTGTCCATCATCTTCGCCATCTTCCATTTTCGCCCATTAGACGTCTCTTCCATACTCATTACTTTCTTACTCATGACTGTCATCTTTCACACAGTCAATTCATCTTCTTTTGGTATTCTCCATCCCTTAAGATACTTAAAATAGTTCGCATTATGTGATAAACAGTGATGGAAGATTCAATATCGCATTAGAATAAAGTATTCAATTATGTTTTACTAACAACTAAAATGCGCTATGATGGAATTTTGCTGAATAGTGCATTGTAGAGTATAATATTACATTGAGTATTTTCTAGCAAGTAAAGCTGAATTGATGCGTATAAAAATATATTATTTGTATGCATTATTGCCATTCTTGTTATGTAGGACTCACCTTGGCAAATAAAAGGTATGGCATCCTGTCAAACTAGCTTGAAGGTAGGTATATATTGTGGTAAAATTTCCTTATTCCCATTCAAGCTTAACAAGCTACACATATTATTTTTTTAAATTATATTTTGCCAAACTGATAAAAAATCTTGTATATAATCTTGTATAAGGTGCTTCGGAAATTATTGCCATCCTCTAAACAGCAGACCATGTGCAGTAATTAGTTAGTGGAAAAAAATCTGTGAAATAAGAAATTTTATTGTACATTTTTTTTTACTAAAATTAAAGTGAAATTCAAATACTTACATTTAAAAAGTGCAATGCGTGCTGTCAATCCGCAATACACCGGAATGTGCGACCAGCAGACCAAGAATGGAGGGATGACTTTATTGAAAAAAAAAATGTTAAAACACTTTTTTCTTTTGAATAAAGTCTTGTATGTACTTTTATTTCTTGTATGAAAAATTTAAATTAATTATTTATCAAAAATGCCATATTCTTTTTTTTTATTTTTTTATTAATTTAAAGTAACAGTTTGAATATGTGTATGTACTTTACATACACATATTGAACAGTCCACACACACCATATAAATCTGACTTCGATCAATGACAAGAGATTATCTTCACTAACGTTATACTGATAGGTGAGACTATTTAATATGTATCAGAGAACTTTACTTATTAAAGTTAAATGTTACTCTTTCCTTGCTAAATTCAACCTACAAAAATTCATAATAATCAAATTTGTAAGTACTACCAAGACGACAAAGGGTTTATATTAAAAATGAAAACAAACTTTTCTAAACCGATTGCCATTAAAAGTTGTGTCAGAATTTTAGATTTAGGGAATCTAAAATTCTAACAGAACTTATATGTATTTCAATAATAACTATTTTATAGATTAGCTTCCCGAGCACGGTTTCATCCTCGTAACTCCCGTTACCATAAGAACTTCATAGCTTATAGCTTTCCTCAATAAATGGACTTTCTTTCACTTAAATTAATTTTCAAATCAAACCAGTAGGTTCTGAAATTATCGCTTTCAAGCAAGCAAACAAACAAACTCTTCAGCTTTATAATAATATATTAGTATAGATTCAAATGATTTGAATGGGGAGGAAATAATAAAAAAATATCATAAAACTGTAGTGATGATGCGATGTTTCATTTGGCTGGCACACTTTAATTAAATTGTATTGTTATATGTGTGTACCCAGTGCACACTAATTCATATTCACGTTACCAAACAACTTGTTCCGTGCCTATTTATCCATTAACATTTGTACAAACTTGGCGTTGAAGCGTATTACGAAATAAACTGCAAACACAAAGCCATTTATGAATCCAAACTTAATAAATATTTACTCATTTTACCCGCGTTTAGTTCGCGCCAAATACTCCACTCACAATCACATACTAGCACTTACAAAAGGCACAAAGCTTTTAGATCCGAATGTTAATTCTTCGAGATTGGGCACCGCTACAACTGTTTGTCATTAAACTTAATTCTTATTGCGTATGATATAATGACTATAATTGTATGTCAACAGTTTGTTTATTCACGCAGCACGTAATGGATCCGGGCACTCTTCTCAATCGATCGCGAAACGTGTTTGGATAAATGCTAGTGTGACTTTCATATCCAAGCTTCAAGTCTAGCTCTTGAGTGGCTGTGTGTGCAAACTATGTCCTTATGTGCGTTTTAAGTTATGTTGTAAAGCGACTTAGAGCTGTTACTCAAAGTGTGTTGTTACATTATTATCTTTCATGACAGCAGTGACACTTGAGAGTATTCACTTAATACAAAGTAAAGTACTAGCCATAGTGCTAATGTATCTCATAGGTCAGCAACTTGTATGCCTGCTGCATTAGCTACTCTAGCCGTGTCTGTTACATATATATTAAATCATTCAATGAATCTGTAAACTTATAATAATACTATTTACTTCACCGTGATATTGATTTTCTACGTAAAGTATTGTACGAATTCGAAATGGGAACTTTCAAACAATTGGCAATAAAATTAATGTAGGGATGCGACCGCATATTTTATACAAGTGTGTCGGATAATATATCTCACAATATGTTTACAGTAACAATTTTGTTATATAATTTGGAGCGCAGTTCTCGTTGTCGTCACACAGTTATTAATAACGAATGCATACATACGTACTATATGTGCACGTGTAGCTAGAAACAGGAGCAAGTGATTGCGGTGTAGAGTATCATCGGCCGTCTCGCTGTCTGCGGGCTGCACCGAGGGCATTCTCAACTAATCCTATATTGTGGATAATTGAGCGGCCGCGAGCTCTCAGGATATTATGAGAAAAAACTGGAACATTCGTATGTAGTGCTCGCGGTGCCCCGACTATGTGAAACGCGTAGGTAATCATAGTGCAATGATCTTGCGACATAGCGTTGAGGGCGCATCACAGTACTTGATCTATGTTTTCCTGCTATAAACCATTGTTTTACATTGTGACCGATGTTCCATAAAGAACACGGACATGTTATATCGTTGCCTACTGAAAACAAATCATCGTTTGCGAAGTACTATAGCGCACCTATCGAACGGGCATGTCTCAACAATTGATAACCTCTATTAAATAAGCTTTATGTACCGATGTACGGATTTGAGTTAGCTTTTATGCACCAGTCTAACTACTGCTCTTTTAGTGAAAACCTACAAACAATGAAATAGACAGAAATCATGTTGTTAAAGTTATATAAATATATATATTTTTAAATCTGTCCCAAAAAAACGAACTAAAGGTAATTCCCATTTTCTGAGTAGTTTTTTCAGGAGATTAGGGACATAGGGTAGCAACTAAATTTTCAAAAATAATCTACAACTGTCTCAACTGTCTAATATCCTGGAATACTCACAACATGACACAAGGCATTACCCTAAAAAATTATCAACAGTAACATTCATCTTAAATTCAAATCGAACAAAAAGGATTGTGGTTGTAAATGCACCCTTCAGAAATAACTTCAGAAATTGGGGTCTGAATTTTGCAAATTTTATGATTCAAAATGAAAAAGGGAAGTCTGCATTTTCGCAGGCTACATATTATTATATTTGAGTGACAAATATTTATTGACATAAGTGTTGACACGAAGTTGTTGCTGGATAGAGTACTTCCGACAAGCTTGGCTTAAGATTACGAGTTCACTGTTGATTTATATTTAACTAGCTGACCCGGCAGACTTCGTACTGCCTCAATCGATAAATAAAAGACCTAAGCATTTGTATAAAATAAACTAGCCCGGATCGAAATTGCTATTATTTTGTTAGGATACATAATAAACCGCGGAAAGGGAACATAGAGTCGATTATAAATATATAAAAAAAAAAACGTAGAAATAAGTCACAAGTCTGAGATGAGATGTCAAGTCAAAATTACGGGTTGATCAGTCTAAATAGGGGGCTGTCGGGCCGGTTGTACAGTTGCACTCCTTAGATGGTCACTAGTGGCGCCCGTTTCTCTTGCGCCGCTCCTCGGGCCGCGCTCGCGCACGACACGCACCACTCGCCGCGCCGCGGTACTGGCGTGCAGAAAGGGCACGCCTACTCTGACGACACGCTCATACATTCGTCTACAACATGCGGTGAAACACACGAAAACCTTGCCGTCTATTCTCATGTAAATCTATTCTAAGATGACGAAAATAACAATACTCGGTCTGCATTAATAGTAACATCAAAATAGATCCTTAAGTAGACTCCGATGAATCACTATTACAAAACTCAGAAAAATAAAAATAATAGCGTCGCAACAACGCTGCGTCGTTCGCGGCTCTAAATGAAAGCTTTCAGACCGCACACTGTCAAAATATTGTCAAAGTGAATTCCACACGTCCAATATATTATAATGATTTTCCACTTGGCAATAATCCTAGCGATTTATTTCGATCTCGGTAGATATTAACCGCATACCGCATATATCTAGACGAGACGTCATCCTCGCTCTCAGCTAGGTTGTTGAACCTCCTTTTATTAAGGCTGACAAAGAGTTTAGTACTTTCAGTTTTAGGCAAAATGTGCGTGTGACTAGCAGCTGCGTAGTGTCACACTGTCAAGTCGTCAGACGGTATATTTAGTTAGCATGGAGTGACGCGCACGGATGCGTCTGTCTTCGCGACTGGTGTGCAACCCCGACCATCGCTTGCACTACTCATTTGGCAAGGTCCCGGGTTTCTTGAGTGCCAGACGAATTTCCAGTGGACCTCATAAAATGACTTTTGTGGCGCTTGTCTGTTATTTTACGTTAAATTAGGCATCAACAGCTTTACGCAATTTAAATTATTTCTAGGTGTTGTTAAGTAATAAGATTTTAAATTAGACATAATGCCGATTTTAAAGTTTCGGGCTTTAAGTATGATATCGTTTTCTATCAAAATAATTGAGTGATATATATATATTATACCTAACTTAAATTGATACAGTATTCAAGCATTTTATATTGGTAAAGCGATTTCTAGAAAATACGTTTTAATTATATTGAAATTTTAATTTCCCATTGAGATAATGTGCCAAGTTTTTGTTAATAGAGTCTCATCTATTTGTATACTTAGTTTCGCCAGATACGGTGGCTTGTTTATACGGGATGCCATATATTATCTGAATCCTATGTTTAATTCATTGTCTCATAATGCTAACACGTATGTTTTTCTTTTTCGTTCCGAGCAACTAATCCCACCCATAAAAAGAACATTACGAACTTGAAATCTCTTTCTGCCTATTTGTATCAATTACTTTTTATCAAGATGTGAAGCTTATAAATCTTATTTACATTCAGATACATACGGTGTTCTCAAGGGTCGGACGCTTGAGAACACAGTATGTAATATTAACATTAATTTATACAATGTGTCAGAATGAATGTTTCTTTTCATTTTAATACATGTATAGACAGGTATTTAATACATGCATGTTTATGTAAAATATAAAGTTAGATAAAATTTCTCGTCAAGATAATATTTCCAAGTAAATTGATAAATGTTGAGTACATTTCCAGCCTTTGACACTTGATTTAGTTTGTCAGTGATGATAAACTGTCAGTCATTGACCCCGGTTTATGGAATCACGCCATCACCCAAGCGGTATCATCTTTTAGATCATCTAATCCAAACTACATATGCAACAAGTAACGCCTTACTACTTATCATTACATACTCGTAATGAATTAATTCCAACGTTAAATTTTTGTTTTAAAATGATTTAAAATCATAATATCTGTATTATGTAGAATTTTGTGCTATCCTTTATTTAAAATTAGCATGATTAGTAGGTCTGAACAATGAAATAGGTACACAGTTATTATTGTTACTATTCGTGATAATTTCGATTCAGATAAAAAAATATACGTTTTTTTAAAACTGCTTGATTCGCTTGCTTGTACGGAGAGATGGATTTTCATTCACTTTTATGTTAATGAAAATCCATCTCGTTCCATTCACTTTTATGATTTCACTTAACCAAATTTCCATTTACATTAAGTTCATCAAAAGTTTCATCATCAAATCAAACTGAAATATTATTAAATTAACGGTTTAACAAAACCGACTGCTATACAAATATCAATAAGTATATATTGGTTTACTTCATCCCCCACAACTTTGTGGGGGAATTATACTTATTGATAAATTTCGACTAGCGATATTAATGCTGTCGGTGGGGGCATGTGACAGGGCGCTGATGAAAAGCGTGCACGGCGTGAGTCATGTAAGGCGGCGTGTGAACACAGAGGGCGCTGGCGGCGCGGCGGCGGTGGCCCGGCCATATTTTTATTTGTCGATATCGGTGATCGGCGCCTGCTCCATTAGTCATGTGACACTATCGACACGAGATCGGCTCCTCGACTCTCTTTAATTCCAGTCGACGCCCGCAAGACTGGACTCGTGGTCGTATGTAAATTTACACGTTTGCCGGCCAGCTGATGAATGATGTACTGACACGATCGTGTCTCGCCCCATGAACACCCGCCGCACCAGATAACCGACGCTGATATTTGTATCATAGCTAAGACTTTGGAAAATGTAATGTGACTCAGATCTTACGGCTTGCAATAAATAACTAGTTAAACATTTTTTGCGAAGGTCGCTTGGGCTAATTTTGTTTACGAGAGTACATAGACCTTTGATGACCTCATTTATACCAGTTTTAAAAAAAGTGATTCGTGATTCTATGTATATCTACGATTTGTTCTATATAAACTTACAGCGCTTCCAATTTGTTTGGAGATTAGTTGTGTCTCCAGTAGCTTGGTCAAGGAAGATTTATGTATCTTGATTGACACTAATTGTGATTTTTGGAACTGTTAGCTAATGTGTTTGAGATGAAGCAATGTAGTGCATGGCAGCCCAGGAATAGTATGCGTCGGTGGGTGCGCGGGGGTCATTGAGCTCAGTGACTCACTGCATGCGACGTACGTATTCTCTATCACATTTTAATACTGTCTTATAAGGTTGTCGCGTTTAAATAATGCATGTTATGCAACTGGTTGCAATTTGTGCTCTCTTGCGGCCGCGCTAAATTGTTCTACGGTCTCACGCGTCCGTGCATACTTAGTATTGTGCGCATAGATGCGGTTCTGTTACATTTTTATTTGGGTCATTACCATCTTACATATTAAACAGCTTGTACCACATACACTTACCTACTAAGTATATGACATGGGATAATAGTTTCATATAAATAAAATAAAATGTTTCAATCATTTGGCCTTTACATATTTCCGCAATATAATGAGGAAATGTTTGGTGTTCGTAAATTCAATAACTGTTAAAATTGTAAACAAATCATACAATAGTATTACTTATATGTAATTTGTTTACAATTCATTATTATAAAATTTTGATGGATAATTTGGGTTTTTACTTCTTAATAAGATGAAAAATATGCGCTTGAGGTTGCCGAAGTATTTTAGGGCGTGAAGGCACGCAGCATTTTGTTACTCATATCAATTCCATCTTAAACGAGCGGGTAAGTCACATACCAAGAATCTAAGGATTTATGTGCTAACATTGCTAGCCAGACTAATGCAACTAACGATGTTATTGAAGTGAATTCATATGTATTAGGCTTATGTTTAAATTCCCGTTTCATGAGTAAGATACAACTTACAGCACATGCGAGTAGAGATAATTATTTTAGTGAGTGGACAAGACAAAATGTAATGTTCAGAGCCGACACAAGACCGGCATTAAAGACATTATCGTATTATCGATCAGCGTCCTTAAAGCGGTTTGCAATTAGTGTTACCTTAAGCGGTGCAAGTGGAGACCTCCCGCGAGCCGAGACGCTACGCCGGCGCCGCCTCCTTGTCTTTATGAAATTATCACTAAATTGAGAGATAAAACTCGCTCTTTCTGACGCGATAATAGCCGCCCCCGGCAGCTGCGTTTTCCTATTTACGTCTAGTTAAACGTCCTTCTGGTCAACTTTTAAATTAAATTGTAATCTACATTTTCCTTTTGTAAATTTAAAAATATACTTATTTTAATAAGTATTATACATAAGTTTCATAGCGATCAAGTTAATTTCATGTTTATTAAATTATTATTGAGACATATAATAAATATTAGAATATTACGATTATACATTTATAGCTAATGTTAAAGTTTTGATAGGAAAATCGTTCTTATATTATATACCTATAAGATTGCTATACGATTATTTTTTTATATTTAAAGCGAATTTAAATATGAATAACTATTTGATTGATATAATATTTAATTACTGTGCACCTGTTTTATGGTAGGTACTGATACTGTATTTCCATTTTGTGAATTGTATGTATGTAATTTTTCCTGTGACATCACAACGAATTTCATAATTAATGTTCCCATTTTCCATCCAATAACCGTTCACGTTCTTTGTTTTCGTGACATTTAGTTTTGCATTTACTATTTGTTATTAATATTATACAGGGTTATTTGCAAAACACCACCAACCGCTCAAGAGGCCATTGTACTTATAATTATGAACAACTTTTACTGTGGGACAAAATCTGAAATCGCGAAAAAAAAACAGCTGTTCCCTATATTCGTTATAACTCGTCAAATATGCAGGGAACAGCTGATATTTTATCGTGATTTCAGGTTTGCTCCCATAGTAAAAGTTGTTTATAATGATGAGTACAATGACCTCTTAGGAGGTTGTTGGTTTTTTACAAATAACCCTGTATATTTCAATTGATATAGCGCTTCGAAACAATGTATTATTACGCAATTATGTTACGCTAATTTACGATAAGCAACTACGTGCTACTTCGGGCTACGATGAGCTACGGTGTGCTTCTACGAGCTACGCGGATCCAAAGCATGCTCGCAATTAATATATTTAATTACTTCTATGTATATGTAATCAAAACATATTATATTGGTTTAAATAAGAACCTAAAGACATAATATGAACAAATAATACAGGTGTGCTATTTGGGATGTAGGATATAAAATATACCTTGATTTTATATGTTTGTCTTTTAATAATAGGGTTCCATTCACAAAATTGATGTTTTTATAAATAAAAAGTGGCTTCAACTGCATTAAAAATGGCCAGTCGGTATCGTATAGGGCGTAGTCTCCTTAAAAAGGCACTGTCACTTACAAGCGGCCTTTCATAACACTTAATAAGATGCGGTGTGAGTGTAAAATTTCGTGATCGATCCGTGAGAGCAGTCACGAGGTGCCCGGGGCCGTGGGACATGGCGACTTTGTTTTATTTTTATTGGCGTATGTAGTGCCGGCTGCTAATTACACGGCGGCGGGTTGCTTTTTAACGAGCACTCATTCAGCTTAACGGCAGGCGCACGCGCTTGTTCCCCTCACCGCTCACCTTTGCCCGAGCCCTGCTTTATGATGTGCTTATGAATATGACAATATCGAGAGCCACTTTTTTTAATACCCACTTGCTAGTAAAGTAAGTTTTTGTACGTTGACGACTAAAAGTTCGCATGATTTATATCACACATCGTTACTCGGAGGGCGTATGTTATGCGGCGCCGCGTCACGGTAATATGTAGTTTACGCTACGCTAGTGGCAATAAAACAGTCCCTGTTAATGTCACTGGTGACTAGCCTGCAATTAGATACAATTAGCAAACTGAAGACAGTCCATTTAATAAGATTTCCGTAATTAAATTTGTTAATGATTGTTTGCACTGGGCATTACTTATTTAAATTAATGTAGGTAATTCAGTATAGTAATTTGTATTTAAGTTGAACTAAAATTTGTTAGGTACGTTATATATTTGCGAACTTACCCGGTGCTTAAATAAGATACAAACGTAGAGGTAAACAAGCATCTTATTTACTTAACTTTTTCAATTTCAACGTTAAATGCGAGTGAAATAAATTGTCTTGAAATTTGTGGGATTTTTAACGACGTATGTGGGCCCATAAATTTATTTGCCCATTTCACGTGAATCCTCAGAAGTTTACGAGGTATTTGATATAATAGAACAGAATGCGTTGAAAACTGTTGGTGTATTTCGGTCACAGCGATATAGTGGTATGTTGATAAACAGGTATGAGCCACACATAATTATTCTTGTTACTCACACGAAACTTTCAGTCGTGGTTGATTGAAGTGAGGCGCTAAGGGTTTTATTGAAAATAGGCATTGTTATACTGATCTTAAGTTTTTTGAAAAGTGACTTAATGAACAAATAATTATTGAGAATAATTCTTATGCAACAACTTGAACAACCAATAACCTCTAGCGTTTGGTCACATAATTTCAAATTGTTGTTACTTACCTATTGACAAGAGCTACAGATATCTGAGTCGTTTATATTAGAATTTATTCACTACTGTCTACGAGAAAGTCACATCAATAACAGTAAGTACTTTTATAAATATGGTGATGAACATTTACAAGGATCATTTTTAAAATTAATTTATAACTAGTTTCCCGCGTGCGGTTTTACCCTTGTAGGTCCCGGTCCAGTAAGAATTTCATAATTAAATTTAGTCTATATTCTGGATAACGTAGTTTTCTAATGTTTAAATAATGTTTGAAATCGATCCAGTAGCCTCGGTATATCGAGCCTATTCAATACAAACAATTAACCAAATCTTTCCTCTTTTAATATAAGTATAGATAAGTGAAGATGTCGAATCGATTTAAAGTGATCGAATTGGTGAAATGGAACCAGTGTCATAAATATAATTACTAGTATATACTAACATTATTACTAAACCACTCGAGAGCATTTTACGAGGGTTACCCATCTCGTTAGTGAAACATGTGCTACTAACTTAGATAAATAATAGCCTTGGAAATTAGCACATTTCCGACTTGACTCACTCGACTGACGTCGCTTTTTGATAAGAATCGTACAATACACATTATCTACACAAAATTAGTAAATCACGAAGAAGGTAAATCGGTAAAATATTTTATCTACTTATTATAGAAGCTATAAAGAAATATCGCATAGTATATAGTAATATCGGAAACCATGACGATAGAATATACCTTGACTACCATGGATTTTTTCTGAGGAAAAAAGACATAAGATCAAAAACACGTAACAAAGTTTTTAAAAGCGAGAGCATATTCAAAAGACGCGCAAGATTGAGCGGGAAGTGCCGTTGAGCGTTAAATATTAATAAAAGAGGTTATGTGAGAGTGACGAACTACTGATGAGAGCAGGCGTCGTATCGTTGCGTTGCGTCGACGCTCGATATCGATCTCGACTCGAACCGCAGCCTTCCAAATAGGGAGGCCTCTGCTCCCAAATAGGCACTGGTCCGACGACGCGACGGTCGTTGCTGCCACAGCTATCGAGGACGTGACACCCTCCCGCCTGCCTCCGTTCATTGTCTACATGTTTTTGCTCACACCACAAACGAAATTGCCCTCCTTGATTACTGCGAAAGTTTAGAAAACTGTAGGTATGCATCACATCAATCATCAATCACATTACAGTGATTATGTTCAATACATCTATATTATAATTTTAACATGTTTATTGCAATGTATTATGCAAATTTAGATGACGTGTTATCACAGGGTTAAAGTTGGTCTACCTCGAAACTGTATATGTACACTAAGACTTCAAAGATAAGCGTCGCGTGAACTCCGGTCGAAGAGTGGGCACTATGTAGCTTGGCGGTGTTACTTACGCGCCGCAATGACACCCACAGTACACTCCAGGCGTACTAATATTTCAAACTATTCAATTCCCATTTATCTTCATTTCAGACATGTTTATGCGGACATTTCTCCTAACGAATAAGTAATTGCACTTTATTGTTATGTGGACCATTTTACAATTACATAGTAGAGTATGCGCCGGTAACTGCGTTTTTCTATTTAGTTCACGTTACGGTGTACTCGAGGGCAATCATATCAAATCCAAAAGTTGTAAAAAAGAAAGCGTTTTCAAATGTTACAATTAATTATAAATGGAGGTCAATCGATACAAAAAACGTTCGTATCGTGGGTGTATGTTCGTTATTCAGATTCATAGATGTAGCCATCAGTCTCGCAGAGAATGTAGTAGATTTTAAATAAACTGCAAAGGATTATGCATGCGTGCACGCGGGCGGCCCTGAGCTATCGCGGCATTGTATTCAAATCAGACGCGTCACCAAGAGACGCTCTGCGCCCGTCGGTCATTACTCAAACTTGCGAACACACGCCCTTCGCCCTCCATTTGTTAACACCTTTTTATTCTACTTAACTAATTATACAAAGTATTGTTCATAAAATTCCTCTTATTCTTTGAAATTATAGTAAATAAAAGGATAAGTTGCTATCTACGGAATGTCCTTGCTTTATATATGATAACCTCCAGATATAGAGGAAAATATTTGAAAATGCTTGCAAAACTTATACACGCTTTTCTTCATTCTAGTCATTAGGTTCCCAAAGGCTTTCTTCATTTCTTCTGCATACTTCTTTATTCTGCAACTTTATTGACTTTTGCCAAACATGAAACTCTTTCTTGCTTGCTTCACGATTTACTTCCACGTTATCTACATTTTACTACTGTCACTAAATTCTACGCTTAGGTTTACTTACGTTAAAGTCATTAAATAGGTAAAGACTTCTAAGATATTGTTTTTTACAATTTTATTTCGTTTTAGGAATAAAATAAATAATTATTTATTATAATAATTTTATAATTTCCATAAATAAGTTCGATTTCCAATTAAACCAAATTGCATAAACCTATTATTTGCACTAACAGGTATGTGTAGGTTCGTCTTTGCGTAATTTGACGAAGGTTGAAAGTGACGGCTTAGCAGACCCGCATGTCGCATGGTTGTCGTAAACGGACGTGGTGCAAACGCTTTATAGTGCACCTAACACCCGCTGACGTATCACTAGGACTTCTATTGTAACGTGAAACCGAAACGAGATACTCCACAACGTGCGACTAAGCCTGCTAGATTAAACTGTATCTACATATAAAACGATAAACAAGTAGGTATGTGACTCACGCTACATTTGACAGAATATTATTTTCTGTCGGATATATATTATTATGTAGTAATGGCTTACTACGAGGATTTTGCTACGTCACAGGCGACCACTGCCTGTCCAGTTAATGCAAAAAACTGTAACTTTGGAAAACAACTTCTGAGATGTCATTAATGTTTTTTTTAACCTGAATTTGAACGAAATATGCACAATGTTTTAAGTTTGCTAAAAAGTACATTAAAATAAAAAAATAAAAATGGTTAGAAGTCAACACACTTAAAAAAACTTATTGGACGTTGTTACACTAAAATACTGTAAATCGACTTTGGGTTCAAGCTTTACAATAAAGGCGAGCAAGAGTCATTCAATTTATTCAATTATTTCCTCTGAGTTTCTTGCCAGTTCTTCTCAGAGTTGCCACGTCCAGAACTGGTGGTAGTAAAAGAAAGGGACGCATCATAAGAATATGATTTAAAATATTTTAAATGTGTCTATATGAATAAAGAATTTTTGACTTTGACTTTGACTTTGACTATTGCATATAGTCAAAAAGTCTACGGTACCTAATGGATCCGTTTTGATGAATTTGGTCTAATATCTTACAAATCGTAACAATTTACTTTCATTTATATTATGCACATATTGTAAAGGGAATTAGATATCATATCAATATTATCAAAAAACTGGTAATATAATAATGCGCCATGTTTTCAATATATCGTTGGAAGCGCATTGACAAACATACGAGGTGAACAAGTTGGAAATAGCCCGTCGAAATCTTTAGAAACTTTATTAGTTCTGTATAACTTTTCAATTAAAACGACAGTGGAGTGATATAAATCATTTATTCATGTAATTAGTATAAACTTATTGTTGACTGATACCCCTGATGATGATGTAAGGCTATTAAATATTATTATTTAATATGATTGTTAATACCTTAAATTATGTAGTAATGTAATTGCGTACTTATGTATTTGTTATCCAGTATAGTATTGATTAACCTCCGTAGTGTAGCGGTATTTGGCTCGCTTTAAATCTCGGAGGTTGTGGGTTCGATCCCCACGCCATTAAGCCGTTGGTCCCGATTATTATAACATCATCTATAATAATCGTTTATCATTCAACGGGCAGCAGCTTTTCCATGTGTGTTACAATAGTATTTGCACTGCGGTCACCAACCCGCCAAGCATGGTGACTATGGCAAAAATGTTCAGCAGTGGACGTTATACGGGCTGATAATAGTATTGATTTGTAAATGAAAACATGACCATGTTACAACTACCTAATAGAAAATACCTAAATAAAAATGTCCATTGTGATAAACAAACAATTTCTCTACAACCATGACCCATTCATGTATTTCTTTATTTATTATTAAAAAAAATCTAATATATTTCGACTAGGTACGGCAAATACAAAAGACAGTAAAACATATGTACTCAGTAGAAGTACTAAACTATTTCATTTATTATTTTGGTTAGCATGGCGGTTATTGAATAACTGGCGCCTGAATTTTTTTTTTTTTTACGTTTAACATTAGTTTATGCAGATCCTGTGCGACTGGCATTATTTTGGTTAAAATTAACGGCTTATGTTTAACTTACCATCAGATATAGTAAAAATGATCACCAAAATTAAATCCGCATTTTAATGTAAAATGGTAACCAAAGTTTTAACATTTCGCTATCGTATTTAAGCAAAATGACTCCAAATAAATCATTGTTAACCCAAAAGTAGTAAATGATCAGCAAAAGTAGTAAATGATCACCAAAAGTACCTAAATGTTTTACAAATTTACTATTCGGTTCTGGCACTCGCCGGCCGCTACCGCGGCACCGCTCGCTTCGCTCGCTCGGCTCGTGCGTTGTATGGCCGCAGCTCTAACCTAACCTAACCGATTGTCATTTTTCATTGATTTTATTAAGGTAGAATAGCGCAATCATTTGCTCGCTAAGATTTGGTGATCATTTAATACATTTGGTGATCATTTACTACATTTGGTGTTCGAATACAATTTGAAGTGCAGTGCAGTCTGGTGTCAAGTATATATTTTTGGTGGTCATTATATTTTATCCCAAAATTAACACATAAAGTAAGATGACATGCAAATCGTTAAGTCGTATTCTAGATAAATAGTAATTTATCGTTGTTCAGGGAAAAATTAATAAACTTACTGTCTTCAGCAAAATGAATAGTGATAAAGCCTGTTACGCCAGTTCAAGAACTATTTATGAAATATTTGTTAAGTAAAATAATTATATTAAAATTAATATAATTTTAATATTATGAGCCATATCAAAATGATACACAAAATGATAATATTAATTGTTGGAAATACATATAATCCAATATGTATATTATTAACCTGAATGTTGGGTTATAATTAAAATTTAATTACAAGAAGCGCAGTTAGGCGCCTTTTTATAAATAATGATTTTAGCCCATCTTCAACGAACACCTTACGGCTACGTTATATTTAAAACAGTTTTATATTTATTTTAATAAAGTTAAACTCATTTTTAAAGAAGTAAAGTCGTATAGGATCAGTTTTATTATTCGACTGTTTTTTTATTTTTCTTTGATAAATACCAATGATTAAGTTTTATTATTTGTTTTTCACAGTTTCATTTTGTTCCATAAGAAACTAGCTTTCCGCGCGCGGTTTCACCCGCGTATTTCCTGTTTCCGAGGGAACTTCATTATAAATTATAGCTTTCTTTGAAAAATTGGGTATGTAATACTAAAAAAAAAAAAAAACATATCGGAAAAAACAATCTTGAGATAGACGCACAAGCAAACAAATAAACAAACTCTTAAGTTCTATTATATTTTTATGGAGTATTGATGTGTTCATTCAGGTCACAATCCATTACATAGATTGTCGAAATCCATTCAGCCATACCCAGCCGTGCCCATTAGATAGCACAAGTCCAAGCTTCCGAACTATCGCATTTATAATATTAGCCAGCAATCTTGTGTAGTTACGTAAAGTTTAGTACATATTATAAAACGTCTTGAAGTACTATTTGATTATTTTATAAGCCATTAACCATTTAAGTGAATTTGTACATTAGAGATTGAGCAATAGAGAATATATATTTCCGTATTACACCAGTTAACAGTACCAAATTAACAGAAATTATGTTTTGCCGTAATTTTCCTGTTTGTGTTATTTCTGAAGTATTCGCAGTTGAAAGCTAAAGTGGATGCAAGCATTCACTGTGATGATTTTGTTGTTGTTGCACTATAAATATACCACTCAGTCGGGCAACATATCTACCAATCTCCTACTTAAAGTCTACTGAGGCATTAATAATCGCCATTATAATGTCGATATAGCGCACTCCTAGATACACACCCTTTCGAGGGAAAGTCAATGCTAAGCTTCACACTAAAGAGTAATTTTACGTTGTATGTCGTATTTATCAGTTATACAATTTATAAAGTCATAATTTATTGAAATCTTATTACATGTTCATGAGTTTTATGTAATTTGATGAGGCATATTAATACAAAATGTTTATAATAATCATAATAATGTATAAGCTAGCTGGTGACACGATTACTTGAGATGTAAATGACATGGTTTGCGACTATGCGTCGGATGTGTGTATAAGAAGCCCACCCGCGTAGCCACGTAAAGTACAGTCAACAAGATTATCATTAATGCTGTCCAATAAATTAAAGTAAAGAGTACTCATTATTTCTATATTCACTTACTATTATTAAGGTTTGATGTATAATTTAGTGAAACTGAAATGCCTCAACTATAAAGTTTATTGATTTTGTGACATTCAGTAATATTAAGTTAACGTTGTTTTTCTTAAATAACATTTTCTTATTTTGATTGCATTGCTTTTGCACTTAATGTGCTATTTCTGTCTCCGTCGCGACGTAATTTATAGAGTGCATCTCTGTTCTTTCCTGCACGCTTTTTACACAACCTTCTTACAGGCTACAGATTTACTGTCAATCTGAGTTAAAGATATTTATGAGACAGTTATTATAGCTAATTAAAATATAGTATAGCTAATTAAACTATACTACTTCTGTCTAATTAATGTCGCTCGGTTCCGTGAAACGCAGGTTATTGAGTAAGAATATTCTTTAAAATTGTTTATTACGCTTGTAGCTGCATTTTTATTGATCGTCATCTAGTATTGCAGTTTTAGTATTTTGTGTATCAACAGAAATGGCGTCTGATACGGGGTCGCTGCTTCGAACGCTTTGCTTCCATCGCGTCGATGGCGTTCGCGCCTTACACTGGTGTTTATTAAAGTAAACGTTGGCGTCTCCACCCGCCCATTAATCTCCATATAATTAAATGATCAAGCCAAATTATATTTAGTCCAGGAAATGAGGTCAAACCCACGCCGCCAGTCGGCTTCGTCTCCCTTCTGGGACCACACTTTAAACCTCGTGAAAGTTCAGCGGGCTTCGCTATACTGCTAACAGTACTTTATTTTATGTCATGCTGGTTGACATACGCTTTAAGGGAAAAGTGACGTACATATCTAATCTGTGTCGCTTTCAACATTCTAACGTTGGCTTTACTTAGTTGTATAATGACTTCTTATTAAATTGGTCAGGTATCTTTACTGGTACCTATCAGAATGTTGTACTTTGTGACTAAAGATTAATGGAAATTTTTTGATTTCAGGCTTTTCGATTAACGTTACCTAATCGTAGTAGAGTTTACCTTAGGTTAGACATATTACAGTAATCTATACTAGGTACATAAATGTATACTTAAGATTACCTACTTTTACTTTATACAATGGCAATTATGAATAAAAAATCTCGTATCATAAATCGTATTTAATTAAATAAAAAAACAAAATAATATAAAATGCTTACCAAATAAAGTTAAATATTAAGGGCTTTAAATAAGCAACCACCTTGGCGGCCTGCATAATTATTTACAAATTATTATGAGGCTTTCTACTAGATCTGATAACGGTGCCACAAAACCATTAATGAGTGTACTAGGCACTCGCTGGTGAAATCGCTTAGGAAAAATCTCAAGTCGTATTAACATAGCAGTAGAGCTAGTTTATTGATAATTGGCGGTTGTACCCTCCCCGTGCGAGCAGGTCCCGCCCGTCTCGTGCGCCGTGCAAATAAATTGCGATTATAATACCGCGCGACAGCCCTGCCCAAGCCACAATTAAAATTTGCATTCTTGCCGTCTGATTGATAACTTAGTTGAGTAAGTGAGGCGGCATTTGATTTGGGTAGGCGGCGACGAAGGCAGGGACTAGTGCTTACTATCCATTGTGCTAACATGCATCCGCCCATTTACTTTTTTTACCGCTATGTTACACATATTTTTTTTACTATATAAAAGATAATAGGTTAAGTTCCCTATATGCCAAGTGGACAGCAATGGATAACATTATCTCATTTTATGTGGATACGTTAAGTAACGTTGCTTAACTTTTAAAATAGTCAATGAGTGATCATTTACTTTCGTAACTATTTTGGGACTTTCAAACTCAAAATGAAGCAATATGTAATTTAACATTTCAGATGATTTTGATGAAATTCTGATGATAACCTGGTTAGAAGTCAAGTATTCTAAACCAGTAGTTAGTTTCTTTTTAAATATGGTTGGATTTTCATCAAAATATTTGAATATTTTTGTAGGTACGCTATGATTTTAAATATTTGTAATTTACTATCTTGTACAATTTACCATGTTGTGGAAAGTTAACCAGATTCTTAGTTATTCGTATATGAAATACGAACAAACTTAATGTGCTTTCTATAAGAGAGAGCCGATACAGACTTGTACCTATTAGGGAATGACCAGTAATATGCCCAATTTATGGCGAAAGCTGTTAAAGAAGAGAACCTATTATAAATACCTATAGCTATTTCATTGTAGGTACGTAGTAAGGAGATTGAAGACTTTCAGCATTCAACCATTTTTTTTTTATAATAAGTATGTTAATGGTAACGGTTTTCTTGTGTTAGTAGCTCATTATATGTATTTACATATTTTTACTGACTCATCGTTTTTGTCTAGCGACCTTAAATTAAATAACATCGTTCCGTACGCCAGTATTATTTTGACAGAAAGTAATGGTATGTCATTTGTTTCCCAGCGAGCTTTTTTACTCTGAAATGACAGATATATTATTTTCTCTCAGAAACATAATATGCACTGGTGGCTAAATCCGTGGTGTGATGGAACACAAGTTCGCAAAATATTTTTTTATTTGTAAGTTTGTTTTTATGAGGTGCAACTGTAAGACACTCATTCCCCAAACATCCGGGGAATGATACCTTATAAATTATATACGATATTTTTGTTGAGTAAATTGGCTCACGTCCACCGTTTACTCCTAGATATTTTGTTATCATTTTCAATAATCCATTAAGTACATTAATAATATACTTCTCTGTTCTAAACTATTCCACCCAAAGCTGTATCTACGAAAGTGAACATTGAATCTCAATCTAGCGGCTCGAGCTCAAACTCAATATGGTATAAATATGTCACTTTAAGACTTTTTGTAGTACTTAAAGTTTCTACATCCCGTAGTGTCTCAATATACGTTTTTCATAAAATATTGTTATGATCTGACTGGTGTTCAATTTGACACTAAATAAGGAAGAAATGAATTTTACGATTTTATGATAAGTACCAACTAATTGGTTCGACAATGTAAACGGCCTTTACGTCGTGTTCTTGCATTTTAATCAGGATACACTGGAAATAAACATATATAAGTTGAATTATGGACACATAGAACGAGAAGAACCAGTCACAATTGCGACAAGCAGGCGCCGGCCCCAGTCAATGAAGTCTACAATAATAAATAAAAGTTGAGGGAAACGAGACTCTATTAATACACAGACAATTTATGCACCGAGATACCGACTGATGAACGTTTACAACCTCACTGTTTTGTTTTTAAACGAACTACATTATAATATATTTTTAAATTATCTCTTAATTGATAAGTTTATTTAAATTATCTGCATCAAACACATTAATTTATTTCACACGCTGCTACTAAAAATGTTGAAACGTATAATTTATTTTTGGCATTCGACCTAACACAGTCGTCGAGAAATATTCTCAACTATCAATAACCAGTGGCGGGTGTTTATTATTATAAAGTTTATTATTTTTATTTAAATAGGCTAACGTCAGTTACTTATCGTTAAGGACCACCGTCGAGAGTAAGTCAGGTTGTCGGTAAAGGTATGGATCCGTCTGTAGAAGCAGGAAGGCGCGGCTGGCGCCGATGTCGTCAACCTTGTGATGCATATTCCGTGTACCTACATAAAGTAAGCGAGGACGATTACACTCGACCACGGTCCACACTATAAAACGACCTATCGCCAAGATAACATCTTCTGAATTCGCGAGACATTGACGCCCTAGCTCGTGTCAGTCCAAGCAGTCTACACACGCGCTCTCATCGTGCTAACTAGCTATTAATATCATAGGTAAAGAAATGATTCATTTGAATAAATATAACTTTATTAGTCGAATCATCATTTATCTAATAAAAATAAATTAAAACCCGTTAAGGCTAACATTTTAGGTACAGCGTTTATATAAAACTCTGTAGTTTGCTTTTATAGAGAGTTTTATAGAGTAAGTAACTTTTATCACAGTTAAAGAGTCATTTTAAAAATAAATTTAATTTACTACTAGACAGCGTGATGACATGTTAAGAGCATAATATAACTATGCGAAACTATAATATTTTTTATTATTGAATTTTCAGTCATTTATCATTTCGCTGAGACATTTTTTTTGCATGCAGCAAGTTCGAGAAATAATCTAAATATATACAAAAAATAGTTTCCATCGTTTATTCTCACAATCTTTATATTTTTAACACAAAATAAAAGTAAAAGTAATACAATATAAATATATTTGTAAATGACTATGTTTAAAACTATTTATTAGAACGTTTACGATAGCGTTTGAGTTTGTACCAATTATGGCTAGAAGAACCATAACAATGGTAAGCATTTGACATATTAATCCTTTTATATACATAAAAAATGGATATATACCATAAGAACAACTTAACCGATTTATGTTTTTTATTTCTTCATAACAACAAAGGTGTACTTAGTTCAAAAAGAAAAAGAAAAACAGGAAAAAATGCACAATGTTTTTTGCACGGGGATCCCGGTTACGAATATCAGTTAGTTACACACTGAATGTTACAAGATTTTCATAAAATAATTAAATAGTTCATAGATAAAGTTAGCGGTTTAGTTCCTTTATATATTTACCACGATTTAACTAACTAATAACTTATATTTTTGCCTCAATATTTCCCAGGCCACTTTAAAGTAAGAACTCATTTACTATCTACAATATCTCATCAATATATTCAAAGTGTAAACAAGTAACGCAGTTTTTGCATTTTTATTGTGCCAATTATTTCCATCCGACTTTAAATAATGCTAATTAATTCAGTTCACACGATTCATAACTAAAAAATAATAGTAAATTTGTTGTAGAGCAACTCAAAAAGTTTGAAAACTATGACCACATGGGTTTATTAGCAATGGAAACAAAAACGCGCTTAGAGCTAGTGTTCAATGAGGTGTTTTTAGGTTCTAAAACTGCTGGAAGTGGAAGATGGAAGTTATACTGACTAATAACGATGATGAACAGAGCTATGGTATGTAAATTGCATAGCTCTAAGTAGATTTTACGTCAAAACTTTTAATAAAAAACCTTTATTGATTAAGATTAATCATATCAATACCTCTCTCAATGGTATTAGTAATAATTATTAACGATGAAAGGTCATATTTGGCGCGTTATTAAGCGATGATAATACATAAACTTAATGTAATGATGACCCACGAAGTTTAAAAATGTATAGCACGATAAAAGCTATAGCAAATAAAAGTATCTTAGTACCTAGAATCTTCTAAGGTAAAAGTTTATATTTTGGATTTTTGCAGTCTGTTAGACTTCTTCGTAAGGAATTTATATATTTTCTATTTCTAAAATATTTGTGTGTTTCTTATCCATATAGAATTGATACATGTACTGTGATCATTTGTTTTTGTATTTTAGTTAGATTTACAATAATTTACCTATCAGCCCTGCTATCAGCGACTTTATGTTACGAGTTTTTACATCTTTGTTGTAGGTATTAAAGTCGCTTTGATTTATTTAATTAATTCTTTGCAAATTTAGTATATGTCTAATTAATTCGTGTAACATGAGAAGCATTGGTGCAGGTGTTAAATGGTGACAGAAATGACGAAAATGGAAAAAGTCTTGCCTCGCCGGCCAGTCTACCATTTGTAGCATACATTAATATTAATTATTATGACGATGATGATGTCATTCCAATGTTCATAAATTAAAATTTATCTTTAACAATCCGTATTTATTGGAGGTTATGTTGTTTCGTACAGTATAAAACTATTCTAATAATTTTAGAATAATCATTAATTATTTTGGCATTAGTACATTAAATTTGCTGTAGTTTACAATTATTTTTATGTCTACAAGTAATTTAAATTCTATTATTTAGATTTCTCGTAAAGAACAGATAGTTTGAGGATCTGAATCTTCAAACTGTCCCCACTTTTGAGTTACCTATCTAAATAATATAGCACCATTAAACCATATTGAAATATTAGGTATAAGTTCAAGTTCGACATACAAAATCTACTTATTATACCTAATATGTCGTTTGATTGAACTATTGGTATCATTACCATTGATTTAATTGTGGGTGATCAATGGTTAGTAATTCTTATTGGCGACGACAGACACCTGTCGGTGTAACTCGATACTTTGCGCTTTACATAATACCTGCGCCTAGCCACAGCCGCGCCACTTCGACAACACCTGAGGCCCTGACTTTGATAGAAAATTGTAATACCGACACTTGGTTATTTATAAACCCATCTTCATTCATCTTCCTAATCCGATTACAGGCGAACCAGTCTTACATTGCCAAATAACATATCAAATTAAAACTGAATGTCTCCTATGATGCAGTCGAAAAAGGTGGGCAATTGGCAACAAAGCGTGTAATTTATAGATGACATTGAAAAGGAACATGGATCCTTTTATAGATCTTAAAGAGTTGTAACTAAATTAGTCAGTTTGGCTTGAAATAACGAACGTGATAAAAATATCGACCCTTATAGATACTAAAAACTGATGCGTTGGTTGAGTATTGTAGTGATGGCAGCGTCATATATCGATGTACACGTAATATTACAATGTGCACGCCAAGGGGCGGCACAATGAGCAATCATTCAGCGTGTGGGTGTGTGTAATAATATAGTGATCAAAGCGAATTGACTGATTTGCGGCGAGCGCCTACTCGACTACTCGCCACAGACTACGCGCTACCGTAACAGTGTATATACTGACTCATGCCTGCACTGTGACCGACCCGATCTCCATGCAACAAAGTTGATATAAAAAGAAAGTCACAATACATCGACTCGTTAAACGAAACACCGACACCGACAGTGTTATGCATTTATTTCTGATGATGAATGGTTATCTCGCTCGTACCGTATCGCGAAGTAAGTATTTCCACACTTGGAGTACGAGTGTAAACTAGTCAGCTTGTCGGCAGAGCGAATGTCAAAATATCCTGCTTAAGGCTAATTCAGAACGAACAATTTATGCGCTGCCCACGTTCGCTGAAATACGGCGCACGCCTCTTTCAACCCTTTTATGTAGAGGATTTATTGAAGCGCCTGGGCGCTTACTTCAATGAGCCGACGATATATTATAAGTAGGTATACCCTCTCACTTAAAGTCCACATGTCCAGTATGTAACTCATACTTACTGATCATGATCTATGTGACGGTGTGACACAATACCCCGAGGTCGATCAAGTCATGCCTTAAGCATCTAAATCAAATATATATATATATATATATATATATATATATATCTAAATATAAACAACTATCTAACTATACATGTACAAATATTATCGTCTGAAAGGCAATTGAACAAGATCATAATATTGTTGTGATGCCAGTTGATGACCGCAGAAATTTGATCCGCCTGCAATTAAGCATTTTATCCACATTTACTTTCCGATATGCATCCACAAAATTCAAAATAAACAGCGGCGGTATCGGGTACATTCCATAAACTGATCGTGAAAGAAGCATAAGACGGGCGTCGCCAATACTTCATTTTCCTGGCGAAGCGTTTCTGGCTCATCGCCAACGTTTCCGAGAAAACGAAAGGAAGGTTACGCGATGTCTCGCCTCACTTTATATGCCTAAATCATGTCAGAGATAATATTTTTATATACATTCAAAAGTCAAGAAACATGCGAGTCTTATAAAATAGGTTGGGTGTTTGAACGCCGTACGGCGTCAGCTCCAATCACGTCGCTTAACGATCGAGTAGGTCGTAAATAATAATAATGTGTTTTGGCATTTTGTAAACATGTAAGGAAATGATAACAAAACAGTTTATTTTTCATGAGCTGTATTCGTAAATTTACAATTTAAATGTAATTGACATGTTTTTGTATAAAAATATGTGTTAAAGTGAAGATAATACTGACATTATGCATGTTGCGTCGGTGGTAATGCAAGTTGTATTGATTGTTGCATCCTGAATTGGGTCGGCTGCGCCAGCACATCGTCGGAGTCACCCTTCTTCCTTATTACAAGTGGCGTCGTCTGTCACAGACACTATTACATTCCTGTCGTCTAGCTTCGTTATTTAATTGTAATGTCCAACGTCTTTGTTGTTCCTGTTGTTCTGTATTTTATGACATAATTTTTTCGTGCACGTTGTGTAACTTGTCACTCTATCTTCGCAAAAGAACTTTAAATACGTTAAATCACGAAACGTGTTGTGACAATTTTAAAGCTTTTTAAAATTAGTACAGATCTACAACAGATATTATATATCTGTAGTAGATCTGTATGAATTGCAATATGTTCTCACGCAACATGTCTCATTCGTTATCAGTGCACTGCAAGTGAGGTTAATTAAATAGTTACGAGAGGAAGATAACAGTGACGCCTCTTCGTAAGGCCGGCACCTTATCGACCCGCCACATCTGATACTGTACCATCTGAGACACCCAATTGATTGCAGCTTGTATACTACGGATATGATGTACTTAATTTAATCGGTAGTCTTATTTATATATCTTAAATTATTTTCAGTCTTTTAGGTTTCGTTGTATTGTATCTACCTACTGATGTATGGATATTAACGCAGCGTAAAGGGTCTAGTAAATTTCAAAAGTACCAAGCAATTATCGGTCTAGGTTGGTTATAACCATTATGTGGGAAACCTTATAATATAAGTTGACATGAGAAAGGCGGGGATGACGAGGACGGATTGAAAAGTTAAGGATACCATGATATTACTAGCAACTAGTTAGCGATTGAATAGTAAATTGTTATGTGTTGTATCACTATTGGATATTAAATTGTTAATATAATTTTACGATAAGTATATGTCGTAATACGTTAATAGATTTAAGTCTCATTTTACTAGTGAAATACATTTAAGTAAATCTGGTTTTACCAGAGATTATATTTCCCTCATAATGTTTACACTTACGCAGGCATTGTAATCGTATTCGACAAATATGTTCCTAAAATAAAAAATAATAAATGTAATTGTATTTCTTATCTTGGAGAAAAACCTACTCCATAAGTGAATGTCAGAAGACGAGTTAAGACGATTACATTAAATGTTTTATATAATTTATTCTCAATAAAATAAAAATATATATTATGTATGAAATATTTGTTCAGTATTTCCGTAAAATTTAAACAGTTTGAATAAAATGCAGTTACGTATATTGTATTATACTCATATTAAGTATAGATACATTTCTTATTTAATACATGCACAAGTAGGTACGTTTCGTTTATCTGAGTGGTTCTGGTTTAGTTCACTCCTCTGCTATAGAAACCAGTGTCATTTTGTTTGTGTAACTTACATTTTATTTTAACACTGCAACTTTTATTTTTAGATGTTCGCTCACGAGTTCGGTATGTAAATGTAACTTGTTAACCTGTACTTGTGGGCTCTAGCTGCCAACTTATAAATCAAGGAATATATAGTAATCTTTTAATTGGCGGTAAGCAATCATAATTGTTTAAACATGCCTAATTTGATTTTACATAAGTTACTGAAAATTTGTAAGATTAGATACATTAAAATTTGTTGTAGGTTATTTAATTGTTTATTGAATGTCTTTGATAGACGGCCAAACAGACATTCTTACACGTCAGGGAACATAAAGATACATATAATGTTCATAATTATCAACAGGCCATATAACATTCATTGCTTCACATCTCCCTCGAAGCCTCCCTCGGTCTCCCTCGAAGTAGGTGTTGCCATAGTCACTACGCCTGTTGGGTGGGTTGGTGACCGCAGTGATATGTTCATGTTTGGTATACAATTGTCATGAATGATGTGAATGACAGTCGAGACCAACGGCCTAACGTGATTCCGAGGCACGGCGGGAAGACCGTCAACCAACCAAACCGCGATGGGGGATTTGTTCAACACAAAAATTTATTTTTTCCGAACTCCATATAAGTCCGATCGAATCAGATTTTAATTATGGTTTAGTTTTTAATGTTTTACTATGAAAAATCAATGTAGTTAAGTATTTAAATACATTATGTTTTTTTATTGTTTCAGAATGTTTGTTCGGCAAACAAGCTATGGAGCTCGGGTCAAAATGGTTCGCAGACTTGGGCCCGCCCTTCGGCGTCATGTACTGCATCAAATGTGAGTGTGTTGCGGTACGTATTAACAAATCTAGTAAACAATATGAATAATTGAAATTAATATAACATGTAAGCTGTATGTGCGATCAAATTACTATATTCCTAAGTTAAACTCAAATCTGTTTATTAGGTTTTTTTTTCAACTAAATAATATACGATTGCCAGTATGCATAGTTCAGAAAATGTTTAAGCATCTTATGGAATGCAATCAGTTTAAGATTGGCCCCACATTCAGCATGTCCGTTCCTCAAGTGTGTAAGGAACGGACCATACAAAAAACGCGTGCGCAGAGCTCTGTCCCCACTCTACATGAGACATACACTCAAGGAAACTAATGTCAGGGGTCAGCCTAACATCAAAGTTTCTGTAGCTACGGTATTGTCAAATGCAGTGATTATTTTCATTTGTACCAACATAAAATAACTTCATTGATCTCATATGTAAGGTACAGGTTTAGAGAATAATAATACTTTAAACGTTACTTAAATCGCAGATCAGAGAATTTCATAACAATTCTCTCTTGCAAATAGATGTGTGTCATTCGCAATACTCACCATCGTATTTTGGATAATTTCATAATTAGAATATAAATAAACGTATTTTAAAACTTCGAGTAAAAATTATTAGAGTTACTGAATATATGACTGATGAACTGTATCTCATAATTGAATATTTAGATTAAGATTTTTTATTGAACAATAATAAGTCGTATGTATGTAAAAGATATATTTTTTAAGAATACTAGCTTTCCGAGCGCGTTTTCATCCGCTTCACTCCTGTTGCCATAGCATCTTCATAGTTACATAGCTCATAGTCTTCCTTGATAAATCTATCTAACACTGAAAGATTTTTCAAATCGGCCCAGTAGTTCTTGAGATTAGCTCATTCAATCAAACAAACCAACTTTTTAGCTTTATATATTAGTATCGTAGTACCTTGTTTGATTGTTAACTTTTTACAGGTTCAAAAGAAACGACGTGTGGTGGCTAAAGTGCACTGTCGGAACATTAAAAATGAGTGCCCCGAGCCTTCCTGTGATACTCCTGTTCTATTGCCAGGAAGATGTTGCAAGACCTGTCCAGGAGATGTTAACTGTAAGTAGATTTAAATTAAAAATACCTTACTGCATATTTTACACAGTAACATCGTTAATAAAATGAGACAAACTCTAATAAATAAATAAATAGAATAAAAATTAAGCAATGGAACTCTTCCAAAATTCAAAAAACAAATTGAAATGCACTGAGAGGTAGATAAATGCTTTCTTAAAGATCAAAGATAATGGTTAGTTTCTAAATGTGTATGGCCTTAAAAGTTCTTGTACCGAATGATAGTCTTTTTTTAACAAATACATTGCACTCAGAAAGCTTGATCGCGCCAAACAAAGTTGTAATTTAATTATTTCTAAGCGTTTTATCTTAAACACTGTCGGTGCGCTGACTTTTATTATAACGTTGGATATAAGATGCAAAATATATACCTTATGTGTAGTAATTACATAAGTATTTTTTTCTTTTAACTAAAACTAAAATTACATTAAAATCCATAATATAACCTCAAGGTCGATACACTGGGAGTTTACCCAGCAGTACTGTGGGAAGCTTTTACAATAGAAACATGTATTCAAAAAATAACTTTTTTTATTGTATGGAAAAATAAATTTAATTGTCACAGAAATTTCTTTACTAGTGTAATCACTAAATATGACACTCCTATTAAAAAGATGGCATGTACTTTGGTAACTCTTTCTTACTATATATTTCAATTAGGTACTTTCTTTAAATGAAATAAAGAATTGAATGGACTTTTTCTGAATAAAATAAGATTTGGCGCACGAATGTGTAACTTTGCGATAAAGAATCATGATACATATATTGAAAGTGTTTCCAACTGGTGATTGTACTTAAAAAGGGTTGCAATAATAAAAAAATTAAACTAAAGCTATACTTTTTAATATAGTAGATATGAAAACAAACAACAAAATTAGGTAATTAAATCCAAAAACAAAATTTATATGGATTTATTAAGTATATTTTTTTAAATCATTAAAAAATATACTTAATAAATACTTCCACTTTAATTTTATTTTTTATATGTTACTTTTATTAAAATATTTATAAATATGCGTCTTCTAAAAGTTTATATTTTATGGCGTGACGTGATACGGTGATTTGATCAATTTCATTTCCTCATTAATGATGTCATATTTTACAATCATGTACATGGCAACAAATAGGTGATGTCATACCCATCCACTAGACATTTGATATCCTAAAATTTTGCAAACAGGAGCGCTCATTTATTGACCAATAAAGTCTTAATAGACATTAAGTCGTTTTTTCTATAATATTAGCGTAAAGTATTTAATAAATATAGTCGTCTTGATTACAGTAGAAACGTATGGGGCCGGTAACTGGTTAGTGAGTCATGGACCATCTGTCGCGAAAACTATCCACACATGTGGAAATCGACTGAACGACATGTAACTTTTTGCAAGTGAGGCTACTCTTTGATGATCGCTATTAATATGCCATTTTGGTGTGACCTGCTTCACTTGAGTAACATGACATTATACGAAGTATTTAAGAGCCGCCAAACAGTTTCAACTATGCAAGAACTCTTTGAATTAGGTACATTGGTTTGCACCGGCCAAATAAAATTAAACATAAATGAAACGAAATGGTGAAATCAGTAAAAGCCTCCGAAGTTGTTAAAAAAACTCTATATGAATGCTATTTATAAAACTATAGTTATAAACTATGCAATCAATTTTCACTTTATTTTCTGACTTTACCTTTAGAACATTTTCGGTAATGATCGTATCTTTTGTAATTATTGCATTAAACATAAAGTAGCTAAGTTATGAAATTTTAATTATATTTAATGTGTAGTCGGAGTAATTCTTGATTATTATCATCACCTTTCATCATTCCATTAAGGTTACTTTTTATAATTCATTTAAAAGGATCGGCAAAATTGCCGACTGTAAAAGGTAATTGCGGAGTATAAGAAAGTATGCGTATACGATGTGACAGGAACTGGCGATGACAAATGACAGTATAGCGGAGTGCGGCGCGGCGGCCACTCTCACGACCGACTCTCATCAATATACATTAGGTATAGCAGCTACACATGGACGCATCAGATGCCACGCACACGTCCTACCTCATCATCATCAGTGATTTACCCGCAAGCTCGTAATCGGTGCAATGCTACGTAAATAACGTTGGCAAATAATTGGCAGTTTGTCTGGGATCTTCCGATACCAGTGGCGACAGACAGTAATTTACAGAGTAGATCAGGAGGATGAGCGACTGCGGACGATGCGCGGTGTCAGCCGCAGCGGCGACGTCGTCGACGGCGCGTCTGCCCGCCCGCGTCCACTCATTAGGACTATATCGAGAGCGTTACAATGGCATTACTCAGATGCACCGGGCGGTGGTGCAGAAATGGCACGCGCTGGTGCCCCCCTGCGCCCGCGCCGCTGCTGCAAATATAGCTGGTGCTGTTGGTTATTCCGGGCGCGGCCGTCGACCCGTCGCCGCGACGCCGTCTGCTCGCCTTTTTAGTGATCACTACTTACAACACGCATTTTTTGCGAACAAATAACGACGATGTCAACGTACGCGCTCTATTACTACCTATATTTTTCGAATTTATTACGAAACCCCGATTAAGTACACGTTGCAATAGAATCGTCCATGCTAGGCTTCAATTGAAACACTTTTCTTAGTAGTAACTCACACGCTTGCGGGACTGGTTAGCTCGACATTCAACTACATTTCAGTAAGGGCCAATTTTCCAATCCACAGATAAAAAATATCAGAGGAATGAAATTTTATTTTGACGTAATGTCCATATAAAATCTGTCAAATTTAATATTTGTTCTTCCGATTGAAAAATCGGCCCTAAATATCTTATTTATTTATTCGATATTGTAAAAATAAAGCAGAAATGGGCATGGTTCAATCCTCTGCTGACCGTAAAGTCTATCCAAGGCTTGTAACTATAAAACGTTTCAAATCATTCCGGCTTGCCTTTGTGAGAATTCCAGTTGGCCGACTGCCGGCCGTCAGCCGTAATAATATTATAGTTTATCGTGCTTTTAATAAACTCCAGTACCATATGAAAATGTATAATTTTTAATTGAATCTCAGCCAGGTGTTAAAGCAATAAACTTTATAAATTGCATGCTTTTTACCATTAAAAGCCTAGCAATATACATTATGTGTTACTTACTTCTCCGTTACCAGTAATAGATTCTACAAAGAAATTCTCATGATTTATTTTTCTCCTTTTGATACCTATCATGTGATCACGATTTGTTAGTGTTCTATTTACTTTTAGATTGTAACCTCATTTATAACGTTATTATTGTTATAGTTAACATATTCGTGTTTGGTCTTTAATTATAATGCATTTTTTTCTTAATAAATCGATTAAGTTACCAATATAGGTAGGTACGTCATAATTTCCTGACGTCAGTGTTGCTATTGCGGTCGTATTGATACCTAGCATGAAATATAGTGAAATTGCATTATCAATCTCATTGACACTGTTGTTTACGCATCAGGAATAAAAAGTCTGCCCCGAGATAAGTTTAGTAATATTGTTACAATGTTGCGTATGAAACAAACTTTACGTCATAATAATAGGCGGTGGATGGCCGACGTAGCATGGCGTGGTATGGTGATGCGTCAGTGGTGCGTTCATGATCATGTGCTCACGGGTCAGCAGGCAACCGTCGGACGGCGGTCACCAGTCGATCACGAGTGTATCTAATTCAGTGTACGGCAAGTGCCTCCGAGGAATTTGTTTTGTGCACGCCGGTGCCGCGCACAATCGACGTTTTATTTTTGTGAAATCGGTATCTCTCGCTGCAATGCATTCCTCGGCGCATAATTTTGTTTCAGCCTTTTTCGTCGCTAACTGCGTAAAACGCTTTGATGTCAAAAAGCTTTCTTTTTATTAACACCACCGCTCGATGTACGATCGTCGGTCGTAGATGTCAGTGGACACGGACGATCGTTAATTCGAAATATCTCAGCGCGTGCACTGCGAGCTCGACAGATATGATTACTTTTGTTGCAGACGAACGACGCCGAAGTCGCCGCAACGGCGCGGCGCGGCGGTGGAGACGATGCGATTTACCTATTAAACAGATTCGATACATATTCGATGCAAATGGTGGCCGTGCACCGCTGCTCTGGCCGCAACACCACTCGTTATTATTTTAATGCCGGCTAATGAGGTGGTGTTAGGTGAATGCGGTTTATGAGCAGGCTTATCGTGAGTAATAGCGGAATGACTTGTGGTGCGAACTGTGCGTGACTCGGCGTGCCGGGCCCGTCGAGTACCGTGTGCCGGCGCCAGACCCTTTCTGGCTAAGTTAAGCATTAATCTTTTGATTAAACTAGGTCGCTTAGTTCTTTGCATACCTACCTAAATGACAGTTAAATATCTATTAAGTTCTAACGTGTCAATTTGCACGTTTCATGTCAACCCCAATACCTACTACGGGATCAATTCTAAATTCTTCGACGGTAGGTTAAATCTTTTACCGCATTCGCATAAGGTCGGCCGTAAAACTCGAGAAGGTAGGTAGGTACTATCGAATATTCGCACGTTCGCTGACGTCATGCTTTTCGTAATTTGGTACGTGTTTGTTGAAATAATGCGAAAACGTACTTACGTAAATAGAGAACATACGCGATGTGCAAACAAGGCGGGCGGCGTCGCGACGCCCGGCGCCATGCTGCGGCCGGCGCCTCTCCGAGGACACCCGACGTAGCCAATGCGTATTTCATTAAACATGCTAATTATACTGGATATTCTGAAAATCCTATTGAATTTGGTCACGAGTTAAAAAAAAATAATTGAAAAAATAAATAGGTAAATTATACATAGAGATCAAGAATTATTCGAAAAATAAAATAAAAATTCTAGTCTAGAGCTTTGTAAAAAAATATAGCTATGGTTAACAGTTTACCAAACTCATAGAAACGTAACGTATTAAGGTTGCGACCAAGTTGCACAAATAGAAACGTCATTAAATGCACAATCTCTGTAAGTTATTGTAAACGGCTTGTACAAGTACCTACCAGATAATTTTAGAACATCAATAAATTTTGTGAAGACGCAACATTAGAAATGCGCCCGCGCCGCGCGCCGTGATGTCAACGTTGGGTACGATAAATCCTTTTATCTAATCGTTAATGTTATTGTTATTATTAAGTCGATACCTAGATACAATGGAAACAGCTACAGATAGATACTGGCGCCACGAATATGCGGGTTAATGTGAGCACGACTGTTGATTTTATTTCGCACAATATGACACGATTGTGACACTACACAATGATACGCAGTAAATCAACTTGATAGAATATTAGAATTCCAAACGCGTAATGGTCATCTTTTTTACGATTACTTGCTGTCTTCGTGTTTGTATTCCGCTGCCAGCTCACTGTTTAGCCTGGAGACAAGAATTCATCGTAATGAACTTTAAAAGCTATTAATCACTTTAAAATAATTTCAATTTAGAATGTAGAGTTTTACTTTGAAGTTTTTGGAATGGTTTTATCATATTTAGAAGTTAAAAACAAAATTCATAACAAAGGCAACATGTCTATTCGCTACATCGACAAAAGTAGTTTGAGGACAATTATTATTTTGCAAATCTTAAAAATAATTTATTAAACACACAATTGACTATTAGTATTCATATAGCGTAGGTACTATTAGCAGTAGGTACAATATAATAATATATTAGTCGTGTTACAATATATTTACCTTTGGTTAGGCTTTTGTTGTTAATAGATTTTCTAATGCTTTTCTTGAATTGGAGTCGCTTCTGTTTCCGTTAACGTCGCTGGAACAGCATCTTGATAATTATTACTAGCTTTCCGTGAGCTGTTACACCCGCGTAACTCCCCTTCCCGTATTTACCTACTTCATTATTAAACATCGCATATTATTATGTTACTTCTGAACGTAGTTTTCTAATTGTTATAGAATTTTTCAAATCGGAACAGTAGTTCCCTTTATTAGCGCGTTCAAGCTAACAAAGAAACAATCTCTTTAGCTTTATTAAATTAGAATTTATAAGTAGGTATGGTACAAAATTGTCACTTTAGATTTTAGTAATCCTGTAGAAATAATAATAATCTTTGCTAATTTTTTTGCCTTTGGGTCATGTAACACAGGAAGAGTTTTGTAGATTAGAGCTACTAGCTTTAATGCAAATTTTATCAATAAAGGTTTACGGCTCTTGTACGTTAAAAAGTAATTAGCTGCAGGTTATGAAGAGTAAGTATTCAGATAAAACATAATGAGAAGTCGTGCAATGCTTGCTCTCAATAAATCTTAAAGGTTAGCTATTGTTTTGGCGCCCGATTCTGTGTAGGCGTTGACGAACGTTCCGGGCTATTAATTCAACATTGCCTTTGAGTGCATTTCGTATTTGAACATGGGGTTATGTTAATACAATGTATGGTAAGCTTATCACCCTAAATATCAGTGTCAATCTTTTCATGATTTTTTTTTTCAATTTGCCATATTAATGAGATATGTTTGATGAACTTATTTTTGATAGTTGCATTTGTTTTAATAATCATAAATTTTATATGAAGGTTATAAATAGTTTAAATAAAAGGCTGCCTTATCTTATATTTAAAATATTTAATATAAGGAAGCCTTATTTTAATTTAAAGACTTAGTCTTTAAATAAAAAATAAAAAAACTTGGCTAACATATTTCTATGAATAAAAATGGATCGCTAAAATGTATGTACGCGCATAACTTGAGATTGACATGACCGATTTGGCTGATTTTTATCATGTTGATAATTCTGAAAACAACGTAAGGAAGAAAATGTTGGAATAAATTACGGGAACGTCAGAATATTTTACGGGCAACGCCGGGTAGATACAGCTAGTATAATATTTAAGGTGCTTCCAAATTATAGGCCATCCTTTTAACAGTTCTACTTTTACTGTGTATTACGTTAGTGAATAAATTTCAGTTTTCAAATTTATATACTGTATATTTGTCAAATTGATACACTACTTACACTTTTAATTAATGTCAATACAAACTTATTTTGGGTAGAAGAATTAGTAACAAACGGGATACTTACATTATTATAAGTATCGTACAATGTTCTACTATTAGTTACTTAATTCACGGGAAAACAATCAATTAGATATATTTTGTTATATATAGGTAATATTACATTGTGATCCTGCCAAGTACAAGTGTATGTTAATGCCTAAGTGCTGAATGAATTCATTATTATATAAACAAGATTATTTTCCGAAACCAGACACATTTTTAAAAAGTTTTTTTTTTATTTGTATATTTTTTAATGTTTTGCTAATAATTTTTAAATTATATTTACCCGCGGGTAAGTCGAAATCTTGTCGAGTACCTATTTAGTAGTATTTAGGTTTGATTTCAAATAAACATAATTTCAAAATGAGTTCAAATTTCCCTTTTGGTTTTTACTTTTTATCCTGATATGAATGTATATTTTGCTTGAACAGTAATTAAAATCACGCTTAGTTTTATTATCAGCACTCATATAACATGATAGTATTTTTTAAAGCGTCGTAAGCCAACAAAACATTCATATCTTGTAATTAGAACATTGATATGATCTGTGTATTTTACAATTATACTACACATGATAGCAATTATGTTACGTTTAACTAATCGTATCAGTTACTTTGTATTATCAGTTGATAGATATTTGAATAATAGTATTAATTAAGGTTTATTCAGAGAAATACTTAATGCAATCATTGATTCAAGCGATCAGTATTTTCCTTTTTTGTAAGTGATAAAATGATGTATATTTACCTCTTACTACTTAGTTTTTAGATAATTTTCAATAACTGAATTAAATCCTTACTAATATTATATATTATAAACGGCAATGTTTCTGAGTAGGTGTGGACGGATGGATGGATGTTTGTTACATTTCACGCAATACTAGAGAATGGATTTTGTTGAAATTTGCACGGCAATAGTTTATAAGTTGGATTAACATATAGGCTACATTACCCTACGACCCACTGGAGCAGAGTAGCAGTCCAACGCGGATAAAACCGCGAGGCACCGCTAGTCTCTGCTTTGGATCACTAATATTGTATAACTTATACGGATATTAATAAAATAATTAATTATAATTTCCATACAACATCTGTCATACTTAAAACATCTGTAATACTTTACTTTACTTGTTTCTCTGATATTTTTGTTATCTGGCGATTGAAAAGTTAGCTCTAAGGATGGGACCGCACTGGCACGTTGAAAATAAAGTGGCGTCGACGCTAACAACAAATAAATTTCGCATGTCGTTCATGGAGTGCGGCCGCCGACATCTGTTTGTATGAGTTGGTTTTCAAAAACAGCCGCCCAAGAAAATCGACGACGTCGCATTGCAGTCCCCGTGTCAGTGCGGCCCCAGCCTAAGACTATTTAAAAATGAACCCTATCCTTTAGTCTTGTCTCTGTATTTACAAGTGGATTTAATTTTCATTGAAAGCAACAATAAAATAAACGTAACACGTAATAATTTTGGTGATATTATTTAAATTTATTCACTATAATGTTTATTTATGCTACTCTAAAGGCTTTGATATGACATTTACACATTGTCGTCGGCTTCCACAAACTAATATCGCATATCGTTATCATTATAGACTTTATATACTCGTAAAATGTATCCGTAAGTTTAATCATAAATATTTTTTATGGTTACTAATTAGTTAAATGCAAATATACCAGTTTAATATGAGAATATCAATTTTATATTAAAAGATGCCTATATTGTATAAAAACTTAAGGCTTTTGTTTTATTGGAAAACTAAAATTGAGTTTTGATGCAAAAAATATTTGAAGATTTCACGAGAAATTTTGTGAAGTCAGTCAGTGTTTTTATGAAAATTTTATTGCCAAAAACCATAAAAAATTGGTATATTATTTATATACATTAATAATTATAATGGTAAGAAAAGTTATAATAACAATCTTAAGAAATAGGTAGTCCCGATATAATCTGACCTAGACCTGAGTCTAGACCTGTAATAGTTCAATTAGCTAAAACGTGTACGCGAATAACTTAAAACGACTTGACAGATTTGTCTGATTCGTTTTTATTATGTTGATAATTCTGAAGAAAAGGTTTGAATGAAAGAAAATTTTGGGAAAATATTGACGGTAACGGCGGGCATATACAGCCAGTAAAAATAAATATGAACGTTTCGGAACCATTCAAAGTTGATCTTTGGCTAATATCTAAGCCAGGCTTAAAAAAGACCGCCCCATATTTTCACATGGATGTCGTAAGAGGCGACTAAGGGATATACACCTGATGGATAGGCAGCAGATTCTATCAGCTTAAGATTCGTTACTATTATATATTAGGAATCAAATAAAACAGTTGAAGGTTAATAGCACACTGTTTTATTATTTCACTATGAACATCTGTCATTCCATTGGTGTTCCATTTTCAAAAACTTGTAACTATGGTTTACAAGCGGCCAGTAACATACACAACAGTTACCATCTTACTTCTTGTGATTATAGCAAAATCCTGAGAAAGAGCTAAGAAGTATACATAATTTGATATTCATTGTTGTATCGTAGAATCATAATTATGCATCTAATCTAACGTAATTTGAGTGGAATCAATGCGTAAATAATGATAACTGTAAAAACAATTAATCGATTAGACTTAAATAAAGCACATTCATTACAGTAAATCTGGTGAGTTGCTTTGAATTCACATAAAACTACCGCATTAAACTTTAACGGTAATACTTTAATTATGAAAATTTTAATTATGCATCTAATCTAACGTAATTTGAGTGGAATCAATGCGTATATAATGATAACTGTAAAAACAATTAATCGATTAGACTTAAATAAAGCACATTCATTGTAGTAAATCTGGTGAGTTGCTTTGAATTCACATAAAACTACCGCATTAAACTTTAACGGTTATACAGCAAAACCGGCCAAGTGCAATTCGGAGTCGCTTTCCAAGGGTTCCGTGGCATCATCTTTTTCTATAGTTTGATATAATTATAATGGTAAAAAACAGCAAAACAATCACATTCGAGGTACGGGAGCCTCACTTAAATATTAATTTTGATCTGTTTTTAAGGCATATTTGGCGTTATAGCGGCAAAAATAGTAAACAATAAAAATAGGTTGGTAAAGAATAAAGAAAGAACATACATTTAATTCAGCATAACACAAAATATATTACACACCAAACATTTAGTTTAATAGGTATACAAAACAATACGCCTTGCATGTTCTGCAGACAAAGTCGCCACCTCAGCATAGGCTAGGCGATACCTAGCGCTGGTTTTAAGTTGGCAACTTGAGCAGTGACCCACGGACAAGGGATGCTACAACACTATAGGTACCATTCATGCATATTGGCATGGAAAAACAAAATAATAAATGAATAGAATACGTATATATAGCTTAACGTCAAACAAGCCATAGCCTACTTACAACAACATAGAGTATCATTTCACAAGTAAATTTCTCAGTATTTGCAATCATCAACTGAATGGCACTTCAATTGAATGTAGATAATGGCTGATCATTGATTAGCCTACATACGATCTTGATAGTGCACTTCGGACTAACTTATGACAAACGTGCGCGCCCACATTCGTACACCAATCACACGATTCATTCATTATATTGTATTTATCTATGTTTGTATGTGTTTACTTATTGTTCTATGTAATTCGAAGTAGGACTACACCTCTTATTTATTTATATGGTATGGTTCAAAATTCCAAAATTTCGTATAACTTACGTAGATATATTTTTCGTATAACATACAAAAAGAATATCCCTCAACGACCCTGGCTCGCTGAGGTTTGTTAAGAGGAGGCCCTGTGTACTTGTGTACTTTCAGCAGTGGATGTAAACGGACTGACCAAAACCGTAATAAACAAAATTAAACTCAACGGTAATCGATTTTATTCGGTAACATTTAAGAAGCCACTTGTCTCGCTCTCTGATTATTTTAGGTTTAATTTGTTGTATAATGTAGAAGGACCGTATGAATATGAAATAGTTAATAAGTTCGCTAATGTAGAGTCGTGATAACTTTATGAACTAGGAGTGGGTACCTAATAGCGTAGACTACGTGCGTAAAAGGTCACAGGCGAGACGCGAAGGCTATACGGAAAGTGGTGTGGCGCCATCGTCGCGGTCGCTCTAAGCAAATTCGGTAGACTGGCGATTGCACGAGCGAGCTCGGTCGCTCTAAAAGGAAAGTGTCATTTGCCAAGTTTCTTATTTTCACAATACGCTGCGCTTCTATCACTAAATACGAGTAGGTGAATGTTGACCGTGTTTGCAGATGATAGTGAATTTGAAAATACATACTGTTTATCTTCAAACAATTTAGCGCGTCTCAATTTATTGTATGTTCTGTTCACACAATAAAAGCGCACATCTCATTTTATGTCCTAAGTCAAAATATTAAATTGATATGGCATATGTAGTTAATCAAGGTACGACTTTTGCCCATTTCATTGTATATAATATTTTAAAGCAGCCCAATTTTTGAGGTTTATTCAGTTTTATCTTTATACCTACGCCGCACCGGCTTCAGTTTTACATAAAACACAAGCATACAAGTATGTTATTTCTAATTTAATACTGTAATGTTGTCGTTGCGACATATTAAATTATTTCCATATACCTATGTTAAGATACCTATTCATTGGCGACATGCTGATTTTCAACCATTTTTTAATCAACGTTATCTTTCTTAAATTGTAATTATTTTTGTCTTTGTTATTACAACAAAATAACATTGAATTATACAGTGCTGTCAGTTCACCATTCAGATCGTACCCACAGTTATTATTTATTATAAAAATACATAATTTAACACTAGCTTTGCCCCGGCTTTGCACGGGTGGACTTTTATAGCCTATGTTACACTGAGATAATGTAGTATTCTAATGGTCATTCTAAATAATTATCAAAATCCGTTCAGTAGTTTTTGAGAACAGTTATTAAACATACAAAAATATAAAAATACAAACTTTTCCTGTTTATTATATTAGTATAAATACAAACCACCGCTACATCAATATACCTAAACGCAAACATAGTTTTACTCGTTTGATAAGAATCTTATATGTTGCCTTAAATCACTAAGTAAATGCAAAAATTTGGCTTAAAACTAAGTAATTGACATTTGGTCACCAAACTTGTCCTCAATCAATTAGTGCCGTTAATATACATTGCGCAATAAATAGTACCATAGTTAAAGATTAATTTTGTAATTTATGCATCCACTATTTGGTAAAACATGTTGCAGTTGAGACTATGGAATGCAATTATCAGTAAAACCAGTAATTATTGATTAACAAAGCGTGTATATTTATTTAAATTGATTCAAGGACTTCATGAAAATGTTAGCATAATTTTCATTTTATACATCTATAAAGTCGAGTTAATGCAGCTCTTAGCACAGTTAAATCAAAAATGTTATGATGTCTCGCCGCGCGCCATTTGTAGGCGCCGTGTCATTTCTGAGTAAATGCGATGTAGTGCATACTATTAAATTTATTGAAATTTCTATAAATTAGATGCATAGACATACAAATACACTAGGCAACTTTAGAATTTATAATTTAAAAGCGTCAGAGGAATAACTGTAGTTACTAAGAACATATTTTACGCAATTAATGAGAATATTAAACTGAGTTCGTCTTTTCTTACATGTATGTAAATATTAATACTTATATATTATGAAGTACTTAAAATTATCTATATACAAAAGTAAATAGACAATATGTCAAAATATAATCAACATTTACCTTGGTCAAGTCGTAAATTGTAAACGCCTTCTTGTTTTTATATGTTCGTAATTTTGAGGACAAGGTAGGTATTATACAGAAAAATAAAGAAAATTCGAATTCGAATGTGAAACGAATGGCGTTAAGTACGAAAAGCATACCATACTATGTATATTATTAACAAACCGTATTGAATCTAAAAATTGTGTCTCACAGAATTCAGGAATTATAAAATCGAATGCAATATTTTTTATGGCATTCTTAATGTTTAAAATACAAATTATTATACCCTATATTTAGAAAACACTCGTTTCTAAAAACTACGATAACTTTATATACGTGACTTAATCGTGAAATAAACTCGTAAACGGGAACTACACTTCAATGCATGCAATTTTATGGCATGTGCGTGCGAGTGAATGATGTAGGGTTTGGCGCCGTTTCCAAATTATTTCATTGTTCATAGAAATGTGGCGCCGCGGCGCCGTGGTCACGTGATATCTATGTTATATGTAAATTTATTGATCTATATTTGCTACTGTGTTTAAAAAAAATAATTTTAGACCTGGGCTAGATTAAGTTCTACATTTCTTCCAGAGATTTCTTTAGAAATAAGTAGCACCTCTGTACATTGGTTTCTAGTATGTGTTTTTTTGTGTATAATTAAATAAAGGACTGACTTCAATATTTCTCCATCAAAACTAGCTTCCACGTATGTATACCCGTCTACCAAAATAGCTAATAAGACAGATTTACTCATTGTAGGAAGCGTATCGGCAAAATCAATAAACATCGTGTTACTCAATCATATTTACGGTAAGTGCTGCTTCTTCGATCAGGAATAACTGACTCATGAACCATTTTTGTAAGTAAACTAGGTCGCAACATAATTTAGGTAATTTGGTAACGGTTTTTAAAATATTCCAGTGGAAATGCGAATCTACCTGTATAATAAACATTGGGAGCCGTCTGAGGATCTACTGATTTCGACTTCAGTATTAAGATGTGTGGTTTCCAGCTTAGAATAGATTAACCCATATCTTCTATGTGATGGATGGGCAGCATCATCAGCTCGAGGATACCCACCATCTTACTCCGATCACCTATCCGCTTACCAAATGTGCTGATTGGAATATCCCCAACTACCCATGCTTGCTTAGATTTGAGGGGGCACATTTTCAGCAGTGGACGTAAACGAGCTGACGAAGTGAAGCAGAGGTGTATTCGCTGTCGAATAAAGTTGAGGTAGTTGATGTAAAGTGAGACGTAGGCGATGGCATGTATGTTTATTGAACTATGTTAGTGCGAAAGGCCGATGAGTGGAATTTATAAACATTTAAACAGCGTGCGATGAATACTTCATGTGGATCTCTATGGCGAACAGTCGATGAGAGATTTATCCTTAAAATTACTGTTCAGTATCTCGAGTAATAATTGAACTATAGATTCTAAGAACCGACATGTTACTACAATGTTACATACTGATTAATGTTATGTGTTTTAGTATTATGTATATGAGGTTTCAATAATGTTAATAGTATTGCTCGTTGAGATGTTAATTAACGTCTTGTTGTTTAATATAATATTAATTTTATGTGGAAACATTGTTTTATACTCCAGTTAATATTATTTCTGTTGAGAAATAGCGTAAAGTTTGAATACAGTCGGTCGGTCGGTTTTTATTTTCTTTTGATGACAGTTTTTATAAGCCATTCTATCAATTACATGTAAAGCTAGGCTTTTTCTTAGGAACATCTCAAATAAGTAGATCTGAACTCTTCTGTAAACTTGTCTTCAACGATAATTTTTATATCTCATACGCTTTTGTTTTAAATCAAACATGGTGGTGATTCTGGTTATTTGGGCTTTTTATAAGGAAAAAAATAGTACCTATAGTTGATTTGGGCAGATTTCTAACTCTCGTTCAAGAAGAGCTAGTTACCTCCTCATGCCCCATGTTCTATTACTCACCACACTAAGTGGCATCTAAGTAACAAACATCACAAAGTCCAGAATGGGTTGTATCAGTGACTGAGAGAGACATAATTTTGGTTTGTAACTGCAAGAAATATTAGAGGCACCGTAATGAATGAAATATGTAGTGAACCCTTATGCTGACTTCATTTACTTGCGCCTTCCAGGATAAGTTACGGTCAAAATCAACCCCGAGGTTTTTGGCAGTTACACTGTAGGGAATATGTGTACTATCTAGTGTGACCTGAGGTAGCGACATAGTGCCTAAAGCTTTACGCATTTGACTATTGCCAATGATTATAGCTTGAGACTTAGTAGGATTAATAAAAAGCCCGTACGATTTAGCCCAAAACAAATTTCACTAAGGTACCTACTTGTAATATATTGTATGAATTGGAATCTGAAACTACTTCAAATAGATATAAATTTCATAAAACGCGTCTGTAAATAAAACAAAAAGATGCGCCTTCATACAAACAGCGTTAATTACTAATCATTCTTTACCGGCTCATACAAAACATTAGCATTAAGTGCCCTACTGCTATGTGCATATTTACTATCATACGTTGTCACTGTTATTTATTTAAATAAAAGGATTAAATACAAGCGTGACTGTTAATACTAACAAATAGGTCAAAGTGTCTCACCAGATTTATTGCTCGAAGTTCTACGGTCACACGAACAGATTTCACTAGATAACGACTATAATAGGATTAATATCTGACAGTAAATGTAACATAATATAAATTCACGACCGTAATCCGATGGAGCTGACCGATTTAATGTCCTGAGGGACCCAAATAAGTGCACTTTAGCGTGGTCAATAACTATAGATGAGTAAGATGGTTTAGATGACAATTTATTGTAATTCTTTAAGCATGAGATGTCTTTAGGTAGATCTTGTAATGGTGATCTTTGGTGAATACAATTTGAGCATGATATAGATTTATTGTTATACTAGTTTCACGCGCGCGGATTACACCAGCGTAGCTCCCATTCCCGTGGGAAGTTTATTATTAAATATAGCCTATGCTATTCCTGGATAAGGTAGCTTTCTAATGGTGAAAGAATTTTTGAAATACGTCCTGTACTTCTGGAGCCTATTCAATGCAAACTCTTTATAATATTAGTACGGATAAAACAACCTCTCCGTAGCATAGCGGTATTTGGCACACTTTAAGTTTCGGAGGTCGATGGTTCGATCCCCACATCAGACAAGAAATCTTTGTGTAAATTGTATGATTTCTTTCCGGGTCTAGTCGGTTGAGGGACTACCCTCCGTGCCTCGGAAAGCACGTTAAGCCGTTGGTCCCGATTTTTATAACATCATCTATAACAAGCGGGAAATATATCAGGGAACGGGCACCAGCGATCCCTGTGTATTACAACATAATACTGCGGTCACCAATCCGCCTGCCAAGCGTGGTGACTATGACAATACCCTCCCTCGGGAGGAGGCCCATGTTCAGCAGTGGACGTTATACGGGTTGATGATGATGATAGATAATGCGTTGTAGAATTTGAGCTGTAAAATATTGTTACCCGCGAATATTTTCTGTGACATATTTTTTAAATAACCAAATATTAGTAAAATTTTACAAAAATACGACGAAGAAAGAATCCAATGTTGTGTCTGATTCTAGATAGAAACTTGTAAAGTATTTTAATTTTTACCCAAGATTTTATTTAGCCTTGAATTATTAAAGTATTACTGGCTGGTACTGTTTCATCTCCAAATGTTTACCTATTTAAAAACGAATGGAAGGAAATTATTTTTATTAAGTCTTCTAGCCAGCTGAAAACTTTTGATGGCCGTATCTTAAGACGGTAAATTTAAATCTAAACTGACATGTACATGTGTAACTGGTTAATAACCAAACTCTGGTAAAGCATTAAAAAAATATACATTTACTTGCTTATTCTGAGGATAAATATGCATAATACAATGTTCAAATCAAGTAATAACACACCTATTCCTAATTACAGTTATGAAATTACAGCAGTTGGGACCAAGGAGTGTAGGTGATCCATACTTGTAGATAGATGGCGTACTCGGTTTAAGTCGTTAAACAACAATGAAAAAAACTTTACCGATATCTTAAAGTGGTTTCTAAATAAATCAAGTAATCAATAAAAAGTACGCTATCAACCATTTGGCAAGCAATTTAAGATAAATTACTAGATTATCTAAGATAAATAGTAGACGGTAGTAATTTTAAAATCGTAGAAGGCAACAAGAATTCTTAATAATATTGATATTTTACTGTACCTTAGATAAGAATCTAGATATTTAGCCGTATTTTCATGTTAGACTGTTAGCTAAGTTAAACATTCGCAGCCATTTCAACTGTTCGGTGACGATATTAATAACTATTCTAAGGTCTAAATCGTGTTCTATCTAAGTAAAATATCAGTGGCTCTATCTTACTTTAATCGATAAGGATATTATTTCTTACTGTGCCTTTAGATAAACACTATTACGTTGGCAGTCGCGGTCGTCAATTGTCTTAGCTGAATATTACAACATTGCTGCGATGTGTGACGGCTTGTCTGATCTAATGGCTGGCCGATTGGCTGTGCCTACTTAGCAGTGGGAGCGGGACCAATATTCATACTGACTACATTGATTGGTTTAATGAACTTCAGCGACTGAATGCTTGTTGTTGCTTAAGAATGAGTTTTATCTGATGGATAATTTTATATTGTCATTGTTTACATCTTTTCATACGAATGTGTAATCTTTATCAAAATGTGAAGATATTAAAATATATCTACCTATATTAAAGCTTTTACACTGAAATGACGAGTAACCTTTTAATCCTACTATCGTATCACCAAGAACATAGTCCAAATAATTATGCGTAAACTCCCTATATTAGATTATTTGGCGCCTGCTTACTTACTGCTGTAACAGTGCCAACACCTCAAAAAGGTAGTTATCCATCCTTGATTTACAATACAATGCAATTAAAGCACTAACATGCAAAACCAACACTATTTTTGATAATAATGTTAACTTATCTTGTAACATATGGACATGGAAACAGTTGCTTCCCATTCATATAAGCTCATCATTAAATTCGAGACCAAACAAACTAAGACACACCTTGGATTGATTCTATTGTTTGAAGCTGTGTAAGGCAAATACAATAGATATTATTGCAAGGTGGGCAGTCATTTGTTTGCAAAAGAAGTTTTGATTCGAAAGGTATAAGGTAGGTATATTTTGTTAACAAATTACTTTACATAATGTGGTAGTGAAGTCAAAACTGACATAATTTTTAGTGATTATTATCAGCCAATATAAGGGACATACCTTATCGGATCATCATCATAGAAGCCATCCACTGCTAAATATCCCTCATTGATTTCCAGCAGGAATGGTTGGTAGCGGTCTGCATCCTCTGGCTCCCTGCGACCTTCATAAGGTTGTCGGTCTATCGTGCAGGCGGTCGTCGTACGCTGCGCTTGCCAATTCGTGGTCTTCACCTTTCGGTTCTCGAGTGGCCGTCAGTTCTTCGAGCTATGTGTCTTGCTATATGTCCATTATCACCGACTTTTCAGCGATTCGTTCTCCTGCGGATCACTTAATTTTTAATATGATCGCGCAGAGAAATTCTGAGTAAGATAAATATTAAAACATAAACTTTCCAATAAATTAAGTACGCGTTGGAACATAAACGTATTATCTTCATAATCTTTTTTAAAGTGATATTCAAACTCACATAAGGTGCTCCCAAAATATATGCCATCCCTTTAGCAAGAGATAAATTTCATCACTAACGTAAACGTCCTGTTTACGTTAGTGATGATATTTTGGTGAATTAATAAATATCATGTCACAAAATTTTTTTCACTAACGTACCTATACACATGATATCTATATTTTTTTAATGGGACTACTAATCCCTCCCTCACTCCCGCCACTGTAAATCCTGTAAGCCAGGATCAACTACAGCACACACGGAAGAGGCTCTAAGCTTCTAGGCTTAGGCTGGTCCCGGGACACCTAAATGTCTTGGATCCCGCATCGAATTTAATCAAAAAGTTTATAGAAGGAGTTGGAAAGTTAAATTCCACTTCCCTCCAGCGCAGCTTCGCTCCAGCCGTTGACATAAATGAACGAATTATATCTATTGTTAAAAGTATGACATATATTATTGAACCTCCTTATAAAGCTTATTAAGCAGTTTCGTATTTGTTTATTGCTTCTTCATTTATCCCACATACAAAAAGCCAATGTAATTGAAGCTATAATTTATGCACGTAGTAATAACTATGTTAGACAATTATTTTCCATACTAATCAATTGATTCTTGCAATTACAGGCTTGACCTGTGCCCTGAGAAACTAACACAAACGTCTTTGGAAATAATCGTCTGAGCAACGAAAAGACAATTTATTGATTGAACAACATGATTAATTTTATAATCAAGATTTTAAGGTCTGTTAATTTTTTCTTAAATAATCCTAATAAGTAATATGACAAAGACCGCGAAATTCTATTGAAGAAACATGATCATGTTTTCATCTTGACAAGAAAGGAATATCTTAAGTTAACTATCATTATAATTAATTAAGCTCTTCAGTGCCCGTTGGTGGCGGGTCCCAGCCCTGGTTTGTTTCTTCTTGCAAACTGGCATCTAGCCAAAAGCAAGAAAAATTTCAAGCCTGGGTCGATGCGGTAGCAACTGGGAATCCGAAAGCTGACCAGATAAAAAAGGAGTATAATTTTTCTTCCAGATCCCTCAAAAGAGTCCTAGCCATGGCAAAGGCAAAGCACATCGGCAGAATTGGCGAGAGATTGGCTCGTCTTCCTTCAGGCACACGTGCTTTTTGGTCTCTCGCTAAGGCTGTCGAAGGGAATTTCTGTCGGCCATCTTTTCCACCTCTGCGCAGGGAAGGTGATACGTTGGCTCACGATGCAAAAGAGAAAGCCGATCTTCTGGGCTCTCTTTTTGCATCCAATTCCACTTTGGATGACGGGGAGAAACCACCGCCAACCATCCCACGGTGTGACAGTACTCTAGTAGACATTCGGTTTACTCAAAAATCCGTCCGAAAAGTACTTTTCTCTCTGAACATCCAGAAGTCCAGTGGGCCAGATGCTATCCCTCCTATTGTGCTGAAAACATGTGCTCCAGAGTTGGCTCCTGTGTTAACGCGCCTTTTCCGACTTTCCTACAATACAGGGGTAGTCCCGCAGGCGTGGAAAACGGCTTTAGTGCACCCCATCCCTAAAAAAGGCGATCGCTCTGATCCGGGTAACTACCGGCCAATTGCCATCACCTTCTTGTTCTCAAAAATAATGGAAACCATTATTAGTCGCCAACTTCTACGGTATTTAGAGGAACACCAGCTAATTAGTGACCGCCAATATGGATTCCGTCAGGGTCGGTCAGCTGGTGATCTTCTAGCCTACCTGACCCATCGTTGGGCGTTGGCGATTGAGAGCAGGGGGGAGGCCATGGCTGTGAGTCTGGACATTGCGAAAGCCTTCGATCGGGTGTGGCACAAGGCGCTTCTTTCCAAGCTTCCTTCTTACGGGCTGCCCGAGAAACTTTGCAGATGGATTGCCAGCTTCCTCATGGAGCGCAGCATCAAGGTCGTTGTCGACGGTTCATGCTCCGACTCTATGCCCGTGAATGCTGGCGTCCCACAAGGCTGTGTGCTTTCGCCAACCCTGTTTCTTCTGCACATCAATGACATGTTACAATCAGATAACATTCATTGCTATGCAGATGACAGTACGGTAGATGCCTCCTACTTTGGCCGCTCCAACATTTCTCGGGCACACGTCCTTGAGGGTCGGAACAAACTTGTGTCTGAAATTGAGACTACCCTAGACCAAGTCTCAAATTGGGGCCATCGTAACTTGGTCAAGTTCAATCCCCAAAAGACACAGGTTTGCGCGTTAACTGCGAAAAAGGCTCCCATTGTCATACCTCCTCAGTTTCAAAGCACTCCCCTTAATATCAGCCAGAGTATTGGGATTCTCGGCGTCGACGTCGAGAGTGACGTCAAATTTCGCGGTCATCTGGAAGACAAGGCTAAATTAGCCTCCAAAAAGCTGGGTGTCCTCGGCAAAGCCAGGCAGTATTTCACGTCGGCGCATCGCCTTCAATTGTATAAAGCGCAAATACGGCCGCATATGGAATACTGCTGCCATCTCTGGTCCGGGGCACCACAATATCAGCTTCTTCCTTTTGATCGCGTTCAACGTCGCGCAGCTCGAATCATCGCCGGCGACGAGGTTCCCACTAATCGGCTTGATCCTCTTACCTTGCGGAGAGACGTAGCGTCTCTTTGTATTCTCTACCGCATTTATCACGGGGAGTGCTCTGAGGAATTGTTCGAACTCATACCTGCCGCTGCTTTCCGCCTTAGATCCACTCGCCAGAACTTCCACCAACATCACCTGGATGAATGGTTGTCCTCCACCGTGCGTTGCCGTGCGCACCGGCGCACCGGCGACCTCTCTGTGGAATCAATTAAAAGCGGAGGTATTTCCGATCCGGTATGACATGGCAACCTTCAAGAAGCGAGCCTATTCCTTTCTTAAAGGCCGGCAACGCACTTGCGACTCCTCCGGTGTTGCGAGTGTACATGGGCGGCGGTGATCACTTACCATCAGGTGACCCACATGCTCGTTTGCCTCCCTATTCAATAAAAAAAAAAAAAAAAAAAAGTATAGTAATGATTTCCCGCGCCCGGTTTTACCCGAGTATCTCCCGTTCCTTTTGGAACATTATAATTAAATATTAATTAGTTATTATTGTGTCGTGTGGTTTCCGGCTTAGAATAGACCACCCCTTGTCTTCCCATGGTTGTCGTAAAAGGCGACTAAGGGACATATGGCTGATGGATGGGCAGCAGCATCTAGTAGCGCAAGGTTTACATCTTACTGCGATCACCAATCCGTCTGCCAAGCGTGGTGATTATGGCAATATCTTGCCAAGGTCTGTTAAGAGGAGGCTCATGTTCAGCAGTGGACGTAAACGGGCTGTTGATGAATCCTGAATAACGTAGCTCTCTAATGGTGAAATCATAATTAAAATCGCTTCAGTAGTTCCGGAGCCTATTCCATGCAAACAAACAATTTTTTTTTAATATATTATCTATACAAACTATAAACCCCTATTTTACTGCCGCTGGGGATGCTTTTCAAAGAACCAGACCCTTGTTTTTTATTTATATTTAATAGAAATTAGAGCAGATTAAGCAGACATACATATATAGTTTATTCCTCATGACCAAATTCTTACATATTATCATGCATAAGCGTACGCTTATAAATTTAACAATATGATTAGCACATAAGTTGATCAACTTGAATTTCGTATATTGCTATAAAATATTAATTCAGTTAAAGACCCAGTTTAATTTAGAAGGGTCATGCACCCAATGTTGCCATCCCTGACTTTAAAGATAAAGTAAAAAGCATTTAGGGAGAACCATTTTACCTTTAGTAACTATAATAAGGTTACTAAAGGTACTAACAACTAAAGGTTGTACTTTAACAACTATGTAAAATGTAAAAATAAAGCTAATTTTTCTTGGGATAAAATATAATGACCACCATAAAATGCTTGTATACCCTTAGTTCTTTTACCAAAAATATATACTTGACACCAGAAAAATAAAGTCTAAAATGTATTTTACTCACGACTGCACTTCAAATTGTATTCGAACACCAAATGTAGTTAATGATCACCAAATCTTAGCGAGCAAATTATTGCGTTATTTCTACCTTAATAAAATCAATGAAAAATGACAATCGGTTAGGTTAGGTTAGAGCTGCGGCCATACAACGCACGAGCCGAGCGAGCGAAGCGAGCGGTGCCGCGGCAGCGGCCGGCGAGTGCCAGAACCGAATAGTAAATTAGTAAAACATTTAGGTACTTTTGGTGATCATTTACTACTTTTGGGTTAACAATGATTTATTTGGAGTCATTTTGCTTAAATACGATAGCGAAATGTTAAAACTTTGGTTACAATTTTACATTAAAATGCGGGTTTAATTTTGGTGATCATTTACAATTTTTTTCTGTTATATGTTACTATATCTGATGGTAAGTTAAACATAAGCCATTTTTCTTTAAGTAATTTTCGGGCATAATCTAGCAATTAAAAAAAGACACTGTAAGTAATTTATAATATAATTATCTAATTTTATACGTACGTATTTTACTTACACACAAAATATTATTAACATTGATTTCTCATAATTTAAAGTACGACAAAACCTTTTTATTATTTCTTTTTTGGTTACTGTTTCTAATCACACATTATTTTTTCAATAGTTTTATTACCAAAATAGATTGAATTCAGGGAGTTATAACCCTCTCCGTTATGCTAATATAACTATGTTAATGCCAATTAAAATGTTAACAATAGCCGATAATAAAGCTATGGCTATGGAATATACCGGTTTGGCATACGACACCCATAGGTTTTACATCTTCATTCTGTATTGTACCTCAATAGTTTTTTTGCATAATAATGTTCTGCTAATTTAAATGTAGGAAACTATGAAATAACAATCGTTTTTGAATTGTAAAGATTTATTTGGCAAGAGATAAAACCGCATACAAACGGGATGCTATGTTTATTCTTTTACTCTCAAAATCCAATCGGACGGTTCTACCAACATGACTGTGGAGAAATCAGGCGCAGGACTGACATGTTACCGCTTAACGTGTTCTCCAAGGCACGGATGAAACACAAGTTTCGGGGTCTTAGATGTTTTTGAAGAGAAAATTTCTAATTGTTATATTTTACCCGAACGGGAATCGAACTCGGGAGTTTGGTAGTTACTGTCGAAAATAGAATCGCTTGAAGTAGTTCTTGCGCAGTATGCAGGAAGAGATTTTATGAGTTAGCTCTGGGAAGCTATGGTTGCTCCTAACATCCGAACATGAAATAGCCATAGGATTACGTATATAATAAAATTAGATTAATTAAAGAAATTTATATGTAAGGTAGTAAAAAGTGTTTAACAATTATTATGCTCATACTTAAATAAATTAAGTTTACAGAATCAGGTGTTATAAATTAATGTTACGAAATTAATATTCAAGTTACCGACCTTAAGAAAGACTGATTTCGATGATAAATAACTATATATTTACTTTTATAATTAAGTCAAGTTGGCATGAAATACAAATTAAAGACCGCCTGTCTTTAATTAGTTTCAAAAATCTACCTTTAATTCCTTCCCTAGTCTAATAACTTTTTTTCAATATTATTTCAGCAATGTCGGCTCACATTATAAAATGTTTTTCGATTCGGTTGATTTAATAATTTATGATTCTAAAAGAATATTGAATAATGCCATATTTTCTGGGGTTTGCAAAATCCATTTAGTTTGTAAAACCCACCAAATATACAAAAGTTTACTAAATTGTAAAAACGGATTCGTTTTTGCGTAAATCTAAAAAGAGATGTCATTGTTCGTAGCTTTTAGTAAAACATGACTTTACAATGAGTATGTATTGTTGTCCTTTCTAAAACTTTCACACTTACGGTAATGCTTAAGTTCCTACATTTATTTTCTCTTTGTAAAGTTGCTCAAGCGCAGCTAAAGTTAGCGATGAGACAAGAAGTAATTACAACTCTAATAGTAATTTTAGCGATGAACACATATTATATTATCATCTCTATATAAATAATGTTAATTATTGAATAACGCTGTATCGTAAATAATACAATAAAATGCACATATTTAATATGCCAGAAGTTAATTTATTAGATATTGATTGGAATAATTTGTTGAATTTTACGTTTTCTGAGTTATGAATTACAAGTAACTACATACAACTACTTGTGTTGCATATACTCGAGGAATTTAACATGTTGTGAAAATAATAATATTGGTATATATACAAATATATACTATTCCCTTGTAGAGTTGCTATCTTTAATATAAATTCCTGTGACAAAAGACTAAGAAAAAATGGTGAAAATACGTTATATAATTTGAAACGTATTGTCCCCTATTAATTTGGTAATTTTCGTACATATACATAATCAAAATAATTTTCATTGTTTTCCTACCTTATTTTTACATGTTAGTTGTACTGTATTCTTCATCTGATATATAATATAATATAGTTAATATATAGTGTAATACTATTTTGAGAAGGCTTTGACACCAGCCCGGCTAGCATAGGCAGCCCGACTCGAGTCTACTCTACGCAGGCCGACCAATCACATTGCAGAAACGCACTGTCAAGTGACACTTTCTGCAATGTGATTGGTCGGCCTCCGTAGAGTAGACTCGAGTCGCGCTGCCTATGCTAGCCGGGCTGATGTACAGATGTCATGTGATGACCTTGTTTAGGAGTTGGCTTCATACAATTTTTGTTAAACCAACCATGTCAATAAAGATTGTAATCAATTGTTAAAAATACTAATATTCAATTATAATCATAATAACGAAGAAACATATCGCAAAAATATATCTTTATGTCTTGTTGAAATACCCACGAAGGCTTTACATACACAAAACAGTTTAGTATGAATCGTTTATTTATACTTAATTAGGTTATGAATGAACAATACATCTGTTACAAACTCATCTTGCGTATAACAAAGTCCATTGTGTTTATTTTGCAATCATTGTTGAGTTGATATGACCCGGCGGTGTTTTTAATCTTCGTTGACCTTTGTCTAGTGGTGCGAGAACATTTGCGTACCTACACAGTGATTCAGTGATTTATTAAATCGTTCCGTATGGGTGTGCCGCGACTGTTGAGCTTGATTGGTCGAACTGTTGTTGGGTTTTCTATTCTGTGTCTTTTTTGCGATTGTATTATTTTGGTTTAGGTGTTCCTTGACATTGTTATTTTAAAATGGGATTCATATAAACTGATTCATAATTACCTTTAGTAAAATAACTTCTTTGATATTAAATTTGATCCTAAATGTTTTTCTTTATTACGTACTAAAGGGAAATTGTCATAAGATGTCCATTTTTAAACAATAGACTACAAGTGGTTTTATGTCAATATTAATTAATTGACTTTAAAAGAAAATGTGTATACCCTATATAGGGTGACTAGTAATTAGTGACCGATACCTAAACACATGATTGTGCTCATGATAACAAACAACTTTTACTATGGCACCAACCCTGAAATCGCGAAAAAAAAAAAAGCTGTTCCATACATTCATGTTCACATAACTCGTCAACATGGTAGGGAGCAGCTTTTTTTTTTCTCGATTTCAGGTTTGTTGTCATAGTAAAAGTTTTTTGTTATCATGAGCACAATGATGTGTTTAGGTATCGGTCACTAATTACCAGTCACCCTATATAAGCTAATCACCTAATTTCACATAGAAACATACAATAAATAATTAAATTTTTCATTATTATTTTTTCAATAAATTACTTCTATGTGCAATATATATATATGTATATATTTAGGGTGACTGGTAATTAGTGACCGATACCTAAACACATGATTGTGCTCATCAAAATAAGTTCGGTAAATTTATAATTATTAAAATGAAATGTACTGAGGTCGCAATGGGTTTTTTCCCTATCGTGAAATTTGCCATGAAACAATATGATCCTCAGTATTAACGCAATGAAGCGGCGTCGCTAATTAACTGCATGCGTTCATCGACAGTTCCACTGCGGAATATTTAGACTGTATCACGATTCACGGCGTGAGCCATGACCTTGCTCTTGGTAAGGTCAGGGTTGCGACCTCTGAGATATTCTTTACTAGAAATGCTCTGTTTCTCTTCTTCGAGTACGAAATATACACCTATATTAGTGATCCTCCTGACTTGTTTCGGCTGTGGCAACCAAGGTCAATGGAGATTGGCTATCGGCGAAGGAAACAATATAGTGCAAGCGTATGTATGCACACTCTAATACTCCTTGACTAATACAGGTGCACTGACTATTCCTATACTTTCAAAATATTGCGACTCCTTTCAAAATATCTCCGAATGAGAAAAAAACAAAAAACGGGGGAAATAAAGCCACTTACAAATAGGATGACGATTAAAATAAATCTATTTCGCCATCAGTTAGATCACCAAAAACTATTCTAGCTAATTCTTCCTGTCTTTCTTGTATCACAATTTTGCCCTAACTATGGACCTCGCCCGTTGGTCAAGCATATTATCACTCGAACAACTAGGCAGTCAATTCTAAATAGGTGATAAATAATACTGGAATGTGCTTGATCACACCATATTGAATCGTCACTTAGAACCTGAACAAATAATTAGCACTAAGTTAGCAAGACATCATGATGAAGTCCAAAATAAAGAGGCTAATGAAGATGAACGGTTTACACGTACCTACCGTAACTGTTCAGGCATTATTTGAAGAACTGATTTTAGGAATTCAATTTTATTTAAAACTTTTTGATATTTTATGAACTTACTTGAAATGTTCCTAATAGAAAGAATTACCTAATTATGATTGGTCTTTATACATCATAAATTTGTGGGGATGGCGTTGAAATGATAACAACACGGCTGCTGAGTAAATACTGATTTATTACAATTAGAGTACATGTTATATATAGTCATACAATAAGGGTACAGATTAATAGGTAATTATGCATAGGCATATAGGTATAGATAGGTATACACAACACCTCACCCGTGGGAGAAAAAAAATACAATAAGTACATGAGTTTTTTATTTTTTACTAATTATTTTTCGTTACAAGAATAATTTAAGGTAAAATAGTAGAATTATTTTCATATTAAATTAGATAATATTTATTTCAAAGTACACAATTTAAACAATTATAGAATAATATAAAAAATATAGAATAATATAATTATAGAATACTAAAATTATAATATATCATTTATTTCTAACACTTTTACATTGTGTGTTTTACACCTGTTTAATAATGTTTACATAATTATATTAGACAATTCTAATTCCATAGCTTTGAGGTACCTACTTTGTTATTTTTATGAAAACTTTCGACTGTGAATAAAATACCGTATTTGTAAAACATACATATTGCAACCCTGTAACAAAACTATAAGTTTGTTTTTGTACTTTAATTAATCGTAATAAGGCTTTGTTCTATTCTTATGTACTATATCTGATTTTCCCTTAATTTCGATTTCAACATTAGGCGACATGTCTCTTATTACCTTATAAGGTCCTGAGTACAAACTTGTTAGTTTATTGTAACAATAATTGGTCATTAGGTTTATAAGTTGTCGATTAACATAAGCATTATAGTAACTCTTTCTAATGATTTTGCTATTAATTAAATTGTTACGACCTTCAGTTTGTGATGTAACTATCGTGATTATATAACGGCTCTACGGTAATGCATAAGTTACTTGGCAAAATACATTTTTTTCCATATACTAATTCGAAAGGGGTAAATTTTGTTGATGAATTTACTGAGGTATTGTAAGCAAAGCACCAAAAGGGTTACCATGTACTCCATGCTTCAGATCTATGTTCACTCTGAATACGTAAAAATGCCGATAAACTTTTGTGGGAATTTTCCAGTGCTCCTATGCTCTGATGATGGTAAGCTGTAGAGCTTATCTTTTTAATATCAAGCAAGGTACATACCTCTTTCATAGTGTCAGCCATAAACTCTGTTCCTCTATCTGTGGCTATTTCTCTAGGGATACCGTGTTGAAGTATGAAATTGTTGACCAATGCACGTGCTACTTCTGCTGATGACTTTGATACTAAAGGATATGCACAAACATACTTTGACAATTCACACTGCAATGTTAGAATATATGAATAATTATTATCGTCTTTATCTAGTGGACCTACCAAATCTAAAAATATTTTCTCAAATGCTGTGTGAGCAGTAGAAGTGATAATGATTCTAATATTTTTTATGCTTAAACGACATAAAAAAAACACGGCGTTGTCTTAATAATTAAGATTGTGTGGCAACCTCTTTTGCCGTCTTAATTTTTACCGATCAAGGTAAGAAAATATTTTTCATTTTCATTACGAAAGACAATTACATATTGTGAAAATGTAAATACTGAACTTGTTCCCGGGTCTCATTGATCCCTGCACACAAGCATCACAACGTTGGGTGCCAAATATCTATAGCAATGGAAATGTCGATATACTTATAAGTTGTATATTTTTCTGGTTATAACTATATATTTGTGTCATAATAGGTAGCTACTTTTTATACTCCCCCGTATTTTGCTTCTGAATTTTTCGGTGCCCCATAAGTAATGTTCGGGAAGACCTGGGGGCTTTAGTGGATATACCACCTCATATCATATCATTGCTATGGAGAAGGGCGTTCCATGTACCTAATGCGTCGGTGGTAGGGATGCCTAATTCCCCCCGAAAAGTTACAGGAAAAAAAATAACATACATAAGGTACATATTTATTAATATAACTCATTTAAGGCAACTTAGACTTACCTTTCTGTCGCGAAATAACATATACATATATATAGTAAGAAAGTACTTATATGTTAATAAGGTTCTTCTCATTCCTCAGACATGCGAAAATAACTAATAACATATTTCAATTAAGTAACTATTAATGCTTCAATTATGATTTATGTTTTAAATTTATGATTGAATATTATTAGTTTTAAAAGTAGTTACGACGTAATTAGTTGAGTACTGGAAAATCACAGTGTATGTGATGATGTGCTCCGCCTCACGTAGGTATAGCCTAGCATTATCATTTTATTGTTCCGAACTTGTATTGAGTCGTATTATTAATCTAACTACATTATCGTTTGCTGGTGATTACCTTGAAGGATTCTCAAAAAAAGAAACTCCTGCGCATATAAAAACTGTTGCGGAGGACTTCTTCTAAAACATTTGACGGACACAAAACCAGACCAAAAATTAGTCAGAAACTAGATTCCCGCGCGCGGTTTCCCTGTGCTCTCGTTCCCGTGGCAATTTCATAATTAAATATAGACTATGCAACTCTTGTATCTAAGAGTAGCATAGTCTACGTAGCTTTCGGATGGTAATTAAGTTTTTTAAATCGGTGCTGTAGTTTCGGAGCCTACTCAATGCAATCAAACAAACAATCAAATCTTTATAATATTATATATCTGTATAGATAATTTAAAAAATGGCTATTAAACGTAGGCTACAATGTAAATTCGAATTTAATATAATCCCGATTACTTCGGTTTTATCAAATGCGTCATAATAGTCGTCGTGATATAAAATATTTTAAATAAGGTTTTAATTTATTTCACGTTACAACGTATTTGTAGAAAACATCAAAAACATATTAATATGATAAATAACAGCGTTAGACATGTGTTAAAATATATTAAAATTTATGAATCCATATTTTATCGTTTAAAATTTTGTGTCATTTAAAGCAGTGGCTTCAACCTGTTGGGTCTTTGTTGGTAGCTATACGAACAAAACGATTAATCTTTAAGTTTTTACTTACTCTTGTGTTCCAATACTGATAGCACATCTTCTATAAACGCACCCTTAACTCTTTTGCTTGGCCATTCTTTGGTAGGTAATATGTGCAATACTTCAAATTATAAATAAAGATTATTAATATGTCTCACTGGGACTAGGACTTCCAAGTACCGAGTAATAGATTTATTTAGATCAATATGAATGAGGCAGTTTTTGAAGCGGCAAGAATTCATCAATCTTTTAATCTTGTTGGCATAATTTTTTGTTATTTAGCTATTGTATTTCGGAAACTATACGAATTCCATCACGCAAAAAGCTCAATAAGCGTTTAATTCTATGGTTTATTTACCTAGTTTATATGATTCATGTAAAATTTATGATTAAGATCATACATTTTACTTGCATCTTTATTAAATTAGGTGTTTTTTTTGTATCTTTCGATTTGTGCGTTATTTATTTATATATGCGATGTTGCGTTTCTGATGCCCCGATGATAGATGCGGCGTCATTCAACGTTCGTACGCCTCAATTCTAATTAATTCCATCAACAAGTCCCATCGGTTGCGTTGCAGTGGAATTCGAACGTACGTACACTACGTACACAAGTTGCTGCATAAATATAATAATGTGTATATATATATCTTATTTACTTAACGATAATAGATCAAAATCCCAAAATATTCAATGTCTGTTCAAAAACTTGCAGCGAATTTATTGAAGTGCAGAGTTTAATTTGATTTAGTTGCAAGTCAAGTAGCATCCGTAGTTTTAGCCTATTGTGTACTTATTCTTTTCATTAACAGTTGGTAGTGATTGTTGATATTGTCACGTTCGTCTCCGTCTCATTTTCGCAGAGTAAAGCGATTGTGTACTCATTATTATTCTAGGTATGTGTAAACGTGTAGATAGAGAGAAATGCAAAACATGAGGCACGTCGGGCGGCGACGCGAGCAAGGATGTAGGCGTTAAATGCAAATCGACAGCGTTTCACCGCAGCGCAGGACAATGCGGGCCGAGTGTTGCACGTCTTGTAAACAGCTCGGACGTGGTTTGTTGTTCTACTTTTTTGGATAAACAGTTGTCCGTAAACGGAGGTGCATAGGCCGCCGCAGAAATACCGCAGCCAGTACAATGGCTCGTTCACCGCCGCCGTACAAGGGAGTCGCGGGCGTGAACGCAACGATTCTCCTTGTTTAATGTTTTCCGAGCTTGTACCTACATCCATTTTAGTTAAACTAATCACTAAGATTTGGAGTCGCGCAAACATGGCAAAATGTCTTTGCATATATGTCCTGTCTGATTGTTTGTTACACATTCAAATAAGTGAACACATCCCCACGTTTGCGTCATCAGAATTAAATTTCGCAACGGTGGCATATGTTGGTTCAAAATACGTAAGTCAGATGTATATCGGTGTCGAAATATCCACAATCCACATCGAGATGCATCCAGAGCGCTGCGGCAAATTATATTTTATGGAAATGGACGTTGAATCGAAGCCAACGATCGTTGCATTCTTACAGTGCGACAGTTATGCGGGCGTGTGTGCGGGCATGAACACTACGCCGGCGTGCCTATCGAAAACAATAAGACCGCGCCTTGTGCCATAAACATTCTTTGCCACAATCATTACGAATATAACCTATAAATTAGCGCAGAGCCGACTGCGAACAATTCGCTTGGTGTCGCGGGAATTTGCAATGAGGGTCGCACTCAGCCTCTGAGAGCGCGCGTCGCGTCGCCGCCGCCGCCGCCTTGCACCCTGTGCTCACGAACTACTCACGACTCGCGGCCGCAGCCCAACCACACTGCCAATTAGACTTTGAACACTATTTTTTCATCAATACCACTTATAAATCCGTCAAAACACGTTTATTAAATTATAGCTTCGTTTGCCCCTTTTATATTATGTCAATAATAATTCCATGCTGTACGCTGTTCCTTAGCACATACCATAGTCAACACGTATTTTCTTGACCTATAAAATGGTTGATAAATCTTGCATACATTAATTTAGTAATACATGTACGTGAGAAAAATGGTCAGTTTATTTTGTAAAACTTTGATAAGAAAATTTTACAAGTAAAAGTTAAAACTATGCGTGTGATAAATATTCCGTTTAGCAATGTTATCTACTAGTTTGTATAAACTACATGTAGGTTAGTGGTTAATTAGGTCGAGTACTTCGTACAATATTGGTAGGTAGGTGTAAGGTACTATTATATATTGCTTCAGTCAATCTTTCCCTGCAAGTAATCGATGTGTATGAGGAAAAACAATATGATGTCGTTTCTGGCATAGTTACAAGATGTGTCGTGTAGAGGTGATAGATTTTGGGATGATATGAAGCAACTGACGGTGTTTCAGCAGAACGTTGTTTCACGTGACGTCACCAGACGGATCGTCATTTGTTCAGAATAGTTCCGTTGACGGCGCGGGCGCCGACACGGTAAATTAATTTTTCAGTCTGGTCGAGGTCAAGGTGTCGTTACATGCAGGCGGCTTTAACAATCACGATTTCATGAAAGTTTACCCATATCATATCACCTCATTAGATAATACGTAATGTTTATCGTGATTCTCTCTGCCTATCTGATATCTAGATCGTGATATATCATTATTAAATTTCATTTGAAAGCATGAATATTTTGTTAGCGGACACGAAATTTATATTTGCATAGTTTTCATGTTGAACATAGAAAATAAAGTTTGTTGAATCGGAGTCTTTAATAATCTGACTTGTCTAAAGCACTGTGTTGTCTCCGTTGTCGAAAGATTGATCCATCGTAAGTGACGGAAGGCTAGTTACGTCACTACTCTAGTACTCCGGCGCCTCAGCCGTTAATAGTTCCTGATTTATTTTCTTTCGTATACTTACCTACTACATATATTAATATATCTCGCAAAATTCTAATGTTAAAAACTTTTATGTTCGATCATAAAAAAATGTAGATAAAGATAGTCTAACGTGTGATGTGTATCACTAGACATCTAAGAAATATTTGCGACAATTTACTTGTTTATTATTTATTTCAAAGGATGATTTCGTTAATTGCACACAGTCGGTCGTAAGTATTAAATATTAATCGGGAGCTGGGTGAATAAAGATATCTGGCAGTCATCGTTAAATTTGATCGTATGTGTGATATGACATCGGATGAGCTTTATATCTGGCTTTTTAAATTGAAGTACTACTATGTGTTCTCGCGCAATTGTACCGGCGGCGTGGCGTCGTCTCACCGGCGACGCGGCGCCTGGTTACATCACAACATTGGAAAACTCGTCGCGACATAAACAACCGAAGACCTCAGTTGCGACTAAACTTGGAATTAATCTACCTCTAGTTTAGTCACATCACGTCAACACTTACGAGGCTACTTTTAAAAGTTTTAATTTACGTTAAACGTTATTAATGAGCGGTTCAGGTTGAAATGCTATGTGTCAGGCAATTCTCAGTCGGGCGTGAGTGTGCGCTATGCAAGCGCATAAATATTCATACTCGCACAGGCGCGACGAGTGAGCCAAGCTTGGCCGAGTCAAAGGTGTCCAACGCGCACTCTCTTGTAGGGCTGTCCATGGGGTTGTTGACAAGTTGTTTGATACCATAGTATAGTTATTAATCATTGCCAATTTGCAATAGTTCAGTGCTCACTTCAACGTGAGCCTATAAATCACTACTTTTTTCATCTGTCAGCAACATAAAAAATGATTTCTTTAAGTTGAACAGAGCATTAATGAGCAGAGTTTACTGTTTGATGAGACTCCGATATTTAATCGTAATCAAGAAAAAAAACTGCCCGTAATATAGTTTCAATTGTTAACTTGAAATTTAATTTAATAAATAAACATAGAATAATCTTTATTCATGGCTATGGTGTACTTAATTCATAAGTGTAAACTTTATTTTTTCTTTCTTGTTTTTTACGACCGATTTTTCAATCATCAGATAAAAATATTAGAAATATAAATTTTAAATTTGATGGTTTTAAAGTAATTCTGTCGACCATGGCTATTTTTGACTGATGACTATAAAATTGGGCCCTATGTATTAAGAAAAGTTTATTCGTTTAATCTAGCTCAAACAGTAGCACACAATGTTGAATATGTGTAACAATTCGTACCAAATGAACCGTTTATGGGAGAAAAGTAAACTTTGTAGTAACTAGTAGTAAAAGTAAGTTAGTTAGAAATTGTTTGTTTTGTTTAGCATGAGAAGGATAATGTAAAAAGTATTACCAGTACGACACCTATTACTATAAAAGATCAAAGAGTTTCAACTGGATTCTAAATGTTATATTTAGAATCCATTACTAACTAACAGTTATTCAACAGTTGGATTCTATCAGCTCCCAGACAAATATTTCGTTATATTATCTCTAACATTTTAATGTAGATTTTAAATCGAGTCCAGTAGACTCGTTAACAGTCATAATCATTATGTAGAGCGTACACAATAAAGCCGTCGTCAGCCCTGTGTATCGGCGGCACATTCTCTCAGCAGGCATCTCTCCGTCGCAACTCTTTGTTGCTTGCAAATATCCTAGAGCTACTCATCGCCGCCTTGGCGCCGTTTGCAAATAAATTTAGGGCTGTCTCGAATATGTAATGAATTTACAGAGTGAATTATGAACGGTGGCGCCGGCCGTGCCAGATCACTATCTGCGTTCAGTAGCTATAGTACACTCGCGTAAACAAGCCTGCTCATCACGATGTTTACTAGTAGCTATGAGCTTGTTTATCATGTCATTCCCCTGTCCACTACCAATAATCTGATAACACAATTTATTAGCCTTATTCGCTCAGCCATTAGATACGTACGAGTGACCACTAAGCATACGACTCGCATAAACTTACATCTTGACGAGCTGCAATTTAATTATATTATTATTGATATTATATTATAATAAGACATTTACATGTTTATTAAGGCTAGGAATACTTATTCTATTAGAATAATTGCTTTATTGTGGGCTGTTATTGAAAATTGGCATTTTAAATTTATGGAAAAATATAAACCAATGCAGCATAATTGTACACTTATCTCCTACGATATTACGTGCGGCATGACAGGAATTTCAATGAGTGTAAACTATAATAACTACCTAACACCATAACTGAGGCTGTGTTTACTTGGCTATGTCGTTTATCAGTTTTATGATCTGTACGGTTAGAGACATAAGGTCTCACCTCCTTCGAAACGAGATCTTTGTATGCCATGAAATATAACTCTTGCGCTAGAGCAAATAAACATTTTAGCGTTCCGTTCGGAGCATCTCTGGAGAACGCAAGTCCGATTATTTTTATTCAAATGTGTAGAAGGTAAATTTTGGATTCTATATTTTGGAGATCTAGTAACGGAAAACTTTAAAGTCACATTAAAATAAAGTAATTATAAGAATGCGACTGCGAGTCTCAATCGCAATTTGCCAAATTATTTCTTTAGTTTGAAATCTTATTGTGTGAACAATAAGATTTCACCAACCACATATTCTTGGTTGTGGAATATAAAAGATCTCATATTAGTATTTAATATATTTTGTTTTCAATACTTAAGTTATTTCCATGAGACATAGCATAACAACAATGTAACGTAAAATCAAAGCTGTCAGTAATATTATATAATGTTTAGTAACGAATGAATATACAATGCAGATGCATTTGGGTTTACGAGCGTTTAACGAGCGCAGATCGTCAAATCGGGTACCAATCAAAGTGTCGCGCAAAATGTCAGTGCTCTCTCTATTTCTGTCCAATCCAGACCCAACAAGAAAGCTATGCAAAGCGCAAATTCTACCGTCGCCGTCTAGACGCGCCGATCCTGTTACGATTGAATAATATTTGATCCAATCAACCCAAATGGAGGGGTCGGGGAGGTCTTGCGAACTGGCCTCCGCCGCCGACGCACTACCGATCAATTGAACCAGCATAAACCTTTTATGAACTAACTACGGAGAAAGTAAATACTTATGTCAACAGGAAAATCGTAACATAAAATTTGACGGGAAAATAATTTTACTACAAGTTTCCCACGATTAAATTGATAGATCCTGAATGTAAATTTTGTCTGTCCTCATTAACTTGTTATAGGTAGTAGCCGTTTAACTTTTATCTTTGTCTAAAGCAAGTCAAATGACTGAGCACCCTAATAACTTCCTGACTTTCTCCTGATAGTATTTTTATTGCAGTTTTAAGATCAATTTCAAACTTATTAAGTTATACGGTTTTTGTTCTAGCTCCTGACGTCGTTCAAGAAGACAGTCCCGTGGTTATCACAACTGAGGAGGATGAAAAAAATATGAAATGTGAGTATTAAGAGTGTTCAAAAGTGTCACTTTTTCAATAGCTTATTTTAAAATAAAGTATACCTACTAATAACTGTAATGCAATAGAGGGTACATCTATATAAAACTTTATGTACCTACTACTCTTTAATTTTAAAGAAAACTATAGGTGGGCATCTTTCCAGGGCCATTTACTTATTTTTATAACATAATATATTTACCGTATCTTTAGAAGAAAAACAAAATGGTGAAAGTTAATAAATTCTTGTTTGCTGGTTCGGGTACAATCTAACATAAGAGGACACGTGTACTTAATTTAACGATTCATTGTAAGTTTGTGAGTGTCTGACCGACAAAGTATGTATTTGAATTAACGTACTTCATCAGTATTTAGCAAAAAGCCAGTTCAAAGGAAAAAAAGCAAATTATCAGACTCGACTGATTTTCCCAATAAGGAGAATTAAGCTTTGGTTGTACTACCGGAATTTGGTACTTACTTATTATGCTCGGCAGACTGCAGTAGTCATTCGTTTTGTATGTGACCCACAAGTAATAACAGTTTTGGTGAAACGTGGTTGGAATATTAAGATTTTCTTAAAACAGTTGGTATGTAAAGATTGAGTGAAATAAGACGGTAGTTAGAAATGGAAGTGAAAATCAATCTAGTATTAATTTAAAATAAATTATACAAATTTAAATGCGAATATAGTAAATAGAATCGAACATTTCAAAATTTAATGAATATAATGTTACAAATTTTGATGAGTTAACCTAGAGCCAATATAATTAGTAGTTGTTATATCATTAGTATTGTATTAATTAGAAGATGCAGAATTTATTTGTGCAGATGCTTTTGAGTAGGTATCTATAGAGTATAGTATAGTATGCTTTTATCTATTGACAAATTACTTTATGTTTATAATTTAATTGGAACAAGATAATATATGCTTTCTTTAAGTAAAAAGTTGTAGGTAGGTTGGGTTGATCTAACATAAGTTTATTTAGCGACGTTAGAATAATTTGGTGGGATGTACGTAATTTAGAAGAAATATGACTATTTATTTCACCTCTTGTTGCAGACTTCGCATCGTTTTTAACCGGTCGTTCTCCGCTATGCGTAAGGAGAGATGACATGTCAGGAGTGCCGGTGGCTGCAGGGGTGGCCACCGCGCGCTTCACGTTCCGACGACGACACCTCTACTGGTCGGTCCTGTTGAGCCCTTCCATCCAGAATCAACCTCGAGCACTCGCGTTCCTTGATAGGGAAGGACGAGTGTTATTGGAGCAATCACTCGCAAAAATACCAGGGATACACGCTACTTATGAAGAGAAAACGGACAAGGTATTTTGAGTTATATTTTAGATAACTGATGTCTTAGAGATGTTTAAAGTTCTCCATGTTTCAAATTCTTCGTTAAGTCAATCGCTGGTAAAATAATATTACCAATGAAATACAAAGAAGGCATTTACTCGGGTACTAATCTGTGAGGCAATGTAATACCTAACTGTGACAAAATTCTCGAAAACTTGTAGGTACAACCTATGTCGCAGACACATTGAAATTGCGACAACGACGCGGCAGCGACCCTTCCCCCCTTAAGTCAATTTCGCTTGTTTCGGCCACTGGCACATATTTATATGTATCTGTTTCCACGATGTGAAAATGTTGCAGTTAACATTTATATATACTTATTGTTATCTTCGTTTCCTCTAATCGCGAACTTTTGTTGTGACTATAGCTATGCGGCGTCTGGCATCGTGTCCCCAAACAATACAAGCAGTTATTACGAGACGGTGACTTGCACGTGGCCCTGCTATGGGGTGCCAAGAACAACTCTATTGACAGCGCTCTCAGCGGTAGAATTGACAGGTAGGTACTATGACATTTGTGGTAAAACCTCTGTGGCGTAGCGGTTTATTACGTCGCAGAGGTGATAGGTTCGATCCACTTCTTTTTTTTTTCGGTATGATTTACGTAGGTAGCCACTAGGCTTTTGCTACTTCACCGGGCATAAAGGCGAGCAGAGCTCCAGCCTTAATAAATGGTTTAAAAACTAAAAACTAAGCAACCTGCGCAAGAGGGCGTCCACTGTGAGGCTTGAACCTCGGCTCAGGGCGGTCGCTGGCGATTAAATTGAGAATTATGACTTTTAGTATTTTAGTTTTGTGCAACTGTCGCTCTACTTAACAGTTCGCGGGCCTCTCGGACTTCGGGTCTACGAGGTTATCGGATGGTTCTTTGTAAACTAAGGGTTAGAAGGACGAGGGGGGAAGGTTTGATCCCCACACCGGATAAGAATCATCTCCAGATCTCAGGACAGAAGTAATCTTTGTGTAAATTGTAAGAGACCTTTCTGGATCTAGTTAATCAACGGTTTATCGTCCTTTCCGCATCACAAAATATAGTCCCTATAGGACCAACGGGTCCTGATTGTTATAACATCATCTAGAACAGGGAACGGGTGTGTGACAGCATAATACTGCGGTCACCAACCCGTCTACCAAGCGTGGTGACTATGGTAAATCCCGCCCTCGGGAGGAGGTCCATGTTCAGCGGTGGACATTATACGGGCTGATGATGATAACATTTTACAAAATAGTAGTACTAACTAATAGTTTGATTTACCTCATGTTCTATGAGTAATCACAGAAGTAATAAATATCAATGATTATTCCCCGGAACCAGTGAATGGGGCTCTGTTCGCCTTGGATTATAAATTAAATGAACTGTGTAATTAATAATGGAAGTCTTTAGATTTACCATTATACGTGTTTCTGAGAAAATCACGATCATAAGATTTGCCGACGATTTATTTACGAGTTATTTTATTAATTTCGATTGATTCGCACTTGTGGTGTTTCGTATTGTCTTGTCATCGAGTTTTATGCTTGTTAAGTCATATACAGTTATAAATCTTGTTAGAAGAATAGGTATCAATTAATGTGGCCTTCTTCTGTTAATTTCTTACTAGGAAAGAGCTTGAGGAAAATCAATTGGGAATTTCCTTTTAAAGTGTATAGTCAGTAATAGAAGAATGATAATAAACGGGAACTGTTACCGTTATCGCTATCTATTATTGTTCTTGATGCCTCTGTAGATCCATAAAGCGATAGTTGCATACAACTCCCCTAAAAAACTAAAAGTCAGTCCCCCGCCAGCGATCGTCCTGAGCCTAGGTGCCAGTCACACAGGGGGCGCCATCTGGCACAGGATGCTGAGTTTGTAGTTTATAAGTACTGCTCACTTTTATGACCGGTGAAATAGCAAAAGAAACAATAAAACAAACTAGGAGCCACGGACAATATATAACTGCTACACAACTTAAGTGCTGAATATCGTCTTTGTAGGTACCCTGCATTATCATCCGAAATGTTCACAACTCTATTGGAACCAGAAAATCCCCCTACATCTATCGGTGAAGGAGCTTGTCGGGACTTTTCTACCGCAGAGTATGAAGACGGCTGGTGGGGCGGTACAGCGGTAATCACTGCAGTAGCCGGAGCTACTCCAAGCCTTTACTTGGCACTTGTCTTTAATGGCGTGTTCCCGAAAACTGCAGTCACATCGCATCTTGTACGAGTCATACTTACTCTGCCGGAGAAGAATCAGACGATTATTGATCAGGTATATTCTAATTGATATTACGTTTATTTTTGCTTTTTATCACGTAACGGTCAGAATGTAGGTATGTTTCTAAATCATTGGTTTTGGACTTTATTACAATCCAACAGAGTTTAAAATATGATGGGTTTTATATTCCATCTGCCCGTTAAAGGTTTAAAAACCTTAAGTTTCTACCTACCTTAACCTTCACAGTAATATTAAAAGCTTATACGTACTTACGCGAACATTTAGATAAATTCCTACACTTCCTATTCATATAAATGCTTTAAACTATGCAAAATGTCTCTTTTCTCAGTGTGTAGATTACACATTATTCTATTACATATAAATAAAATTTAAGTGTCGGTTTGAAATGGAAAAATAACAGGTTTTTACTTAATGCATATGAATACTAATAACAAAATAGCAATTTAAAAAAGAGTGTCTATCTGTCTGTGTGTTTGTTTGTTCCCGCTAATCTTAGTAACAGCTGAACTTTTAGATAGCTAATCTTGTAAGGTATATATAGGCTTATTTTATTTGTCCGCGTATTCCGCCAAATGTATCCAAACTGAAGTATCGATTTAGAAGGGACTTTTATTGTTAGATTGCTTATAGAATGCTTATTTTATTTAAGTTGCGGACAGCTTCTGGTATACTAAAGGATCCTACATATTTGCTACAATTTTTATTTTTATTTCACAAAGCCTATACTAAAACGCATACAGGTCATTGGTAATTAGTCTACATTTTCCAGATGCAGAGGGTAAGCAAGCCACATTACGACTTCAACGTTCTCGAAGTTTCCACACCGGTGTCAGCTGCAGAACTCAGGTCCTTAGCTAGAGGTCGACTGTTTCTCACTGTAGAAGCAGTAGGAACTCCAGAGAGAAGAATTGTGGGGAGTGTGAGACAGAAGGCTGCTTGTGAAGTGTATAATGCACCGTTGGTCGCTGAAAGACTTCCAGCCACGCCATCGCCTGAAGGACTGGCCTTGCTTTATATTGATAAAGATGGATCTCTTGTTTATGATATACAGGTAATTTTTTTATTGATTTTTTAGTTTAGTTAGTCATCGATAGGGTTAAAATGACGAAAAACGCTTTGTGAATAACTTCCGTCTAAATTTCCTTAGGTAAGGTTACATAAAACAACTTAAAAAAAAGGATTCCGAATTTTGGTACATTTTTTTTCATTAGGGAATTCTGAGTTTGGTTCTAGCAAGGCAGTTTAACCATTGCAGATTAGTTTTGTATTCAAAGTATCGAATAGTTGGAATTTAAATTTTATTGAGTCATATTTATTCACCAAATTGTCTATTAGTCACCGTAATAGGTTTGGTCGTTATGCGTATCTTATTAATATACCATTACATGTTTGTAGGTTGTGCACTATAGTTTTAATTGAATCATTAATACAAGGTTAGCCATAAAATACTTAATGAATATAATAAAATATAGAAACTAGCTTTATTCCTATGAAGGGTAGAAAGAGTTGTACCTGACCCAGCTTTTGCTATTTTACGTCCAAATGTGAGGGGGGCGAGCCTATTACCAAGCTACAAACCACAACTCCGAATTTTGGGAGGCAATAACAACTTATAAAACAAATCCGCACTTGGAGTTATCACTAGGCGTAGTTCACGGTTCGTTCAACTTTCGATCACCCCAGTCCCAGTTATATGCAAAAAGGATTAGACTATCCTTAACAAATAGTGATTAATATTTCAATGTATTTTACTTATTACACAGGTAGACAATTTGGGCGTCACAGATCCCAAGATAACTTTGGTAGAAGAGCAAGGCAAGCGTCATTCTCAGGTCGAGATTTTGGACACCCGTATAGGAGTGTTGGCGAGACCAAGTGCCAGGATCTTCCAGCCTCTATACGAAGATCAATTAGCCGTACACATCAGTGCAGATTCTGGTGAGATTATATTTAAAAACTTTATTTATAAGACTTAGGGCTAATAAAAAGTTTCTTCGCACTTTTTAAGAAAATTCTAAACATTTTTTAATATATTTTATTTACATTTAAATAAAGTATGAAGGTACCATTTTGTTCGATAACTTTTTGCCATCTTGTAGGTAGGGACATGATCGCATTGCTATAGACATTTTGAGACTTCTGATCAAAATACCGCAACCAGTGGTTTTGGCAGTCTTCTCGTGATGTTAACCTGACATGTCTAAAGAATTCTGAAGAGACCGAAACAGGTGGAAATCTGAAGGCGCAAGGTCAGGACTATACGGCGGATACATTAACACCTCCCATGTTTGCTAAATGGCTAAAGAAGTGAGGTCTAGCGTTATCATGATGAAAAACCACACCCCTTCTGTTGATTAATTCCGGCCGCTTTCTCTCAACTTCTTGCTTTTATCTCATCAGTTGTTCGCAGTAGAGTTCAGAATCGATGGTCCTGCCTGGTGGTAACAGCTCATAATGAAGCATTACCTTGATGCGAGTTAACCCGGGTTTCGTCACAGTCTGTGAAGCTTGACCGGCCTTTGACCGCGACCTTTTTCGCACGTTCTTGTCGTACGTGATCCACTTTTCATCACCAGTTATCAGCTTCTTCAAAAATGGTTCGGTTTCGTCGTAATAAAGAATCACAAATGAGTACACGGTTCATTAGGTTTCTTTCAGTGAGCTCGTGAGGTACCCAAATATCGAGCTTTTTCTAGTATACAGATTTTTTCAAATGCGCCAAAACTGTTTTGTGGTCAATTCCCAGTTCTTCAGCTACGTCGTAAATACCGATCTTGCTGCACTTTTTCAAAAATGGCATCCATTTTATCCGTAATAGGGCGACCAGAGCGACGTATATCTTTGACATCAAAATTTCCGGATTGAAAACGCTTAAACCAAATTTCTGCGACTCTCACAGACATTGCATAAACATCGCAAATTTTTAGTAAAATTTTAAAATGGATCGATTTCGTATTAGATTTACTCATGTTGACAGTACGAAAAACAAATGAAAATCACACATTTTACTAATCTGAATTTGGAATTATGTTCTTTAAAATTTAAACTTTCAATGATACCAAAACCAGCCAGATACAAATAGTATAGCCAAAGAGATTTTATTACAAGTTCACACATACTATAATGCGAAATAGTACATTACGTGCCAAGGGTAAAGTAAGACTTTTCAACCCGCGCGATGACCAAAAGCGTGGGTAGAAATGTCTTGCTATCCTCCCGTGGCGCGTATACTATTTTTCATCATACCAGGACCGAAAGTTTAATGACATTGTATATAAGAAAAACGTATGTAGCTCATTTTTTTTTTATATTTACTAGCAGAGTTTTGCTGTCTACTAGTATTCTTGTTAACCCCTCGAGCCAAGCTAAAATGCTTGTGTTACGAGTGGGTTCACGTCGGTAGTGCAATGGGTAGGGTTCGAACCGGCGACCTCAAGACTACAAGTCCGACGCCCTAGCCATTGGGCCAAGGCCGCGTGGGGGGACGAAAAAAAACAAATTAATAGATTTACTTGTCTATACTTAATAGAAATTATTATTAATATTCGAGATAATTAAATATTGATTTTTTTTAGTAAGAAAAATAGTATTTATTATCGAACGAAAAAAAACATTGAACATTGAACAGGAAATAACAATAACAAATAACAACAGCACGGTTACCATGGTAATGAGTTATTTCAAATAGGTAACGGGAAGAAAATTAAAACAAAAAAAGACTAAATATTAAACTGTCACTAATTGTGAACAGTCTGAAATATCGACACCCAATATGACATAACATTGTAACTTTAATTAAACTTTAATACAAATTTATGACATATGGATTCAGCAGAAGTGAGTTTTAAAGTGTAATTAAAGTTACAATGTTATTTATATTGGGTGTCGATATGCATCTTTCTTCCCAAGGGAAGAAATTCAAACTTTCGGCCTCGGGTGGGTTGTCTGAAATATGCATCTTTCTTCCCGCAAACAAGGGAAGAAATTCAGACTTTTGGCCTCGGGTGGGTTGTCTGAAATATGCATCTTTCTTCCCGAAAACAAGGGAACAAATTCAAACTTTCGGCCTCGGGATGATGAAAAGACTTTTCCCCAACCTATATCATTCCTCAGTTGATTGTAAATTTTAATTTTGATAGATTTTGTATAGAAAAACTGTCTAAATTCAAATTTATTCGTCTGATAATTTTATATGAAGGTTGATAAATTGACCCAATGCGCACATTTTCTAATTAAATCCTCAGAATTTTGATATCCAAACAAAACCAGTAAAATTTAAAATTTAATTCTTTTAATTTTTTTATGAGGATTGTAAATTAATAAATTTATTTTATAAACTTAATGAATTAAACCAGAATTGGGGTCCAGAAGGTATTGAATCATAAAAGTTTCAAATAGATGAATGTTTCTAACTCTGCCAGGCAACATCACAGATTGTATATAATCGGATTAACATAAAATCTATAAAATATCGACACACAAATGTAATAATTCAAAGCTGTTGAAAACTCAATATTCAGCTTTTATGAACAGTAACAAGTAACTTTGATTTATTTTCTTTATTGTAGACGTCCAAACGACTGACATTCAGTATCTAAAAAGGCTTTGCTAATCAATATGACCTTTTATGTTACCTTTATCCATTCGGAATGCAATGCTTCTAATCTTGTGAAACCGAGGAAAATTAATGTCGCGCTGCAAATGGATTGGCGCCAAATTGAAACGAATGAGCGATCAAATCGAAATTAATTTGATCGTATCATAGTAGCTGAGCTATTAGTCTGGGCTAAGATCAGATCATTATTTATGTGATTTTATCGGTATTTCATGGAGTTGTTAGTTGAATGGATGGGTAATATATTCATTTTATTCTAAACATTCAATACTGCTATGGATGATAGAGTGGGCAGGTTTTAACAAGTTGTACTTGCAAATTTTTGTGGGGAAGATGAATGTGTTTTTAGGATTAAAGTAATTTATTATAATGATATAAACCAGTAGCTTCAACGTGTTGATTTCGTTAATATTAAATTTAAAAATGTAGATTAATAAATTTAGACCACCGACAGGACTCGAACCCCGCATCTTAGGAATGACCCCTAACGCCTTAACCAATTTGGCTACGAACCCAACCGATCATCGAAGGTTATAACACATTTCTTAAGGGGAACGTTCCTTTATATTGTTAAAATATGAATTAAGCTTTCTTTACTTATATATTATATGCAACTAACACAAAACTCTGCTTAAAAACATAAAATAAAAACAGAAATCAACTTGTCTAGGCCCCCTGAGCCGAGATCCAAGTCGCACAAGGGACCCCATCTTGCGCAGTTTGTTTAGTTTGTAGAGTTTTAAGCCATTTAAAAAGGTTGGAGCCTTTATACGGCGAGCAGTGTTTTTGCTTCTTCACGGAGGTATTTGCCCAGTGAAGTTGCAACAGTAACTATACATATGTCTGTCTGAAAAAATTGTAACATTATTATGGGGTATATCAACAAAAAAAATACACATTACAGGCCCACCATTGCTCCGTGGTCGGCTAACATCGAGGATGTTGCCAGACGCCGCTGGGTCTGGTCCTGCACTGTTACGTCGTTCTGGACAAGTCCGGTTACCTTCGACCATGGCGGGACTGGCGTGGCTTTCCGTTGATTCTCTATGCGGATTGTATTATGAGGTAAGCGACTTTCTTTAGTTTGTTTAACTTAATTAAAATACCTTAAAAGTTTTACTAAAACCAGCACCTTGTAAATGTTTAGGTTAGGATGTTTAAGCTGGTTTTTTCAATCACAGTTTACTTAAAGCATTAAAAATTATTATATCTTGATAACTATGATATGGCAGCGTAGGCTTCGTGCTGAACTGCGAGTTTATGTATATGCAGTTATTTTGAGAATTGTTGGTATCATTCACCATTTACAATTAGAATTAAGTATTATCCAATTGACACTGAAAGCAATATAGAGGGCGTTATTTATTATAAAGTAAAATGAAATATATCCGCATTGAATATATATTTTTTTAAACTATTTAACTAAACATTTTTATCAATTCTTGTTCGTAGACAATTGTAACTGGTAACAACGCCCGTTCCTGGTCGACTTGGTGGTTGGAAACCCACGCGGGTACTGAAGGAGGAGCCCGTGAGTTGGGAGGCGAGGAGGGATGGGTGCTAGAGCCCACAGCTGCTGAACTGGTGGCCTTGCACGTGGGCACGGCATATCTGGAGCTGCGGTCCCATGATAACATTACTGTATTGCTGAGCACGCGAGTACCACAGGTTTGTGTATTATATTATTTATGTATTGTCTTGTCACGTATCTTGGAGTCGCTGTTATTTATGTAATTAAATTAATGAAATATCTTATGTAGGGGGGAAAAAATAAGCGTGAGGCTATATTTTGTTTATCTATATTTATAAATACAGTAGCATCATTTGTACCTACTGTTAATACAGTAAGCCTGTAGGAACTAATTGGTCGTTTTCATTATAATTACTTCCACATATGGGTAGGTTTTACGTAGTTTTCTGGAGGCCAAAACAACACACCTATATCTAAGGCATTGGTTGTATTCGGCATGAAACTAGCTTCATAGAAGCATAATATATCATAAGCGATGTATCTACTAACTAAACGTAGCAACTAGTTTAATCTCACATTCCTACATATGACGGAAAGCAACAGTTTCCTATCAAAATGCGTCATGCAATAACAGCGCCAGACGCACATTAATATGACATCAAACGAAATCAAACGTCTGGCTGCTTCCACGAAAATAATTAGATTATAATTACTCTAATATAAATCTATTTTTCTATTCACACTAATTTCCTTCACAATAAAGATAAGTCGTTGAACTAAATTTAATTTGATTTACAATTTGTTTCTGCTGCTAAAGATTGGAAAACTAATTGGTGAGTAAAATGAATTAAATTGTTGTCTAAATGAAAGGTCATTGCCCTGTACGATAAAAATAAGATCAATAGGTATGTAATTTTAATCGTAAGGCTGACCTCGCGTCGGGCATTCCTCGAACGTGTGAACGACGCTAACGACGCGAGCGTCGAGATCCCGACACCGTCGTCACCTGCTACCGCCACGTGTGTGACACACGCCCGAGGAAAGCTCACGCCCAATGTGGGGTCAGCCTTAAATTTGATATGCGAATTAAGCATTTCATAATATTTAGAGGGATTCGGGTGCAGATCATAATGATAAAATTTGATAAAATAATTGTAAACAAAGTAGGTATGTGAAGTATTTATAGTAAACTTGATAACAAAAATGTTCATGAAATATACTAAACTATTTTAAATAATTAAATTAAGTTTATTTGACTTTTTATATGGGAATACAACATTGTAAGATGTAAAAAAAAATATAAATATTTCAATTATTAATAACGAAATTTTGGACAATCACATTTAACAACCAAAATACCTTCTTCAAATTACACATATTAAAGTCATCACTCCTAAATCCCCCAGTTACAGCCAAGAGCCGATATCCAAGCCCAACAGGGGGCGCCCATTAATAAGATTGGAGCTAGCCTAGGCTAGCTCAAATCTTATCTACATAATATCCGCCCGAAAAAAACTTAACTTTCAATCAAAGTTTTAAATTATTATACAATAATTTCCAGATAAGCGTGCCACCTTCATGCCTGCCCGCAATACCCGGCACCATAGACAACGAATTAAGCGCCAAGTACACTCCAGGACCGATGGAAGACCAGATTTCAGACTATTCACTATACCGACTGAACGTCAACTATTGTACGCAGAGAGATAAATTCTACAAGCTTGGAGAGATTTGGACAGATACTGAGGTAGGTTACTCAAAATCAGTATTTCCCAAAGATTAAAATAAACGAGCTAAGATTCGAGTCTATTTTGTTATTATTTGAATCTATAAGTTTGAAAAAAAGTTATAAGTTATATATATGCCAAACAATTAATGGCATCTGTCTAATAAATACGTAGATAAAGTTTTTCCTAAATCACAGGGAGGGTTTGGGAGCTCGGCGCTCTCATCGTTCACACACTTGAGGAACCCATTCCGCCAATGTGGGGACTGCCTAAAAACGAATAAATGGTTCCTAATTATGTTTTAATCCCCTTTTCAGACATGTTCAAAATGTTGGTGTGTTCTGGGCATGACTAAATGCGAGCCAGTACAGTGCCCGACTGTCAATTGCCTCGTGCCGACGATCAAGCCTCCAGGACAGTGTTGTCCGATTTGTACTAGTGAGTATCTTTTTTTAAAATTTTAACTTCATGCGTATTAACGAGCATAGTAGAGTATAGTAACGTTCTTTAGAGGATTTTAATATAGATAGTGCCTTTATAGTGTGTGATGACAATAATGCAGCTAAGAGTATAACAATCGTGCCAGACTGATACTCTATTCTGGAGATCTTTAAAGTCTCTTATTTCATGCATAGACTATTTGAAAATTGAAGTAGTCTTTTATTTTGTACTAATTTATCTTCGTAGTGGATTTAAGAGGGCCCTCTTAAATCCACAACTGCATAAGACATATAATCTTTCTGAAGAATCGAGTTTTCAAACATATGTAATATTGCAAGAAATGACAGCACATTAAAACAAACTCTTCAGTTTCAACATGATGTAACAATCATTTATTTGATAGTAGCTTCCCCGCACGAGATTTCACCCACGCCAACCCGAGTAGGCACCAAAGGTACTTCATGCATGCTACATTAAATATAACTTATGTTACTCTTGGATAACGTAGCTAATAGTGAAAAAAAATCAATTCGGACTAGTAATTCTTGAGATTAGTGTGTTAAAGCACTTCATTTTTATAATATTAGTATAGAAAGTTTCTAAAAATCCATCTCTCATTCTTTTCCAGATTCAACAACAGCAGTATGGTCAGAAAACGGTAGTTGCTTATTAGCTGGTCAGAGCTACGCGCCCGGTTCCTCCTGGCATCCGTACTTAGTCCCTGGAGGATACGACACTTGTGCCATCTGTACTTGCAACTTTGCTACCAGGCAGATACAGTGTCCTAGAGTGAAGTGCCCGCCTTTGAAGTGCAGCGAAAAGGAAGCTTATAGGCCCGATAAGAAGGCTTGTTGTCGTGTGTGCCCTGAGGTGAGTTTAAATAGATATTGATTAAACATTTAGCGAGATGAGGTATCCCTCTATATGGTGTGATATAATTATGTCTTGCATTTGAATTGGGAACAGTTCTGGAAACAAACAGATTCCATTCAAAGATTTCTTTGTGGGCCAATTTTCAAATTTCCTTCTGAAGTTTCAAGTCTTTAAGGGGCTCTCGAAGCATCGGAAGGCAATTTTAACTTGTGTATTTCAAGGGAGTGTGAAAGGACCAATTTAGTAGGCTCCACAATTAAACTAAACAGGCTATTGTGTGTATAGCTATCATAGTTGACGGCTACGTATCTTTTATACAATTTTAGATGATAGCGATGATAGAATTTACGGTATATTATAGATTATAATGTTAAACCGTTTTACGTTGTATTGACCATGTTAAGAACGTAGGTTGGAATCTACGTTCTTAACATGTGACTATGGTCAAAACCTCTTCAGGAATAGCCAAATACCTCTAATGTCCAGCAGTTTATGTGATAATTATTAAAAAACTAAATCTACAGCTATATTTTGAATTTGAAGGTGAAAGCCAAGAAACCGGACGAGGAGACCCCCAAGGACCAGGGCGCGCCGCGCACGGCGGAGGAGATCCTAGCGGAGGGCGGCTGCAAGTTCCCCGACGGACCGCTGCCTAACGGCAAGGAGGTGCACCCGTCCATTCACTCGCACGGGGAGCAGCGCTGTGTCACGTGTCGGTGCAAGGTACGTGCTATATTACTCACATGTGAGAATAGACGGTGGTCTGATATGAGGTGCCATATGGGTGTCGTACGAGGCGACTAAGGGGCATACATCTGATGAATGGGGTAGCATCATCTATCAGCTCAAAGATACTTTATTCTTACTGCGATCATCAATCCGTCTGCCAAACGTGGTGATTACTTCAATATCCCTCAGCGAACATGGCTTGCCAAGTTCTATTAAAGAGGAGGTCAGTGCTTAGCAGTTAACCGTCACCAAGCAAATATATGGCAGACTATGATGTAAAACTTTCTCGAAGACAAATTGGTCGTTTTGACTATAAATATAGCCGAATTATTAACGTTTCATTCTTTAGAGGCTAGGTTAAGTTATTTTGAAAGAAGAGATAATTCCGTTTATAATAAACCTTGTTCTATCCAGTCTACTTTTGAACTAGATTTTAGAATAATTTGTTTTGGTTTTTTTAAAAGACAACTACTGCACTAGGGAAATAAAGCCCTGAGTACATATAATTTAAAGCACACCCAGATTTCTTTCAGAATAACTTTTCGCGGTTTACACAATTTATTGTCCAGGTGGGAATCGAACCCAGACAACCAGGTCTCAGAAGTCAGCGGTGCAATAATAGTGACCTAATTGGTTTGTTTTCCAGGACGGCGAAGTGACATGCGTGCGTAAACGCTGCGGGCGCGCGGCGTGCTCGCGGCGGCGACGCGTGGACGCGTGCTGCGCGTGCACGCGCCACCGGCGCCAGCGAGCGCCCCGCGCGCCCGCCGCTCCCTCCGCGCTCGCCCCGCACCCGCCAAGCTGAGCCGCCCGGCGGCCCCGGACTGCTAAGTTAAGCTAAGTGACTGAGCGTCGCTCCATAGACTGACATATTTTTTAATGCGATTCGAATGTGTCTCTAGTTTTAGATTGCGTCGTTGACGCCGCGATTCGCCGACCGATGGGTTATCGCGTTTGTTGCAATTTTAGTCACAGCGAGGACTCTGAATTGATGAAATTCGAGGCTGGGACGATTTCGAAGTGGATTTTTATAGTATTGTGTTCGTTGCGGTCAGAACGCAGCGGCGAGACGACGCAGTAGGCGGTAGGACGGTCGGCCGCGCGTTGTCGCGATCGGAGTCGATCGACGGACGGTAGCTTTACTGTGTATTATTATAACGGCGTTGAATATTTACTTACCCACCGGTATTTTAATTGGTATTATGGAATCCCCAAATTTAGGCGCATTGCATCATCCGATACTGATTCGTATTACGTTAGTGGTAGGGCTCGATCGCTCGGTCGTGGAGGAAGCGAGCGCGGTCGATATAAGATGTGCCATATTTTCTTAAATGTAAATATAAATTATAATACTTACTACTTATGTGGATATTTATTTACGTTTCTATTGTATATGATACGGGATAACCGCACGTCTAGGTAATCATGTGTACATGTAAACGATCACAAATGCTATTTTTAGGTCGCCTTGTTTGTGCATTTGCTTTTAGTTTTGTATATCTTTATTTAATACCACATTGTAATTACACGTAATGATGTTTATTACCTGTGTTACTTTATTTAGTGGTAGCGGACATGTTGGAGAAGATATTTAATGTTATTTTTAGATATAGACAGAAACGGTTAGAAATCAATACTTATTGTATTTTTATGCCATCATTATTTAAAACCAGTGATTTTCTTACTGACTGTACTGGTTTAAGTAAAATATTATTATATCAATATTAAGAAAATCATCAAATTTGTAAATAATATAATGTCTTTAGAGTCTACATTTTATATACTTAGCCTGTATACACCTATTACGTATTGTACCGTTATAAATCATAATCACTAAGGTGTAGTTTACGCAAATTTCGTGACTAGTTTTGTTTAATTACTAGGATAACGATTTAGTTACGTAATTAAGGAAGCTAGTCCAAATGTTTCGATGTGATGGAAATGAATGCCATGTAGCTAGCGATACGACTGTTTGAATACTGATTATGATAGGAATTTATTACTATTAAGTTATATATTATGTATCTGAGGCCTCATAGGTGTAAACACTCTAGTGTTAAGATGTCCATTCGTGTTTTAAATAATGGGACGCCTTTATGCATATGCTGAAACTCATGCGGTTTTGTAAGTTTGTAGGTACTAAAAATATTGGAGCAAGCGCATGCGACGGTTTTCAACTAAAATTTTACGTCCGGCAAAGTAATTGAATATCCGTCGCAAGCGCCCAACTATCTCCTGTATGTATGAACAGCACTTGAGACTAGGTTTACTTGGGAATGACTGGTGTCACTTTGATGATTTCTATTACCATAGCAATAGAGACTACTATAGTGAGACTTAACATACTCAAGTGAATACTTAATTCTAAGTATTGTTATTGTTCACTATGAGACGATAAACCGCATGAGTTTTATCGTAAGCTTTTATTAAATTTGGCGCGGGCGCTGGGAGACGTCTTGTTGACTTTGGAAAAACACAAAAAAATGCTACGGTATTCACATCTCGTGGCAATGAGACCTAACGGTATTTTTGCGCGGGATAAGTACGATCTTATATAGATTTTTTAAAATAATATTTCGAAAATATCCGTTAGGCAAAAAATTAAAAATTTCATATCGTTGTGGGTTCTAGTCCATTCAAAATTTGGAGTTGTATTAAGGCGTATATATTACTATATATACTAATTTAATTGGCTATTATTTTAATGTGAATATCACTCGATTAAGCACAAGAGTTATCTTGATTCTAATATTATTTTTGTATAATCTAACAATAGAAAAGTAGTCACCTATGGCTTGCAAATAACATAACTAATAGCCATAAAGAATATTACTATGAACTCGCTTGTGTTGCATTGTTTTCTGTTTAATAAATGATTGCATCTGTACCAATGTAATATTATTTACAGGACGATATTCAATATTATTCATACTTATTACTACAACAAATATTGTAAATGAGAATTTAGAAATGTATTTTCAAAATTGCCTAAATTATTCTTGGTGTCACTTGAATTGGCATGTGAGGGTGCATCCAGTCAATAGTTTGTAAACTGTCATAAATTGATATGAAATAAATGACCTGTGAACTGATATGAGTTTCGTCTTCCTAAATACCTTGATTTTATACCTTTTTCCCCAGAGGGATATGCATAAGCATAAGACGTGGGTGGGCACACCCACGTCATACTTTTGTAGGGCCGATAATCGAGGAGATTTTTTCTCCGATTCTTATGACCGATTTTGTGACAAGTGTCCTAGCAAGTGCAAGCGACCGGCTGTCGGTGAGCAGTGTGCGTTAACACATTCCGGGATGCACCGACTTTATTTCTGACCGACTTTTAGTGGGACGTGTGCGTTACACTACTGCAATTAGTACCTTATATTTTCCTCCTACAAAAAGTCTGTCACTGATTGTCGGACGTGGGCTCTATGTGGCAATATGTGGTACGCCCCTCTCCATGGTGATGATATGCTAATCATACCACGAGGAGAGGTGTTACCATTAAAACCTGCCAAGTAGTGAATAAAGGCACCCAAGGCAATAATAGGCGCACCGGGAACCTCCGTAGCGTAGCGGTATTTGGCTCGCTTTAAATGTCGGGTCATGGGTTCCATCCCCACGTTGGACAAACTTTGTGTAAATTCTAAGATTTCTTTCAGAGTTTGGTTGGTTGAGGGACTATGCCCCGTGCTTCGGAAAGCGCGTTAAGCCGTTGGTCCCGATTGTTATAACATAATCCATAATAATTGTATATCAAGGAACGGACAGCAGCGTTTCCTTGTGTGGTACAACATAATGCGGTCAACAACCCGCGTGCCAAGCGTGGTGACTATGGCAAAATCCCTCCCTCAGGAGGAGGCCTATGTTTTTATGATGATAGGAATACCCTCCGTGCCTCGAAGAGCACGTTAAGCTGGTGGTTCTGATGGTTATAACAACATCAATGACAAGGAACGGGCAGAGGCGTTTACGTGTGTATTAACAGCAAACTCGAGGGAGCCCTACATTCAGCAGTGGTAATTTATAAGCTGATAATAGAGTAAACTACGTAATTTAAAGAAGAAATTATACAGTATGTTAAATAACAGAGGGCGTTCCCTTAAACTCGTTAATCTATATCATTAATAGATTAAAACAAAAATATCAGCATAGAAAAATAAGCATAAAATAATCCGAATTCAAAAAAATAATTAATTGGCAATAAATTCGAAACCTCCTGTTTAAAATCAAAATAGTAGCGCGGAATAGTACCTAAGTACCTAACGTAGTACTAGCATTGCCCAAACCGGCAACGTCGCATGCGCACCATGCCGAGCGGGTTGTACCATACTGTTGCGGGTTAACGGGAACGCCCTCCGTTAGTTAACATACTGTATATGACAATCCAGTAATCTGTAAGCATTCACCACATTTTAAGTATCTATATAAGCTGAACGATCAAATTTTTTACGTTGCGTTGATTCAACTGGGGAAACAGTAATACAGAGTAATACAGAACAACTTGCAATTATGCGTCTTTCAGCATTCGACATTCCCATTAAACAGTAGGTATTAACAAAATCTATTTTTCTTATTAAATTATTATTAATTGAGATTTGAGCGATAGATTCAAAACAGGAAAAATTATTCTACGAAATTATTATGCGGGTAATATCCTTAAAAAAAACCGTCAATTTGACAAATTTACTACTTAGGTACTACTGCAAAGGGCAAGATTATAATTATGCTAAATTGGCTTCTCTTTATAATTGGTATTCCTAATCCAAATTTTCGACGTTAAAATTTAATTCAAATTTTCAACGTTAAAATTTCAAATTGGCTACTCTTTATTGGTTATTCCTAAACCAAATTTTCTATGTTAAAATATTACTTTATTCACTATATTTTAAAGGTATACGATATTCGAATTGATATTTTAAATTAATTATTTATAGTATTTATCCACATATTTGTGATTATTTAATCTCTTGTTAGGTACAAAGACTGCATCCACTGGCTACGGTAGTGGTTTCCGAGACCTGATGTTCTGAGTTCGATTCCCATCCAGGATAATTATTTGTGTAAACCTCTAATAGTTGTTTTGAGTCCGGTTTACTTACTGTACTTTGTGTCCGTGAAGTAAGTGTTTGTAAATTTCCCCGCGTAAAAGGGTTTTCTATGGCTTGATTCGTTTTAAAAAAAATGTTAATATCGTTTATTTAACTAATATAAGTATGTAGTTTTATTTTCCCGTTGTAAGACCTACATTTTTGAATAAAATTATTAAACTGATACAAAACCTTTTACAATCCGAATGATTATTTTAATTCCCAAGTTCAAAGTGATGATTTAGTGAGAGCTCGTCTGGTGTCGACCATGCCTGCTATGATGTCGTCCGCCATTTGCTTAGTGGAGTTGATGCCCATGAGTCCAATACGTAACATTTTGCCTACCGTGGGACCAAGACCGCCGAAGATCAAAATGTTGTGACTGGAAGAGAAAAGATGGATAAGCACTCAGAACTATTTTTCACTCAGAATTATTTGTCAGATAATGTAGAGCATTAAGATCGGGGCGGCACTGATACGGCAACTGCGACGAGGTGGCGATTTCACGAAAACAAACTCTATAAACGTATGTCGGCGGCCGCACTGCAGGAACGGCAAGCGAAATTTATTTGTTTGTATCGTCGCCGAAGCGCTGCTGTACCCGCCTCCCAACCTTAGTTTGCAAATAAAATTCGGATGCGAACTGTCAAAAAGAAAAAAAAAAAAACTCGCAATTCCTCAGTCATGCCTTCAGCGATCGCCCCGAGCCGAGTTTCAAGTTCCACAGGAGATCGCCCTATTGCGCAGATTACTTAGTTTGTAGGTTTTATACCATTTTTTACATTTTGGAGCACTGGTCGCCTTTACACCCTGTGAATTAGCAAAAGCATCATGGCTAACTTTAAAAAAAAAAAAAACAAGTCGCACCAGTGCTGCCCCGGCCTCGTTTTTAGTATACAATTAAAATGGAACCAAATAAATGTATACTCACTGTGCCCTCATATACTTGATAAACTCGGGATAAGCGTATCCTTTAGGCAGAACAACAGTAGTCACAGTCGGCAGCCGATCTTCAGGCTTCGGCACAAAGAACTTGAATCCATTTTCTTCGAGACGTTTATGGAAGTGCAGTGTGGTGACAGCATGGCGTTTCCATGAGATCGCAAGGGTTTCTTTAACGAGCTCCCTTAAGCACTCTCGAAGGGCCCACATCAGTGGCGGCGTCATTGTGTGGTGGTACCTGGAGGTGAGGCATACAATTTAATGATTTAACTCACAATTAGTCTTGCGATACTAATATAGCTTCCCGACTTGCTGCTTGGTGTCACAACGTCTACTAATTTAGTATAGCGGCGCTGTTCAGATTGTGTCGTGACGTCTTAGTTGTGGGTCCACGACGGTTATAACATTATGTTGTGACGCCAACTATCTAAGGATATCAATGCTCTTAAGATAGTGTCGCTCAGTGAACTTCGCTCTGAACAAAGCGTCGCGGACGCCTTAACCTAGAGTAGCGGCGATCTTAACATAGCATCGCGACGCCCTTCACTTACATAGTTTCATACTCTAGCGACAATCTTCATCTTAGCGTTGCGACTCCATTAACTTCGTATAGCGACGCTCTTAACACAGCGTCTCGACTCCATTTACTTAGTATAGCGACGCTCTTAAGAAAGGGACTCAATTAATTAAGTATATCAACGCTTTTAACATAATGTCGCGACAGCATTAACTTAGTATAGCGAAGCTCTTAACATAGCGACTCAATTAACTTAGTATAGCGACGCTCTCAATACAGCGACTCAATTAACTTAGTATAGCGACGCTCTTAACTCAACGTCGCGATTCCATTGACTTAGTATAGCGACGCTCTTAGCACAGCGTGGCGACTCCATTAATTTAGTATAGCGACGCTCTTAACACAGCGTCGCGGCTATATTAACTTAGTATAGCGACGCACTAAACATAGCGTAACGACCCCATTAACTTAGTGTAGTGACGTCTTTGATTTAGTGTAGCAAACTTGTAACATCGAAACGTCCTTAACTTAGTGTAGTGATGCTTTTGTCTTAGTGAAGCGTTACTAAACGTCATGATTTTGAAAGCAAGTCGCTATTTAAATAGAGTTGCATCGCGACTCGTCTACCGTAAGAAACAAGTTAAATGTAATTATTAAAATAACATCACAGTCATGTACATTACTTTATCAATCTTTCACTATTTTATAATTGAAATCGTATAATCGAATGTTGGTAGTTAATACTTACGATCTAGTATTTCCGTAGCAGTTCCACTGCGGCGCTATCAATTTCACGTCGAAGTAGAAAGGCGGCTCGTGCTTTCTGTTCTTTATTTTCTCTCTATAAATGAAAGAAAGATTTATGTGTAGTGACGTAGTAAAGTATACGGCTGTGTATTCCATTCATTGTACAAAAAAGAATTTGTTTTATGTAGCAAACGACAAAATGGCGTAGATTTTAAACTAAAATATTTTTACTCAGAATACCTATGTTCAATTAATCGTGGGTTCAGCATTACTTTACAAATTTAATCTAAATAGAGTAAAAATGGTCGATATCCTACATAAAGAAAAAACTATTTGGTTAATATCAAAAAGCCAAAATAAACATTAAAATACCATAATTTAGAGAATCAGGCATTAGTTTGCAGAATATATTCATAAATTCATCCTATACCAAGGAACGGCACGCAGCGTTGCCTTGTGTGTTGTGACATAATACTACGGTCACCAATCCGCGTGCCAAGCGTGGAGACTATGGCATAACCCTTCCTCGGAAAGAGGCCCACGTTCAGCAGTGAAGTTTACACGAGTTGATGATGATAGTAATTGTCATTAAGTCTTGATCTAAGAACTACCATAACTGTTTTCATTTTGAGAGTATTCGAGAAACGTCGGAGAGTGATTGCATTACCCTAGCACGATACTCAAACATAGTGTACTCAATTGTAGCGTTTGAATAGTTCTGTGTAGGTTTGTCTGTCTTGTTTGTGCATTCTGTTAAAGGAAACTCTAAGCGAAATATGACAATAGTAAGACAAACTAACTCGTAGGCCAATTTCGTACAAATGCAAGAGCGATAATTTTGTAGACTAATCGCAGAACGTCAATATTAATTACTCATTATCATAGCAATACAACTTTTTCTTCTTATTTCTCTGCTATCGCTGATATTTTTTCATAACTTGGCAAATTTTTAATTTGAATGTAGCAAGTGGCTTTAGCCAGTTACATAACACTGCCGAACGGTGATATTGCATAATGAAAAACACTTACTATCTGTTCTTAGTTTGTAGAACGACAAATAAGGTAAATTTGGTATTCAATTATCTCTGATTGGTGCCACTTTTAAACTCATAACATTAATGTAGAAGTTCTGTGAAATGTTACTTGAGAGCAATAAAATCGCACACGTTGACTTTTTGTTGTTAAAGCAGTTTTTTTCATGAATGTGAATACATATTAAAATAAAACTTACACTATTTGAATGTTTACTTCAGTACCTTTCTAATGATATCAAATACAGTGTAAAAAAAGTACCCATAGGGAGTTTTAGGGCACAAAACCCAACATACGGATAAAATTACCCAATTTAGCTTAAGAAAGAATAAAAATAAAACTCAAAATGCTTGATCAAATTGTTTTTTAATAAGGTGTATTCCCTCCCCTAGCCTTGATTACAGCTCTTAATCGGTTTTTCATGGACCGCATTAATTTCACCATGAAATCTTGTGGTATGGCGTTCCACTCCTCTTCAATGGCAAGTTGTAGCTCTTGGAGGCGCGTAGGAGCAGGGCTTCTTGCTCGAACTCTTCTTTTTAGCTCATCCCAGACATGCTCAATCGGATTGAGATCAGGACTACGAGCTGGCCACTCCATCGCGGTGATTCCAACGTCTTCCATGTAGTCGCAAACTGTTCTAGCGACATGCGGTCTGGCGTTGTCGTGCATTAAGAGAAAATCTTCTCCCATAAGCCACGCAAGCGGCCTCACATGTTCTTCGAGCACTTCTTCGACGTATCGTGCAGCCGTCAAACTTCTCGATCTCGGGCCGGTATTCGCCGTAGTGATGAATACAATGTCAGTTTTAGTGTCCAACATTATGCCACCCCAAAACATACACGATCCACCTCCAAAAGCCACACGTTCGCTTATGCAGCATTGTGAAAATCGCTCTGATGACCTTCTGTAGACCCTAGAGCGTCTACCATGACCATGTAAAGTCATTCTGCACTCATCAGATAACATAACAGCCCGCCATTGGTCATACGTCCAATTTAAATGTTCCCTAGCAAATTGTAGCCGGGCTTGTCGGTGAGCTGTGGTCAATTTGGGACCATTTGCTGGGCGATGTGAAGTCATTCCTGCTTCACCTAGTCTTCTTCGAACTGTCCACCGACTTATACTGACATTGCGAACTTCTCGAAGCTGTTGTCCCAGTTGAACCGCGTTCAGTTGCTGATTTCTCAAAGACCTTGTCACAAGAAAGCGGTCATCACGCTCTGATGTTGTGCGTCGCCGGCCAGATCCTGGTCGCCGAATGTAGCCACCGGTCTCTTGGAACCTCTGGTATACACGACGAACAGAGTAGCGGCTCAAATTTAGCCGTCGAGCAACTTCACTTTGGTTATGGCCTGCTTCGAGCAAGGCAATAACTTGAGCGGCTTCTGCGGGCGTGGTATCCATATTTTTCCAGTAAATCCGTATGCTTCCAGTAGAGATGTTATCACGTTGACCTTTGGTATGCAACTGATTAAAAATTCCAATAAACCGACCTTTTTATACCTGCGGCTAAGGGTGCAAGTAGTGACAACGCAAACGCGTGAATTTGGGGAATTCGGTGTACGGTCGGTTTTTGTAAGTTACGTAAAGGTCAATGATTTTAATTTTATGTTTTTGTAAAGCTAAGCTTGTATGCTTTAATTTTGTCTAATGATTTTTACTCAATATCTTTAGATTTTAGAAAACAATCAGTAATAAACCAAATTACAAGGGGTGTGCGATTTTATTGCTCTCAAGTGTATTTTATTTTGTTCGTATCTTTATCTATCTTTTAATTTTTAAACCGATTATCAATGAAAATGGACAAGAATTGATGTAATTTCCTAGCTAAACACATTTCTCAAGTATTTCGCTCTGAATCCAGGTGAATGACTGGACTACTCTGAAATACTTATAATATAGTAAAGTTTTGGTAAGTACCAAACCTAAGTTTTGCCAAAACTTTACTCTATTAAGAATTCTATATAATACAGCTAATAATACTTATTACTGAAAAGTACAATTAAAGTAAAGTATATACTCAGCCCGAGCGCTAAATGCCGCTGGTGCTATCCCCGCTGGCCCACTGAAAGCTTTCTGAGTAGCGGAGTACACTGCATCTACCCCCCACTCGTCCATAAGGAACGGGATCCCACCTAGTGACACCACTGTGTCCACTATTAATAAGGATCCGTATCTGAAACAAAATTATTTAAAATGTTTTGATATATAAACATAATTTAGTTTGGTTAGAAACATTGAGGTTCTTAAAATGTTTCTAACCAAACTAAATTTACATACACTTTTTTAAAGCAGTTTCTAACTTTTTAGTCACTGTACCACAGGGATTAACGATCATACAGTAAAGCACACCCATAGTATGTTTACTGTGTTTTAATTTACACAAATAATCGGGGTGGCAATGCACTACTAGGTCTTAGGAAGTGGTCTCGTCATCTTTGAGCCAACAGTTTCAGTTGTAGTGAGACTAATATGATTTCAAACATTACTGCGTCTTTTGTTTTTCGGAGGGAAATTTATGTAGTTAATCACGAGGCTTTTGCTACTTCGTCGGGAATATAGATGAGCAAGGCGCCTGCCTACTCTATATAACTGCCTCAATGTTATGTCATTATTCATAATTACAACAAAATACACAGTTAAGATTTTTTTCCGTCCGAAAATGACGTAGTATCAATTGAAATCATATAAGTCTATCGTACGGTACCGTAAGAAGTCCTAATGAAAGGTTTTTTTTATTGTGCAGTGTGCTACAGAAAACAATAAAATACTTTTTTATACCAAACGTTTGCATTTTAAGGGTTTAAACTTGCAACTAACATTGTTGCAATGAAATGTTAAAGTAGGTCGTGACATTTGGGTCAAATAAAAAATTATTAAATAGTTTCGAATAAATCGCTTCATTTAAATAAAAACCAACCGCGTTAATAAAGATACTCCGAAAGTTAGTCTACTTTCCTTTTTACCTTTACTTTCCAGAACTATTTTAGAGAAAAAGGTAAAATTCGGAGCTGGAATCACCGAAAACTTTTTATCTGAACTTATACAGTTCATGGTACCTACTTACCACTGCATGCTAATTGCAGACTCCTTCGCAGGATGCAATTAAAGAGTTTTCAACTCGAACGTATTCAGACCTAGATGTGACCGATGTCCTAGGTGAGGGACTGATAGCGTGTAATAACTTAATCCGAAATTATATATTTGACATAGGCATTTAGTAACTAAATTTATTTTTACGGCGGGAGTAAAGGTTGTCAGGGTCCGGAGCTCGGCACTCGTGACGTTCGCGTCGATCACAAGCTTAAGGAATGCGCACGCCCAATATGGGGAAAGTCTTAGATAATTTCTCTTCTTCTTTTCTTTATCTTATTAAATCTTTATCTTATAAGTAACCTTAAAATAGATTGCTGTGAGTTTTCAGTTGTTATACTTATTGTATAAATCATTATTATACAGAGAATAGAATCGGAGCAGGTAGAAGTTATGGTGGTATAAAAAGATTACTTTAGAAATGTACCTACTTACAAACAGACATAAACCTTGTAGGGTATAATAACACCTCTTTTGAATACAGAGTTCAAAGGTAAAAAGTTTCGCAAGAATTTTAGAAGAACAAAACAAAGAACAGAGAGTAAGTAAGTACTTCCAATTTTACCATTTTAATTTTGCACCTGTACGTATTTAATTATGTTACGTGTAAGCTCTAGTTCTCCACTGCTTCTTAATTATTTCAAGAATTAATGAACGATTTTCCTTCACGTGTGCGTGTCAGTGAACGGAACTCCTATTAGCAAGGAAGCAAATTACAGTTCTAAAAAGGTTACCTTGTTTAAAAGATGCTCTAATACCTGTACTTCAGATTTTTAGTAGTGTACATTTTAATTAATATTGTGTAAGCATATTGATACATTACTGTGTATATTATGGGTAGAGATAACATGCATGTGACAAAAAAAAGTGGAATATGATGATGAATGGATATGTTGCAAGAGGAAGGCAAAAAAAGAAGGATGGAATGCATAAAAAATGACATGGGTATGAAAGGTGTGAGTATGGAAGAGACGTCTAATAGGGAAAAATGGAAGCGGATGACATTGCACCGACCTCAAACTAATGGGAGCAATGGAAGGAAGATCATATAAGCTTAATTTTATAATAATCTATACATATAATAAAACAGTAAAAAAACCGTGTCTGTACATTGAAAATTGAGGGGGGTTTACAAACAGAAATAGAGCACGAATCCAAAAAAAAATCTGTCTGTTTGTCTGTTTATCTGTTTGTTTGTACACGCTAATCTTCGGAACTACTGGACGGATTTGAATGATTTAACACAAAACCGGAACAGACCAGCTAAACTATAAGAGATACAAAAATGGTACCATAGCAAAAATTGTTCCATGTGATGAGCATTTTTTGCTGAGAGAATAAATTTGAATATCTGGAACACCTGATGTTGAACTCTAAGAGCCTAGCTATACTATAACATATATAAGAATTACGTCTTAGCAAGAGTTGTTTAGACTGATGAGCACTCTCTGTTGACGTATAAAAATTGAAGATCTGGAACACCTGCTGTACAATTCCAAGCGCCCAGCTACACTATAACATATACAGGAATGACGTCTTAGCAAGAGTTGTTCAGTCTGATGAGCACTCTCTGTAGACGTATAAAAATTGAAGATCTGGAACATCTGTTGTGGAATTCCAAGCGCCCAGCTACACTATATCACATATAGGCATGACGTCTTAGCAAAAGTTGTTCGGTCTGATGGGCATTTCCTGTTGACTTATAAAAATCGAAGATCAGGAACATGATTCCCACATTAGGAAATCAAAGCTATCACTAATTTCACTGTATAATTATAAAATAATACAAGCTGGGAGTACCTCGACGCGGTGAAGGCGGTAAGAGTTCAGGACTGATTTTCGATGAATCTTTGAAAATTTGACTCTACTGGACAGAACTCCCATTAATTTTTTAATTTTATCGAATAAATATGCCTTCGGGCTTATGTTATTAAAATGTTTAATTTCATTTTCCATTTATCTTCGTGACACGGTAGCTTACCCGGCAACGCAGGGGAGCAGTCACTTAGATTTTAATTGATCAGGTATCTTCAGAATAAAACTATAACCATGCCTAGAAAGAGGTCAAATCTTTCCCAATGTTCCAAAGGAGCTAAAAGATTGAGGATCATAAGATCCCAAGAATCTACCGAAGAGCGTCAGGAGAGACTTGATGCTGTTCGAGAACATCAGGCTGCAACTCGCTCCGTGGAAACCTCTTCAGATCGCGAAGCACGTCTGCGTTCTCAGCGTATTTATGTATCTACATCCAGGTCTCTAGAGACCAGTGAAGAATATGACGCGCGACTGTCCGCTGATCGTGAACGTCACGCATAGTCTCGCGAGTCGGATACGTTCACGGATAGAGAATTGCGCTTGAGTTCTCATCGTATTTACGCATCTGCTTCTAGGTCCTCGCTAGTCGGAGACGTTCACTGATAGAGAATTGCGCTGGAGTTCTCAGCGTATCTATCTCACTGTCCGCTGATCGTGAACGTCACGCATAGTCTCGCGAGTCGGAGATGTTCACGGATAGAGAATTAATTGCGCTTGAGTTCTCAGCGTATCTACGCTTCTGCTTCTAGGTCTCTAGAGACAAGTGCGGAACGTGATGCGCGACTGTCCGCTGATCGTGAACGTCACGCATAGTCTCGCGAGTCGGAAACGTTTACCGATACAGAATCACGCTTGAGTTCTTAGCGTATTTGCACATCTTCTAATAGGTCTTTAGTCTTCAGGCGACTAACTGCTGATCGAGATTATAATACATTGTCCCAAACACGCACACAACAAAATATTCATAATCCGTTAGAAAGTGAGAGAGAAAGAATTTCTGGAGTACGGCATGAAGAGACAGAAGAAGAGCGCAACGAAAGTTGAATTCTGATCGACTTCGACATTCTCTGAATAGCTGTCCCGGGCCTTTGAATTCGACATCAAACGTTTCAGATCTTCGATTTTGACCCGTTGTCGCTGGCATAAGCAACAGGATCCGCGTACGAAGTCGCGGGCGGAAGCTAGTGTATAATAAAACTGTAGCGGTCGAATGCCTATATGTATAGAAAATAATACGCTAAAAACCGAGTCAGGAGGATTAACATCATCCTGACTCGGTTTTTAGCGTATTTTTTAAAAAGTAAGATCTAGTTTGTTTTTAATATTTTTTGTTTCTCTGTCGGTTTGTATGGGCTAATCTCCGAAACTGTTACACCAATTTAAATGATATTTTGCATGGTGGTACCTTGCATCCCTGGTCCCTGGCCTGGTGTTTTAATCAAAAAAATAATGAGTTCCCGTAGATAGTTAAAAAAACCGAAGCCATATCAAACACCACGCGGACCAAGTCGCTGGCATCAGCTAGTATTGTATGTAGTCAGATTGATTTCAGCTAGTACGGTCGATCTCTAAGGAGAAGCCATCAGCCTAGGACATCTTATAGTGGTGTGTGCATAAACACAGGTTCACACAATCTTAAAATCCGATGGCACCGTTCTGCCGACACGACCGGAGGGAGATCAGACGCAGGACTGATAGTTTATCGTGCTCGTGACTTCGGGCTGGTACTTAGAATCGTCTCGAGAGGGATTTATAGTCAAACCCGGGAATCGAATATGGGACCTCGGTAGTTTAGGTAGAACATAGACCGCTAGACCAACGAGGCAATCAAAGTCATAAACGATAAAGGAGTAGTATAATAGTTGAATAAAGAAAGAAAAGAAGAAAGTAAGAAGTAGAATAGTACCTACCTTAAAACAAAAACTATACAAGTAAGTAGTTTGTAAAACAAACACTTGTTGTTAAACAAGTAAATTAATTTTTAGGGTTCCGTTTTTTTTATAATGTTCTGTCCCACTTGCCAGTAGCCAAGACTAGTGTTAAATGCATTTATATAAATTATTTTAACCAAGGAGTCATTTGGAATAAATTTTACTTACTTCACACCCGCGAAAATCTCTTAGTTCAGACGATAGGTAAACGCCAAGTCAGGAATGAAAGAGAGGACGAATGTAATTAAATTGTTCCGACTTCGTGTCCCTGTCCCAGTATTCTTCAGGAATCAAATAGTTTTTCTGCTTAAGTTCGCTGTTTTTTTTTTAATTTGGAAGTGAAAGGAGACGATAAATAGCTTGAGCACAGATTGGATAAAAACCCATTGTGGTTTTACAATGCCTCGTTTAGTTTACATATGGTTGTATAGTGAAATGGATATTTTATGGACAGCTGATATTATTACATGTGCATTATTTTATAATAGATTCCCGCGCGCGGTTTTATCCGCGTAACTCCCATTTGCGTAAGATCTTCATCAGTAAATATAGCCTACGCTTATACAAATGATCAATCTCCTGCGCTCGACTAGATACCGTGCTTGCCTAAAACCATAGCTCAATATTGTATTCTATCACATACCTACCATCGGTACAGTGTCTTACCGATGTCCTTCTTATTTCATGTAGTTAGTGTTATTTTTACAATTTTACTTCGCAAACTGGCATATATCGATTATATCCAAAGTATCCCCCGCACCAAGCGTGATTGGCTCGGAATTGTTTGCCACATTTATCAAGTGCAAAAGCGGTATCTAGTTGAGCGCGCGAGACTAATCATTTATATAAGAGGATAATTCCTGAGATTAGCAAACGGGTTCGGGTTCAAGCAAACAAACAAATTGTTCAGCTTTATAATATTAGTATAGATAAAAACTGTAATTGAAAAATTCAAAGGTTAGTCAAGTGCACTAACATTTTATTATAATCGTAAATCAGTTTACAGCCAAGCAAGTCACATAATGTTTGAAATATTATTCGTTACGAGAATCGTAGTTCGTAACAGTTTCTATTGGAATTTAAATACGTACGACTTTTGCCATATTACTTGGCGTACAATGGTATGGAAGAAAGAATGCAGTAGGTACCGTTCTTTGAGTTAACAACAAGACAAATTTGAACAAGTTAAAAATCCAAAAACGTTTCAGAATACAACATTCTCGAATTAGATTTGCAACGGTTGAACGAGGTCTGAAAGCGCTTAAAATATCATGTTAACAGCAAAATTGTTTTACTCCCGATAAAAGAAATACAGAACTGTTTACGTGTCTGAAATGTTACTTAGAGTAAGTCTAGCTGGGACTGTTACAGATGGAGCTTAATTCATTTACTACCGGGCAACTTGAAGTAGGTCTGTAGCTTAGACAACAGCGTTTTTTTTAACATCTTCTGTGTAAGTCCCATCTTACTCGAGGGACATGTGTAATGCCCCAATGGACATGCACGTGGGACATTTGCCATGCTCGCATCACAAACTTCGTCCCACAACTAAATAAGCCGTGGTTCACACAAATTTAACCGAGAGTGGGGATCGGACCCAGGACTCCAGTTCTCAAAAGCAGCTATCATTATAACTAGTACCCCAGGTCCAGTCAAGCCTAACTTGTTTGAAACATAAACTATAAAGAAAAATACACAAGGCTTGTAATATATATATATATATATATATATATATACAGTTACACCACATTCCAATAATTATGTGTCATAGTGCGTGCTATTAAATTAAGCTGATCTGTTTTCTAACAGATTTTTTGATCAAATGGCGCTCATATTATAATGAAACTTTTAATTAGTTTACTTAGTCTCTATGACACGTCGACATTTAATTATAAAAACAGTCGTTTACGAGATCGTCCAGATTTACATCAACTATGTATTTTGATGACATAATATGTCCTAAATATTAAAAGATGATACGTTTTGAGGACACATTTACTATACCATAAATAGTTGGTATTGTTGGTAATAATGAGGTTATCAAATTTTACATAATACCTTTGCAAGCAACATTTTTTTAATCTTAGATATCTTCAGACAATTTGTAATGTAGAAACAAGCAACCTAGTCAGCAAAGGCAAGAAAGACAGTGCAGTGAGTGTTTTGCATTGGCATATTTCATGTTAGGTTGCTTTATTTGATGAGACATGACCTTATTTCAAGGATGTGTGACTCCAACATAAAATTAATGGATGTCTGCTTGAAAAACGAATTGGTCAAGCTGACCCAAGATAGTTTATTTTTCAAGCAGACATCGTTCAATTCTATGTTGGAGGGCCTTCTGCTTATCATTGTAAATAAATTTAACTTGCAAGATTCCACCCGAACAAATTACATACATACATACATACACTGCAAGTTAAATAAAAGCTTGCAAAATCTGTGGTTTTAATTACTAGTGGTCGAAAATCGATCATAATTTAAAAATATATTAGCATTTTGCACTCCTTCTCTATAAAGTGTGCGAAATAACCCTCCATATGCGCATTTGTCGTTGAAAGAGATACAAAGTTTTTGATTCAAGTATTGTATATACCTATAGATATAATATAAGTAACAACGTTAATATGTAACTTATCGTAAAAAGGTTAAGTCAAGTTGCTATTGTAATTTTTAGGCACTGGAATATATGTGGGATTGCCACTTACTTGTGACAAAGATGTCCCAGGCCTTCAATTTTCTGAATAGTTCCGGTAGAAGAGTCACCATGAGTGATGAAGAGAGCTACCGGCCGCGATCGCTTCAGGGCACTCTCCAGCTGATCAAAAGTGAAGGTCTCGTGTAAAGCTACACGTATTACCTCGATTTTGATACCTGCAAAGTAAAAGGAAATATTTAATGTACACAATAAAAATATATTTGATTGATTGATTCCAAAACTGACCCAGGTCTTAGAAAGCTGATATATTGAATGGCGCCTTCCTCCTATGATGAGGAAGAAACAAAAAGAGGCAAAAACTATTTTTAGATTTTATAAAGTCAATACTAAGAGCATAACTACACCCGGGTGATGAGGGCTTTACTTTATGTGAATCAAAAAAAAAATTCAAGCATTAATATTATTATGAAAAAAAAAATATGTTCATTATGGTAGGCTACGTAATTTATGTTTTTTTAAATTTGTGATTCTGCTGAGACTGACATTTGTAAACTATGACGTTATTTAGCAAATAAAAAAAAAAATCGTTTTTTATATCCTACGTAACATTAAATTAGATTTTTTAAAGAGAGAATCTGCTTGACGTCCTGATAACATAACAAAGTATCCTTTATCTTTTTCTACCATCCGTTTACGTTCACTGCTGAACATGAGCCTCTTCTAAACAGACCTTGGCTAGTCAGGATCTTTGGGGATATTGTCATAATCACCACGCTTGGCAAGCAGATTCGTGATCGCAGTAAAATCGTAACTTATCTGAAGTTTATGGATACTGCTTCCGATCCATCCCTTAGTCGCCTCTTGCAACACCGACATGAGGTGGTCCGTTCTTATTTGGAAACCACAAGGCAAAAACAAAAGAAAAAGAGTTAACGTGGGGTAAGACATTTATATCATATTCTTAAACAGGATTTAAATTATAAATTTAATGTTAATATCTTAAAGCTAAGGTATTAAGGATTGCATCATAAAAGTAACAAAGATTTTTAAAGCAGTTTGCGAGTCACACAACACAAAACTATACATGAATATTTATGTAAGCCATTTTAAACTTAGCATGCCTGTAAAGTTCCGCTTCCCTATTAGCCTTGTATTATGTTAACTACTTGTTCACTGTTTTTAGCTTTACCGTTGCACCACTTTTTTTTTATTTACAGAAATTAAACTTAGTGCTTAAAATGAGGAATACTGTAGTCACAAGTGCTATTACGCCCAGAAGTACACTCCGGTCGGAGATAACTGCTTTTTCGTTCCTTAGGTCTTCGTACACAAATAGTAGAAATGGGAAGCTATTACTAAGTCTCCACTGTCTGTGTGTCTGTCTCTATGTATTAAGAACATTCAAGAAAACCGAGCTCCGTACTATCATCTTGTTTCAGACTAAGTACCATTACTAGATATTATTCTAAAATTTTCAAGACTACCTACAATACCTATTTATAAATAAAAAAACCGCAATGTTTATTAGTCAGCATGTAACTTTTCTCTATGAGAAGGTAGGACCGCACTGGGCGACGCTTCGCGGCAATGGAGCGACGCGAAACGTACCCACACTATTAGGTTTTGTCTGTTAGTCGTTCGGTAATATCTGAGAAGATGGAAGAAACTGATTTGAATGTTATATTGAGTAAGGTGGCCGAAAGTGAAAATCGCTAAATTTTCCACTAAAAAAGAAAACAAAAAAGTAGATCGATTATAAGTTTCCCTTAATAATTTATTTATAATATATATTATAAATGCAAAAGTTTGTATGTGTGGACTGTTTCACGCAAAAACTACTGAATGGATTAACTGAAACTTTGCACGGGAATAAGCTCGAGTAACGCGGGTAAAACCGCGGGGCGTAGTAATAATATAAAGCTGAAGAGTAAGAAGGCGCTAATTTGAGGGACTACTGATCCGATTCAAAAAAAAAAACCAGGTTAGACAGCCCATTTGTTGAAGTAGGCTTTATTTGAGATTAGAAGTTCCTACGAGAAAGTGAGTTACGCAGGAAAATCAACGCGCAGGGAGCTAGTACGATATAAAAAATACTTATTAGAAATATAATAAGAAAGAAGAATGAAAAATTGAATAGAGTTTATGGAAACGTGAGTGCTTAGTGGCCGAGTGATCGCATTTTCGTATTGAAATTAAAATTTGCTTTACCACTAACAGTCGCGTCGCTTGAATTGCTTGTTATAACGCACTACCGGCACTACTGTGTCGCGGCGCGTAGTTAAGCTGCTGCGTAGTGCGTTATACCGCATACAATTTCTTACAAATAATATTTGGTCGTTACGTGTCGCGTCGCACCACTGCCACGAAGCGTCACCCATTGCGGTCCTACCTTTGAAGGATTTTCTTATAATTTTAGTAAAATATGTAATAAAATGTTTCGCATATATGCGTTACCTAACTGAGTGAACATTTTTCAAGCGTGTTTAGTAAAGTTACTAAATATTAACTTACCATATCTATTAGCGATGCTATGAGCGCGTTCGTCCCACAGGCCTCGGGCTGCGATCAGCAGGGTTTCTCCGGGAGCCACCAGGTTTGTGATCACGGCCTCCATGCCCGCATGGCCGGCACCACTAATCGCCAGCACAGTCTTGGTCTTAGTTTGGAACACATACTGCAAACCGGCCCGAATGTCATCTATGACCTGTAATATAAACATTTTTTGGGAATATTAGTTAAAGTCTTTGAATACTGTTCGGAATTTCAGAAATAATCCTCATTGTTTTCAAGGCCAATTTTATCTTCCCTATTTATCAATTAGTAGTAGAGTTAATTAATTTGATGAATATTTAAAGCTCGGTCACCAAAGTAGAGTTCAAAATCAATAACAATTAAGACAATACAAATAAATATACAGGAGACATCTTTCTAAAGGAAAATAAAAATAGTGTATTGAAATAAATAAAATAGTTATGTTTAGAGCAAACAACGTCATTTTACAACCAGTTCTGCTTAAATATGAAAAAACATTCAGCAAATTGCGCGAATTAATCTTCTTGTTCATGCATCATTCTGTTTGCGGGCTCCGCTGAGAAAAGCCGCGAGATTCCATAATTTAAGGACTAGCAATGCCATATTGGAAAATAAAACATTCATTTTCTCATTATTAGTAACTAGAATTCCGTGTGCGATTTTGCCCTCAGCCCGTAGCTCCCGCTACCATTAGAAACTTAGCTTAAAATATAACCTATGTTACTTAGGAAGAATGTACTAAGTTTTATTGTTGAAAGATTTTTTACATCGATCCGGTACCCATTGAATTTATTGGTACAAACATACAAATCTTTTCTCTTTATATTAAACAATAGAAGAATAGATATGTGCTTGATAACGATTACTTTATTATCATTATAAGGTGTTCAGATACTTGAGAATAAAATATACTGTAATAAATAAAGTCAAATCCTATCCTCGAAATATGAGATATACTAAGTTAGTAAGCACCCCGAGGTATTATCCGTGTTGGACTGCTACTCGGCTACAAAATTTAGGCAGAATCGTGTTAGTAGTTGATGCGCAAAAGGGTAACAAACATCCATACAAACTTTCTCGTTTATAATATTAGTAGGATAACTATTTAGATGGTGTTACAAAGATTTAGACAAATTATTTTTATAAACCTTAAGCTTAATTTATAGACACGCGGTGAGACGCGCGTGGCGTTGGGTGGCGCGGTCTGCACTATATTCAAGCATGGCTTTGTATGAGTCCGTTTACGGAAAAGCGATTATATTTTCACTTTATTCAATTGTATTACCGCCAGGCGCGACACCCTGCGTCTCCGTAAATGAGGCCATAGTATACGAACCCCCTACAAAGTATTATTATGTCTGTAACATATAAATGTGTGATTTCACACGAAGGGTTCCGTATCATTTTCAAGTCTACCTGTTGACGTTATTAACATCGAACAAAAAAGGGCAAACAAAAATAAAGTTTGTTGTATAGGAGCCCACCTTAAAAATTAAAATGTTTTTAGTATTTATTGTTATAGCGGCAATAGAAATACAGCCTGCTGACAGATAGACAAACAAACAGACAGACAGATAGACATATAGCGAAGTCTTAGTAATAAAGTCCCGTTGTTACCCTTCGGTTAAGGAACCCTTAAATTTATTCATCCAAAGTCTTATTTTAGGTCAACTACATGTAACACCTTTTAATGTATCTATTGTATTTGCGTCAAATCACCATTATCAGCATCTCCCTGCCCTTATCCCAATTTATTTAGGATTAGCGCAACACGTTTTTCTTTCGTTTTATCTTTGCATCAAATATATTTTTTAATCTGAGAAACAATTTATATCAAATCGCATTACATTTCACCAAACATTATATTTATTTCTCTATATAAGTACAAGTAATAAAGAAATATTTAGGCTATGAAAAAGGATAAGCATCATTAAGCTCGAATACAATGAAGAAAAGAAACCGACTCATATTTTAAGCTTACTCTTGAAATATTATGTTGAAGGTTGACCTTGTGGGATATGTGGATATAATAGAAACAAACTTGAAAAGGTTGTTTGCGTACTCAAAACACACTGGGGAATCGTACGGGATGTTTTCTTCCACCTTTCTTGGAACTTGTAAGGAGTTTAAACATAAAACCCATATATTTGTTGAACATCGAAATTCGTTTAACACCATATTTTAAAACATAATAGTAGGATTCAATTTGCAATTTTATACCTATTGTAAATAAAATTAGTAATTGGGAGATAAGGTACTAATAATATGTGTGTTTTCATGTTAATTATATAAATGAGCAAGAAAAAATTTATCAATTCGGATGAAGTAGACTGATGACAGAGCAGACAAAATAGAACATAAGTTTAAAATATCATGCTACAATATTTAGGTTAACAGTCATAATGCCTCAATCTCCCCGTCAGCGACCGCCCTGAGCCAAAGTCCAAGTCCCACAGGGGACGCCCTTTTGCGCAGGTTGCTTAGTTTGTAGTTTTTAAACCATTTATCTAGGCTGGAGCCCTGCTCGCCTTTATGCTCGGTAAAGAAGCAAAAGACACGGGGCTAACTACATAAGTCCGTCCGAAAAAAAGAATATACACATATAGTATAATCTACTTTAATGTCTTGTATTTACTCCTATTTAACATGGTTTCAAATCCCAAATTCGTAGTATAATTATATTTCCGCCACAACCGCTACGACTATGGATAATGTTATTGTTACTAGTTCATAACATTTTAGATCTTCCTCTAAGCAATATTGGCTTACAGGAAGATATTACAGGCTACGTTTTCTAGAAACATAACAGTGAAACCACATACCTACTTATGTATTTGCATACTTACTAAGCGATTACGAATATCACGGAAGATAACATATAATCAAGGCAAAATGTTTGATTAATACTTGATTAACTTTGTTAGATACCTATGAATTGCGAAATATATACCTTCTTCTGAGATTGGTATACATACTAGTGTTATAACGAATTGAAGATAATGTAAGTAGGTACCATGCAATCGATTTTAGAAGCAAAACCATATAACATGTATCCAGGTTTCTCCTCATATCATTTGATTCGCAACTATGACATAAAAAACCACATAAGTACTTGCAATATAATCGATGATCAAATTTATATTATCTAGTTAATCTTCCTAAAAAACCGCGTGTAATTTTTATCGGTCACTACATGGTCACTCACTACCTACTTATGCTCGAGGGTACTTACAAACCTATTGTTATGTGTATTAGGCTTTTGTCACTACGTCGAGCATACCAATTAAATTAACCATTATTAAATACTTTAACCAACCTGCGCAAGAGGATCGCCCACTTTGCCCAGAGCAGTCCATGACAGTAAGAATTACATAAGTAATTTATAGGTACCTACAACAAATTTCCCTTATGTTCTAGAAATATAGCTAACTAACTCCGTAAAAAAACAACAAATTTACTTAGACATGGAGAACTGGCGAGAGCCCGTTTCATTGAACTCCTCTTAACAGACTTTGGCAAGCCTGGATAGATAAGGTATATTAGCCTTAATCACCACGCTTAGCAGTCGGATTGGAGATCGCAGTAAGATGTTAACCTTGAGCTGATAGATGCTGCAGCCCATCCATCAGCTGTATGTCCCTTAGTCGCCTCTTACGACACTTATGGGAGGACATGGGGTGGTCTATTCCAAGCCGGAAACCACACGGCTAGTGATAGTAATATGTGAATAAACTTACATGAAAGTACTCATCGCAGAGTGGTGTGATCATGGGTTTGGAGAGGGCCTCTTGTACTGACGGCCATGTATTGCAAGGTCCTGGTCCGCAAAGCTTCGGAGTGTCGAACTCCCGGTCTACAATAGTGGGAGGAGGCACTATGAACTTGTAGTTCGACATGTTGCTGAGGATTTCTGAAAAATATATAATAGTTTCGGTTATTTTTTAAACATATAATTTTATTTTTCATCTACGAATGATTAGAAATGGTTATTCAAAAAATTCTGAATATTCAAAAAGCTTTCTGAAAATATAAAAATTTGCCTTAATTTTGTTTTATCTCATATGAGGATAATGGATAAAGATCTATTTTAACCTTATACATGAAAAAATCGAACGTTGAGAACGGCCACTATTTTAATAAGTAGTTATATCTACGCATAATTACGCAAATATTTGTAAAGTGTCAGTCACGTACATATTTTAAAACCCATTATTAATGCATTGTGAAACCTATAAGTTAATTAACAGTAACGACACAAAAATATGATGACGATCACATCATAATTGAATATTTAATAATTATAACTTTATAATTGGTATATAATTGCCAATTTTGAAGAGCCGAAATGAAAATGACATTAAGCGTTCATAGCTGTGCATGTATTAACAGTTATTCAATATTGTAATGAACAGATAAGGGTGAACAAAAGTCGTTACTGTTGTGTTACGTGTCGACAGTACTATTAATTGGCAACTCTGCCAGCCTCCGATAGCAGCATTTAATTTTTCCTCTTATTTGCATTTAGACGTTTATTATACAGAACGTTCGCCAAGAGCACTCGAGTGTCGAGTGAAAATATCACTGGTGGTGTGACCGATATTCCGCGCGAGTATCCGTGAAGTTTGGTTACCGGAATCGGGTTAATGTTTAGATTTAGTGCTAATAGGGTGGTTGTAAATTTGCTACAATGTTCTGGCGCTATCGGATGGCACATTTGGCAAGAGCGCTTCGCCCCGGGCGCGCGCCGCTTGCCAGCCTCATATTTGTTCCACATGCTATCGTTCGTAGCCTGCGGTTTAACAATTGTTTTTATATCCCAATTTTACATTATTTCACTGTATAGTTAAAAAAAAAACAGAAAGTGCGGGAATGGTAGCGGTAGCGTTTTATTTGAGTGCAGATAAGAGAGGTCAAGAGTAGTGTGTGTCGATATGGCACTACGTCATTCCTTATAGATAAGAGGTTATACTTATATAAGATAAACGGGACGAAGATCGAACGAAAGCAATGTTGTCTCGACAAATTGATTCGATTCCCATCTCGAGTATCGCAAGCGGGCCTGTCGTCCCGGCGGGAGAAAGGCGAAAGACGGACGACCCGCCCGTCGGGGCCGAGCGTCCTCAGGCCGCAAACAAGACTACCGCGACAAGAGTATCATCTACTAGCCAAACCATCCATGAAACGCGACTGACAAATGTTTACTAGTGGACACTTTACGTTGACCTGCTGTCTGCGGTTTTATTTTAAATTTATGCAACCAAATGTGCTGTGTAAAATTAACAATAATAAAATATTCAAGCACAATGTTTAACGACCACATTTCAAAGCTGGAAAATTTAAACTCACATTTATGACAAATTAGTAGATTGAACTACAATAAATTAAAACAACTTAGGAATGTAATCACCGTTATGTTTCCGGCCGCGGCAGATGTTTGGAATTAACTGAAGCAAAATTTTAGTTAGCATAATGTTTTGATAAGTTGAACTTGTATTTGTGATAACTAATTACTATCGCCAGATGTGTGAGTGTACCTACTTGTGCAGTTACTTAATATTAGTTAAATATAAATGAGATAAGAAGGGACTGAGGATGTTGTTACCTAGAGATATTTTTTGAATTATAACTCATTCACACTTACTGGCAAACTAAACTGAAGGAGGAAGGAGTGAACTTTGGAACACAGATTTTTCATATTTTGATAAATAATAAGTATAGAACATTATATTACTTATGACTGCTATGAGCCATGCAAGATAGCAATTCCACGTAGATTAAACCACAGAGTACAATTCTCATCAAATTTTTTCTCTCTTTTCTATGACATTATACTCAATTACGTTATTGGTAGATATATTATTTCCAATGTCCGCTTATTCTTGCCCAAATTATAACTGGAGACAAAATCTTTCAAAATTCCGACTTGACTCTAATTTTGCACATAATAGTATTTTTTTAAAGATTTCTAGCCGAGTTTTGCAGTCTACTAGTATTCTTGTTAACTCCTCGTCGGTAATGCAATGGGTGGGGTTCCAACCGGCGACTTCATGATCACAAGTCCGACGCCCTAGCCATTGGGCTACGAACGCTTTTGCACTACCTTTTGTGTTGAACCTGTATTTAAACTAAACTAAACTAAACTAATTTACATTTACGTAGATCCATTATCATAACGAATTGGTATTGGAAACCCATTTGAAATTGATTTTTGGAATAAAAATATAAAAATAATACAACTGAGTATCACGTCAGCGTCCGTGCAGTATAAGTCTCCCGTTAAATCTCGGAGGTTGTCGTTGGATCGATACCCACGAAGAAAAAATCATTGGGTCAATCGAATATTTATTTCCGAGTCTGGTTGAGGGACTATCTTCTGTTTCGGAATGCACGTCAAGCCGTTAGTCCCGATTGTTATAATATTATCTATAACAATTGTATATCAAGGGCAGTTTCCTTATTCTACACGAGCAGTTCCCTGTGTATAACGACATAAAACCGCGGTCACCAACCCGCCTGCCAAGCTTGGTGACTATGGCAAACCCCTTCCACGGGAGGAGGCCCATGTTCAGAAGTGGACATTTTACGGGCTGATGATGTTATATGATATATTATATTATTATAATATTCACACATATTCATTTGAGGATCACTCATTCATCTTAGATAAAAACTATTTATCTAAGATGAATGAGTAAGATGAACTATTTATCTAACATAAATAAGTTTTAGAGAAATACACACTTCTTATCAGAAAAATCGAAACACCTTGCAATTTTATGTTTTGTAAGGATTATCAGAAAAATGTGTATATTTAAGAATATTTCAAATGTCGTTTAATAGTATGAGGTACATGGTCATAATTCTGCACAAAGCGCCTAGAGCCCAGTTATACCCGATAAATAAAACACCAAGTATAAATTTTCCTAAGTGTCGAAAAGTAGATTTTTTTCCTAAGTGTTTTTGTAGCTCTTATACCGCACAGTAAACCGGCGTAGGTTCCCCGTCTCTTCACTTTTATCGAAATTATTCTGAGTCTATGTAAACACTACTTCTCACTGAATTTTTACAAGTCTTTTGACTTAGAATGAATTGGATATAAGAGTACTCACAGATTATTGTTCACTTTGCACTTCACTACTCACGCAATAAGGTCCAATTTTCATCAACAACTGTTCCGGTTCCGGTCTACAGTAGCTTTCCAACACACATTTTCAGCAACAATCACCAACAGCAACGTTTGTCGTACAACTGCAGCCACCTTGTCTTCAGGCGAATTATCGTGTTCTTCCAAATTGTCATCCGGCTCGTAAGGACCATGTACATATGAGGTTTTCAAATCCTAATGTTAACATTCTAAATTCAAATTTTACAGTAAATTTACCCTGTATGGAGTATGAAGCAAATTGATAAAACAACACACGTGTAAAAGAAAACTAAGAAACGTTTATTTAATAACTTGTATTCCCTCCCTGAGCTCTTATTACTGCTTCCATACGGTTCTTCATCGATCTCATGAGAGTCACGATCAAATGTTGTGGCATTTCATTCCATTCCTCTTGGATTGCATTTTGCAGCTGGCTTAGTGCTTCTGGGGCAAGATCTCTTGCAATTCAACCTTTTTCTAATTGTAGAGTCACTTAAAGCCAACCTACGTATAAAATGAAGCTGCTGCTGTAGTTGAACAGCATTAGGGCGTCGATTTTGTAAAGAAGTTGTTACAATAAATCGATCATCTCGCTCAGATGTGACCCGATTCCTGCGCCAGATCCTGAACGGCGCGTGAACAAACTAGTCTCCCAATAGTGTTTGTAGACTCTATGAATAGACGACAGGCAATCTTTCAGCCACAACACGCTGACTAAGTCCAGAATCCTGCAATGCCACCACTTGGGCGGCTTCTGCGGGCAAAGTATCCATATGTTTTGGAAAAAAAACCTTTTCAGACGTCCCAAAGTCACATAACACACACAGTATACAGAGCACAGAACAAAAAGTTTTAAGATAAGCGCTAATTTTTAGTTTTCAAAGGTGAATTGGACTCCAATTCTAAACATACATTTGTCTCAAAACAGTGCATCATTTCATTTATTGGACAAACAAATGAAATTCTAATTTTGAATTTAAAATTTTCACTTATCACTGTAATGGCCAAACTACCAGCTTTACAATCATGTGATTTTTTCATGGAATGAAAACCCTTTTGTGTCCTATCTTAATTTAACACAGTAAAAATGGAAGTGTTTCGATTTTTTCTGATGAGAAGTGTATATAGTTTTTTTTACAGTATAGAAACTGCCAGGTCTGTATTTTTATTACCACAGCTCTAATAACAGTTAAGTTTAGTATTTTTGTTTGTCTAAAGTATAATTGGGTTTAACTCAAAAGACTTTTTGAAAATTATTTTATAATAAGAAAGCCAAGTACTTATTTATTTATTCGTTTTTAATGAGTTTTACGAATATAGCAAACGATAGAGTCGCGCTTTATATTCATAAATCGAATGTCAATTCAGATGGCTACGAATTGTGTGTGTGTGTACAAGAAAGCATTTCATACCATTGTTACATTTTAAAATAATATTATTGCATTATTATCAAACCAACGACCTATTTCATTTTATGATCACAGCCCACGCCCGCTGAACTAATCTAATGAGGATTTCTATGGAACGTGAGCTACGCGGATGAAATTGAGTGGTAAAGCTAGTCAAAATAAAATATGTTTATAAAATGTATATAATATATGATTATTTGAAGGTACTTATTCTACATAATAAACTATTTATTTTCAGGTAACAAAGACACCTAATTTAAAATAAAACTAACTTATAAAATACTACTACTTACTTATTCTACTTGGCAAGGTTCCCACAATGCTGGCAGCATTACCCCGTTGAATGGAAATGCTTACCTGCTTGCCTGCTCCTTCCACCTTCCTTTTCTACATTTTATTAAATTATTTATTTATAACCAAACAATGTTTTTAATAATAGAGAATAGATCATAATATATTCTAGTTCTACAGTTCGTGCAATATTCAGGCTGAACATGTACGTGTCAGGTACTAAATGCATGCATGTCAGCAGCTCTGAACTCTAGACGTAACAATAAATAATATAGATTGAATTTAGCAATGGTGGAAACCTTGTATCTAAAATTTCTTCTAATCATGGTGTATAATGATACACCATGATTAAAAGAAAGTGTTTTTAATCATTGAATAATTTATTTTTTTGTAACAAGAAAGAGTAAAATTGATTTATGTGTATACTTTTTAATACCCTTATAAATTACAGATTAAAATGACTTCACCTGTGTTAAGGGTGTTCGTACAACCTACATCCTCTTTTTGAGGAAATCTTTTTTTGTTATACCTAACATAGAGGGTTAAGCACTCGCACTTGTATTGTATACCTAAACTAAATATGATCCAAATAGTGTCTTATTCAGTTAATTGGATCTAAAAAAAACTTTTTTAACGATTTAATTTAATGTTTCGATAGTGATTACCGTTTCGGTGCATTATTTTAAAGCACTAAATACGTAGGAGCTGAGCAACATTACGTATATATGCAGTTAGTTCATAAGCTTGATATTCAGTAATACGCCGTAAGCAATAAAAAAAAGCATCGAAAAATTCAATTCTTCCTATCAAAAGGCATCTAAATTTGGAATATAATTTACTAATCTGTAATTTCACCATGTTATTTAATTTTAGTCTGTCAAAACAAGTCATAAACACGGTCTCCTACTTAGCCTTTTGAGGAAGGTAAGTTTAAATCACCATCACTGCAAACATTTAACGTCATGCCCCGGAAAGTGCCAGCACTTATTCATCTTTCCGCAAACAAATATGAGCCATGAAACAAATTTTAAATTAAATCCCTTTCTCTCTTCGAGTTAATGTCCCACGAGACTTTTCTCTGGTTTTAATTTCCGGAGTGTTTTCACCGAGGAAATAGTTGGTTTGGCAAACAGTAGGCACATCCCAAGGTACCTAGCACAATAGACTGAATTATAGGACGCGTGGAAACTAGCTAGAACTTATGTATACGTTTGTTTTCCAAATATTTAGGGTTCTGTACCCGAAGGTTAAGAACGGGACCCTATTACTAAGACCTGGCTGTCTGTCTGTCTCCAGGCTGTACCTATCTCAGAAACCGCGATAGCTAGACAGTTGAAATTTTCACCAATGATGTATTTCTAATGCCGCGATAACAACAAATACTGTCATAAACAGGAAAAAAATCTTAGAAAATAAATAAATAAATAAGATTTCCTGTCCGGCGTGGGTATCGAACCCACGACCTCCGAGATTTAAAGCGAGCCAAATACCGCTACGCTTCGGACGTTGTCACCTTATTACAGTTTAAATGGCACTAAGTATAATAACTTATACTGTTCCTAATATAATTAATTAAGTGAAAAATTATAATAAAATGATCAAAATTTACTAGTTTCTGACACTTCAAATCACCTGTCCATTTATGTCAGCTACTGAACACAACCTCCGTAGCGTAGCGCTATTTAGCTCGCTTTAAATCTCGGAGGTCGTGTCGTCGTCGTCGGGTTCGATCAACACGCAGGACAAGAAATCTTTGTGTAAATTCTAAGATTTCTTCCGGGTCTGGTAGGTTGAAGGACTACCCTCCGTGTCTCGGAAAGCACTTTATGCCGTAGGTATGATTATTCACATCATCTTTTATTATTAACATCATCTATAATAATCGTATATCAAGGAACGGGCAGCAGCGTTTCCTCGTGTGATACAACGTAATACTGCGGTCATTAACCCACCTGCCAAGCGTAGTGACTATGGCAAATACCCTCCCTCGGAAGGAGTCCCATGTTCAACTATGGACGTTGATGATGATGACGACTGAACACGGGCTTCCTCTTAACATACCTTGGTAATCCAGGGTCGTAGAGGGATATTGCTATTATCACTAGGCGCATTGGCGATCGCAGAAGGATGGTAACCTGGTATAAATATATAAATGGAACCGTGAGCTGTTATATACAGCTTCCCTTTAAAGCGGCCGTAGCCCAATGGTTAGAGCGTTGGACTTGTGATCTTGAGGTCGCCGGTTCGAACCCCACCCATTGCACGACCGACGTGAACTTTCCCGTAACACAAGCATTTTAGCTTAGCAGGAGGGGTTTACAAGAATACTAGTAGACTGCAAAACTCTGCTAGTAATCTTAAAAAAAAAAACCAAACCAAACCAAATCTTACTAGACTATGCCGATACCAGCTATATCGGTCTTACAGAAGACCAATTTGATTAACTTGAGGGATTTTTTTGCATACACAAATTTGCAAGACAATTTTTGCACACGATTCACATTTGATTTGCGGAAATATGATCACGTTTCGGTATTTCGTGCTAAGCTCAAATGGTAGCCAATTTTTCTTCGCCGAAATACCCACATGCTGTATCTTCTATACAACATATTATTCAACCCATCTACTCTGTCATAGAAATCGTTGCATGCCCTGCCGTTACAGATCAGGCGGATCTGTATATGTATTTAAAAATATGGTAAGAGAACATTATCTTGCTCAAACTCGTAAGTGAAGCTATCGCTATTATATATTTTTATTTTATCAATATTGAGTTATATATTTGTAGTTAATTATTTATCTTTATGTACACTATATATATGTATATATATATATCGTGCGAGCACACGTTTATTGTTATTAAACATGTGCTCGCACGTGTAATAAGTATTTCTTTTTCTTTTACTTTTTGGTCCAACCTATGCATAAGGTTGCCTGTGAAAGATTGCTTTTAGCGATAAAACCGCCGCTTGCAAAATATAATTAATTAAGATAATTCTCATAAGATGTTATTGATGATAAATTTACAGTATAGTTTTATTATTTTACATACATACATACATATAATCACGCCTTTCTCCCATCGTGGTAGGCAGAAACTTCAGAACGCCACCTGCTACGATCCTTACAGACTCCCTTTGCCTCGTCCACGTTCATACATCTGGTCATACACGCACGCCGGTTGCGAGTACTACGCACCTGACCTTACTGAAGAACATCACCTATGAGGTCAGTGTATGTCCTTCTAGCACGTCCTCTCCCGGCGTTTCCACTCACATCTGCCTTGTAAATACCTTTCGTTACTCGCCTTTCATTCATCCTTTCCACATGACCAAACCACCTAAGCATACTCTTTTCAATTCTTGTCACTACATCTTCTTTTAAACCGCAACGTTGTCTAATTATTATCATTTTTATTATTTTAAGTGTAATATATATTCTTCTTCTTTATCCCTTAGTCACCTCTTAAGACATCCATGGGAAGACATACGGTGGTCTATTCTAAGCTAGAAACCAAACGGCACATTAGCACTAACGCATTCTGTACGGTAAATAGGTATGGTCTAAAATAGGTATGCATACGTAAAATGTTTTCAAAATAAGAACCTACAAAAAAAGTTCAGTTGGTACTTATATCAACTGAACTTTTTTTTCTAGGTTCGTACAATGTTATAACTCCAACTGCACGTCGGTCGCATGAATCGTTTTTTCGCATTTCCCAGTAAAAGGTTAAAAGAGCGTCGTTCATTTAGCTTGTTATTCGATGTTAATGTTTGTTTTGAAATATGGCGATCCAGTCGCAGTGGAGTGCAGTGCATTAGCCGATTTAAGACGCGCATTACTGTGTTCCCATTATTTTCACAGTTCGTTTGGCAGGCGGCGAAGGCGTGTTACCGCAATTTTCAGTTAGTCGACTGACTTCTGTCCGTGTTAGACTCGTTAATGTACTGGCTAATAGTGCACAGCAGGTTTTTATGTTTGTTTTGCGATTCTGAATTTGATTTTTGTTTACTGGAGGTGGGTTTTGTTAGCTTGGTAAGGTTTTTTATAGTGTTAGTGGGAAAAACACTCGGTTGCTGGTGTTATAGTCATAATAAGTGAGAAATGTTGGTGAATTATGTCTCAACACATAACCATTCTGTAAATTTGACTGACTTCTGTACATTTTAGATAGTTCAACAGTTTTTTTAGTTACGTACGCATTACTTGTATGTACGCATTAAACAAATGTATAAGTATACTTACTAGCGACCGTAGCTGTAACCATTACATTTTATTGTACCTAAACCAAAATTTTAGTAGTACATGTTACGCTAGAGTAATGAGCTGTTTCGCCACAAGCTCCACAGAGCGAACGTGGAAACCGTTCGTGCATTTGCTTCACTTACGCTCAGTCTACTACATTGTCTTTTAAATGATTATGTCGAAACCTTTGGTTGGTAAAGAACCTTCCGAAGCCTTCGTAGACCCGAAGATCGAGAGCCCGCGAGAAAGTAGAGCGTCAGTTCCACAAAAATCCCCTAACCATCAGAAAGTCATCATTCCTCAGTCCCCCCGCCACGCTGCCGCTCAAGATCCAAATCCCACAGGGGGCTCTCTCTCTTGTGGAGGATGCTTAGTTTATAGTTATGAAACCATTACTTGACTGGAGACCTGCTCGCCCCTATGCATAGTGAAGTAGTAAATCCTCGTGGCTAACTACATAATTATGTATGTCTGAATAAAAAAATCAACAAGCTAATGTGCAGAAAGTACGTAGATACTAACAATACCATTCTTATAAAATTCAATAATAACAAAAGTTGCATAAACCACGATTACATTTCATACACAATGTGAAGGCTTAAATATGATTCGAGTATCGCCAATTGTTAACTAATAAATGTGAATTTCGCAGAAACGAAAACACGAGCATATGCGGAATTTGAATTAATTAAGCAATTTTAATCAATAGTGTACATTATGATTATAGTTATAAGTAGTAAATTTGATTTTTCGGTAAGTAATTATAAAATTAGAAAAGTCTTACAAATGTTTACATAAATATATGCTTTGTGTACGTGAATTATGTTTATAAAATTTCCCGCGTCACAAGGCTATATTTCGCTAGCGTGAGTTGTATAAAAAAAAACAAAAAATTATTGCCATAACTCTAATATAAATAAATGTAACAGGAACTGTGGCTACCGTAGCTTATGTAATTAATCAGATACCAAAGCAGGCACAATAATTAAATGTATATATATAATTAATTAGGCACATAGGCTTGCGGTGTTGAATGCAACAGGAGTATAGGTATAGAATAACACGTTTATCTGCAATATTGTAATTCCGTCTACTTGATACTCGACGTTCCTAAGTCGAATTACAATATCAATATAGGTAGTGTTAATATATTAATCTATAACAATATTAAGACTACTATCTATACAAGATGTGTAATAATATACAATACAAACCACGGTTTACCTTAATAAACAATCTATACTAATATTATAAAGCTGCAGAGTTTGTTTGTTTGTTTTTTGTTTGAACGCGCTAATCTCAGGAACTACTGGTCCGATTTCAAAAAATCTTTTCGCGTTGGATATTTGATTTATCGAGGAAGGTTATAGGATACCTTTTATTTAAAAAAAAAATAGGGATCCGTAAGAAAATGACGATTTTGTAACCCAAGGTGTAAAATCGAAAACCTATTTATGGGTGCGCTGCAAAAACTATTGACAATAGAACAAAATAATGTACTACGGGTTTGTAAAGATCTACAAAAAAACCCGCGAGAGCAAATATCTAACTATCATAGTTTAGTCACAATAACCGCTTTTATATTCATAAAAAATTAAATCATCTGAAGAAATAAACTATTTTAAATGTGTATCGTAATATTAGTCCTTATCCAAATTAAGCATTATCTTATCAAGGGTATTTATGTAGAAGTAAAATTATTTTTGTTTTATTCCAATCGGACATTTCGTTGAGAAATTATCACGAGTATAAAAACGCAAAGAATTAGTACCTAATAATGAGTTATTCGCCATAATAGATCAAGCTGAAGAGTTTGTTTGCTTGAACGCGCTAATCTCAGCAACTACTGGTCCGATTTGAAAATTTATAAAAGGGAAAGGGAAGCTAGTATTTTATAAATATACTAATGTATAAACCTGAAGAGTTTGTTTTTTTGGTGGCTTATCTCACGAATGACTAATCCGATTTGAAAAAATATTTCTTTGTTAGATAGCCTAATTATCGAAGACAGCTATGTGCTATATTTTATTATGAAGTTCCTACGGGAACGGGAGATAACGCGGGTGAAATTGCGTTCGGGAAGCTAGTATTTTATAAATGAAAAAAGTGTCACTCACTGCATCTTAGCAAAATCTATTGCGATTTCTTTGATACACTCTAAAGTAAGTCAGTATTTATTTCTTATCACTATTTGTAAAAAACATCATTTTCCACGACTTCAACCCAAGTAGTTAAAACACCTACAAATAACGCGACCGCATTTTGTGTGCCGCTTCTTAAGTGTTGTAATTAACTTGCTTCTTGTATTTACATAATATTCTAATGTACTTTATTTGTGATTGCACCCCACAAATGATTTGCATTTAAAATGCAACTGTAAGACGGCGACCTGACTTGAATTTTTACTTGGGAGGTTTAAAGAAATCCAATTAATGAAAACCATTGTTAATCGTTTTCATTAAGGATCGTTAAATAAGTAGATTCTTTTATATTTAAGTTTATTGAATAGAGTGCTATGCTAGTGGCTCAGTGATGCCGATAGTAGATGCTTAGAGATCTGCTGAATATAATCTTGAAATTAGATTCAGCATGGTCAGATTCTTCAAAGCGGGATTTGGAAACTTCTGAGTGTAAAAACGGGATTCTTTTGTCGAAAGTAGGACACAAAATATCACTTAAATTAAACAGTATGAAATTTTTTCGAAATGTAAATACGTATAAATATTGTCGTTTAAATATTTACTTCCAATTGCAACTTTTGACATACTTGACCAGTAATGATAACGATAGATGGCATCTAGGTTACTCTAAGAAACGTCTTAATATTATTAAATTATTTCAATTGGTTGGGAATCACTGTAGGTGTGGATGGTTTAGGTATAGACCTAAACTGTAAATCCGAATTCTGCTAGTGTAGATCTCTAGCAGAATTCGGATCTCAATTTTTGAATTTAATAATTGTCTGATTTAATATCAAATTTACCCTAGAGAAGTAAAAAAATTAAATTGAGCCCATTCCGCGCGGGACATTTTGATATAAAAATCGAAATGTCCCGCCAAACTCGGAACGCTTGGCAACGCCGATTGGATTTCCAACCGGAACAATTATTTGTGTAAACCACGAACAGTTGTTTTCAGCTCAATTTCCCCGTGACACTGGGTTTTTTCCTAAGTTTCTGCACTTAGGAAAAATATCTTGCGTAGCAAGGGGAACTTTACAAGCACAAGTTGTCTTATAAAACAAGAGATAGAAAAAAGGAAAAACCCGTATATAAACCCTCTATAATTCCGTCATATAGACCCGCATTGTTGAATTTTCTGATGTAATATGCACATCTGTAAAATGTTATAATATCTTGTCAAAATCTTTCAATATTGTTGGAAGGCAAAAGTATATCCTGTTATTCTTTATTTTCCCATAACTTCGCTTTTTGGTCAGACATTTCTAATGGTGCTGTTTTTCAGACAACGATGACAGTAATTGTGTTAGCATCGAAGATTTATTTTTGTACTGGTACGGGGGAAAAATGTCTTAATTGTTTTTCATGAAGTGTAGAATCATTAACTGTTGAAAAGAATAGCAAAATAGCTAAAAAACTAAATAACTAAGTATAAATTATTAAGAATAGTTTGTTTTATTTGTATCTGAATTAAGCTTCTACTGTTTTTAAGTCTTAAAAATCTATTGATGAAAAATATGTATCTAAAGATAGGTCTAGTGTATAATTTTGAAAGTAATTAAGCAAATTTGTCATATTAAATCTATAACTACTAAAAACAAATGAATTTGAAATAAATTGTGTACCTACTAATCTAGACTCTAAAATAAAACTGGCTTATTTTGTTCAAATCTTTTTTTTTTGCGGTTGTGCAACAAGTCGTTAAATAAACAACTATTCAGATTTATAACGAAGTCTTGCATTTGTCGTGTCGTTTCATGTAAATTCATGGTATGTTAGTAAAGTTGACCGAAGTTTCTCAGTAATGTTGTACGGGCGCGACAAAGATTTCGAGCTTAGTTTTATGACTCACTTGTAACAGTTTTAATTAAATAACTCCAGTGATTACCCAAGAAACAATTTACGATGGTGTTGTGGAGTTATTTTAAATTATCTATACTAACAGTATAAAGCTGAAGTTTGTTTGTTTGCTTTATCGCAGGAACTACTGGTCCGTTGGCAAAAATTCTTTCACCAGCCAATAAAATATAACATTTAACTTTTAAAGCTGTTAATTACTATTTTGATTACAAATGATGTGAACATCTGTAATTGATAGATTGAAATACCTAGCGCTATTTTTTCTTGTATATGTAATATTTGACAATATATGTGTTTATGCTGTTGATGTGCTATAATTAATAAATTAATATATAAAAGCTAAATTATCCAGGATTAATTATGAAGTTTCTACGGGGACGGGAGTTAAAGTCAACATTTAGAAGATATCTTTATTAAAATAAGAAAATGAATGATCTAAAAGAACACAACGTTGCAAAGGCTTTTAATCCACAACAATATTTGTTAACAAATATTCGGTTGTAAACACGAAAATCGTTATAATACAAAAACAAAAACGTTTTCATCAAACAAAATAAGTGTTTTTCTTTACATAACAACATTTAATTTCCAGTCAAGACATCTCGTATTTCAGCTCCGTCAATTTTTTCCTTGAAATCGAGGATTGTTAGACAATAAACTGGCGATCGGCCCCCAGGGCGGGCGAGTTCAAATCCAATTATTTCCCGTGGCGCCGCCTGGTGGTGGGTAATTGATTTATTTCCTCATTTCTTGCACATACATCTTATCTATGGAATACAGACAATTGTTTGGTCTATCGGTCTGTTGTGATTTAATGGGAAAGTATAGATAGGTATTTATTACGACGTGTCTTGAATTTTATTAAGACATCTTTATGCCTTTAGTCTTTACACGGTTCTTCACCGTGTACGATGTCAAGACTGCGTGCAAGAGACATTAGCTAATAAGGTTGCATTTCATTTGCTACGACATAGTTTATTTATTTGTGCAGTACAGGACGAAACTTCCATTTGCTACATTTGATTTTCGACCATCTTAGTAATTTGTCACTTGCGCGGTATTACACTATTACCGACGATATACGACTCTGGCGTGTCGTCGTAATTAAAAAAATTGTAATTAAAAATTAAAATACATATTTGGAATCAGGAAAAAAGGCCTGTATTTCTATATTTTTGTAAATATTAAAAATAAGTTGTAACAGCTGACGGCAGTATTACTACAATTTACAAAATTATTATATTTACAAAAAAAAAATAACATGAAATAAAGATATTTTTTTTTCACCTAATTTAAATTCCTACTTCTCGAAATACTTTCAGTTACGGCTAAAAATATCATATCTATGCATTTTGAGAAGGCTTCTCTGTGACTTTAACCGCTTCTGAATACTAATTTGGTCACCTGGGTTGTAGCAAGTTTGATTAATACTTATCTAAGTCAGAAATTACCCTCGCAACTTTACTTTACGGAACAAACATACACACAAGACGGTTTTTTATTTATTATGTTTTTGTTATTAGTACCCTATTTCTATTAAATCAAAATAATATGCATCTAGTAAATACTTGTTATTTTAGCATTACAAACAGACTTTTATTTTAAACTATTTGTATATATTATTAGACTCTATCAGTCGAATAATATAATTATTTTCAAGATTTACAAAGTTCTTCAATTATGTGCTTAAGAGAAATAATATTACTAACCGTATGATATGCGGCTTTGATTATACCACCCTATATCTTCCTATGGATTTAGTGAGAGGCGAGGAGTAAGAACACTTACTGTTAATCGATGGGCAGCAGCATGTATCAGCTCAAAGATACTCCCATCTCACTATGATCACCAATCCGCCTGATAAGCGTGGTGATTATGGCACTATCCATCATCGACTATGGCTAGCTAAGGTGTGTTAAGACATGGGCCTCCCTCCATGGGCCTCCCATGTTAAGCAGGGGACGTAAACGGGCTAATAAGTTAAAGTTAGTAAAGCCACGATCATGCTACTTCACTAGGAGTAGAGAAATTATACCTACCTATAGCCTATAGGTAGCAAAAGATGTATAAATATTAGACTTGTACGCTATATTTACTTGCACTCAGAAACATCTCAAGATAAATACACGTGGTATTTATCTTGACATGTTTCTAAGTGTTACCTTGAACAATGTGGAGTAAAGCATTTAGAATTGTGATGTCCCATTTCTGTTGCTTTAAGCTGAGGATGTGAATAGTGCAATTTAATTTGCGCTTAGGAAGTTTATATTACCAATAACTTTGTCGTCTCTGCTGTAATATTGCGGTATAGGGCAGATTGCCGCGCAGGACAAAAAATGTTAAAGAAAAATCGAAGACTTTTTCTCGTTCTGGCGACGGTAGGCCAAACTGTTTGCAATGGGTAGTGACTAGAGTAAAACCCCCTTCTAGGGTGGCCTATGTTCACCAGTGGTCTCTAAGAGTCGGCCTTCATGTACCTGAGCAACACCACTATAAATAGGCAATACAGACGTGTAAATTGTACTACTACACGTGTAAATTGTACTATTTATTTTCAATACAAAATTTACTGACGCCTACTGCGTAGTGCTTGACCTCATTTTGTCTTGCAATGAGGTGTGCTCATGGTTGTTGTTGTTTTATTATTTTTCTATAAGTAAAACTTAATTTATTTATCGTTTGCTAATACCTATTAACCTTAAAAATCTGTCATTCATCGATTTCTATCTGTGTTTTGTGTATATAGAACATATAAAAAACAACGTTTTTTATACGTCAAGTAAAAAGCTATTGCAATGGAAAAGCCATTTTTACTCAATCCCAACGATTTTCAATTAACATATGTAATTGTAATTTACAAATATCATATAAATATTAACAAAATATAATTATGATTTGTGTTTATAATGCTAATATAACAAATACGGACATATTACATATAATTAAGTTTACTGGTGTACTATATTTAGTTTATACTTTGTTTTTTACCCATATAAATAAGCGTTGTCAGATATTATCTAGAATGAATAATATTTATTTTTACTGCATTTTGAGTGTATATTTTTTAACGTTGTTCCATTCTCCGATTTTATGACAAGATTGTTATACACAAATAGGGTATCGTTTAAATGCTATAAAACGTGATGAAATATTTAATGTATAATTTGTTTAAAATTGAGTTCGTATCGTCTTCACTTTACTTATATTTGCATTGTTTACATTTCAGTGCATTTATTTATTTACTAACTTTAGCATTCGAAAGTACATGGTGGACTTAATGCCAGAGGCATTTTCTACCAGACAACTATAGGGTGGTGTAGAGATAATTTGGCAGGTACACTAAAGTGGCGAAAATTAAAAAAGAGAAACAAAGACTGAAGAGGTAAATATATAAGTACAATATATTTATTATATACGAATTCAATGTTTTATAAATCACAAACTAAGCCACCTGCGCATATGGGCAGTTAGTTACTGAGGGACTTGAACCTCGACTAAAGGCGGATTACGACTTTTAGTGTCTTTACATTAGTTTTATGCATCTCGCTCGACTTTACATTCAGAAATGAAAACCTTAAAATTTTAAAGGGTTGCATTTAAAGTTGAAAACATGAGGTACATTCCATTTATTCGGCTTACAGTACACAAAAACTAGCATTTCTAAAGTTGCTAACGACAATAGCGTCATTCACGGGTCGCTTGTAGATGAACAAAACTTTACGGACCGGAAAAACTGCTTGCTCCGCAATACTTTCACACACAATCGGCTACCTATCTAATAACAAGCAAAAAATGACTTGCTATTTATCATAGGGTTAAACGATGTAAACCAAACACAGGAGGTGTAATAGAGCGGTTTTAGACTACTATCTTCTTTTTTATTTAACGGCCCACTCCCGCGTTAAGGATATATCCCCTATGTCGAGGGACTTTACACACCCAGACTTAAAAGAACAATATGTGGTTCAAGAAAATAATAATTTGTGTAAACCACATATATTTTAACCAAATGTCACAACCAACAACCAACTATATGTGGTTCGTATAGGTAAATAATATAATAATATATGTAAACAACCTCCGTAGCGTAGCGGTATTTGGCTTGCTTTAAATCGCGGAGGTCAAGAATTCTTATTTCTTTCCGGACCTGAATGGTTGAGGGACTACCCTCCGTGACTCGGAGAGCACGTTAAGCCGTTGGTCCCGATTGTTATAACAATATCTATATTAATCGTATACTAGACAACGGGCAGCAGCGTTTCCCTGTGTGTTACTACATAATACTGCGGTCACCAACCCGCCTGCCAAGCGTAGAGACTATGGCAAAAACCCTCCCTCGGGATGTTCATGTCCAGCAGTGGACGTTATACGGGCTGATGATAATGATGAAACCACATATAGTTGGTCCCATCGGGACAATTGCTCTGGATGGGAAACGTACCGATTGAGTCACCAGTGCTGCCAAAAAGAATTGTTTTTGACATTTGATATTTACGCTGTCAGTCCTTCTCCTAGACAAATTTGAGATTGCAGTACTATTACTGCAAGAATGAATCTGTATTTGTGCATATACTAATGCGTTATAATAAGTCCTGTGCAGATGGGTAATCGCCGTGGCCGCAATCGATCGGGAGGAGTATAATTAAACTCGAGACATGGTGATGGACTTGTAACTTCATTTATGTCTTGATAAAGTTTAAGTTCATGTTACATAGACAAATTATTACTTAGCCAGACAACTTAAAATAAAATTAATAAACTTCATCGTGAGCCACTAAAATGTCAGCAAAAGCGTCCGAGCGATGACGGAGTTTTGGCTTCTGAGGCGACAATTGCGGCGCTCTAATCGCTTCTGCCAAAACTATTCAACGCGATAAAAGGCGGTGGTCTAAAAGTGCTCTTACATTACTAGAACGTTATCGATCGCATTCAGCATCTCAGTGGACAGCGGTCGGCGAAGGATCGCCTGAAGCGCGGTGTGCCGTAGTTAAGAACGCATTTAAGGGGCTTTATTTCGGACATTGACGGATTGCTGGCACCCGAGGCGGACCCTGCCCCGACCACACTGTTTCATTGACGTTATAAATTGATTCCTGTGATCCTGTTACATTTTTTAAGTTATGTAACGCCTTTATTTATTTACCCTGCTGTTAGGGATTGAAGGATTGGCGACAGCGGTAATTTATGTGCCATATTAATGTGTTTTTGTTATAAATGTCCAAATTAATGTTTGCTGTAAAAATTTTTTGGTTATATTATCTCTAATATTTTTTAAATAATAATAATAACCGGGCTAAACGACATTTTACAAAGCGGCGGATGTCGGAGCCGTCCGGAGCCATCTGCCCGTCACTGTATGTTAATGTGACAGAATATAAAATATGAACTGTATAATTCCTGGAGAACACCAAAATTATCTAAAATATTTTATTCCCAATATCCGCGTCCGCATCGCATTAATTATAAAGTATTTTTTTATAGCATTCAAAAGATTTATACTCAGTGTCAATTCAGAGATGAGTTTCTTTAGCGTAGTCGATTAATAAACGTAAGTAGGTACCGCCGTTTCGTCAGTCTTCGATTTTATTACATAAAACTCCCCTAAAAACTAAAAGTCATAATTTTCGAATCCTTCCATCAGCGACCGCTCTGAGTCGAAGTCCAAGACCCACAGGCTACGTCCTTTTGCGTAGGTAGGCAAAGTATGTAGTTTTAAAGTATATAATACATATATGACTAAACTGACGTGACTAAATACAACTCTCCGTCAAAAAAAATGGTATTTATGAATTTGCAAGCATTTAATGTATTATGCAACAATGTCAATAAATAGAGAACAAAGTGGCATACATACACACAAACATATAATCTAAGCTTAAGTAATCTTACAGAACGGCAACGGAAGAGATTGACTGTGGAGATTAGGCCGAAGATGGTACGTTGTATTTAGGTATCTATAGCTTACCCAAGTCAACTAAGATAAACTTTATCTTTTAAGATAATTAGCAGTATCATTTTAATCTCAAGAATCTTTATCGTGTTGAAGGCATAGTTTTTAATTAAGCCGCAATTGGCCCAAAACTGTAACACAAGAATGACTTTAGTTAGCATCGCTAAACTAACAAGGAAGCACGTCAATAATTAAAACCATTTTAAAGATCAACATTGTAATTTATCACTACACGTCAATTACTTATCATAATGTCAATGACTAGTGAATTCCATTATTGTAATCCACCGTATAACCTACATCAAAGATTAGCATCAATAAATCGAATAGCTCTGGAATCTAGGTCTCGACTTTAAAAAGAACTGAAAACTTGGAACCTCTCCCAGATTGCAGTTTGGCGTTGTAATTAGACAGCCCGGAATCTCTCTCATCTTCTCAGCTTTAATGTATATTTTATAAATGCAGTAATAGTCGAGATTTATTTATTTCATGGTGTTATAAAGTACTAAACGAGTAGATTTTACCTTAGTACAACTGAAATAAAACTTAATGAATTCTTTTTCGGAACCTATAAAAAAATGTTTATATGTGGAATCGTCATCATTATCAGCCCGTACAATCCCGAGGAAAGATTTTGTCATAGTCATCACGCTTGGCGGGCGGGTTGGTGACCGCAGTATTATGTAGTAATAGATATGAAACGCTGCTGCCCGTTTCCTAGTATACAATTGTTATAGATGATGTTTCAAAAATTGCCACCCTCGGCTTATCATGCTTTCCGAGGCATTTAACCAAGAAGATCCAAAAAGAAATCTTACAATTTACTCAAAGATTTCATGTCAATCGAACTCAGGGCCTCCAAGACGCTACGGCGCGGAGGTTGTCATAGGTTCTTGCCTCATATTTTATAAGTAAGTTTAAAAAATATGGGGTACAATAGGATAATATCTATATTTCAGAATGAACCGATTCTTTCAGTCTAATCATTTTGTGATCATACTTCAGAAAAATTTGTTTAAATTTGCTCTTTATAATTTTTTTATCCAGACTTATTTAATATAACGCCGTAGATTTGCGTTGAGATAACACCTTAAAATTGAGTTTTCCATTTTCATTTGGGTAATGCGTTGTGATTTAATTTCACAGTACATGAACACCGAATTTCAGTCGTGTAATTTAGGGTTCCATATTAAAAGGGTACCGATGAGACCTTATTATGAAGCCTCCACTCTCTGACCGTCGCTCCCGTTGCATATTTAGAACTGTCATAACACTTAAAACTTTCACAGAATGTATATTACAATGGGCCCTAAAACAACAAATATTCAGAAACGTTTTCCATTTAAATTGGCTTGGTACTTTTCGCAAGTAAGTACCAGCTTTGGTCGATTTTATAAACTTATGTATTCCTTCTGGTTCATCTTTAACGGACCCTAAATGAAAGGGAATAATCGTACACCAGGAAACAGACAGCAGCGTTTCCCTGTGGGTTACAACATAGTACTGCAGTCACCAAATCGCATGCCAAGCGTGGTAACTATACCAAAACATCCTCTTTTGAGAGGAGGCCCATGTTCAACAGTGCAATAATACCTATAACGACACAAATAAATCAATTACCTGAAGTTTTTAGATATTTTGTCTGTCTTATTACAAATACTTTCCGTTTTTTCCATAGTTTCATTCCTTATTTTTCAGTCTAGCTCCCCAATACACAGTCCTTCTAAGAGACTCAGTACAATGGTACATATTAACGTCTGACCTGCTTTCATTCAATAGTCTAGAGTGAGCAGTAAACACACAACACATGTACCTACTGTTTTATATGAGAGTGAAGACAAGGTTATTAACGTGATTAAACTTTGTCTCTTAGTGAAGGAAAATGTGTTTGAAAACCAATGTTCAATGGCAAGATCTGTAATTGAAAAGTATTCTCTGAATTAAAATCAATGGGGTCGCAATCTTTGGGCTTAAAGCCGCATTGAATAAATGAAACGGAATCACTTTGGTAAACGTAAAAGACTGCAGCTTCTAAAAATAATTGTAATATTACATTTCTAAATTCGACACATTGTGTCCTGCTCTGCTTTTATATAAAAGAACGGTATAATAAAAGAAAAAAAAAACTTAATGCCTAAGTAGCGATTTCATTGTTATTAATTTATTTGTTGTAGGCATACTTTTCAAGTTTGGTAGGTAATTATTTAAATATAAGTTTTTGAAATTGTGTTTCGGACATATCGTTCGAAAATTGTAGGAGAAGAACATAATATAAATTTATCACAAACAAACTGAATCAGAACAATTTCCTGGAAAACTAAAAAATTACTTTACACATACATTACATTTAGTAAAATTTGACCATGACATACATACTTGTAAGTTAAATTATAGCCAAGGTCATCATTTTTGTTTTTTGTATTCCCGCTAACCAAGATCAAAACGGGCCAAATCAAACGAGACAAATCGTTCATATCGTCTTATTGGGATTGTATAGTTTAAAATTTGTAACAACTGTGTCGGTTGATGATAATGTTGAGCAACTGAGTCGTCTCGAGGTAGTTTATTTGTATTACAGTTTAGGGGTACATATCAATAAATAAAGGTCATCATCATATTAAAAGACGGATGCAATATCCCGTAAACATAAAGTCGCCATAGATCCCTAAGGATTTATTAATAATCGTAGTGATTTACTCGTGGTTGTCTTAAATATATAATTTATTAATTACAATATTATGTTCTTTACTACCAATAGTCACCAATTAGGTAACATTTTATGAAAGCCTTGCATAATATGTGTTGGTTGAGTTTTCATTTGATTTGTTTTTACTTCGCTATTCGATCTTGGACTAATTAGTTCTGAGAGTTCGATATACATGGTCTGTAACTATATGATGTATGGTATATAAGCAGTGAATTAAAAAAAAACTGAATACTGCATTCGCAAAAGGTTTGTTTGGTATCGGATCGATATCGAACAACAAAGCAATCTGCGCAAGAGGGCGCACTTTGTGGGTTGGACCTCGTCTCAGGGCAGTCGCTGTCGGGGGATTGAGGAATGATGACTTAAGATTTTTAATGGAATTTTGTATAACTGTTGCTCTACTTTACAGTTCGTGAGCCTCTTGGACTTTGGGTCTACGGGAGCATCGGAAGGAGTCGTTGCAACCTAAGGGTGGAAAGGGCGAGGGGGGATACCGAACAAAACAATTTTCTAATGTCTGCAATTACTATCTTTGAATTTTCGTAAATAAAACCTTTGGTTAATTGTAGTTTCCACATGAAATCCCATCATCATCAGGCCGTGTTCACTGTTCATCGAGGACCTTTCTTAAAGGGGTTGTTGCAATAGTAACCATAGTTGCCATAGCAAATAACAATGGAAGTTAAAGTATTAACCCATAATTTGTGGATAAATTAAGTAAATAAAGTTATGTAAATAAAGTCATACCGAGGTTAGAAAATATTTTCCTAAATCATTTCTCAGAACACACCAAAGAACGGTACACTGTAATCAAATTTGCTATTAAATCATAACGCACCTCAGCAATTTTGTTTCACTTCTTTATTACTAAATTGCTATTTTCCCGCTTCACTTGTCACACAAGTAAGTACATAAATTATAGTTAGCAAACCTAGAATAGGAAATCCGCGAATGCCATGGTACGGAACAAAACGGTGACACCCTTTAGGTGTGGGATATAGAAACGCGATGTCGCGTGATCAGTTTAGCGGTAGTAGTGACCAAGCGGACTATAAAAAATTTTGGACATATATGCTAAATAATACATTTAAATTTGTAAGGTTGGGCATGGAGTTTTAAGTTACAATATAAATTAAATTTGACCTGCTGTTACTGCTGATGTGGCTAATGAAAAAGTATCAACTACCCTGTTTTTAATACCAATGAGGCGAATAGAATAGTACCGCGTTATACATAAAAATCTTTTAACTAAGCTCTGTTTATGTCTGTTGTCCTTTCTGTATTGTGGTATGGCTGTATTTTTCTTAACTTTAGGTATATAGGTATCTAATATTATTTCATCATCCCATATCACGTTCACTGCTGAACAAAGGCCTCTACCCTAGGTTGCCATAGTCACCTCGCTGGGCCACGGGTTCGTACTCGCAGTAGTATATGTATGATGTAAATGATGTTATGACAACTGCAACGGCTTAATGTGCCGAGGCACGGTGTGTAGTTCCTCAACGAAGAAATCTTCGATTTTTAATCCGGAGCAGGAATCGAACCCACGACCTCTGAAATTTAAGGCAAGACTCAATCATTATTCGATAATAGTATAGTTATAAACCACTGACGTTGGTCGTTGTAAATAATACAAAATTACAAGACACCGAATAAAAACTGGTATAAAAGAGTTATATCCACCAGAAAACCTAAAACATGGCAACAATAAACGTAAAATATGTACACAATTTATGGCTTTTGATAATTGAGCACCGCTGAAAACTATGCAATATACGACTCTGAGTAGGTACACGAACAGCAGCACTATTCCAATACTATAATAGCTTTTCGCCATAGTTATACTATTTAAGTGTATATATCATTAACTTAGACATGCGATCATATTTGTAGCTTACAAATAATATACACAAGTTCACAGAATTACTTAATGACTTATTTTGTTTCAGTTACCCCAATCACGATTCATACACATATACAAAGACATACACAAATAAAAACGATGAAATACAATGCTTTAAATGCAAACACCTCCATAGCTATTATTATTACTATTATTATTATTATAGCTTGCAGGTGTTTGGATAAATGTAAAGATGAAGAGCTATGAGGCTTTTCCTACTTCACTGAGTAAATACTACAAGCTAAGCAACCTGCGGCAGAGGGCGCTCGCTGTGGAACTTGGACCTCGGCTTGCTGGCGGGAGGATTAATAAATAATCAGTTTTAGTTTTAAAGGAAAACTCCCCTACAACAATCAAAAAGGTAAGATTTCACCCCCTTTCTTTGGACTTTACGAAAATCGAAATAATAAGTAATAACTCTCTATTAACTTTTGCCGTACTGATAAACTTTTATTGAGGTAATAGTAGTTTTTATCTTATTTAAGATACAATTTATTTATCTTGAATCACTCTATTTATAAAAAAGGCATGAAAATCTGTGGCGTAGTTTTAAAGATTTAAGCATACATTGGTCAAGACAGACAGCGGGATGCGACTTTGTTTTGCACGCTAATGTTGCTAGCATAGCATTTTCATATCACCGCTTAAAATACATCTCACTGAGTACATTTATAATAAAAACAACATAACTGTTTTTTTGTCAAAGGAAATTAAAATAAAGTGTAAAACCAAGACATTTCAAACTACATTATTACCTACCTAGTCTCGTTTTCTGAGAATATATTATGCGCGACCATAAAGACATGTCTACAACAAAACGGTTTCGCCACAAAGGAGGTATTACACGTATCTGTATTGTTTCAGACAAATGAGTTAATATATGCATGTGGTAGTAAGCTAATAGACTTACGGCTACGCTATTAGTGGGGAGAGGGGAGTGATTCCACAGGGGATGATTCTCACTGCTGGAATGCAAAATTAAATACTTATGTCTGCATTTTCTTTAGAAGATAACGAAATTCTTGTGTCACTAAAAGTTTTCTTGATTATGATTTCAAAGAAAAGCTGAACCAAAACGAAAATAAAGAAATAAACGTTGATTACGTTCTTGTCATAATTTTTTGATAAAGACATTTAAAACCGAAAAAATATTGGCTTGAAAATTGAAACTCATGAAACTGTCTCATAAAATTAGTCGCGTAAGTTTGAAACGATAGTTTTATTAGTATTTTTGTAGTCAAAGCTTTATCAGCGTGATACGAAAGTGCACCCGATGTTATATGCTGATGGAATTACTGGTGTCTCCAACAGGGGCATTTGACCACGTCGGATTTTTAGTTAAATCCGGGATATGTTAGCAAGCACCGTACTGAATAAAAAATCAAAAATACGTATACATATACAAGTATCAAAATATAATCAAATCAAACGTACAATTTAGAAAATAGTAACGCATGTGATGATAGAAATATATATTATAAGTAACTTTTTTATTGAATATATTTTAATTACATTAAGCGATGTGTGAGCGAGAATTAGTTCTAATTAATGATACCTAATTCATCAGTACATAGATAACAATGGATTGCGCTATTAGGCGATTTCATGAATGAAATTTTATTATTATCTGAAATAGGTTCAATCAAGACTTGCGTCTGTAATGGGCTTAGATAATTCATTACTTGACTATTATTTACAGAGAAATTTTGAAAGCATAGTTCATAATTTAAAAAAGGAAGAGCTGGAAAGCAATTAGCTTGGTACTATCTATGATTTTGAAGTAAACTAACTTATATAATACTACCTTTTTTTAATGTGTGTCTTAATCTACTTAGTAAGGCTCCCAGAATGGTGACATTTTCCCGTTAAATGGCAATGATTAAAGTAACTTTGAGATGTTTTATACGTGTAGTATTTTTCATTAATAGTTATCCTTTTGCTTGTGTAGGAGCTGCAATGATTTATATTAATGGTTCTACAGGTCATACTTTTATATTTCAAAGTTTAGTAAAGAAATTGAAAGCCCAGCTTGTCACAATTTTGAAGGATAACATGCTGTATAAAGTTTATATTTAAATGAAACGTGTGCTCAAAGTCAAAGAGTGCCACTAGAGACAGCGGCCATGCACATCCCCATTACATAAAGCGGGTAACAAATAAAATAATAGTTTTATGCGAGCCTAACCCGCGGTTTGTTATCAGAACGTCTGAAGCGGTGCATAACGAGGAGGCAGAGACAATGTTCCCCTTTGTATTCCACTCCACATGTACTCGAAATAACAAGAGCTCTATTTTCAATTCCTCCACCGCGTTGCGGTTTATAAGCATAGGGCGAACGCTGAACCGAACGGGGTGAACCCTTCAAATGTATAAAGAGTTTTTGCATACACGAGCAGTTTTTTTTTCTTTTCCTCTGTTACTCTTCATGTAAATACGCTTAAGCGAAATAAATTCCAAATTGAATATTGAGATTTGAAATTTAGACACGTAGAAATTGGTTTGTAAACGTTCAGCTCAAGCAAATCCCGTGTTCGAGATAATATCAATGTATGTAGAGTTTTTGCAACGGAGATGAACAAGGGGAATTTGATTTTATGGCAAATTGAACCGTACAATTGCTTACACGAAGGTTTTAATAGACTTATTTTTAATATTGTGTATTTAAAAAAAATAAATCCTTTATCACCTATAAAGGATTTATTTTTTTACTTTAACGTTAATAATAAATTTCCGTATTCATTTAATTTCTAAGATTTGAGATGGCTACTTAGCTTACTATAAATACTACATTAAAGAAAAAAGTATCTAGGTCACGGATATTTTGTAAATATGCAGTTAACGGTCTAAAAACTAAACCATAGCCAATGTGAGGACTGAATTCACATAGACGAGGACTGTAATCACTGCACCCAGTTAGACATTTCCATTATCAAGGAACAATTGTAGCTGCAGTTATTTTAAAGAACCGACACCGCATCTATTAAATAAATATTTAATAGGTACTTAAATTTTACATGCTTTTATATTAAAATTATTCAATTTAGATGTATTAAGTTAAATCTTTCGACAAGTTGTTCGAGCGACAGAAATGTTCTAAAATAAAGCTCTATGAAATAGCAGCGCTTATATTACAACCATGAGTTAAGGAGGATGCCGTTAATACTGACTACTATTGAAAAAGGAATTCATTTATTAGTTAGTCTACTGCAGTGTGCTCTACGCACGCTGAAGGATTAAAGATTCTTAAGATTATCTACCTTATCTTGTATGAGGATCGAACCTACAACACCTGGGTATGGAGGCGACGACCGCGGTTATGGTGGTCGTCTCCACAGTGCAGTAAACTTTCTGAATTTGTCCTTCGATAGCCATATATTTTTAGTACGGACATTTATGGAGTCAGTTACGATGCTTTTGCTACTTCACCGGGTATAAAGGCGAGCAAGACTCCTTATTATTTAATAATAATATGGAGTCTTGCTCGCCTAGCTAATGCTTTTATTAATAATAATTAAATTATTTTAGTATTAGATAGCTTATTTATCGATGAGGACTATCTGTAGGCTATATTTTATAATGAAGTTCCCACGGGAACGGGTGCTACGTGTAACCCGTTTATAAACTACAAAAGTGCAAGAGGACGCCCCCTATGGAACTTGGACCTCTGCTCAGGGCGGTGCTGGCGGAGGCATTCCATAGTAGTATCACATCGTCCTTGTTAAGTCTTACATAACCAATGCAACCAATTTTTCATTATCTAGGGACCATTATAACTGCTATTATCTTAAACGCAGCAACATTGCATCTATTATATAAATATTAAACATGCTAATGTTAATCGAGAAACATAAAGTACGATCTTTTGACAAATTGTTCGAGCGACAGAGGTGTTGTAAAACAAAGCTCCATAAAATAGCAGCGCTTATAACAACCATTGAGTTAACGAGACCGACGTAACACCGACTGCTACCGAACGAATTCATTAGATATTCTACTGCACTGTGCACTATGCACGTTGCAATGTGAAATTATTACATCTACTGCGTCATCTGTTGACCAGAATATTTCCATAGTATGCTAGATAGTTTAGTGTTGGTGCTTCTATGTATGTATGAGCAGATGTATATTATGTACTAAAAACAAGCGCTATGCAGGTTTTAGTAAGTTTAATTCTGTGAACTTTGATATGATTTATGAAAGTGTTGCATAAATTACATTGAACTTGCTTAATGTGTAGTTCTTAGCATTTCATACCCAAAAAGACAAAAACGGGGCGCTATAACTAAGACTCCAGTTATATAATTGCAATTTTTAAAGTTGCCACCAAGCACTTGGTTTTCTTATAATTGGTGCTTACTATTGGATTTTTTATTATTGGTGCTAACTCAAAATTCGATTGCAACATGTCCAAATCCAAAATGTGAGAAAAGGTAACATTTGATTTAAATCTAGGCCGACGAAATGCATTTTATTTACGGAAATTGTGCAGTTAGACAGTAGGCTTTCGCTATGTCACTGGGCATAAACACAATATTGCAAAGAAAATGATTGATACAAGTAATTCTGCTGAAATAACTTACATCATTACTCAATCCGGTCGATTGAACGTGATCCAGCCGACTGTACCGAAGCTGGCGTGTTAGTGGATAATCACACACAAATCAACCAATACACAAGTGATTAATAGGTAATATCATTCCAGACCACTTGCAGCTTGTGGTTACAGCGCAATTCGAACAATAGATTGTTGATGCCTGATGCGTCACTTAGTTTCTAGTGGCATCCAATAGAACTTATATCTCAAATTGATAGCTCAGTTAACTTGAATATTGTAATTATAATTATTGAGATTGCAGCGGGAATATACATGTTGGTGATCCATTTTGTTTATACCCATGAATGTAAGCAAAACGCTTAATATTTTAAGCTTTGACTAAATTACAACAAACTCGAGGAGGGTGGCCGATATGAATTTGATTTTTTTTATGGTTACGCTTATAAATTCTCATTATTTTTAATCATAATTCATGTTTTGTTTATGTAAAATGTATGTTTGATGCAAAATTCCTTATGATACTGTAATAATTTTCCCTAATGTGAACGCGGTATTCGCGGAACACAAGTATTCATATAGATATACATCCAATCATTATCACTTCAAGTATCTTGCGCTGCATATTAAATCTGTCTGCACTGGTAAACAAAGCTTTGCGTAATTTCTTTCACATAAATTGGTAAGCAGTATCTGTCTATATGTACATACTTAACCTATAAAACTGTAGTGGGCCTAACAAACATGATTGGTACTTTAGCATTCATGTTTTTGGCATTCATAAACTTCGATAATTAAGTTCGAAATTCGGCCAAAGTAGATTAAGCCCGAAAAACGATGAAAACTGGTGAAATTTGTCGAATCTTTACGATTTCTGTAATTGGCCCTATTGTAAGTAGGTACTACTGAATGTCGAGCGACCCTTTCGCGTTGAAGGGAAAACTTGAAAGTAATAAACTTGTTCTTTCAATGAATTGCCTTATTCCGAAGTTAATCACGAGAGAATGAATCGATGAAAGCGTTGAGTACCTACCTACCGCTAATAGGTTAGGTTTACCTACTAGTTGTCGGCCAGAGGTCCAAGATTGACCATAATTAAAAAAATATTAGCATCCTGCACTCCTTCTCTATATAATTTATAAGTGTTAGAAATTTTATATTCCTCCGTCCGCGTAATTTTCGTAAATAGGGGAACAAAGTGTTTGCTTCACGTACCTTTTAATACCACAGCTGATATAGGGGTATAACAACTTCTGTCTTCATCATAATAATTTATCTATAGGTATATAGGTGCTGCTAAAGTATATGTCAACCTTTTAACAGGAGATAATTCTAAGTGATAATGTGATTATGTTACTAACGTAATCGGATCATGATGATGATGATGTAATCACGATACTGAAGAAAATATGAGTGCCTGAATGAATTGACAACGCAGAGCAGATTTGAATTATTAGCCTGTCATTTAGAGCTTAATATAAGTTAATACTGATGTTCTGGATCAGTGGTGGAAGTTGCTATACCTTTATATTGAAAACTTATCAAAAACAAAACTGTCACCAAATATTTATACAGGGTTACTTCGGAGACAGTGCGCATATTTTTTCCATATAATCAGTATCGTTAATAGAACACATTTCACGAAAAAAAAACATATGTAATTTTTTTGCTAACTATTTATTAGTTATCGTTTATCCACCGAAATTTTCAAATACCACGGTCACCCTATGCACCGTTGCTACCGTTCGCCGTGGGTGTGCGCATTTTAATTATTTTCTTCGAAGCATGGTAAAACAAAAAAACACGGGTATTTTTATTTTTAAAAACCTTTCTGTAGGTAAAATTTGCGCACTGTCTCCGAGGTAACCCTGTATTAATTGCACCAAGGCCGAAAAAATAAAAAATTGTTTAGTTAACTAAAATAACTTTAAAAAAGGCTTACAGCAAGAATGCAATGTAAGTGCTAGTATTTTTTATAAAGAATACAGACAAATCAACACAATATTCCTAATTTTTTTGTTTCGTTTCATATTCATTTATTTGCGTACCATAATGTGAGTAGTAGGTGTTACAAAAGGCTTAAAGCTAAATAACAATTATGGACCCTGCTAGGGCACAGCAACAAAATTAAAATTACATTAAGCTCAAAGTATTAATATCACAACACAACAATAAACATAAATATCACAATAACTGATACATCATTTTTGTTATAATATGTCTTTAAACATTCATATTAAAACAATTAGAAATAATAATGTAATATTATTTATTATTGGGATTAATGTTGAATCATAGAAAAATAATAATAATAATATATATATATATATATTTAATGATTATATAATTTGTTGTTTGTTTGTGTGTATAGTTAGGTTGTCAGTTTAATGCATGTGTGTGAATATCTTATTTAGATGGAATAGTCAATTTATTATTTAATTGAAAATGAAATGAAAATGAAAATGTTTATTGATAATTTAGAAGAATCGATCGTACATATAAGTCAAATACAATGACAATGAAAGAAAAAAAAACAATCTTAACTAATAAATTAGTTTACATTTCAACAATAATGTTATTAAATAAAATTTATTACTAATATTGTTATGGAATGTTCGTAATAAATCGCTTATTATAAAATATAATTAAAATCAACCAGCGCGGGCTGGGATCGGGTCTGAAGCATAGAACGCGTCGCGAGCCTCGCCTTGCGAGGACGACCGGACCCTATCCTAGCTTCCTACGAGTCGTTCTCTATCTACCTACGGTGTCACTCGGAGAAGAAAGACTATAAGAAACTCCGAGATAATTCTTTTTGTCATCTTTTAAAGTCTTTGATTAATAATTTTATACATTGTTTAAACATTTTTAGTATCTAGGTTAGTGATACCCATACATCGATATTTAGGCACTCATACCAGGAAAGTGTGAAGACAACAATGATAATTTCAAGTAGGTATCGAGTACAGGGAGCGCTCCACCATATTTACATAATATATAGAATTATTATTGTGATCATATTTTATCGTTCAAATATTCATTTATGTCGTAGTAGCTTTTGTTTATTAGAAATAGTTTTAATTTAGGAATAAAAGTGTTTTGTTTATTTATATTCTTTATTTGTTCCGGTAGTTTATTTCATAATTTTAATTTTATTGACAACAATTTTAATTTTATTTTCAAAAGACGTATTGCTATTTCACCGGGCATAATGGCGAGCAGAGCTCCAGCCTTAATAAATGAATAACACGCTACATACCTTTGGTACTTTGTTACTTTCATGAATACAAATTTAATTACGGCTAGAACGACTAGGCACCCAGTTATTGGGAGGAAATTAAATTAATTATCGCAACTTCCTATGCGACTAACAAACATTGATATTTTGCTTATAATAAGATAAATAAGGGGAAACTTTCATAGCAATATTTGTTTTCAAAACACACATCCCCAACTGTTTTTATAAGTAACAGCGGTGAAAGATATATCGATTTGACTTATGAAAATACATGACTCGTTTATTTTGCGATATTTGTTTAATAGAACGTTAGTATTCTCTTTGGCGTTGTGTTGTGTTTCTATTACTTATGCTTTATAGAAAGGTTTAAGAGTGAACTTCATAGGAGTAACAAGATACTTTCGCGTACAGAGAGCATATTGGTCGCACATAAAATGAATAAACAAATATATATTTTGTTCTGAAGAATATAAAAAGAATAAATAATTCTAAACAATCTTGAATAATATTGTGACAATTTAGAATATGGTTTTATTAACATACTAGCGACCCGCCCCGGCTCCGCATGGGTACAATGCTGATGTATTACATATAAACCTTCCTCCTATCTATTAAAAAAAAACCGCATCAAAACCCGTTGCGTAGTTTTAAAGATTTAAGCATACATAGGGACATAGGGATATAGGGATATAGGGACAGAGATAGAGATATTTTAAATTCTTTTAAAGCTTTACCCGCGTAGGTCTTGTTTACTGTGGGAACTTCATTTGTTTTTTCTGAACAACGAACAAAAAAAAATATTAGCGCAGTAATTTTAGAGTTCATGTATTACAAAAAAAATATTAAGTAGTCAAGTGATGTACAGGTACCTACTATTTATATTTACTGACGATATATTTTTTTTTCACTATCCTTCTGTGCGCATTTTTATTTTCTTTGATAACGAAGCTTTCTAATACTGAAATATTTTTTGTAATCGGTCTGGCAGTTTCGGAGCCTATTCAATGCAAACAAACAATCAAATGTATTGTATAGATAAATATCAGCTTACCCACTGTGTATTAACGTAAGATAGTACTTAATCTATATACCTAAACAAAAATATTTGTTAAAATGTGAAATGATATTTAATTTAATTATATTTTTATTGAAATTGTAATTGTGAGATTTATAAAAAGAAAAAAAAACGCAAGATCCACAAGAAATGTCTTTTTATGTCGGGCAACGTTGCTCACCTACCTACAGCTAGTTAATATTATCTTATACTAATATATAAAGCTGAAGAGTTTGTTTGTTTGCTTGAACGCGCTAATCTCAGCAACTACTGCAGCGATTTGAAATATTCTTTCAGTGTTAGATAGCCTCGAGGAAGGTTATAGGCTATATTTAGTCATGAAGTTCGTACGGGAACAGGAGTTACTCGGGACACACCGTGTGAGTGAAGCTAGTTATATTAAAAACGAGAATAATATGATTACAAGTCAATATACTGACTGAAATATTGTTACAAATGTACGTACTGAATAAAACAGAACATGTGTAAATGTATCCGTCTGGCCTCTATCGGCGCTTGTTATCTTGATTTGTAGTCCACTAGGGGTATTTGCCATAAAAATAAGAGGTATCCTTATAATATGTTATTGAGGTACTTCGCTCCATAATGCTCTGTGGGTGTCAGGCTTATAACGACATGCAATGATGTTGTATAAAAAGAGGTAGATACGTCATGCTCGTGTTTTGTTAAGACAAAGTTTGTTCCCAGAGAGTAAACAGGACAGCATGCAAATTAGCGTGTGCAAAAATGAGACAGACATACGTGCCATTTAACTTAGTTTCATGGTGCCATTTTTAAAGCCCGGGTGCCGTATCTACCTCTGTTTAACTATAACATCATTGACGACATGAGAAAAAATAATAAAAATAAGAACATTTTTGGACATAATGAAGAGTGTCGCATGACGGCGTGTTATAATACTTTAGTATAATAATATGTATATATGGCTGAGATAAAAGGTCGTAGCAGGCCATTTGTGAGGTGGAGTGAAATTAAGATAACTCACGCATTTAACAGTAAAGTACCTGAACTGGGTATGTATGCTATTTTATTATTTATTAAATTTATTTAATTTTGAATATTAATCAGTATGACGTCTAATCACACTATTTTAAATATCTTATTAATACATACTTTAGATATCTCAACCTAGGCATAATAGTATATTTTACTCTATATGAGAGAAAATCTTTCAATATATTATTGAGATAAATTAGCCAAAAAACAGTTGGAAAACGTTTTAGTTCATAAAATAACTAAATAAATTTTTAAATTAAATTCAAAGTTTTCAGGTTTTTTAATCTTTTTTTAACACAATGAAATCGTAGCCGCCATTTTACGACGACCTATAAATATAGAAGTGTCAGTGTATATATATATATTGTCCGCTTTACGGCAAATGTTGATCAGGCCGAAATATGCATTAAATGTTGATCCACCTTTAGAGGCTTGTAGCTTAGATAATTTTGATAATATCGTGCCATACTTCGAATATAACAATTCCCCTCATTGCGACCCAGTGCCTAACTACGCCGCAAACACTCTAGCTCGTCACCAACTTACACGGCAATTGTTGATTTGATAACCGCCATTTGTGAGGTGGAGTGAAATTAAGATAACTCACGCATTTAACAGTAAAGTACCTGAACTGGGTATGTATGCTATTTTATTATTTATTAAATTTATTTAATTTTGAATATTAATCAGTATGACGTCTAATCACACTATTTTAAATATCTTATTAATACATACTTTACATATCTCAACCTAGGCATAATAGTATATTTTACTCTATATGAGAGAAAATCTTTCAATATATTATTGAGATAAATTAGCCAAAAAACAGTTGGAAAACGTTTTAGTTCATAAAATAACTAAATAAATTTTTAAATTAAATTCAAAGTTTTCAGATTTTTTAATCTTTTTTTAACACAATGAAATCGTAGCCGCCATTTTACGACGACCTATAAATATAGAAGTGTCAGTGTATATATATATACCTATATATATATACCTATATATATATATATATATATATATATATATAGATATACCCATTCGGCAAATGTTGATCAGACGGGTTGTAGCATCAGTTAATTGTTGATCTGTTAGCAATTGTTGATCAAAACAGCTTTTGTTGATCTAATGTATGATTCGGCATACAAATGTGGCTCCAATTTGATCAACAATTGCTGACCCTCTAGTGACACAAATAAGAACTATTCACTGCATTATTTATACAAATCCGCTCCATCTATTGTTGATCTGATTCAAATGGACCAATCAGAGGTCACCTTTGCCATGATTGGTTGGTTTTGTTATGCGCTGTTGCCACTTCGCTTCGCAATCTATACGCTATGATGAAAGCAAGACAGTGTTAAGTTAGGGCATGTAGAGTAGGACTTAGGAGCTTGGTTCTCCATAAGATTCGACAACTTTTTTTTATTACAACCTTTTATTTTTTTCTTTCACCTGTCCCATTGTCTGTAATCAAATCTTGCAAGTTAAATTTGACACACTTTACGGTTTCCGATTGAGTAAAAATTTTGCACGCATAATATGTATATCGAGTGACAATGCAATATTATGATGACATGGAGCTGATCTAATGATGGAGCTGGAAGGTGGCCATAGGAACTCCGTTATAATACGACATAACCCTATCGAGTTTGGGCTCGTATGATTCGTCTCGATGAGTACTTTGTCTGTGGATGGTATCCAGGGTCTGATGAGGGAGCTGGAAGGTGGCCATAGGAAGTCCGTAATTAAACGACACACACCCATCGAGTTTGGGCTCGTTTGATTAGTCTTGACGAGTACTTTGGTCCTAAATGGTATCCAGGGTCTGATGATGGAGCTGGAAGGTGGCCATAGGAAGTCCGTAATAAAACGACACAACCCCATCTAGTTTGGGCTCGTTTGATTAGTCTTGACGAGTACTTTGGTCCTAAATGGTATCCAGGGTCTGATGATGGAGCTGTAAGGTTGCCATAGGAAGTCCGTAATAAAACGACACAACCCCATCGAGCTTGGGCTCGTTTGATTAGTCTTGACGAGTACTTTCGTCCTAGATAATATCCATATGCAACTCCATCACATTTAATAAAATAAGTTCGTTCCTTTTGTTATGACTGAATGTTTATATTTGATTAGATGGATGACCCAATGCCAAGGTGAGCACGTGTCGAAAGCTGAATGGTATGAGAGTGTATAAACATGTCATATTATCACTAATGTTGCGCCTCAGGGTACCAGGGCGCACCCTCTTTCCCCTACAATGTACCTCTGTGGGGAACTACGCCGTAGTAAATCCCGAATCATAAATACTAAAAAGTAAAGAAACAAAATATATATTTTTTTTAATTAGAAAGAAAGAACGAAAGAAAGAAAAACATTCAATGAACACACAAAACGAATAGAAAATAGTAATTACAGTCATATCAAAATAAAAAATAAATAAAAGAAGTACATAGGTAAGGACAACACTTGAGGCCCGGACGCCATACATATAAAACACAAACATTGATAAAGACATAGAGAGAAAAAAAATACAATAAAACATACACAATAAACATTAACAACAGTAGTAGGCAGCGAGGTGCGGGGCGGAGCGCAAACGAGAGTCATTATAACATCGTATATTATATAATATCATATCAGAACGCAGACCGCTCGCGCGCCGGCCGTAGGTTCGCCAGAAGTGCTATTTACCTAAATTAGCTTTTATTACTTGTTCATAAAAGTAACTAAAAGGTTAAAAATAATTAAATTCTGATGATAAATACGAGTATTATATTTTATAGATACATTATAACCAAATTTATTTATTAATAGAAGCGTGTTATATAGGTGTTTCGACGGCAAGAGAAATAATAAAGAAGGTGTAACGTCGAGATCTAACGTCTATCTCATCTCTCGTCTATCTTTTGTTTCGCTTGCGATGTTGCCGCTCCGCAGCATTGGTGTACATTTCCGCGGCATTTGTTGATCTCTCAACGTTTATATTGATCAACAAAGTCACACAAAGTGTAAAATAAATGGCGGTTATAAAATCAACAATTGCCGTGTGAGTTGGTGACGAGCTAGAGTGTTCGCGGCGTAGTTAGGCACTGGGTCGCAATGAGGGGAATTCTTATATTCGAAGTATGACACGATATTATCAAAATTATCTAAGCTACAAGCCTCTAAAGGTGGATCAACATTTAATGCATATTTCGGCCTGATCAACATTTGCCGTAAAGCGGACAATATATATATATATATATATACAGGGTTGATACGACAGAGGGGCTTTCCTTTAAACTGCCTATACTAGGTACCATTTCCAAGCTCTGTACCAAAAATCAATTAAATAGGAGCAGTAGTTTAGTCGCAAATGATTTTTTAAGTTTTTGCGCCGTTTGAACACGATGTATCTTTCCTTACGATGCGTTGTTGCCGCAAATCATTGCAAAACATCCCGCACCGGCGGCGCGCGCGCGACTTTGCCGCTTTGCTAGGTCAGTGAAATTTATTTACAAAGGGTGTTTACGTTTTACTCTGATTTGTAAGCTATTTAGTTTGTTTGAAAGAAAAAAAATCTCAATTTGGTTGCTTTTTAATTTTATACCGTATCGGATTAATAAAAAATACGTATAGTAAACGTAGCGTAATTTAATGCCCCTCTGTCGTATCAACCCTGTATATATATATATCAGTTGGCACTTGAATCCATAACCTATCCGGTGTTTTTACACTAGTAGGTATTCTTGCATTCAAGAACAGCACACCAACGATAAGTAGAATAATAACTCATTTTAAAAATGATAACAACAGCATACGCGATGTCGGCGCAATGGTTAACATAACGAACCGACGTCACAATATGGCGTCCACGATGCGATGTTCAAAGCGTTACATTACGCGCGAAATTTAAAAATGTAAAATTCTAATGCATCTATAAGGCACTTATTGATTGAATTAAAATTTGGTAACCAATTTTTTAGTTTTTTATTAGCACTTTAGAATCTAATTGAGACACTTTTCAAAAATGTGTGTAATACCCTATTGTATGACCCCTTGTATATCTTTATATAAAAGGGGGATTCTAAAGTGCTAATAAACCATTAAAAAAATACCAAATTTTAATTCAATCAATAAGTCCTTTGGCTATGTTGTGTGATCGAAATAAAAATAGTCATTATGTGACTGTCCACTGCTGCACTTTGGCTTTATGACCGCAGCATTAGGTATGTTATAACACACACAGAGAAACGCTGCTGCACACACAGAAAAACGAGGCACGGGGGGTACTCGCTCAATCAACCTGGCCTAGAAACCAATCATAGATTATGAAAAGTTTTATTGTACGGCATGGGGATCTAACCCACGACTTCCGACTTCTGCGCCAATGACGTATTATGTATTTATTTTAATGACACAGATCAATCACAAACGAAACCAATGATTGGTGGTTTATATAAAATGTATTAATATAGAATAAGCCCAGCTAGCTCACGACCTAATAACTTTGATCTCTATTCTTGCCATTGGCCAGACTACCAAAGTTCGCGTTACGTATAGATATTATACCAAATATGCATAGTGTCCGTAACTAACTTGGCAATTTATTGCATCACTTGAATATGTAATCAGAGTTAGGTTTACGTGAGTACCAGGTAGTGGTAGGTAAGCTTGCCTTGCTCTGGAATATGCAAAGCTTAATCCAGTGAATGCGTGTCGGGTATAACATACAGTGACGCGCAGTGGATAAATGTGCTTCAAGGATTTACTGCTCGAACAGCTATGTCGTTGGCGCTTCTAGAATGTTGTAATGAACTCGGTTTTAACTTAGTGCTTCACTTAGTTTTAATGAGAATAATATAATTAAAAAACCGACCAAGTGCGAGTTGACTAGCACACGAGGGGTTCCGTTCCAGCTCCGTACGGAACCCCTCGTGCGCCAGCTATTTTTGATATCAAGAAAAAAAAAGTTTTTGTGTTGTTCAACCCCTTAAATAGTTATTCTATATTATTTTTAGTATTTGTTGTTGCCTATAGCGGCAACGTAAATACATCATTTGTGAAAATTTTAAAGTGTCTAGCTATGGCGGTTCTTGAGATACAGCCTGGTGACAGACAGACAGACGGACAGCGAAGTCTTAGCAATAGGATCCCGTTTTGTACCCTTCGGGTACGGAACCCTACAAATTTCATATTTAATATAACTAAACTACTCGTATATGTTTGATGATCGCTGCAAGTCCTCCATTTACCTTAATCCAAAAATTAAAAAGATTTTAATCCATCATAAAGGGAAAATATTTCGCTAAAATTGTTTATTTGTTTGTAGTAAACATATACAACATGGCACTTCCTATAACATTTGAGTTCAAACAGTTTCTAACAGTTAATAACATAAAGATTTACTTGTATTTATAACTCCTAGACCGCTTAGATACCGCTTAGACCGTGTTAGATATTCCAATAATCGGTACCCATTGCAGGATTTAAAGATATTACCACCCTGGGCACTGAAGAAAAAGCCGCCCAATGCAATTTTGATAATGCTAGATTTTATTTTCACTTTCCAGATTTTGCCGCCCTGGGTACCTACTACCTCTAGTGTAAATCCACAACTGCCTATACCGCAGCTTTAAATTAATAGTGATACGAAATGACATAACATTATTTCATGCAACATGAATTGATCTGTAATATTACTACTTAGTATAAAACAAAGTCGCTTCCCGCTGTCTGTCTGTACCGGTGTAAGCTTAGATCTTTAAAACTACGCTACGGATTTTGATGCGGTTACTTTTAATAGATTGAGTATTCGAGAGGAAGGTTTATATGCATAAAATATCAGCATTACACCCGTGCGACGCCGGGGCGGGTCGCTAGTAATGTGCATAAAATTTATTATCAAACAGTGACACATGTGCTTTTGTGGCACTGATAAATAAAAGCAGTTATACATATAATAATTATTGTACATTTACATAAAATATTCATTAAATAATTATGAAAATAACAGAATTAAACTCAGCACAAAGGCTTTGTTAAAATAAAAGTAATGAAAAATTTACTTGCTTTACGTAATGCACGTTTTTATGTGGACCTACATTTCATAATAGGAGAAAATTTACCGCAGCCGTGTATGTGACATTTCAGTTTCAAAAAATGAAAACCATAAAACCTCAAATGACTGCGCAAGAGAAAATTACCTACATTTTAAATGTTAAACGCCTGACAATCTATCTGGCTTAGCGGTCTTAGTCTGGTCCGGAGTCATGGGCACGATTGCCATTCAGGACAAAAAATGTTTATATAAAATCAAAGATTTCTTTCCGCGTTGGGTTGTATTTTAGAACTACCCTTCATACCTCGTAAATTACGTTAGTTGGCCCGGGTATAACATCATGTATGACAATAATAAACCAGAAGACAGGCAGCGGCGTTTACCTGCGTAACGCTACATAATACTTAATGCGTCACCATCCTACCTTCCTAATGCTGTGAGTATGGCACCTCCTCTTTCTAAGAAAGTCCAAGTTAAACTGTAGACGTTATACAGGCTGACAGTATTTATACAGCTAAAGTACTGTTTAGAATTGATTGATTTTGATCTTTATCAAGTTCTAAATATGGTAGGTTCTATATTCCATCTGCCCGTTTAAGGGTTAATGTAGAAGGGTTACCTTTTGATAATATTTACTTTTTTATCATTCAGCTTCTTGAATTTAAACCGTAAGGCAGCATTAATTGTGATGTGTAAAAGAAAACACTTTAGCATTATGATTTTACCCATTTGCATTAAATCATTATGACGGCCTTTTACAACTATTCCCCAAACCGTACAGCTACACAAACAAAGTGTTATAAGGCCTGCTAAGTACATACTTATGTAGGAAAAAGACCTACGAAATACACCTTTTACCGGAGCGATAAATTCGTATTCTTCTAATTGACACGTTAAATCCTTGTAAGATCTCAGATCAAATGAATTTAACATAACATTTTAACAAAACTTACAAGATCAGAATGCTTGTGCGAACAAAGAAAGGTGACCATTACGCGTCGCAAATGGTCTATAAACGAAAACCATTAAAGTTTTTGCGGTCACCGTGGTGGCTTCACGACAATGTCGTGTAAGCTTTTATACACAGTTTTTGCTAGTAATATAAGTAATATAATGATAGTAGATAGCTTTCCGCGTGCGGTTTCACTCGCGTAGGTCCCGTTCCCGTAGAAACCTCATAATTTAATAGTCTTTAGCCTTCATCAATAAATGGTGCTAAGAATTTTTCAAATCGGTCTAGTAATTTACTTGAACGCCATAATCTCAAGAACGACTAGACAAACAAACAAACTCTTTAGCGTTATATATAAGTATAGATGTAGTAATAGGACTTAGGGCTTGTATAATTTGTATCATAACCTTTTGTTACTATGTCGGTTCTTTAGGGCACTCAACTAAGCCGTCACTAAGGTCATCTTCCCATTTTGTCATTAAATGTTGTAGGTACAATCATACATTTTTATGGAACGTTGTTAGTAGCTCTTATTGTATTAGACAATGTTAGAAGAACTTGAAATTGGTAGGTAGGTATACATCTTGTAGTTATTAAATTACTCAATTGTCATGAACTTATAGTTTACCAGTTGGCTTGCATACGTTTTCGAGTTAATAAGTTAAATAATATTGTTTATTTCGAAAGAAAAAAAACATCATTAAAGCAAATGAAATAACAGCTAGTAAGCCTGAGTAAAAACAACCATTCAGACATCAAGATTCTTTCTCGTTTTGAATATAATTAGCACTTTTATAACAAAATAAAATTTCTACGAAGGTACTCTGCAACCTCAAATGCCCTCGCAGTTTCCAAGAAAACTTGAGATCCTTTGAATATTATATGTAAAAAGTGACTAACAAACAGGTGTAGTTTACTAACTCTACCCCGTACCTAATGTAAGTTTTTATTAAAATGTAAAGTACAAAGAATATTTCCATTGTAAGTGGATAAGTAATACTAAGTATTGTTTCAGTTCGTATCCAAGTTTATCACGAAATCACTTAAAAGAGTTTCCAAGTGCAGGTAAGAGAGCTCAATTTAATTAAAAGTAGTTCTACTGGGATTCGAACTTCGAATAACGCTCCTTGTATTGCACTTGCCTACCCTTTTCATTGTAGATATTGTATGCATTTTACATGATATTATTTACATATACCGTTCTAAAATAAGCTGTAAAAAGTAATTTTGTTCCACGCTTAATTGTTCTTTTTCAACTTCTTTTTATTAATTAAATGAATACTTAAAGTTCGTTCCGTTTTAAAGAAGAGAGATAGATACACAATTTTTTCAGAGGGACATTGTCAAAGGGAAGATGCGATGCCTAAAGTTCTGAAAAATACGAGATGCGTGAGCTGTTATCCTGTTATGAAATAAAATGCTTCTGCTGTATCCATATATCTATACTAATATATACCTAAAGCTGAAGAGTTTGTTTGTTTTAACATGCTAATCACAGGAACTACTGGTCCGATTTGAAAAATTCTTTCATAGTTACATATCCCATTCATCACGGAAAGCTATATTTAATTATGAGGTTGTTACGAGAACGGGTGTTACGCGTAGCTTGTAAAATATTATATAGTTAGTTATTGAAAAAAAATCGATATTTAATAATATTCACTTTTATATTATTCTTCCTAAAATCGAACTATGGTGGAAGCATTAATTGTGATGTCTGAAAGAAAATATTTAAGCATTATGATTTTATCATCATCATCATCATCATCAGCCCGTGAAACGTCCACTGCTGAACATCGGCCTCCTCCCGAGGGAGGGTATTTGCCATAGTGACCACGCTTGGCAGGCGGGTTGGTGACCGCAGTATTATGTTGTACCATATAAGGAAACGATGCTGCCCGTTCCTTGATGTACGATTATTATAGATGATGTTATGACAATCGGGACCCACGGCTTAGCGAGCTTTCCGAGGCACGGAGGGTAGCCCCTTAACCAACCAGACCCGGAAAGAAATCTTAGAAATTACACAAAGATTTCCTGTCCGGCGTGGGTAAAGAACCCATGACCTCCGAGATTCAAAGCCAAATACCACTACGCTACGGAGGTTATGATTTTATGGTTTATGATTTTACCTAATTGTGTTATACCTTTTACAACCAAACCGTCTAGTTACACAGAGAATCTCCTTACTTATAAGACCCATTTAAAGACTCACTCAATGAAAATTCGTCTTTGGAATTATACTCATTAATTTTAAACCTGCAAATTTGCTCTGCGGCGTAGATACACGTATTCCAATTAATTTCCTGACCTGTGCTGAATCTGATGCCAATCAAGTATATAATATATTATATTCACAAAGGAAAGTGTATTGAGTTAAAAGGACACGTTTATCTATTAAAATAAGTACTTTCTTATATATATGGTCGTCCACTTAGGTAGCTAGTGAAAGGTTGCAGGTTAGCTAGGGTAGGATTCTCGCCGTCGAGGACCGCGTTGCGCCCCTACCCCTGCCCTGTGATTGAGCGCCTGTAGTCGGTGCCAGTGATCACATCCTCTTTATATATCTACCTTTTTCCTTAGTGGCACCCTGGGTCGTGGTCCTAAACCCCATAAGGGTGCCCTCAGGTGTGTGCCACTTAGACATAGTGTGACCACTTGCAATTTGGATGCGGTTTAAATTTCTTCTTATAATAATAATAATTAGTTAATTGCAAAAAATATCACAGGATCTGTCCTGTGATATTTTGTGGACGGACTTTGCAGTCTGTAGATTTGTATGATTTGCTTTTGCCTACCTACTACTGTTAATTACTTAGTCGGATATCTTATAGAGTAAGAATTATCTGTTAGTTATAGTTTTTTATTATTTATTATTTTATCTTCTTACATTGTAATTCTGACAAGTACAAGTGTATGTAAATACCTAAGTGCTGAAAAAAATTCATTATTTCATTATATAAAAAACACGCCTTAGTAACACCATTTATATTTCAAAAATAACTGAACGGAATTTAATAGTCTCAGATTTTTAGAAACGGAGTTATTTAGCTATCCATAATAAAAGTTAATAAAAAGCTACCATTTTTCGACAAACCCTTCATTCAATTATTAAATCCAACTACTAATCGATACATTTCATCAATATGAATGAATCCAGGAAAATTAAAATCACTTATGTGCAGAAAATTAAAATATATTATTCGTAGGAAACTTCCATTACATTTTGTCAGAATGTTCAATTGAGTGAGCACAAGGGTAAATTAATGTTTTAAAACTGATTATTTGTTTTAATTATTATTGAAAGAAATTATATATATAACCAATAGCGATGGTATCAACTTGCAGTGAAATATATTAAATATTTATTTGAGAGTTAATTATATGTAAATAGCTGCTAGCCTATAGTTTCTGTTTGGCGATACCATTGTGACGTTTAAAATCTTAATAATTTATATCAGACTATCTTCCCACGCGTAGTTTCACGTAACCGTTTCCCATGGAACTTCATAATGAAATATAGGCTATGGGCGATCTAACACTGAAATATTTTTTCAAATTGGTCCAGCAGTTTTTGAGATTAGCGCGTTTAAGCAAACAAACAAACTCTTCAGCTTTATATGTATATTAGAATAAGATAAGATATTTTTTTGTAATAATGGTATATAATTAGTGTAGTTATATAGCAACCTATCGTATTTCATATTGACATTATTTTATACCATCAGAATTTTCAGTCAAGTCAATCCTTTTATTTTCAAAGACACGAGATTTTCGACCAAACTGATGTAACATAATAACTTAGGATGAACTTTTGTAATTAATATACATGCCTTAACAGCACTTGCATCATTTACATTTTTAGGGTCATGTTTAACAGCCCAAATCTATAAAATTGGTACTAATAGGTATTATAGGGTGAAATGTAGAAGTTTTGAAATATGAATTTTATAACTGATGAAACATTCCTGTAAGACTCATTATAAAACAGAATTCAAGTCAACTGATGGAGCGCAACGAGTGCAAAATATTTACGTTTCAGGTCCGATAATTCGACATACATGTCCCCTCATTAACGATTTAAATGAGGAAAATGTTTAATTGTATCTTTGTTTTCTCAATTTGTTTCTGATCGTTGAGTTTTACAGACGCGAACAATATAATAATATTATTTTGTTTTTAAAGAATGGTTAATTAAGTATTGAAGCCGTTTTAATAAAATAAATAAAAATCATTTTTATTTACGTAAACCAGGCACTTGTAAATAGTCAAACATTAATTAGAAAAATTTAATTAATTATATTTGTTATTTATTTATATCTATAAAATTAATTATTTTTATATTATCATATATTTATTTGTTATTATTATAATTTATTTATTTATATTGTTCTTAGCGACGCAAAATGCTTGTTCTGTCTATATTATGTCAAAACAATTGTCATTATTTGGGTGGACCATGAGCATATAACGACGGAGGCGCTTTAATGCTACCACCGGATCCAATGCGCCCCAACTGAGAAGATCCGGCGAAACAAACTCAAATGGACGAATACGCGGGGTTTAGGTCCAATTATTGTCATTTATTTTTAGTAGGCATACACATTTATTGCCCAAACGGTTGTCTTGTTATAATTTATTTTAGTTTTACTCAATAAGATTGAAAGATATTGAGACAGAACTAGCGGTATTTATAATTAAAGTACACCATGAAATCAATTACAGACAGTTCACAGAATAAGATACAGTTCTAATTACAACTACTGTACTTGGTTGTATAGTCCTGAGGGAGGTAGGTGCAAGATGGTACCGATAGCCAAACTTCTTTATCTTCAATATAATCCTGAATACTATAGTAACCTTACGATATGAGAACAGTTTTAACATGTGTTTTAAATCTAGTATCAGGCAAGTCTGTGACATAACTAGGGAGTTTATTATAGAACCTAATACCATTTCCCATAAATGTCTTATTAGTTTTGCTAACTCTAAATCCTGGAACAGCAAGTTTGTGCTTATTTCTTGTGTTAATATTATGAGTGTCACTTTTTTACTATATTTATCAATATTTTTTCTAATAAAAATTATATTTTGGTAAATATATTCAGAGGGCACGGTAAGTATATTACACCTTACAAAAACACCTTTGTTAAAAGTTTTTTTCATATAATATAGCTTTACCGCATTCGCCTACCATGTAGATGTGAAAAAGTCTGATATTGTCGATTTTTAATAGTGGAATAAGTATTAATACCGTTTCAGTATTAAAAAAAAAATGTCCATATAAGGCAATTGATTACTATGCAGTTGGCGCCCAACGTGGGGCTTGTTAAAGTATCGTAACTAATACCGAGGCAATAACAATTTCATGTGACTTAAGGCCTTTAAGGCCCAACTATATATTTTTTAAAGCTTTTTTCAATTATTTTAGCTATATCAATTACAATGACCACATAAAGTCGGCTTTTTGTATTATCACGGTGGTATAAAATGTAAATTTAGTAAATACCAACAGCTGTGTTTGGCTATTGGTATTTTTTGAATAAACAAAATAAATCTTATATTTATTTTGCTACGATTAATATTAGCTGAAACGATAGGTTTCGTTTCAGCACTTCTAATGATTAATTTTCAGAACATGAATACTGTTTATCATTTAATTCGACCATGATCTATAATAATTACACGCTTTGTCCTGAATGACTTAAAGTTCAGTACCTGAATCTTAGAGGGTGTATTCTCTATATGACGTAGGCATTTTCTTAGAATAGTTTTTTTAATTACACCTCTAAGAGGACAAACATTTATAGCATTTTTATATATGAATATATTTCATAGAGCTTTAAAAGTATTATTACTGATAAAAATCACATATAAAAATACAAAACACTTTTCCAGTTTTCTCAAACATATTCCATATACATTTCCTATCTTTAACTAAATAAAGTCCATTTACTATTTAATACCAGAGTAAATCATGCAATATAACCTTGAGAAATAACTTGAAGCAATCAATCATTGTCATTCAAGGGGGAAAAAAACTATATATTGACTGTATTCCCGCGTCATATTTCTAAACACCTGGCTGAGAAAGCTTATGTGGTGCCTAGAGGAAATCAATCACACATCTCGTCCTACCCGCATATTTAACGATAACGAAATTTGTTAGCTGTCAATGTGTTTTGACGGCTTTTGATTGCGCGGTAATTTGTTTGGTTACCGTTTGTAAATATGTTGGCACGTGTTTTTCCGATGTGTGTAAAATTTTACAAGCTTTAATCGAATTGCAGGAAATGTAACAACAAGGCATTTTTTATTGAGATCAATATAAAACAAACATTTATATTTACGTTCCCATCTTCAGGAATTTATTAGTAGTTAGTTTGATCTTAAATTGTACTTGTATACTTACTAAGTATTATTTAGTGAAACATTATGAAATGACATTATTTAAATGTTTTTAACTCTTTAAGGAAAAGATGACCTTATACTATATTTCAAAATTGAGATTAATAAAATTCGACCACCGGCAGGATTCGAACCTGCATCTCTGGGTAAAGCCCCCAATGCCTTAACCAATGAGGCTACGGTGTCATCGTTTAATATTTAATACCAAATGTAACTTTGGAGATATTTATCGAAGTAATGCGGATCATTACCGATAGATGGTGCTACCGTCCCGCTTAGAGACGTGTTACAAAGAGATTAATAAATTTCGATGATCGGTATGGTTCCACCGTAGCCTCATTTGTTAAGGCATTGGGGGCCTGGACCTGCATCTTCGAATCGCAGGTTCGAATCCTGCCGGTGGTCGAATTTTATTAATCTCAATTTTGAAATATATTATGAAATGACATAGAGCAATTTATTAAAAACAATTACAGTCCATTAATTAACGAATTAATTTATACGAAACACTCCATAACATGTAAATTAAACACTCTTATCCAATTCTGTTTTTGAAATGTAAATAAATAATGATAATTTCTACGTTAGCGTTATATACAGAAGATACTTAATTAAAAGCACAATTTGATAATTTATTAATATTACTTAGAAATGCAGTATATCAAAGCAGTTTTATGAAACAACTAAGCTGATGAATTAAAAAGAACATAAGAAAATGTGAAAATCATCATGAAACATTGAAATGAAATAATTTATTAATGGTGTACAGTAGGTAGTACATTGAAGAATTTCCAAGAAGATAAATGCACATAATTTCAAACACCAATCAAAATGTTTCGTTTCAAATTAAACTAGATTGGAATTCCTTGAGCTACGTCTTTTGTCTACTAAGACGACCAGTAAAGAATTTGGATCAGCGTTGCTAGATTTATTTATTTTACAAAGCCGGTTTTTTTACTTTTTGAGCAAATAAAGCTCGCAATTTTTCATTGGAAGCAGACTGTACAAAAAAGTAATTAGAAGTGAAATTTTAAATATGTATCTTTTTATTTGAATTAAACATTCTGTTTACAAGATAATAGATAGCAATACCATACAATTTTTTTCCAGCTCTGCAGATCGTGCCCGTCTTTTAGCCGTTGCGGAATGGGAGTCACGCTGCATGTCCTTCCGTCACCAAACACAGGCACCTTAATGGATGAAATACGTTCCGTGTGGCAGTATCGTTGCGCGTGGGTGCTCCTTGCTGTGCTCCCCACAGTTACGAGTGTGGCGCCAATGTGACCCAGCTCGGTCACCACAGCCTGTGTTGTAACAGAAGTGCTAAACGTCTGTCCCGTCATGCCACTATTAATGATATAATCCATCGGGCCTTCAGCTCGGCAAAGCCAGCCGTTTAAGAGCCAAATGGCCTTGTGACGACGGTAACGACCTTAGTACCCTTAATAGTGGTTATGTATTTGTGCCTTTTGGTATCGAAATATTGGAGCCGTGGGGACCGGGAGCCAAATTAATTTATAAAACTTGCAACGGCCCTCTTTAGTGCGGCTTGATCTCCGAGTGCTGGTTTTTACTTTGCACAGCAGGTAAGCATTGCCATTCAACGGGATAATGCTGCCAGCATTTTAGGAACCTTGCCAAGTAGAATAGAGTTACAATAGTAGTATTTTCTAAGTTAATTTTATTTTAAATTAGATACTTTTAGTTGTATTGTATATGTAATAAATAGTATTTTACAAAATGTATTTGAAAGTAAGTTAAAACGAACTATCTGATTTAAAATCAGATTATATCTAGGATCTACACCTTATAGGGGTCAACTTATCTTCGAAAAGTGGGCGTGAACTCGACCCACCAGGGACATTTTATATTATAATTTAAAATCGGGGCGCTGGCTGCTTTGGACTCAAATAGGCTAAAACTGCGTTACGTCAAAAACAACTCTGTGAATTAAATATCTGCATTTATTTTCTTCAAGATTTACATCAAATCTTCTTCATTGCCATTAAATCTTATTGCACAATTAAATTTAATGTTGGATTTTGATATGAGTTTAACTAGTGATTACTCGTTGAGTAATAAAAGTGAGGAGGGAAACATAAAACAGCTCTGGACGTTTGCGAGGCCCCATAAAACGCCATTAAACGATTTGTGGTATCCCAGTAACAAAATAACATTGTTGTATCCACTAAAACTTTGTGAGCTGTTTAAAATCTTTGGAAAACAAGGTGAGCATCCTACTAGTATTATAAATGTGAGAGTTTGTATGTATGGATGTATGTATGTCTGTTACTCTTTCACGCAAAAACTACTGAATGGATTTGGCTGAAAGTTTGCACGCGGATAGTTGCACTGGAGCAGAGTGACGCAGGTAAAACCTTGGGTCGCAGCTAGTTTTCTATAAATTATTCAATGTTTTTTAAATGTTTGATAGGAAAAAAAAATATTATAAGGCTAACGATATTATTACACCAGAATTGTAATTGATGGAGTTTTGCAGAGCAATACCGATAAATTAAAACTAGAAGTCATAATTCCTCAATCCCCCCACTAGCGACCGCCATGAGCCGACCTGGTCCAAGTCCCACAGGGGGCGCCATCTAGCGCAGGTCGCTTAGTTGGCTCAAATCCGTTTTTAAGGCGCGCCCCCGTGCAAAACGCAGCGGTAGCCGTCTTTGGTGCAGTTTTTTGGAGCTGACTACTCTGTATCCAAAAGAAATACGAAAAAATAAAAAATACATTAAATTAACAAGGTATCTATTCCCCAAAATGTTTTTTTTAAGTATCTCGTATAATCCTCACAACGAAACCACAAGTACCACCAGATAAATAATTATTGATAAACTACATCTCTTTGTAAAGTAACCATTATTTTGATTTGCTACTTACATTAGTGGATAGACATAAGGTCAGTAGAATTACTAAATTAATGAAACATTTTGTCGGATGTTGTTTTGATAGTTTATTTATTATATATTATGGTACAAAACATAACGATAACTTTTCTAAAAACCCATAAAAATAACTAAATTAAGAATGATACATTTTGTGAAGCGAGTTTCGTCAATAGACTCACCTTGGCTGAATAATCTATGGTGATTGGTATGGTATGTGTCAAAATGAATTCGGAGGCTTCATCGATATTTCAATTTAGTATAGAGCATAGGATCAGCAATAAACTTCAGGCTTTTTATCCAGCTCAAATAATCAGTGGTGTTTGTAGAGATATTTTTGCCCACACGCCAGAAAAAAAGAACATTCATGCTACTATAAAAAGTCGAATTATTAATACCTTCATATAATTCTTAAAATAAAGACTCTAATGTGATCAACAAATACTTCGTAAGATCGATAAAACGGTTTTTGCAAAATTCAACTCAATTCACAAAGATAAAATTCTTATTCCGACCTCGCAACTTTCCTGCGTAAAGTACTTAGAGGATAATCCAAACGTATTGCTATGAGATTGTCTGCTCTATGAACACGTTATATTCTTGGAAGCATGAAACGTAATCATATTCCATATCTACCTAACCTCCTTTAATTTGCAGTAATAGAAGTTTGGGCGTAATACTCAATTTCGACAGGTATAATAGTTACAATGAAATGTGTAGGAACGAAAGTAGAATTTTGTTCAGTGACTTGGCATATTAGAGCGCTGTATAACGTGGTAAAAGCCCATGTAACAGGAGTATTATGTTCGCCCATTCTTTGAGCGAGACAGCTATTGTTTCAGTAGATACGCAAACTTATATGGATTAAGCTAGGCGGGATTTTTCACGGTTGTAAAACTATGTGAGTGAAAATTGTATCTATTGTTTGTATTTTTTTATATAATAATGCAAACAAATAATGGTGTGTAATGGTTTTTGATGATAACATTTGGTTGAAGTCTTACAAATAAGACTGCCAGTGCTTGTAAACAAAAACCAATCTACAACATCATCATCAACATCACCCCGTATAACGTCCACTGCTGAACATGGGTCTCTTCCCGAGGAGGTTATTTGCCATAGTCACCACGCTTGGCAGGCGGGTTAGTGACCGCAGTGTTATGTTGTAACACACGAAACACACACACAAAGAAACGCTGCTGCCCGTTCCTTGATATACGATTATTAAAGATGATGTTATAATAATCGAGACCAATTTGTTAACGTGCTTTCCGAGTCACGGAGGGTAGTCCCTCAACCAACCAGACCCAGAAAGAAATCTTAGAATTTACACACAGTTCTCCTGGCTGGCGTGGTAATCGAACCCACGACCTCCGAGATTTAAAGCGAGCCAGATACCGCTACGCTATGCAGGTTGTCTAACCAAAATCTACAACATGTTCTAGCAAAAATCAAACAAATAATTAACAGAGGAATTACCAAGATCATCAATATAGGTAAAACTTTTAATAGGGTGATTCCTATTTGTTTAGATCAGACGTATATATGATAGCCATGATAGATAGTGGGCGTAGAACTGTCCATGAATATAAAACAACATAACGCGTTTAAAAGTACCTAATATATAAAATAGCGGAAGAGTGGAAATCGAAGTTCCTAAATTCATCACATATTGTGTGTGCAAACTAATTAATTTATAGTGCTGTGATAATTAAATTTCTTTGAGCCAAGTGTGTGTATTTTCAGGACCATCTGACTTCTTATGTTTACGACGTCAATTTTGGATCTACACATTTATTTTTCAAGAAACTAACGGAGCGATGCTTCCGTCGTCAGTTTGTTTGTTACTTCCTTATGTAAACTTACCCTACACATGTTTATTTGACTTTCACATTATTGTTTTTATAGTATGAATTATTTGTTACTAGCCACTTTAATAGACTTTCCCAGGATTGGTACGAGTTAAAGTATATATTTAGTATAGTATGCGTTCATACGCATACTATACTAATTGGTAATATGGTACGCCATATACATGACATATACTCATGTATATGTCATGTGAAATGCATCTGCAAAACAATTTAGGTAATTTTAATTAATAATGTCGAGCCCGTGAAATGCACGTTATTTCATTTATTGCAAAGAAATGTTGAGGTTCCATAATTTGATTAAATGTTCGCTTTAAACATGCTACGGTTATAACGACTGCCGGCTATAACAGCTTAATCTGGGAGTCCCTTTAAAGTCGTTTGAACAGTTTTGAATGCTACTTAACTACGTAACTTTTGTTAATACAAGTGGTTAGTTTGTTAAGTACCTACCTTATATTAATATTTGACGTAGTCTTAAAATACTAATAATATAAGTATATTTAGGACTTATAAAATATCTACTATCGTGGTGTGGCAACCTCTTTTGCCAACACCAAAAACAGTAACAGCTAAGAAAATAATTTCCATGTTTTTGTTAATATTTTCTTAGTCGTTGTACTAACTATTTATTAATCTGTGGTTGTACGTCAGTGTAAATTTATTTTGTACATTTTTCATAAGTCTTTCTCTAGTCTTAACTAGGTTTGTGTGAATTTTTCTGAAACAATTTATTACAAAAATTAATTAAATTGATGTTTATTTTGAACAAATTATAAATAAAACTATCACTTTACAAAAATTTATTCATAAACATTCATTACACATGAGACGTCTACTGTTAAAGAGAAGGCATATACTTTAGTAGTACTTTCATTGTTAATCGTAATCAAATAAGACGCGTTCGTCGTAGATCGCAAATTCGCACTAAATTGCCAATGAAGGGCCCTTGTACCGCATAATAGCATCGGCTGAGACGCGAGTCCAAAAAGTAGGTATACTTTCTTTTTAACGTTTTCGATCATCCCATTGTGAAGATTGAAGGCTATTGAGAAGAAAGATCGCATCTTCAATCTTTAGGCTATAATATCGTCCGGGCTTGAGGAAATACTATCTATAACGAATTCTTCACGATTTTGATTAATGAATTCAATTTAATTTTCCTTTATTGTTTTAGTACAAAATAAATACTTGAAGAACAATTCATTCTTTCTAAGTACTTTTAAATACTATGAGTATTAATGCAAAGTACCTTTTACTTTTTTACTTCAATGGTCCGTTTAAATTCACTGCTAAACATGAGCTGCTTCTTGACAAACCATGGTCGTTGAAGTATATTGCCAAAATCACCATGCTTTGTAGGCGGTTGGTGATCGCAGTACCTTCCGATGCCCTCGTAGACCCGAAGTCCGAGAGGCCCGCGAACAGAGCTCCAGCCTAGATAAATGATTTAAACACTACACACTAAGCAACCTGCGCAAGAGGGCGTCCCCTGTGGGACTTGGACTTCCGTTAAGGGCGGTTAACGGGGAGATTGAGGGATTATGGCTTTTAGTTTTATCTTTTAGCTGTTTGTCGCTTAGGCGCCTCATACGACACCCAAGGGTAGATATAGGGTGGTCTATTCTAAGCCAGAAACCACACGTTTGTAGCTATAATATGATAAATGAAATTTAAGAAAGTATTTGAAGCACTCATTCCTGATAAATTACGACTGATTTCATAAATTAATAGGTTAGGGAAAAAGTTTCTTCGCATTTTTTAAGAAAATTCAAAACATTTTTTAATATAGTTTTTTTTTTACATTTAACTAAAGTATGTAGGAACCATTTTGTTCGATAACTTTTTGCCATCTTGTAGGTAGGGACATGATCCCATTGCTATAGAATTTTCAACACTTCTGATCAAAATACCGCGACAAGTGGTTTTGGCAGTCCTCTCGTGATGTTAGCCTGCCACTGCCTAAAGAATTCTGAGGAGACCGAAACAGGTGGAAATCTGAAGGTGCAAGGTCAGGACTATACGGCGGTTGCATTAATACCTCCCAGCCGAACTGCCATAATTTTTGCTGCGTGGCTAAATATGTGTGAGGTCTAGCGTTATCATGATGAAAAACCACACCCCTTTTGTTGATTAATTCCGGCCGTTTCTCTTAACTTCTTGCTTTAATCTCATCAGTTATTCGCAGTAGAGTTTAGAATCAATGGTCCTGCCTGGTGGTAACAGCTCATAATGAATAATGCCCTTCCAATCCCACCACACACATAGCATCACCTTGTTGCGAGTTAACCCGGGTTTCACCACAGTCTGTAAAGCCTGACCAGCCCTTGACCACGACTCTTTTCGCACGTTCTTGTCGTACGTGATCCACTTTTCATCACCAGTTATCAGCTTCTTCAAAAATGGTTCGGTTTCATTACGTCGTAATAAAGAATCAAAAATGAGTACACGGTTCATTAGGTTTCTCTCAGTGAGCTCGTGAGGTACCCAAATATCGAGCTTTTTTGTGTACCCCGTTTTGTTCAAATGCGCCAAAACTGTTTTGTGGTCAATTCCCAGTTCTTCAAATATATGCCGATCTTGCTCCACTTTTTCAAAAATAAAATGGATGGCATTTTATCCGTAAGGGCAACCAGAGCGACGTGCATCTTTGACATCAAATTTTCCGGATTGAAAACGCTTAAACTAAATTTGTGCTACTCTTACAAACACAGCACTAGGTCCATAAACATCGCAAATTTTTTTCGCCGCTTGCCTTGCATTTTTTGTAGTAAAATGTATCGAATTTCTTCATTAGATTCACTGATCTTGACAGTACGAAAAACAAATGAAAATCACACATTTTACTAATTTGAATTTGGAATTATGTTCTTTAAAATTTAAACTTTCAATGATACCAAAACCAGCTAGATACAAATAGTATAGCCAAAGAGATTTTATTACAAGTTCCTACATACTATAATGCGAAAAGATTTTTTCCCCAACCTAATATATAAATGTATTGAAAAGTAAATTTATTTATAACATGTGTTAACTAATAGTTTATCCACTATCTCGCTCCATTCTTGACTGTTGTATAATTCCATCAGTCCACCATCATATAAATAAAATGTTTATTTTCATTACACCACAAATAAAAGAAGGATTTATATGTTAATATGAGAAGCAAAAACTTTGTACCAAAAAGTGCGCAGACTAAGGAGTATGATATTTCGCACACTTATATTTTATATACTTAGAGAAATGAGTGGAGTGGAGTGCGAAATGCTAATATTATTTTTAATGATGGTCGAAATTAGTCCACTGGACGACCTCTAGTATAGCTAAAGACGTTAGTCCTAATTGGGGCCTGAGATAAAAATAAAGGTTGGACAGATATTTTCACCCTTATTGCCACATTTTCTGTGAACCCTATAGGCAACAAAAAGATTTCAAAAAATATTTCAGTGTTACCTAGCCCATTAATCGAAGGCTATACCATCTAGCTAAGATCAATAGGAGCGGTGCACCAATAAAGCAAGGAAATAAAAAATATTTTGACTTTAAACAACGAAATCAAATATTCTTTATTTACCTTACTTACCTACAGTTAGCACGTAATCTTACACTAAATAAAGATTTCGCAAATACTAATATGTGCCTGAAAATATGTCTAGAACATTCGATAGATATCGCAATCGCTTAGAAGAATTGTAATAAGTTTGGTAGAGTATTTCATTGACACAGTTTCAAGATCGGCCACAGAAGTTAGATAATAAGAAAGAAAACTTTAGTTTAACTTTACAAAATAAGATAACATGGTTCTGGTCTTAGCCTTTCTGTATGACTAATCAGTGGTACATTGATGATAATAAATAATAAAAATTAGATTATTTTTATTTAAAAGTAAATATATTATACCTGATCACCAACACGGCTTCTGCCCACGCCGTTCTACAATCTCTAATTTATTGTCATGCTTATCGGCTTGGACAACTAATTTCAACAAGAAATACCCAGTTGATGTCATATATTTAGACTACGAAAAAGCTTTTGACAAGGTTCCTACGAGAAGACTCTTACAAAAACTAGAGTTTGTGGGAATCCGAGGAAAACTAATAGCCTGGATTGAAGCTTTCTTACGACACCGAACTCTACAAGTCAGAATAGGTGAAGCAATCTCAGTACAGCGGGAAATACATAGTGGTGTGCCCCAAGGTTCAGTTTTAGGACCGGTACTGTACATAATATACACCTTTGATCTTCCTCATACCTTGCAATGTATTGTCAGTACCTTTGCTGATGACACTAAAGTATTTGCAAATCCTTTAATCGACTACGACCGTCTACAAGATGACTTAAACAAAATTGCAAACTGGTCAAAGGAATGGCTCATCAACCTAAATGAAACAAAGTGTACCGTACTACATATAGGCGGTCGAAACCCCCGAAAGACTTATACGCTGGGACATACTCCGCTGATGGATATAAAGGTTCAGACAGACTTAGGAGTAAAGATATCAGAAGACCTGAAATGGGAAGCACACATAACAACAATCACTAAGAAAGCCAAAAGTCTTATTTATCTAACTTGGAAAGCCTTTGGAGTCATAACTCCAGAAATGATGCTCAAGATACACAAAACCATCATCAGGCCAATCCTAGAGTATGCGTTTCAAGTCTGGAACCCCTACTTTATCAAGGACATAGATCTTCTGGAGAAAGTACAACGTAATTTCACCAAAGTACCACCTTTACTAAAACGACGTTCATATGAGGAACGCAGAGAAATCCTGAAACTCACAACACTAAAAGATCGTAGGGAACGTGGGGATCTAATTGAGACGTTCAAGATCTTAAATGGGCATTATGACATAGAAGGCTTTGATAAACTATTCCTACGCAATGATAATTCCCATTTACGAGGCCACCATCTTAAATTGTGTACCAGTTTATCTCACAACAACCCTCATAAACACTTTTTAAACAATAGAATAGTGAAAGCGTGGAATAAACTCCCAGAAAGCGTAATTTCAGCCCAAAATGTGAACCAATTCAAAAATAGACTCGACAAACATCTCAGCTGCAATAGAAACTAGTGGAGAAGAGCAGGATACAGGCACTTACCAGTTGAATCAACTGCTTGCCTGATCACAAATAATAATAATAATAATAATAATTTATTACCGCTGAAGGCCGCGACTTTTTTCGCGTGGTGTTTGTTATTCCTTTGGTTTTAAACTATCCCATGGGAACTCATAAATTTTCTGAGATTATAAGTATTTAAAATGTTGACCGAAGATTATATTGACCGAGGAAAATTTTTATCCCGTACAAACAGACAGAGAAACAAAAAAATCCCCCTGACTCGGTTTTAATCGATTTTTTTCTGTGTATAGACATTCGACTTCTACGGTTTTATTAAATGTATTTATATATAGATATAGATGGAAAATATAGATATAATTTTTTTATATTAATTCGTTTTATTATTGTCCTTTCAATTGATAGCTTTACACTAAGTGAAACGCATTTTAAATTTATATGTAAACGGTTATGAAAAAGCGATTACTATTATGTGCATTAAGAGCTAGCAGCGAACTCTTCACCTATAAAGAATTACCGGCTGTGGTAGTGACATAAACATATTTATTAACATTATTTGATACTGACAGTGTAAACCTATCTCTTTTGTTTACTGTACACTAATGGAATAAGAAAAATTACTGACAACTGTCCTACAATGTCAAATTATGTGAACATAATGCTTACGACTTACAATTCTATACAATTAACGCCATCTATTGAATGACAGACATGCTCTCTAATATCAGTATGAACATTACTTTGAGCTTTGCATTTGCATTAGGCCCAGGAACATTAATTTTTATTTCGAATATCAACATACATATTTAATTAACAACGAATTGTGATATCTATAGTAATATTATAAAGAGGAAATATTTGTTTGTTTGTATTAAATAGACTCTGAAAATAAAGAGCCGATTCAAAAAAATCTTTCACGACGAATTTAACTATATTTATTCAGCACTTAGGTATTTACATACATTTGCACTTGTCAAGAAAATTCACAATGCATATAAAATTAATTATTAATAGGTAACATTTACTATTAAAAAAATAAGTTTAAATTTATTTCAGGTGTGTAAGACACAATATAGACTATATTTTGTCAATAAATAATTCTTAATATCAATGTTATTGTTAGAAAGCTACGTTCATTAATGATACCTACAGATTGCACGGGAACGGGGACTAAGCGGGTGAAACCATGGTCTGGAAGCTAGTGACAAGTAATTTAAAAATCTTTTGTTTGTTTACCTTCTGTGTAAACAAAAGCATGTAAACTATGTCTCGTTGGTTGGATTGTGAGCTAGTATCACGTCTCAACGATAAATTGATTTGTACCAGATGTGCGGTTGTACAAGACCAACTCTTTCTTGACATTATCATTTCTAAGCTTTATTTTGCTGTCGTAAAAGAGAAAAATATTCTTGCTACTGGGAGATAATGCACCCCGTGTAAGATACCTACGTAAAATGTACGTATAGTTCGGCGGAATATATTATTATTTTAAATATTACTATAATTATATAATGTAGCATGGTTATCTTGTGACTTGTGGCTGTAATGAATTTTCTTTTTTCGGGTGTCATACATTAGGCATCCCCACCGCCACAGCAGTGGGTTATGATAGGATTCCCCTCTCTATAGCGATGGTATGCTAATCGTACCACGAGGAGAGGTTTTTCCCACCTTGGGGGCACCAGGGCCCCGAGTCTACTATCGTGATGGCGTGTCCATGAACTGTCAATGACAGTTCAATGGTCGGTTTTTTCCCATTTGGTAATCTACTAATACTAATGACGGCATAAAGGTGGAATGGTGGCGTCACTATGACGCCATGATGACATTAGTGTAGTTGAATATAATAACAAATGATACATTTATAAGTTTTGAAATCGCCTAAATAAACATTACAATCTCCCTAACCATCTCCCCTGCTACTTCTGTTGACGGCCTTTTTCTGCGGTAGCCATTCCAGCGCCGTCACCATAGTGAGATTAGTACCTACATTACCGTTTTTGGCATTATGATATCATGATGGCACTACGGTGGCACAATACTAAAAAAATAGCAGACTCGGCCCCCAGGGACCGCCGATACCTACTTTTCTTTCATTGTTTTAACGTAAAGAGTTTTAAATAATGTTTTCAATTTTCCGCCATAATTTAATTACGTGTCCGTTTTAATAATAAACAAGCTATATTCAGATGTTTTCAGAAGTTTCTAGATAGTTAAAATTTGCCGAAACGATTCATTTCTGTTGTCCCTGTCCTATAATAACATAAATAACATTTATTAAATCAATACAACAAACGTGAGGACTTCGTGCGCACTTAGCCGGTTTTTTAAATATACAGTGAAAATTACCAAAAGTCATTTAATTTCAAGACTAAATGTCTTTCTTAAATTAAACTCTCATCGTTTTTGTTATTTAATTCAACCAATCACGAACACAAAAACATTACATGCGATAGAACCCTCATTGATTACACTCAAAGTTTTTTAGAGCAACTTAATAGTTTGTATGGGATGACTCCGCGGATCGCGCTGGTTCTTAGTGATGGATGACGCGACATCCCTCCAGCCCGGCTTAGAACTCATTGAGGGGGGATTATATCGAGACGTTGACGAATTGCTACCACTCCACACACAGATACCACTATTGAATCGATTTAAAACTTCAACCGTTGGCCAGAGGCGGACATTTGTCGTAGGATTAGATGGTTCTTTAGTTTGCGTGGCTCGAAATTTTGATTTAGGTAGATCGGTTATCTGCGTTTATCTTACTGGAAAAATATACTTGACCCCATACTATATGTATGCAAATAAATTAAAGTTAAGTGTTTCTTTGTAATAGAAAAAAACATGTTTTTTACTAAATGCGTTTCAATATAAATTACAAAAAACGCAATAAAAAAATACATTTAATATGTCTGTCGAACAGCGAGATTGAGTCCGTCACGCGGGTCCCTTAATTTTGATATAAAAATCTGGATATATCGCCAAAATCGGGACGTTTGGCAAAGCTTATTGCAATACATACATTTTACAATAGCAGTAAATTCAGAAAAAATAATACCATAATAGGCCATACTAATACATAAAATAGCTACGTTATCCAGTAGTAGCAAATGCTATATTTAATTATGACGATCCATTTTTTTTTTTCGGACGGACATGTTTAGTTAGCCCTGAGGCTTTTGCTACTTCACCGGGCATAATTATGTCGTTCCCACGTGAACTAGAGCTACGCGGGAAAAACCACGCGCGGAAATCCCGTTTTTTATCATTTATAAGTTCAAACGAGGCGGCGATAAAGCGGCGAAGAATTAAATTTCATTTCCGATCTTACAAATTTATGTGAATTGTTGGTAGTCTAGTGAATGTTATAACTTTCGGCTCGACCTAAAAGCTGGAACTTTGTTACGAAACAACATTACAATAGAAGGGAGTTTATAGCGTCGGTTCCGCTGGGAGCGTGCACCGATCAAAATATAAACGGGATTTTCACTTTGTGCCCCAAAATCCTGAAAGTTTAACAAAATCCAAACGATTATTGATAATTTATTGCGTTGCCGACCTTTTTGCGAAGGCGATAATAATATAGAAAACAATATGAAGGTTATTTTGTTGAAGAAACGAGCCACGGATGGGAGGAGCACGTGACTTTTAGCTTCTATTGCTCATTTATTTGGGTATTACAATAGTAATTTCGTTGCCATTTACTTAAGCGCTATGATAACGTTACATATTTGTTCAATAATTGGATATGGCTTGGATACTCATTTATAAGCTTAATATTAAGCAGTTACGTTAAAATATGGAAATATTATTAACATTATTATAATTAACTAACATCTAGATGTATATTTACCTATCTATATGCATATCTATGTACGTAGGTAGGTACGTATGTTTCTTACGAATAAACTCAGTAACTACTCAACGGATTTGAATAATTCTTTCACCATTAGATAGGTACTCTTTAGATAGATTTATCTGAGTAAAATAGGTTTTATTTAATTATGAACTTCCCACGGGAATGGGGGCTACGCAAGTGAATCGCACGTGGAAAACTTTTATATATATAATTTATAGGTATTTATATAAAATGTACATCAATTAATTAACTTTACTATAAAGATCTCGATAACTTCAAGACCGTTAAGAATCTTTCTAAATAAACTATCAGATAAAAATAAATAAAGGAAATCTTCATTAAAGTAGATAGATTCTTCTGAAAGTTAAAAAGACTTTTGTGGCAGGCAGACAGATAAACGAATATAGAGAACATACCTGAAAGTTTGTGCCATCCAATTTAATTCAAGATGAAATGAATGATGAAATAGCATGTATGTAGTAGTATATTAGAAATTCGTGAAAATTATCTATTTAAATTTAAACACGTAGTTGTTTTAGTAACTAGTTCGTTAAGGTATAATTTTTATACAGTCCTCCGTTAAAAAAAAACATGTTACAAAAATCATTTTTGTAAATTCGCACTAATACTTGAAAGCCTAAGCAGTAGAATAATTTTATACTTTTTTATAATTTAAAACGAATCGTATTTCTAAGGAATTAACTATATATCGTCTTACACATATAAAAATGTATTTAATGTTAGAATATAATATACAATGTATGCATTCATAACCATTGCAGGTTTTTACCTGTGTCTAATTAGGTTACTACAGCATAAATCACGCACACAGAATCATGTCCACCTACCCAGCAAAAGTCCTCCTACCAAGTGAGATGACACGAATGCGAGGTCGACTTATTTCTAGTGTGGGCCTGATACATATTTATAAAAGTAATGATGATGGAGAGCATAATTATTTAGGTGTATCTAAAAGAGTTTGCGTCAACAGAGACGCGAACCTACTATAAAATCACCCACACGAATAACTTTTGATAAACTAACTTCGCTTCGCTCGTGTAGTAAACACAAACTCAATAAAACCTTTAACTTTTCGTTCACCACAAACGCATTCAAGTTGTATATTATCTTGTCAAATATACTATTAAAACACAATATATTTTCACAATGCTCGCCTATGAGTATCTATTAAATATATTTTTTAAGAATTTAAATCATCGGCCAGCATTTAGAATTTGGACATTATCTTTTTAAGTTTCTTAGGGTAATATTTCAGCTCTAGAAAAGCTGATATATTGCCCAAGAAGACTAATTTACAGTGGTCAGATGTTTAGGCGCCGTTGATAAAATAATTATATTTAAGGGAAAATTTTGTATAACTAAAGTTTAGCTAAGCGCACATATGAGTTATACTATCTGTAGAGTGTTCTAAAACAGACGATAGCGAATAAAGCTTTTATCCACCACGTGCTTCTTTACCTGCACTTGTTACTGACCACAAAATCCTAGATCAATGTAAGGTTTTATAGAGGTAAATTTCCACAACCGGATAGAATCACCGTAGCCGAAATGGCTTATATTCGTACATTATAGAGGTTTTACTTAAGAATGGAGTTTTCAATCCTGTCTTGCGGTGTCGGTAGTTAAAATGCATTATCCCTATAAAATATAGGTAAAGTTTTCACCGACAATGATTCGTTAAATTTCTATTTCACTTTTATTTTGTTTTTCAAACCCATGCATATTTTTTAAAGGAAATGCGATAGCAGATTAAAATAAAGTAGCCCTTACAAGTAGGTAGTACGTTAGCAATTTAAGCAATACCTTGCCTACATTGGTAACTTTTTTTGACCGGGTGGAAGCATACGTACATACCTAAACTTTTCTCAACCACGGGACGAGCAAAACAATGCTCAACAATATTGGCGGTATAAAAGTTCTATATGAAATGAATACTAACAAGAATATGATTTAAACAATTGAATCACTATTGAGTAAAATAAATAAATTTATATTAAACATCGGTGACCCTACTATGTAGGTGAAACTAACGCTTACGACTTCTAAAATAGCGACTAGCGCCATCTATTGATGCAAGCTGTAATGGCATGTACATAAGGTAATTCAGTTGTATAGGTCGTGAACAACCACTAAGTGATTCGTTTAAGCTAAAGCTGAGACAGGTACCAAACAAGGTAAAAGTTTACTTTTTGAATTTTATTTCCGCCAAGCTCTGATATAAAATTGTATTCTTTCTACATAATATCCGCAGATTAATATAACATCTTCTCCATTGCGTTTATACCATATCACCGTGATTAAAAATATAAAAAAAAAATTTGTTTATAATTGGATGCACGGCCATCACTGGCTACGTCCTAGGCAACGGTTGTGGTATCTAGAATTGCAATGATTCCATTCGATTTCCCATTTCAATTTAAAACGAATCCAATTTCCCGTAAAGTTGTACTTCGGGTTAAACTTAAACAAAACACACGGTCAAAGATTGAATTTTCATTGGTGCTCTATGCTCAACTATATAAAGCGGCTCATATAAACAAATTCAATATATCTACCTTATAATAAATATCTTTAAATAACACGATTTTAGGTTACAATTACAACCTACTAACACTTTGCAAAGGAACAGTTCCTTGCAAATTGACAAAGAGCAAAACATTGTTGTACTTATGTGTAAAATACCAAAATGTACGAAAGCCGAATCGAATCAGAGTAAAAAGAAAAAAACGAAGAATTTATGAAAGTGGTCCTAAGAAAATTACATAAACATTTATTTTTAGCAGTCCTCAATTTCATGTGTGCATATAATAAAGAGTAGTCTATGAACTGTGGCGATATAAAATGTATGAAACAGTGCTCGTAAAATGGAAGGGGGACGCTTAAAGCGGGTGACACGCGAAGCCTACAACGAACTTTTAACTTGCTACGTTTTAAATTAAATGAAAAGTTACTCTGCACACGTTTAATTTCATTAGTGAAGGTAGACATTTGCATGTTCTATTTATATGTACTGGCTTTCTGTCAGACGGCAACAAAATCTACCTACATAAAACCGCTCAGTAATAAATAGACAAGAAGAGGATTGAAAAAACGTTACCTACCAAGCATATTTTATTCTATTATCGGTTTGGCACAACTATATAAATGTTTCTCCATCTATGGTCGAAATTAAATATGTTATTGTTACATTACTATATAAGCTACACTAATGCTTTGAAAATTCGCAAAGTTGCTTGTATGTATGCATTCAACAGCTAGTATATAATATCGTTGCAACTGACATTGGTTCCTTGTATCATGATTGTTGAAACACCCAGTAGGTACCTTTGTGTAGGTATCTAGAGAATTTGGAGCTATATTTAGTTAATTATACTACCTACCCTAACTATGTTTCGCATGCTAAAAATATGTTCATAAAAATAAAAATGTACCGTTCTACCATACAAGCAATTTCTTATAACATTTATTTAAATTTGCTGTATCCAGGTCACAGGTAGTGCTAGACAGGGAGCTAAATTTTATTTCTCTTGACGGCGTCATAACGCCTTATTGCCGGCAGTTTACGATGCAATACGCACCACTGCCACACTTTGCTTGTAATTGAATTGCAGGCGCTTGCTATAAATGTGGATTTGGCGGAGTTCTAACACGGAGAAACAATTCTCAGCTATTTCTACTAAGTTAAGTTAGAGTAAATAATGTTTTGTTTAGGCCATTTGATAGATTGCTTAGATTTTATTTATTTGTTTGATATTATCTAAAGCTCCAAGTGCCTAAGGGTAGGTATGTTGTACCTAAGTATACTTAACTACCTACATATTTATACGAACCTACGTATTTATACGAATTGGGTATTGTCTTTTAATAAATCTTTTAAACGTTTTACGTTTATATATGACCTATTAAATCTAGCATAGTAGTATAAAATACTAGACTAGCGATTACTACGAGGGTGGGAGGATTTAAGATTAATAAGAAGGATAATTTTGATCATAATATTAGTACATACGATATTAGGTAGGTATATCAGAAAAGCTGGCCATAGTAAAGAAAAAAAATTAATTAGAAATTTAATATTTATGTTTTGTTAGGTTACCTACCTACCATGCCAACTTGCATACCAATGGACTAGTAAAGTTAAAGTTTTTTTAATAATTGGTTATTAGGAACATTTTTTAACTTCACTAGATGGTGCAACACAGGATCATTACCAAACGAAAACTGAAAGATTTAGTTGAGATACTTGATTCCATTGTAGGTATTCCGTCGGGTTAGTATCACTCTGTGGAGGTTGCCCCCATTAGTGGATATCCACAAACCACGAGCTGCCCAGTATTGTTTAGGAAGGACTTACTGCAGAGGGCATTAGATTAGTACAGTGTAAAGAATAGCTTGACCAATTAAAGGTAAATAGGTACAAACTGAACATACACTAGTGTATAATAACCTATGTTATCACTGGACATACATTTGCTTTCCAAACTTTTAATTTGGATTTTAAATGGTTGGTTATGAGAGAATGACGAAGCACTTAAAAAAATCATGATTTATTACAAATACATACATAGGTTTTTAGACGGAATCACTGGATTTCCAATACTGTATTTAGAACTGCAAGATATAATAAATACATCATAATTCATAATGAAAGTGCAGGAGAAACTGATAAGCACATAAGATTATCACATGTAGTCTAAGTTAAAATTAAGATTTTAAATGAAACAATAAATACATTTTGCCGAAATTAATTTAATAATACAAATGTACTTACTATGCTCATATTTAATATCATCTCGCGTTTCATTAGATTTTACCTTGAAGATTCAAGAGAAATCCTTAAAATATCTTTACCGGGAACATTTAGAAGCTACCTATTCTGTATTCGCGTGATACTATCCTTGATATTCCATCTAATAATGTCCCGAAGTAACAGTTAGGTAGCACTGCTTAAAAGAAGATTATGTTAATTAGAACAAACGACATTACGACGTGTCGCAACTTTGTTGTTTTTAAGATTATATGAGTAGGTATAAGTATTTACAGGACGGGTTGTAGAGTAGTTACGCTTATCTATTTATAAGTAGGTACGGTCAGCCTATGAGACATTCGCTCTTCTGATTGAGGTCTTGAATTAGGCGGTTTGGACAATTTCCTTGTTTCAGTAACAAGGAAATTGTTTATGAAATTATTTTATTTATGAAAGTTTACCTGTATACGGTAGGGATGAGTTGCAAATATAACTTGATAATTAAATATTGTGTATAACTATAATACGAATGACATTAACACGTGTAGAAGGAGTAAGGTAGGAGGGTCCGTAAAGCCTGTACAATGTTCACTGCTGAACAAAGGCCTCCTCCCGAGGGATGGATTTTGCCATAGTCACCACGCTTGGCAGGCGGGTCGGTACCGCAGTATTATGTTGTAACGTATAAGGAAACGCTGCTGCCCGTTCCCGGTATACAATTGTTATTATAATGAAATAATGAATTTATTCAGCACTTAGGTATTTACATACACTTGCACTTGTCAGAATTACAATGTAAGATAAATTAATTTAAAAAAAAAAAAACAAACCTATAACTAACAGATAATTCTTACTCTATAAAATATCCGACTAGGTAACTTACAGTAGTAGGTAGGCAATAGCAAATCTACAGATTGCGTAGTCCGTCCGTCTGTCCTATGGCATTTTTTGCAATTAACCAATCATTATTATTATAAGAAGAAATTAAAACCGCATCGAAATTGCAAGACATTATATCTAAGTGGCACACACCTGAGGGCACCCTTATGGGGTTTAGGACCACGACCCAGGGTGCCACTGGAGTAAAAAAAAGGTAGATATAAAGAGGATATGATCACAGGCACCGACTACAGGCGCTCAATTACAGGGCAGGGGTAGGGGCGCAACGCGGTCCTCGCCGGCGAGAATCCTACCCTAGCTAACCTGCAACCTTTCACTAGCTACCTAAGTGGACGACCCGGAGAAGAAAAGAAGAAAGAAACTCCGGGGTTGTTCTTTTTCGTCATCTTTTGTTGTGTTTTAGTATCTTCCATTTTTTTTTTATCAAACTTGTTAACAAAGTCTCATTGAATACATTGCAATTTTACTATGTGCGCTGATGTACGCTCTGAAACGTTTTCATCAGTATAGGCGAAGTATTTATGAGATATCCTCAAGCAAAAGAAAAAATAACCTCTTGCACATGAAAACGGAGGAAACATCCACGCACATTTTTAAGGAACAAACTACACGAGGTAAATCTCTCGTCATAGAGGACACAAAAACTATCACCTCAAATACATCCATCAGCAAATATTGAGGATGTTATAACAATCCGAACCAATGGCTTAACGTGCCTTCCGAAGCACGGAGCGTGGTCATAAACACCTAGCTGTTTGCAACAACAAAAAAAAAGTATAGGTTATTTATATTTAAGTAATAGTATTTAGTTATATTTCAGTAAGCAAAACCTATATTTCTGATGAACTTCCGATGAACACATGTAAACTCATGTTGACTCTTTCCATTCCGAAAAACAATTTCTCTGGTACGAAATTAAATATAAAATTTTGGAAAGGTACCTCAGGTACGTATGAGGTACATCAGGACCTAAAAGATACCTGAGGTATATAAGCAACCAAATCAATGTGAGAACTGTTTTAATAATAATAATTCTTTATTTACCAAGTGATGTAACCTGTCAAATGGTAAAAAAAATACATTTGTACTTTTTTGCAGACAAAATAAAAAAGTTACATTATAGCTTTAATTGATTTTAACCGTTTAAACTTAAGTCACTATTTTTTTTTTCATAAATTCGTTGGTATTTTGTCCCCCATATTCTGCCTGTAATCAAAATCTAAATGACTTTATTGATAACTTGAGTTATGTGCCCCATTTCGACGTCACGCTTCACGTCGTATCAAACGGGGCGTGCCAATAGCGTGACGGTTCCGAGTGACGTAGCTTATACACTTTTAGTACACCACAGATTGAAACACGTCATACTCTAGTATTCGATAACGTCATGTCACGCTATCCGTAATGAAAGAGTCGTGGATATGCCAAAAACATTTGTGTACCAAAAGTAATGTTACTTTTGGTACACAATAAAAAATATCCAATTAAATTCGACTTTAACTGGCGATGTCGACTCGACAGAGTTCGATTATGTTTTATTATAGTTGTAGAATAAAAATTTTGGGTTTTATAAAAAAAAAAATTAAACCATATTTTAGTGTTCAAAGTAAATCAGGATTGAATTACGTTTATTGGAATTAATGTTAAATATTAAGGAAATTTCTTAAAGTCATCAAAATTAAGAATAATATATAGAATTCAATTAAGTATTAAAGAAAAAACTTATTTGTAAATTCAAAATTTTCATTTCAATACTATTTTATTTTTGTTTTTTCACCGTTTGCTGTGCAGGCAACGAAAATTTAACAGTTACGATTAAATATTTAGGTAGAATCACTCTATACGCTGTCAAATTTCAACCAAATGGCATGTGATTAGGGTTCTAACCTTCAACTTTTGATGAACTCAACATTTTTTATTAAAGATAAAGAAAGATGAAAAAGTTTAAGTAAAATTTATGTATCGCTTTGATACATTAATGCCTATTGCTACGTGTTATTTTTGTTATCAAGATTGTTTACCTCTGAAGCTCTGCATCAGTTTGCATTACGGACCACAGGAGATTACACTCTAACAGTATTGTATTCTTCTAAATTGAGAGCATATTTGAGCACATTATTTAATTCGCTCTCAGTGTTATATTTATACACTTCAAAGTTTTCTTGTAATCCAAGATGCGACTTCCTTGTCACAAATATTCAGCATGGCAGACGGTCATCGTTTTATTTTTGTAGGTATTATTCTAAAACGCTCAACTCTTTGTCTTACGAAATTTTCATATTTAGAAGTAAGCATTATGCTGTTTCGTGTTATATTATTTTTAAAATCCACAAATGATAGTTACAGGTTCTAATAAATTAATGGTTATAGTATTTTTCAGGTATGCATTTCTTTGCATACCTACATCATGTTTTATATCCATGCACCACAAAGTGTTTTTTTTTATAACATTTTAATATTCATCTCTGTAGAAAAGCTTTTATAAACAAAAGTTTTGGTGCTCAAATAAAGTGTTGCCTGAAATATTTACGAAAGTTTTGACAATTGGTGATTTTATAGATTTTGACGCGTTCGTTCTTTGCCACCAATTTTCAAAACTCTTGCAACGCTTTGGAATACTTACTATTATTTGTCTATACTAATATTATTAAGAGGAAAGATTTGATTGTTTGTTTGTATTGAATAGGCTCCGAAACTACTGGTCCGATTTAAAAAATCCTTTCACCGTTGGAAAGCTACACTATCCCCGGATGACATGGGCTATATTTAATTATGAAGTTCCCATGGGAACGGGAATTACGCGGGTAAACCGCGCGCGGAACACTATTATATTATACTAGTGCATATATTTTAAAATAAATAACTTTATTTTCCCTAAATGGCCTTATCTCGCCTAATTAACAAAAACACCCAAAATAGGTATTAAGAAATTATTAATAAAGCGCGATCTTTGATAACATTCTGCAACGTAGTTTAAGTTTCAAGTACCTAAGTAATCAAATACGAGTAGGAATAAAATAATAAAAGTGAAACACAAAACGTAACCTTTACTCCAATATATTAGAAACTACAACATAAGTGTTGTATTTATTTTTAATGTTATGCGCTATATACTTATTCGCCAAATTGAGTAAGTTACTATTTCTACTAGGTAGTAGGTCCACATCATTTGCCATAGATTGGCTCTGAAAATGCAAACAATAGAATATACCTAACAAAAAAGGAAAATTTATTATTGAAGTTGAAGTGAAGGCAATAGATGGCAGAGATAGATCTAAAGGTGTTGAACTATATCTAATTTCCTTTTTGAATTACTGTTTAAAAATATTATTCGAGTAGGTACATTTTGAAATAGCTTTTCGATATGAAAAAATAAACAGTTTTCCTAGTGTACATCGGAATTTGTTCATTTTTTACTATACCACCTAGGTATATAAAAATATAATGGGTAACCAATTTATAAATTATTAAGGATTATATTTCCATACGTATTATTAGTCGCAAAGGAATCCAGTTAGTGTAAACATTTTTATTACTATTAATATTTTTATTTTTATTAACATTTTGTACAGAAATGTGCTTTACATATTTTTAAAACGCACGCCACCTTGCTTACACGCGCACTATATTACTAAGTACATCATAACTATATAGTTAAGTTGTTATCGTATGCAGTACAATAAAAACTTCCCCTAGGAAATTCACAAGTATTGCAGGAACAAAGGTACATGCGTGCTTACATCTAAACAATGCTCGTCATCGCTGCCTGCTCAAGTGTTCACGCCGATAATATGCCGCTGCAATACTATTCTACTAATTAAGATGGCGGCGACAGAAAAACATGACGTTATATTTTATTATTAAACTTATGAAAATTGACGCGATAAAAAGAAAACCATATTAGTTGTGTTGTTGTAGCTAATTTGTGTGAGATGATTACTGTTTGTTAATTTTGTGTGGTTAATTTCATTGGATTATCGATGTAAAGTGTTATTTATAACTGAAAATCGCACTAAACAACTGCTGTTGCACAAAATAGGCAGTGTGGAGTTATCTGATAGGAGTATGGGACAACAGATGTTCAAAATTGGATATTTTGTGTAATTAAACAATAAATAGATTTTATACTACTATTTATTGTTAAATTGAATATTTTGTTACATATTTATAATAAGTAATAATCAGTAATTTAACAATAAACAGCTGTTATACAACTCAAAACACCTTTGGTATCAAATCAATGAACAGTGTTACGATAAAAAAAAAACTCTTCATGGTGCTGTTAAGCACACCCTACACTACGTACATATTAGACCTTCACACACTGCGCCTCAAATGTTTTAAATCTAGGTCACATTTTTTATTCAGAACCTCGTCACATTTAGTGAACTGGCAGCGAAAACGCAATACGTGTCAACGCTTTTCATTTCAACTTTAAAAAAACATTAATTTTCCACCTATATAAAAATCCTCAAACGCTCAAATCATTAAACTGTCCAATTACCCAGCTTCATTTTAGCTTCGCGCGTCAAACACCATGTTGGGGGGGGCGGTGCGCCCTCGCGAGCCGCTCACAGAGTAGCCCACTTAGGCAAAATTAGCTTCTTCTGTAAGCGCAAAGAACACTATCGGATGTTTTGTGCGAACGCTGATACGCCCCCGTTTGACGTACTCACATGAAAGGGTAGGGCGCAGACGACTTGGTGTCCCAATACACCTCGTTAATGTACTCCCGTCCTAACTTTTACGCGGATTTTTCTCGTATACCCGTGATGTAAGTATTAATGAACGGAAGGGTAAGGTATGAGTATTTAGGATGTGCGTTGTCGACTAAAAATCATAGAGTAATGCAACCTTTAATTAAGGAGTTGTTTTATGAATGTCAATTAAAGTTCACAGATTTTAGCGGCTAGTTGTTAAATTGTATTGCATGTTTTGTATAATTATCTACAATATGGCATAGCTATTGGTACCCAGATAGCGCAATTTACAATTAAAAGAGTGCCAAAACAATAAACTCTTAGGTACTACTTTGACTTAGGTAATATATCTGGACTGCATAAGGCCAGTTTTATTTTTCTTTGTCCATATTGTAAGTAGGTTTGTTTCATTGACGCCAAAATTGCATTTTTAAACCTATATTGAGCTGGAAACAAAACAAACAAAAATAAAATAAAACAAAAATAGTGTACCAAATTATAATCATACACTCACAACTATAAAGTTGTGATACCATAAGGTAAGCATACCTACCTACCCTAAAATGGATCAGCGTTGAAATTGACTTATCATCTAGTAAAATTATTGTTGAATTGATTGGTGTTTGAGAAATGAGGTATTTCTAATAATACAGTGCATTTTAAAGAAAAAAAAATGTGACCTTTAAAAAATACCTACGTGTTAAGGACGTTGGTATTGCTTATTTATTAACCCTTATTTATAATCTCTTCGACATAACATTACTAACCATGGTACTAAAATTAAATCATAAGTTCAAGTTCTATCATCAAAAAACGAACTGTAATTTTCATCTTAAATATTTAGTTACACCATAATCAAATTAACATTCAACCTTGACATTACCTTTCCCGAAAACCCGTGCGATCACGCAACTGTGGCAATTTCATTTCATTTATTTCATTCTAGTTTCGAATACGACAGGTCGTGAAACAGTCGACATACTGTCGAGCAGGCAGTTCAAGCTGATGCAGTGTAGCCAACACTACAGCTTTTAACGAAGATTTGCAGATTTTTTTATTCTCTAAAATATTTTGTTAAATGTTTTAGTTTAGGGCTCTGAATCTACCAGGTTTTAAGATGCTTTATGTATTTTATTACTGGACTTCATGTTTTGCCTTTCTATGTGCGAGAGATATGGAGTGTAAGTTTTCTTGTTTGTTTTGATTAACTAATTAAACATGAATAGGCTTAGCTTAGCTCACTTAACTTTTTCGTTATTTTTCTTACAGAATTAAAAGTCGCCTAAATTTCCTAGTCTTTGTAAGGATTTATACAGGTTTACTTCAGTATGCGGTTGGCAACACTAGGCTGACGCTAAAATTGATTCAGTGCGCGACGTGACGTGACTTCACAACATCGCGATTCAAATGTAAGCCAGCGGACGAACAGACGAAACGAAACTTTATGTTGACATCTAACAAATTTAATTAGACACTCCTTTAATGTCATTCGGACGTGAACAAGAAAATGTTACTTGTATTGAATAGCTTGCTTTGTTAAAGAATGTGTAGGTGAGAAAACTGTGTGAACTGATAATGGTAAAGTTAATTTATGCTTTTCATGTTATGAATGATAAATTTCAATAGCCTGTCAGGATTTTAAAGATTTCGGAGTTTCTTATAGTCTTTCTTTTCCGGGTGTCACAACGTAGGTAGATAGTGAAAGACTCGTAGGAAGCTCGGATGGGGTCCAGTGATCCTCGTGTAGCGGCGCGTTCTATGCTTAAGACCCGATCCCAGTCCGCGCTGGTGCATTTGAATTCATTATAATACGTGAAACTATAACTATCACAATGACATACTTAACAATATTTGAAGATAAACATTTTCAAAATGTAATCGTTCAAATAAAAACTAATTTATTAGTCAAGATTATTTGTCATTATCATTGTATTTGACTTATAATGAGTACGATCGATTCGTGACCTACATCTTAGATACTAATATATAAAGCTGAAAAGTTTGTTTGTTTGTTTGCTTGAACGCTCTAATCACAGGAACTACTGGTCCGATTTGAGAAATTCTTTCAGTATTAGATAGCCCAATTAGTGAGGAAGGGAAGAACTTTTTTTTTTTATCTATACTAGCACAGTTTTGCAGTCTAATAGTATTCTTGTTAACCCCTCGTGCTTAGCTAAAATGTTTGTGTTACGAGTGGGTTCACGTCTGTAGTGCAATGGGTGGGGTTCGAACCGGCGACCCCAAGATCACAAGTCCGACGCCCTAGCCATTGGGCTACGGCCGCTTTTATGACTTGCTAGTTATCAATAAACGTTTTAATTTTTATTTACCATGGCTTAGGTACTGGTTAAGGCAATAGCGGTTAGCAAAATTGAGATTAATCAATTTAGACCACCAAAGGCAGGACTAGAAGCTGCGTCTTAGGTTTAACCCCAATGCCATAATCAACTCGGCTACGGTGGAACCCAACCGATCATCGATTTTTTTAAATTTCTTTTATAACACGTCTCTAATTAAAACGTTGTATAAATTTATTAATATTAATCTTGAAATTTTATAAGCCGTAACATTTCCGTAAAGTAATAAAAAATTTCAAAATAGGGGTTTTGTTTAAACTTATATACATTTATCTATGACATTAAGCTTGGGTTTCGTTTCTAAATTCTATATATCCCCTTTTTGTACCGACTACTTACTCTACATCCTCATAGGTCATATGACATAAAATTAAACTCTTTCTTGAACGAAGTTTTGGAATGAGATTATATAGAATATATATATCAAATTGGAGCGATTTATTTTACTGCACTTCATAATAATAATAATTATTATTTATTATGAACTTTTACAACACATTATGACCACAATTTAATTACCTAGCATGGTCCTTATTTTTGGATGGCGGGCCTGGTTGCGGTTGAGCGACTACCCTCCGTGCCTCGGAAAGCACGTTGGTCCCGATTGTTACAACATCATCTATAAAAATCGTATATCAAGGAACGGGCAGCAGTGTTTCCTTATGTGATACAACATAATACTGCGGTCACCAACCCGCCTGCCAAGCGTGGTGACTATGGTAACTACCCTCTCTCGGGAGGAGGCCCATGTTCAGCAGTGGACGTTATAGGGGCTGATGATGAAGTACCTAAATATACAAAAATTATGTCCTTTTATTTATAGCCGTAGAGATAATTCTCTAAGGCTTACGAAACTGAGTCATTGTTGAAACTCATATAAACATCATTATCGGTAAAATATTGCACGGAAAACCATCGTCAGCTTTATATTGTTTTCCAAATCGGAATCAGTAGTGTCTGACGCTTCCGGCAATTCAGCTTGTTTGCGAGAAAATCCACTTTTTCTTTCAAGACTCTTTGATTTCTTTTTTATGCCATCTATGTTCCGTCCGGAGTGAAACGTAGTCGTTTATATTTTCATTGGTAAAAACGCGGAGCTAATATGTATTACGTATTTCATTTGCTACCATTGCTGACCGATTTAGATTGTTACTAATCTTCTTAAAAAATATATTTTATACTCAACGGCCTTAACCGTTATGGTTTGAAAACCTTATAGAGATTCCTGCCACTTGGGGGGAACGGCGGGGTATATACTGGCTCTGTGTCCTGGCTGCAGCAAGCTACCCACTAAAACCATGTCTGAAGGATCTCTTTGTCTCTTTTGAATGTATGGAGCAGAACTGTGGGAAACTCTTTGGCTACTATTGGTTGCTTATTTCTGGGACCACTACGTGATGGAAAATTAGCGGTCGAAACCACCCCTCTGACCGCCAATATCTCAGTGGTGGGGGTCTGCTTGGTCATCACATGCTACATCTAAATTGGTTTTGTGTTTAACACACTTTGGTATGGCGCTTCACGAGCCTGTAAAATCAATGTGCGCTAGTCACTTACTCGTTCTGGATCCGCTTTAAGGACTAGTAGAATGTAAACATTATACAAAAAAAACTATTACTTTTCATCGTATATTTACTATTAAATACATTTTAGTTGGTTACATTAAATGCAGTCCATCACTTTTATGTATTGAATTTAAAGAAGGATTTAAAACGACTTGGCCGTTGTTGCTTTAATACTCGTATGAACATGAAGATTAATGGCTTACTTATGTAATGTCTATATACACTTAAGAATTCTTCTTTAAATATTTCATAAAATCCTACGTCGAGCTTAAATCTTCCGATATGCATTAAGCTGAACATTTCTAAATTACCTTTGTCACGTGCTTTGTAAACTTATAAGAATAGCATTCGTTACCGAAAACATCATATTACGTTAAGATCTTACATCCCTGACTTTGCTTACCAAAACGAATACGTATCACACACAAATACCTCACATGCAATCGTACAAATAGAAGTCTGCGATTTATCTGACGAGGCGTCGCGACGCCAAACTTATCTTCTACAGACAGTATCATAGATGTCGAAGTGTTTATAGGTCTAATGTTATTTTTGAGGCGGGGTCCTGGGGGAGCGATGGCACACACTTGGCTACTGATTGCCGTCGCGTCGGGGTGACTTGGTAGCGTCGCCGAGAGTGCCCCACTTGAGGGAAATTACAGTCTACTGTGCGCACTATCGGATGTTTTGTGTGTGCTGAGAACTGCATCGTTTTACATCACACATGCACCCACCCGCCTACGGAGGGCGCGAATAAATTGAAGGAAAGACTCGGACAAATATCGGGTATTTCGATGGTTTTCAAAGGTTTCATTTTGTGAAGTCGTTAATGCCATATATGTATGTGTTTTCATATCTAGGTACTTATGACTGTAGATATATGTTAGTAGTGCGCATGCTACAAGCGTTGTCGCTGACTAATTAGGATGATTATTAGGAAGATGATTATACGGGTTGATTTTAGATCCACATGTCTAGATCATTATAGGAATGAAAGGAATGCGATTGCAAAACATGACGTTAATTAGTTTGGTACCTATTAAGTGAGTCTATAGGCGAATAATAAAGTGTTACAGAAATATTTATAGCTCGTATATCGTCGTTTATGTTTTTTGATTTTGATGTCATTTGCTTGAAAATGTGAATATATATTGATTCGCCAATTTGAAACACATACCGTACCTATCTACAATAATAACTCGTAAAATTATCTAAGTAAGCTGTTTTTGTTCTGGTGTCTGTTTAAAATTTTATAGCTACTATTCTTTATTACAATTTATGACATAAGTGTTTTCAATTTAAGTGACGATATGTGTACTTGTGTAGCCACACCAGTCACATTAATTATTCCATTTTATTCTGCTAAATATTGACAATATCCGTAGCGTAGCGGTATTTGGCTCGATTTAAATCTCGGAGGTCGAAGGTTCGATCCCCATACCGGACATCTTTGTGTAAATTCTTAAATTTCTTTCCGGGTCTGGTTGGTTGTGGGACTACCCTCCGTGCTCCGAAAAGCATGTTAAGCCGTTGGTCCCGATTGTTATAATTATAACATTATCTATAACAAATGGAATGGGCAGCAGCGTTTCCCTGTAAATTACAACATAATACTGCGGTCACCAACCCGCCTGCCAAGCGTGGTGACAATGGGAAAACCCCTCCCTCAAGAGAAGGCCCTTGTTCAGCCGTAGATTATACGGGCTAATGATGAAATATGGATGTAATCAATTTTCAATTAGTTATTGCAAAGCCCTCAGTAGACATGAATCAGTTGCAGTGTACAAAAGGCGTCTGCATTTGAAATTGTGGACATTATTCGTATTGAGGAGATTCTGTCCTAACACAATTCATTGTGCTATAAACTAAAGTTATTATTGCAAGCCATCCTAACTGTTAAAAGCGGAAGTGTGTTTGAACGCGCTAAGCTATGAAACTACTAGTCGAATTGGTATAAATATTGTTTTCATTTGACAGGTCATTTCTTGGGGAATGTTACTGACTATAAAACATTAGGCTACGCAATGAAGTAGAGTGGGAAAGCAACAAGAGTATTAAGGCTAAATACAAGTTCACACTCGAATACTTTACACAGCAGGTAAGCATTGCCATTGAACGGGCAATGCTGCCAGCATTCTAGCAGCCTTGCCAAATAGTAGAGTAGATTAGCCAAATAGAATTTCATAAGTTAGTTTTATAAATTAGCTACTTTAAGTTGTATGTACGTATTCATTCAGGTCAAATGTTGTAAGTTATTAAATGTAACTACTGTTCAAATGAATAATCATCATTCAGTAACAAGAACGATAATTCGACAGCTCATATTACTATTCGTATTATCATTCTTGTATTTGGCTTACGCCGTTACGCATAGTATTATCAATTTTTAATTATAGGTTTATAATACTTGAGTGTTTACTGACGTTATGCGTTCACTGAAAGAGATAAATCCAACACCGAAGAGAATCTAGGACCAATCATATTTTATTATAACTTCATTGTACTATGCAAACGCATAGCAAACGGTTACTTAGGGTTGTTTGTAAAAGAAGAGGCTGACCACAACGAACTATGAGAAAACCTTTACTTAGCATAGCGTCATATCCACACATATGTAAGGATCGTTCTTGCATACGGATGCTATTTACAAAACCGATGGTATTCTAGATGAACTACAAACGAAAAAAAAACATATTTTGCTATATAATAAGAAAACGCAAAAAAAAAAACTCAAAGGAGTTAACCGCGTTTGTAATCCTTTGTACAAAGTGTAACTGTTGTAAAATTTAAATTTCGCGCCTTTTGCTTGTGCTGCCATTTATGTCAAGTTTATAATTTATCTTTTCTCTCTGCTCTGTAAACATTAACATTGCCTCGTTAATTAAATAAAGTTTTTGTTATTTTACCATATACAACTATTCGTATCAACAGTTACAAATTCAATACAAAAAAAAAACTTTAATGTTAAAGCAATACAAAAATAATTAAGCCAAATAAACAGCTTAAATTCTTCATCCATTTGTCCAACTAAATCCTTTAACAAAAACGAAGTCCAAACACACCTTTAATAAAATTTATAATTTGTTGAGTAATTTAATTCGTCGCACGGACAAATTGGATTAAGTTTCATAACGAGTGAAACTCGTCCCGATTTCCAAAAGATATCCACTTAAAATTTTCAATGCGTCGTTGTCTAATAAGGTGGTTGGAAGTTTCGGGCAGAGATGTAGTTGGTATAGATCAGGGGTGGCCAACTTAATAAGACCTTAGATCGACTGTTTACAGTGTGCAATCGACCAATGGCATAGGTACATAATATTGAATCACGTGTCGAATAAGTCAATGGAATGATAAATAGATATTTTTTCAGAGTAGGTATTACATGACACAATCTTTGTGCATCTGTGGCACGTATTTGTAGACTCATCATCATCATCAGCCCGTATAACGTCCACTGCTGATCATGGGCCTTCCCCCGAGGGAGGGTTTTGCTACGGTCGCCACGCTTGGCAGCCGGGTTGGTGACCGCAGTATTATATTGTAACATACAAGAAACGCTGCTGCCCATTTTCTGGTTTACAGTTGTGTTGGATGATGATGAACAAACGGGACCAACGGCTAAACGTGCTTTCCGAGGCACGGAGGGTAGTCCCTCAGCCTACCAGACCCAGAAAGAAATCTTAGAATCTACACAAAGATTTCCTGTCCGGCATGGTAATCGAACCCACGACCTCCGAGATTTAAACCGAGCCAAATACCACTACACACAATAATAATTAAAAAAATATATATATTCTGCACTTCTACCCCTATATCTTAACAAATATATTATAACGCTGAAAAGTTTATTTGTTTAAACGCACTAAACTCAGGAACTAAGTGGTCCGATTTGAAAAAAAAATATTTCAGTGCTAAAGCCCATTTATCGAAGAAGGCTATATTTAAAGTAGAAGTGGGACTCGCGTAAATCCTGTTCCTACGGGAACGGGAGGTACGCGGGTGAAACTGCGCGTGGGAGGCTAGTAAACTATAATCCACGTCATTTTTGTTTTCTGCTTTTCTTCATTGAAGCATATTATGCCAAATATGATAATCCTGTAAAATGCAAATTCTTAACATAATATCAAGAATGTACACTTTACCCATACATATATTTTTAATAAGATTAAGTAACAAATAAAACCAATCGTATAATATAACAAATTAATACTGAAATACTGAAATGCTGTAGGTAGCACTAGTGATAAACCAGAACGCAAATACGAAAAGCATAAAAAGGAAATAAAATCAAGATACACATCTATCCAGTGATTTTAATTCTGATCTTAAACCTATGGGTATTCATAATAATATATGGGACAGAGTTTATTTTAATTTCATAAGCATAAGGAGTGGGTCTTATCCCAAACTTCTGATACCACGAGACGGGGTAATGTGCTTAGTTAGACCCTGGATTTGAACCTTGACTGTGGAAGTAAACTAACTCGTAAACTAGAAAATTAACTTTGATAACTAACACCCTATATGTGCTGAAGGCTCCAGGCAGTTTCATTAGTGTCACACCGTCACCTGACGAATACGTGCATTGTTTCGAGAATACAGAGATATTGAACCAGAATACAGAGATACGCGTTTGCAGGTGTTTGTTTAATAGAGCGCAATAAAGCGCGCAGTTTTACTGGAGCTAAATGTGGTCAAGTCTTTTCCTGTAGCCCAAAGCAATAAATTTTAAGCGATGATTTCGAATTGAAGGATATTTTATTAAGGATAATTGAAGGATACAAGATGATTAACTGTAACAGGGGCCTTGGATATCCAGCCGATGCCTAACACTGGCGTTTGGTGGAATCACCGGGGAGATTTTGTTGGTAAACTCTTTTCACGTGGTATCTTCTCAGTTGGGGCGCATTGGATCCGGTGGTAGCATTAAAGCGCGTCCGTCGTTATATGCTCATGGTCCACCCAAATAATGACAATTGTTTTGGCATAATATAGACAGAACAAGAATTTTGCCTCCTAGCGACAATATACATTAATTATAATAATTAATTTAATTATAAATAAGTAATTTGAATAGGTTTATAAATATACAGCAAATGTAATTTAAGATAAATAATAATTAATTTTCAAATAATGTTTGACGATTTACAAGTGCCTGTAATTGGTTTACGTAAATAAAAATGATTTTTATTTTATTTTATTTTATTTATCAGCAGAATACCATTGCTATCGGGATGGATGAGAGGGTAGTCCCTATCTGTGTCGCTGTGGAGGTAGATGCTCGCTGGCGTGGCGAAGTATATGGGTAACGAATTTTTCCATGGATGGTAAAAAAGTGCTATATTATGTGCGTTCAAAAACACAAGAATGGATATTCTAATCGTGAAGCCACATTCGCATAATATTGCACTCGATTAAGGGCGGGAAAAGTCGCCATTTTTACCAAATTCCCAATGCTAAATCGTAATTTTTAACTGTTTGAGTGCCAACTCATCTTGTATCCTTGTGCGGTCTGTTTTTTAGCATAAAAACGTAAAAATAAGGTACTTATCTCAAATGAAGGACAATGAAAGAAGTTGGTGAAGAGAAGATTTTATGTTGCCTGTACGCAAAAATCAAAAGGGAGTATTATAGCTCTATAGACACATTATCTTGGATAAGTGATTAACATAGTTATCAATATTCAAATTTCCGTTCATGAAAAGCCACGGTTTGATGAACTGACTAAAGAAATTATTGAACCGATTCACAAATTTGGAATTTAAATCAAATTGATTGATAAGTAAAGCTTATAACTTGGAATAGAATACATTGTTCTAGGCGAAGATTATAATTTCGGCAACTATCTACAATTTCAAGATATCCGATGACCCAACCAAATTCAATAGAAACTGAATAATAATATAATAAAATCCTTATAATTTAACTCCGTTTTCAATAGGAATATTTATTTTTTTCAAAGATTAAGAGCAGAGTTTTTTGTGTTATTCTTGTTATCGCTTCGTGCTATATAATGCTTGTGTTACGGCTTTCTAGCACTGACATATTTTTTGAAACCGCACTAGTCATACCTGATTAAAGCGCGTTCAAGAAAACAAACAAACTCTTTAGCTTGATATATTAGTATAAATTGATAAAAAGGTAACGTTTTTAGTATACACTTAATTAGCATTACCTCAAAATATAAAAAAAGAAAAAAAACTTAGTAGGTATGTTTTTTTTTCTTTTTGATATTTTGAGGTAATGCTATTTAAGTGTATACTAATGGTTCATGCACTCGTAGTTCATTAACGGTAGTTTTGTGTAAAAAATCTGAGATGTCAGTTTGATCCACACAAAATGCTATAATATGACTGAAGCAGTGACTCAGTAAATAATACCTACAGCAATATCAGTGATTTACATATATTTATAAAAGCCAACTCCCTAACGAAATAATCCGCTGTGTCGCAGATAACTGTACAAACACGTAATAATTTAACGGACACAAATCAAGACCAGTCTTAAAACTTTACTTGAACTTGGCTTGACACGCTACCACGTGTCTAGATCCGTGATTCACGTCAGTATTTGTTTTGGTTGGGAATCGAACTCAGAACAGCAGGTCCCAAAAGCAACTATAGTAACCACTTATGTGAATAGCAATTTTGTTTATTTTTTACAGTTCACAGGATCAAAATTATAACATTCTCTACCAGGTTAAAAAAGATAAATGTGAATGTTCAACATTTTTCATGTGTCGTGCGGTGATCGTACAAAAATTGTGGTTCCCACAAACAAAATATAAATGTTATGACATCCATCGCAATGCGTGCTCGTTTATCAGGACCAACAATAAATGGTTTCACTTAGCGCAACCCTTGCAAATGTAAGAATTTTAAATTTCATGTGACTATCGTGGTTGATAAAATGTTTCCTGTAAATATATTGCGTTTTTTTTAATACAAATACGGCACTGCATATGTCATTAACTGATATGACGTATCTCAAAGTCGTATACTAAATAACTGTCTGATATCCACAATTCCACTCGTGTTTTACAGAAAAACTGAAAAATTTTATTTTTTATTTTTATTTATTTCAATAATAATAATAAAATGGTACGGTCATGGCATAATACATGTTACACGGATTGGATTCCAAAACTTAATACAAACTAGAGGTTGGTCAGAGGTTGAAACTCTATCTTTTTTTTTTAATAATTTATTATTCTGCACTGTTACTCTTTACTGGGTGACTTTTTTTACCGTTTTGAATATATCGATATTTCATATAGATATGTAAATGAAATAGATGTCTAAGGCATAGTTATTTTACCTTTTTTTTACTGACATAGAGCGAAAATTGTAACGGTAAAAATGCGTACCTAAGAAAGGTGGTTACGCTATTCCGCTCACTCTTTTCTTTTATTTGTGATTGCGGCCTAGGTATTATAGACACCTATTTTATTCTTATGCACGCGCTTTGTACGGTGTATTTTTTTAAAGTTATTAATGAGATTTACTATATACTGTGGTCTATTCTATTCCACTTACACAGCACACTATATTACTATCAAGACGGTAAAAAAGTCACCCATTATACTATATGACTAGCTGTCTCGCGTGGTTTCACCCGCGTATATCCCGTTCCCGTGGAAAGCTTGTCTTAAAATATAGCCTATGCCACTCACAAATAATGAGGCTTCGTATTGGAAAAAAAAATGTTAACATTTGAAGGAGCACAGTTTTACAAAAAAATAAATTGAAAATAATTTATAAAAAATGAACGCTCATTAAATGCTTTCAAGAACCAACTAGCACAATATGTAAGAAAAAAATATTAAATATTACTTAATTCATTTACGGTATTCGAAAGGTTAAAGACTGAATGCATTGGATGAGTTTAACAACTTACTTACGCGGTGACGAACCTTTGTTATTAATAATTTACATAGTATAAGGAAAAATTGTTCTCAAATAAGTGACTTTATGTGTTTTTTGAGAAATAAATATCTTTAAACCTAAATTCCGTTTGCATAATTTATGTAAATAGAGGAAAAATGTTTTTGTTTCACGTGTTAATATAAAGATTGCTACTAACATAATAAAAGGAACCTGGTGTCCTAACTTGGTTACATTTGCATAGTAGCTTGTTACTCCTAAGAAGGCAGAAAAGAAAATTCAGTAGACTGTTACCGCCCGTCCCGTGGGAACTTCATAATTAAAAAAGGACCTATATATGTTAGTCCTGGATAACGTACCTTTTTAGTTGTGGCTATTTGCAATCGGTCCAGTAGAGCCTTTGTGTAAAATCTTTCCGGGTCTGATTTGTTGAGGACACTATCGCCTCGGAATGCAAACTTAACCCGTTGGTCCCGATTACCTTTATATAGCTGACTCGCGAAACTTGCTGAAGCAATTGCGCTGAAATTTGGATAGTAGAAAGTTATTTTAATGGGTAAGTTAAGATTATTAAAAATCGCCCTCTAATATTAATGAAACGGAGGTCCAAAGTTTGTATGAAGTTCGAAATTTACGCGGAAAATGTCTCGGGCGACCGCTTGTTATCTAAATGTACGTTAAATAACTTTGAATACAATACGTTCATAAATTGTTTAAGATTGACAAAACAGGTATACATGGCAAGAATGAATGGCACGGTCGGTAGGGGAAGACCTCGACGAACGTTCTCTGACCAAATCGGGGACATCCTCGCAAAAGGTAAAATAAGATCCACCCTAAACCGACGTGCTTGTATAAAGAATGTTATGAGAGTGAATGAAGCGAAAGATGTGTGTATAGTGAGGGATCGTAGCAAGTGGAGGTCCATTGTCTCTGTCTACCCCGCTGGGAAACAGGCGTGAGCTTATGTATGTATGTACGTTCATAAATATGCAGGCAGTATCGTACTTAATATAATTAAAAGCAATTATCTTACCTGGTAACGCAGGATAGGTAAATATAACAGTAATTAATGTGAAACTCCATTACCTACCAACAAATGAAAAATAAGCTTCAATTATCACGTAGGTAGGTAGTTATTTTAAGCTGTTTTAATTGGGACGATGTTATCTACAAAAATATACACTCGGCGTCAAAAAAATCGCCCCTCTGCAAAAATCACTTTCAACTGTCATTAACTCTTGATGTGCTTATGTAACCACACCAATTATACTTTTATTTAAAATATGATTAAATTTTCTTAATAAAAAACATTACTTTTAATTAATAAACCTAATTTAATGGCTCAAATAAAGTGTCACAAAAGTTCATTGCAATTTTTGCTCCTGCAAGAGTCACTACTTGCGCTACCTTTGTAAGGTATAAAAGGGTTAACATGGGGTGAATTTAGGCCTGCTGGCTGATGGGCGCCCCCGGGGAATATTTCTCCGGTGGGCTCGACCTCGCCATGCGCCAAAGGCAGCGATGAACCACCGGACACGACACCGAGCGCCGCTAGCATGTTGGTCGCCCCTATGGACTCATCTGTAGGGGCTTGACCTCGCTAGCTGCGCGTTCCACCCTGAACGAAGACCACGAGGGCCCTCGGGCCCCCACCCAACGACCCACCGATTGTAACAGGTGGCGCCTGACACCACAGAAAAGGCCTCTGGCCTGATCAGTTACCCCGGAGCTCACCAGAGTCTCCGTGGAAGACCACAATGGAATTTAAGTCATTCACTATTCAACTGTTGAAGAGGACGCACCTACAGATTTTCCAGAAGAAAAACCATCCCCAAGATGGATACCACTGCTTATGAAGCCTCCCAAGTGGTTGCTCTACTGCAATCAGGGATGCGGCAGTGTAATGTCACCCGTCATTCGGTTCGAAGAGTGTACCAACGCTTCATAGAGACTGGGGGCTACGTCCGGAGACATGGGTCTGGTAGACGCCGCTGCACATCGGAGAGAGACGAACAGTTCATTGTGTCGAACGCTTTGAGAAATCGTTTCTCCAACGCTGTTGAGCTACAGCAACAGCTCCAGGCAGTTTGCAGACGCACTGTTAGCGTCTCTACCGTTAGAAGAAGACTCAAGGAGATGAAGATAGCAGCAATCTAAATTATCTCGTATTGCAATGCACTAGAGCTTACTTAACTGTAGACTCCTTGAAGGATTTTTACTTTTGTAAAAATTTATGCCTATTTCAAAATTTTAATGTTACGTTTCGATAGTAATACTTACACTGATGACAAATCGTTTTGACAATTATGGGGGATCCGTAGACGAAGCGTAAAAACGGGATCCTATTACTAACACTTCGCTGTCTGTCTGTCACCTCACCAGGCTGTATCTCAAGAACCGCAATAGCTAGACAGTTGAAATTTTTAAGAATGATGTATTACTGTTGCCGCTATAACAACAATAAAATGAAATATAATGTAAAATAAATATTCAAGGGGGGCTCCCATACAACAAACGAATTTTTTTTTGTTCTTTTTTGCTCGATATCAATAACGGCAACAGGTACGCATTAAAATGCCTGTGTTACGAGTTTACATCAGTAGTGCAATGGGTGGGGTTCGAACCGGTGATCTCAAGATCACAAGTCCGACGCCCTAGCCATTGGGCTACGGCCGCTTCAGCCCTATATGCCATGCATTTACCAGTAGAGAGTATCTTGTGTGAGGATTACTTTAGTTAGTAATTGTTTTGCAAAATAAATTGTGCGGCTACTGTAGATGTCTCTACAAAACAATTTTTAATACTCAGTAAATAATGTAATTAAAACATAAAGTGTGCGTACAAGAGCGAGGTGATTCCTCTCTCATTCCTTAAACATGTATTTCAATATGATTTTATTTTTAATATTAAAATATAAAAAAATAATATTTTAATATTGAAAATACGACCACCGGCGGGATTTGAACCTGCATCTTTGGGCCTAAAGCCTTCAATGCCTTAACCAATTAGGCTACGGTGGAACCCTACCGATCACCTTTACTAACGTACCTACATACATGCCAGATTTTTATTTAATATCATTATAAATGGTCACGTGGACCGTCCAGAACTGCTATTGCAGGTTATTCGTCGCACGCGACATGCTCTACATGCAACCAACTACGCCAAAAACTGTGTACTAACTCGCATTTCTCGCAGTTATAACAAAACATTCAGTGATGTAGATATCTTTCGCTACTCTAGATCATCTTTCAAGATGAAAGTTACAAAGGCAATAAAAAATAAACAACTCCGCCAAACCTTAAAACCATAAATCTAAATATTAAAGTTTTTATTTTTGTTTTTTCTTCTGTATAATTTATTTTTTAGTAGATTCATTAATTTGTCGTCTGTTCATATCAGCTGTTATATAATTCAAAGTTATAGAGGGAAACCTATTATTGGCCATACCATTTGTATGTATGTACCCTAGTTGTTAAACCTATTGTACACGCTGTTGGTTTTCATAAATAAATAAATTACAAAAGATTATTTATTTTAAATCATACACCCAAGTGTTGTATAAGCCAGCATTAATTTTTCTCAACATTAAACATTCTTATTAAGACAATTTTCCTAAAAAGCATTAGTTATTTAGGTACAATAAGTTAATTGAATAGTTATAGTTAAATAATCCACTGTTAAAGGGATGGCATATACTTTTGATGCACCTTCTACATTCCGAGATCATATCACAAAAGCAAGCAATATAATTAGATAACATCAAAATAATATCTTTGAATTTTATATCCCTATTGACAGGTAAGCAAACCAAAAGTATTATCAAAGTTCCACTATAATAATTAATTGGCATCAACCATACGGTACGTAATAACAGAACTTGAATAACTCAAACACAAGATAACTAATCATAAGATCTCGTGACCCGTGAATAAACTTGTTCGTTGGATAAATAAGACATTATACGTAGATGTCCCGACAATGAACATCTAAATTGATTACAGATAGAGATTAAGACGTTCGATATATGTTTAAGATAATCCATTGCCGTGAAATATCCTCTACTATCGCGATAATAGCTCATTACCATGATAAGGTTCCCACAGAGTCTTCCGACAACTGATAAACAACATTGTCGCCCTCGTCGGCGTAAAACACGAAATCGATCGCGTGGCAACACCACATTGACAAACCAAAGACTACCTTAAGTGCATATATCCATTCCGATACCGCTGGTAATGGAAGCTTTCGTCGTTCAACCAGCGGAGATAAATGTACCGTACTTGTGCAATTTGCTTTTGAAGTTTATCTCGTGTGTGCGAACACGGTAATGCACTAAAGCACTCGTCTCGCCAATAATTTAACCATTTAAATTGAGTCTATCAATCGAACACTAAAATATCCTTTATGATGCACACTTTCAACTTGTTACATATTCACATCAATATGAGGACGTGTATGTGTAGCAGGCAGATCGTACGATCACCGCGAATCCACCACATTACATACGGCTAGCCGTTTTCAAACAGGGTCGTGTTGAAATGTGGCGGTTCAATAATTAGCCGGATTTAATGCGGCTGAATGAAAAGCCATACGTTTTTCAACACGGCTAGCCGTAATGTAATACAGCGAGTAAATAGCCGCGTTGAACACAATTGGTTTAGGTTTTTATTTTTTTTACCACCCAATAAATCCGCCGTTATAAAAAACGGCTAGCCGCATGTAATGCGGCGGATTGTACGATCTGTCTGCGACATATGCAAAGACTGAACAGGATCTACAGTATCTATACTGATATATATATACTGATACTTACGTCAAGATGTTAAAAATAAATATTGTTTAGGTGTTTCTAAATACTGCAAGCCAATTATAGTAGTGCTATTCTTGGAATAAAATAGCGATTTTTATATAGATTAAAAATACTGACGATAAAAATAATTGTCTTGTTTAACTATAACTGAACAGGAACCATTTTTTTTTTTTTTTGGCTGGTTGGAAATGCATTTACCTACTCATTCCCATCGCCACTGCAGCGTATCCGCGCGCTGGTGGCGGGATATGTGGGACTCGCCCTCTCCATAGCGGTGGTATTCTTACTCAAATTGAACAGGAACACACTGTTGAAACAATTTTTTGATTTCTGTGACTTGACTGAATTAATAAAAAGGATAGTTTGTTACTATCTTTCAAGGCAAATTCTCAGAAAAACGTCAATAATGGGATGGTCATCTGAATGCTCCAAATAACACGTTACGTTTGTATCTTTAGTTTCAAGACCAGTCACTCATCTAGACTACAAGGTGTTACTTGATCGTCATTCTTAAAAAAATCATGATCACTAAAGCTTGTGCCAAGATAAAGGCCAAAAAAGCACATTTACAGGGATAAGAAGCTGACAGAAGGGTCACAAAATTACGCATACCAACATTAAAATTGTTATTGCCTAGATGGCATTTTATTTCGCAAGACCTTCAGTGTAAGAGCAATCGGGTTCCAACTGCCGCCGGCTCGGGAAATAAATTTCAAATCGTGTTAGTACCCGGGTGACATGTTGGCGTTAGTTAAACGGAAAATATTTCTGTAGGTACCGCCCATAGGTGCAAAATGGCAGTTCATGTGATTTTCTCGGCTCTTTCCGGTGGAGGTGTAGCGAATTTGAAATGTTATTCCTGTTTGCATCGATAAACATAGTAATTATTATATACCTACTGAAATGACGCAGCTAGAGGCCATAAGCACACACTGTCAATTCAAAACACTGTTACTTTTGAAAACAACTTGTGAGATATGATCATATATGAAGATTTACTTATGTTTTAATTTATTGGAATTTGAACGTTTTAAGCTTGTCTTATCTTGCACAATATACATAAAAAATAAATGGTCAGGGCATCTGCTTAAAAAAAAACTTAGGCGTTGTTGAATATAAAATTATGTATAAGTTGATTAACAGTGTTTTACTTAACTTAAAATTAAGCATATTATTCAACTTGTTGAAATTGTTTCAATAAGAAAAATGGCAAAAGTCACTAATAATTGAGTGAAAAAAAGCGGCCGCGCACTAAGTCACAAACTGAATTTTATTTTTTAATGAAAAAAACTTAGGTCGAAAGTACAACATTAACAACGTTAGCAAAAAATACAAAACTTTATAAGAATTCGCTGTATAATATTGCTATTACATTATGTATTTTGTTTAAAAACAGCAAAGTTTCTAGACGTATAATTTCCACAAATTAGGTAAGTTAAGCCATGATAATGTTACTAAAACACTAAAGTTTATAACAACAATTCCTACGGCATTATTGTTATATACTATATATATTGTATATTGTATTTAGGTAAGATTTTTTAAACATTTATTACATTTACATTTGTTTGGTTCAAAAGTAACATTTGAATTAAATACTCTTTTACATTTTCAGAGTACCCATTTGTTTATGGTAAATAAAAAAATATATAGTGTGACATTAACAAGAGCCGACAACACATTGTTTTATTTGCAAAAAACCAAATTCATAAATATTTTCGTCAATTAATCTACAAATATCCATGAAGGTTTGGTTAACGTTTCATTTTAATACATTTTCTTTAAAATAAATTCATCATCAGTCATGAAATTATTAAAATGCTTGTTTTATGAGCCACCTTTATCCTGCCAGCCTTTTCTCCTTACCCCATGTGAGCTCTGGGGACCTCACGCACAGGAACACAACATTTAACAATAACTAGCTGCGCCCACCGTTTTTCACGTTACTCACGTTACTCTGCTCCAGTGGCTCGGAGCGTGATGTTCTGTAGCCTATAAATAAATCCTGCTTATAAACAAATATACAGCGACCCCGAGCTCGGGGCAGATCCAGTGGGCGGCGGGCGCTCACAAGCGAGCAGTGATGCCAGTGATGTACAAGTCTCAAGGCGTCCAAGTCCCTTTGCCTAGAGCAGTGGTTCCCAACCTTTAAGCTATAAAAGACCATTTAACAAAATTTTAATCTCGTTACGGACCACCTGTTCTGCGTAATCACACTAAAATTAACATTATTACAATAACTTATGTGTGTTATAAAATACTATGTTCAGTGAATAGATATTTTGCTGCGTCGCAATATTTTTCGGGCAGCTTCAAGTCCATTTCCTGTGCTACGAGGGACCATCAGTGGTCCGCGGACCACCGGTTGGGAACCATTGGCCTAGAGCTTGGTGACGTATACAGGGCTTGCCTCGTATGTATGGCGCCTGACGACTCGGGAGTCTTTTTCAGAGCTCGAGCTTTGTTGAAGTCTCGAGTCCTTTTTGAAGGCTCGAGCCATTTTCGAAGGCTCGAGCTCTTTTGACGGTTCGAGTTCTTCTGAAGACTCGAGCCCTTTTTGAAGGCACGAGCCCTTCTGTGCGCTCGACCGATCTCGAAGTATTTCTCTTTAGCGCACTAGTCTTTTTTTGCCCTTTAGTTTTAATGGATGCTGATAAATGAAAATAAGTTGAGGTAAACCACAATAGATTAAGCGTTTACGGTGCACTTTATTCTAATTTTGGAGACTCGAGTTCTTTTGAAGGCTCGAGTTCTTTTGAAGGCTCGGGCTCTTTTGAAGGCTCAAGCTCTTTTGAAGGCTCGAATTCCTTTGAAGGCTGGAACTCTTTTGAAGCCTCGAGGCTTGGCTCAAAAAATCGCGGCTCGGTTAGGCTCCGGACTCCGAGCTTACCGAGCTCACTGAGTCTTGCCATTCCGCCTCGAGGCTTCAGAAATACCACTCGACCCCTCGAGGCTTGTACATCACTAAGTGACGCACGCACGAACAGTGTTTGTTAAAAATGGAGTAACGAAAAATGGCAAAAAAATACTGTGCGGTGTTTAATTGAACAAAACTTGCGATCCAAATTTAGCATTTTTTTCAGGATTCTAAGGAACTTGAAAAGTCAAATCTTCTTTAAAATGGTTATTACTACTATGAGATAGTCATTCATAATAGGTATCGACATAGCATACTTAACTAAGTATATATCAGAACTTAAGTTCAAACTGTAATTTTATGTACATACCTAACCTAATATTGTGTTGCGAAGATAAATAAATATTGAAATGAAATGAAAAAAAGGTTACAAAAGTAAGTAGGAATATAGGTAGTTATACTAGGTTAGTGTATTTAATTATATTATATGAGCGCATTAGAGTTAAAGGAATTTCTGATGTTACCCACATACCTACATTCTATAGTTAGGTATTAAGTAATATGATTATTTTATGACTTTGGTATAAATTGAAAGTCTTTGATTCAGGTACTAGTACAACTTTCAACATTTTTCCTATTCGATATGCATGTACCTACATAACACCTAAATAAGATATTTCATTTATTAAATAAAGTACACTAACGTATTCCGTATAGCTAACTTATTAGGTTAGCACCTAAGCAGACTTTGTAAAAATAAAATATATTTCTGATCTACCTACACACTACTAAAATCTAACCTAGGTTAATTTGAAACGTCATTAGCTAGGACCGTGCGATCTGAATTGCACTTAATTGTATCGCAACAAGAGTCCCTATTACTTGAATTTCTGTTGCAGAGTGAATTTTCTGTTGTACTATTGTTACTCTGTGGTACTAATAACAAAAATGTCTGTTTGTTTGTTGCGGCTAATCTCTAAAAATACCTACTTTGACGTTTTCACTGGTAAATGGCTAATTTCACAATAAATAATAAAGGCTACATTTTATTTTGTCTGTTTGTTTGTCCGTATATCCGCCTAATCCTTATAATGTCCAAATCGCACGAAGAAAACTTCGCACGAAACGGTTCCAGTCTTCGTTTATGACATGAACAGCGAAGATGTGGAACTCTTTGCCAATATCTGTGTTCCCTGAACAATATAATCTACCAATTTTCAAGTCAAGAATGAATGGATATTTGAACACGGTAATACCGATTTAAACGAGACTTTCATTGTTTGATTGATAGCTTATAGAATCCTTATGTAACAGACGAAAGTGGCAGGCAGCAACTACAATTGAAAAAAAAAGTGTCACGTTACATTTACTCAAACTCAATTTAAGTTACAGGGTATCGAACGGAACGGAACGGGAATGTCACGTTTTTTTCTGTTTTTTATTGAAACTATAATATTTATCTATGGTACCAAGCTAAATATCCAATCACACACTTTAAAAAAAGTAAATAGATTGGGTAGAAAAGTCGTTCTTGTTTATGACCTAAGCAATAATCTCAATAAAAACGAGATTCCGACTTCCTATCTTTTAATTGCATTTTTTCTAAATCTACTTATTTGGACAATCCCTGTTCTTTGCCTCCCCTTCAATTGTTATCGGAATTTATTTTTGATGTTATTAAAGAGACAAAAAAATTGTTTTAAAATTTCATTTCTTTACTTAATTGACAGCGACCTATTTTTAAAAAGGCTCGTTACACGATTTATCTGCAATACCTACGTTCTACGTTTGATTTTTTTCCGTTATTCCGTAATTGGGTTGCCAGATTAAAAATTTGATTGTACCAGGTTCGCTACTGTTATTGATATTGCGAAAATGAATGTGTTATCCAAAGAATTGTATTTACAGAGTAAACTGAAGTGAATAAATCATGCAGTAATACTTTAATTGCACTTAAATCAATGCAATCCAAAAATAAATTTATGCATAGGGGAAGGTAGTATAAGATGATCCCCTTAAGCGGGAATCGCTAATCCCAAAGTAATAGCGATTACTATTAATATATTTATCTATCTAACTTCCCTCATACTCAAAACTAGGACTTAATTAAGGTTTCATTGCAAAATCTCTGCTTTTTAAAAAGCTTACAAAGTAATCATCTTGTATACCCCTATGGGTAAGACGATCCCCTAGGTAGGGGTAAGATAATCCCTTTGATCATCTTGACCCCATTATGATAAAAAAATATTTTTATGAAGAATGAAGAAATAAAAATCAAAAATACCCATTAATCTTTATTTAAAATAGTCATATATCGTACTCATGTTAAGTTTTTAGTTAAATCAACAGTCTACAACAACTTTAAAAGTCAAATCATCATAATTGTTTAATAATAATTAAATTAAAGTTAGTAACTAATTTGTTCCAGTTACATTAATGATAATAAGATAAATCTAAATACATTATTCTTTTCTGAATACTCCCTCCTAACAAATCCCACCGAGGGAGGGTTTTTGCCATAGTCACCATGTTTAGCAGGCGGGTAGGTGGCCGCAGTTTTATGTCGTAGTACACAGGGAAATACGACTGCTCGTTTCCTGTATTCAATTGCTATAAAAATCGGGAGTAAGTTTCAAGTTTCTTTATTGCACTCATATTGTGTAACATAGATGGTCTTATCATAATTCAGTAACAAATATGAACCTTGTTAGGCCTACGGCTAACGGCCTAACGTGCTTTTCTAGGCACTGCAGGTAATCCCTCACCCAATCAGACCCGGAATTAAATTTTAGATTTTACACAACGATTACTTATCCAACGTAGGGATAAGTAATCGTCCCTAGCGAACCTAATCAAAGCGAGATTATATATCGCTGGAATATTGCCCATTTTATTTGCTCCATTAGGTATATTGACCAATACCACCAACTAAAAGGTTTACCTCAACGTACCCTGCAAACTATATGGTATACATACAAGTACATAACTATATGTACTCTGTGTATATAAGCTTGATGATTTTCTACAGGTGACCAGCTTTGTTTACAACTAATTAGGAATGTGGGGTGATTTGTGCATGCCAAATGCAATCAGTGCGAGAGCTAATCGATGTTGATGTAGGTACTATTAAAGACAATTATGTACCTTTAACACAAATGTCAATATGTATAGTCAATCTATACAAATATTGGTATTTTTTTTATAAAAGCAAGAAAGTGAAAGTTTTATAAAAAACAAATTAATTGACTGAGGTACTTATGTAGGTACTAAATAAGAAAAAAAAATGTTTTATTATACCTAAGTGCTACTAGCTTTCCGTGTGCGGTTTCACCCAATATACCAATATACAATCAAATCTTTCCGCTATTAATTTAGAAAAATATTCAGCAAAAAGGATAAAGTTAGAATTAAGAGTAAAGTTACATTTTAAGTTATAATTCTGTGGAATATTTTAACTCATAATATTGGCGAAAGTAATAGGTCTTTACCTATGAAATTGCCGTTTTGTATGAAAAAATTGAAACGATTTTTTTTCATGTATTTTTTATTTGTATTAATCGAAGTAATCACCCATGCAATCAATGCATCTTTGCCAACGCAGTGGCAGTTTATTGCTTATATATTTTTAAAGAAATCAGCTGGACGGGAGGCAACAAATTCTTCAAAGGCATTTTGTACTGCCTCTCGGGTATTGTTTTTTTTTCCCGCCAAGAAGTTATCCAAATTCTGAAAAAAGTAGTAGTCTGTAGGCGCAAGGTCTGGTGAGTAGGGCGGATGACGGAGAGCTTCCAACCCCATTTCTTGCAACTTGGAGACCGTCTGCTGTGCAGTATGAGGTCGCGCGTTGTCGTGCAGGAGCAGCGGAGACGAGCGATTGACCAATGCTGGTAGGAGATGTGCCAGCTTCTCCATCATTGTGTTCAGTTCTTCATAGTACACATCTGCAGTAATGCTCACCCCGTTTGGTAAGAAACTGTGATGAATCACACCGACGCTAGACCACCAAACAGTGACCATCACTTTTCTAGTTTCTAGAGTATAATGAACTATTAATATATCTATATCCCCAAAAAAACTACCTAAAGAGTACCTTGCATACGACAAATATGATCCAATAAACCCCTTTAGTTAAGGAGGTATTGGTCGTAGGGTGTGGTCCGGCTGGAAGGTATACTCTGCAGCAAGTCAATTTTGCAATATTTAATATTAACTATCCATAAATCAATTTATATAATAGTACCTTTTCTCTACTCTTCGTTGATACTTGATCTTTTTTCTCTCAAGAAACTATTCATTTTGATTAATTAATCTTTAAAGTATGTGGCGCGGCTAGGGAGGATTACTTTCAGCAAATATAACGAAATATGCTTTATTTCTTTATGCCGGCAAAAACTGCATAATAAGTACTTTATAAAAAGACCTGGACGTCGAAAGCTGCTGCTAATTCAGCCGTAGATTGTGCTTCCACAATTCGTCATTGTCGACCAAAGTCTTCGGACGACCGCGAGGTTCATTTTTCAGGTCGAAATTTCCAGAACGGAAGCGAGCAAACCAATAACAGGTGGTGCGTTGGTTTGTAGTGTTAGCTCCGTAAACGTCGTTGATGTTGCGTGCCGCTTGTGCCGCTTTGCTGCCACGACGGTACTTATATTCCATAATTACTCGAATTTTTAACGTATCCATGATGACGAAAAAGATTGAAATGCGATGAAAATGTAACACTAATCAATAAACAAATGACTATTTTTGGAAAAAAAATAAACAAATGACTATTTTTGGAAAAAAAATGGATTTCTTTCCGGGTCTGGTTGGTTGAGGGACTGCCCTCCGTGCCTCGGAAAGCACGTTAAGCCATTGTTTCCGATTGTTATAACATCATCTATAATAATCGTATATCAAGGAAAGGGCAGCAGCGTTTCCTCGTGTAGTACAATATAATACTGCGGTCACCAACCCGCCTGCCAAGCGAGGTGAGTATGGGAAATACCCTCTCACGGGAGGAGGTGTTACGGGCTGATGATGATGAGCTAATTAATTTTAACAATCGTTTGGCTTAATGAATTGCATTAATAAATAAACTACTGAAATTATTTTATTCTTTTCATTCAGTTTTTATTCAAGCCATTGCTGATGAATACATATTCATTAATGCATGCTACAGCTTTTATATACATTTTACGCGTGAAAGGACAATTAAAAAGCATATTTTTAGGTTTTTATAACAACTATAGGATATAAATTTATATGACATGAAAAATAACGTAGAGCTTAATTCATAACGATACTAATTTTAAATTGTAGATTTTATGAATAGTAGATAATACTAGCAGTCCGGCGCGGTTTCACCCGCCTAGATCCCGTTACCGTGGAAAATTAAACTTAAAATGTAGTCTACTACCTGCGCCCCGTGGTTTTACCTGCGTCACTTTGCTCCAGTGGGTCGGAGCGTGATATTTGTAGCCTATATGTTAATCCAGCTTATAAACTATCCGCGTGCAAACTTTCAGCCAAATCCATTTAGTAGTTTTTGCGCGAAAGAGTAACAAACATACATACATCCACACATACAAACTTTCGCATTTATAATATTAGTAGGATTTAAATAAATGTACTTTTATTGCAGGTTTTTAGGTTAAGGTTTATGTCGGTAATGACAACTAAGTAGGAACTCCGTAAAGTTAATTAAAACATTATAATCAAAAAGTAAATAGTCACTCAGAAATCACTTCAACTGTAAAATCGTGTTTTAAGATATCTTACAGAATTATTGTATGATGCACTTACGAGTTCTATCCGACCGGATCCGCCGGAGAAGAGTGCGACCGGAGATCTGTTAGGTAAAGCAACAGTTACACAAAACTCCACTTAAATAATAAAAGTCATAATCCCTCAATCTCATCGCTAGCGACCGGCCTGAGCCGAGGTCCAAGTCCCACAGGGGGCGCCCTCTTGCGCAGGTTGCTTATTTTTTAGTTTTTAAACCATTTATGTAGGCTGGAGCTCTGCTCGCCTTTATGCCCGATGAAGTAGCAAAAGCCTCGTGGCTAACTACGTATGTTAGTCAAAAAAAAACCACTTACGAGTACTTAAAAGAATATCTTAAGAATATTGAAAAATATAGTATAGTATAAATAATGCTTTTAATATGAAATTGTAACACAAAGGGGTAAATCTATATTAAAGGCAGATTTTTAGTTATTGGAACGAAGTTCCTTACGGCAGGCTTGGAGGAGATAGGGATTTTGCTGCGTGACCGAACTGAAAAAAATGTAATAGTAAAAGTCCGTGGAAAAAAGTCCGTGGAATAAAACCGTTAAATGTTTGTTTGAACGCGCTAATCTCAGGAACTACTGGTCCGATTTCAAAAATTCTTTCAGTCTTGGATAGTCCATTTATCGAGAAAGGTTACAGGCTACATTTTATTTTCAAAAAATTAGGGATCCGTAAGAAAATTGCGATTTTGTAACCCAAGGTGTAAAAGCGAAAACCTATTTATGCGTGCGCTGCAAAAACTGTTGACAATAGAACAAAATGATGTACTACGGGTTTGTAGGTCTTATTAAGATCTACAAAAAAGTCCGCGAGAGCATATATCTAACTATCATAGTTTAGTCACAATAACCGCTTTTATGTTCATAAAAAAATATTAAATCGTCTGAAGAAAGAAACTACGTTAAATGTATATCATAATATTAATCCTTATCCAAATTAAGCATTGTGTTATCAGGGGTATTTATGTAGAAGTAAAATACTTTTTGTTTTATTCCAATCGGACATTTCGTTGAGAAATTATCACGAGTATAAAAACGCAAAGAATTGGTACCTAATAATGAGTTATTTGCCATAATAGATAAAGCTGAAGAGTTTGTTTGCTTGAACGCGCTAATCTCAGCAACTACTGGTCCGATTTGAAAAATTCTTTCAATGTTAGATAGCCCATTTATCGAGGAAGGTTATAAGCTATATTTGAGATTGGTGCCTCGACATTTTTTTTAATGAATATAGTGAAGTTGGCATTTATCTTTTGGCCTATCTTTTATATATCGGCGCAACCACATAAAATAAGCATAGCAACAACACTTCATTAATGATAAACACATAAATACAATTACTCGTCTCATCAAAATAAATAAATTGTGAATCAGTGCATGATTTGATAGAAACACAAATATGTTCATAAAATACTAGACTAATAAATAAGTATTCAGGATCAAATTATGATTTGTAAATCGTTGAAATATTTGTAGAAATAATTATCTGTTCACATAGTTTGAAAATTATCAAACTAAATTGTTTACTGTTTGTGAGCCGCTCGTTTAGTATAAATACGGCCGGCGGACCGATTGCAATTCAGTCTCGCTCGAGCTGCCGGACTGTACGGAGCTCCTCAATTTACTGGAATAAAACTTGAAAACCATATTATGGAGTTTTGCTGTTACTATGGATCAACAACCCTCGATAGAGAACCATCCTGATGAATGTGACGTCAGCAATGATGACGTCACACCTTATTAAAAACAACGATGCTCGTCCTTCTTCGTCATCAGAAGTGGGACTCGAAGTGATCCTTGGAACTGCTTCATCACGACCTGTTGCGTCTCAACCTCAGCTTCAAGCAATGGGGTCTACGCAACAGGGGCAACAGCCGATGATCAATGTACCTATGCCCAATACGTCCATGGGTGGGGTGCCACCTTAATTCTTCATGCACATGATGCAAATGAATCAGCAAATGTTCGAGCGTTTATGCAAGAGTTGTGGGAAGAGGGCGAACATGAAAAGTCGCTCATGATCAAAAAAAAAAAAAAAATGCACCTCTAACATCCGAGGTCTGCACTCCGATCTCATACCGGTCCATCACCACCATGAGACCGAAAAACCACATCTGCTGTTCCTCATGGAGACGCAAATCAGATGTCCGGCTGACGCAGCATGCTTGCGCCGCCCGGGGTACACCCTGGAGCACAGTTTTAAGCCACGCGCTGGCGCCTGCGTGTGTGCTCGCGATGACATCTGCTGTCGGTGTCTCCGTAACATTGAGGATTCCAGTTTCTCGCTTGGAGCAGATACTCTATGCTGGTGTCTATCGGTCGCACACCGACAACATGGGGACAACCAGGTTGTTTCACTATCTTTCGGACTCTGCTGAACTGGCTCAGTTCAGGTGCCCATCGGTGCAGCTGGTTGTTCTGGGGGACTTCAATGCCCACCACCAGGAGTGGCTGTGCCCATGCCGGAGCACCGGCCATGCTGGGGGATTGGCGTGTGCATTCGCACTGACGCTTGGTCTCTCCCAACTGGTGACTGGACTGACACGGGTGCCCGACATTGATGGCCATGCGGCCGGTTGCTTGGACCTTCTGCTGACAACTGATCCAGACCCATGTCAAGTCGCGGTTTCCTCGCCGTTGGGTGGCTCCGACCACTGTCTGGTGAAATCTGTGTCTGTCTGCTCGCCACCCGATCCCGATCTCAAGGGGACTAGGCGAGTATGGCGATACAAGTCAGCAGATTGGGATGGGATGCGGTATTTTTTCGCGTCTTACCCTTGGCTGCGCTTATGCTTCTCTTCAGACGACCCAACTTGCTGCGCGGAGGCTGTTTCTGGGGTGATATGCCAGACTATGGAATATTTCGTTCCATTTTCTGATGTCTCACTCCGAGACAAGGCCCGTTCATGGTTCGGCGCTGAGTGTGATAGTACTGAAGCACATAAGCTGCCAAGTCTTGCAAACGTGCGCTACGCAGGGCCCGCTTTGACCATATTGGACGCATTGGAGCCACACTAGCATCTTACCCATCTGGGAGTAAAGCTTTTTGGTTTCTTGCCAAATCGGTCGAAGCCTATTTCTGTCGGTCCTCTTTTCCGCCACTGCAGGAGCCGAACGGTTCATTAGCTCACACCGCCAAGGAGAAAGCAGACTTATTTGCATCTCTATTTACTAAGAATTCACAACTAGATGCTGCTGGTAAAAGTCCACCCAGGTTACCTCATTGGACTTCTACATTCGGCAAAAAGTGGTACTTAAACATTCTTTGCACTCTGGATGTGAATAAGGCTGGTGGTCCTGACGGCATTCCTCTCCAGGGTGGGGCGGTACTTCAAATCTTTCTATCTATCTTCAGATATTAGCTGGATGCTCTGGATGCATTGGGGCGTCGAGCGAAGAGTCATAGGCAATGGCTCACTTGTGGAGGCAAGTCTTCGGAGCCTCGAGTGGCCTGCCTATCGGTTTTTTATCGGTTACATTTCAGGGTGTGTGCGGAGGTTCTACATAACCTGATGCCCCCTTCACCCTTCCATCACCGGACGACTGGGTGCGGCGAGCGGTTTCACCCTTTTGTTGTTGACATTCCTTCGATACGCACGAGGCGATTTGCTTCCTCTTTCGTGGTGCGGACGGCTGAGGAGTGGAGTTCTCCTGCCGGGGTCAGTTTTTCCGGAGCGCTATGTTCTGGAGGTAAGCCTAAATTTAAACTTCGTCGTGCAACACAACCTGGTGATCAGGTAACCGTATCGGCAGAAGATGAGCCACTACCATCACCTGAAATAGAAATAGAGCCCCGTACCAAGCACATCAAGTGACGGGTTGCCTCAGCAAAAACTACGAGATCAAAGTGAAGAAGATTCATTGCCACAATAAACTGTGAGTTGAACATATTTACAAAATATTACCTTGAATTTAACTCTTTTAGAACCTGTGTATAAACACCTTCAACCTAGTTCCATACTCCCAGTAGAGCCTCTGTGTACCACGGCGAACAGGACCGCCCAGAGCACAGCATCATTCCATCCCCTACGAGAATCTCCGAGAACCCTACGAGAACCTCCGAGAACCCTACGAGAACCTCCGAGAACCCTACGAGAACCCTACGAGAACCTCCGAGAACTCTACGAGAACCTCCGAGAACTCTTCGAGAACTTCCAACACCTTACACACCTTATTAACATTGATATTCCTAGACTAACATAGAAATGCATGTTTTTGCATAACAACAACAAGTTGCTCACAGATACCCAACTCAGAGAAAGTTATTTCTAGTATTGCAGATTTCGCGAAGAACCCTACGAGAACCTCCGAGAACCCTACGAGAACCTCCGAGAACTCTACGAGAACCTCCGAGAACTCGTCGAGAACTTCCAACACCTTATTAGCATTGATATTCCTAGACTTACACAGAAATTACTATCTGTAATAATAAAAATAATACTCCCAAATATTTATTCAGTTCTGTCTTTAAATAAATTATTTAATCTGTTTTTTTAATGAAAACGTAAATAAAATTCGTATAAAGACAACCGATTGGTAAATTGTGAATACCAACTAAATAATAAAAGTAACTGGACCAAAACTTCTTGGACATGCCTATCTGAGTATGTTTCGCCGGATCGTCTCGATGAGGCCGCGTTGAAACCGGCAGTAGAATAACTCCACTGAGTTTGTTTCGCCGGATCTTCTCAGTTGGGGCGTATTGGATCCGGTGGTAGCACTAAAGCGCGTTCGTCGAGATACTTATGGTCCGTCTAAATAATAACATACTCAAAGGACAGAACTTAGATTTAATCATAGATGCAAAATAATAAAATAAAATTGTACAATTACGCGACGAGAATCAACGAGGCTGGTGCAGAGCGCGCACCGCCTGTCAGAATGGCCGTATCGGCGCAACCACATAAAATAAGCATAGCAACAACACTTCATTAATGATAAACACATAAATACAATTACTCGTCTCATCAAAATAAATAAATTGTGAATCAGTGCATGATTTGATAGAAACACAAATATGTTCATAAAATACTAGACTAATAAATAAGTATTCAGGATCAAATTATGATTTGTAAATCGTTGAAATATTTGTAGAAATAATTATCTGTTCACATAGTTTGAAAATTATCAAACTAAATTGTTTACTGTTTGTGAGCCGCTCGTTTAGTATAAATACGGCCGGCGGACCGATTGCAATTCAGTCTCGCTCGAGCTGCCGGACTGTACGGAGCTCCTCAATTTACTGGAATAAAACTTGAAAACCATATTATGGAGTTTTGCTGTTACTATGGATCAACAACCCTCGATAGAGAACCATCCTGATGAATGTGACGTCAGCAATGATGACGTCACACCTTATTAAAAACAACGATGCTCGTCCTTCTTCGTCATATATAATGCTTTATATAAAGCTGAAGAATTTGATTGTTTGTTTGAACAAGCTAATGTTAGGAATTACTGGTTCGATTTGAAAATTTATTTCAGTAAGATAGCCCAATGGTGAGTACTAAAAAAATCTATTTAGTCCGTCAGTTAGATTACTAATAAATATTGGACTCGTATTTTTTTTAATTTAATAAATCAATAAAAAATTACAATGATATTGATTATATTTTATTATAAAGTTTCAACGGGAACGGGAGTTACGCGGGTGAAACCGCGCGCGGAAAGCTAGTAAATAATAAGGGGCACAATCGTGTTTACAAACAAATACTTTCATGCGAAATTGTATCGTAGCGAGACCTGCCCGGCCGCCCGAACGTGGCCGAACCTTCCCAAGGCGGGCCGACGGACGCGCGACGGCGAGCGAGACTCGGTCGAGTGTCGAGCCCCGACGGAGCGCGTGCGAGTAGCCGTATAAAATACTTTAAAGACTATTTTTTTGTAATTTGTAATTATTTCTATTTCTATGTAATTTTATGTTGTCAAACAAAAATAAAGAGACATATTTTGTTATTTTAGTTGATAATTTGAATTACGATTTTTTTTATTTTACGTAATTTATTATTTCCTAAAATACTGAATTTCCTAACTACTTTCCTGTACCTAAATAAAAACTAATCAGCAAAATTTAAAAGAAAAAACAAGAAAATCTACATAAAATTGAGCACGATTTTTCTTTTGCAAATTGTGTCGATTTTACATTAGCCGAAGGAACTTCGTTCCTACCTGGTGTCCCACTACACCATTAAGTTTTTTTATTATTATTTTTATTTATATAAATATGTTTGGTTTTTTATGCAGGATGAACCATCCTGCATAAAAAACCAAACAAAAAGTAATCGTAACATTCTATACCAAAGAAGGAACAACTTTTTTCCGCTATTCTTTTTTTTTTAATTTCTACCTGTTACAAATATATAAATAAAAATTATTAGGTACTCAAAATCTGCCTTTAATATAGATTTACCCCTATGTGTTATAAGTTCATATTAAAAGCATTATTTATACTATACTATATTTTTCAATATTCTTAAGATATTCTTTTACTCGTAAGTGTTTATTTTTTACTGACATACGTAGTTAGCCACGAGGCTTTTGTTACTTCATCGGGCATAAAGGCGAGCAGAGCTCCAGCCTTCATACACCAATTGGTGATATTCAAAAATATTTATGAGAAATTGTCAGTTTAAGATATCAATCAATTTATGATCACGATAGGAAGGAATTTAATATGGTATCATACTTGAACTGCAATCAGTAATTCATTGTAATATACGCTAAAATAATATTCGCGAAAGATGTTTAACTTTGGTCCCAAACTTCTCGGAGAGATGAAACTTTGGTCCGAGATATAACTTGGTTTCACCAAGTTTTATTGACCTTCTATAAAAGTTATGTCCACAGTTTAAATTTATAACATTGGAGACGAAAATCTAGTATAGAAATTACAAGCAAGTGAAAACAAAAATCATATTCCTCCTTTTTACCTCATTACCAATTGTGTTCATAATAATCACTTCTTTATACTTTTTTATTCCCTATTTTGATTTTAACATTAAATATTTAAATACTAACTCCTCCTTAGACACCTTATCTAAAAATAGTTAGGTTTAATCATAATATTGCAGTAGGTACTGAAACCTTAATGATAAAAAATACTAAATAAGTCCATCGGTGGTCGTTATAAACCGTTTTATATGACAAATCAATAAATATGTATTTTATATTAAAATACATATATTGTAATCTCCCTGTGGTATTTGGCGGTTTTTGGTATTGGGTGATGATTTTATTATAAATCGATAATAATGTTATTAATATAGATATTTTTATATTTATGTGGTAATGGCAAGGGACAACTTTATGGCCGCTATAAAATCAAGGAATCCATGGATGTGAATAAATGTATTCTAAAAGTTATGTCACAGGAAAAAGTTTCATAGCATTCAATAAGTATTAAATGCCTATTATCTTTTGTAGAAAAATATTAACTTTGCAGTTGTGATATTTAAAATTAATATACCTATAATAAAAAAGATTTTAAAGTAATTGACTATTAAAACACCGAACCAATTTTTAAAGGTCCCCATTCCTGGAGGGTCTTTCCCTACACACGGCATGCGACGAGTGAGATAATGCGGGGCGAACTTGACTCCTTTGACGATAAGCAAGTAGTTCTGGGCCTTCTGACTTTGCTCTGCATGGAAAATTTAAACTAATAATCGTTTAGCTCCCGTTCTTGTAGGGACTCTCCCATAAAATCAAGCTTATGTTTCTGCTGAATTCTACGTAGTAAAACCTAGCCTTTTAATGGTAAATTTTGAAATTATCGATTACAAACAAATCGTCATACCTTTATAAAATGAATAGGTTTAGAATTCAAGATTAGCTATCTACACTGTTAAAAATTTCTATAGTAATTTTACTAAATTTGTGTAGGAAGTTTTTACACACCACATTTTAGAAATTGTGGAACTCCGTCTTGTAATTTTACTACACAACTGATCACGACTCAGTTTCAAATTATTTCAAATTATCAGTCGCAAAATTACTAATCATTTACTAAAACTATGTTTAGTAATATAACTATATATTATTCTTAAATTTCCTAAACAAATGTATCGAACAAATCTAGTTATTTTACAAAAATAAAAAAAATAATCGTGCTAAAATTCAATTCCGAATAATATGTATAGGAATATTACAAAATTTTAGACTCGAGATTACAATTGAGAATTGTAAAAACAGATAGCGGTCATGACTAGAATAAAATATTGTAACAATGCAAACAGAATTAAAAAAAATGATTTGTAAATTTCCAATCATTTCTTGTAATTGTAATAGAAAATTTTGGTTAGTAATTTTACTGATAATTGTGGTAAAATCAAAATCCGAATATGTATAGAAATTTTACAAAACTTTAGATTTAATCCTACAACTTAGGATTATAAAATTACAATATGTATCTGACGAATAAAAAAAAAAAAGTATAATTGCAACCTGCTTAGTGCTCTAGATATTACAAAATGTAATATTACAACAACACATGCGTGTTAACATTCCAATACAATACAAGAGTTTGTAATGTTACTATGCAATTGTAAATTTACAAAAAAATTTAACAGTGTACCATACACTGAACATAATTGTCAACTTGAAAACATAACATTCCCTATAAAGAAACCAGAAGTGCTATAAAAACTAGACTTCGCCATTTCATCTCAAAAATGTAACTGCCCTAAGAATTCGCTTACAAAAGTGATAACTCCGTGAAAAGCAGGTGATATCTTTTATAGTTTTTCTTTTCTTCCCGTCTCATCGTAAAAGGGAATATTCGAGATTTTATTGCAGTTTTAATGCGCAAGTTACGGGTTTTGTACGCTACAAAGTGTCCTTTTATATCACTCTCTTCCGCACTCCTGCAACTTGAGATTAGTGGCTGCTACGACCTTAGTAGGTATAGTACAGGTAATAAAGGTACGTTTAAAGAGAAAAGAAATGTTGTTTTGTGTAACAGAATCAATTTTAATGACGTGTAGCTATTAACCAAATGTTGCGAATTAAGTTAGTTTAGGTGACCTTATGTGATTGAACTGGAGTTGTTGTACATAATATGTATTATATATCCATATGTATTTTCTAAGGCAGTTTAACTTTTTCCTGGGACTTGGTGAGCCTCGGTGCTCATTGCCATTTTCAGTGTGTACCACTATTGATCCTAGCTTACAGGAGTTGCAGTGGTGGGAGTTTGGGGGGGAATATTCACATAAAAAATATATATGCGATAAGTACGATATATGCACAATGTATATGTACTTTGTATACATCGTGTTTCTTAAATCTTTGCTAATACCTTATTGGCACGACGATTTGCTATCAGTACAGTATTACATTCGAAACGTAACATAACAATTTTAAAATAGGCATGTTTCTTGCAATGAAGTTGCTCTTAATGAAACAGCAATTATAAATGGACAAATAAGCTTTCGTGCTTTGCCTTTAGCTACGACTAAAATCAAGTTGTAAATATTAATGTTTCATAAAAAAATTATTATAACAAATACACACTTGTACATAAGATCATCATCATCAGCTCGCCGTAACGTCCATTGTTGAACATGGGCCTATCTCGAAGGAGGTGCTGCCATAGTCACTACGCTTGGCAGGCAGAGACAGACCGCAGTATTATGTTGAACATATACCTACACAGATAAACGCTTCTGCAGATGATGTTATGGTAACCGAGATCAACGGCTAAACGTGTTTAGGAGCACGGGTCGTATGATAAAAATGATTGACACTGTGATCACTATTTACAATAATATATTTACATAAGGAGATTATACTTATATTTACAATGCGTCGTGACAATTAAAATGAGAAAAAAATAAGAAGATCATGACAGCATTTGCGCACCTACCAGTGGCGACGCATAGAGCCTCTATGGAGTACGGATATGAGATCTGGAGGCCTAACGCCACACTTAGGCAAAGAACTGCCTTCTGTGCCTAGGGACACCCGAGGCACGGAAGATAGTTCTTCAACCGAACAGACCTGGTTTTTTTATCCGGAGCTGTATTGAATGCAGGACCTCCGAGATTTAAGACGAGACTTATCCGCCTCGTAAGTTAATTATGACCTGAAAGTTTCCACCTAAATATTGTAGACATAGGTAAGTATTTATTACTTTGTTGGTCCTATAATAACTTAATAAGTTTTGAGGTCACAGGTGAGCTTAGTTTTAATAATAGTTTTATTATTTTGAATTAGGCCATAAACTTATCAAATATTTTAAAATAAGTATTTTATAAGACCTAATGAGGTTGGCAAATCTAGTCAGTCAAATGTCATTCAAATTTTCTTTCATAAAAACCTTGTCCTCCTAATTACGAATACAATTTTTTTTTTAACCAAATTGGTACATTCGGTATCAAGTTATTGGCGTAGGAACATACATATTGTCGATGCATTGCATTTTAAGAAATTCAGTCTAAGTGATTTCGATTAAAATTGGTGCAATACCTTGGGCATATATATCCTAACTTCTATCATAATAAACCGACTTTAAGAGGCGGAAATAAAAGGTGGCAGTTCGTTGCAACTGAAACAGCTTTAAAAACGACGCGTCCCTCCTCGCCCTCCCGACTCTTAGTTTGCAAGGTTCTTTGAAACCTTACGATGCCTTCGTAGTCTCGAAGTCCGAGAGGCCCGGAAACTGTAAAATAGAGCGACAGTTGCACAAAACTCCCCTAAAAAATAGCATAATAATTACATATTATTATATTATGTTATTTGGCTGTGGTATTCTGTGCGGTGCAGGACCAGTCAATACCGGTTGGTTCCTATAGGCATGTAGTTCCTGCCTCCTTCTGTGGACGTGTCATGTCGCAGAAGGAGGTTGCGGAGCGGGCAAGGGAGGAGGATCACGGTGCACACCCGCTCCGCAGGCGGCGTGTTGGCCGCAGGCGGCGGGCTGAGACCCATCGCATGCCGCCTTAGGCTCGGCCTCGTGGAGTAGGGAACATCGGCCCTGCTCCCTATAGAGGCCGACCCGTGCGGAGGATGGACGCCTGAGTACTCCGGGCGTCCCGTCAATGGTTAAACGGACCACACACAATGTGGCCCCGGAGAGTTCGCAGAACCATCCAAGCTGCGGACGGCCGCCGTGGGGGTTCACCGGAAATGTAAGCGCTTCTCAGCGATACCCGGTGGCCCTCACACTCAAGGCGGAAGAAGGAGTACCCGGGGGGTTTTAGTGGCGGTAGGGTCCTCTCCTCGTGGTATGAGTAGCATATCACGCACTGGAGAGGGCGAGTCCCCACATATCCCACCGCCGGTTTCATAACGGCGGTGGTTGAAGGCGTCAGTGCATTTCTCCCAGGCCAAAAAAAAAAAAAAAAGGCATGTAGTTCCTATATATTTACATGAAACTATTGTAAGTATAAAAATATATCGGTGTTAAGGGGATATCTATAACGCAGACGACATAAAACCTAGCTAAGGCGTCTGGGCGCCCATAAAGTGATGTGTAGCGGAAAGTATGGGCGGCCCAAGTGCTATGGGGTGATCTGGTAAAACGGTTTCATTGTAAAACTATTAATAGTTGATACGGAAATGTATGACATTCTAGCACTTATTATTTTGTAACAATATGTTTTGTAGATCTGCTCCTTAACATGCTTTATTTTTGCCCACAACACGCGCTAAAGAGGAAATTTACCTAACTTACTAAGTCTATTTTGGATTTTATATAGGTACCTACACCATTTTTTTTATCAATGCTAATAATTGCCATCCGTGTTACTATCAAACGTATCATTACAAAATTAAATGAAAATAATGAAATAGACGTTTTTTGTAAATGTTTTTTTACAAAAAAGAAGCACTCAAGGAGATGGTACTGATAATTTTAAATGCGCTCTAGCTTCTGCCTACTACCTTGCCACACAAAATAGTCTAGGTTGTATGAATGGGCGCCTTTAACACAGATTAATGAAGTCTTTTCCATTTGTTATTTTCAATGCTGTTGAAAACATAAATACATAGATCGATGGTAATTCTAAAAATAAATTATTTCTGGAATTATTAATTCCGCGGGTATTAACAACATATATAAAAAATCACGGTGTATAATTCACGTATACAAACAAACTCTGATCAAATTGCCGTAGTTCACTATAATAGGGATCGAATGGATAACACTAGGTCTCAGAATTGATTGTAAATATAGGTATGTTATCGGTGATAGTGCTATAACCACATAACTAATTAGGTTGAAAATCAAATGTTGCCAATTGATATCTCGCCCTTTACAACACATTATTGACGGATGAAATTACACCTTATTAGCGACTGTCACCTACATTTTACTCTCTTTCTATTATTAATAATAAATTATTTTATTGCGATGCTATGATTAAGCCGTTTAAACATTTACATATATTTTTGAATCAAGAATATAAATCTCTGTAACCGTTTAGACTTTTCTAACAAGGCCATAAATTCACGAATACAATAGGAATTGTTAAAGTACTACCATATTCAGAACAAGTATCTGTAGTTCAGTCACAAATCTCACAAATGTAATTAACCAGTATATGTAATAAACACCACTTTTAACACTTGAAAGTAATACAAAACATAATTATTTACGACTAGTAATTGTTGCAACATGAAAATCTTTGTGTAAATTCTAGGATTTCTTTCCGGGTCTGGTAGATTGAGGGACTACCCTCCGTGCCTCGGAAAGCAAGTTAAGCTGTTGGTTCCGATTGTTATAACATCATCTATTATAATCGTATATAAAGGAACGGGCAGCAGCGTTTCCTTGAGTGTTACATCATAATTCTGCGGTCACCAATCCGCCTGCCAAGCGTGGTGACCATGACAAATACCCTCCCTCGGGAGGAGGCCCATGTTCAGCAGTGGACGTTATACGGGCTGATGATGATGATGATGAATTGAATTGTGTTGGTAGGAATCAAAACCAAAAACATCAGTTCGTAGACGCAACTGATGTAACCACTGAGATATTGCTGCAGTCTAATATATAGTGATGGTAGCTAAGGTGCTATGTATACTGCGCATATTTCCCTAAGGTAAGGCATAGACAATGGATTTTCACCTGCATCATTTTTACGTTCTTCGTGCACACTTTAAAGGGTTGCTTAACTTTAGTAATTCTTTAATATTGTACATTTAAGGTTACAGTTTAGATGTGTGGTTTCCGGTTGAGAATAGACCGCCCAATCCCATGGGTATCGTAATAGGCGACTAAGGGACATGAAGATGATGGTTGTAGCAGCATCTATTAGCTCAAGGTTACTTCGATCACCAATCCGCCTGCCAAGCGTGGTGATTTTGGCAATATACTTTAATGATCCTAGCTTGCTAGGGTCTGTTAAAAGGAGACCTATGTTGAACAGTCGACATAAACGGGCTGTTGAGTAGTTTAGATGCTTGTTACTCATTCACGCTAAAAACACTGAACCAATTTATTTGAAATATCCTGAATTATCATATCGCCAATAAAATCATGCTGAAATTAAAACAGATGAAACTTTCGTTCTTGAAATGAAAATGTTTATTGATAATTAGACGAATCGAGCGTACTTATTATAAGTCAAATACAATGTTAATGAAAACAAAAAAGAAAAAACAATCTTAACCAATAAATTAGTTTACATTTCAACAATAATGTTATTAAATAAAATTTACCAATATTGTTATGGCATGTATTAATCGCTTGTCATAAAATACACTTGAGATCAACTAGCGCGGGCTGGGATCGGGTCTGAAGCATAGAACGCGTTGCGAGCCTCGCCTTGCGAGGACGACCGGACCCTATCCTAGCTTCCTACCAGTCTTTCTCTATCTACCTACGGTGTGACATCCTAGAGCATAAGTTCGTATGTGCCTTAATCGTAAACTGGCACTTACGTCCAATGCTTGAGAAGATATAGAATAGTACATCCGTCCGTATGTTTCGGAGGTCTAGAAAAAAAAATGACTGCTGGCACAGTCACATGTGAAGTGCTTAGCCACTGTCACATACGCGGTATTAAATTATCATTGACAATATACTACGGCTGGCACAGGCGACCGTAGACACTTCACCTATAATTTCCCAAAATCACATATTTTGTTAGGGAGAATACCGACGAAAGTAGCATTTGTAAATAACGTTATCATTCTACGAGATCGGGTATAATAACAAATTGTTTATAGTGTATTATCTGGCGGTTAGTGGCAGTTCGATGAAACGGGAGGTCTGCGTTCCCGTTTATGTCGCTATAACAGATCAAATGCTCTGGAAGTGATATTGCCATGATCGTTTAGCCTTTATTATGTGTGTTTATTGAATATTTTGATAGATATGTGAAACAGATACTTTATCAGTATATGTTATGTTATATATATATTTATATTTATATATATTATGGCAGCCTATAATATTTTTAGATCTAGAATCAGATCAGTTTCGCAGTAGGTACATCTATAAAAATAAATTAAATTGAAGTGTCCGTTTGGGGAAAAATACATAATAGGGTTTTAGTTATCTGCATAGTTCATATGAATGTATATACCTAGGGTTACTAATAAAAGAATCGTAATTGTAGTTTGTTGTCTGTATATGTGTCTGTTTGCTCATGTCCAAAACGGTGATGATGATCTCAGAGGTTAGCGATAGTCATATCGCAACCACCGATCTACCAGTGCAATCAGTTAAATATAACATTAATTACAATAAGTAATTCCGAAATAGGTAAGGAGATATGTTTCGTAACCTTCACTCTCTGAACTATACCTATCTTCATTTCCCCAACCCATTTATGTCTACTGCTGAACATGGGTTTACTTATAAGTCACAACGGACCATGGCAACCTCGCTTGGCCGGTGGATTGGCTTTATATACCTAAGTCGTTTCTTACAACACCCATGACAAGACATGGGACGGTCTATTCTAATCCAGAAACAACACGACAGAGAACTACCCGTATACGAAAGTATAATATCGCATCATTCTGCTTAACATTCAAGCAAAGGACACTCGAAATAGTCAGTAAAATATTACCAACCACTACAACTGTGAGACTGTTGAATTGCCTTCAATTTCCTCGACAAGTGGCTCTTACACAGTCCCAATAACATTGCCATGCAATAATGCATTCAACGCAGTCAAGTGCCCTCAAAAAGAATATCTAAAATATACGTTGATATATTTGGATTTATCTCGAAACTTTTTTATGAGGTTTTATTGTATCTTATTAATCTCACTTCGCTGGGTAGCCACATTATTTGTGTATGTTACCGGATAATAATATGTATTTCAATAGAACAAAAAAATGTATACCTACCCATTATAACTAGTATAATGGGCTTTATAAATCTAGACCTCAAATGATGAAGTATTGTTAAAACTCGCGATTCCCTTTTCAGTTTTGGCTGCTTCTTTTATTTGTTTATCTTTCTCATATCCAAGGTAAGTGGTCAGTTAAATTAGTATTTTAATTGTTTAATAATAATTATTCAAAGCTCCTTTTCGCATTTCTGCATATTTACTAGAAAACAAAATTATTGGAGCTAAGATTTAAACAATATTAGGACATTTAATCAACAGTTCTAGAGCTCAGAAGCATAAGGTCGGATGTCTTTTATACGTCAGAAGCATTTGGTCGTAAGTGTCAGTGTACGATAAAGGCACATACGACGAATGTTTCTGACATATCCAACCTTATGCGTTCCTTGGATATGAGGAAAATAAACAAAACAAAAAAGCAGGCAAATCTGTCAAGGGAATCGCGAGTTTTAGCGAGACTAAAAAAAGCAATTGACGCAAACGACGACGGCGGGAAAGCAGGAGATGAGAGTGGGAGCTCGGCACTCCCGTATTTTGCTTCGTTGACCCGCTCGAGGACCGCGCACGTTCAATATGGGGTCAGCCTAAGAAACTGTAGCGGCATCTATAGTAGCTGCAAAAATATCACAAGAACAACTTGCCTATATCGTATTATACAAGTTCGCTAGGCTTTTAGAATATATACAAGTTTGAACAATAAAAATTGGCTACGGGTGCTGGGCATCTCACCTCGCCCTTAGCGGGCAGAGAAGATCTTCATTTCGGTGTCTGTGGGTAACGCCTCCAATTGTTCCTCTTCTAAACCTATACCTTTAAACACACCGTCTGTCATCTGTATTAGAATGTAAAATTTATAAGAATAGCAACCAAGAGACAACCTCCGTGGCGCAGCGGTATTTGGCTCGCTTTAAATCTCGGAAGGTCGTGGGTTCGATCCCCACGCCGGACAAGAAATTTATTTGTGGATTTCTTTCCGGTTCTGGTTGGCTGAGGGACTACCCTCCGTGTCACGGAAAGCACGTTAAGCCGCTGGTCCCGATTGTTATAACATCATCTATAACCATTCGTATACAAGGGAACGGGCAGCAGCGTTTCCTCTTGTGTTACAACATAATACTGCGGTCACCAACCCGCCTGCCAAGCGTGGCAAAACCCAGGAGGAGGCCAATGTTGGCAGTGGCAGCAGTGGACGTTATGCGGGCTGATCATGATGATGATGATAAGAACAGAAAATTACGGGCTTCAAACAAATGACGCAGGTATGTAATGTATAAGTAGCGTGTACAAAATATGACAACAATTCCACTCCGCTCATCTTAATGGAAACGCATCCTTATCTTCCGCTATAATACTTCTCTATGTAAATCGCGGATGATCTGTGCAACAATTTAAAATCATAAACTTTACTTTATTTAAACAGGTTCACTCTAAGGCTTTTTGATGGTTTAACTTGAATTTAATCGAGGCAATTCTGATAAAACTGGTTATGAGTCTCCGTTTCAAAAACAATGACGGGACATGTTTCAGATTAAATAAAAAAGGTGAGCACATAAACAAAAAAGCTATCCAAAAAGTCCACCAATTTAAAGAAAATTATGCAAAAATCTGGGTTAAAATCTTACTTCACAGTATCTTTTATAATTATACAGAATTTTATTAATTGGCCCCCTACATTCTCTTTGTTGTGGAACGTTCAAAAATCAGAAGGACGACAAAGAGGTTCATTATCGATTATTAATTAATAGACTGCCCTAAAAAATCTCTCCAGACTCCAGTAAAAAATCTAAATATCTGTAATGTACAGAATTTAATCTCCATCAGTTTTAGTATAGATGAGACATTGATTTTATTGAAGGCTAGTATGTATTGTTCCGACTGATTTTGATTACAGCGACCCGAGGACCTCAACAGTTACGGTTAAACATTGACCATTAAACTAACAAGGCAATACACTAATGTTTGTAAAAGATCCACATGCTTGGCCCTACCATCAACATACATTTTCAAATGATCAGAAATGTACTTCATGTAGAAAAACAATGCAGGCTATGAAAGTAAAAATCATTACTAACACAACAAAATTTTCTGTTCGCATTTTACTGATATTATTTTTTACAAACGAATAAACTCATATTTTTATGACATGTATTCTCTAAAAAAAACATTATTTTAAACAAAAATTCTTACTGCGCTGGAAAAAAATATACAAAACATTTGTTTTGCTTTCGCATTATAAGATTGAAATTCGCGAACGACTAACAACGCTAAATGAAAGCGACAGAAATTAAAAATAACGTGCCTGCGCGATCCCTTTCAAATTATTTGGGGAAGAAAGTAAGATGAAAAAGATAGATAAAAAAATTATTCAACTGACGCGAACAGTTTCCGGCGGCTGGCCGCAATTTATTCCTCTCACAAACACGAACCGTGCTGATTCAATATTGACACTGGCTAGAGTCTCCGAGCGTACCTAGCCTATTCCCCAGCGTTTCAGATAGAATCTAACTTCGAAGACGACTTTGTAGCCGCTTTTTAAGTTGCAAGCATACAAGGGTATCCCTTCGAATACATTTTGCCTCCCTATTTGTTTATCTTGCGATTGCTACCGAGACGCGCAGTGCGTGTGGGGTGTCGCTATGTTTGATAGAACGTCTTTTGTTTCCGATATATTGACACGTAGGTATGTGTATATGCATGATCGTTACTAATCATTTTTAGGGTGAAATTCAATAGCATGGAAAAATTAAATGTTGTGCAATGAATTTGCAAATATTTGTAGATATTTTTGCAGGATTAAGCTGTATTATCGTAGATACGTTTCAAGTTTAACGTGATATCATAGAAACCTAATTATTTAATGAAAAAACAATATAACCAAATGCTGTTATATATGCAACCATGCTGTAACAAGTACTTTTTAATTTTGCAGTATAATAAAACAACATTTAATCGCAAAGAGATAAATACTTAATTGTTTTTCAACTATTGAATGTGGATTTTTATCGGATTTAATCATTCGGATTTTTGCCAACAGTAGATCAAACGTTAAGTTGTGAAAAAATCCAAAAATATCTACACTGATTTATTAATTTCAAATAAAATTCTTATAATAATTAATAACAAGGTTTTATATGAAAGTACGAATTAGAATTGATTTGCGCCTGTCGTATCTGATCGTCGCTTGTCTCGGATAGATGCGATCACTCAAAGTCAACGGTAATCCCGTCTTAATGAGTTCAAAAGCACCAATTGTTGAGAGCAGCTTACAATTTGAGACCGATCCTCATTGAATCAATCGGCCATCTTTATTGGAATTCAAAGGGAATTAACAATGAAAACGAATTTGGGACTTTACTCTATTTTGAAATCATCTAGATTTATTTCCAAAATCTGAGAAATTATTTACTCTATTTCTAAATTCCGATGTATCACAATTTTGATTGCGAAAACATATATGTTTGTTGGAGTTCTGCGGAATATCATATCATAATAAATTCTGTAGCTATCAACATATTTAAACTCAAATGATTTACCTTTAATTAATTGTACATTTTACTTATATGATTGTTATTTACAACCAGAATTGTGGCAGTTATTCGGAATACTATTTATACTAATAATGTATATGCATGTTTCCCATTATAATCCTGGAATAGGCAGACATTTTGTTCGTAAATACGCACTGCGTTTTAAATCCCATGTTAATTGGCCAAACAATGCTTGATCTGCAAACAAACAAAGGCTTTTTCATATTTTACCGAACATTCTGGAATAAAATAAGTTAATCAAAAATAAATGCATCAATATGAATAAAAAAAGCGATGATAGCTCATCAAACTAATATTGTTTGTTTTCGTTATTATTTTCAAAAGTTTTATTCTACTTGCATTTGTCTAGATAAATCATCGATGTCGATGAATCCCAACAAATGCAAGCAGAAATAAAATACGTAAAGTACTTACAACGGATAATACGTTTTATTCAATACTAGCTGCGCCTCGCGGTTTTACCCACGTCACTCTGCTGCTTGTTTTTTTTTAAATTATGATGGGCTAACTCTTGACCCCAATCGAGTCCGCGAGAGATGAGATGAGGCCGAAGATGGAGCGAGCTTGCCCAGAAAAGCATTTGCATTGGATCGGAGCGTGATATTTTGTAGCCTATATGGTAATCCAGCTTATAAACTATCCGCGTACAAACTTACAGCTAAATTCATTCTGACGTTTTTGCGTGCAAGAGTAACAAACATACATACATCCACACACACAAACTTTTGTATTTATAATATTAGTAGGATAACATGATATCTATACAAAATCCTCTATACTAAAATATATTCGTATGATACTCAGACACTATGACCGATTATGACATACGAATTATCATTAAGGTTTGCGACTTTTAAAGAGTTCCGCATACTCCTTAAAAGTCGCAAACCTTAACCTTTTTTTGTGTGTATTTAATAACTTTGACACATGGAGACCATAATGCCTAAACTTCCAGTAAACCATAGGTTGGTGCAGAAACAATGTGGTAGATGCACCAAGCTAGAGAAAAATTCTACTGAGAATAGATTATAATATATTATTATTACAATTTCTGAATTAAAAAGAATGTGCTTAAGACCAAAAGGACTTATTTCTGCGTATTCTCAAATATGACCAATCTTCGTTAAATATAATTAGTTCCAGTTCCTGTTTCTTTTTTATATTATTAGAAGCTTAAACGTAAACATAACATTAACTCAATATATTTTGTCGACTGTACATTGTACACTCACAACAATCGTATGTCGACAGAAACGTGCCGAGAGTTCGAAGCATTTCGAAGTAGGTACACCAGTGTCGGCGACACGCGAAAACTGCATCAATCATAAAGAGGGCAGGACAACGCCGCTTTTTATCGGAAATTTCTTTCCAGGGGGATTTGTCTGTGACTCCATTTCACATTTGTCACATTACCTACCAACACAGATTTTGTTTCTTTTGCGAAGACTAGAGTAGCGAGTTGGTTTTTTTACGCCTTTAATTTGTGTAGGTGACGCTTCAGGAATAAGGTTAATGGGGCCGTTTTACTTATGGTTATACAAACAATCTACAGTGAACTGAAATAATAAAAGTATTGTGAAATACAATAAATGAGTATATTATGTTTCAAAATTGAGATAAATAAAATTCGACCACCGAACTCGAACCCGAATCTTAGTAAAGTAAGCATCTTGGTAAACTTTTCCGTAAAGTATTCAAAAACATAAAAAATGAGTATATCATAAATTAAATATTATAGAGAAGTTAAGTATGTTATATATAGTTTGATAAATAAAATAAATATTATTGGAGAATAATTAAACAAACTGTTTCATTTCATATTCAATCGTCTGAATATTTACTGACAATTAATTAAATTCCTACAGTAAATACATTAATTGATTTTGTATGCCATTGTATCGCTCTCCGTAACGACACAATTTTAACAAACATTAAAGATAGAAACTAGTTTGTGTATACTATTAATGATGATAGAATAAATAAACATACATTTTGGATGAATTTGGTGCCTCTTTTTGGTTATTAGTACGTATACAATGAAGATGATACGATCTCGTGTGACCACTCTATCCGACCCGCCGGAGAAGAGTGCGCCCGCGAACGCGACGCTTCCCTTCTCGCCCTCCCGACCCTTAGTTTGCAAAGAACCTTCCGATGACCTCGTAGACCCGAAGTCCGAGAGGCCCGCGAACTGAAGGAGAGCGACAGTTGCACAAAACTTCCCTAAAATACAAAAGTCAAAATCCCTCAATCTCTTCGCCAGCGACCGCCCTGAGCCGAGGTCCAAGTCCCACAGGGGAAGCCCTCTTGCGTTTGCTTAGTTTGTAGGGTTCAAACCATTTATCTAGGCTGGAACTCTGCTAGCCTTTATGCTTGGTGAAGTAGCAAAAGCCTCGTGGCTAATTACATACGTCCGTCAGTAAAAAAAAACGATCTCATGTTTCACTCTCCTCTACCTGAGGGAGGGTGGTTTCCCAAATTTGCTTTTAACTTTCTTTTGGACATTATACGTCATCAGATAGACGTAGGCAGGGATTTCGGTTCGTTGTTTATCGTGTCCTAAGGGACATTTGAAAGAAGAAGGGACATATCCGAAAAGGTAAAGCCGCTGTGATTTAAAAGGACATATCGGACAATCCGTGTGTTTCTTAAATCTCATTCGTGTTTATCGTATTGCCATTCTTTAAATGGATAGCAAAACTTTTCCTTGGTTTTCCAACTTATCTTTTGGAGATCACTATGTTGTTATCGAATAAGATTTGAGTAAAACGTCCTGCGGAGTTAAAGTTATTGTTGATCTGAACAATTATTAAAATATTAGCAAACTACTAAACTTGCCTGAAAAAGAAACTAGGAGTAACCACTTAAGAGTGATAGGCTCATTTTTAAGCGGGCACTCCTTGATTATTTTGGACGGACATATAGTTAGCCACGAAGCTCGCCTTAATACCCACTGAAGCAGTAAAACACTGCTTATTACCGGGCATAAAAACGAGCAAAACTCTTTAAGAAATAAAAACCAAGAAACCTACGCAAGAGGGCGCCTATGGTCGTATAAGGGTTGTGCCTAAATACTTGGCTTGCAGTTCCTAAGGTTCGCTGAATATCTTGACCGGTGGAATATTGAATCTCAAGAAGAATACCGCGGCACTCTTTGTATCATTTAATTCCCTTCTCCACTCTCATCAAACACCTTGGACATTAGCCATTTGATACGGATTGTAGAACATCGCGAAGAGCACTCCAAGAGAAGCAAGTTTATGTATAAGGAGGTTATGCAATCAAAATATATTAAACCTAAGAATAAAACATACTTCATTGGACAATTATCATTTCTTCATAACTGGAGTAATTAATAACATTATATTTTTTCAATACAATCATCATAATTATGCATCCATATCCGCATTGCTACCAGTCTGAAATAAACTTCTCAATCATACTTTGAAGTACCTCTCGCTCCGTTCATTCAGCGTTAATACTGTAGATTTTTATTAAGCGTTATAATAATTTTAAAAGCTTCGTGTTGTGAAGGATTGGCGTAGTGCAACTGAGGGTAGTTGGCGATCCTACAAGTGTTACACTCATAGTTTAGAGGAAAACTTTCATCGTTATTCATACTAAAATAACACTTGAATTTCTACACTGTATGATTGATAGACCCTGCTCTTTTATATTTAAAATCCTTATATCGAAGATTTTAAAATTGTATTGGTTAGATTTTGCATTTTATGATCAAGCGTTCCTGTATAAAATTGATTGAAGTATTTGAGAGGGTTATGTTTGGTGCTTTAAGAGTAATACGTTGAGTAAGCATTAATCTTCTATGAGATCGATATTGTATGGAGTTTGTATTATAATATCACGTAAGAAAATATATAAACTGTGAGCGTTTGAATTTCAAGTAGAATTGTGGTTAATGTGGGTTGATGAAAATATTTGAAAAAATTGCTTTGAACCCCAGCTATTTTTCAAACCTTTATTGTTGTGATTAAAATTAATCTCAATTGAAAGTTTAATAACTAAAGTTAATAATAGAATAATAGATTTTATTCGATTTCTTGCTTAAGTGACCCATTACCCATATACGCCTATAAATATAAAAACAGTACCCTACTGACAGTTTTATAAACAACGCATATTCTAATTTTCCGATGCTTTCGAAGATTAGAAGTCCAAGAGGCCTGCGTACAGTAAAGTAGTTGCACAAAACTGCCCTAAAAAAACAAAAAAGTCATGATTCCTCAATCCGAGGATCAAGTCCCACAAGGGGCGCCTTCTTGTGCAAGTAACATAGAGTACTGGCCGGAGAAGTATCGAAAAGCCTAGTGGCTAACTACAGAAAATTTACATTTATGCAGCCGTGAGCTAGTTATAATTCTTAAAAATAAATATTAGTATCCTAGGTTTCTAAGTGCAAATACCGACTAATACTAACATACAATAATTAACTAAAACTAAAATATATTAAAAATATATGTCCTTTTGCATCAATTCCAATTGTGTTTAAGTTCACAAATGCATGGTATCACGTTTGTAACTTTTCCCCATTTAAAATGACTCTCTTTCCTATTCAGGTATAAGTTGTCCCTCAATTAGACCTGCGGCAGAATAAGGGCTGCTACCTAACTATTTATGAGCCCAGATTAGGGTCGCCCCCTACACAATTACTCTATATCATGTAAAAGGTTGGATCGCCGAATATTTGACTGATAATTGCTTCAGACTGAATTGTTTTCAACTTATCTTTATTGCGAATCTCCAGTGAATCGAGTGCTAAAGAGAAATTTGTATTTTAAAAGGCATTTTAGAAACAATTTTCGTCTTTTTATTACCTAAAATGGAACATCAAGTATTTAATTAGCTGATGTTTAACTTTAGAATTTGTTTGTGCTACCATTATATTACCATCATAAATAAACCTAAAGTTAAATAAGCAAGCTATTTATTTAATATAAAAGGATTATGTAATTTAGATTTGGTTTGATTTGAATACCTGAAATATCTCATTCTTTGGCTATATAGATGATTGATTATATTAAATCTGGTACTTAATATTTGCGAAGGATCTTTGTCTGGCTTTCTTGTACAATTTGATAGCTTAAATTAATTTAGTAGTATATACCAGACCTTAGGAAAGTACGTTGACTATCTTTTATGGGAAGCTGGCCAAAGTATTTCACGCGGATGAAGTCGCTCACTAGTCGTTATCAATGAAATACAGAATGCGCTAATACACAAAGTACGTATATGCACTTGTTTTAATGTCATACGAAAAAAGTATTTGGATCGGCTTGGTTTATCTTTTTCTGTAATAGATGCCATGCTGCCATTATTCCAAATATTTAATAGAAGGTAGACGGATTAGACTGATTACGACCACGGCTGCCAAACTGTAAGAAAACCGCGCATACAGAGCATAAGTGACCTTTAGTAGTACATCATAGTGAAAAGTCTTACAAAACAAGGTTCCAATTGAATAGCCACTTCGTTAAACACCACAGCTAGTCCAACAGCCTTTTAATCCAATAGATGTAAGTTTGGCACCAGTGGCGTGTTGCACGCTTGTAATGTTTACAGTGTAACAACATTTGCACAGTAATCTAAGTGGTGTCGGTAGTTGTTGCCAAGAGCATCGCGTGCTCGCCCGTCTCTCGCACGCCCGCACTATTTGGATAAACTATGCGGAAAACGAATGTTCTTTGATAGTTGACTTTCCTTGTACGAAGTTGTACGTAGGCTATGTTGAAGTACCTACAGCACCTGTGGATAATGTTTCTATTTCTTGAGTTTGGAAGGAGTTTTGCAAGTGTGGAAGTTTGTTTGTTTAAAAATGAAGAAAACAACGTTTTCTCAGAAAGCCATGAACAAAAACTAAACTAATATAGTAAAATATAATTGGGAACTCCATTTCATTGAAAATAAAATAATAAGTGAACAGGATTATGGTGCGGTCGTAACATTCATGTGTACCCTTGAAATCAAAGTCATGTTAAATTCATAAATCTATGTTTTGGTTCAATTATTTATTTTGTCAGATAGTAAATGGGATTAAATATAATGACCACCAAAAATATATACTTGACACCAGAAAAATAAAGTCCAAAATTATAATAGTACTAGCTATTTTAGTCACGACTGCACTTCAAATTGTATTCGAACACCAAATGTAGTTAATGATCACCAAATCTTAGCGAGCAAATTATTGCGCTATTTCTACCTTAATAAAATCAATGAAAAATGACAATCGGTTAGGTTAGGTTAGAGCTGCGGCCATACAACGCCAGAACCGAATAGTAAATTAGTAAAACATTTAGGTACTTTTGGTGATCATTTACTACTTTTGGGTTAACAATGATTTATTTTTTGGAGTCATTTTGCTTAAATACGATAGCGAAATGTTAAAACTTTGGTTACAATTTTACATTAAAATGCGGGTTTAATTTTGGTGATCATTTTCATTTTTTTTCTGTTATATATTACTATATCTGATGGTAAGTTAAACATAAGCCATAGTAAATTGATGAATACACTAAATTCGCTTTTGTTGCTTCTTCACTAAGGTAAGAAATACGAATGTATTCTTCATAGCCATAGGTATTTTGTTCAGAATAAACACAAGAAATCCATTTTTGTTTATGTAGAGTGTTTTGTTACGAATCCCAGTAACGGCACAACATTTAAAGAACCCGATGACTCTTAGTCCATCAAAGGATTTCCCAAGAGCGTATTTAAAGAACAAAGCGAGGCCGTTTCTAGTAGGTACCTAAACACCACAAAAATAAGGACGGCTATTAAAATCGTGGTCTAATGATACTTAGAATGACAGCCAGAACACTCAAAAATATAACTGAGGATGTAGAACCCTGAATGTCACATTGAGAAAATCATCACATTTTTTTGTTACCGTGGCGGTACAAGTCTTGCTTTAAGTCTTATAGGTTGTGGGTTCAATCCCTACGCCGGAAGAAAAATCTTCGTGCAAAATCTAGGTTTTCAAGTTTGGTTAATTGTGGGACTACCATCCGTTCCTCGGAAGCAAATTTGCCCCGATTGTTATAACAGAAAGATGCTGTAATAAAAGCAATTGTATACCAGGGAATGGGCAGCAGTCTTTCCCTGTGTTTTATTATCCTGCGGTCACCAACCTGCCTACGAAACGTGGTGACTATGGCAAAAACCCTCTATCGGGAGGAGACCCATGTTCAGCAATGGGTGTTCAATGGGCTAATGATGATATTTATCGATGGGAGAAAGCTTATTTCGTTATTGCCTATAGGTGTCATATCCACATTATAAGATATTTTACTTACGCTTTTAGTCTAGGTCAATTCCATGTCGGGTTCGTATCTAAAAAAAATTGTATGTATCTTTAATGGAAATCATATATTGAAGGTAGTTAGTCTTAAAAATAATTATTAAAGAAAGTTTTTTGCTTTTCAGAGTTTCATGAAGACAGTTATTTATGCAAGAAAACTAAATGTGAAATATCCTTGTAGATATTTAGCCATAACGTTGTATAAAGAATATTTAAAATCATAGTGAAAGTCGCTAATATTAGCAACGAGAACAATAACAGTATTACAGTAACAAGTCAATTGATTAGAGTGGGAATATTTTTATTATTATAATACGGAGTTCCAACAAAAAAGCTCAATGGTACAGAAAACGCCAAAACAAAGTTTTTACGAGAAAATTTTACCCATAAATTACGTCACATGCGCTTTTATCCGCCATTATTTGGTCGCTGTGAAGTATTCGTGCGTACTCGAACATTTTTACGTTGTTTCGAGAGCTCAGCAATTTGTCTTAAGATTTCTAATACGATTAAGTAAATTCTATGTGTGGCGGGTTTAATAATCGATCGGAAAATATATATAATTATTTTCTCAAATTTTTTTTTTTCTTTTTCAATACTCAAGACTTTATTGCTTTGCACAATGTGTATACAGGTGTTTTAACATTATAATGAAAAGTGGTACCAATTATGAACCCTGTCAGGGCACAGCAACATAGTTAGATATAACCTAAATTAATATTGTACCAGAGAGGAGGCACGGGTTATTATTAATTGTGAAAAATATTTATTATCATTATTATTCTAGATTATAATTTATCATATTATTAAATAGAGGCATATATATTATTTGTATGTGTATGTCATAACATATCATTTCACCTGCCACTATAAAGTAGGAATAGTAATTTCCGTATTGTAGTGTCTATCCTTGTGACTAAAGGTTTGAAAAAACTAAATAACACACTTCCACTCGATAAAACAAATAACAACAAATCAAAATTGAGGGGTATGCATAGACTGTCCAGAGGGTCCTATATTTTAATTTGGATGATTGGAATAGTAAAGATATATTTTATAACCCGACTTAATTGCATATGGATTCATTGCTCTGATTAATAGTTACTCGATTCAAGTTATCGAAATAGTCAGAGATCAATAGTTATTTTTGTTTTTAAAAAACAACTCGCGCCCTAAGGAAATGAATCCCTGTGTCGCGGGGGACTTTACTACACCTAGTTCACGGACACAGAGCACATTCATATTATGGTTCACGTAAATCATTGCCCCGGATGAGTATCGAACTTAGAACCCCAGGTATCAGAAGCAACTAATAACTAACGTAACCAATGAGCCACTGGTGAGTCTGCTTTGTTATTACTACTTTGTACTATAATGGTATAATTATTTTGATTTTTTATCTTATTTTAAAGAGAATTTATACCTTTTGCAAAACTTGCATATACTACAATTTGCTTTCTTTCATCCTTAGTCGTGTTCCGACATGCATCCATTAGTTCCTTATAACTAGCAAAAAATATTAGATACAATTACTATACCCTAATACTCTAACTATTGGAAGTAGTGTTGGTCACTGGCTGGGGTTCGAACTATTTTTATTTAAACTTATATATATTATTATCAAAGATAAACTTTTTACATTATTATTCTTTTTCTATTTCTTTTGTATGTCACTATTTTACGTCGTCATTACCATTCTGTGCTGTCAGTAAAGTAATAAAAATATAGTTAATTAATATTCATTCTTTCATTTTATTAAGTGTACAGTCAACCGCTACATAACAAGGAGTTCATATTATCAAAGGGAAACTTTAGATGCTTGAATCCACATTACTAGTTTATTCCCACTATATTATTAGGTATAAACTCAGTACATTTTATAGCTAGTACAACAGAATTGTCTTCACTGCGAAATCTCGTGCACCAACACACCTCGGGGTGAAGTCTTAACGAGGAAATAGTGGCCGTAAATCAGAGGAAATTTCTTCTTATTGAATTTCCTCCTGTCGGTGAACGGAAGACCCGCCTAAGTTTTTATTCCAAATAGTCGCCTCGAGACATGTAGGTAGGTACGTACTAGTTCGTGCACTTTTTGACCGTCCCGTTGGTATTACACATAAACTATACCTACTTAGTACTAACTAAGTATAGTTAAGTACAGTTTATGTGTGTGAAAAATATAAAATCTAAAATGATAGGTACAATATGAATAAATCAAATGAAAAAAAATAATAATAGAATCAGGCATTACTTTGCGCAAATCCATATTAATCTAAATTTAAGAAACAAAAGTACCAAGAGTTAATTCCGCAAAAAATTGTGTATAGGCTTTCGCACCGCCATCCTGCCCGCATAAATTATGCACTATATGCAGGAGAGATAGTAACAGCATGCAAAAATACCATCACTGGCCGAAGACTCTTCTTCGTCTTCGGCCTTACAGCATATAAACACTTTTCTTTTTTTATGTATAATTTAACTAAATTTATTATTGTCCAAAGTTAGAGCCTAAAGTCCAGAGTGATCATTCGATGAATATGAATAAGTACATAAAGAAAGTAATGATGCAAATATAACTTAATAGATTGCAACAGCTTGACAGCGTTGATGTAGCTGTACAAGTCTCGGAGGCTATAAATCTTAGTGTAAAATCTAATCTTTCTGGTTCTGAAAGACTACGTGCTTCGGAAAGCACGTTAAGCCGTTGGTCCTGATTGTTATAACATTATGTATAACAATCGTATAGGTACTAGGGAATGGGCAGCAGTGTTTCCCTCTATGTTACAATATTGCGGTCACCAGCCCGCCTGCCAAGTGTGGTGGCTATGGTAAAACCCCTCCCTGACGAGACGTTATAAGGACAGATGATGATGATGATAGGATTGTACAAATTGGAAAACAAATTGAAATTAAAACAGTAGCGTTTAATCCACGGGAACATATTACACCATACTCAAACTCAAAATAATCACAAGCCTACTAAACAAAGGGATATAAACATTCTGTACCTTCAACAACTTCAATTTAAAGCTCCATAAAATAGTGTCTGAATTGCAAGTAATATTTTTCCTTCTTCATAAGCATTAAACGAATTTGCCAGGTACTCTCGGATAAAATGCTAACGGCTATAAAACCTCTTTTTATGTTTTATTGAGTATCGTGGCTTCCAAAGAACTTTACAGCATGGAAAAATTAGGTCATCAGTACTGGTACGAAGATTTTTATGTGAAAACTTTTCAAATCTTATCGACTTTTATACGTATCTTCGTTCTATGTGACTATCTATTTAATACTAGTATGATAAATGTGAAAGTTTGTGAGAAAGTATATGTATGTATTGATTTTAAAAGCTTATTACTATATATTGATATGTTATTTTTTTTAAACATATGAATTAAATTCTTATTTTTTAACCAATACTACAACTAGGGAAATAAATCACTGTAGGGGAAGGTGGGGGGACACCGGATAGTTAAGAAAAAGACAAAATAAATAAATCACTATGTTATTTATTGAGGTAATCAATGTCATAAATGTTTAAGTATACCTTAGGCATAACTTTGGCATAAAAATGTTTGAGATCAATCTTAGTAACTACACAAAATATATTTTTTTAATAAAAATAATAAATCCGAATTCACCCCATACCTATGGGTCAAACCGGATAGGCATTTTTTATTCAAGGGGTGAATACAGATACTAACAACAAAACCAAATAATCAAATTATTCGCAGTTTTTGCATGCAAAAGATAATAATTCTTGCTCAGAACAACTGATGCAACTTTCGTGAGCCCATTTAAGACAAGCAGTGCATTGGTACCATTCATCAGTGGACTTAGTTTGACTGTACTTTTCGCCACAAACCAAACACTCCGAATCCTCCTGATGGTTTTCTTTATGCGTCTTTTTACCGATACATTTACCTTTGCCTCTTTTTGTTTTAATTACTGATGTCATAGACTTATCTACCAGTTCATTTTATACGGTGATTCATGTCACCAACTTGTTTTTTACCTTTGACCCATATAATTTTTCCTATTTTTTTTAGGTACAGAGGTTAATCCAGTCTCGTATGTGATAAATTCGCGTGGAATTAAAAGCGTGCTTAGCATAAAGTGTATCTAAAAGATTAAAAAACGATGACTCTACAGCTCTATTAAAGTCCATTGATCTTGCAGTTGATGTAGCTTCAGGTGATCTTAGTGACAATTCACAATGTCGTTTTGAAATCCACTAAACCAATCTAAGCCAGCGAGTCCAGTTTCCTTATTAAAAGGATGGTTCAAATTATTTCTTTCAGCCAATTGGAATGCCAAAAGTCGCAGATCTGTTTTGGTCAATCTAAATAGTCGCGATTTCATAGTTTTGATATGTTCAACTAGCATACCTTCCAGCTCATCAGTGAACACGCATTATGCAGTAGCAGGACACTTTCTAAACACTTCGTCTTTGAATTTTCCAGCTTTGATCTTTTTTACACGATCTTCTAAGGAACTTTTAGGTACACTATAAGTATGTGACGCTAAAAGATAACCCATTTTGCCTTCCAGCACTGAATTTAAGGCTAAAAGCATGTCTGACTCCGACCACTGCAGCCTATTTGACTTTCTCACATATATTCGTGGCATATTGACGCTCGCACTCTGCAAAAAGTAAAAAAATAGTAATTAAACAATAAAACAAACGCCCGTAATACCTACATATGTAATCAATCGGGGTGAAACCGGGTAGTCGAAATCACCCCGTCCGCTTGTACCCCACAGGTGCCATGTTTAAAATCGTTATACTAACAGAGATTATGTTTACACTCATAGCAACAACAAATACCGTTTTAAAAGGTTAAATATGTATTACTTCATAACGAATACAACTGTATCTGATAGCACATAGTTAAACTTAATGATAACACTTTAAAAAAGTCAAAATATTAAATAACTTACCTTCGTTTACAATTTTCGTTTATAGACGCAAGCGCTGAGATGTTACCATCGCCGCCATTTGCAACTGTACTGAATAAGCGTTCGCGCGTATTTCACCGCTAGCTAGAGCGAGACAGCTGAACGCAGAGTAATGAAATATCAACTATCTGGTTTCACCCCCTGTCCGGTTTCCCCCCACCTTCCCCTATCTTGGTAGACTTGTGGTTTACACAAATATGTAGTTGCCCTGTGTGGGAATCGAATCTACAACACAAGGTCTGAGAAGCTACTGCCATGATCACTGAGTAGGAAAGCGAGGAGAAATGAATAAATGAAAAAGTGATTATTATTATTGTATTTATTTCGTAGTCAGATCTTTTAATTGAGGATATCATGATGTGACCGATTGTTTCATAAAGTAACTTATTCAAAGTAACCATATAATTCCAACTTTTGACTATATACTATATTAACTTCCGCATGCGGCTTCACTCCCGTTTCCGTAAGATCTTCATAATTAAATATGCCTTCCTTGATAAATGAGTTATCCAACATTGAAATAATTTTTCAAATCGAAGCGGTAGTTTATGAGTTAATCGCGTTCAAGCAAAGAAACAAACTCTTCAGCTTTTTGTATTACTTTTAGGAATACTCCTTAAAGATGGTGCTTAATACTATTTTTGTATAAAGCATATTAGGCTGACTCCACAATGGGCGCGCGCATTCCTCAAGCGTGTAAACGATGCAAACCGATGCGAGCGCCAACCCTTCGACCCAATCATTGTCCGCTTGTGTCACGCTCGAGGAACGCAAGCCCAACGTGGCGTCGGCCTTAAGGTATTGATTTCACAAACTTGTAGTTTATGTTAGACAAAGTTAAGCCTTACAAATCTGAACAACTGTAACAAGAGCCGAATCCAATAAAGGTTATCAAAGTTATCTGGTTATGAAAATCTTAGAGTTTTCAGTTGGAACAAACTAATTACTTTTCTAGAAAGTTTCAGTCCCCAATCAACCTATTTTTAGGAGTTACAATGGCGAGTTTTGTCAAACTTTTCGTGTTTAACGGTCGGTTTGCATAGGAATAGATTTTAATGTGGTGACCGCAAGGAATCACAAGGAATGGTTGTAGTTCAGTGGTTGCGATATTTGCCTCTGTTAGTATTATTGTAAGTTTGAACTATATAGTAATAGAATAAAAAAGATTTATTTCAGTATAACATACAAGATAATAAATATAATATATTAATTAATCTATACTAAAATATAAAGCTGAAGAGTCTGTTTGTTTGTTTGCTTAAATGGGCTAATATCAGGAAGTACTAATTCGATTTGAAAAATTCTTACAGTGTTTGATAGCCGATTTGTAGAGGAAGGCTCTAGGTTATATTTTATTACGAAGTTGACTCGGGTACGAGAACTACGCAGGTAAAACTGCACGTGGAAGCTATACAAATATATTTAAAAATAAACGACAATATGTACCTAATTAAGCATGTTCTGCCGAAAAGGTGTGTAAGGTGCTTCCAAAATATGCCAATCTTGTAACCGGAGATAGTGTCACATATAGTGACACGTTTTTGAAACATAGTACAGTTTTTTTTCACTGACGCAATTCATGACACTGTTTTCTCTTATGAGATATATTTTGGTAGCACGTAACATTTATGTCCACTGATAACTGATTTGATCTTATTTTGCTTTCGTGAATTTCTAGTGCAGTTATATTTTGATATAACAAGATATGTATTAAACAAAACACCTCTATATGCCTAATTGCATTATGTAATAAATAATAGGACCAGACAGGGAAGCATGCGGTGTGAGCCACATTTCTTCCAGCACATCAAACTTCTAACAAACTACAAAGCCATAAATCTTTCAACCTTCTTCGCTAACATTTATTATATGAGCTTGAAATTATGTAAGTATTCACACATGTTTGTAACTCCACAAAGTTATTAAATTCTTCCTGTAACTCATAAGATTAAAAAACCATTTGAAAGCATAAAACTCATTCCACAAAACGAAGCACACGAGCAAATCTTAATTGCACGCGTCTGAGCCGCTAGTTCAACGTTTACACTTGACGTTTTAAAAATATTACTTTTGCGTTTTAATAACATTTATTTAGAAGGAAGCGGACTCGAAGCGAAATAATGAGGTGACGCGTGAATTTACCGAGGGAATGTAGTCGAGTTGTGGAATAGTTGAATCGGCGCTAGCGCTCGCCTTTTGTGCTCGCTCGACCGTGCTCGCCGTGAGTCAGGAGTTGTGTTAAATATTATGATATCGTCACCTCTTCGTCGAGTACTGCTCTCGCCACATTCGTACTGCTCGCATCACGCCACACCGAAACGAACGAACAAATTAAAAAAACTTTCTCGTATCTAAAACCACACTCACAAACTTTGAGTCAGCATATCAGTCGGACCCGTGTGGATTCATAATCGCGTCGCCAGCACATTTCCATGTTTTTATACAATTTAAACTTTCCTCAGCATGATGTAGTTACTTCACTACTGCTGTTATTCTAATGATTGATACAAATACAATATACTGCCAAATATGTCAAAATTCTTCGATGCCAAAATATGGTACAAAGGCACGAAACCGACGAGAAACCAAATATTTGTTGTTAAGTTCTTTGAAATTTTCAGTATAAATCAAGAAAGTTACTGAACAGTTGTATAGCCGTATTAGTTGGTATAGAAAGTGCATCGTGTTAGGAGGGGAGTGTGACAGAATTTCAGTAGTAAATCTCTGGAGCGCGGGTTTACGCTTCGCGACGGCACGGTATCTGCTGCGACATATTTGGCAAGCGCGCCGGACTCGCAGCCAACTGTGACAATGCCTTCGTAGGTACGAAATGGGAACTTATCTGATGGGCTAGCTTTTTAGATTAATACCTACTTACGACTCCGCATTTATTTTTGTACACAGTATTACGCTGACGACGGGCTAACTTTCCGCTGAGCGTTTTCAGAGAGTCACGGATGCATTCGTCGATAGGATTTAGCTTTATTTTACTTCAATGTTTGCAACCGAGTTAGTACTTAAAACTTTAGCTAATAATTTTGGGGTTCCATATTATAAAGTTAAGGACAGAGTAAATTTTTATTTACGTTTATTTCAATTAATCTTTAAATAAAACATAAGGTATATAATACGTCCTACGCAGATGGCTAATCTCTTTACAGATTAGACACCTCGGCGTGGCTGCCATCGGTCGGGACGAGTACACGTTTATACTGGGTGACTTTTTTACCGTCTTGTAAATTATAGAGCGAGATATGTATATGAAATAGATGTCTATGGCACAGTTATTTTATCTTTTTTTACTGACATAGATTGAAAATCATATCGTTAAAAATACATACCTAATTAGGTAGTTACGTTACGTTAGTTAAAATAGGTGCCTATAATACTAGGCCGCAATCAAATATGGATGAAAAGAGTGAGCGAAATAGCGTAACTACCTACTTAGGTACGCATTTTACGGTTACGAATTTCACTCTATGCAAGTAAAAAATAACTATACCTTACACATTTATTCCATATACATATCACGGCCTATTATTTTCAAGACGGTAAAAAAGTCATTCAGTATGTCTACATAGAATTTAAATCTACTTAAGTATTACTGAGCCCGTGTCATCGCTTCTCATTGTCTAATTTCACAACTAAATCCATACATCATAGAACAAACGCAGTGGAATAATAGACCTGCCGGTCACGAATACCCATTCCTTAATACCAAACTTACTAAGTACAAGTAGATTATAGACATCTCATTTAATATATTACAAAGCGAACTCTTGAAGTATTAAAAGCTTTTGGTTGCTTGGTTTAATAATTGTAGTAGTTTAATGTGCAATGTGAAATGTGACATATTCTATTCAGAATGTATAGATAAGGGTAAAAGCAATAAATTTTGTTGATATTATGTTGTGCCCTAAACTTAATTGTTTCTTAGTTCTCTATTTCTGAAAATCTGTTGTTTTTGACTTTTATCTATAACATCCTAACAGGAATACGTCACTATTCCAGTAAACCTGTATAAAAAGTACTATTACTTACTGATTTATCAACGCACAGCTTAATCCACTGAACAGTGAAGTAGGTGTATGGTGGCTAAGAATAGATATTTCTAAATTTATTTCGTAAAAGTATCTAAGAATTTAAGAAGACAACATAGGGCAATAGCCAGTTGTAACCTAAAACTTATAACGTAGGTACCTGTTATTAATTTTGTAGACTACAACCTGATGTTACATTAATTTTTTTTTCTAATCAAAAGATGCTCTATAAATTGTATTATGTTGGCTTTGGCTGCGTTAGCTATAAGTTTACAATGTTTTTAAATGTAATGATTCATGTTCGATTGGAACAGATTTAAGAATTATGCTAGTTTGAAATTTAATTATAATTTGTCTTCATAAACCGATGACGAGACTTAATATTATTATGTAATTTTTTGTAAGAATGTTAAATAGGTATGTAAGAGAAAATGATATACAAATCGGGGATGTAGTTTCGTTCAACGTCTATGTCACTTGCTCTATAAACACCATATAGTATATTATTTATGTTAGCAATCTTTCATTTCATACAGGAGTAGATAAGTGGCGGAGTTTTTATTTTACCGAGCACAAAACTATCAGAATAACTCACGCGAACAGGTAATCATGCCGGTTCATGATTCTGAATGAATGCAACACATCGTAAACGTGTTAAATGAAAATGATCCTTATGTCGTAGGGATTACAACTAATTGCAACTGGCTAGCACTAACGGCTTCTTGAAAGCTCTGTTTTGCTTTACAAATGCTTTTATTCTTGGTAATGGGTGGAATTGCTACCAATTTTAACGTATGCTTTCACAGTGTTCATTAGAAAAATGGTTTTGAAGTATGTGTTTGGTTGCACTGACTGTTAAATTTTAATACCTATACATTAAGTTATCAAGTAACCTATTACTATGCCTGTTTCTGAATATAATATTACTTTTAAAAATATGAGCAAAGTTATTACTTTGGTATATATATGTTTAAAATAGGCGTGCTTACCAATAGCATCTACAATAGTTTACTTAAAACCTTAAGAATGCATTCTCATCCGTTATACATAAAGGCACAAGCAAACAAAACATCTCGAACATGAACATCGAAGTTTTTGTGTGTGTGCGAATCGCTAATGAACATTAAACACCATGGACAAAGATATTCGTGGCACTACAATGTGACTAACACTATTAGTACATAGATACCACTCTATCCAACTTGCCGGAGAAGAATGCGAACGCAAACGTGACACGTCCCCCCTCGCCAGGACAGGAGGTCCTTTACTTTGAAATAAACCTTGTGATAATGTTTTGTTGACAGCAGAATTATTGAATTTACTCAAATGCAATAGTTTCAGGTTCAAGGTTTACTCCAATCTGCAATAAAAATCACTAACAATTTAGGTTAGGTACCTACATTTTTATACAACGAAGTTGAAAATGACATAAATGGCTTCGAGAAAGGGATATTATGGCCGTAGGTACTCGACTTGGCGGCGGCACCGTGCCCCCAAATTTAATGTTTAATAAATGTTTTTGTGAAGTGTAGGTAATTTTATTAAAAACAATATACTAGATTTCCGCGCGCGGTTTCACCCGCACTACTCCCGTTCCCGTGGAACTTCAACATAAAATAAAGCCTATATAAATGGGCTATCTAACACTGAAAGAATTTTGCAAATCGATCTAGTAGTTCCTGAAATTAGCACGTTCAAACAAACAAACAAATTCTTCAGCTTTATGTATATTAGTTTAAGATTAGTTAAATAAAATTAGATAAATTCAGAATGTTGGTAGAACAGAATATAAATGTCGTTAAAGAACCTAGCAATTCAGATAAATGTTTGTGTGAGCTTAAGCAATTTAACTGAAAACTAAGTTCCCAGACAGCCTTTACAACAGAATCCAGTTTTCTAGTTCAAATGATGTTGTATAATCTTATAGAATTTGTTTTGTTTTGCTTCCCCGTTCTAATTTCAGTTATCGAGGTCTAGTAAAACAATAAGTAGGTATTCTATATACCTACCTACCCAGGCCGCGTAACTTTGGTTTTTTCTTTTTTTTATTTAGCAAACTATGATTGTTTGTGTCCACATTACAATATCTCTCTTGACAATAAGTTATTTTAAGAAAATAATAATGATAAAATAACGTAGGTATAGTAATATCTCGGAGGTTCAGACTTAGAACCCCCCGTCCACGTCGTCGTCGTTGCGTTTGATCCACACAACAAATCTTTGTGTAAAGTCTAAGATTTCTTTCAGTGTGGTTGATTGTGATACAATCCTCTGCACCTCGGAAGGCACGTGGAGCCATTGATTTCGATTTTTATAACATCATCTATAATATTGTTAAACAGCAAACGGGCAGCAGTGTTGCCCTATGTGTTAGAACATCATCAAAACTGTGGTCACCATCCCGCCTGCCAAGTGTTGTGCACAACCTTCTCGGGGGTCCATATTCAGCAATGGAGGGTCTGATGATAATGATGATGACGCTAAGGGTGTATAGGAAATAAGAGCATTACTAAGTATATCTAGTGTGACATTGAAAGATTGCATAAAACAATTTATAGTCACCGAATAACGCAAGAAAGTATATAAGCATCATTTCAGCCATATGACGTCATCTGCTGGACATAGGCCTTCCTCGTAGATTTCCAGTTGCTACGGTTGGAGGCGGCCTGCATCCACCGTGATCCCGCGGCCTCTACCACTTTTACCAGGTCATCCGTCCATCTAGTTGGTGGACGTCCTACGCTACGCTTGCCGATCCGCGGTCTCCATTCGAGAACTTTTCGGCCCCAAAGGCCATCTGTTCTCCGTGGTATATGGGCCGCCCATTGTCACTTCTACGAACTAATCCGTTGGGCTATGTCAGTAACCCGTGTTCTTCTACGTATCTCCTCATTTCTGATTTGAGCTCGTAGAGAAACCCCGAGCATTACCCTCTCCATAGCTCGTTGAGCGACTCTGAGTCTGTTCATAAGGCCTATAGTAAAGCACCACGTTTCATATAAGCAGGATGTTACAAAAATAGAAAAGAAACCAATTTCCTTTAGAACCTCATCCTGAATATAGCTTATGTTACTCCTTATAACGTACTTTTCTTAAACATAGTAAACGGAGGACAACCTCCGTAGCGTAGCGGTATTTGGCTCGCTTTATATCCCGGAGGTCGTGGGTTCGATCCCCACACCGGACAGATAATCTTTGTGTAAATTCTAAGATTTCTGTCCGGGTCTGGTTGGTTGAGGGACTACCCTCCGTGCCTCGGAAAGCACGTAAAGCCGTTGGTCCCGATTATTATGACATCATCTATAATAATCGTATAGCAAGGAACGGACAGCAGCGTGTCCTTGTGTGGTACAACATAACACTGCGGTCACCAATCCGCTTGCCAAGCGTAGTGACTATGGCAAATACCCTCCCTCGGGAGGAGGCCCATGTACAGCAGTGGACGTTATACGGGCTGATGATGAATGACATAGTAAAACAAATATTGAAATTGGACCTAAAGCTGGAGCTCTGTCACCGGGCATAAGGAGGCGAATGCCTCGACGGTAACTAAATATTATTATGTCCGTAAATTAATGGATTTATCGTCTTCCAGTTAATTCATTACAAACAAAAAACACAAATCTCTTCTCATAATATTAGTTTACATAACGACGGTAAGCCGACAGCGTTTTGATGTTGCTACAGAAATTTTAATGGAAACACACAATAAAGTACTTAAGTTTGTGTAACTTGACGTTTTCGTTTATTTGCAATTTCATTTAGTGGCTTCTTTACGTCTTGTTTTTGTTGGTCTTGACAAAAATACTATTTTATTAATAGAGTGGCGAACTATCTTGTTAGGAATTAATGATGTCCTCATAACATTGTTATTAAGATACTGGTAAATTACTAAAATATAAAAATTAAAACTGCAAGGTGAAATCTTATTTTTATTATTTTGTTTGTAATATAGGTATTTTAAGTCAGCTATATTTTGCTTTATTTAAAAATAAACATTACTTACACGTTGCTTTCGTAAAATTAACATTTTCGTTGAAATAAATATTTATTTTAAATATGCGAGATAACATAAACATCAAGGGCGTTGACTGTGAATCCTTTTGCGATATAAGTATAACCTTCATATAACAACACAACATGTAATATAATATATATAGTAATATCGTAATATCATAAAGAGTATTTTTATATTTTTGTATGTTTATTACGAATAAAGTCTAAAACTACTGAACGAATTTCGAAAATTCTTTCAACATTAGAATGCTACATTATCACTGTCTAACATACTACCAAGCCGGGGCGGGCCGCGGGCCTATAATTTTGTAGGTTTATAATAATTCATTTAAATCGGACAAGTAGTTCCTGAGATTAGCGCGATCAAGCACACAGACTCTTCAGCTTTATATAATGGTATAATATAAATTTAAAATCAAAGGGAATCAATATATACCCTTTGATTTCAAATACTTACTGTAATTTGACTACATTTTGGGATGTATATATAAGTATATAACATCCCAAAATGTAGTCAAATTTCAGATAGTAGCACCGTAGAATCTTGTTTAACTTGTCGACATAAAGGCGCTGACTTGATATTCATAACGACCAAGCTTTGCTCCTAGACGTGTCAACCAAATTGCTTTATTACGGCACGTAGGCAAACAGTAACCATACAAGTAACAAAGTACCTGCTGGCAGTTTGACTTGAGTTACCGCTTTGTATGTAAGTGTGAAATAATGGCTATGAGTTTGTCAATTATTAGGTCTAAAAAAAATAAAAACCGGAAGTCAAGAGAAGTTGGAGATCGGTATACAAAAAAACCGGCCACGCTAGCTTAACTAACGATTTTTCCGTAAAAAAACGATTGTAAACATTTGTTGCTGCTCATACTGCAGCTTGTTTTAGCATAAAGAGTCAGCAACAAAATAAAAACCGGTAGTCAAGAGAAGTTGGAGATCGGTATACAAAAAAAACCGGCCACGCTAGCTTAATTATAGATTTATACCAACTGTCGCCAGGCTATATACTTTGTATTTTGGTTACTTGCATCGACCATCACTAAGACAATGGTTAACTTTATTTTATTTCATATTATTTTTATTTGAAAAATTGTATAAAATTAGTCGATCATTGCAGTGTTAAAATCGGGTAAAATAAAAAAAAGTGAAGATACCAGATAGTCAAAAGACACCGCCTATTTGTCGGCATTTCTTTGATATTAATAAAAGCAATGCCGACATCTTCAAAACACGTGTAAAGAACCTTTTACATAGTCGGGACAAATTTAGCGACTTTTAGTGATAATTCGAATTTTCGAGTATTTCGAGGATTTTTATTTCTATTTCACAAAAAAAAAAATCAAATCCAGTTGCGCTATAGTCGCATGAATGTAGTTTTTTCAGTATTTTTGCAAGGAACCATTCCGAAGTCAACCACCGATGGCAAAAGTTGCTAAAATATTTTTTAGCAAGTAAGTATATCAGAAAATCGCTGTGCAGCTCTGAAAATCACTAGATCTAGCGACAAAGTCGCTGAGGTGGTAGAAAAATAATATGAAATAAAATAAAGTTAACCATTGTCTTAGTGATGGTCGATGCAAGTAACCAAAATACAAAGTATATATATATATAGCCTGGCGACAGTTGGTATAAATCTATAATTAAGCTAGCGTGGCCGGTTTTTTTTGTATACCGATATCCAACTTCTCTTGACTACCGGTTTTTATTTTGTTGCTGACTCTTTATGTTAAAACAAGCTGCATTATGAGCAGCAACAAATTTTTGCAATCGATTTTTTACGGAAAAATCGTTATTTAAGCTAGCGTGGCCGGTTTTTTTTGTATACCGATCTCCAACTTCTCTTGACTACCGGTTTTTATTTTGTTGCTGACTCTTTATGCTAAAACAAGCTGCAGTATGAGCAGCAACAAATTTTTACAATCGTTTTTTTACGGAAAAATCGTTAGTTAAGCTAGCGTGGCCGGTTTTTTTTGTATACCGATCTCCAACTTCTCTTGACTACCGGTTTTTATTTTGTTGCTGACTCTTTATGCTAAAACAAGCTGCAGTATGAGCAGCAACAAATTTTTACAATCGTTTTTTTACGGAAAAATCGTTAGTTAAGCTAGCGTGGCCGGTTTTTTTTGTATACCGATCTCCAACTTCTTTTGACTTCCGGTTTTTATTTTGTTGCTGACTCTTTATGCTAAAACAAGCTGCAGTATGAGCAGCAACAAATTTTTGCAATCGTTTTTTTACGGAAAAATCGCTAGTTAAGCTAGCGTGGCCGGTTTTTTTTGTAAACCGATCTCTGACTTCTCTTGACTTCCGGTTTTTATTTTGTTGCTGACTCTTTATGCTAAAACAAGCTGCAGTATGAGCAGCAACAAATTTTTGCAATAGTTTTTTTACGGAAAAATCGTTAGTTAAGCTAGCGTGGCCGTTTTATTTTGTATACCGATCTCCAACTTCTCTTGACTACCGGTTTTTATTTTGTTGCTGACTCTTTATGCTAAAACAAGCTGCAGTATGAGCAGCAACAAATTTTTACAATCGTTTTCTTAAGGGAAAAATCGCTAGTTAAGCTAGCGTGGCCGGTTTTTTTTGTAAACCGATCTCAGACTTCTCTTGACTTCCGGTTTTTATTTTGTTGCTGACTATTTATGCTAAAACAAGCTGCAATATAAGCAGCAACAAATTTTTGCAACCGATTTTTTACGGAAAAATCGTTAGTTAAGCTAGCGTGGCCGGTTTTTTTTGTATACCGATCTCCAACTTCTCTTGACTACCGGTTTTTATTTTGTTGCTGACTCTTTATGCTAAAACAAGCTGCAGTATGAGCAGCAACAAATTTTTACAATCGTTTTTTTACGGAAAAATCGTTAGTTAAGCTAGCGTGGCCGTTTTATTTTGTATACCGATCTCCAAATTCTCTTGACTTCCGGTTTTTATTTTGTTTCTGACTCTTTATGCTAAAACAAGCTGCAGTATGAGCAGCAACAAATTTTTGCAATCGTTTTTTTACGGAAAAATCGTTAGTTAAGCTAGCGTGGCCGGTTTTTTTGTATACCGATCTCCAACTTCTCTTGACTTCCGGTTTTTATTTTGTTGCTGACTCTTTATGCTAAAACAAGCTGCAGTATGAGCAGCAACAAATTTTTGCAATCGATTTTTTACGGAAAAATCGTTAGTTAAGCTAGCGTGGCCGTTTTATTTTGTATACCGATCTCCAACTTCTCTTGACTACCGGTTTTTATTTTGTTGCTGACTCTTTATGCTAAAACAAGCTGCAGTATGAGCAGCAACAAATTTTTACAATCGTTTTTTTACGGAAAAATCGTTAGTTAAGCTAGCGTGGCCGTTTTATTTTGTATACCGATCTCCAAATTCTCTTGACTTCCGGTTTTTATTTTGTTTCTGACTCTTTATGCTAAAACAAGCTGCAGTATGAGCAGCAACAAATTTTTGCAATCGTTTTTTTACGGAAAAATCGTTAGTTAAGCTAGCGTGGCCGGTTTTTTTGTATACCGATCTCCAACTTCTCTTGACTTCCGGTTTTTATTTTGTTGCTGACTCTTTATGCTAAAACAAGCTGCAGTATGAGCAGCAACAAATTTTTGCAATCGATTTTTTACGGAAAAATCGTTAGTTAAGCTAGCGTGGCCGGTTTTTTTGTATACCGATCTCCAACTTCTCTTGACTTCCGGTTTTTATTTTGTTGCTGACTCTTTATGCTAAAACAAGCTGCAGTATGAGCAGCAACAAATTTTTGCAATCGTTTTTTTACGGAAAAATCGTTAGTTAAGCTAGCGTGGTCGGTTTTTTTTGTATACCGATCTCCAACTAATCTTGACTTCCGGTTCTTATTTTGTTGCTGACTCTTTATGCTAAAACAAGCTGCAGTATGAGCAGCAACAAATTTTTACAATCGTTTTTTTACGTAAAAATCGTTAGTTAAGCTAGCGTGGACATTATTTATTTTGGCATAATTGAAAAAAAACTTATTTTTATTTTTTTAAATTTATTTCTCCCTACCATCTTTCAGCAACAAATTAGCAACAAATTGTCCACTATTCGCTTGATCGATCAGCCCACATCCAGTGATTTCCACGCTATCTTATTGAAAAGTTAGCGTTATTGCCGATTTTTTTCGATCGGTTGAAGCAACAAAATTAATTTTCTGGCAACTAATTAGCAACAAAAAAGCAACAAATTGAGGTGTTTTTTTTTTTTTTTCGCTGATTTTACATCGCCATTTTTTTAGACCTTCAATTATTTACCTATAGATAGATGGACAGACACATAATGGTACATACCACTATGTTAATATCCATCTCTTATATTTGTTAAATGAAGACATTTCATTATAATGAAATTGCGCTAACTTTAAATCAAATGTCATCATACCAGCCTGCCTTGTCGTCCGCTAATGAACATAGGGAATTTTGTGCAACTGTCGCTCTATTTAACAGTTCGCGGGCCTCTTGGACTATGGTCTACAAGGGCATCGGAACGTTCTTTGCAAACTAATTGTCGGGAGGGCTAGGGGGACGCGTCGCGTTCGCGGGCGCACTCTTCTCCTGCGGGTCGGATAGAATGGTTACTACACAAGTGTGTGCGCTAAAAAAAGTGCACTCTTTATCGCTTTTTCTAGAGAACCCGGTGGGACATTTCTATCGACAAGACCGGTAAGAGAACAGGCGCTAGACCCGACAGCTTAACGTGCTCTCCCGAGGCTTTCTTTTGTGAAAGATTTGTTGTCATTTTTTTTTTTTTTGTTTTGTACCTGTCTCTTGTTACTGTCGAAGACGTTACGTTAGAATTTATACTTATATATAAATATAATATATAAAACTAACAACTTTGTTTGTCTGCTTGTACCCGCTAACCTTAGGAATAGGTTAGGTTAGGTCCGATTTCCGCACAAAACCCCCTAAAATACTAAAAATCGTAATCCGGCAGTCTCATCGCCAGCGACCGCCCTGAGCCAAGGTCCAAGCTCCACAGGGGGCGCCCTCTTGCGCAGGTTGCTTAGTTTGTAGTTTTTTAAACCATTTATTAAGGCTGCTGGCCTTTATGCCCGGTGGAGTAGCAAAAGCCTCGTGGCTAACTACGTATGTCCGTCCGAAAAAAAAAGAAGATCCGATTTAAAAAAAGCGTCTCTCAGCATTAGATAGCCCAAAGGAAGGCTATATTTCATTATTTATTTATTAATTTGTAACTACCCGCGCGCGATTTTACCCACATAACTACCGTTACCGTGGGAATTCCATAATTAAATATAGCCTATCTATATCATCCGGAGTATAGAGAGTATAGAGTAATATCTAAGGATGAAATATTTTTTGTCTATATCATCCGACAGCCATGTGGTCTCCGGCTTCGAATAGACCACCCCATGTCTTCCCATGGGTGTCGTAAAAGGCGACTAAGGGTCATATGGCTGATGGATGGGCAGCAGCGTCTATTAGCTCAAGGTTTACATCTTACTGCGATCACCAATCCGTCTGCCAAGCGTGGTGATTATGGCAATATCCCTCTACGATCCTGGCTTGCCAAAGTCTGTTAAGAGGAGGCCCATGTTCAGCAGTGGACGTGAATGGGCTGTTGATGATATCATCCGAAGTTTAAAGAGTATAGAGTAGTATCTTAATGATGAAATATTTTTTCGGTAATTTCGAGTCTATTCAATATAAACTTGTCCTCTTTATTCTGTTGTTCCTCTTTATAATATTAGTACAGATCAATGAAGTATAGAGTGTAAAGTACCTACGGGACCAGGAGTTACGCGGGAGAAACCGCGCGCGGGAAGCTATTAGTAAATAAGTAGATATAAATCGGAATAAGTTCACTTGCATTGAAATGCCCTTAAAACCGAAGTTTTACAGCCATATGGCCATACTTCAAATATATGAGTAATTAAATATGTAAAGACCTATGATTAATCAAATGTTAATGTCAGAAAGCAATTAATTAAGTGTGCAAACCAAATAGCCAGTCGAATAGCGTAGGTACTTATTATAACTGAATAATCAATACTTATTATAAAAGGGAAATTATGTCCAGTACAACTTATTAGGTACAATTTCTTCCAGCGTTTAGGTAGACGCCACATTGAGCGTGTGCGTTTACCGAGTATGTTAACGCCGAGCACCTGACCCCGTCAACCGCTACCCCCACCATCATTCGCATGTGGCCGACGGGTCGACCGTGATCGACTGGTCGATCCCGGCAGCTATTACAGTCGATTGATAAAAGCTTATATTTTTTATTTAAGCCTTAAAATCGCTGGTTCAATTTTATAGTGACACGAAACCAAATGAGTTTTAGCCACATGATTTTACAGATCTCTTTGAATCAAAACATAATTTTGTGCCACTATCAAATAAAGTGAAATAGGTGTCAACGACTCACAAAGGTAGTGTTTGTCGTATAATAATCAGAAAAAATGTATATTTATCATTCTATTGACTTATACTAAAACGTGATTTAACGTAATGTAGGTATGTCATTGGTCAATTGCGCATAGTAAATAGTTGATCTAGGTTTTATTAAGTTGGCCACCCCTGCACTAGAGGAGCGCGCACGTCCAATGTGGAATCAGTCTTATTTTAGTATTTTTTTGAGATTGCTTCTATCATAATATTGTAAAAACTTAGAACGCGGCAATTTAAAGTGCAATTTTACTGTATTGTTGATTCGTAAAACCAATCATAAGAATTTTGCCTGGTGCATCTGTAATGTGTAAAAGTTATCTGCAATATATTAATAGCACGCAGTAAATATCGGAAACTCGCAGCAGTATTTACGCGGAGTTCTAAATCAAGAAACTGTAGTTTACGAATGAGGATTTACGGAAAAATATACGAAGGCAAAACCTCCTTGCTAAGAGTATGCAAGACGATAAAAAAAATCACTACCTTTTGAAAGTAAGCTCAGTTTGATAAAAAAATATTTTACCATAGAGCCATTCCATCCATGTAAAAACATGTGTTTCTTTGTTCATTAATATTGCATGACATTAAAGAATTTAAGTATTAGGTCAAAATCAGAAAGTATTTCACCCGTGCAAGAGAGAGCACGCCACGATCGGCTGTGCGATCAGGAACCACAATACGGTGTTACCGACACGAGCGCTGTGAGATCAGTCTTCAAGTGCTCCTGTCGGTAAAACGGTCTTATCGCATTTTTAGAGTAAAGGAATAGAGTAACTACTAATAGAGTACTACATTAATTGTGTTTGCGCACCCGCTTTTGCAATCTCCGTAGTGGTCAATTTCCATAGAGTTTAGTCATGGAAGAATTTGATCGAGAGGACTAAATATGACGCTGATAAAACTACATAAACTTCTTAGTTTTTAGGATTATTACATAGCCCGATCCCCAAACAAAGCTCACCTTTCAGAGTAAATATAATAATGTTTTAATTTGGTATTATTGAGGACAATGACAGTAATATCGTGGAAATGAAACGTGATAGCAGTTTTGTCCTCGTTATTTTGTGAAAATGATGGCAATACAGACAATCCCCTTGACAGTTGTTGCAGGGGAATGCAGTATTATCGCGTAGGGGAGGTCCGTGCTTGTTGGACGTATAAATAACAAGATGTGTCAATTAGAAGGCCTGGACATCTATGTTTGTTTTATGGTATATGCTCTACGTAGTTTAACGCCCGTCGAAAGATTACTGCTTTTCTCCATCGCGTGGGCTCAAGTTTTATAGCTTATGTACAACTGGTGCAACTAACATGCAGAAGTCCATTAATTCTAACAGATTGACATACCTATTTCGCATCTTAGTATTTATGTTTCTAACGTTCAATAGTGTTTGTCACGTTAAGTAATATAAGCAGATACCTGAATATATTAAAGTGAATTAAATTATATTTATAACTATCTGCTGTCCGCGACTTCGTCTATCTAAAGATTAAAGTCCCGTCGAAATCAGTGCTACCCTTTAGTAAATTATACGGATAAACAAATAAATAGGCAAAATAAAAAGAAAAACGCACATTTTTTTTATGCCTTATAAAATTACCTATTTACCAGTAAGTAAAGTCAAAATACATCTAGCCGTTACTGACATTAACCTGAACAAATCGACAATATATTTTTAGAATTGTGTTTTTGTTACAAGTACCCTATACACATTCTTTGCATTTAGTATGTAGCGACATCTACAGTAGCCGCACAAAAACTACAAGAAAACAAGCAGCGCCATCTACCACCTAGTATCCCAACTAACCTGTATCGCGCAATACAAGTTCGCAAGCCAAATCGAACATATACAAGTTCCGAACAGTAACAAATGGCCGTCGGCCGCCGTCACTAACACCACTGTTCCTCTACAAGTAAAAACCTGTTATTTTTCTATTATAAATATCTATATATATACTGGGCTATTTTTAAAACACCAATAACCTTTTAGAGGGTGAAAGTACTGATGATTGTAAACAACTTTTACTATGGGATCAAACCTGAAATCGTGAAAAAAAATCAGCCGTTCAAAATGTATGGAACAGCTGATGAGTTCATAATCATGAGTACTTCTATTCCCCAAAAGGTTGTTAGTGTTTTAAAAATAACCCTGTATAAGTCGCAAACAAATAAGAATAAAAGGTAAGTGTATTCAAGGGACCAGATTACTGATACACTAAAATAAATTGTTTATCTTATTTACTTCTACCGAACGTTATAACACCACAACCTAATATTATACTTCATATATATATATATATATATATATATATATATATATATATATATATATATATATATATATATATATATACATATATAACTTTTTTTTTAATCACAATGATCTAAAATGTGAAATTCCAGAGTATCTGGGCTATAAATAAAGGATGGACTGCCTGCCTAATAACATTGAGAGAAAAAGTATAGGCACTAATTACTTTAACATCTATCAGCTTAAACTTTTTTTTGCATTATCCCTATTCAAGGACTAACCTATTCAAGGACAAGCTAAATTAAACTAAACATGCAAACTAAAAACAAGTCTTTTAATTTGATAGTTTTACGTCTGTCCAAAGGAGACTATTAAGGAATGAATTTAGTTATTGTAATGGGGTCGTTTTAAGTAATCTCTGCCGTAAGCAATTCGAATATAATTAAAACATGTGATCCGTGTTTTGGTATTTAAGAAATTAATACTCATATTTGTTTGAATAATTCATGGTAAATGATTATCATTAATTATTAAATCAAATATGAGTAATATGATAATGCTTATAAGCAGGAAATGTAAAGAATTATTTTTCAACTTGTACTGCTAATCCAAGTTTGAAGATTATTTCGTCATAAGACTTCTACGTTATATAAGTATAGGACCAACATAGACTATTTTTAAGACGTGATTCTACGATTGTGAAACCGCAGTTAATTTATAATAAAGGTCAGTTTTAGAAAGCATATTTTGCGACTTAACGTAGGTAATAAAATCTGACCCTCGGAAATTCTACTACCAACTTCCGTATTCTAAACCAAAGGCTAAAATGCTACTAAAGTCAAAAGAATCGATTAAAATTAATTTTTACGCACTAGCTTCACGGAGTATTCAAATGTAGGTATCGAACCCACAACACCAAATATAATCACTGAGTTACTAGTGAAGATTTAACTGGGAATGGAGAACTATATTTAATTTATTTCTACTTGAAATGAGATTTAAAGAAAGTATGCACTTCTATGGCTCGCCCTCCTGATGCAACCCTTAGTTTGCAAAGAATCTTTAGATAACCGCGTAGGTCCGACGTCCGCAAACCGCAAACTGTGACATAGAGCGAGATTTGCATAAAATGTTCCTAAAAATGTAAAGCCATCCCTCAATAGAAGAAGAAGAAGAAGAAGAAAGAGATGTTAATGCAATTAAAATTTAGATTTTTTTTGTATTCTTAAAAAATATTTGTATTGATCTTTGGATAGAATGAATATGCGATGCGTTGAACGCTCGATCAAACAAACATTCGATATTTTGATCACTCGATCAAACAAACATTCGATATTTTGAACACTCGATGTATTGAGTGTGCGATGTATTGAATGTTCGATTTAATAACCATTCGATGTTATGAACGTTCGAGTATTTAATCGTTCGATTTATAGTGGTCGATCAATTGATATTCGATTATTTGGCATTCGATTTGGCGTAGTACACCCTCAAATGTGCAGCTTGCTCGTCTCCCACTTGGAAAATAATAAACAAACTACCAAATTAAAACGTCACTCTAAAAAGTCACTAAACAATTTATGTCATTATCTGTAACTGTCATAAAAGGTATAAAGCTGCTAGATCCTGTTGAAAAGTAATTCTTTAACATAATTAATGGTGGTGTGAGATTGTCGACACCTCTACTTCTAGGCAAACTAGCCACACGGAGTATTCAAATGTGAGAATCGAACCTAATCACTGACGCACTAGTGCAGTCTAAACTGATTATTAAGAACATGTTATTCACTTATTACCTACCTGAGTTGAGGCTTGACGGATAGTCGATGGCACTGCTAAAGGCCATGAACAGCGCGCAGCGGTTAATACTTAAAATCAAGTGTACCCACCGCTAGCTCGTCTGCTACTTCAAAGAAAATTAAAAAATACTTATATATAAAGAAATTATAACGTCACTCTAAAAAGGCACTAAACAATTTATGTCATTATCTGTAACTGTTATAAAAGCTATAAAGCTGCTAGATCCTGTTGAAAAGTAATTCTATAACATAGTTAATGGTGGTGTGAGATTGTCGACACCTCTACCTCTAGGCGAACTAGCCACACGGAGTATTCAAATGTGGGAATCGAAACTAATCACTGACGCACTAGTGCAGTCTAAACTGATTATTAAGAACATGTTATTCACTTATTACCTACCTTCTTCAAAGATAGCACTTCTATCACAGTAGGTTGAGGCTTGACGGATCATCGATGGCAATGCTAAAGGCCATGAACAGCGCGCAGCGGTTAGTACTTAAAATCAAGTGTACCTACCGCTAGCTCGTCTGCTAGTTCAAAGAAAATTAAAAAAAAATTATATATACAGAAATTAAAACGTCACTCTAAAAAGGCACCAAACAGTTTATGTCATTATCTGTAACTGTTATAAAAGCTATAAAGCTGCTAGATCCTGTTGAAAGGTAATTCTATAACATAGTTAATGGTGGTGTGAGATTGTCGACACCTCTACCTCTAGGCGAACTAGCCACACGGAGTATTCAAATGTGCTTCAATTATGCAAATCCCGAAGCCAGTTTATTTTTACACAGACTGTTAGTAGGTGCTAACTGATGTGTTAGACCAGTCTGAAGTACAAGACCACTATATGTACAGAGCATTTATACGACTGGGATTTTATTATAGGAGGAGTTTGTTGAATGGTATTTGCATAGTTTGAGTTAAGAGTCTAGTCTTAGTTCTATTTATAAAGTACTAGCTGCTGATATGAAAGGTTATTTTTAGGTTGGTTTCGTCTACTGCTGAACATGGGTCTCCTCTTTAACAAACCTTGATATTGCTGTAATCATTACGTATGGCAAGCGGATTGGCGATTGCAGTAAAATGGAGTTATCTTTGAGCTGAAAGACGCTGGTGCCTGTCCATCAGGCCCCTTAGTCACCTCTTACGATATTCATCGGAAGATATGGGGTGGTCTAATTTAAACCATTAATTGTTTAAAGATTAAATATGGATAAACAAACAGTCATACACAATAAAATGCAACCTGCAAATAAGGTATACCTTTTAAAATTAGCTATCTACCATAGATAATCCGAACCTAAAAGACGGACTAACAGACAAAAAATAAATAAATGTATTAAGTAAAAACCAGTTGTTTTTCCATTACAAACAGACACATAAATTTTAATTATATATATGTATAGATGTCGATAATTGCATAATGTAAGTATATTATGTAAGTATACATAAACTAAATAGCAAAGACAAATACATCCATTTCATATTTCCGTCATAGATATAATTATTTTTTTTGTAAAAATATTACTAGCAGTATTTTGCAGTCTACTAGTATTCTTGTTAACCCCCGTGCTAGGCTAAAATGCTTGGGTTACGAGTGGGTTTTCGTCAGTAGTGCAATGGGATGTGATGGAAATCGAACCGGCGACCACAAAATCACAAGTCAACGCTCTAGCCATTCGGCGACGGCCGCTTCCTATGCGTATATTAAATTGCGTGTGCAAACACCATATTTTACTACCATCATATCTAGCTAGCATGATCTATATAGGGTATCAAGGACAGCTTAACGCTAAATACTACTAAAACTATGACGCGAAAGGCTGATTGAATATGTTTTTTTTTCGTTTCATTACATAAAAGGTTGGCAATTTTTTTTGTTAAACTATTGTCTTTAGAAACATTATGAAGAGGAAAGATTTCATTGTTTGTAAGATTGCATTAAATACGCTCTACAACTAATGGACTGCTTTCAAAATTTATTTCGCCATTACAAAGCAAACAACAAATTAACATGGTCTATATTTAACTATTTTTTATTAGTTCCCACGGGAACGGGAGGTACGCGGGCACACATACTCTTAAGAAGCTAGTTTTGAAATAAAGTAAAAATTTCCACCGAAAGATTACTACAATGACAGTTTTAGGTAGGTAAAGCATTGCATTCTGCTCGAATGGGCTTTGGGATTAACTTCCTTTGAGATATTGCATAATTGAAGGATGTTGTGTTTTGATCGTAAGCAAGGTTGTCAGAAATAGCTCCATACAGTATGATTACCGAATTTGGCAGATTCGGTATATCTTCCACGACCACGTGCTACTATTACAATCTTTGACGCAGAGTTGTAAGGAATTGGTCAGTAGTTATTAAATTGACATTTTTTTTTTACAATATGTAGATGCCCATAAAACTATTTATTCTAACCACAGTGCAATTAAGCGACCGTCCATAATAAACGTCACACTTGCGGGGATTGAGGGGATCGACGAAGTATGATGTGACAAACGGTGGGTGGGTCCTAAGTTTCGTGTCATCACATTTAAGAATCTGATAAATATAGGTATTTGAATGTCATTTAATAAAAAAGAGGATAATTTATATGGGAATTTATCTAATTTCGGATTGGTTTGTATTTTTCTAATTTTAGATGTACATGTTTATAATATGAGACATCACACTAGGGAGGGGGAAGTCCCACAAATGTGATCAGTTGTAACAAGGACGGGGTCTCAAAAGTCTTATGAGCCTTCGCCACATTCTTTCGGTTTCGAACAAACTTTTGTAGAAATCAGTTTTTCATACTATGTAGATGTACTAACTACCGTAGAATTTAATAGGGGAAACGTCTTAAATCTTAGAACTTTACACGTAAAGGGCACCATGTCACAATTCCTTCCATCCCGGAGGGTGTGGACAAAATGTGACATGGTGTGACAAGAGGTGGGTCCTAAGTTTTGTGACATTACAAAGTCACACGTTGACCCTCTAGGTACCATATTTTATTTGGCACTCTGCCCTTACATCCTGCATTCAATACGAAATCAGGCGACAACTCCCAACTCGTTACTACCATGTTATCATATTCATTCTGTTAACGATGTTAATATATGCAACCGTTATTGATATGCATCGATAAAACTTTATGTTAATTTGAAGTCAATAAAATTCAATACTTTATCATTTTGTTCAGTATTTATTAAAGTTTACGAAGGGAAAATGTCGGGGCTTGCAATAGTTATTCAAATTCTGCAATTTCTACATTTCTAGTCATAAGTTTTTCACTGTAAGCCTTAAGTGTAGTCTGACGTGTGTGGTCTCTTTAGAATAACTTGCTTAGATTATTCCAGTTTCTTTACAAAGTAAAATATTCGATTTACTTAAAACATAGATTGCTTGTCCCTTTTAACAATGTCGAATTAGCAAATCAATAACAACACTGAGGTATTTCTAAATTAAATATAACCTATGTTCTTTTATTTTATTTATATTTTATTACATGAATAAACTACATAATATACAACTAAAAGTAGCTAATTTAAAATAAAACTGACTTTTAAAATACTACTATTCTAAATCTATTCTACTTGGCAATGTCCCAGAATGCTGGCAGCATTACCCCGTTGAATGGCAATGCTTACCTGCTGTGCAAAGTAAAAACCAGCACTCTGAGAACGTGCCGCACTAAAGAGGGCGGCTGCAAGGTATATATAAAATAATTTGGCTCCCGGTCCCCACGGTCCCAATGTTTCGACACCAAAAGGCACAAATACATAACCACTATCAAGGGTACTATATTTGCGCCTCTTGAGATTCTCTGCGGATTCAGCCGCCATGCCAGCCCTACACTAAGTCGCGAGGGTGTCGACGCACGTAGCGTACCACACCAAAGGCCGTCCCATCCTCCAGGGCACGAGAGTCATTCCGTCGGACCTCTTACCGTCGTCGCGCATAAGGCCATAAAGGCTCTTACCGTCTTCGCGCATAAGGCTCTAAGACGGCTGGCATATTTGCCGAGCTGAAGGACCGACGGATTATATCATTAATAGTGGTACGACGGGACAGACATCCAGAACTTTTGCTACAACACAGGCCGTGGTGACTAAGTTGGGTCACATTGGCGCCACACTTGCAGCACGTCGCACGATGCTGCCACACGGAACGCATTTGCATCCATTAAGATGCCTGTATTTGGTGACGGAAGCGCATGCAGCCACAAGCCTGACTCCCATTCCACAACGGCTAATAGACGGGCACGATCTGCAGGGCTGGAACACGTTTGTAACAAATTATTCCGCGCCAGCCCACAGAGCGGCTGATCATGGGATCGGCAATGGTGCCGCTGAACTGATGTATTACATGGCAAGGAAGAGTTGGGGCAAGACAAAAGCCATACAGACTCATCTACCTTCATATAAGAAATATTATAACTATTTAGACTAGCCGAGAGAATTTTATGTGATAAATTTTGGGTAACTGTGTTACTCCTGGATAACTTAGCTTTTTCTGGTAATATATTTTTTTTAAATCAGTCTGGAGTTTCTGAGCTTATTCGATGGAAATAAAAAATCTAGTCTCTATATAATATTAGTGTAAATATTGATAATATACGAAATTAGTTTTAACTAAAAGATTAGTTTCCATCTAAAGCAAAAATTGCGTATCTAAACTATTAAGAATAATATATTACATTTTTACGTTTTTTTTTAATGTACGAATTTTCTTATATTTTAACAAAATCAGCATACTGATTTTTTAAGCGCTCTCCTATAAAATTACTTATTGAAGATAAGACGTTGCTATTGACGAAAACAACTTTCCAAGACAACGTGATCTAGCGCCCAAAAGCTTATTAAAAAAAAAACATTTAAGTATAAGTCATCAAAAACTATTTAAACAAACTAACTGGCATAAAAATATCAATACTAAACAAATTCAATGTTGTTTTAATGGTTTTAATGTTTGCTTACTCTTTAATGATGAGGTTATTAAGAATTCGTTTTACGTTTCTTCTCCAATTTCACCATCACGTTAAAGATGGATAGATAATATTCAACGAGTGAAAAAATAAAAGTTGCTTTTAAAAATGAATGAATTAACAGGTATGGCGTTACCTATAAGTTTTTCTTGTTTTATACTAGTTCGACATGTAATTTTAGACTAAAGGCAGTTATCTAAATTGATGACTAAAATTATATCGCTTTTAGTAGAGCCCAATAAATAATCACTCTTATAAATGTATATCAGGTTTCCATTTGATTTGTTAATTAATTTTAATTCGATACTTCGGGAATGCTTTGTATATTAATAGTGGAATTATTGTTGTATAGTACTCAATAAAATCGTTGTAAAACCGATTAACAACTAGGCGTGGGTGATATTGAAAAGATTGTTAGAAATTTATTAAATTGAATCTTTTAGAATTAAGAACTTAATTTAAGTTATTGTATAGAGAAATAGGTGAGTTATGAATGAGTTGGCGTCTACATTTGATAGTTTGTAGTTTGAAATACGGAGTAAAATCATAAAGATGGTTAGCTGATTTACATCTACTGTGGGGAATCATCATCAGTCCATTGATGAACGTGGGCCTCAAACGTCACCACGCTCTTGGCAGTTGGGTTGGTGGTACCTAAAATGTCGTGTACACTTTACATAGTCCGCGAATTATTTAATGCATCGTTGGTCAAGCAGTAATATGTTCGACCGTAATTAGTTTGCCGGATTCTTATCCTAAGTCAGCCAAAAATGTTGTTATTAGAAAATTCCTTTAAAGACAGAATTAAATGGAAGTATCAGCCCGAAGTCATGAGGTTGGTGGTAATGCACTTATACCTCGGATACCACGTTAAGTTGTCAGGTCTTTGCTTGATGTTCTCTCTTTGATGTTAGTAAAATCATACCACCGGATTTTCAGAAAGTGCACCAAGCGCTTACACTTATGCAGTATAATATGACCTCCGCTGATGGACAATCTTCTAAGCGTTCGGCCACTATAGCTGAAATCAGTCGGAGGTTAATATTAATTATTACTGTGCACGACCACTTAGATCTTTTTTGTTTTTGCTCCATGTTAACTGTCTATTTTAACCACCCTTCTATTCACGGATTCCGAATTCCAATTTAAGCGTAACATTAGATAACCCTGGGTTCAAACTTGTTACACTTTTATACCGCTTTTGAACCCCCGGAAATTACTTAGCAACCAATTTCTTTACCCATTTTCGGGGTTAATTTAAATATTACCTACAATTTTAAAACAGTAGTTGGTATGACCTATTTATAAATTATTTAAATGCTTCTTTGTAGTCTCCTTATCTACTACGTACTAATTGTTTGAAAAATATAAATTGATTAGGTTTTTTTCAAATTTTAATCAATTCCTACTGCATTTCTGTAATCATAAAATAAATATTCAACGAAAAAGGCGGCTGGTGTCGAATGCTTTTAAAACTTAAATCCTAAAAACTTTTTATTTATTTATTAAAAAAAAAATATTACTGCCTTTAAACTTTTTGAGAGTAATAAAAACCGCAATTTTACCGTTTTTTTTCTATATTAATAAAACAAAGCTATACCTATCCTGATCGACGGACTGACTGGCGTATCAAAGCACATCCAATACCGTTAATCGTAGATACCTAAAACTTGGAGGGTGTATTCTCTTGTATTCTTAAAATTCCGGATCTACGAGAATGAAAGAAGATGGTGGTGATAGGGAACTTGAAATCTACGCAAAGTTGCAGGCAACAAATATCATGACTATAGCGTATCTTAGTATAAAGTACTCACAAGATATGATGCAGGGAAACGAGTTGCTAACATTGTTGCAAACATCTAAAATATTCAAATATAACAAGTTACGTTAGTAGTTAGTTTTAAATACAATATAGAAAATCCTGTTATCTTTATCAATATGGTTACCGAACAATAAATACCTGAATAAAATATAATATTATACTGAGCATACATTTTTTTTAAATGAAGCATATATTGTTTTTATTTACTTAAGATTGCTGCTCCGCCTGAACGCGGAGCGTTGGGGTGTGATATTATTGTGGGTATAGACTGTATGTTACCTGAACATAACTCAGAATTGATCGCATTTGGTAGTAGTTTTAACGTGATTGAGTAAAGATCGGTACATCCGTTCGGGAGCTACGATGCCACAGACTGATACACCTCAAACTTATAATACCATGTAGTTTTGGTTCGGAGATAAAAAAATATAATGATGACTTTTTTTCAAACCTAAGACAAAAATTATCAGAGGAAAAATTAAAATTTTGATAGAATTTCAACAAAAAAACTGTCATTGGAAATTCTTTCCTACTCTAATTTGGAAAATCTGACGCGATTGGAAAGTCAGACTTATGTTTAGTTATTATACTAAAGTGGATTTTTCATTAATCGCATTAAAAGTAAATAAAACATAATATAAATCTATTTTTTTTATTTCGTGAAAACAACACACATTTCACAGCACAATGACATAACAGCTCTATTGTAACTTCAGAACACTATTCGATACAAACCTGATTACACGTCTTAGCGCGCGCAAATACAATAAAACGTGATCTATTACTTTAATCAGCAATAAATTGTCGCGCGACTATTTTTCAAGAGAAAATAAAGGAAAACGGGTTATGAATATCCATTTTTTTGCCGCAAAGTGCGCTTTCAGCCGTTATCAAATACCTACGCACGCAATTCCACCATCAAGCTTAGTTCAGCAATGAATGCATATCGAAAACTACGCTTTAGCACCTTAACAATACATTAATATAACAGTTTTCGTGTTTTTCCGCCTTATAAAAGAAGAAATTGTGTGATTCTTTTCTATTTTTAACCAAATTTGGGTCAACGAACACTTAGTTATTTGCGTTGTTTAAACTTTTTCTTTCACCATTTATACGGATTTTTGTTCGTTAATTGTATTTCGTTCTGACAACAAGAAATTACTTGTTTAATAAATGATAGCTGCTGTGACTGTTGATAAATTAATGGTTTGCGTTGAAATGTCAATGTGGATTTAATGTTTTTGATTTGTTTTTTTTTACAAGCTGTGTTAAAAAAAAACAACTCAGAATTCAGTTTATGTTATATTTATTATTTGCCGTAGCAATTAGTAATAAAATTTAAAAATGGTGATACTTCCTTTCTCGAATACAATTTTCAGGATAAAATTTAAAAACGAAATCTAAAATAAGTTACAACAAAATATGAACACCTACACTTCTAAGTTTTCATCTATCTTTGTTTTGTTGGTCACTATAAAAATAAATAAGCATTTATTAAAGATAAAATCTTTTCCCCTTAAAATTAATGCGGTGCTTCTAAAATCAATACAAGTACAGTTAAAACTGTTGAACGCTGTCATGACAAAGAGAATTTATACGATATTTTTGTAGGGCCAGGCAGGTTTAGTTCTGATGACATAAAAGACCAAAGCGTGGAACGAACGTGGACGATTGACGGTGCACAGGGGAACTGTATGCTAATTCAACCGGCGTATTTCGGCGCTCTGTCAACGAGCTATACAGTGTAGAAACGTCGTGGTCAGATTACCTCATAGACGACTCATTGACCAGTTACTCCAAATGTCACTATCCCTCAATCCCTCCGCTACTAACCGCTTAAGTCAAGTTCCAAGTGTCACAGGAAGCGCCCTCTTTTGTTGCTTAGTTTGAGTTTATAAACCATTTAATAACGCTAGAGCCCTGATCACCTTTTTACTTGATAAAGTAGCAAAAATCTCGAGGCCGACTGTCAACAAAAATGTCTGTCGAAAAAAAATGTTATTTCAAATCTAAAAGAGAGCATGTTATGTTTTAACATTTTATTGAATGCACTAGCTAATATGGCTAAGTATGGTTATCTAAACTAAACGTGTATGCAAAATTGAAATTAACAAACAAACATTGCAATTAAAATTTTAGCTCCTAAAAATGATTTGCCTAATGCATGAATCTTAAATTACATTCACGATATTTCCCAAACTGTAACTATAGGTTAACTTAAATAATAACATTAGATTTTATTTTTCTCTATAATTCGCTATCTCTAATTGGAGTATAAATTATTGCGTTTTTGTCGTAAGTATTTTTATAAATATCATCAAACCAAAAATATACGATGTCCAAATCCTTTCATATACAGGTCGTATCGCTGTTTTAACTGGGGTGTAGGTAAATTTGTCTGTAACCTTGTGAACCTTCAGTACCTGTCTGCATGTATGCATTGAACGTGGATGAAATGCAAAAACTTGGAACAATCGGATGTTTGCTCACGATGTAGAAAAAAAAGTCTTTGCTATTTTACTTGTGTGAGAAACGTTTGGAATGTTTTAGTTGCAGTCAGCTATGTGGGACGATTGGAGAATTTAATCTTTTACGCTTTATTTGATCTTACACCCGTGTACTTCCCGTTCCCGTGGTAACTTCATCATTAGGTATACAGGCTTATTTGTAAAGCACCAACAACTTCTTAAGAAGTCATTGTACTCATAATTATGAACAACTTTTACTATGAGACAAAATCTGAAATCGCGAAAAAAAAGTCGGCTGTTCCCTACATTTATGTTCGTTTAACTCGTTAAAATGCAAGGAACAGCTAAAATTTTTTTCGTGTTTTCAGGTTTGCTCCCATAGTAAAAGTTGTTTATAATGATGACTACATACCTCTTACGAGGTTGTTGGTGTTTTAGGCCTATGTTGCTCTTTAATAACATGGCTTTCTAATGGCGAAAGAATTTTGTAAATCGGTTCTGTAATTCCTTAGTCTATTCAATGCAATCTTTATAATGTAATTATTGAAGTAATTAGTAGATATGACATTAGTTCAAAATAATTCGGTATAGTTTGTTAGCATTGGTACACAGACATTAAGGTAGAAAATCAAACCTCCATAAGCCATTAAAAGAAAAAGTTTTTCCATCGATAAAATGGAGTATATTTTCACCCTTTTCTATATATGAACATTATGAAAACTTATACTGGATATTATTTCAAAGAAAAGAGAGCACCGACGTAGTCACACATATTTTAATTATCTTGTGTTAACTGAGAGTCAAATACATTGAAAGTGCCATATAAAACAAATGAATAAAATAAAATATGTTTAAAAACGTTTCTTTTGTACAAAACCTTTTTTTGAACAAAATATCTACTTTAATCAGCTGGTAAAACTTATAAAGTGTTGTTATAACAAAAAATAAAATATCATACTGACCTTGAAAAATACTTCGCTTAGTTTTAGATACAAGAGAAAGGCAATAAAGTAAAAGAAAAACGTTCAACTTGCTGAAATGTTTTCTTACTTTTTTTTAATAATACTTTGTTTTCATTTAATGAAAGACAAAATACTTACTTAGTATTTCGTTATAACAATAAAGACATCATTAATTTCATGTTTAATGTACAAAAATAAATATTCTGTATAAAGATGATATGGCTTAATTTAAAAAGGATGCAATTGTAATTATATAGTAGCTTGCAGTCCTTTAAACTTGTGATTTCAACCGCTGTTTTACTTAATTTTGATATATCTTATATACCACAGCATATATGGCATGTGACACACGCTCGAGCAACGCGCACGCCCAGTGTAGTCGGCCCAAAAACTGACTATTGTTTAATTCTATTAGTGAAAATAAAATACAAAATCTTTCATTGTCTACTAGAAAACATTTAGTAAAATATTTATTCGTCTAATAGCTTTTACACAGTTTAATTATCATCTTAAATATTTACAATTAGATTGCCTGTCCAAAAATATGAGTGAAGAAAAAAGAAAAACAATTTTAATCTTCAATGGCGAAGTACACATGAAAAAAGAAAATACAGTTCAAACTAAAGCTCGAGTGTGCTAATTGCTGTTCAAATGCTAATCATAGCTTTAAATAATTATTTACTCTGACTACATTTTGCGCCTCATTTTTTATTAAATAATTAAACGTTTTGTTTTCCTCGCTTAAGAGATTACTGAAGTATGATTTTAAAGAAATTAGACTACTTAGAAGTAGTCTATTTTTTATTCAAATCTAGTTTATTAAGAAGTTTTTAAATTTCTTTTGTAGTGTACAGTATCTTTTTAAATGTTAATGGAGCAATTATTGTTCAACTGTCATTCTACTTTACAAACCTTGAGTAGTATTACGGAATAACGTGTTACGTAGAACATACATTTATTTGTATAATTACATTTTGTCTGCCATTACAAACGTTGTGGCAATGTTGGTATCATTGATAAAATTTATAACATTATTACCTAATTGTTTTGAATCACCCTAAATGTTTTAAATCCTTATCCTTATCCTTACTGACGCGTCTGTCTGTCGGCCCTTCACGCCAAAAGTACTGAATCGATTTAAATAAAATTTGGTATACATATAGTATAGAACATGAGAAAGGACAGAGGCTACTTTTAAAGCGGCCGTAGATCAATGCCTTGGAAGTCGGACTTGTGTTCTTGTGGTCGCCGGTTCGATCCCCACCCATTGCACTACCGACGTGAACCCACTCGTAATACAACCTTTTTTTTTTTCGTTTTGACTTACGTAGGTAGCCACGAGGCTTTTGCTACTTCACCGGGTATAAAGGCGAGCAGAGCTCCAGCCTTAATAAATGGTTTAAAAACTACAAACTAAGCAACCTGCGCAAGAGGGCACCCCCTGTGGGGCTTGGACCTCGGCTCAGGGCGGTTGCTGGCGATGAGATTGAGGGATTATGACTTTTAGTATTTTAGGGGAGTTTTGTGCAACTGTCGCTCTACTTTACAGTTCGCGGGCCTTTCGGACTTCGGGTGTATGAGGGCATCGGATGGTTCTTTGCAAACTAAGGGTCAGGAGGACGAGGGGGGACGCGTCGCGTTCGCGGGCGCACTCTTCTCCGGCAGGTCGGATAGAGTGGTCTGTGTGTAGTGGTGCTAGTTTCTTGTAGTCTTTTTACTGCTAGTTGGTAACTTGTTATCTCGTCGTCCGGGTCATCTAGGACTCCCCGAGGCCGACGGTGTTTACAACGCTTTGTGGGCAAAGGCCTATAGTCGGATGCTGCAACAACCAACGGGTTTGGGTGTTGCGCCGCGGATTCGAAGAAGCGTTCCGACGCCTCTTACATCCACTGCTTGATGGAAGGCAGTTAGAGATCAGAATGTAAGTTGCGATTACGGATGAACCACGGTGCCCCGGTGGCCCGTCGAGTGAATCTACTTTGAACAGTTTGTAAGCGGTACAAAATGCTAGACGCGGTATGAGCAAATACTGTGCTCGCGTACGTCATAATCGGTCGTATAGGTACGCGCAGTGTAAATCCTAACCTTATTATCAATGATAATTTGCTGCGTGAATTTAAAAGACAGTGTAGTCGATTGAGCGTAAGTAAAGCGCGTGCGCGAACGGTTTCTACATGCGCTCTAAAGTTTAGCTTTCGGTCAAGGATTACGCCGAAGTACTTGGCTTGCCGTTCCCAAGGGATTGGTTCGCCTAACATCTTGACCGGTGGAATGTCCGGTGGACTGTTAAATGTCGAGAAGAGTCCCGCAGCACTCTTTGTTGGATTTACTTCGATTCTCCACTTTATGAACCGTTTGCCTAAGGCATTTGATGCGGATTGTTGAGCATCGTGGATGGTCGCAGGGCTACGGCCCGAGTAATACAAGCATTTTAGCTTAGCGATAGGGGTTAACAAGAATACTAGTAGACTGCAAAAGTCTGCTATTATTTTTTCTAATAATCAAATAAAAAAAAAGCGAATAAAGGCTATTTAAAATGATTAAAACTTAGCAGTTTGAGTACTCAGACTTTGCACAGGTTTTATAGCTAAAAATAAAAATAAAAACATTATCGGCTATTTCAAAAGTTGCTTGTTATGTTCAATAATTAAAATTATATATATTGTATAGTTTTTTACAATTATAGTTTTAATTAAATTAAAGCATAAGCGTAAAACTGGTATTATATTAATAATGGAGAATTCATTTATATTTAACATACGAACTCATATAAGTGTTAACAATCGAACTCATCTTTCATAGACATAATCAAGTCTCTTTGCAAAAAATCATTACATTATTTTGGCTCGCTTTAATTCTCGGAGGTCCTGGGTTCGATCCCCACACCGGACAGGAAATCTTTGTGTAAATTATAAGATTTCTTTCCGGGTCTGGTTGATTGAGGGACTTCCCTTCGTGCCTCGGAAAGCACGTTGAGCCGTAGGTCCCGATTATTATAATATTATCTATAATAATCGTATATCAAGGAACGGGCAGCTGCGTTACCTTGTGTGGTACAACAATAGTCTGCGGTCATCAATCCGTCTGCCAAGCGTGGTGATTATGGCAAATACCCTCCCTCGGGAGGAGGCCCATGTTCAGCAGTGGACCTTATACGGGCTGATGACGATATATATTTTAACTTTTTCAGGTTAGAAAGTAGATATTCCTAATTTTTTGGTGTTTTAAATATGCTTTTTAGCTATTTATTCAGATTGTGCTGGTAAATATGCATTTTATGCCATTGTTGCATTTTATGCCATTGCCATTTACTGAAAATATCAAAGTGTGACACTTCGATATTTTCAGTAAATATTTTATTTTATGATATCTCCTATAATTAAACCAGATATTATTTAAATGTTTTGAACTCTTTATGGAAAAGATTACCTTTTACTATATTTCAAAATTTGAGATTAATAAAATTCGACCACCGGCAGTTCCACCTTAGCCTAATTAGTTAAGGCATTGGGGGCTTTACCCAAAGATGCAGGTTCGAATCCTGCCGGTGGTCGAATTTTATTAATCTCAAATTTTGAAATACAGATATTCATTCGTTTTATTAATAAAGTCATTATATTAGAACTGTGCCTAAAATTAGTTATTTAGGTATCAATTTCAGTATTCGGCCCCTCTATTGTTATTAGTTAATTAAACATTGCTATACCACCGTTTTCACTAAATGAATTATGAACATCGACGCTACAATTCAATTCGAACAATAAACCAATAAAGTTTAACGTATGAAGTAAACTATAACAAACTACATTCTATCCGGCTCACGTGCAAGCTTTACCAAAACGCTAATATTAAGATTGATGAACTGATCGCTATTGTGAACGAGGATTAATCTCTGGCCTATAGGAAGCGACGCACTAACCGGACATGGAAAGGGTATTAAACAGTGGCTTCAATAAACGGCCCAATAAGTTATGTAAAGTGCGGGTGCATCGCGTTACATTACAACCCCTACATGGGCCGTCGGGGTTGGGACGCATGCGCTCGCATTGCCAGTCGCGCACGGCATATGCGGAATATTAAAGGAGGAAAGAGAAAAAAATTAACTTGTGAAGCCATTTTCGTCTATCGGCGGCGGTCCCCGCGCCCGCCGTAGGGTTTCTCTGATGCAGGCAGAGAAGCTCGCGCGGCCGCCGCGACTCAACGTCCGCGCACGCTCTGAGTTACTCCGCTCCGCGTTCGAGAGATTACACGTTGTGCCACTATACATCAGTGCAGTGTTGTTTGGACGATTGTGGAGCTTCCGCTTCGTGAACACAGTGCTTATTATATACTATAACTTCAATTTTAGTGCGGTTGTTATTATTGATAAATACTTTACTGTGAGTGTAAGTTTTTGAGAAGTTTAATTTCTATTCACTTCAGTGTATACCCTTGTAAAGTGAACTAGTATACTGTATAGTAGTCGTGTTTCTGTGTCGGGTATTGTTTACTGTTCAAGTTTTACATCAAGTAGCAATTGAGTAAAGTTGACACTTTCACAAGTTGCTCCATCTTGCTGTACGTGTGTGTCTACTTGTGAGAATCATCCAATTCGAGCTCACCAACTTATGATCGCAATCTTACAGGTATTTTATTTACTGGTCGTGTAACTGCTTTAACTTTATTTTTTTGTTTTATCATTTTATATGTCACTTATCTATATGTTACGAATTCTTCCATATTTATTTAAGAGATTGTGGAACTGATACTATTTGAGTGTTTTTAATGAATGCTACATCTGTCGCATGCATAATGTTATGTTGTACAAACATCCGTGTTTTTATTGCTTTACACTTCATATATTATGCTTGAACTCTTCTTAGTCATAAAATGTTTTCACCTGTTTGTCACGTCAGCTGTCCCGAAAACTGGCTTGGACATCTAGCACTTGGACTTTAGTATTTTTAATTGCTTCTTCAAATCCTCTAGGTTGTAACAACGTTACTTTGATATCTTTTAAATATAGACACTTAGATGTTATTCATAAGTTTAAAATAAACCCATCTACCAGTAGAGTTACTAATAAAATAAAAATAGCAACTAAGCTGATAAATTAAGATTATTCATTTAACCGGTTTAAACTGCCTCTGTGCGGGTTTATAAAACTACATGAAATCCTTCTTATTATAGTTAAATTACCTTTTTCTATTTGATTAAATTACTTTAAATTGATCAACGTTTTTATAATATCGAGGTTGAGAATTTAAGAATTATCTAATGCGAATATCGAATTGTAGGTAGAAAACTCCCTCAAGAAATCATAGAATGGCTTTATTATACAATTTAGTTTTGACAGCAGCTTTAAATTTATAAATAATTAATTAATAGTTATCTATTCATAAATTAAAAGCCACCTTCAAAATTAAATTATATAAAAAACGCATTAGGTATAAAGTATCCGATTATGTAAATGACAAAATTACTTGAGAGTGAGTTGTTGTAAAAAACTATACCGTTTATTTCGTAGGTATTTTTACTAAAGAGACATTAAGTATTAAAAACAAAAGGATTTCTCTGTGATTCTTGCCAGTTATTCTACGAGCGGCTACTTCTTGAAATGGTGATAGGTAAAGAAATGGACGCATCAAAATAACAAAATAATATAGAAAATGGTTTTGTATACCTATATGAATTAAGAATATTTTGGCTTGACTTGAATTCTTGGCAAAAGTAGGCACCATTTCGTCCATGGGTATTTAAATCCCATTACAATACAAATAATAAAAGAGTCATAACATGAAAGAAACTGTCAAATAAACTCTCAAACTTTTAATGGTCTTCGGGCTACAGTAAATCAAATCTTTTATTTATGAAGTTATAACAGGAGACAGAGTGCACTCTAAAATAGACGAGTATAATAAAAAATCCATACTCCTCCAATAAATAATATCGGAAGACGTTCTTTTTATTGGAGTAACGAATGGTGAGATGAGCGATGGTGTAAGTTTTTCCAATAAATCACGATTTTCGTTACTGTTAGGAGCTTCCGTCGTAGTATTTGGCAAGGGCTGCTCTTGCTTGTTAGTTCTGTGTGTTACACTTATCGGGGTTGCAATCGATGGGGTAGAAAAAACGAACGCTGTATTTTTTTCTGTTCAATATCCGGCCAGTGCAAATGTATGAGAGGAAAATATATGACGCGTGACCTGATTATGGTGATTGCTTCCGATTCTTGAAAATATTCCTGAGAAATACCTACATATTGAAATATATCATATTACTAACTGGACGTAACGTCTTTTAGTTCAATCATCAATATTAGATATAGAATTTTATACATTGTGATTTTTTAGGCGTTGTTAATTACCTATGCAATGATTTTTTTAAATTAGAATTTGGTACAATCTGTGTTAGGGGCGCGCTACGACCTAGACTATCTTTTATTGCAAAGCATATCTTACCATGCAGATACATTTATCATTGCGCTCCCCTAGAGGGCATTTTTTTTTTGTAAAAACAATATAATTAACTATTTTTAATTTTAAAATAACGTTTAGATAGTAATACTGATGGAAAATCACACCGCTAATTATAACCTAATAAAAAAATATGTTATCGATTAAAAATAATGGTGTGGATCTAGAAAATCTTGAACGGTAGGTTATAGTTAATAACACTAGTTATGAAAGAAAAGAGGTGTTCAACAAGAAAATGGAAGTGCTAAATGGTAGAACGGTCGATGGGCCGTGAAATGACGTGTCGATGCCATACCATTTGATGAACTATTGTTTAGGAATGTAGCGATGGTTGGAGGCGGAATTGGAATTTTACGAACATTTGGCGTAGTTTGTAGTCAAATTAGAATATCGGAAAATCTTTATGGTCACATTATAATTTAAAGATCCTTATTTTAAATACAAATGAACTATAAATCATAATATGTATGTTCAGTCAGTATTAGGATTCATCGATAAAAAAATGCTAGCATTCAGTCTATTAGGTCATATTAGTGTTTAATACAAAATGTCTTAATAACAATGATTTGTTTCATCACTAGGATATTATTTTCATTTCCCTGAATGTAAGGCATGATAATTTGTTTTCTACATTTCTGAGAATTAGATACGATATGGTACGAGCAGCAAAAAGCGCCGTAGGTTATTTTAAAACGTTCACTCACATTTTAATTTATTTTTAATGTTTTTGATTGACAAGCATTTTTTCTATTTTTTAACAACACCTGGGACTTTACACTCGATTCATGTACACAAAACCAACTTAAACTCAGAACAACTATCTGTGGTTCACATAAATAATTGTCCCGGGTTGGAATGGAACCGAGAACGCCAGATCTCAGAAACAACTACTGTACTGAGCCACTGGTGCATTAATTTCCAAAAAAATATATTTAACCATTTACCTAGATCATACGCACCTTACAAAATCTTTAGCATCAAAGGGAATCTTAACAAATGATTAGAAAGAATTAATAAAAAAAAAATACAACCTTATTCGTCAGAAATGTAGCAATTTAAAGTACAATGTATTAGATTAACTGGATAAATGACACGATGAATTATGAATATCGAATATCACAGAAGAAATTATCGATAGTAATAAAAAGTTCCCACGTTGGCGGAAGCAGGCACTGATCGCCACGCTTCGGTACTTTGCTCTTTAGCTATTGTCCCTTTGTCCCGGCTTAGCTCCGTCAGAACGTCAAAAGAGCGCCTCTTTCCATCGATCTAGTTTGCCACAATTAAATCGCATTGCATCATTGCCCCGTTCGTTCCACATCTTTTTTCTTTACTTCGACTGCAATGAAAATACCCTTAAAGCCATGTCGTGCACTCAAAACTTATAGACTTACAACGTTAAACGTAAACCAAGCTTATCACATTTTTTTATCGACAATTTACTCGCTAATAACTATGTGTTCTACTTGTTCGTCAATTCAAAAGCTGTACTGTATAATTTGAAGCCTCATTATAGAGTTCTTAATTAGTAATTTCCTAGCCTAGCTTATAGTTAGCGGCCTTCGCTTGGTCGCAACAGAGTTCAAGAGCATACCAACCAGAAACACTAGTGAAATTTGCATTCCTGTTTCGCCTCCGCCAACATAGTCGAAGGACCACCCGCGTTGAAGTGCCTCCGATTCAATACCAACTTTATAACATCGAAATAGAATTTCAAATCAAGATTCCTGTATCTCATCATACCTATCGCTTGCAATAAGACGCTCTACAATCTACTCGCGTCTACTCACGCAAATTTCAGTGCTCGCGGAATATTTTACGTCAGTCCACCCATTCCACAACGAAACAAAATCAGTTTACGTAAACAAAAAAGAAAACGAAGGGCTTTAATTTGCGGTAAACATCTTTTCTCCTGCAATACCGTAAATAGAAACTCTCAGCGAGATTTTTTTAATCTTCGCTCGACATCTCGAATAATACAGCTGCAGCATTCGAATCTCATTAGCAAGTGAAACAAGAGAAAAAACTCAGAGCAATAAATTTTAGCAAGGCTCAAGTGGAAACGTTTACGGTTCCTTTTAATTTGGTTGCCATTGTCGAGGCGTCCCGCTGCGCGCCGCCCGTTGGATTTCTTGCTAGAATTCCAGCTGTTTCAAGCATTACTTACTTCTTATTAGTTGATTACGAAAAGAAATTAAACTTTTATTTGACTTTATGGAGTGTAACACACCGAACTGTGGGAATGTAATAATATTTTATTAGATTGCTTTTAATTAAGTATTTTAATAAATTCGTATTTACTTATTAATTATGTAGATAATCTGGAATTTGAAATAAGAATTATTATAAGTTTAATGGTTCCGGCGCTAGTGCGTCCAAGTTTCAATATTAGTTACAAAAAATGGCGGCAGATGCAAAGCAGACAGGACTGCGAGGTATATCATAAATCAAAGTGTATTTTATTACCGCCGATGGAACCAATAGCTACCTACTTCTCTTGACACATTTCGAAAGGGCATGTTTATTTTAAATGATTGAAGTAATTCCAAGGGTCCGGCTGAGAACCCGCATCGAGTGGGAGATCGATGACGTTGCGTTTTCTTGCCTCGCCGTCTGCCAGTTCACAGATAATATTAATTCTAGTTCGGATATCGATAGCGGAGGCGATAAACTTGCTCGAGTGTGGAAAGATGCTTTACTACTACATCAATCACGCGGTAGTAATTGAACACATGCAGCTGCGGCTTTATAGTAAACAATAAATGAACATCACGTTCCGCCTTGTGTACAAAATATTCATTTCATTATCGTTACTCAAAATATGTGCTTCATTCCGGTATTAAAGCAGGCGTTACTTGGCATTTTATGACTGTGGAGACACGTGTTTTGCGAAGAACCTACGGCTGTGGCCCAGCTGTGAGGAATAGAACGTGCCGTTCTGGCTCCGCATTAAAATTCCCACACATAAAATTGAATGATAAAAAAAGGTTCGCCTGATGGCCCCTTTTCTACTCATAACAAACAAGCAGGTAAGCGAGTCTTTACGAGCCCCGCAAAGTGAAATATGCACAATCTGATGAACGACTTTACACTCTATCTACTAGACAATAAAGACTTGTATTACAACAGTGAATTTTTACTATGATCTTTCGCAACATCTTTAAATAATAAGAACATTATTTTCTTTTCTAGATACCGACCAAATATGGTTGATACAAAAAGCCATAGTTTTGATAGAAGGTTCAGAGTCTTCGGATGGTCAACCCTTTATTGCGGTTGATTGTACCTTATACGGCTTGTTTCCTGAACGGCGTACCCGCCGCATTTAGTGTTTTGATTACATAATGGGAACTAATGAAAATGAATGAGTTGGAACATACGCATCCGTTTGAAAATCGAAACAGAATAATGCATTGTTTGTTCTACGAACTTTTAAATCAATGTTTCTGAGAATGGTTTTGTTTGCTCTCGAACTTGACAGTTGTGGGGTCATTGACAAGACATATTTTATGTCATAGCAATACCCGTGGGTACATTATGCGTCTGTTAATATATTTGAATCTTCTGAATTATTCGTATCAATAATAGTCGTGACTGGATTCGGCTAATCATTGTAAGAGCCTAAACCGGCTGTGACAGCGTACTAGTAATACATTCCATCGTCGCCCGCCGCCTTCGATCAAATACACGGCAAGGTGGTCGGCCAATCAAAATAGACCAATATAAAGAATTACCGTAGGTATGTACGACCACTTAACCTCTTAACAGGCGGGACCAAATAAGAATTCAAAGTTATGAATCGTCTCATAGTACGTATAATTGTGGAGTTCTTTTTTTTTTTAAAAGACAACTTTATATTCCATATCCTACAGACCTACACGATAGAAATATTAACAAACACTAACAACAAAACAACCCTTTATCAATCCCAAAATATTGAAAAACATATATATTTTTTTACGTTTTCAGTCAATTACAAGACCATGCTAGCAAAGCCATGAACAAAATATAGTTATACATATTTTATAAGGTACTTTTTTAATTTCAAAACAAGTCAGTCATTTCTGAAGCCTGTTTGTCATTCGGTTAAGAACAACAAAGCAACGTGTGAACATTTTATACGCGCTAATAAGATTCTTCCAAAGTAAGCCGTCGCATCGTTAACAAACAATTACTTGTTTGTGTGAATTAATTTGATGAAACACGGCTCCGTTACAAAGAATATTCAATGAAACATAAACAATGTTGTTACAACACGTTTCAATTTCTTAACAAGTAGCCCGTATATTTGAGTTATGGTTTTGTAACAGTTTTCTTCAATATATTCTTAGGCAAAAGTATAAACTCCAACGGGCTGGGGTATGTAAGTAGGTGCTTGTAGTTACGTCACAAGGGTCATAGCTTTCTGGTTATGGAAACCCTCGTCCAGTGTTGGTCGAGCAATCAAAACAATTATGTTATGATAGGAAGCGGCCGGCATCAATGTTTATTTTAAACATTCGCCGCTAGCCGTGGTAAGATAATACTCCTTGTAATATTATACCCGATCAGGGTTACTAGATGTCATGCCATTTTAAGGCTTTTGACGGATGGGTTCCTAAGTCTACTTAAAAAAAAATAAAGCCAACTATTTCCGACTCATTTAGATTAAAGAACATACAATATTGCAAAGTGAAAAGTAAAATGAATAAAAAATACAACAATAAAAAGAGTTGTTAGTCGGATTTTATGCCAGCTACATATTGCAATGGACGTCAGTTGAAGGCCGAAAATATACAAAAAAGAAACATAGGTATATTTGTTCACACGGAGATTCAGAAAATCGTACTTTTCCATAAAAGTCGAGCCGTCTGTAGGATTTATTCGGCTTTCATTTTTTAACTGGTAACCCTATGGTTGTGTACTTTACCTCGGCCGAAACCATTGTTTAACTATGCCGCACAATATTTACACAAATAATTTTAAACAATTCGACGTACATCAGCTTATATAACAGGTTGTCTGTTAATAAACTATTGACCATCTGTTCTTGGTATATTGCAAACAATATTATATCTACTAAGTGTGGATGAAGGTTCAATTGCCTTTAGGATTCGTATGACCCCTTCTGTCGTTTGCTTTAGTACTTATCATAAGTTTTACTTCAATCAATCAACCATCCTATCTTTCCATCTAATGATGGGGTGGTCTACCGTCGTGAGAGGCGACTAAAGGAGATACAGCTTATGGATAATCAGCAGCATCTATTAGATTTAGGTTACTTACCATCTTACTGCAATCAACAATCCACGTGCCAAGCGTGGTGATTATTATTATGGCAATACCCCCATAGCTGGTTAGATGAGGTCTGTTATAAGGAGGCCTATGATAAGCAGTGCAAGTAAACAGGCTTATAAAGTAAAAAAAAAGTGTTAGTACTAAACTTAAGACGTATGGGAAATGACCGCATATTATGTGATAGTGATAGTGCATAATGGTTCAATAATTTAAGTAGTAAGTATATTTAGTGTGATAACATCAATTCAATTTAATGTCAAACATTAAAAGCGCCATAAAACCTTTATGGCGTCAACTAAATAATTATTTAGTTATTTAACAGAAAACATCGTAAACTGATATGAAAATATGTTATTACATTTCTGACAATGATTATTGATATTGATTGGAACTTGAAACAGACTAATAAAAAATGAGGTGCTTCCAAAATATGTGACTTCCCATTAATAGGAGCTACCTCCTATTGTCACTTATAATGATTATACATTAGAGAAGATTTTTCCAAAAATAATGATTTTTATTTTTCATTAAGAAAATTAAGTGTTTTTTTTTTCTCTTGAATAAAGTCGTCCCCCAGTAAAAACCGTGTTGGCCCCAGATTCCGATGCATTGCGGAGTGAGAAAGGCCTCATCATGCACTTGTAATATGTAATTTAAAATATTTTATATTTAAAATTACATATTTTGGTAATACAATATTAATTGTGTGACAGAGAATTCGGTGTTCTCGTAGCTCAGTGGTTGACGCGCTGATACTTCGATAATGCGGATTAAGCAATGTCATGCGCGGTCAGTAATTGGATGGATGAACGTTAGTGGCAAAATATCTCGTCCTCACAGACATTGGTATTAACGCAGTGGTTGACGGCACATAAAATTCTTCACTAAAGTAATCATTACACATATACTCACTACTGTTAAAGGGATGGCGTTTATTTTGCAAGCACCTTTCATGCATGTCAATAGTGTGAACAAAAATTTGTGAAGCGGTAAAATGAAAATGCTATCGTAGTACGTTTGTAAGTAATAGGGCTGATGATGATGATGATAATGATGTCTTCTCAGTATCATCATCACTAGTCCGTGCAACGTGCACTGCTGAACATGATCCTCCCTTGCAAGGTTTGTCGCCATAGTCCCCACGCTTGAAAGGCGTAATGGTGACCGCATTATTATGTCCTGCTGTGCCCATACAATTTACAAAGACCTACGACTCAATGTGTTTAAAGCAGGAAGATATATATTAATGTAATTAAATTGTTTACTCTGAAAATCGATTTTATTGGGGCACGGGTGTGTACACCTTAGGTGCCATAACTGAATCGAAATTCAGTTATAGCAGTTGACTTTCGAGTTCCGATGTGCGAGGGAATCGAAGTTTACTGCCTATAAAGTCTTTATTGCCCATTGTCGACGATTATTACTTAACCCTCATGACTTATGAACTAATAAACTCGATCTTTTGATGCCGAGCGTGCTATCGAATCTACTCGTACGACCTTTCGGAACAAATAAACTAACCAAAACTCAAATATTACCGGAAAAGTCCAAAAAGATAGGCATTTGTGTTGTGATAGGTATTTTTTGGCAATCTTATGAGTGTTTACCTATATGGTTTAAGATTAGAGATGCTAATTTCTAACAGACTTCAACTTTTCTCTTCAACAGTCGTTTACGTCCACTGTTGAACATGGGTCTCCCCTTTATGACCCTAGCTTTGGTAAGCCAGGGTCGTTTTGAGATATTGCCATAATCACCACGCTTGGCAGGTGGATTGGTGATAGCAGTATGATGGTAATTAAACTTGTGCTGATAGATTATACAACCCATGGTGTATGCATGTCCGTAAACCACTAGGCACATAAAGTTTCTAACATAGGCAAATAAAATGATTTCCCAGAAGTTTGAAAATACATAATATATATACCGGCGTAAGAATGATGCCCCCCATCTCCTCCCGTGGGCGCCGTATGACCCGGCCAAGGGAAATACACCAGAAGATGGGCAGCAGCGTCTTCTCGGATTATAACATTTAATACTGCGCTCGCCAACCCGCCTGCCAAGCGTGGCGAGTATTGGCAAACCCCCCCTCAAAATAGATAGTACAAACAACACACGGCCCCGAGTCCCCGGCGGCCCCGCTAGGCCTGGCTACGGTAGCGGTCATGGTATCGGCGGGGCCAGGGGTGCTAAGAATCCCCGGGAGACGAGTGGCTACCAATTTCACAGACGAACACTGGCCCTGGCAACACATAACGTGCGCACTTTGCGGACCGAGGAAAAGATTGTTGAGCTGGAAGAAGAACTGAGCAGGCTCAGATGGGATATTCTGGGGTTGTCTGAAGTCCGTAGAGAGGGACAGGACACGATGATCCTGAAATCTGGCAACCTGCTCTTCTACCGGGAGGGCGACCAACAGTCCCAAGGTGGTGTCGGGTTTCTCGTTCACAAGTCCCTCATTAACAACATTATTACCATCGACAGTGTGTCTAGCAGGGTGGCATACCTAACACTCAGAGTATCTGAAAGATACTTGCTGAAGGTCGTTCAGGTCTATGCACCGACCTCGGCACACCCAGATGAAGAAGTTGAGTGTATGTATGAGGACATCAGTAGGGCCATACATACTCATAAAACTCACTTCAATGTTGTTATGGGGGATTTCAATGCGAAACTGGGCAAGAGAAACGATGAGGACGAGTTGATAGTGGGGAACTTCGGTTATGGGCAACGGAACCTTAGGGGACAGAGGCTGGCTGATTTTCTGGAGAAAGAAGGATTTTATATGATGAATTCTTTCTTCCAGAAGCCGCCTCACAGGAAATGGACCTGGCTGAGTCCCAATGGTTGCACGAGAAATGAGATCGACTTCATCATGACCGACAAGAAACGGATTTTCAATGATGTATCTGTGATTCACAGGGTGAAAACTGGTAGTGATCACTTAATAGTAAGAGGCACATTGAATATAAATGTTAAACTTGAACGGTCCCATTTGATGAAGTCTACGCTCCGACCTACTCGCGCTCAGATCGAAAACCCCGAGAGCTTTCAACTCGAGCTCTCAAATCGATTCGATTGTCTAGATGAAGACGCATCTGTGGACGAGATCAACAACAGGCTCGTAGAAACTGTCCATACGGTAGGGTCTCAGTTCTTTAAGGCTCGCCGTACCAGTAGAACTCAGAAAATTTCTAAAGACACCCTTAACCTATTGGGTGAACGACGCTCGCTAAGACTGCAATCTCCCGATGATGCTAAGTCACATAGGCAACTTAATAGGCGAATTAAGAAGTCCTTGCGACACGATATCCGTAGCTTTAATACGTCCCGTATTAAAGATACGATAGAGCGGAACCAGGGCTCCAAAGTGTTTGCAAGAGATATGTCTATTGGGCAAAGCCAGATGACAAAGCTGAAGAGGGATGATGGCAGTCTTGCGTCGACAAAAGCGGAAGTTTTAAGGGAAGTCGAAAAGTTCTACGGGCAGCTCTACGCTTCTATCACCAAGCCTGATCTTAGTGCGGCTACAGACCCAAGAGCCAAACTGACCCGACACTATACCGAGGATATCCCGGACATCAGCCTGTACGAGATAAGCATGGCCCTGAAACAGCTAAAGAACAACAAGGCGCCGGGTGAGGACGGAATCACATCAGAGCTCCTGAAAGCGGGTGGATTACCGGTACTTAAAGTCCTTCAGAAGCTCTTCAATTCCGCCTTGCTCGGAGGCATCACGCCTGAAGCATGGAACAAGGGCGAGGTGGTGTTGTTCTTTAAGAAAGGTGATAACACTTTACTAAGGAACTACAGGCCCATCTCGCTTTTGAGTCATGTCTATAAGCTGTTCTCCAGGGTTATTGCGAATCGTCTCGAACGAAGGCTTGATGACTTTCAGCCTCCCGAACAAGCCGGATTCCGAAAAGGTTATAGTACCGTAGACCACATACATACGCTGCGGCAAGTAATACAGAAGACCGAAGAGTATAACTTGCCGCTCTGTTTAGCGTTTGTGGACTACGAGAAAGCCTTCGATTCGGTTGAAACATGGGCCGTACTTGAGTCTCTCCAGCGATGCCGTATTGACTATCGGTATATCGAAGTGTTGAAATGTTTGTATAGAAACGCCACAATGTCGGTCCGAGTACAAGAACAGAGTACGAAGGCGATTCCACTAAAAAGAGGCGTAAGACAGGGAGACGTTATTTCTCCGAAACTGTTTACGACCACTTTGGAAGACACCTTCAAACTTCTGAATTGGAAAGGACTAGGCATCAACATCAACGGCGAATACATCACTCACCTTCGATTCGCTGATGATATCGTGGTCATGGCAAAGTCGATGGAAGAACTCAGTACAATGCTCGAAGACCTCAACCGAGTCTCCCAACGGGTAGGTCTTAAAATGAACATGGACAAGACGAAAATCATGTCTAACGTCCATGTTGTGCCTGCCCCTATAATGGTTGAGAATACGGTTCTTGAAGTTGTTGACGCATATGTATACCTAGGACAGACAGTCCAATTAGGTAGGTCCAACTTCGAGAAGGAGGTCAATCGCCGAATTCAACTCGGATGGGCAGCGTTCGGGAAACTTCGCAACGTCTTTTCCTCCAATATACCTCAGTGCCTGAAGACGAATGTCTTCAACCAGTGCGTGTTGCCAGTGATGACCTATGGATCCGAAACGTGGTCGTTTACTATAGGCCTTATGAACAGGCTCAGAGTCACTCAACGAGCTATGGAAAGGGCTATGCTCGGGGTTTCTCTACGAGATCGAATCAGAAATGAGGAGATACGTAGAAGAACGCGGGTTACCGACATAGCCCAACGGATTAGTTCGTTGAAGTGGCAATGGGCAGGCCATATAGCACGGAGAACAGATGGCCGTTGGGGCCGAAAAGTTCTCGAATGGAGACCGCGGATCGGCAAGCGTAGCGTAGGACGTCCACCTACTAGATGGACGGATGATCTGGTTAAGGCCGCGGGATCACGGTGGATGCAGGCCGCTTCTAACCGCAACAACTGGAGATCTATGAGGGAGGCCTATGTCCAGCAGTGGACGTCCTACGGCTGAAATGATGATACCAATATATTTTTGTGTGCCTATAGTCACTACCGAGAGAACTACTTTATGGCGCGCGGAATCACAACTTTGATCAGACTTTCGAAGAATGTGTTTGTTACTATTTATAGTTATGATTAATATCGACTGCCAACTAAGATATAATCACGTTCTCAAATAACCAATGTTACAGATCTCAAATAATTTGTCACCGGGCTCTATACATATAGCCAATAGAAATTAATATCATTCAATATTGCTATTCCATGAAGTTTCCATATTTTTAAAAGTAATATTACATTTCAAAGTATATTAGCTTTTAATTGCTTGCTAAGAAACTCTGAACCTTATTCGGTACCAACTTAGACATCGATTGCACTAAATAAGAACGTTAAAAGCAAAGCAATGCCGCGTTCGTGAATCAATAGATTAGATGGAAATAAGCTTAAAATATCTGAGTATGGTCTGGCTGTAAATAACTTGTTTGTAATTGCGGGGCCGCGATTGTCTGCTGGTATAAGGAGGGCGGCGCTGTTTGATAACAATCTTGCTTGTGCCAGTCTTAGCTCCCTTTTCTACCTTTTGCGTATTATAGTGCCGTTTCCATGTTACTGTTTTCGGTCATTGCTAAAGCAGAACGTTGTCACTACAGATAATATGTCTTTGTAAGTTCCAACAGACAGTATAAATAGTTTAAGCCCGGCCACTATTAAACCTTTTAAGCGAAGCTATATTATCATAAGGATACAATAACATTGCATTATTTCACAAAGGATATGAACAAGAGGGT